>JASDDO010000016.1:292863162-294355273 GCA_030015575.1 Agapanthus africanus
TGGATGGTTAGGTAAGGAGCATTAAACAGCGGTGTAATTCTTCTTAACCATAAGTACAGTTTTCAACCTACGACATACAGTGAAAGAGTTGTTAGACTCGGTGGACTTATACAGAGTATTGTATGTTGTCCAGTGTCCATTAGGACAGAGGGGTTGGTCCTCATACTATATTCTGTTTACTTTTAACTTCTCTAGTTCTTAGACATGTGTTTCGTAGAAACACAGGGTCTAAGTTTTGAGGAGTTATAGGTATTTGAATAGAGTAGAGAACCAGGTATAGCAAGTATCGGGATTCTTCAAAGTGATCGAAGATGTAGATACTTGTGTATGGTATTCAGTTGATAGTAATGATAAAGAGAAATTGCTTCTCTTTCAGGTTACTCATAATTGGAAGCATTCCTAAGTTGAGTGACGCTGATCGGCCTCTCTCCATTTAGTTGACATGCACTGGAGATAGCTGCATGATTTGAATCTGGTTCAATTAAATCAGTGCCTCTGGTTCTATATTGGATGTAGAACAGTTCATATCTTAACGTTGTTAAGGTAGGGGGAGTTGTCCGGCTAATGATTAAAACCAGACACTGGACAACTCAAGGCACGTTTTCTGTAATGGCTGTTTGTGGGTTGACCCAGGCTATGACGAGGGTTGATTTTTTACCATCTGGCAGATCAATAGAAATATTGTTCTAGACTCGCCACAGTTTTATTAAAAAATGGATTTTTTCAAAAACAGTAGTGGGAGTATGGTAGAACTGGAAGTGATTCCAGAACCGCAAACGATTACTGAAGATTTGATAAGGAACCTAAGGATTCAATCTGATTTGACATTCCATTGGCCACTCTGCAGATAAGGTAGGTAACTTCTGGCACCCGAGAGGTACTCCGGTAGCCTCAAGGACGGTGACAGGGAAGTTCTTGTTTACCCACACTTGCCATTGTTGTTGTTCCAGGCTGCGAGACCCGGCAGGAGGATGAGTATAGCGTCGTTCTAAACTAGCTTTAGAAGTGCACATCTATATGACTCTGCCAGAGGGTTGTTGTAGTCAGTGGGAGCAGCGGAAGCATTGGTGGACATCAGGCTTATGTCTATTTATAGACTAAAGCAGATATAGCGGAGATAGATCATCTATTTTTGATGTGACAGTCATAGGTTTGACGTCATCAGAATAGGAGATGGATCTGTTGAGAAGGTAGTAGGGTGTGATATCCGGATTTTGGATGACATACACAAAGTAGGAAGTGACATTCCTATACTACAATCGGTTATACTTTGGTCGTCACATAGTGGTTTCTCCACAAAGGACTTGGACATTATATCAGACATACTGGTTACTAGATCTATGGTTTTAGATCTAGATTTGGGTGGTTTCCCAATCTGGGTACTTAGACAGCATTCTAAGAGTATTTAGAATGGACGACTCCTGGCATGGTAGTGTACCTGCAGGTAATGGAGTCACCCTCTCTAAAGGTGTCTTACAGATTAAAGGGGAGAGGGATGTTCATGATTGGCAGATCACTTGCTTAGGCAATTAAGTCAATCATGAGATGTCAAGTACCACACCAGATGTTGTTCTTGCACTAGATGCAATAAGTTGACATTGATCCAATCCTGGAGAAACAGTCGGAAGCAGTTTTAGAACATAAGTGGCTGTTCTAGGGATATGATAACGAAAGCCCCATTCGGGAAACAGTCATCATTCCAGGCTTCCAAGGTGACCTGGACGACAGGGTGATCGTCAGAGTTATAGTTATCCTTCTGACGAGGGGCAGTATTTTGGACAGGTGGTCCAAGGGAATACTGAGGGTGGCATGGCGCAGGATACTGATTAAGTTCAGTTGACGATACAGTCTAAGAAGTTTGGATTTGGAGTTCATTTATGAGCTAGGTCCCATCAGACATCCAGACTTTCTAAGACAGGTATTGCTCATTTTGGGAGATGGCTTTCTCCGCGAACTTGAGATATAAAGAGACATAGAAAGAAACATCAAGGCGGATCCACTCATTGAGGTTATTCCTCGAACGCAATAGTTTCACAAACGGATTTTGTGAGACTGACTAGTAGGGGAGTTGGGTGTTCGGTATCACACAGGCTGTGAGTATGCGACATCGCAATAATTAGCCTTGAGTGCAAGTGGGAGATTGTTGGAGATAGTGCCCTCAGAGTCAATTATTGGATCACAGGCACGTGATTGCAATGATTGAGGGAGGACCTATCCCGGTAGGACAGTCTTACTCGAGATGATAGTATGCTATCTGGTTTACCTTTATCATCGTGTACTGCTTTAGGTGACCTGACAGGTGGCTATTGCACGTTGATAGAGCCCCTAGGATTCTTGCTTGACTGCCAGCAGTATGAGGGCGATCATATAAGTGAGAGCTGGAGTCTATAAGCACATCCTTAAAAGGTCCCTAGTCATGGGAGTTTCGAGACAGGGCATCGATTCTCCAGAGTAGACTAGTGTATACAATCGAGACCCTGACGAGGGGCGGTGGCCGGTCTCACAAGCCACTGGTGCAGTTGGTTCACCTAAGATGTATACAGGTGCTCATTGGGTTATGAGTACACCGGACAGGCCTCGCCGGGAACATGCTAGTTAGTCTTATACCTGACGTCAGATAGCAGTTCCCAGGTGACATGTGTACAGGTTAGTTCATCGACCTGGGGATCGTCATTTTTCTCGTGTGAGTTCCCACTGTGCTTTGATTACTACCCTATCACGGCTCAAAGGAGTCGTGCAAACAGGTTTTAGTTGGGTACAGTCCCGAGCCACATGGAGGCAGTGAGCGGATCTTCAGGGGTTCGTCTCTCCCGGTATTGGGGGTGAGGTCGCGCTGTGTCTAGGAGAGCCATTACACGAAGTCCTTGGCCAAGGCAGGAGATTTACTGGTAGGTATTCCAGTAGTATCTCAGGGTGTTCTGGGCTACACTCCGACACGACTTGTACCGCTTTTGGTGGTCTGACTTTTACCAACCCCCTAGGCCCGCCATGCGATGATCATAGACGAACGGACCGGACTGTACGGATATTGTCACTGACAGGCTCAGTAGGGTGTCAGGATGAGTTCGCCCATCGACGTCCCTTTTGGTCAATAGCTGGTGGCCCGTCACGTATTGGCTTATACCTCTGACGTGCTAGTGGTTCAATCCACAACCATAGTATTGACGAGTCTTTAGAGTCCACCACACTTACAGTTACTCAAGCTTTCGGGCGAAACGCTGTAGAGGCCGTATGGAGATATGGCAGGGTTCGATCAGATACGTGCGGTATTGTACGGATCGTGATTGGACGGTTTTTACTAGCCGGCTTTGGCTTATGCCGGATACTAGTATTAGATAATGCAGATTTTGTCTCTTTGCATTTGTGTTCAGTGGGAATACAAATGCGGGCATGTATTTGCAGTAGCGGGGTTTTCCTGTAATTTATTACGGGATCGTTTTTCTGGGGTTGCCAGTTTGTATTCCGTTCCGGCCGGTTTTCTTTTATTCCTTCTCGGCCGGACTTTTAGTTGGAGGGGGGTTAATTGCAAGTTTTCAATTAACTTAGTTGTGAGGGGCTTTCTTGCATATGTGGCTTTTTGATGAGACTAGCTTCATCATGAGATTCCATTTGAATCTATCACTTGCATCTATGAGATGAGATATTTTGATGTGACCATTATTCTTCTTGATTTTTCTTTTTCTCCTTTGAAAAATCAATCATCCATTTTCTCCACCCATTTTGTGCTTGGGGCCGGCCACTGTGAAGGAATGGAGTGAGGTTTAATTTGTTAGTGTGGATAATTTCCATTCATGAAATTTCGTGGCCCCCACATTCATTATGCTGAGTGATTAATTTCTTTTGAAATGAATGAGCTTAATATGAGGCTCATTTTTTTTCACAGCAAGAGTGAGATACTACACACATCATTTTCCAGTGAGCACATATTTGCTTGGCCGAGCTCATTTTCTTTAGATGCTCCTTTTTCCCTCTTGGATCCATGAATATCTTTGTGCAAAATTCCTCCAACATGGCAACCTCATAAACCCCAAAGAGACCTGCTTGCTACACTATTCTACAGCATCCCTTGGACGCGTCGGCTAGCCAACTTCGCGCCCGAGTTGCCTCGGTCAAGAGGTGGGAGCCCGTAAAAGATTTTGGCAATGTGGTGCCCGTTTCGACGAGGAGGTGACGGACGAAGTATCCGCGGGAGATCGGAGTGGAGACGAAGACCGAAGGACTCGGATCATTCGGTATATTTCTAACCCGTCTTGTAGTTAGCTTAGACTAGTTAATGGTTCGATCCGGGTGTTTAGTGCGCAGTGGTGCCGGTTTGCTAAGTTCGCAAAATTAAAGTTTATCACCGCTTCCGCATTTGGCCGTCGGATTGACGGCCGGGGGGCCGCCGTGCACTTACAATCGAGAAACCGAAGTATCTCTCAGGAAGGTGAGGAACCCTGCTAGATCGGCGGAGAGGCTGAGGTTCGTTGGTTGCTATTGAATCCTTTGGTTCTACCAAATCATTAGCTGCAGTTTTGTATAGCTGGAACCTTTCCAGTTCTACAGAACTGACCTTTCCTCGATCTTGTCCGGATTTTGCCTTTGACATAGGCCGGACAATCCCAAATCTTAACTTACTTAAGAGATAGGCTCTTCCCATACCATATCTTATATGGAGTGGTAGGCACTGATTTGATTCGAATCTAATTCAATAGGTATGCAACTTCATAAGTGCATAACTCCCTAAAAGAAGCAGGTAACTCAGTAATACTCATCATAGAGCACACCATATCATATAGGGTGCTATTGCTCCGCCCTGATACATCGTTGTTCCGTGGTATAATCAGAGGAGTAATACCGAGAGAGAATCTCATTCTCCTTTAGAATAATCCAGGAATTCTATGCACAAGTATTCTCCTCCCAGATCTTATCATAGGTTATAATACTTATACCCAGTTTTTGGTTCTCTATTTCTAACTTATATTCTGTGAATATCTCAAAAGGTTCGGACTTGTGTTTCAACAGGAACATATGTCTGAATCTTGAGAGATTATCAGAGAATGTAATGAAATACAAAGAATCGGTCCTGGCATGTGTAGACAGGAGACCTTACATACATCATCATGTATCAGTCCCAGGAGTTTGCTAACTCTTTTTCTGTTTCCAATAAACAGAGCTATGGTCATCTTATCTTTGTGACATGACTGGCGAGTTTCACAAGATGTAAATTCAAACTAATTTAAATATGCATCTTTATGTAACTCCAGCTAGTCGGGTCGCATTGATATGACCTAGTCTACAATGCCTCAAGAAGGATTCGTTCATTTCTGAATTCTTCCTCTTGTGTGTGTTCTGTATACTAAGAACTGTAGTTTGATTTAGAACATCAATGCTTTTAGATAACGTGCCTGAACCGATCAACTTTTGATATAGGAAATGTTCAAAACATTATCCAACAATACAAAATTTTATCATTTCTTTACTTATAAAGAGACTGATATGATTTTGTATATCAGGTTCGGTATCTAATAACATTCGTTCAGAATCAATGTATTGGTAATACATGGTGACAGTGACCAACAGACTTGGCTGCAACACTTGCCCCGTTTTCTGTCTCATGAAACTTATCACCCGTTCTCAGTTTTCTACCTTTCTGTAGCCCTATGTAACAGATTACATATCTGGGAGCCTGATCCGGTATCAGATACCTAGGACGCAGAGGATACTGAGAAACAGTTCTGTATAATGAACACACACCCGAAGGAAATGCATCATATGCACTTTCTTTGTTTGGGCGGCATAGGAATTCTGGTATTCCCCTATTTCCTGCTCTGTCTTATAACAATTATAAGTTGGAGCGGGACCAACGTTCCCCAGCTCAGTATAACAAGCGGGTTCGGTCAATACATCCATATTATTATCTTGATTAAGGCGTGATATAGTCGCTAACTGGAGAGAGAGAAAAGAAAACACTCTGCGTGCGCTCTTGCAAGATTAGATTAGTTATTTATTTTATCTAATCAGGATGGCTCCCACTGTTTTTATCAAATCTTCCTTCAAACCCTAAAAGGAAAGACTAGCCGGGATTAATTACACTCTACAAGTTCGCCAATCTTTCAGCCAGGCCAGTGTCGATACTTTGAGAGAGGTTCCCCGTGCTTTCGCACGGACCTAATTACAGCAAACCTCGTTTTCCCAGAGGCGTAACCCCATTGACACCTTTCTAGACACCTGCTTGATCGGCTAATTATAAAGTGCAAAACTCTCCCAGGAGTAACAATTACTCGCAGTGGGTATCGGGATCCAACTATCATATAGAAGGTATGCAATCTCATTGCAAATTTCAACACTTGAAACTCCCGATAGTAGTTTTTACCCCTAGCACTTATGACCTTAACTATGGTCAACAAATCATAAGCACTAGTCAAGTTCTACCCGTCATTTCGTGATTAATTAGACCCACCCACATGACCCTTAACTAAGGTCAACAAAGTCACGCGACTGTCCTAACTAATCGCATCATATGCGGTGTAGGAAGACATCACTTAGCTACCGTACACTGTGCCTTGACTATGGTCAACAAACACAACACGAATACTAAGTACTCTACTTCCTAAAATAACGGAGGGTTGCGAATGGTTTTTATGAAAACCTTTAACGCTCTGAACATGATCTCGTTGCGGAATCAAATGGTTTTTAAATGGAGTGTTTTTGAGGCTTTTTCTAGTTTTGCTAAAGGGGACACTCCCGGTGAAGGGATCGTCGGCCCTTTCCTCGTCGAATGAGGTGCGGGATATATCATATATATCACTGTGCAAAGCATAAACTATAGAAGCAATCAAAAGACAAACCGAGTGTGTAGTATCTGCCAGTTATTACTAAAGGAGTCACTCCCGGTGAAGGGATCTCGGTCCTTTCCTCATCGAATAAGGTGCAGGATGTTCTTCAAGGAACACCGCGATGCAAAGCAAGAACTGTAGCTACCTGTTTTATTTTGAAATTCGATTCCACAACATCAATTAGGTTTATTTTCTTTCATTAATCTCATTAATGAATGTCCCATCATTTAAGTCCACCTAAACATCACAGATAAATATAACGTACGCTTATGCCATCCGCATTCGCCTCGATGTCCCGTATGCACCGTTAGGTTAGGTAACTAACGCCAGAGCGAGGCAGGGCTAGCGCGGGTGAAAAACATAAGCAACGTCTATATAATATATCATATATACTATATATACTATCTATCTGAACAAATCACATGATCACATCACAGATAACGCAGCAGAAAATATCATATGAAATGTTGGATATACTAGGGCGTCCGTGTTTTTAATACGAGCCAGTATAAAACACGGATTCCACGGTCATGATGAATAGCCAATCGCACACCCCTAGACCCCTACGAGAGCGGCAAGCAACCCTACCAATTCTAGGGCTAGGAGACCCGGACTCGACTCCTCGAGATGGTCTCTCACTGAACCCTAAAACCCGATTACTTGTGCTCCCCTCCTTGGGTCTATCCTAATGCGGAAAAGTAAATAATATACAAATGGTGACATCATCTGCAACCTGGAAGTGCCCCAATAAAAGAATATTACATACAAGTTTTTACATGAATGAAAATGAAAAACACTCGTCTCACATTAAAAAAACCCGGCTATTCAAACACGACGATCCAATATAACATATCCAGCAACACATAACATCACATGTCATCAACGTAAGTAAATATGCGCATCCCAATTGTCGTTGACATATAGCAACGAAACCGGCGATATCACATATTGCACTTACGGTCACAGAAAAGAAAGTGTAAAACTACAACAGTTGGGATCCGAAACTCTTTAGACATCGCATGCCTAATCAAATGAATTCCTTAGACATCGCATGTCTAACAATCATAAACCCCGCATTTTAGTCTCATTATCGAAAACTCTTTTCAATACCATGTCGGGCAATTCAACAAGATTCCCGACATTTTGATTGAATGCTCGTCACAAACTTTAGTAGACGGCCGCACCCCTGATACCGTCGACGAAGTGCACCAAGGCGGAACACCGCTGCCGCGAGCACCCGAACGGATGCTTTCGACGACGGGGTTCTCCTACAGTCACTTGGTCGGGGCTATGGGGTGTAGCAGTCTATTAAGTTTACCCGGCGAGTATCCGCGTACGCTACGTGATTGCGACGGACTTTTGATCGCATCAAAATTCCGTGGCAACCGATCAAGTGAGACTAAACTGCTATGTTTATAACATTCATTCAATTATCTTATAACTACTTGTTAATTCCAAATGTTGTATCACATTCCGGATAAATAGAAAATGTTAAACTTTCCGATCGAACAATCGAACACCCACGTTTTCCCGAAACAGCTCAACACATGAAATCGGTTTAAAAACATTCACTTCGTGCCTCGGTACCAACGGTCCAGCCGTAGAAGGGTCAAGCCAACGTCTCACATGTGGCACGCCGTACTGCCCCGAACCCTAAGGTTCAAAGGGCAGTTCAAGACGGTCACATAATCGAGTTAAGGTTTGTTGTCTTCTAGAGGGACCATCGCGTTACTTGCACTACTTAGAACGTGATTAAACTACGGAAATATCCAACAATTGGAAATTTCCCGGCAGGGGAAAAAGTGGGTATTTATATCTGGTCGAACTTTTTAACATATTCTAAAATTACCGAGAAAAAAACATAGACAAAGTTTGATAATCCGATCGAATCTACGAACTCCCAATACAACCCAGAAAACTCAACTCTTGAGTAAGATTTAAAAATTCCCAGAAAATACAGCACCACAATATAGGAATTACTGTGCAAAAATTAATGGAAGAAGCGACTAAGTGGCCGCGGAACCGCCGCATTAGCTATGCTAATGCCGCGGTTCTGCCGCTCTTTGATCGAATCAGAAGCACGTGCTTCACCGTAATTCTTAGAAACTCCTGCTGATTTTTCTGCTTATTTTTAATTCGTAAAAATCCCCGATTTCAAAAAATGTACATAGAGCAATTTGAGATTAGGGTTTCGGTTCGATCGGACTTCTAACTCCGTCTACGCATCGCCTAAGGCTTTTGCTAGGCTCTGATACCACTGTAGGGTTCCTAGGCACACTAATGAGGTCTCACAACAGATCAAACATGCCCAATTCAAAAAATTTCATGTGCCTACAAACCCTAATACGGATCGTTAACTAGAAGTATAAGCGATGCAAGCAAGTAAACTACTTTAGCTATAAGTGAAAGGGGCTACAACCTTTGTAGATCCGGTTCTCCACCTCCATAGCTCCGCGTTGACGTCCCTCTGCTGCAATCATCGGATCCCGGACTCTAGCGATGGTATCGTCGAAGAAATGATCGGGCTAGGTCGTCGACTTCGATGCCGAAGATGATCTACGTCGAGGCAACTCAAGATCAAACTCCAACTTCACCAAGTCATGAAACTTGTGAAGAAAACACCCTATACTACTTGGTAAGTGGTAGAGGATGAAGAAATAGGAAGTGAGTTCACTTTAGAATTGGATTTCTCACTCTAGATCTCATGGCACCATTAGAGGTTCCAAGCTTTTTTCTTCTTGAAGAAGAAGAAGAAGAATATGATAAGTGTTATTGAAAATAGAAAATAAAATGATACTTATCATATTGCAACCATGGTTAAGTGTAGAGACTAAACTAGGGTTAGGTTGAATGGTTAGGGTTAAGCTTGAAACAAAAATGGTGGACTTATTCAAAGCTCCATGAAGCTTCAACTAGCAAACAAAGAAAGCCACCATGATTTATTTATCTTTCAAATAAATCATGGTGGCTTTCTTTGTTTGCTAGTTGAAGCTTTGAATAAGTCCACCATTTTTGTTTCATGCTTAACCCTAACCATTCAACCTAACCCTAGTTTAGTCTCTACACTTAACCATGATTGCTATATGATAAGTATCATTTTATTTTCTATTTTCAATAACACTTATCATATTCTTTTTCTTCTTCTTCTTCTTCTTCAAAAAGAAAAAAGCTTGGAACCTCTAATGGTGCCATGAGATCTAGAGTGAGAAATCCAATTCTAAAGTGAATCCACTTCCTATTTCTTCATCCTCTACCACTTGCCAAGTAGTATAGGGTGTTTTCTTCACAAGTTTCATGACTTGGTGAAGTTGGAGCTTGATCTTGAGTTGCCTCGACGTAGATCATCTTCGGCATCGAAGTCGATGACCTAGCCCGACCATTTCTTCGATGATACCATCGCTAGAGTCCGGGATCCGATGATTGCAGCAGAAGAACGTCAACGCGGAGCTATGGAGGTAGACAACCGGATCTACAAAGGTTGTAGCCCCTTTCACTTATAGCTAAAGTAGTTTACTTGCTTGCATCGCTTATACTTCTAGTTAACGATCCGTATTAGGGTTTGTAGGCACATGAAAATTTTTGAATTGGGCATGTTTGATCTATTGTGAGACCTCATTAGTGTGCCTAGGAACCCTACACACACGACAAGGAACGTCGGGTCTCACATGCGGCTCAAGTGAAACCCGGGGCTCCAGATTATCCACCATTCTGTGTTGCTTCTGTGATGTTGCTTATATCATGCCTGGGATGAATGTTATATATATATATTTATATATACTAGTAGATGTTGTATATGTTTTGCACCCGTGCTAGTCCAGTCCCCGCTCTGTCGTTAGTTAAGTAACCTAACGAGTGATGACGGGACCCAGTGGCGAATGTGGATGGCATATACGTAGATTTTATTTTCGTTCTTTTCTGGTGTGATTAATTGATGGGACTGCATAGATTCTTATCAATGCAAGGATAAAAAAAACCTATATATATGATGTTGTTAGAACCAAGTTTTTAAAAATTGACATTACAGACGTTTCCTTTTGCTTTGCATCGTGGTAATCATTTGGAATATCCTGCACCTCATTCGACGAGGCAAGGGCCGAGATCCCTTCATCGGGAGTGACCTCTTCGGTAAAAGTTGCGTCAACGTAATAACTTTACTATAGTCGTTTCCTTTTGCTTTGCATCATGGTATTCATTTGGAATATCCTGCACCCCATTCTACGGCGAAAGAGCCGAGATTCCTTCACCGGGAGTGACCTCTTTAGCAAAAGTTTTCACTACTATATATTTGTAAAACCACTTGGATTCCTTCAACGAGATCAAGTTCATTACGTTAAAGACTTTTCGCCAAAAACCACCGTAGCCCTCCGTCATTTCAGACTAGTATTGCTTAGTATTCGTGCTACGTTTTTCATTGCTATTCGCCGAGACGTAGTGTGCGGTAGCTCTGTAATGATTTTCTGTCGCATGGATATGTGGATTGGTTAGAACAGTCGTACGACTTTGTTGATAATTCGTCAAGGGTCATGCGGGTGGGTTTAATGCAATCAAGAAAATGACGGGTTAAACTTGACTAGGACCTTTTGATTTGTTGATTATTCGTCAAGGTCACTTGGGTCCTAGGGGTAAAACTCATATCGGGAGTTTCAAACATACAGAAAACTTGTCAGGCATGCGCATACCTTCTGGAGTGTGGTGACTTGAGTAGCTTCAATCAGGTTATCATGCGATGATAGTTGGATCCCGATTCCCACTGATGAGTAGGATTACTCCTCGGGTGATTCCGACTAATTCTCCTTTTAGGTTTGGAGGAGAATTCGAGGATACTGTGGGAGCCATCCAGATTAGATAAAATGATTAACCATTCTGATCTAGGTTAGAGCGCACAATGAGTGTTTCTTCTCTCTTTCTCTCTCCCTGGCTGTGACTATGACCCGATTTTTGACTAAAACTCATGAAACCAAGTTGACCGAACCTTCTTTAAACACATTGGCTTTTGGAATGTCATGGTGTCGCATATACTGTTGCCACTTCTATATCACCTTTGCATTTCTCCAGAACACCCCGTATCACTACGAACGTCTACTTCCATTGGATAAATCCATTGTATGGTTATATACGAACTCGAAGGAACTTTTTCGAGGATGGATTCTGGTTCTGGAGAGATTGAATAGGATTATTCGGTTGTCCTTTCTCTTTACCTTCTCTCAGGTTGTGAGGGCTCCTAGGATTAGGAGAGGGTACACCTATTGACCTTATTGGACAGTCTTCCTCCAAACCATAGGCAGGTGCCGAACGGTAGGGAAGGAGGAAAACCAAGAAGCTTAATTATGGTGTACAGAAGTTAATAAGTAAAGACATATAAAAGGATTGGAATAATGGCAAAGGAAATTGCGATCACCATCATTCACGACAAAGACCATGTATACCCCTGCCACTCCTACATCCACTTTGCTTTTCTCTTGGACACTCCATATCACTACGGATATCCACTTCCATTGGATAAATCCATCGTATGGTTATATACGAACTCGAAGGAACTTTTTCGAGGATGGATTCTGGTTCAGGAGAAAAAGAATAGAATTATTCAGATGTCTTTTCTCTTTACCTTCTCTCAGGTTGCGAGGGCTCCTAGGATTAGGAGAGTACATCTATTACGCTTATTGGATAGTCTTCTTCCAAACCTTAGGCTGGTGCCGAAGGGTGGGGAATGAAGAAAACCAATTGGCGTAAAGAAGGTGTACAGAAGGTAATAAGTAAAGACAAAAGAAAGGGATTACAGTGAGGGCATGTATAGTATATGGTTACTGTCGTGAATCAGGATAGTGGAAGAGGCGTTACTAGGAATACCAGTAAACCCCTTCGAAACATTTTCTTGTTTCAGTTTCACTGTGCGATGTTAATTGATAACTGTTTTCCCAGTTAGAATCTAACTCCAGGGTATGTATTTAAAAGATCAGTTTCTCACATCTGCATATTATTACAGATGGTGAGTGGGAGTAAGATATTAGGAATTGGGTGATTAGATCCTCATTATATCAGAATTCGTTGTAATTGGTGATATTTGAGGAAATCATCTAGATTTTGCCGGATGGCAAATATTTGGTTTTGAATATCCGTTGTTATGCACCAATTTCAAACTGATATATCTGTATGTTTATTTTTATAAAGTGAGATATATCTTTTTTATATTATGTCTGTGACATTTACCTATATCGGTTGGTGATTAGATAAGGTGCATTCAACAGCCGTGTAATTCTTCTTAACCATACTACAGTTTTTCAACCTACGACGCACAGGGTTTGAGTTATTGAACTCAGGGGACTTATACAAAGTATTGCATGTTGTCCAGTGTCCATTAGGACAAAGGGGTTGGTACTCATACTATATTCTGTTTACTTATGACTTCTCCAGTTCTGGACATGTATTTCGTTGAAATGCAAGGTCCAGATATTCAGAAGTTATAGGTATAAGAATAAAGTAGAGAACCATTTGTTGGAAGTATCAGGATTCTTCGATGAAGTCAAAGATATAGATACCAGTATTTGGTATTCAGTTAATATTAATGGTTTTGAGAACTTGCTTCTTTTTCGGGTTACTCAAATAAGGATGCACTCCTAGATGAGTAATGTTGATTGTCCTCTTCCATTTGGTTGATATGCCCTGGTGACATATGCATAATTTTGAATCTGGTTCAAATTAGATTAGTGCTTTTTTTTCTATATTAGATTTATATAGTGTCAATTTATATCTTAAAGATGTTAAGGTATAGGGAGTTGTCCGGCTGATGCTTAAAACCAGAATCCGGATAAACTCGAGGCACGTTTCAGTAATGGCTGTTTGTAGGTTATCCCGGGCTTTGACGAGGGTTAACATTCTACCATCAGGAAGATCAATATTTATATTGTTCTTGACTCGCCACAGTTTTAATAAAATGGATTTTTTCAGAAAACAGAAGTGGGAGTATGGTAGAACTGGAAGTTATTCCAGAACTACAAACGATTACTGGAAATTTAATAAAACCTAAGAATTCAATTGGATTTGATGTTCCATTAGCCACTCCGCAGATTTGGTGGGTAATCTCAGTCACCCAAGAGGTACTTCGATCTTCTCAGATACGGTGACAGGGAGGTTCTTGTTTACCCAGACTTACCATTGCTGTTGTTATATAATATAAGACCCGGCAGGAGGATGAGTATAGCGTCGTTCTAAACTAGTTTTAGAAGTGCACGTATATATGACTCTGCCAGAGGGTTGTTGTAGTCAGTGGGAGCAGCGGAAGCATAGTAGGCAAGTAGCTTATGTCTATTTATAGACTAAAGAAGGTATAGCGGAAATAGATCATCTATTTTTGATGTGACAGTCATAGGTTTTGATTTCATCAGAATAGGAGATGGATCTAGTAAGAAGGTAGTAGGGTGTGATGTCCGAGGATTCGGGATGACATGCACTTAATAGGAAGAGATATTCTTGTACTACGATCGGTTGTACTATGGTTGTCACAAAGTTGTTTCTCCACACAGGATATGGATGTAATATCAGGGTTTCTGGTTACTAGATCTATGGTTTTGGATCTAGATTTGGGAAGTAACCTAATCTGGGTATTTTGACATTAAATGGACGACTCCTGGCATGGTGGTGTACCTGCAGGTGATGGAGTGACCCTCTCTAAAGGTGTCTTACAGACTAAAGGGGAAAGGGATCTGCATGATTAGCATATCACTTGCTTAGGCAATTGAGTTAATCATGAAGTGTCAAGTACAACACCAGATATTATTTTTGCACTAGATGCAATATGCAGATATATTAATCCAATCCTGGAGAAACATTGGGAAGCAGTTATTGAACATAAGTGAATGTTCTAGGGAAATGATTACGGCAGCCTCCTTTAGGAGACGGTTATCATTTCAGGCTTCCAAGGTGACCTGGATGACAGAGTGACTGTCAGAGTTATAGTTTTTCCCTCTTTTAAGGGACAGTATGTTGGACAGGCAGTCCAAGCGGATACTGAGGAAAGGCATGGCATAGGATACTGATTAAATTCAGTGGACGATATAGTCTAAGTAGTTTGCTGGATTTGGAGTTCATTTGTGAACTGGGTCCCATCAGATATCCAGACAAATTCTAAGACAAGTATTGATCATTTCGGGAGATAGTCTTCTCCGCGAAGTTGAGATATGGAGATATACAGAAAGAAACATTGGAGCGGATCCACTCACTGAGGCTATTTCTCGAACGCAATCATTTTCGCAAACGGGCTTTGCGAAACTGATTAGTAGAGAAGTTGGGTGTTCGGTACCACATGGGCTGTGAGTATGCGACATCGCAATAATTGGCCTTATGTGCAAGTGGGAGATTGTTGGCTGTAGTGCCCTCAAGGCAATTATCATAGTCGCGGACTTATGATTATGATGATTGAGTAAGGACCTATACCGATAAAACAGTCTTACTCAAGATGATAGTATGCTATCTGGTTTGCCTTTATCATCATGTACATGTTGATACAGCCCATAGGATTCTTGCTTGACTGCCAGCATTATGATGGTGATCATATATGTGGGAGCTGGGGTCTATAAGTACATCCTTAAATGTCCCTAGTCGTAGGAGTGTCGAGACCGGGCAACGATACTCCAATGTAGACTAGTGTATACTGATCGAGACCCCGACGAAGGACGGTAGCCAGGTCTCACAAGCCATTAGTGTTAGTTTGTTCACCTAAGATAGTATGCAGGTGTTCATTAGGTTATGAGTACACTGGACGGACTCGCCGGGAACCTGCTAGTTGGTATTATACCTATTGTCAGATAGCAGTTCCCAGGTGACATGTGTGCAGGTTAGTCTGCAGACCTGAGATCGTCATTTATCTCGTGTGAGTTCCCATTGTTCCTTGATTACTACCCTACCACGGCTCAAAGGAGTCGTGCAAACAGGTTTTAGTTGGGTACAGTCCCGAGCCACATGGAGGCAGTGATCGGATCGTCGGGGATTCGTCTCTCCCGGTATTGGGGGTTGATGTCGCATTGTGTATGGGTGGCCATCACCACAAATCCATGGCCATGGTAGACGGGGATTACCGATCCAGGATCGATAGTTTCTCAGGAGGTGATGGGTATCATGCCGACACTAAATATCGTGTTTTTAGGGGTTTGACTTTATCCACCCCCCTAGACTCGATATGCGATACTCTTAGACGAACAGACCGGACTGTACGGATATTGTCACTGACAGGCTCAGTAGGGGTTCAGGATGAGTTTGCTCGTCGGCCTCCCTTTCGCTCAATACCTGGATAGCCGTTACGTACAGCTAGTGCCGCTGACGTGCTTGTGGTTAAACCCACTGCCAGCGTATTGACGAGTCTTTAGAGTCCCACACAGAGGGTTTTTCACGGTTCAGACGATATGGTGTATATAGCGTATGTTGGTACATACAGGTGTCCGATTAAATATGTGCATACTGCGCAGATTTTAATCGGACGGTTGATAATACTAGCGGCTTAGGATTAAGCCAGGTTATTAAATCGGGTTTTTGATTTAATAATTTACATGTGTATTTATATATATGTGTATTCTAGTATTATTGTTCGCTATTTATTTTCTCTCTCGGCTATTCGTATTTTGGTACGAATACGCGTATATGTATTTCGGTACATGTACCGGGAAGTATTCCATATTTTATACGGAATAGCTTCTAGAAGATGCCACCTTTTTTTATTGATTTTCTTTTTAGAAATTCAATTAAGAAATGAGGTGGAAAAGGTGAGTCAAAGCATGGCATGAACAATGTTTTAAGGAATGGTTGCATTTGTTTATTGTTTTAATTAAAAAAAGGAAATGATTTTTTGTGGAGGAGAGAGGGAGGGGAGGCCGGCCACATATTTGGATGGGGTTCATTTCATTTGTGATGATGATTAATTTTACGCACTTGCCTCCTCACTCTCGCATGCTCCAAAAGGAAACTTAACCTTTTTTTTCTTTTGTTCATGCAAAGGCTTTCACTTCCTTGATCTTCTTCTTGAGTTTCTTATTGAGCTCATGTTTTGAGAGAAAATTGTAGTGACACTTTTATGCACCCCCACTCTCCGTTGCTAGCGACTTCGGAGCGTCGGTTACTTCGTTCGACGAAGCTGGAGCTTGTGCCGTTTCCCTCAGGTGGATCATCGGAGATGGAGGAAGACCGGCAACCAAACCACATCTACGAGCCGCTAGGAGCTTGGAATGAAGACCGAAGGACCGGGATCAACTCGATATAATGATTCTAACTCTTAGTTAGTTTGCTAGTTTAGGGTTTAAGGTCGATCCGGAAATCGGGTCGCGGTAGCGCCGGTTAAGAAATTTTTTGTTCTGCATTTTGGCCGCGTTTCGACGGACGGGGCGCTGCCGGGACCCAACAATACCAAACACTATGCCTTGGCGTTAGGTCAAAATACATAGCTTGAATACTGCTGAATACCCATAAGAAATGACGGAGGGCTACGGCTGGTTTCTGGCGAAAAACCTTTAACGTAATGAACTTGATCTCGTTGAAGGAACCTGATAGCTTTTTATAAAGATATAGTGGCGAAAACCTTTTGCTAAAGAGTTCACTCCCGGTGAAGGGATCTCGGCTCTTTCCTCGTGGAATGAGGTGCAGGATATTCCAACTGAATACCGCTATACAAAGCAACTTGTAATCGACTATAGTGAAGTTATTACCCTGACGTAAATTTCTGCCCAAGGGGTCACTCCCGGTGAAGGGATATCGGCCCTTGCCTCGTCGAATGAGGTGCAGGATATTCTAACTGAATATCGCTATGCATGACAAAAGGAAACATCTTTGTAATAACTCCTTTTAAAATTTGTTCCAACAACATCAAATATAGGTTTGTTTTATCCTTGCATTGATAAGAATTAATGCAGTCCCATCAATCAATCACACCAGAAAAGAACGAAAATATAATGTACGTATAAGCCATCCGCATTCGCCACTGGGTCCCGTCATCACCCGTTAGGTTACTTAACTAACGACAGAGCGGGGACTAGACTAGCGCAGGTGTAAAACATATACAACATCTAATAGTATATATACCAATATACAATAATCGCTACAGGCGTGATAATATGCAACATTACAGAAAAGTAATAAGCATCACAGAATAATACAGATAATCTGGGATCCCCGGGTTTCACAGAGCCGCTTCTGAAACCCGACGTTCCCCTGGTCGTGTGGATAGCCTGTGCAATGAAACATAGACCCCTACGGGTGCGGCAAGTTACCCGCCAAAACCTGAAGAGAGGCAGCCCCCTACAGCATAGTGAATGGACCACCCGACACTTCACGGAATCCGGTAACTTGAGCTCCCCTCCTTGGGTCAACCTGTACCCCCTACGAGTGCGGCGAATAGTCTGCCAATTCTAGAGTGAGGCCCCTCTACCTCTCAAAGCCATGAAATATGGACCCGTTGCCCTCCAGAACCCGGCTATCCGTGCACCCCGCGGGGTAAACCTAGTACAGAAATAAAAATATGTACAAAGGGTACATCGACCTCAGCCCGGTCGTTCCCCAAAAGAATATTATACAAACAGGCAGTGACAGCAGTCCACATGTTGGACGCTCGCCCCGCAATATCAAATGTACAAATAAATCCAAACTGCACTACCATTGCACACTGCTATCCACCACGACAAAACCGTAACAACACAGAACATCAACGCGAATGTCACGTTCGCAAACCCGTCTAAAAGAACTATAGCAATTAGACGCAATTTACCGCTCAAATGACATTCCCGATCGGAGATATAATATTAGTACTGTAAACTAACACGTTTAAATTTCGATCGACAAAATATCCCGAAGTGGGCCCCACGTACATCTGGTGTACAGTAATAAAATGTGGGCCCAAAAGAAATATACCAAAAACCACAATTTTCCATGTGAAGCTCTATGGGAAAAATTGGAGCACTGTTCCCACAAACTGGCCGCGGTTCCGCGGTCAAACTCTAGTTTTGACCGCGGATCCGCGGTGTTTCTGTGGGAACACGTGCTCGAATTTCACCAGAATTCTTCAAAAACTGCAACGTCTTCAAAATAATAAAATATGATTTTTAGGAAATTTTATAATTTAATATTATTTTAATGAATATTTTAATATTCTGGTATAATTAAATACAAATAAATGGGGAAAATTACGGAAAATTCTAAAATAAGGTATTTTATGGAATTATGCCATTTTAAAGTTTTTAAGATTAGTTATATGCTAATTTAGTGCTAATCGCGATTAAGAATCGCTAATTGGATTTTTAGCATTTTTGTGCAAAAATGTGCACATATCATTTTCCACACTTGTTACACTTGTGTTACATTTCTTTTGCCATGGCTTTCTTTTGGGTTCACTATGCAAGTGAGAAGAGTTTAGAAAAGAAAAAAGATAAGTGATGATGAGAGAGAGAGAGTAGGTGGCTTTTGCACTTTTGACCCTTTCCTTCATCATTTTCCCTTCTCATTTTCTCTCCCCTCTCCCTTGTTGCTGCTGCCCCTCTCTCACCCTCTTCACTAAAACCCTAGATCCACCATGAAAACAAAGCCAAAACCCCATTCCCACTTCACAAAACTTACTCCCAAGCTCACTAGCTACTCATTGAACCTAGCAAGATTGGATTTGGAGGACTTTGAGCAACTCAAGAATTTTCTTGAATTGCCAAAGGAGGTAATTTCTGCACCTATTAGTGTAGTATTTCATTTCCTTGTACATCTATTCTAGTTCCATATCGATATTGTGTTGTTTGTGGACTTTAGAGAATTCAAGTTAGGGTTTAGGGTAAAACTGAAATCAAAGATGAAATTGAGGATTGTGGTGACCTTAGAATCCCTTGTGTGATGCTAATTTGGACCCAAACCTGAACTTGAAACCAGAATACGGAATTACGAAATCGATATCGGGGAAAACGGTAAATCTGGAAGAGTTTTATGGAATCTGCTATCACCCCGAGACCCCAAAAATGAAACTGAGTTGACAGTGAGATGTGCAGGCACCATAGAACCACCATACCAAACCCTAGCCCCCAACTCCCTTACCAGGCCGCCAATTCTTCCTTTCTGGACGCAATTTGCGGCTAGAGCAGGGTGGATCTGCCTCGTTTTGCGTGCATGCCTCCATTTCCTCTATTCTTGACCCTGGGTATGTCTAGTTTTGACTGATTCCATCTAGGGTGAAATCTGGGTTGATTTTCCTATGTTGGTGCATGGTTTACGACTTGATTTAGCATGGATTTTGGTATTTGGTGATTCATTCCTGTCGGGTGGCGTTTGGACGTCAACGACAAGCGGATATTGATTGTGTTTAAATGCGAGTCGATAGGTTTTTACCTATGCGGGTAGCGTGTGCTATTTTGGTTTCCGATGTGATTTTCATGTGCTTTAGCATTGTGATGTACTTGTAGGTACCCTACGAGATGTTGAGGCAAAGAAGATGAAGATGGAGACATCGTCATCGACACATGAGAAGCAAGGTGAGTAGATTTATATCTACGGGGAGAAGTCGGGCGGATGGCGTATAGCACCCCCGTAGTCCATGGTGATGTATACGAATACGTATACACACATATATTTATTATGTGTTGTTTAGGGTTATTGATGGTAATAATGGATTATTGGTGATAAGGATGTATTGGTTGAGTAGTGCGAAACCCTAGAGTAGTGGTTGCACCCACACTCACACATACACACATACTTGCATACATTCTTTCATATATCTGTGGGCATATGATGGTGGGTATATCAACACATGGGTATGGGACTGTGTGTTCATATACGGGTTTTGAGGATGATACGTGGGATTGTGATGACATAGTTTGATATCGACTCAGATTTAGGTGGTTTCCATACCCCTCTCTTTTGACTTGATTGTGGGTTCGTAGTTCGCATAGTAGGCGTTAGACTAGACCCGAGTCATACCTATTTCAAAACAAATGAATCGGGGATATTTTAAATATAAGCAAAAAGGTTTATACGGATATTTAAAAAGGCGCATCTTTTCTTAAAACACTGTAGCCCTTATTTTACCAAAAGCCCTGATTCGTCTTATTTCAAAGGGCAAGGTTGCATGATATATCTTTTGAGGCAGGTTCTCTACTGTTGCGTTGACTACTCGATTCCGCACATTCATGCTGTTTGCATTGCATCGCTTATATTGTTGATATATTTCAGTCATGCTGCTAGGACACCAGCACCATTATCGATGATGCGTATGTTCCACGTACACTGTTGCCGGCTCACACACTTCATCATCGATAATTGCCATGTCACTACACTGTAGTACTGTTGCATTCAGGATTTGACCCTGGCATGACATATTGATATTCTTACCTTTCTTCTATATGTCGCATACATGTTGCTTTCTGATTATACGCATTGAGATATGATGTTTCCAAGATATTTCTGGTTTTTGGGAACCGTGGGTGTTTTCAAAGAGGATATGTAATTGTTTTAAAAACCCGGTTACCCTTGATATGATATTTCAGTGCGTCAACCATGTGTTTTCTCGGTGCTGAGAGCGACATGTGAAACCCGATTCGAGAAGGCCGATGAGGCCGATTGCGGGTATATGGTGGGCCCGGTATGGTACCCCGGGGCGAGAACGGTTTCGCTGTGTAGTAGACGGTGAGCCTGACGGAGGGACCACTACCTACCGGTGATTGTATTTGAGCTCGGCGGATATCTTGGGGATACCGACCGGAGTTGAGAGATGGCTTTGGGCTGACCCGTACTGCCGGGGCCGAGGGCCGACACCGCAGACGGAGCACAGAGATGGACATGGGTTGACCCGTACTGCCGGGGGCCGAGGGCCGACACCGCAGGTGGAGCCCCATATGGATGAGGATTTACGTGCCGATGCTGGGCACAATTTTCATGATGTTTTCGAGTGCCGATGCTGGGCACTCCGGTTCCATGATTTTGACGTGTCGCGAGGGACACAGGTGGTTTATAGCCTCATATTTCCATGCATATGCTGATGATATTTACATTCATGATGGTTATTGTCATTGGGTGACGAGTGGACGGGATCCACGTACATGCAGATTGATTTCATTGATTGTACCTCACATTTATGATATGCTATTACCTGAGGCACTGGCACGAGCATTTGGCATTACACTCTTGTATAGAGATTACATTGCCAGTTTAGCATGTTTCAGACTTATTCATATTGAGGTTTATATATATCTGATCGTATTGACCTTGGTGGGTCATGCATTCGATCTCTGCTTGTAGATATTTTCTATTCACGAGTTGGCAACTCACCTCCGTTGTGCCACAGTTCTTGCAGGTTTTGCCGTACAGGTTCCTTTGCGGCATTTCTGGCACACTGCTTCCTTGCGGGTGAATTGCATTTGGTAGGTGGTCTCTTTTGCATCAAGAACCACCATTGTACTTATATTATTTATTATATCTAGTCTTTCCATCAACCAAAACTTGTATATTCTTTCAGACTTAGAAAACAATGGTGTATTATTTCGACCTTAGAGTCGCGCTTATAGTATTACGGTTTTCTGGCTGTTTTGAGTTCTTTTTGGGTTTTGAGCCTCGCCCTTTGGCGTTGTATATTATTATTGCTTGCGTGGTTGTGACCGTCGATTGACGAAGAGCTAGCTCCCGCTTGGGGATGCCTTTTTTCATTTCTTATATTATTCTTGTTGTACCCCGTTCGGGGCCAGTTTTTACAAAGGAAACTCTGCCGAAATTTTTAGGAAAGGTTACACATTTTAAAAATGCATATTCGGCTTAGTTATTTAAAAACTTGATTTTCGAAACGTGATTTCCTTACTTCTTAAAACCAGTTTTCCTTATTTACTCTTTAAATGGTTTAGATTTCTGGGCTTTGGCTTACTTGGATAAGATGGGGTCCTATAGACTTCATATGGTTTAAGGGCCAGTCACGTGCTCTTTCGGGTCTTGAAAAAGTTGGTATCAGAGCACTAGGTTGACCTTGGTTCGAGTCTGAGTTTGACTATGTGGAGCCTAGGCCGTTAATTATATACGGAACTTAGGCTTGACCTTACGGAACTTAGACTTAGTCGAGGGGGTATTAAACCCGAACTTTCGTCGTGTAGGATGCCCCTTGGTTGATGGAATAGGTGACTAAAGTAGAGTGACATACCGTGGGTATGTTCCGCGGCATACTTACGACACACCACTCCGCTTAAGGAACCTTAGGTTGTACATTTCCTTGCACCGTATTATATTCCTTCCTATGATCTATCTTCATCGATACTGGTTATGGTTTTGCTGCCGCGATTGCACGGGCAGAGTGAGCTACGTCTCGAGTTGCATCAGCATGAGCTCGTCGGGGACGAGGGCTGACCGGGGCGTAATTCCAGAGACATACGGTTGCATTGAGGCTTCGTATTTTGTGTTTCCGCACTATGAGCAGTTGACAGATCGCTGTTGCGAGATTTCCCGGGTGTGCTGATCGGCACCAGAGGATTGAGCCACTGATAGAGGCCAGCCAGGATGTGATGACCGTTGATATATCGCTTATTCATGATGGTTGAGGCGCTGCTTAGCGTACCGACGAATGAGCCAGTTGTTGCTGCGAGTGATGAGATATCGCCCAGATGATTGGAGCTACTGCAGCATGAGCGTATTCTTAGAGATATGATAGTGAGTCGCTAGTCACCGAGGATTAATGACTAGGACCTGTGGTTCGTTCGCTTACCCCGATGCGAGGTCATCAGGTAGATTGATTCCAGCTAGAGACGACTTCACGCAGATTCGTTGAGAGTCGATTGAGACGATCGAATGTCAGGAACCCATTTTCCAAGTTTAAAGTATTCGGAAAGACATGCAAGCGATTCTATGGACCCTCTAGAAGAATGAAAACCTAACTCGACTTAATGCCCGTGTGAAAGCCTTTGAACCTTAGGGTTTGCGGCAGTTCCTCGGCGCCATTAGTGAGGCTTGGGTTTGCCCTTCTACGGCTGGACCACCGATGCTGTGGTATGTACTCGATACTATTAAACTGTACCCGAGATGCTGAGCTCTTGGGGGATTGTGAGGTTCTGACGAGTCGATCGGACGATTCGACATCATTCGGATATCATGTGATGGGACACTGCTTGGGAGACTCCAGATACGAGCATAGCCGTCGGAGCGCAGTCCGTGTAGCCACGATGAGATGAGTCCGAATCAGTCGATATTGGAGCAAGGTGGAGTAAAGAATTTGCATGAGATTTCGACGAGATGACGTTTCACTCCGCTGACATCAGAGATGCGATATGCATGCTGAGGACGTGTTCGGCTAGATATCTTCTACTGAGTGATGAAGATACCGAGTTCGTGATTTCGAGTCCGTGTTAGAGACTTCGGATGGACCGTAGCCGAGGACATTGCAGTGCGCAGATA
This sequence comes from Agapanthus africanus, assembly GCA_030015575.1. Lineage (NCBI taxonomy): Eukaryota > Viridiplantae > Streptophyta > Magnoliopsida > Asparagales > Amaryllidaceae > Agapanthus > Agapanthus africanus. The sequence goes on from JASDDO010000016.1 coordinate 292,887,354, forward strand.
AAGACGCGACGTCGAATGGTCGATGATACGGACAAGCGGGACATGAAGTTCGTGCGAGAGACAGACGAGCTGTTACTACACCCCGTTAAGATTTAAGGCCGGACATGCATACAGAGGCGCAGAGATGCGACCAGCTTCCGAGAAGATGTTGTACTAAGGGTGCAGATGTTCAGAAAGCGAGGAAAGATTACGCCAGAGTACCAGCCTCCTTATAGTTTGGCTTAGGCAAGATCAGAAGAGACCTTGAGTAGGATTCCTTCCAGTACACTGCTGCAATAAGAGTTGCACCCAGGAGTAGATGCGTGATGTGCATTCAGAGGACCCGAGGTCGGCGCCAGAGATGTGCTGCTTTACGAGCGGTCGTGAGGATTGACCGAGAGATGACCAGGAAAGTGCAAGAACGGAATCGTTCCTGTCAGCACACCTGACCGAGTCGATGAGCCGATGGATTGCGAGATTGGTAATCTACAGGAAAGATCAGGAACCAGAGGCAGAGGACGCCAGCCGCGAGCAAGAGGCAAGTAGATATCTTGCGCCGCTAGCATCGGATGTTCCGGTACTTTCTCTACCCTGAAGGAGGATATACCGACGACGGTATTTATGATTTGTGATTTTGTGATTTGATTATCACGTATCCGTTGCTTTGGATTTTGGTATTTTGGGCGATCTATTCGCATGATTTAGTCTTGATGACTGAGTTTCATGATATTTGATTTTGTGCACCATGGTTGCACTTACTGGGTATTTATACCTTGCACATAGTTATTACTCTTGAGGTGTTGATTGCTATTTCATGCCTATTTTATGCCGGTGATTTGATTTACGCTTCCAGCATAGTTTCATGTACTTTTAGTGTTTTGATTTATGCATGCTGATGCACGCGGTTGTGAGTTTTCCATCGCGGTACACCTGATTTGATTAAGCCGCGTTGTATATTGTTTCGTGCCTTGGCTGCACCTGCTTATGACTTTATGGATTTCATACGGTTGATTTGATGTTGTGCATATGTTACGCACACGATTAGATTTTTGCACTCGGTATAGCTTATATGTGCTTGTAGTGCATTGATATGTGTTTTGTGCACGCAGCTGCACAGGTTTATGATTTTCTTTATATCTGGGTACACTTAGTGTTGCTGGTTACGCATTTGAGTTATTGCTGGTATTTGTGCATGGGATGCACCAGTTCTATACTTCGTGCGTTTGTCGCACCAGTTTTGTGTTTCTTGCGTTTATCGCATCAGATTTATATTTCGTGCCTTTGTTGCACCGGATTTATATTTTGTGCATTACGATTGCACCTGACTTCGATTTGATGCCTTTTGGTATGTAGATTTTGATTGTGATATTGATGTGGATTCTTGCACTCCGTGCTTTTGAGTGGACTTACGCATATTCGGCATTGCTATTGGATTTTGTGATTCCGTGCATGTTGAGTGCGCAGGGTCTAGATTTTCATTCGTGCACGATGGATGCAACGATTTGGATTTTCGTGCATGTTGGGCGCATGTTTTGAGATACGATTTTGGGGCACACCAGATGCACTAAATCGAGATTCTTCGTGCATGTCAGATGCACCTGTTTGGGCTGTCAGGCACACATGTTGCCTATGACAGATGTTTCGTGCACACCCGTTGCACCTAGATGTTGTTTTGTGCACCTGTATGGCACATATATGGATTGTGATTTCCGTGCGCACCAGACGCACAGGGTGATGTTATGTGCATTTTTGGGATTTATTCCTTTTGGAGCAGTACATTTCTATGATATTTGATATTCGTTTTGTACCGAGCAGGACTAGTCAGAGGACAGTACCTGGATATATCTTGCATGCATTGATAGTTCGAAGGGATTTCTAAAGAGCGAGCTATAGTCTCGGTATATATATACCTACGTGTCCGATATGACACGGAACGTTTTAAAAACAGGAAACCCTTCTAAATTGTTTTCAAAAACGACGGAACGCACCTATTAAACGAAGGATATATATATACGTATATAGTTATTTTCTTATAAAAAACGTCCGCCACTGTGCAGTGTTACGCGCATCGCACAGCGACTTAAAAGATTTGGCATGCATCTACATCAGCTATTCACATGTATAGATTGGATGTCTACATGTATAGTTCTGATTTATATCATATTGATTTTGTATTGGATTTGACATTTGTGTCTTTACCATGACTCCGATGATTGCGGGACGCTTGATGGAGTGTTGCTTTTGAGTTATCTGCTCAGTACTCATGCGCATGCATCGCGCTATGATGTTTTATGTATAGACGATTTCGGAGCCCCGAAGACTTGGAATTTGTATTGCAATATTTTAGTATTTGGGGGTTTAAATTTAAATTCGGGGACCGAATTTCTTTAAGGGGGTAGATTGTAACGTCTTCAAAATAATAAAATATGATTTTTGGGAAATTTTATAATTTACTATTATTTTAATGAATATTTTAATATTCTGGTATAATTAAATACAAATAAATCGGGAAAAATTACGGAAAATTCTAAAATAAGGTATTTTATGGAATTATGCCATTTTAAAGTTTTTAAGATTAGTTATATGCTAATTTAGTGCTAATCGCGATTAAGAATCGCTAATTGGATTTTTAGCATTTTTGTGCAAAAATGTGCACATATCATTTTCCACACTTGTTACACTTGTGTTACATTTCTTTTGCCATGGCTTTCTTTTGGGTTCACTATGCAAGTGAGAAGAGTTTAGAAAAGAAAAAAGGTAAGTGATGATGAGAGAGAGAGAGAGAGTCACTACTACAAATATGGGTTGCTCCTACGGATTTATCCGTAGGGGCAACCCACTGCCCCTACGGATATATACGTAGGGGCGAAAAAATACCCCGTAGGTGCAAAGGCCGCAGGTGCAAGTTGAGGTCCCGAACGTGCCCCTACGGATAAATTTATGCCCCTACGGATAACTCAGTAGGTGCTATAGCCCCTACGCAGTACCCCGTAGGGGTAATAAAATCATATATTTAATTTTTTTTTTTGAATATATTGTCTGTACCTACGGCTATCTCCGTAGGTCCTATTAGTTCCCCTACGGCTACAGCCGTAGGGGATATAAAGTAGCCCCTACAAATATATCCGTAGGGGCCACTCCCAACACACTGCACTGAGATCGGGGGGGAAATATCAGGATAACCTGATATTTTGCCCCTACGGTTATATACGTAGGGGATAAACAGTGGCCCCTACGTACATATCCGTAGGGGCACCCCCAACACCCTGCACTGATATCAGGTGGGAAAATATCAGGTTTCCTGATAGTTTGCCCCTACGGCTAACACCGTAGGGGCAACATATATACCTACGGATTAATCCGTAGGTACAGTTTGTCTGTATTTTTTTTTAAAAAAGGGCTGCTAGATTTTTTCCCGCCCTGTGCACAATACTATATACATCAATCAAATCATATATTGCAGTATTCATAATCACATCCCACGCATATATATAATATACAAAAGAAACCCAAAAACTGAATATGATATAAATTCAAACCAATATCAATATCGTTTCAAAATGTAGTACAATGTGATATAAATAAATACATGTTTCAAAAAATAAAAACCAAAAATCTACCCTAGTTCGGTCCAGCTCCACCTCCGAATAACGTTAAAATAACGCGCGCCTGCTCCTCGGTAAATACACTCTCCAATGCTACAGATAAGGGAGTCTGAGCGGCATGTGGAGCTGGCGTTGTGGTCTGCGCAGCCACCGTCGAGGTAGTCGCTTGCGGAGCCGCGGCTGCGGGAGTCTGAGTGGGCGGTGGAGCTACAGGAGCTGTCTGCGGTACCGCAGCCGATGTAGTGGCTTGCGGAGCCGCAGCCGAAGGAGATGCATGTGGAGGCTCGGCCGATCTACCCTGTCGCGTCTGGACATAACGTGTGTAAGAAACGTGTAAGAACTGTGTATTATTCGAATTCGTTTCATTATTAAGTTATTTCGAAACCCTGTTTGGATATCTAGTTTGGAAAAGCGTTGTTTATTTTAATTACATATGTATGTATGATTAATCAAACTTAATTCTAAAACCAAATAAGCTCAAGCTACGTACTAATTATGGATATGTTGATATGTATATAATATGAAATGATATTTTACTATAAAGTAGTATACATACCAGCATCTCCTTCAACTCCTGAACGGTGGCCCTCAAGCTATCCAGTTCCTGATGGACATGCCGGCCACTGGAGACGGAGGAAGTAACCGCCGGGGTGGAGTCCAACCTCATATGGGCCCTGCTGGGGCCCAATCCCCGGCCTCTCTCCCAACCTCCGTGGTGCCCTCCGTGTGCGGCGTCCAGAACTGGGGTCAGCAGCCTCGGATCGTTCTGTCCGGTAAAATCGATCCCCGAGGCCTGGGCCTGCTCAACCACCCGCTCCTACACCCACATTAAGCAGTAAAGTATAAGTATAAAATTTAAACTTGAACCTTCCAAAACTAAAATTTCAAATTTGGGTAGAAAAAATATTAACACTTACGCAGTACTCCTGGGTAGCGACGTCGGGACATCGAAGCTCGCCCGTGGCGGGATCTGTCGAGGTGCCGTGGACGGCAAGATATGCGGACAGCACGCTCGGTGTACCACCTGACGCCACGGTCCGAGCTGTCTGCAATATTAGAAAGTAACTCTTAATATTAGAAATGTTAGAGAATAACTCTTAATATTGCAGAATATTAGAGAATAACTCTTAATTTACCGATAACTCCATGGCTCGAGTAATGTTCCTCGAGCCACCTGTGTAAGTGGGGCGACCCCTCTTCGCCGACTTCCTGTTCTCCGTATTCTGAGCGGCCTGTTTCTGCACAACGCATTAACATTTAGTTTTCTAATTAAGAAACACAAAGAAATAAATTATATCATAAATAATGAATTAAATTTAAAATACATACTCGTTTGCGTTCGGAGTCGAAATAAGCGCACAATATAGGCCATGTCTCTACGTCGACTCTCGCAAACGCCGGAGTAGATAGGAGGGTCGCTCTCTCTGCCTCGGGGGTCGCTATCCACAGGGAGTAGCAGTCGGCCTTCAGCTCATTCCTGTTGTATCGGATCTTGGCCTGCATGTTCTTCATCAGGCCATTGTACAGAGCATGAAGGTCGAGCACCCTCCCCGGGTGATCAGGGTCGGCTACAGGCTGAAAATCGTAATCCAACTGAAAATACAAAAAAACATTGTTATTAGATTGCAAGTGTTAATAATAAATATATTGGATAGATCAAATGAAAATATATATTAATACATACCTGAGCCTGTTCAAAGAAGAGGGCGAATGAGCGCTGGTGCTGCTCGCCCCACTCAACGTGAAGTGGATAGTTCTTCACGATCCGGCTCTCGTCCCCCAAATACCGGCCGAACCTCTCGGCATGAGGACCGGTATAGCGATAGTCAAGGGTAAAAAATAGGGGGAATGCTGCCTCCCCCCTAGCTCTATCAGGCCTCAGCCTATGGGACTGATTCGGGCCTCGAGTCCCCCTCTGGGGGTGGAGAGGCCCTGCGTCTGCACGAAAGATCAAGACAATCAATAATAAGACAAAGTTGTATTAAGAATTCAAGTGTGATATATACCTCCGGTGAATAGCGCACGAGCCTGGGCCCGAGCAGCAGCACGAGCGGGACGATAGTTCCTCCGGTGAGGAACAACCGGGGTCCCGGACGCATCCCCTCCAACTGTAAAATAAACATCGACGCTAAATCTCCATGAAGTTCATATTTATTCTATAGAGCATATGTAAAATAAATAAATATTTTAAATTTATTCATACTAACCTGCAGACGATGCGGAGGGTATGGAAGCGGCAGGAGTGGCCCCTGTGGAAGGTGTGGACGCACCACCTATAATTAGACAATTAAAAATAGATTTTATAAGTAATTGCAAAAAGAATGTGTAGATCAATAATATAACGTTCTAAATCAATATGCATGCACTATAGGACATATAAACATACCCGCAGGTGCGGTGGTGTCACCACCTACAGCTAGACAATAATAAAAATTGCTAAGTAAGAGCAAAAGGAATGTGTATATTTATGATATAGCATTCTAAATCAATATACATACACTATATGATATATAAACATACCTGGAGGAGCGGGGGTGGCCTCTGTCCCAGATGTGGACGCATCACCAACAACTAGACAATCAAACATTGACAATATAAGTAATTTTTACATAAACATGCATGAATATCTGTAATATTACATTCAAAATGGATATGCGTGCAGTATACCTGGAGGTGTGGCCAAATCAACACGGAAGGAGGCATCCGAAGGGGTCTCCGATCTGGGTGCAAGACCGGCCCTCTGAAGCTCCCTACGGAGCTCTCCGGGCGGCAGAACCGCTCTGCCTCTGCCTCTGCCTCTGCCGCGGCTGGAGCTCCTGCCGCCCCTCGCTGCTCCCGACATCGTCATCAAATCTAGATAAACGGTTCGTGGACGCATTAGACAATCATTAAAAGTATTGACTATATATGATCTAGAGCGTAAAATGTGAAGTAATAATATAACATTACTGATAACCTTTTTCGTTTCGTGGGCGCATCATACATATCTACTTGGATTTCATCGTCGATGTCATTTCTAACCCACGTAACTTCATGATCGGTCGAAGACAACCCGTCCTTCGAAACAGACGGTCGGAGCACTTTAAGCCTTCTCTCTTCTTCGTCCTCATCGCTGTCCTCGTATTCTGGGACATCGTAGACATCTCTAGGTTTCCATCGACATACAACACTCCACCCCGGATGCTTCAAGCACTGTGAGTAGTATACTTGGAACGCTTGGTTCGGAAAGATAAACGGATCGTCCTGACCGTAAAATCGAAGTGTGTTCACACTTGTCAATCCATATTCATCTTTCCAGGTCCCAAGACTGCTTCTCCACTTGTCTGTATCGGTTCGCGGATCGTACCAAGTACAGTGGAATATATAAAAGGGTTCTGATCGTCCGGGATAGTGGATGCCGAGTATACAATTTAAGTACCCATAGTAAATCACACCGTCCGATCCTACCGTCGCAATCCCACTGTTCTGAGTGATTCTAGATGTTTCTATGTCCTTAACTTCGAATTTGTATCCAAGGACACCAAATCCTTTGTAATGTGCAACTTCCATACTAGGAAATTGAGCTAAACATCTTGAATCACTCTCAAATGATGCAGACAAGTTCGGATCGTGGATCTAACAAAACAAATTTTACGATAAATACATAACGATACAAGTTTAGATTAAAACCGATAGCAATAAAATGTAATTCGAATAACTTACATGCTCTGTGACCCAATCACAAAAATTATCCTGATGGTATTTTTCCAAACGCTCTTCGTTCCAATCAGGATGCCCCTCACGTACCTCGTTAAAATGAGTTCTGTTTTCGACAAATAATTGTGACATTAATATTATGTCATTTCATACACAAACACAGATATAACAATTAATCCAAAAGAACTTACTCTCTAATTTGTTCAAGACATACGCAATTAAGCAAGATAAACCGGTATATCTTGTTGATAAACATAGTGTCTACCCTCTTATACTCGGCTTTACCATATGGCCCGTCTTGAATTCTTCGTGGTCGGTTAAGCCTTGTCTCAATGTTCTCGTCCAGATAGCGGGAACAAAATGTGGTTGCTTCATCAAGAAGATAACCTTGCATGATAGAACCCTCTGGTCGATTTTTATTGCGTATATACTTCTTAAGAGTGTAAAGGTACCTAATGAGAATATGTTGAATAAATAAACACGGGCATACATGACAAAAATAAATTTATAAATTGCGCGAAACGAAAAATTTAACGTACCTCTCGACGGGATACATCCATCGATATTGTACCGGTCCGGCTAATTTCGCCTCAGTTGCAAGATGAACCGTCAAGTGTATTATGATATCGAAGAATGACGGTGGGAAAATACGCTCAAACTTGCAAAGTATCAACGCAATAGAATTTTCTAGTTTATCCAGCGTCGCAACCTCCAGCGTTTTAGCACACAACTCCCTGAAAAAACAACATAGGTCGTTGATTACCAGACCAACCGAGTCGGGGAGAGAAGTCCTGAGGGCTAATGGAAGAAGGTGCTCCACGATAACATGGTGGTCATGACTTTTCAGCCCATCGATCTTGCCCTTCACAATTTTTATTTTCTTGCTGAATGATCCTGAGAAGCCTGTGGGGACTTTCAAATCATGCAACACCTGCAGGAATCTTTTCTTCTCCGGTTGTGACATATGATAAGCGGCATTGGGAAGTACAAACTTGCCCGGTTTACCCGCTACCGGTTTAGGGTGCAGTTCACTTCTTATTCCCCACTCTTGTAGATCCATCCGGGCATTCATGTTGTCTTTCGATTTCCCGTCTTTACACAGAAGCAAGTTAAGTATGTGCTCTGATACTCCCTTCTCTATATGCATGACGTCCAGACAATGACGCACTGAATTTGTAGACCAGTACGGAAGCTCGAAGAAAATGCTTAACTTGTTCCAATATTGTGGTTTGACCTGTCTCGTCGGATCCATCCCGAAGGTCACGTTATTGTAACCATCCCATTTAGCAGTCACGTCCTCTCCGGACAATGGGGATGGAGGCCCAAGAAGCTCCTGATGACCATCAAAGTGAACCGTGTCTAACCTATAGGGATGGTCTGGAGGCAGAAAACGTCGATGGCCGCAATAACAAACCTTCCTGCTAAAATTCAAAATTTTTGATGTTGTGTGTTCATGGCAATGAGGACATGCTTTGTGACCATGTACGGACCAACCTGAAAGCATTCCATACGCAGGAAAGTCATTAATTGTCCACATTAAAGCCGCACGCAGTATGAAGGTTGTATTTGTGTTTGAATCATATGTCTCTACACCATCAATGAACAAAGTTTTCAGCTCCTCAATCAGAGGTCGGAGATAGACGTCGATATTGTTCCCCGGTGAGTTTGGTCCGTCGATAAGAAGAGGCATCATAAAGTATGATTGGTCCATAGCCAACCAAGGCGACAGATTATAAATTATCATTACAACGGGCCATGTACTGTGACTTCCAGCCATATAGTTGAATGGGCAGAAGCCATCGGCAGCCAGTCCGAGCCGGACATTGCGAGGATCGCTACTGAATATTGCGTGCCTCCTATCGAAATCCTTCCATGCCGGTGAATCTCTTGGATGGCTCATTTTTCCATTTTCGCTTGGAGGAGCACGGTGATGCCAAATCATTGCCTCGGCTGTTTTCTTGCACCTAAATAGCCTCTGTAGCCTCTGTGTTATGGGAAAATATCGTGCTATCTTCACAGGTATATCAGGCTTCTTATCAGAATCTTTCGGCTTATACCTGGCCTCTCCGCATGTTGGACACTCTTTCAAATCTGAATTCTCTTTCCGGTACAACACGCAATTTTTAGGACATGCTTGAATCTTCTCGCACTTTAGACCCAAATCAGACATCATTTTCTGGGCTTCGTACAGCTTTCGGGCACATTATTTCCCGGAGGCATAAAATCTTTCAAGAACGAAAGAAGCATTGTGAATGACTTGTTGCTCCATCCATTTAGGCACTTAATTTGGAAAAGTTGGACGAACCATGAGAGGGTGGAATACTTCGCATTCTCATAAATTGGTTTCCTAGCATCATTCATGAAATTTTCATATTTATCCGCACGCGGTCCTTGACCGGAAGGAATGTCATCTTCGGTACGAATAGATTCACCTAGGGCAGCCTCTACCATATCCTCCATTTCTTCTGATGGAAATAAATTTCCGTATCCTGCCGTATTACCGAATTCTTCTTCTTCTCCTGCCGCATTATCGTGTTCTCCTTCTTCTACCGCAGTACTGCATTCTTCTCCTTCCCCGTGATATTTCCAAATTGAATAAAGTCTAGTAAACCCATATTTTACAATATGAAGCTCTGCCAATTCTACCTTCCGCCAGTACTTATTGCCACATCTATCACACGGACAAAGAATCTTCTCTATTATGATCTTATTATGTGCTCGTGCAAATTCAAGGAAAGCAGCAACTCCTGCGACAAACTTAGATTGCATACGTTGTTTCCAATCCACATACATCCAGTCCTTAACTCTGACGTACTCATGGGCCATGTTAGACTGAATAACATATAAATTGTAGGTTATGCTGACTATATTGAGAAATATAAGAACGGGATAGTTACTGACAAAGAAGAAAATTCATGTATATGCTTTGTGTGTGCGTTTGTCGTTGAAAAGAATAAATTATCGCACGTTATGTTGACCGATAGACGGGGACTAAGTGGCGCTTTTAGTTTCATATATGGGTATCGATGGGAATATGAAGGTTTCATATTATCATATATTGGTTTTAACCCGAACATTTCGAGTCGCTCTCTGATTATGCGTTTGTATGTATGTGTTCCGGCTGTCGGGGGTAGGCTTCTATCCCATTAAGAATGTATAGAGCGAACGCCCATCACTTGTGCTTTCAACCGTTTCGAGTAAATTTCGGCAGCACCTCCCCGCTGTTCTCCGAGTACACTGTAATAGAATAGATAATCATTTCAAAGCTGAGAAACAACGTTGAAATGAACATCTAATCTATCTTTGTACACGAAGAACCAGCGGAAAGGTACCGACGAAATATCTCGAAACGGATGAAAACACAAGTGAATGAAGGCGTTTGCTTTATACATTCTTAACTTGTCCACACGGGACAAATCTATGGGTTACCATACGATTGAATTTTCTCGTCGCGTAGACTATACGACGGTTGTTAGTATCGAGCTATACTGTCCGATATTTAACAACCTTCGTATAGTTCTAGGTCACGACGAGCATCGCACGTATGTTAACCGATAGACGGGGACTAAGTGGCGCTTTTAGTTTCATATACGGGTATCGATGGGAATATGAAGGTTTCATATCATCATCGAGTATCATATATTGGTTTTAACCCGAACATCTCGAGTCGCTCTCTGATTATGCGTTTGTATGTATGTGTTCCGGCTGTCGGGGGTAGGCTTCTATCCCATTAAGAGTGTATAGAGCGAACGCCCATCACTTGTGCTTTCAACCGTTTCGAGTAAATTTCGGCAGCACCTCCCCGCTGTTCTCCGAGTACACTGTAATAGAATAGATAATCATTTCAAAGCTGTGAAACAACGTTGAAATGAACATCTAATCTATCTTTGTACACGGAGAACCAGCGGAAAGGTACCGACGAAATATCTCGAAACGGATGAAAACACAAGTGAATGAAGGCGTTTACTTTATACATTCTTAACTTGTCCACACGGGACAAATCTATGGGTTACCATACGATTGAATTTTCTCGTCGCGTAGACTATACGACGGTTGTTAGTATCGAGCTATACTGTCCGATATTTAACAACCTTCGTATAGTTCTAGGTCACGACGAGCATCGCACGTATGTTAACCGATAGACGGGAACTAAGTGGCGCTTTTAGTTTCATATATGGGTATCGATGGGAATATGAAGGTTTCATATTATCATCGAGTATCATATATTGGTTATAACTTGAAAAACGTGCCGTTGAAACAAATTATTGTTCTCCACCTTGCACTCTCTTAACAATGGTACATGCATTAAACATGTAGAGCTATCTATAACAACTCTAAAGTTTCACCTGTTGGGTTCAACAGAAAGGTTTTTGATATAACAAACACAATCTTCCTCAATTTTTCCCTTGAATCGATGTGAAATTAATAGTGTCCATATGACACAATGGATATATTTTCTACACAAAAGGAAAAAGGCAAACAATAATAAAGCAATTATAATTCTATCAAGTATCCATACTGAAAAAGAATAAATAGCAAACTAAAAATTAATCACTAATGAAAAACAAACAAAAGTGCTTATTATTATACTTCAGAGGTTATAAATGCTTGATCCCCATAGTACATAGGCTGTATCCGCAATTAACCCTTTTCTATATACTTGAGTGTATAGAATTTCTAAAAGTTACACACGGTTTTTCTAAATCCAATTCTTTCCTTTCACTACAAAACCCTTTATATTTTCTAATAGGTACCAAGAACTTTCAAAGTTTTTGGATATGCACAAAAAGAAAGTATCGCCAATAAGATTGACATAACCCAAATGACTTTGACCCATTACATATAAATGTCATGGTCTTTCAATATTTATCAAACAAATACCATAGACTTTGTTTGTTACAAATAAATACCATGAAGTTTTAACGTTTCACATAATTTTCATAGATTTTGTTGTTTACAAATACATACCATTGACCTCCAACGTTTTCCAGATAAATACCATGAATTTTGTTGTTTACAAATAAATACATGAACTTTCAGCGTTTTTTAGATAAATCCCATAGACTTTCATGGACCATTTTCTCATATAAAAATCATGGACTGTGTTATTCACAAATAAACAGTATCGACTTTCACTATTTTCCAGATCAATCCCCTAAAATTTCACCTTTTTAAGCCTAACCCAGCCCCAGCCGAACCCCAACCCAACACCAAACCCTAACCCGGCCTAACCCTAACCCCAACCCAGCCCCAGCCGAACCCCAACCCAACACCAAACCCTAACCCCAACCCAGCCGCAGCCGAACCCCAACCCAACACCAAACCCTAACCCCAACCCAGCCCCAGCCGAACCCCAACCCCAACACCAAACCCCAACCGAACCCTAACCCTAACCCTAACCCCAACACCAGTCGAACCCCAACCGATCGAACCCGTACCCTAACCCTAATCCTAACCCTAACCCCAACCGATACCTAACCATAACCCTCATCGCTACCCTAACATCATTAAAATAATGTTTAACTAACCTGTAGGCTAGGCGGTGGAGGAGACGACGGAGACGCAATCGGCGACGACGAGGGCGGTGGCGACGACGAGATCACTGCAGGCGGTGGCGACGACGATTCGGCCGGCGGTGGCGACGACGAGATCACTGCAGGCGGTTGCGACGACGATTCGGCCGGCGCTGGCGATGACGAGAACGGCGATCGGCGGGAACGTCAAGGTTTGGGGATTTGGGTTCGCGCGTAAATTAAAGGAAATAAGAAATAATCAGCGTAGGGAACGATCACTTAAATCGCTATTTAGTTGTCCCTACGGATATACCCGTAGGTACTTGGTTTGCGCCACCGTAGGGGCAAAAAACACTTTAAGATTTAATAATTTTTAAATAAATATTGAACGACCGTAGGGGCAACCACTTTGCCCTACGTATTAATCCGTAGGGCCAAACTTTTATTGCCCCTACGGATGATATTATCCGTAGGGGCAACCCATTATTTTACTAGTGTAGGTGGCTTTTGGACTTTTGACCCTTTCCTTCATCATTTTCCCTTCTCATTTTCTCTCCCCTCTCCCTTGTTGCTGCTGCTGCCCTCTCCCCCTCTCTCTCCCTCTTCATTAAAACCCTAGATCCACCATGAAAACAAAGCCAAAACCCCATTCCCACTTCACAAAACTTACTCCCAAGCTCACTAGCTACTCATTGAACCTGGCAAGATTGGATTTGGAGGACTTTGAGCAACTCAAGAATTTTCTTGAGTTGCCAAAGGAGGTAATTTTTGCACCTATTAGTGTAGTATTTCATTTCCTTGTACATCTATTCTAGTTCCATATCGATATTGTGTTGTTTGTGGACTTTAGAGAATACAAGTTAGGGTTTTGGGTAAAACTGAAATCAAAGATGAAATTGAGGATTGTGGTGACCTTAGAATCCCTTGTGTGATACTAATTTGAACCCAAACCTGAACTTGAAACCAGAATACGGAATTACGGAATCGATATCGGGGAAAACGGTAAATCTGGAAGAGTTTTATGGAATCTGCTATCACCCCGAGACCCCAAAAATGAAACTGAGTTGACAGTGAGATGTGCAGGCACCATAGAACCACCACACCAAACCCTAGCCCCCAACTCCCTTACCAGGCCACCAATTCTTCCTTTCTGGCCGCAATTTGCGGCCAGAGCAGGGTGGATCTGCCTCGTTTTGCGTGCATGCCCCCATTTCCTCTATTCTTGACCCTGGGTATGTCAAGTTTTGACTGATTCCATCTGGGTTGATTTTCCTATGTTGGTGCATGGTTTACGACTTGATTTAGCATGGATTTTGGTATTTGGTGATTCATTCCTGTCGGGTGGCGTTTGGACGTCAACGACAAGTGGATATTGATTGTGTTTACATGCGAGTCGATAGGTTTTTACCTATGCGGGTAGCGTGTGCTATTTTGGTTTCCGATGTGATTTTCATGTGCTTTAGCATTGTGATGTACTTGTAGGTACCCTACGAGATGTTGAGGCAAAGAAGATGAAGATGGCGACATCGGCACCGACACATGAGAAGCAAGGTGAGTAGATTTATATCTACGGGGAGAAGTCGGGTGGATGGCGTATAGCACCCCCGCAGTCCGTGGTGATTGATTGAAAAGAATTTCGTTGTGTGTAAATCGAATCAAATAGTCCCCGGCAACGGCGCCATTTGATTGAAAAGAATTCTCGATGTGTAGTATGGAATTGTAATGAAATCACAACTAAAAATTATTTGACCGCAATCAACTACGGTGTCGGATGTAGATTGTGTGTGAGTGCGGATCGTCCATAGGGAAAGTGTAATCGTTCGTCTTTCGAATTAGATGAATTGAAACTTTAATGAAAAGAAAACAAACAATTCAAGATTTATATTTGAAGTTCAAGAATTAGAAAAATCTAGATCTAAGAAAGCATTAAAAGATAGAATCAAGAATTGATCGTTTGTTGATTTTTTTCCAAACCAAATCTCAAGAATCGAAATGAGCCTCGTAGGAATCGATCGGATCTATAGATGTGATGTAATCTTACAATTACGTATTCTTATCCTTCGATGAATTGATACTAGATCGATGATGATCGACGAGAATTAGGGATTTCTTATGAAACTAGGGTTTCATCTTATCCCTTGTTCCTTCGTCGATATCATTCACATTCTAGCCTCTAGTAAATTCAAGAAACGATCGTAGTTCCCTAATTTCGAGCGATCACAATCAAGAAAGTATCGCTATGAAACTAGGTCATCGATTCTTGAACTTGCTAGGGTTTACAAAACTCGTAGGACTTAAAAATCGTTTAAAGATTTGTTACATCATCATTCTACAATCGTCTCGACTCCTTAACGAGTGGAGTTTCACTCAAACATCACAATAAGAGCAACAATTACAAATTGAGATCTAATCACGATGCAAGAATTAAAAGAAAGCAAGATTAAAGAATTTCACCTTTTATTTATATCGACAATTTTATTACATTCGCTCAAGAACTACAAGAGGAAGAACTTGATCGTCGATTTGGCTTCGCTCGTCTCCGTGGATCGCGGATCGGCTTGGATCACTTGCCCGATTGAAGATCGGCTCGGCTCCTAAAAGGATGAAGGCTTCTCGCTTGATTTGGTACTCAAGATCTTGGATTTGGAGTGGAATTAGGGTTAGGGTTTCGCACAAGCCTTGTCATTAGACTTATGGAAGAAAATGGTGTAGAATGAACCAATGATTATTGATTTTTTGATTAAAGATTGATTAGCTTTTAACCCTAGGTCTAGGTTCCTATTTATAGATAACTAACCCTAGATCTAGGATTTCAAATTCTAAGTTTCCCTCCTAAAGTTTGTTGAAGAAATTCAAATTTCCCTCCAAAAGTTAGTTAGGGGAGAAGCTTCTAGATGTGATTAGTTAGGAGGAGCTTCTAGAAGAGTATTAATTAGGAGCTTAATTAGGATTAGCCTTCCTTAATCTTCTTTGCTGATCTGGCAGTAGCTTCGAGGGTATTCTGGGACTTTACATATCATAAAGGACTGTGGCCCCAGAGAAAGAGATTCTGCACAGAAAATTCCATGCTGACGTGGCAATAGAGGCGCGGAAACGCGGCGCAAGCCATCTCCTGCCGCGGTTCCGCGTCTAACTTGGAGTCTTGGGCCTTTGTTTCTTTGGTACTCTCTTGGGCTGATGTATGGGCTTTCTTTTGATGTATAGAATTGTATAATTCCTTCTGAATTGCTACCAGATCTGAAATGATTTAGTTGGCGTATTTTTGATCAGCTCTTTTGTTTTTTCTTCCGTATTTCCTGCACAGACTCAAGACAAGTGTTGCGCAAATACAGAAATGATGCGATGCCATGAAATGCGGTTAATTTCCCTTAAAGTGTCGGTTTAAAAGTCTAATACATGCAATCTCATATTTTGTGACAGATTTGCTAATATGTAGAATATGAATGCCGAACACTTCTAAATGTATGCAAATGTTAAGGAAATTGCCGGCTAAAATATACAATATTTTCGACTGATCAGTGATGTATACGAATACGTATACAAACATATATTTATTATGTGTTGTTTAAGGTTATTGATGGTAATAATGGATTATTGGTGATAAGGATGTATTGGTTGAGTAGTGCGAAACCCTAGAGTAGTGGTTGCACCCACACTCACACATACACACATACTTGCATACATTCTTTCATATATCTGTGCGCATATGATGGTGGGTATATCTACACATGGGTATGGGACTGTGTGTTCATATACGGGTTTTGAGGATGATACGTGGGATTGTGATGAGATAGTATGTTATCGACTCAGATTTAGGTGGTTTCCATACCCCTCTCTTTTGACTTGATTGTGGGTTCGTAGTTCGCATAGTAGGCGTTAGACTAGACCCGAGTCATACCTATTTCAAAACAAACGAATCAGGGATATTTTAAAGATAAGCAAAATGGTTTATACGGATATTTAAAAAGGCGCATCTTTTCTTAAAACACCGTAGCCCTTATTTTACCAAAAGCCCTGATTCGTCTTATTTCAAAGGGCAAGGTTGCATGATATATCTTTTGAGGCAGGTTCTCTATTGTTGCGTTGACTACTCGATTCCGCACATTCATGCTGTTTGCATTGCATCGCTTATATTGTTGATATATTTCAGTCATGCTGCTAGGACACCAGCACCATTATCGATGATGCGTATGTTCCACGTACACTGTTGCCGGCTCACACACTTCATCATCGATAATTGCCATGTCACTACACTGTAGTACTGTTGCATTCAGGATTTGACCCTGGCATGACATATTGATATTCTTACCTTTCTTCTATATGTCGCATACATGTTGCTTTCTGATTATACGCATTGAGATATGCTGTTTCCATGATATTTCTGGTTTTTGGGAACCGTGGTTGTTTTCAAAGAGGATATGTAATTGTTTTGAAAATCCGGTTATCCTTGATATGATATTTCAGTGTGTCCACCATGTGTTTTCTCGGTGCTGAGAGCGACATGTGAAACCCGATTCGAGGAGGCGGATGAGGCCGATTGCGGGTATATGGTGGGCCCGGTATGGTACCCCGGGGCGAGAACGGTTTCGCTGTGTAGTAGACGGTGAGCCTGACGGAGGGACCACTACCTACCGGTGATTGTATTTGAGATCGGCGGATATCTGGGGGATACCGACCGGAGTTGAGAGATGGCTTTGGGCTGACCCGTACTGCCGGGGCCGAGGGACGACAGCGCAGACGGAGCCCAGAGATGGACATGGGTTGACCCGTACTGCCGGGGGCCGAGGGCCGATACCGCAGGCGGAGCCCCATATGGATGAGGATTTACGTGCCGATGCTGGGCACTGTTTTCATGATGTTTTCGAGTGCCGTTGCTGGGCACTCCGGTTCCATGATTTTGACGTGTCGCGAGGGACACAGGTGGTTTATATCCTCATATTTCCAAGCATATGCTGATGATATTTACATGCATGATGGTTATTGTCATTGGGTGACGAGTGGACGGGATCCACGTACATGCAGATTGATTTCATTGATTGTACCTCACATTTATGATATGCTATTACCTGAGGCACTGGCACGAGCATTTGGCATTACACTCATGTATAGAGATTACATTGCCAGTTTAGCATGTTTCAGACTTATTCATATTGAGGTTTATATATATCTGATCGTATTGACCTAGGTGGGTCATGCATTCGATCTCTGCTTGTAGATATTTTCTATTCACGAGTTGGCAACTCACCCCCGTTGTGCCACAGTTCTTGCAGGTTTTGCCGTACAGGTTCCTTTGCGGCATTTCTGGCATACTGCTTCCTTGCGGGTGAATTGCATTTGGTAGGTGCTCTCTTTTGCATCAAGAACCATCATTGTACTTATATTATTTATTGTATCTAGTCTTTCCATCAACCAAAACTTGTATATTGTTTCAGACTTAGAAAACTGTGTTGTATTATTTCGACCTTAGAGTCGCGCTTATAGTATTACGGTTTTCTGGCTGTTTTGAGTTCTTTTTGGGTTTTGAGCCTCGCCCTTTGGCGTTGTATATTATTATTGCTTGCGTGGTTGTGACCGTCGATTGACGAAGAGCTAGCTCCCGCTTGGGGATGCCTTTTATCATTTCTTATATTATTCTTGTTGTATCCCGTTCGGGGCCAGTTTTTACAAAGGAAACTCTGCCGAAATTTTTAGGAAAGGTTACACATTTTAAAAATGCATATTCGGCTTAGTTATTTAAAAACTTGATTTTCGAAACGTGATTTCCTTACTTCTTAAAACCAGTTTTCCTTATTTACTCTTTAAATGGTTTTAGATTTCTGGGCATTGGCTTACTTGGATCAGATGGGGTCCTATAGACTTCATATGATTCAAGGGCCAGTCACGTGCTCTTTCGGGTCGTGACAAAAACCCTGCTCAATTTTCTGTGATATGCAAATTAATTTTTAGACCCTTTTAAAAATCGACAGAAACATTGAACAGAAAAATTGTAATTTTCGAAAATTTGTTCGATCGATATTTTAAACGCGTTAGCTCAAGTTAGTAAAGCTTAATGGCGAGGTTTTGATACCACTGTAAGTGCACGGTAGCGCCCCGGCCATCTAACAGACGCTAAATGCGGAACAAAAACTTTTTGACTGGCGCTATCGTAAACTATAATCCGGATCTGCCATTAAAGCTAAACTAACAAACTACAAAGTGGGTAGAAATGTTATACCGAACGACCCGAGTCCTTCGGTCTTCAACCATCATCCCACGCTTTATTTCGGCTGCTCCGATCTCCTGAATCTCCAGTCTTCTCGTCCAGGTGGCACCACGTCGACGGATCTTTAAACGGGCTCCTGCCTCTGAACCGAGGCAACTCGATCATCAAGTTTGCTAAAAGAGATGACCAAGATTGATGTAGAGAATGAGTAGAACACTTTGTCTCGCTTCGTCCAAAGCCATGGACGAACGGTTAATGAAGTTGCCTTTTGGAATCGGGTAAATGAGAAATGAGCATACAAATTTTCATGAACCTAAATCAATCATCTTTTAAACCAAGTGAGAGAGTGAGAAGAGGAGGGGAGGGCCGGCTAAATATAGGGAAGGAGGAGGGTGAGTGTAGGAGGAAAAGAGTGACCATAAGCAATAATATCCTAAGCAAATACAAAAAGGAGTTAATGCAAAACCATGAGTCATTTTAACAAATCATCATATCATTAAATGCACAATTAATGCACTAATGACTCACTAGCCCCCTCATCATCCTAGTTACCATCTAGAAACTTCTAGAACCTTCCACACTCATCAAGAAAAGATAAATCCGTATTTAACCGAATGTTTAATAAGGCTGATAGAAAACTGGAAACTGGCAACTTCCAAAAGTGATCCTGAAACGAATTTCAGGATAACCCTGTAACAGTATAAACGTACCCGCATTGTTATTACGACCGAATACAAATGCAACCGAGACAAAGATATTATATCTACACAGTATAATACTCGGATCTGGCTTAAACTAAAGCCCACCAGTATTATCTGCCCGAAATATGACACGTGCGTAAACGCACGTGCATTTTCCGAACCCTTCCATAATACCATACGGCCTCTCCAACGTTTCTCCCGAACTTGGGAAACTGTCTGTGGGGGACTCTAATGACTCATCAACATACTGGCACTGGGTATAACCTCTAGCACGTTAGAGGTACAAGCTGTACGTAACGGTTGCCTATGTATTGATTGGAAGGGAAGCTGACGAACGAACTCATCCAGAAACCCTACTGAGCCTGACAGTGAAAATATCCGTACAGTCCGGTCCGTTCGTTTAAGAGTATCGCATATCGAGTCTAGGGGGATGGATAAAGTCAGACCCCTAATAACGCGATAATTCATGTCGGTATGAAACCCATCACCACCTGAGAAACTACTGATCCAAATCAGTAATTCTCCACTACCTCGGCCGAGGATTTCTATTGATGGCTACCCGTGCACTGTGCGACATCAACCCCCAATACCGGGAGAGACGAATCCCCGACGATCCGCTCACTGCCTCCATGTGGCTCAGGACTGTACCTAACTAAAACCTGTTTGCACGTCTCCTTTGAACGTGGTAGGGTAGTAATCTAAGCACAGTGGGAACTCACACGAGACATATGACGATCTCAGGTCAACAAACTAACCTGTACATATGTCACCAGGGAACTGCTATCAGACGATATATATAATACCAACTAGCATGTTCCCGTCGAGTCCTGTCCGGTGTACTCAATGAGCACCTGTATACATCTTATGTGAACTAACTTACACCAATGGCTTGTGAGACTGGCCACTGCCCTTCGTCGGTGTCTCGACTGTAAACACTAGTCTACTCTGGAGTATCGATGCCCTATCTCGAAACTCCCACGACTAAGGACACTTTAAGGATGTGCTTACAGACCCCAGCTCCCACGTATATGATCGCCATCATACTGTTGGCAGTCAAGCAAGAATCCTATGGCCTCTATCAATATGCAATAGTGAACTAAAGCATGTATACGATGATAAAGACAAACCAGATAGCATACTATCATGTCGAGTAAGACAGTCATATCGGTATAGGTCCTTATTCAATCATTGCAATCACGTACCTACGATCCAATAATTGACTTAGAGGGCACTATATCCAACAATAAGATTTCATTATTCATCACAAATAGATTTCTTCTTCTTCTTCCACTTTGAAAAAGCTTTCTAGGTTTTAGATTTGTGATGGATTTTTGTGAGATAAAGAAAACAAAAGAGTGCTAAATTCCTACTTCATCATTCTCATCTATTCTAGCCACTTAGATTAGGGTGTTTGCTTTGCTAATACTTGATTAGTGAAGCAATAGCTTGGGTTTGAGATTCTTCATGGTAGATCATCTTAGTTGTTGAAGATTGGAAGCAAGCTTGCATCTTTCTCTTCATGAAGCCTCTCTGAGTCCGGGTACTTGATGATCGCTGCGAAGGGACCCCAACACGGAGCTTATGAAACGAAGGAACGGACTACAAAGGTTGTAATCCCGAACTCTTAGAAGTAAAATTGTTTACTTGTTATGTTTACCCTAAGTCTCCAGTTAAGGTCTTGGTTAGGGTTTGTTTAGCACCCTAAAATTTTAAAGTAGCATGATTGATGCTTGTCAAAACCTTCACAAGGTGCTATACTAACTCTACAGTGGTATCAGAGCCAAGTTAGAGCATTAGGCGTTTTCTAGACGAAGTTAAAAGTCCGATCGAACCCCGAAACATCTTTTTTGACCCCCTCTCTAGAAATTTTCTAAAAAGTTGATTTTTTCCATATTAAAAATACTCAGAAAATTAAGCAGGTGATTCTATGGATATCTGAGAAGTACGACTCCCTGAATCCATTAAGCCACCGCGGAACCGCAGCTAAACCAAGCTATTGGCGGCAGTTCCGCGGCAGAACATGAGGATTGAGGGATCGTACATCAACAGGTGATCCTGTTAGTGTTTATGCCCTAGAGGCCATTACTGTATCATACTAGTTTGTATATTACTTAATGGAAGCTTGGGATATTCATAGTTGTATTGACAGTCTTGCTAAAAATGGTAGTATGCTACTTGGTTTGTGTCTACTTTAATATGTGCATATGTTTCTTGTAACGTATCATTTATACATATTAGTAGAGCCCATAGGATCTTTGCTTGATTACCAGCGTTGTGATGGCAGTCACACTAGTGGGGGCTGGGTAGTCTATAAGCAACATCCTATAGAGGACCCTGGTCGTTGGATTATCGAGACAGGGCATCGATATTCCAGAGTAGACTAGTGTGTATGCTTCTCATCCCAGTTGGGGAGATGGTCTGTCCTACAGCCATCAGTACGTCGTACTGGAGATAGTATATAGGTGCTCGTTGGGTTACGGGTACACCGGACAGGACTCGCAGGGAACTGTTGGGTGGTATTATACCCGTCGTCAATTAACAGTTCCCAGGTGACATGAGTACAACATAGTCCGTAGACTTGACACTGCTACTTCGCCTTGAGTGTGTCCCACTGTTCTTAGATTGCTACCCTAGCACGGCTCAAAAGAGTCAAGCAAACAGGTAGCAGTTGGGTGCAGTCCCGAGAACTTGGAGGCAGTGGCGGTTAGACAGGATTCGTCTCTCCCGGTATTGGGAGTTGATATCACGCTGTGTCAGAGAGCCATTACGCAAAGTCCCTGGCCAGGGCAAGCGATATTTACTTGTAGGTTCCAGTAGTTTCTCAAGGTGTAATGGGCTACGCTTCGACACGACTTCTACCGCTATTAGGGGACTGTCGCTTGCCGCCCCCTAGGCGCAATATGCGATAGTCTTAGACGAACAGACCTGACTGTACGGAAATTGTCACATCAGGCTCAGTAGGAGTACGAATTTGTTTCCTCATCGGCCTTCTTATCGACACCTACCTGGGGACCGTTACGTACAGTTAGTGCCGATTACGGTCTGTGGTTAAACCAACTGCCAGCGTAGTGTCGAGTCTTTAGAGTCCCACACAGAGAGTTTCCCTGCTCCAGGGGAAACGATATAGAGGTCGTATGGTTTTACGATAAGGGTTCGGACGTTTACGTGTTTAAACGCACGTACGACGTTCGGACAGTTTTTACTAGTCGGCTTTGGTTTAAGCCAGATTCTAGTATCGGGTTATAGGATTTATACAGTCTAAAGTTTTTCCATGTTTTCACGGATAGGAGGGGCGTTATCGTAATTTGGGGGGAAGCTTCTAGAAGCATAGTGACTTGAGGGTTTATGTGGCATTTACATTAAATGCATTTGTGACTCACTTAGATGAATCATTCAAGTGAGTTAATGAAGCATTTATTGCTTAATGACTCACTTGATGATTCATTGCATATATTTAATGAAGCATGATGATAAATCGTTTAGATTTATTTATTTGATTTTCTTATGCTTCATAATATATTAGAAGTGAGAAGATTTTTATTGATTATTCATGCTCACCTTCTCTCTCCTCAAGCTCACTCTCTCTTCAAATCCTAATCCTACCCTTCATGTGTTGAGATCAAGGATTAGATAGACTAATTAATCCATAACCTCACTCTATATCACCTAGGTGTATTTGATTAGCAACTAAAGAAATCTAGTTATCTCAAGTTAGAGATCAAGCTTGGAGTAGGAGCTCTCAGGTGGATCGTCTTTGACTCGAGGAGGCCGTTGAGGTGCCGACGTTCCAAAGATCCTACGAGGAGTGGAGGATAGCGATGAAGACCCGAAGGACAAGTAACGTGAGGTATAACTTCGAATCCGAGTAGTTAAACATTTCCTAGTTTGCTACTAATGGTTTAGATACGATCCGTGTGCTCAAGTCCGTGTTACGAAGCTTTGATAATCGTTTTTCATATATTCCGCCTCCCCGCAAGCTTGTGGGGTGCGTGACATGGACTTACAGTGGTATCAGAGCCAAATAAACCTATACTAGCTTGCTAGCAACTAATTAGAAATTCGATCGTCAGAAAAAAACGTGAAAACTTAACCCGGACCCCTATCAGTTTCTGTTAATTTTAAACGTGTCGAGAAAAAAAATTTATATGCCTTAAACGTGTCCAAACAATATTCACAGCAGGGGAATATACGAATACTGGGAAAATACGAGCACTCAAATCGACAAGACGGCCGCGGATCCGCGGCCAAATGGTGGTTTTGGCCGCGGATCCGCCGCGGAGTCAACCCCGAGTTGACTCGGATTTGCTCTGTAATTCATATTGTTTGGTGTTTTATTTTCCAGTATATTCTGTTTCTGCCCAGGTTACTTCCATGATGGCTTGCATTTGGGGTAGACACGGAAAAATGTTGTCGATCGATGTTCTAAATTATTTGCTAATCTGGTTTTTATCTGTAATGTTTAATGTGTTCGTAAACCTTCCCTAAATGCTAGTATGTCGGTTGGCAAGGGTTGCACATTTCTGTAATATTTCTACTGTTTGTGTATATGAACTGTATTGGATTGTTGTGATGATTAGCCGGGGTTTGAGATGGGTTATTAAATTCATTCATTCGATGTAATTGTAATATGTTGTAATATTCTTTTGTGGGGCACATCCAGGTTGCGGTTGTAGCCACCGTTGTATTATTTCATTTACTGTTTTTTGCTCTTAGGATAGACCCAAGATGGGGTGCACAAACTACCGGGTACTTTGAAGTGTTTAGTGGCCTACTCACGTTGTAGAGGGAGACCGCTTCACTTCGGGTACTTGGCGGGTAGTTTGTCGTATCCGTAGGGGTCTAGGGTGGGGTAATGGCTATTCATCACAACTGTGTAATCCATATTTTGTTGCAGGCTCAAAGCAAACGCGGATTGCTTGCATATCCAATAAAGTTCATAAGTGATCTGGAATGCCTATTATTGCGTCTGACGATTGTACGATATCTATATATGATAGCTATTTAGACGTCACTTATGTTTTACACCCGCGCTAGTACAGCCCCCGCTCTGTCGTTAGTTAAGTAACCGAACGGGTGATGACGGGACCCAGTGGCGAATGCGGATGGCATAAAAGGACGTTGTACTTTCGTTGTTTTCTGCAATGATAGGTTAAATGATGGGACGCATTATTATAATGCAAAGAAAATAAACCAAAGTTGAGTCGTTGGAACAAATTTAAAAGAAACCATTCGGTTATTTTAAAAGAGCAGAATTTTTAATTGCGGAGCTTTAACAACTCCTTTTAAAAAGCTATCAGGTTCCTTCGATTATATCAAGTTCACTACGTTCACGGTTTTGCCAAAACCATTCGTAGCCCTCCGTCATTTCGTATAAATATTCAATAGTATTCAAGCAATGTTTTTTGACCTTCGTCATGGCATAGTGATTGGTAGCTGTTGGGTGTTTATATGTAGCATATATAGATGCGTTGGTTTAGGACAGTTGTATTACCTTGTTGACCTTCGTCAAGGGTAAATACGGGTGGGTTCAAATTAACCTGGACAATGACGGGTAGAACTTGACATGTGACTTATGATTTGTTGATCTTCGTCAAGGTCATAAGAGCATGAGGCAAAAATCCATATCGGGAGTTTCTAAAGAAACTGAAACTTGCTAGTGTTGCATACCATTTGGAGTTTGATGAATGTTGGTAGGATTCCTTCAACATTATCGTACGATGATATTTGGATCCCGATCCTACTGTGAGTACATGCTACTTATCAGGAGATTCATCACTTAACGATCAATGCTATAAACCAAGTAGGTTCCTAGAAAGGTGTCAGCGGGGCTATGCTCCCAAAGAAAAGAGGTTATTTAATTAAGGAACTTCGCGAAAGCGTTGGAAAACCTCCCACGAAGTATCGACATTGGCCTGGCTGAACGGTTAAGCAAGTATTGTACGGTGAGAATAGTCCTGGCTAATTCTTCTTTTATGTTTTGAGGAAGGATTCGAGAAACAGTGGGAGCCATCCAGTTTAGATAAATTAAGAACCAATCTAAACTTGCAAGAGCATCATGCTAAAGTGTTTTCTTCTCTTTCTCTCATTGCAGCGACCTTGTGACCACAGATAGGTTACATCTAGATAACAATTTGACTGAATCTGACTTATATGACTGGCAAAGGTCTGTCCAGATATCCATTGCCTATGACAAGCTGGACCACCCTATTACTATTCAAGATCCCGTTGTCCCAGGTCCATTTTCCATCGTCACGGATATGAATATTCGTCAGACAAGGGAAAAGGACCTGGAGACTACATTGGGAAACAGGTCATATGATGACTTATTTCCACAGTCCCTACCTTCTACTTATACCCAGAAAGAAACCAGGGAGACACAAGCTTTGCTTAATGGGGAACCTTCTTCTTCTACATCCAGGGCGAAAGCAAAGGGTGAAAAGAAGAAGACCTCTACAACGCCGATATACGGTGTCAGTAAAGTAGGAAGAAAGGGAAGAGCAAAAGTTTCGGGACTTGGTATAGGTAAGGAGGGATACTCCTATTGTTATGGGATTGGGCATTGGCAGAGAGATTGTAGGGCTTCGGAAGCCAGTAGACAGGATATGAAGCATGTTATGGCTTCGGCCTCAAGTGTGTTTGTAATTGAGAACTGTTTGTCAATTAACTCTACTTCCTGCGTACTAGATACCGGAGCAGGATATTATATCTGTAATTCATTACATTCTTTGAGAAATCGTAGAGTTATAAAGGTAGGTAATTTGTCTCTTAGAGTTGCAAACGGAATGAGCGTGGACGCTGAATCCGTGGGAGAATATCACCTAGGTTTGACAAGTGGGCAGATATTGATTCTACGTAACTGTCTGTATGTACCTAGTTTGACTTGTAACATCATATCAGTGTCCTCACTTTCGAGAGAGGGATATGATTTTACATTTGTAAGCGATGTAGTTCACATCCACCAAAATCAGGTTCTGATTGGGTCCTGTACATTAAATGACGGTATATACGTATTGAGTCAAGCTCAGGTTTTCAATGTCCAGAACACACTCAAAAGAAAGTCTCCAGAAATAAATCAGGCTTTCTTATGGCATTGTAGAATAGGTCAAATCAATGAAACACGATTAACTAAGTTACATAGAGAAGGATATTTGAATCCGTTCGAATATCAATCTTATGCTACTTGTGAATCTTGTCTCATTGGAAAGATGACAAAGACTCCATTTACTGGACACGGAGTAAGAGCAAGCGAGCTCTTGGGACTCATACACAGTGACGTGTGCGGTCCAATGTCTACACATGCACGAGGTGGTTATTCCTACTTCATTACTTTTACGGATGATTTCTCTAGGTATGGAATTGTCTTCTTGATGAAACATAAATCCGAGGCCTTTGAGAAATTTCGGGAATACAAGAATGAAGTTGAAAAACAAACAGGCAAGAGTATAAAGACACTGAGATCTGATCGAGGTGGTGAATACTTGAATGCCGAGTTTCTGGACTACTTAAAAGAGAATGGAATTATCTCTCAGCTTACTCCTCCATACACACCACAGCACAACGGTGTATCGGAAAGGCCGAATCGAACCCTATTGGATATGGATCGTTCCATGATGAGTAAGGCTAAGTTGCCACGATCTTTCTGGGGTTATGCACTAGAAACAGCTGCATATCTCTTGAACAAGGCTCCAACCAAGACTGTGCCTGCCACCCCATATCAGATGTGGAGTAGGAAGAAACCCTGTCTTAAGTATCTTAGGACATGGGGATGTCCAGCTTTTGTAAAGAAGCAGCATGCGAACAAGCTCGAGGCACGCTCAGTACTGTGTAAGTTTGTGGGATTCCCAAAGAACTCCAGGGGGTATCTTTTCTATTCCGAAGAAGAACAAAAGGTTTTTGTTTCTCAGCATCCCCACTTCTTGGAAACTGAATTTTTGAAAATCAGATAAGTGAGAGTGCAATAGAACTGGAAGAAATTCCAGAACCACAAACTACTACTGAAAGTTTGGTAGAACCAGTAGTTCAAGAAGAATAGGAAATTCCCGCAGCCCTCCGCAGGAGTAGTAGGCCGTCTCATCCTCCTGAGAGATACTACGGTTTTCTCATAGATGGGGATAGAGAGGATTACGTCATTGATGATGATGACCCTACTAGCTTCCAGCAAGCCATTCAGAGCGGCGACTCAGTAAAATGGCTGGATGCAATGCGGACCGAAATGGAGTCCATGTACACTAACAAAGTATGGACTTTGGACATTGCTCCAGATGGGGTAAAACCCGTAGGATGCAAATGGATCTTCAAAAAGAAGATTGGTGTAGATAGACAGTTTGAAACCTATAAGGCTAGACTTGTTGCAAAGGGTTTCCGTCAAAGACCTGGTTTGGACTATGACGAAACCTTTTCTCCAGTGGCTATGCTCAAATACATTCGGGTCTTTCTTGCTATTTCTGCCTTCCACAATTATGAGATCTGGCAGATGGACGCAAAGACGGCCTTTCTAAATGGTAATTTGGAAAAGTGCGTCTATATGGATCAGCCAGAGGGATTCATTCAGAGTGGGAGCAGCGGTAAAGTATGCAAGTTGCTTAAGTCCATTTATGGACTAAAGCAGGCATCACGGAGTTGGAACATCTGTTTTGATGATGCTGTCAAAGAATTCGACTCTATCAAAAATCCAGATGAACCCTGCATATACAGTAAGATTGTAGGGAGAGCTGTAGTATTCCTCGTCTTGTACGTGGATGACATTCTCCTAATAGGAAATGATATTCCTATATTATTGTCAGTCAAAAGATTCTTGTCACAGAAATTCTCCATGAAGGACCTGGGTGATGCCCCCTATATTCTGGGAATCCGGATCTATCGTGATAGATCAAAAAGGATGTTGGGACTTTCGCAGTCCAAGTACATAGACACCATATTGAAGAGATTCAGTATGGAAGATTCTAAGCGCGGTAACTGTCACGACCCGAAAGTACGGAACATGACCGGCAGTTAGACTACGAACGTCTCGAGGCGTACGTTCTCTAAGTAAGCCGAACCCAGAAATCAAAACCAAGAAAAGTAGTAAAGAGTAAGAAAACCATTATGAGTCAACCAGCTAGCAACATAAAATACAACACCTAAAGGAGAGGATCACAACAGAAAGGAAACTCCAATCAGCAAGAAATCCACAGAATAACGCGCGACTCTAAGGTCGAAAGAATAAACATCACTGGTCTCTATCTCAAATATGTACATGTTTGGTTGATGGAACTTCTAGATACAACTGAAATATAATATACAAGGTATAGTGATGGGTACGATACAAATAAACCATCTCTAGCAAATCACCTGAAAGACGCTGTGCCCACAAAGCCGTAATGAAATCCGTACGGCAACACCTGCAAGAAACTGGGGCACAACGGGGGTGAGTTGCGAACTCGTGAATAGAAACATCTACGAACAGAAAATCGCATGAATGACGCAATCCTAGGTCATACGATCATAAAATATAATCCTTAAATATATAACCAGCATTCTATAACCATGACTAGGGTAACTATCTAACCCAAATGTAATCCCATGTACCCGTGTCAATGTCAGTGCCTCAGGTGGCAATGTATCATATGAATGATGTATGAATGCATGAAAAGTCTGATCAATGTAATCAAGTCTGTATGTGATCAATGTCTGTATATAGGTGGATCTCGTCCACGTATCACCCAATGACAATAAGCATCATGCATGTAAATATGAGGATATAGTCAAAATCATGAAAACACATCATGAAATCTGTGCCCAGCATCGGCACGAAACATATCCTCAATCTCAATATCTCAATATCTCTGATAAGTCTCACCATCTAGGATACCGTCAATCCAGACCGGCCCCTAAAATCAATCTCAAGACCACGACGGTATCATCCAGATATCCGACGTGTCGGGTAAAATCACCGGTCGGTAGTGCTCCCCTGCCAGGCTCAACGCCATCTCCTACGATCTTCTTGCCCCGGGGTACCGCACCGGGCCCACCATGTACCCGCAATCGGCCTCATCCGCCTCCTCGAATCGGGTTTCACATGTCGCTCTCAGCACCGAGAAAACACATGGTGGACGCACTGAAATATCATATCAGGGCTAACCGGGTTTTTAAAACATTTACATAATCTCTTTGAAATATCCACGGTTCCCAAATCCAGAAATATCATGGAAACAACATATCTCAATGCGTATAATCAGGAACCATGATGTATGTGACATAAAAATGAAATGCAAGTATAACAGTATATCATGCAACATGGAATAATAGTATGCACATACAAGGGTTATATCATGATGCAATAATACTACGGTGTAGTGACATGGCAATTACCGATGAAGGTGTGTGTGAACTGGCAAGTAAGTGTACGTGGTACATACGCATCATCGGTAATGGTGCTGGTGTCCTAACAGCATGATATCAAGAATAGAATATGAATCACAATAAGTATGCGATACACAACAACAATAATAATATGCAGGAGCTGAATACCAAATACCAGGATAACTAAACTGCATCTAATGTCATAAGAGTCATATAGCTGCACCACTATAAGGCTGAGCTAAAGCTAACAGTAGGTAAGGAAAACCGCCTAACCTCTGAGTCGATACATACATATATATATAGTCGGTGATCCCGCCTCGATAATATCACATCCGATGCCGTATTGCTATAATCGGTTATCCCCAAGTCAAGAGTGCGGATCAAACATCAAATTACAGCTCGTACGTAAATCCGTCGTACGACATCCCCAAATCTGGGTACGGGTCAATATCACATTTGTCATATCATTCGTCTAGTATTCTCTATATCAAATATCATAATCTGGGTACTGACCTACGTCCAGTACAAAGCTAATATCATCACTATCATCATGATCCGGCTTCCGATTGACAGTCTCGTATAAATCGATATCATCATCATATATCGTCTCAAGGAGTAAACAACGCCCAAGGCGGCCTATCACAATTATCTTATCATAAGATGTCATATCATATCCTATCTCGTATCATAATCACATGTCGATCCTTTAATATATATCACTATTCCTATGGCATCATTATCCCGAAATCCGCTAAAGCATCATGATGTATCTCAAATATGAATTCTACCATATTCCCAAAAATCATAATCTCGGATCAATATCATCGACTCAACTCAAATCCATGTATCATCCTCAATCCATATGTGAACACCTAGTCCCATACTCATGTGAACAGATAACTATATAGAATCCCATAACCACATATGAAATAAGGGTATATGTAAGTGTGTATATGCCTGTGTAGTGCACCCACTACCTAGGGTTTCGTAACCTTTATCAATCCAACACACCAATATCCATCTTAACATCAATAATTAATCCCAAACAACATGTATCAAATGTAAGTGTGTATACGCATCCGTATACATCACGACGAATTGTGGGGGTGCTATACGCCATCCACCCGACTTCTCCCCGTAGATATAAATCTACTCACCTTGTTTTATGTGTGCCGGTGCCGATATCTCCATTTGCATCTCCAACGCTCCGACGCCACGTGAGTACCTACAAGAATATCATACGCTAAAACACATGAAAACCATGTCGGAAACCAAAATGGCGCACGCTACGCCCATAGGTAAAAACCTGTGGCCTCGTGTGCAAACGCAGCCAATATCCACGGTCGTTGACGTCCAAACGCCACCCGACAGAACGAATCATCGAATACCAAAAATCCATATGAAAATAAGTCGTAAATCATGCGCCAACATAGGAAAATCATCCTAGACTTTACCCTAACTGGAATCAGTCAAAACTAGACATACCCAGGGTCAAGTTTACATGAAATAGGGCCGTGCACGCAAAACGAGACAGTTTCACCCAGGTCTGGCCGCAAATCGCGGCCATAAGGAATTAAATGGCGGCCCAAAAATGGTGGTTGGGGCTAGGGTTTTGGGTGTTGGTTCCTATCTACCTGCACGTCTCACTGCCAAGTCAATTTTATTTTAGGAGGTCCGGGTTGATAGCAGTTTCCAGAAAGCCACAAAGTCGACAAAAATGCTGAATTACGCCAAGTATAACCAATCTGGTATTTTGGTGAAATCTGGAACAAATCTTGGTCACAATGGTCTCAAATACACCTAATAAGGCTACTCTAACATTCAAAACCAACTCTTGGCCAAATCACACTCAAAATCACTAATCTAGCACTAATCTACTTTAAAACATTAAACTTTCAGCTAAACAACTCAAACTTAGCAAGATAGGAGTTGGGTTGCAAGATTATACCTCAAGAGGGTCCTAGGATGTAGGAGAAGAGAGGATGAAGGAAGGAGGAAGGGCTGTTGTTGCTGGGGAGCTAGTCCATTTCCTCCAGATGATGCTGCAGTAGCTGATGCTGATGCTGTTTTGTGTTGCTGGAGCTGTTGCTACAGCAGCTGCTGTTGTAGATTTGTGGTGAGTTGTTGTGGCTTTGGTGTGGGTATGGTGGTGTGGTGATGTTGCAAAAATGCTAGGGGCTGTTTCTGCTGCTGTTGCAGCTGATGTATGTAAGTGCACGGCGGCGCCCCGGCCGTCAATCCGACGCCGGAATGCGGAAACGGTGAATAACTTAAATTTTTGCGGACTTTGCAAACCGGCACCACCGCGCACTAAACTCCGGATCGTAACCATTAACAAGTCTAAGCTACAATAAGAAAGGGAAGAGATGTATACCGACGATCCAAGTCCTCCGGTCTTCATCTCCACTCCGATCTCCTCGCGGGATCTCCGTCCGTCTCCTCCTCGTCGGAAAGGGCACCACGAAGCCGGGTACTTTTACGGGCTCCCACCTCAATACCGAGGCAACTCGCGCATGAAGCCGGCAACTCGACATGCTCAAGATATGCTGTAGGAAGTGTAGTGTAGAGTGGATGTCTCACTTTGGGGTTTGTTGCCATTTGTAGATGATGGAGGAATCAAGAAGAAAAATGGTGCTTGCATTTTTCTTGGCATGAAAAGAGATCAAGAATGGAAAAACTCTCTCAAAGATGAAGCTCTCTCCTTCTCTTTTCTTCTTCTTACTTTTCTAATGAAAACCTTCATCCATCAAGTGAGAATAATAGTGGAGGGAAAAACAATATGAAGCAAGAAGGGAGGTGAGTGTAGGAGATGTAGAAAGGGTGACCACATCAAGAGACAAAGAAACATACACCATGCTTTACCTTTTTCAAACCATACCCTTTCAAATCTCTCAATTCAAAAGCATGGAGCAAAAGAAATGAAAGCTATCATAATCAATCTATATGCAAGAAAACCCCTCCACAAATGTAATTTGCAAAACTGCAAATTACCCCCTCCATCGGAAAAGTCCGGCCGGGAAAGAACAAAGGAAAACCGGCCGGAACGGAATGCAAACTGGCAATTCCAGAAAACTGGTCCCGTAATAAATTACAGGAAAACCCCATACTGTGCATACACACTCGCATTTGTATTCCGACCGGATACAAATGCAAAGAGACAAAATCTACACTGTACTAAACTAGGACCGGCTTAAACCAAAGCCGGCTAGTAATATCCGTTCGATCCTGATCCGTGCAATACCGCACGTATCTGATCGAACCCTGCCATATACCTATACGGCAACTAGTACAAACCGTCCGATCCTGATCCGTGCAATACCGCACGTATCTGATCGGACCCTGCCATATCTCCATACGGCCTCTACAGCGTTTCGCCCGAAAGCTTGAGTAACTTAAAGTGTGGTGGACTCTAAAGACTCGTCAATACTATGGCTGTGGATTTAACCACTAGCACGTCAGAGGTATAAGCCAATACGTGACGGGCCACCAGCTATTGACCAAAAGGGACGTCGATGAGGAAGCTCACCCCGACACCCAACTGAGCCTGTCAGTGACAATATCCGTACAGTCCGGTCCGTTCGTCTATGAGCATCGCATGGCGGGCCTAGGGGGTTGGTAAAAGTCAGACCCCCAAAAGCGGTACAAGTCGTGTCGGAGTGTAGCCCAGAACACCCTGAGATACTACTGGAATACCTACCAGTAAATCTCCTGCCTTGGCCAAGGTCTTCGTGTAATGGCTCTCCTAGACACAGCGCGACCTCACCCCCAATACCGGGAGAGACGAAACCCCCGAAGATCCGCTCACTGCCTCCATGTGGCTCGGGACTGTACCCAACTAAAACCTGTTTGCACGACTCCTTTGAGCCGTGGTAGGGTAGTAATCAAAGTACAGTGGGAACTCACACGAGACAAATGACGATCCTCAGGTCGATGAACTAACCTGCACACATGTCACCAGGGAACTGCCATCTGACGTCTGGTATATGACCAACTAGCATGTTCCCGGCGAGTCCTGTCCGGTGTACTCATAACCCAATGAGCACCTGTATACATCTTAGGTGATCCAACTGACACCAGTGGCTTGTGAGACCGGCCACCGCCCCTCGTCGGGGTCTCGACTGTATACACTAGTCTACTCTGGAGAATCGATGCCCTGTCTCGAAACTCCTACGACTAGGGACATTTTAAGGATGTGCTTATAGACTACCAGCTCCCACGTATATGATCGCCCTCATACTGCCGGTAGTCAAGCAAGAATCCTAGGGGCTCTATCAACGTGCAATAGTGATCTGTCATGTCACCTAAAGCAGTACACGATGATAAAGGTAAACCAGATAGCATACTATCATCTTGAGTAAGACTGTCCTACCGGGATAGGTCCTCCCTCAATCATTGCAATCACATGCCTGTGATCCAATAATTGACTCTGAGGGCACTATCTCCAACAATGTATATAGGGCTGAAATGTGTTGGGTTGAGGCTTTTGTGTTTCTGTTGTTATTGAATGGGGTTGTGGCTGTGGCTGTAGTATCAGCAGAGGTAGGGGGCTGTCTTGTGGCTGCTGATGTGTTGATAAGGGTGTATAGGTGTGGGCTAAGGTGTTAGGGGCTGGTGTAGGGTTGGCTGAAGTGTTGTTTCAGCTGCTGATGTTTGCTAATGCTAATACAAATGGGGGCTGAAGTGTTGATATTGGGGGGGCTGCTGATGCAGCTGCTGCTGGTGTTGAAGTGGTGTGATGTGTGAGAGTGAGAGGTGTGAGGGAAGATGTGATAAATGAGAGGAAGTGCTAAGAGTGGGAGGGGGTGTGAAGGAGCACACAATGGATAATGAAAAATTGGATGGATCATGGCACACTCTAGCCATCTCTCTCTCTCACTCAAGTGCTAGCTTGCACAAGCCACAAGGCCATCATGGCTCACCCTCTCCTACACAAGTCAACCCTAACCAATTTTAAACAAAGCCGCCCCTTAATTAAGCTCACTAACTTAACCAAAAGGTTCAACCTACCATGATCATCTAAACATGGTCCAACTCTAGGCTACCATGACCAAAACAAGAAACAAGTGTAACAAGTGTAGAAAATGATATGCGCACATTTTGCACAAAAGTCCAAAAATACAAATTAGCGATTTTTAATCGAGGTTAACACCAAAATAGCATTTACGTAACCATAAAAGCTTTAAAATGACATATTTCCACAAAATACCTTATTTTAGAATTTTCCATAATTATCTCCGGAATTTTCACCATTTATCGGTATTTAATTACACCGACTATTAAAATATTCATTAAAAATTAATATTAAATTATGAAAATTCCCAAAAATAATATTTTATTTTTTTGAAATATTACAGTAACCTACCGGCTTCTCACGGAATCACACTCTCCAAAGAGATGTCTCCCAAGACTGATTCGGAAAGGGATCGCATGTCGATTATACCCTACGCTTCTGCGGTAGGATCTATAATGTATATGATGTTATGTACCAGACTAGATATAGCATACGCATTGAGCGTTGTAAGCCGGTATCAGGCAAACCCAGGGAAGAAGCACTGGATAGCAGTAAAGAACATTCTCAAGTACGTGAGGAGGACTAAGGAGATGTTCTTAGTGTATGGCGGAAAAGACCTCCAGATCGAGGCCTTTGCCGACTCCAGCTTCCAGAGCGACAAGGATGACTCCAAGTCTATGTCGGGTTATGTCTTTACCCTTAATGGAGGGGCGGTCTGTTGGAAGAGTTCCAAGCAGGATACCGTTGCTGACTCAACGATGGAAGCGGAGTACATAGCTGCTTGCGATGATGCAAAAGAAGCTGTCTGGATGAAGAAGTTCCTCACAGAACTTCAGGTGGTTCCTACCAGTGTTGGTCCAATACCTCTGTATTGCGACAACAACGGCGCTATATCTTTAGAGAAGGAACCCAGGTCCCATCAGAAGTCCAGACACATCTTAAGGCGGTATCACCTGATCAGGGAGATCGTAGATCGCCGGGAGATCGTAGATCGCCGGGAGATCGAGGTAAAGAGATTAGATACAGAGAATAACACTGCTGATCCACTCACAAAGGCCATTACTCAGACGCAGTTCGAGAGACTATTCGAGATGATAGGTCTGCGATATGCCAGTACATGGCCCTAGTGCAAGTGGGAGATTGTTAGTGTTTATGCCCTAGAGGCCATTACTGTATCATACTAGTTTGTATATTACTTAATGGAAGCTTGGGATATTCACAGTTGTATTGACAGTCTTGCTAAAAATGGTAATATGCTACTTGGTTTTTGTCTACTTTAATATGTGCATATGTTTCTTGTAACGTATCATTTATACATATTAGTAGAGCCCATAGGATCTTTGCTTGATTACCAGCGTTGTGATGGCAGTCACATTAGTGGGGGCTGGGTAGTCTATAAGCAACATCTTATACAGGTCCCTGGTCGTTGGATTATCGAGACAGGGCATCGATATTCCGGAGTAGACTAGTGTGTACGCTTCTCATCCCAGTTGGGGAGATGGTCTGTCCCACAGCCATCAGTACGTCGTACTGGAGATAGTATACAGGTGCTCGTTGGGAAACGGGTACACCGGACATGACTCGCAGGGAACTGCTGGGTGGTATTATACCCGTCATTAGTTAACAGTTCCCAGATGACATGAGTACAACATAGTCCGTAGACTTGACACTGCTACTTCGCCTCGAGTGTGTCCCACTGTTCTTAGATTGCTACCCTACCACGGCTCAAAGGAGTCGTGCAAACAGGTAGCAGTTGGGTGCAGTCCCGAGCACTTGGAGGTAGTGGTGGTTAGACAGGATTCGTCTCTCCTGGTATTGGGAGTTGATATCGCGCTGTGTCAGAGAGCCATTACGCAAAGTCCCTGGCCAGAGCAAGCGAGA
Source organism: Agapanthus africanus (assembly GCA_030015575.1). NCBI lineage: Eukaryota > Viridiplantae > Streptophyta > Magnoliopsida > Asparagales > Amaryllidaceae > Agapanthus > Agapanthus africanus. The sequence continues at coordinate 292,924,283 of JASDDO010000016.1, forward strand.
TTTACTGGTAGGTTCCAGTAGTTTCTCAAGGTGTAATGGGCTACGCTCCGACACAACTTATACCGCTATTAGGGGACTGACGCTTGCCGCCCCCTAGACGCGATATGCAATAGCCTTAGACGAACAGATCGGACTGTACGGAGATTATCACATCAGGCTCAGTAGGAGAACAGATGGGTTTCCTCATCGGCCTTCTTTCCGACATCTACCTGGGGACCGTTACGTACAGCTAGTGCCCCTTGCGGTCTGTGGTTAAACCCACTGCCAGCGTAGTGTCGAGTCTTTAGAGTCCCACACAGAGAGTTTCCCTGCTCCAGGAAAAACGATATAGAGGTCGTATGGTTTTACGACAAGGGTTCGGACGCTTACGTGTTTAAACGCATGTACGACGTTCGGACAGTTTTTACTAGTCGGCTTTGGTTTAAGCCAGATTCTAGTATCGGGTTATAGGATTTATACAGTCTAAAGTTTTTCCGTGTTTTCACGGATAGGATGGGCGTTCTCGTAATTTGGCGGGAAGCTTCTAGAAGTATGGTGACTTGAGGGTTTAGGTGGCATTTACATTAAATGCTTTTGTGACTCACTTAGTTGAATCATTCAAGTGAGTTAATGAAGCATTTATTGCTTAATGACTCACTTGATGATTCATTGCATATATTTAATGAAGCATGATGATAAATCATTTAGATTTATTTATTTGATTTTCTTATGCTTCATAATATATTATAAGTGAGAAGCTTTTTATTGATTATTCATGCTCACCTTCTCTCTCCTCAAGCTCACTCTCTCTTCAAACCCTAATCCTACCCCTCATGTGTTGAGATCAAGGATTAGATATACTAATTAATCCATAACCTCACTCTATATCACCTAGGTGTCTGTGATTAGCAACTAAAGAAACCTAGTTATCTCAAGTTAGAGATCACTCTTGGAGTAGGAGCTCTCGGGTGGATCGTCTTTCACTAGAGGAGGCCGTTGAGGTGCCGACGTTCCAAAGATCCTATGAGGAGTGGAGTACAGCGATGAAGACCCGAAGGACAAGTAACGTGAGGTATAACTTCGAATCCGAGTAGTTAAACCTTTCGTAGTTTGCTAGTAATGGTTTAGATACGATCCGTGTGCTCAAGTCCGTGTTACGAAGCTTTGATAATTGTTTTTCATATATTCCGCCGCCCCGCAAGCTTGTGGGGTGCGTGACATGGACTTACAGATCCGTAGGTATTACATCATGCTTCTAGGAATTTTTAATATTACTCAAGTGTTGAGTTTTCTGGAGATCATTAGTAATCGTTGATTCGATCGGAAAGTTTAACATCGTTTAGTTTTCCGGGTAAATTAGAACGTGTTAAAAAGTTTGTACGGATATCAATAACTCACTTTTTCCCCTGTCGGAAAACATTCAAGTGTTGGATTTTTCCTGAGTTTAAAACATCGAGAAAAGCATGCAAGCGAATTTGTGGACCCTCTAGAAGAACGTAACCTTAACTCGATTATGTGACCGTCAAAACCACCACTGAACTATATGGTTTGTGGTAGTTTACCGTTGCCATATGTGAGGCGTTGGTTTGACCCTTCTACGGCTGGTTCATAGCGGCTGTGACATGTTCTGGCACTATTTGAACTCCGCTCAAGTGTTGAGCTATTTGGGAAATCTTCGGTGTTTGTTTATTCGATCGGAAAGTTTAACATTGTCTATTTATTTGGAATGTGATACAATATGTGGAATTCATATAGTTAGGCATGAAATGCGAAGTATGTGATATTTCGGATTTAAGATGTCTAAAGTGATTGTGGATTCCAAATGTTGTAGTTTTTCACTTTCTTTTCTGCGACCGTAAGTGTAGTATGTGGTGTATAGCCGGTTTCGGTGCTATATGTCAACGACAACTGGGATACGCATATTTACTTACGTTGATGATATGTGATGTTATGTGTTGCTGTGATATGTTATATTGGATCGTCGTGTTTTGAATAGCCGGGGGTTTTATGTGAGATGAGGGTTTTTATTTTCATTCATGTAAAATTCAATTGTATGTAATATTTTTTTATTGGGGCACTTCCGGGTTGAGGATGATGTCACTATTGTATATTATTTACTTTTCCGCATTAGGATAGACCCAAGGTGGGGAGCATAAGTAACCGGGTTCTAGGGTCCAGTGGAAGACCATCTCGAGGAGTCGAGACAGAGTCTCCTAACTCTAGAATTGGTAGGGTTGCTTGCCGCTCTCGTAGGGGTCTAGGGATGTGGGTTTGGCTATTCATCGCGACCGTGGAATCCGTGTTTTATTCTGGCTTAACTTAAAACAAGGAATTCGTAGAGTATCCAATATTTCATATGTGTTTCTTCTACTGCAATGTTCTGTGATGAGATCATATTACTGCCTGAGACGAATGTTTATATTATATATATGAGATATATGTTATATTGCTGATTTCGTTTCAAATGTGATGCTTGTGAAGCATAATAAAATGGGACTTCATTAATAAGATTGATGAAATAAAAGAAACCTAAAGATGTTGTAGAAACTTGTTTAAAAACTGGTACCTCTAGTTCTTGCTTTGCATAGAGGCATTCCTTGTAGAATATCCAGCACCTTATTCGATAAGGAAAGAGCCGAGATCCCTTCACCGGGAGTGATCTCTTTAGCAAAACTGGCAGATGCTACAAACTCACGGTTTAGTTTTTGATTGCTTCTATAGTTCTCGCTTTGCATAGCGGTATTTATGAAATATCCTGCACCTTATTCAATTTGGAAAGAGCCGAGATCCCTTCACCAGGAGTGACCTCTTTAGCGAAACTAGAAAAGCCTCAAAAACACTTCTTTTCAAAATCACTTGTTTCTACAACGATATCGAGTTCATTACGTTCATGGTTTTCTGAAAAACCTGCGTAGCCCTCCGTCATTTCAGATAAAGACTATTTAGTATTCGTCCTGCGTTTGTTGACCTCTGTCAAGGCGTAGTGTGCGGTAGCTGATTAGTAATTATCTTTAAAGCATGTGATGTGATTGGATTAGGGTAGTCGTACGACCTTGTTGACCTCTGTCAAGGGTCGTGCGAGTGGTTTTGATTCAATCAAGAAATGACGGGTTGAACTTGACTAGTGTACTATGGTTTGTTGACCTCTGTCAACGTCATAGCACACTAGGGGCATAAGTATTATTGAGAATTTCAAGTGTTGAAATTTGCAATGAGATTGCATACCTTCTATGAGATAGTTGGATCCCAATACCCGCTGTGAGTAAGAGTTACTCCTGGGAGAGTTTTACACATTACAATTAGCCGATCAAGTAGGTGTCTAGAAAGGTGTTAACAGGGTTATGCCTCTGGGAAAACGAGGTTTACTTTAATTAGGTCCGTGCGAAAGCACGGAGAACCTCCATCAAAGTACCGGCACTGGCCTGGCTGAAAGATTGGCGAACTTGTAGCGTGTAATTAATCCCGGCTAGTCTTTCCTTTTAGGGTTTGAAGGAAGATTTGACTAAAATAGTGGGAGCCATCCTGATTAGATATATTAATAACCAATCTAATCTTGCAAGAGCATACGCAGAGTGTTTTCTTATCTCTCTCTCCTGGTTGCGATTATGTAACGCCTTAATCAAGATAAAATACGGATGTATTCACCGAACCCGCTTGTTGTACTGTGCTATGGGATGTTGGTCCCGCTCCAACTTATAATTGTTATAAGACCGAGCAGGAAATAGGGGATTGCAAGAATTCACGTGACACCCATATGAAGAAAGTGTATGATGATGCATCATCTTCGGGTGTGTTCATTACATAGAACTGAGAAAGGGTGATATGTTTTAAAAGTTAAAAATGGTGCAAGTGTTGCAACCAAGTCTGTTGGCAGTTATCACCCTGTATTAACAAATAAATTGATTCTGAACGAATATTATTAGATACCGAACCTGATCTACAACTTCATATCAGTATCTTTGTTTAATAAAGAAGGATATAATTTTGTATTGTTGGATTATGTTTTGAATATTTCCTATATCAAGAGTTGATCAGTTTAGGCACGTTATCTAAAAGCATTGACGTTCTAAATCAAACCACAGTTCTTAATGTACAGAACACACACAAGAGGAAGAGTTCAGACTTGAACGAATCCTTCTTATGGTATTGTAGACCAGGTCATATCAATGTGACCCGACTAGCTGAAGTTACATTTAGATGCATATTTAAATTAGTTTGAATTTACATCTTGTGAAACTTGCCAGTCATATCACAAAGATAAGATGACCATAGCTCTGTTTATTGGAAACAGAAAAAGAGTTAGTGAACTCTTGGGATTGATACATGATGAGGTCCCCTGTCTACACATGCCAGGACTGGTTCTTTGTACTTCAGAAGTAGAGAACCAAAACGGGTATAAGTATTATATCCTTTGATGTGATCAGGGAGGAGAATACTTGAGCATGAGATTCCTGGACTATTCTAAAGGAGAATGAGATTCTCTCTCAGCATTACTCCTCCGAATACAACACAATACGTTCGTATATCGGGGCGGAGCAATCGTACTCTATGTGATAAGGTGTGCTCTATGATGAGTAGTACTGAATTACCTATTTTCTTTTGGGGGTTATGCACTTGAGAAGCTGCATACCTATTGAATAGGGTTCCAACCAAATCAGGTGCTTACCACTCCATATGTGATATGGTATGGAAAGAGCACATCTCATAAGGATGTTAAGATTTGGGGTTGTCCAAAGCAAAATCCGGACAAACTCGAGGCAAGGTCAGTTCTGTGGAAGTTTGTTGGATATCCCAACCATTCGCAAGGGAATATCTTCTACCAAACTGGGGAGCAAAAGGTGTTTTGTTTCTCAGCATGCCACCTTTTGGAAAGGGAATTTCTTATGAAGAAATTAGTGGTCATGAGGTAGAACTGGAAAAGGTTCCAGCTATACAGACTGAAGCTTATGATTTGGTAAACCCGAAGGATTCAATAGTTTATAACGAACCTCAGCTTCTCCGCCGATCTAGTAGGGTTCCTCATCCACCTGAGAGATACTTCGGTTTCTCTATGACAGTGGGAGCGAGGATTGTATCATGAGATGATGACACAACTTGTTTTGAGCAGGCCATCAAGAGTGGGGACTCTGTAAGAATGGCTGGATGCTTAGTGATCTGAGATGGAATCCATATACACCAACAAAGTACGGACTTTGGTTGCTTTATCTGAAGGGTTAAATCCCCATCAGAAGCAAGTATATCTTGAGAAGATTACTTGGGGTACATGGAAAGGTTAAGACTTTCAAAGCTATGCTTATGTCCATCCAGATCCTACTTGCCATTGCTACATACCATAACTACGATATCTGGCGGTTGGGTGTCATGACTGCTTTTCTAAATAGTGATTTAGAAGAGAGCATCTATAAGTACACAGCCAGAGGGCTTCATAGACAGTGGGAGCAGCGGAAACGTCTGCAAGTTGCTTTATGGGATAAAGCAGGCATCGCGGAGATGGAACGTCTGTTTTGATGTGGTAGTCAAAGATTTTGACTTCATCAAAATGGTAGATGAACCTTTTATATACAAAAAGGTAGTAGAGAGTATGGTGGTGATCCTCGTTTTGTACGTGGACGACATACTCTTGATAAGAAAGGAGTTTCCTATGCTACACTCGGTCAATCTCCTCTTATCATAAGGATTCTCTATATAGGATCAAGGTGATACCTCATAAATCCTGTTTTTGGATCTATGAGATAGATCTAATTGGATGTTAGGATTCTCACTAGATGTAATGAGATGGTATCAATCGATCCTGGGGAGAATCACTGGAAAGCTTCCAGGGTGGTAAGGTCTACTGAATGTCAGTCACAGGCATTGTCTTTACCCTTAGTGAAGGGACGATATGTTGGAAGAGTTCCCCGCTAGATACCGTGACATACTAGACGATAAACGAAAGATAAATCACTACCAAGGATGCTACCAAAGAAATAGTCTGGATGTACACTAGTTCATGAGATGAACTTCGTTCCTACCATTGTATGACAGTGGAGTTTTGGCTTTTTCCAAGGAACCCCCGCCCCATCAGAGATCCAGACATATTCTTAGGAAGTATCACTTGATCATGGAGATGTTGATCTCCAGGGATATCGAGGTTAAGAGAGTAGACACAGAGGACAACGGTGCGGATCCACTCACAAAGGCCTATTTCCCAGTAGAGACTTTTATGGAATGGTTGAGTATAAGATACTTCAACCACAGCTGATTGTTGGGTATGAGATACTACAACAGTTGGCTCTAGTGCAAGTGGGAGATTGTTAGTGATATGTATGCCCTAGAGGCCATTATTGTACATGCGATGTATATTGTAGTGAATGCTTGGACATATATATGGTGGACTTTCTTGCTCGACATGATAGTATGCTATCTGGTTGCTCTTTATCTTAACGTGTACTCTGATAGTCTCTATGTTACATGTTGATAAAGCCCTTAGAATGAGTACTTGAATACCAGGACTATGATGCAGATCATACTAGTGGGGACAGTGTAGTCTCTATGTACATCCTTCAAATGTTCATAGTCGCAGGTGTATCGAGACAGGGCATCATCGATATACCAGAGTCGACTAGCATATGCGTCTTAACCCATGTAGATGGGCGATGGATGATCCCATATCCATTGATGTTTGACATCAGAGATAGTATACGGGTTCTCAGTAGAGACTGGGTACACTGTACGTACTCACCGAGAACTCCCAGATGGTATTATACCTCACGTCAGATGGCAGTTCTCTGGTGACACTGGCACAGGTTAGTCTGTAGACCCGAGATCGTCATAGAGTCTTGTGTGATTCCCACTTTGCTTTGATTTCCATCATACCACGTCCAAGAGGGCGTGCAAAACGGTGGCTTTTGGGTACAATCCCGAATCACATGGAGGCAATGAGCGATAGGAGGGGTTTCGTCTCTCCCGGTATTGGGAGTTGATGTTGCGCTGTGTTCGATTGGCTATAACTGGAAATCCCAGGCCAGGGTTGTTGAGATTTACTGGTAAGTGTAATCAGTAGTTTCTCGAACTTTTATGAATCTCATATCGACACGACTTATCGGTTATTGGGGTCTGACGTTTGCCACCCTTAGACTGGATATGCGACATATCAGACGAAGAGACCGGACTGTACGGGAGTGTTACTGATTGGATTCGCAGGAGAATGTACAAGCTTGCTTGTTGATCTTCTGATTGCTCAATACACGGGTGGCTGTTACGTTTAGCTGACCGCTTGCAGCTTGTGGGTGTTTTGATATGATCATCACCTGCTGCCAGCGTATTGACGATTCTTTAGTGTCCTACACAGAGGTTTCCTGGCTCAGGCAAAACGGAGTAGGAGCACATATGTGATATGTGCGGGACCGAGAATAATACGTGTATGCGATACCATATTAGATTCTCACGATATGTGATATCGGCTGGGTATATGTGATATAGCCGGGTCCTCGGATCAAGTATTGATTCGATAAACTGATACAGATTATATTAGTCGGTTATTTATGACATAGCCGGATTATCGGATCAAGTATTGATTCGATAATTTAATGTATAATTATATATTTGATATATTATATTACATTAACTAATATAAGCTCACTTAAAGATTCTTTTTCTCACATGGATAATACATTGATGTATATGCGATATATGTTAATTGTATTATTTTATTTTGTAACATTATATATTATATATGTGATATATAATATTGTAACATGTTAGGGTTACAAATGCAACATGTTTTGTGGAGTTTAAACAAGTTAGGGTTTTGATTTGGGTTAGCTTTTGCGTTAGCTTTTTCATGAAGCTTCATGAAGCTTTCTTTTGTTTTTAGCAAAGATATTTTGTGAAGATATTTCTTAACCCAACCCAAAACCCTTTACCCTAGTTAATTCTCTACAAGGGTTAAGGCTTCATTCTTAACCCATGGTTGGATTTGTAACCACAACAAGATTTCATTATTCATCACAAATAGATTTATTCTTCTTCGTCCTCTTTGCAAAAGCTTTCTAGCTTTTAGGCTTGTGATGGATTTTTGTGAGATAAAGAAAACAAAAGAGAGCTAAATTCCTACTTCATCGTCCTCATCTATTCTACCCACTTAGATCAGGGTGTTTGCTTTGCTAATACTTGATTAATGAAGCAATAGCTTGGGTTTGAGATTCTTCAAGGTAGATCATCTTAGTTGTTGAAGATTGGAAGCAAGCCTGCATCTTTCTCTTCATGGAGCCTCTCTGAGTCCGGGTACTTGATGATCGTAGCGAAGGGACCTTAAGACGGAGCTTATGAAGCGAAGGAACGGACTACAAAGGTTGTAATCCCGAACACTTAGAAGTAAAGTTGTTTACATGTTATGTTTACCCAAAGTCTCTAGTTAAGATCTTGGTTATGATTTGTTTAGCATCCAAAAATTTTAAAGTAGCATGATTGATGCTTGCCAAAACCATCACAAGGTGCTATACTAACCCTACAAATGTGAGTACTGAAATGCAGGAAATATGCACATGCAAACTATATGCAGATACAAAATGCAACCAACCACCAAAACAACACCACCCCTAAACTGAATCCGACGATGTCCTCATTGTCGCCTGGCTTTTCTCTTGGCTCTGCTGCTGCCGCTCGCTTCTTCCTGGTTTGCTAAGATCTGGCTAGGCTGTTCTTTGATTTCTTTATTCTGCTGGATCAAAGTCTTGATGCCGCGGACTTCCATCCTATGTAATTCGTAGGGATCTGTCGGAACGTCATCTCCTAAGTAGATCTCTGATGAAGTCTGCGGGGCCGCGTGCTCGCTGGGGTCGGTGGGGGACCAGATCTACTGCTCACTTCTGGAGTCTATGTAGCATGGTGACATCCTCACTATCTCCACCGGGACTGTGTCGTACATCGTGAGGCAGGCCATGAAATCGTCGTCCTCCATATAATATCGCCAAATCTGGGTAATGAGGACGGGAAGCAATGATTTGCGCGCGGCAACACTTTTCTGGACTGTGGCGAATAGCATGCTCGACATGCAAAACTGGTAATTTCCGGTCATCATGCAATGAACCATGTGCCCTACAATCGCCGAAAAAGATGAGATGCGAGCGATCCTCCTGACGTTGCGATACACCCTGCGGCATGCCGTATAGGCGTTCCTATAAATCTGCTGGGCATTCAGACCAGCATCTCGTAGCTCGCACCAATCACCCATAACTGTCCTATACTGGGACAGTTCTAATGGTTTTTGAAAACCAGATCGGATCGGGATATTGGTGACGTTGGATATGGTATCGGCTGAAAATACCCTACGTCTACCCCGAAAGCGAAACCTAATCCGATCTAAGAGTATCTCTCCATTTCTGAGCGCATCATAAAACTCATCAACCAAGTGCTCGCAAGTGCATAAACGCTCTTCCCCATAAAACAGGAATTCCCACCCTAACTGTCGGATCGCATCACAGAAATAGCTTCCGAACACTTCTTGGGAAAAAATAGAGAAAAAATTTCGTTCTAATTCAAACGGGGCCATTTTTCTATGGGCTGGGGAATTTTCAGAAAATTAACAGTGTATGAAAGGGGGGAAGAGAAAAGCTTACGGCACAGAGGAATCAAATCGACGAACGGAGGAAGAATGGCCGGCGTCGCCGGAATTTAGGATGCTCTCGTCGGTCAGAATCCGAGGAGGGGGGCTAGGTTTTAGGAGGAGGGTTCGGGGACAGAGAAGAAGAGTTTCAGATCTGTTTGAGAATTGTTAATGAATGTGATCAGGACAGGGATGCTTTACTTATAAAGGGCACTTAACAAAAAACCCTATAACAAAAAGAAAATCCTATTTATTTACAATCATACTCAAAAAATAAGTGAAATCAGCCTTGTCCCCCCAAAAAAATCAGCACTCACCCCCTAACGGGTGAGATCTTTTAAAAAAACTTGAAAAAAAAAAGATTAAAATATTCACAAGTTTAACCACATGGTTAGTCCAGAAGTTAATACCAGCCACAAAATTTTTTTTTCGATATAATATAGTGGCTGGTAAAAGAATATGTATATACAAAGAAAAAAGAAAAAGAAAAGGTATAAGTTAGATGTTAGTGAAGGGCATGGTCGTGTAAAAGTAGGGATCGGAAAACGCGGTAGATCAAGATGAAGTTTTGAACTGGTCAAAAAATTGTATTCTGAATGAATTGAATGTTCAAGAAGAGCATGTTGAGTTCTGAAGTCAGGTTCGTGTAAAAACTGGAGTTCATCCGCAAAAATTTCGACAAAAGAAAAGTTCCTAAGATGTTCCCAAATTGATCCTAACTTAAACTCACCTAAAATATCAAGTTCATCCGCAAAAATTTCCTCAAAACACGATATGAAAGAATATTTTTCAAAGCTGTCTTCCTGCCAATAATTTTTCATAATTCTAATCTTATCACTATAGCTCACAAACTCTCCCAATACAATTTCTCCTCTATCACATTCACAAAATGGGTAGGTATATGTCATCCAAAAAAGTAAGTTTCCACACTAACGTTTCTTCCGAAACAATATCACTAGATGATACCAAAATCGTGGGTTCCTGATAATTGATTTCTTCTAACACTCTATCCAAACCATACCCGTCAAAATCACAAGTCTCCTCCTCAAAAATTAGAATGTATAAATCAGTCAGAGGTGTTTCTTGTGTGTCCGGATAACACTCAGTCAATTCATTTGCATCATCATATACGAAATCATCAAAATTCGTTTGATCGTTTATCTTACTAGGGTGACTTCCTAGATGACAGATATCAACACTATGTGGTTCTAATTGACCGTTTTCACTCTTGAGAATCTCAACAGCTACATGCTCATTAATTCTAGCCAAATATCGAGCTTGAGCATGAAACAATTGCTCAGACTGCTGTATACACGGGGCTAGCGTTGTAACTGTTTGATTCTCGATCACAATCATCACTTCAATACCTTTTTCTAAAGCGGTCAACCTAGCATCGATCTCACCATCATTACCTAAGGATGTGTCAGTTGTTTTAGGAAGAGAGGGTTGTAACGATGGTGATGCTAACGCATCAAACCTCTTTCTCAAAATCCTCAGTCATTAGGTCTCTAATTGAAGTGAACTGGGTTCAAGAGTGTTAGGTGGGTGACCGTTAGCAAAACTCGGGGACGGTTGGTCACCCCCTAGAAAAGTACAATTTTCATGAATGTGGGAAGAATCGTGACAGTTTGAACAAAAGAATTGGGAACGAGTATAAACAAAAGAATAAGAATCGTAAGAAATTGAAGTAAATTGTGTGTCACCCATATTGACAAGAATTCATAAATATCACAAACACAAAAAATATCACACCCCTAGCAGTCTACGGTATGCTAGTCAACTAGACCTTCTCAAGAACCTGATTGTCGAAATAAAACTATGTTGAGAAACGGGCTCAAGATATACGGATCACGAAGCCAGGTAAGTGTAAGAGACAAGGGGAGGTTTTCCAACGCATCCATGAAGTTCCTTAATTAGATAACTCTTTCTCTTGAACACTTGCCTATGTAAGTCGATGTAGTACACCCCAGTACTTATGGGGAGGCGAAATTAACAAAAACTTATCAAGTTTAAACAACGAACATCGACTAACCGCTTGAATCGAAGCTAAACTCTAAAAAACCGTATTCTATGAGTTTCTTTTCATAAGAGATTAGGGATTATACCTAATGAAACCGGTCCTTCTTCTTTACGTCCTCCTTTGTTCTCCTCGGCCTTCTCTAGGTAGTAGACGATCCACCCGAGAGCGAAACTCCAAGCTAAACCTCTAACTTGAGGTAACTAATCAACTTTGATTGCTAATCAAAGATGAGAGGATGATATAGAGTGTGGGTTATGGATTGTTTAGTCTAACTAAACCTTTGATCTCAACACATGAGGATTAAGGTTAGTATCTTGAAGATGAGAGCTTGAGGAGAGAGAATGTGTGATATGATAATGAGAGAAGAGAGAGAGTGTATCATAATATTATGAAGCATTCTTTTTATCAAATAATCAATAAAGGAAATGAATAAGCATGCTTCACAAAATATCTTGTGATGATTCATTAACATGAGTCATTAAGCAATAAATGTGCATTAATGAAGTGAATGAATCACCACTATGACTCACTCTCTTTCCAAAACAAACCTCCTTAGTCACATCTTCTAGAAGCTTCTCGAGTAATTACGAGAACGCCCCTCCGATCCGTAAAAATACGGAAAAACTTTAGACTGTACAAATCCAATAACCGGATACCAGTAACTGGCTTAAACCAAAGCCGACTGGTAAAATCTGTCCGAAAGTCGTACGCGCGTAAACGCACGTATGCGTCCGAACCCTTTGTCGCAAAACCATGCAACCTCTATATCGTTTCGCCTGGAGAAGGAAACTCTCTGTGTGGGACTCTAGAGACTCGACTACTACGCTGGCAGTGGGTTTAACCACAGACCGCAAGCGGCACTAGCTGTACGTAACGGTCCCCAGGTAGTTGTCGATAAGAAGGCCGATGAGTAAACCCATCCGAACTCCTACTGAGTCTGATGTGACAATCTCCATACAGTCCGGTCCGTTCGTCCATGACTATCGCATATCGGGCCTAGGGGGGCGGCAAGCGTCAGTCCCCTAATAGCGGTATAAGTCGTGTCGGAGTGAAGCCTATTACACCCTGAGAAACTACTGGAACCAACCAGCAAATCTCGCTTGCCCTGGCCAGGGACTTTGCGTAATGGCTCTCTGACACAGCACGATATCTACTCCCAATACCGGGAGGGACGAATCCTGTCTAACCGCCACTGCCTCCAAGTGCTCGGGACTGCACCCAACTACTACCTGTTTGCACGACTCCTTTGAGCCGTGGTAGGGTAGCAATCTAAGAACAGTGGGACACACTCGAGGCGAAGTAGCGGTGTCAAGTCTGCGGACTACGCTGTACTCATGTCACCTGGGAACTGTTTACTGACGACTGGTATAAAACCAACCAACAGTCCCCTGTGAGTCCTGTCCGGTGTACCCGTAACCTAACGAGCACCTGTATACTATCTCCAGTACGACGTACTGACGGCTGTGGGACAGACCATCTCCCCAACTGGGATGAGAAGCGTACACACCAGTCTACTCCGGAGTATCGATGCTCTGTCTCGATAATCCAACGACCAGGGACCTGAATAAGGATGTGCTTGTAGACTACCCAGCCCCCACTAGTGTGACTGCCATCACGACGCTGGTAGACAAGCAAGATCCTAAGAGCTCTATCAATACGTATACTCACATATTAAGATAGAAAAACCAAGTAGCATACTACCATGTTTAGCAAGACTGTTATATACATGTGAATATCCCAAGCTTCCATTAAGTAATATACAAGCTAGTATGATACAGTAATGGCCTTCTAGGGCATAAACACTAACAATCTCCCACTTGCACTAGGGCCATGTACTGGCATATCGCAGACCAATGATCTCGAGCAGCCTCTCGAACTGAATCTGAGGAAGGGCCTTTGTGAATGGATCAGCAATGTTCTCTTCTGAAGCAACTCTCCGAACCTCGATCTCCTGACGATCAATGATCTCCCTGATCAGGTGATACCGCCTCAAGATGTGTCTGGACTTCTGATGGGACCTTGGTTCCTTCGCTAAAGCTATAGCTCCGTTGTTGTCGCAATACAGAGGTATTGGATCAACTATGGTAGGAACCACCTGAAGTTCTGTTAGGAACTTCTTCATCCAGACTGCTTCTTTTGCGGCATCGCAAGCAGCTATATACTCCGCTTCCATCGTCGAGTCAGCAACGGTGTCCTGCTTGGAACTCTTCCAGCACACCGCCCCTCCATTGAGGGTAAAGACATAACCCGACATGGACTTGGAATCGTCCTTATCACTCTGGAAGCCGGAATCAGCAAAGGCCTCTAACCTGAGGTCTTTTCCGCCGTAAACCAAGAACATCTCCTTAGTCCTCCTCAGGTACTTGAGAATGTTCTTTACTGCTATCCAGTGTTTCTCCCCTGGGTCTGACTGATACCGGCTTACCACGCTCAGTGCGTAAGCTACATCTGGTCTGGTACACAACATCGCATACATTATAGAGCCTACCGCAGAAGCGTAGGGTATAATAGACATGCGTTCCCTTTCCAAATCAGTCTTGGGAGACATCTCTTTGGAGAGGGTGATTCCGTGACAAGCCGGTAGATTACCGCGCTTAGAATCTTCCATACTGAATCTTTTCAGTACAGTGTCGATATACCTGGACTGCGAAAGTCCCAACATCCTCTTGGATCTATCACGATAGATCCGGATCCCCAGAATGTAAGAGGCATCACCCAGGTCTTTCATGGAGAACCTGTGTGACAAGAATCCTTTGACAGATTGTAGCATAGGAATGTCATTTCCTATCAATAGAATGTCATCCACGTACAAGACGAGGAATACGACACTTCTGGCCACAACTTTACTATATATGCACGGTTCATCTGGATTTTTGATAAAGTCATATTCTTTGACTGTCTCATCAAAACAGATGTTCCAACTCCGCGATGCCTGCTTTAGTCCATAAATGGACTTAAGCAGCTTGCATACTTTCCCGCTGCTCCCACTCTGATTGAAACCCTCTGGCTGATCCATATAGACGCTCTCTTCTAAATTTCCATTCAGAAAAGCCGTCTTTACGTCCATCTGCCAGATTTCATAATCATGGAAGGCAGCAATAGCAAGAAGGACCCGAATGGATTTGAGCATAGCCACTGGAGAAAAGGTTTCGTCATAGTCCAAACCAGGTCTTTGACGAAAACCCTTTGCAACAAGTCTAGCCTTATAGGTTTCCACCTGTCCATCTACACCAATCTTTTTCTTGAAGATCCATTTGCATCCTATGGGTTTTACCCCATCTGGAGCAAAGTCCAAAGTCCATACTTTGTTGGTGTACATGGACTCCATTTCGGTCCGCATTGCATCTAGCCATCGTACCGAGTCGCCGCTCTGGATGGCCTGCCTGAAGTCAGTAGGTTCATCATCATCTATGATGCAATCCTCTCTATCCCCATCTATGAGAAAACCGTAGTATCTCTCAGGCGGACGAGACGGCCTACTACTCCTGCGGAGGGGTGCGGGAATGTTCTGTTCTTCTTGAACCTCTGGTTCTACCAAACTTTCAGTAACAGCTTGTGGTTCTGGAATTCTTCCAGTTCTACTTCGCTCCCACTCTTCTGATTTTCCAAAAATTCAGTTTCTAAGAAGCGGGCATGACGAGAAACAAAAACCTTTTGTTCCTCTGCGTAATAGAAATAATATCCCATAGAGTTCTTTGGATATCCCACAAACTTACACTCTACTGAGCGTGCCTCGAGCTTGTCCACATGCTGCTTTTTAACAAAAGCTGGACATCCCCATGTTTTCAGGTACTGAAGACAGGGTTTCTTCCCACTCCATATCTGATATGGTGTGGTAGGCACAGTTTTGGTTGGAACTTTGTTCAAAAGATATGCCGCCGATTCTAGCGCATAACCCCAGAAAGATCGCGGTAACTCAGCATTACTCATCATGGATCGTACCATATCCAATAGGGTTCGATTCCATCTCTCCGATACACCGTTATGCTGTGGAGTGTATGGAGGAGTAAGCTGAGAGAGAATTCCTTTCTCTTTTAGGTAACCTAGGAACTCGGCACTCAAGTATTCTCCACCTCGATCAGATCTTAGTGTCTTAATACTTTTGCCTGTTTGGTTTTCCACTTCACTCTTGTATTCCTTGAATTTCTCAAAGGCCTCGGATTTATGCTTCATTAAGAAAACATGTCCATACCTAGAGAAATCATCTGTAAAAGTAATGAAGTAGGAATAACCACCTCTTGCATGTGTAGACATTGGACCGCATACGTCGCTGTGTATGAGTCCTAAGAGCTCGCTCGCTCTTACTCCTTGTCCAGTGAATGGAGTCTTTGTCATCTTTCCTTTGAGACAGGATTGACAAGTGTCATAAGATTGATATTCGAACGAGTCCAAATATCCTTCTCTATGTAACTTAGTCAACCTTCTCTCATTGATGTGACCCAGTCTACAATGCCATAAGAAAGCTTTATTTAAATCTGGAGACTTTCTTTTTAGTGTGTTCTGGACATTGAAAATTTGGAGTTGGTTTAACACATATATGCCGTTATTTAGAGTACCTGACCCAATCAAACCATGATTAAGGTGGATGTTGACAACATCTCTTACAAACGTGAAATCATAACCTTTATTTGATAACAAGGAAACTGATATGATATTACACGTTAAGCTGGGTACAAAATAACAGTTATGTAAAACCAAAATGTGTCCACTCGTCAATCCTAGGTGATAATCCCCGACGGACGCAGCTCCCACGCTAGCTCCGTTAGCAACCCTGAGGATCATATCACCTTCCTTCAGCACTCTACGGTTTCTCAGTGCCTGCAATGAATTGCAAATATGAGATCCTGACCCGGTATCCAATACCCAGGAAGTAGAGTTGATCGACAGACAATTCTCAATTACAAACACACCTGAAGTCGAAGCCACAGCTTGCTTCGGTTCCTGGTTCTTGGCGTTCCACGCCTTGCAATCCTTCTTCCAGTGCCCTTTCCTGTGACAATGGAAGCACTCATCCAGGCCAACTACCGGTGCTGCAATCTTTTTCTTTCCCTTCTTTCCCACCTTACTAACACCTCCTCTAGGTCTGGGTGCGGTCTTCTTCTTCCTTCCTTTGGCTCTAGCCTTGGACCCGGAAGAAGATGAACCGCCAACAAACATAGCGGGTGTTTCCCTTGCCTTCTGCAAGGTGCCCTCTGCACTCCTTAACATGTTCAGGAGTTCCGCAAGTTCAACTTCTTTTCCTTGAAGATTGAAGTTGAGGATAAACTGGGCGTAGGTGGGAGGAAGGGACTGGAGAACAAGGTCTGTATAGAGCTCATTATCCAAAGTCGTCCCAAGGTCTGCGAGCTCTTCTATATAGCCAATCATCTGTAGGACATGTTCACCTACCGATGACCCGACAGCCAACCTCGCTCGAAACAATTTCTTTGAGGTCTCGTATCTTGCTATACGAGATTGCTCTCCATAAAGTTCCTTTGTATGGAGAAATATGCCATCTAAGGACATATCCTCGTGCCTCCTCTGATGTTCATTATTCATCGAGGCAAGCACGATGCACTTGGCTCTCGCGCAATCTAAATCCCAGGTTTTGCGGATTTCCTTATCCGCATTGCTGGATTTGGGACCAGGGACAGCAGGTGCCGTAGCGGTGAGGACGTACCCCAGTTTGTCATAGGTCAAAGCCATCTTGACATTCCGCAGCCAATCTTTATAGTTTGGCCCCGTCAGTATATTTTTCTCTAAAAGTAACTTAAGTCCAGTCATTTTCAGGGTCGCTGCAATTAGGAGAGAGAGAAGAAAAACTCTTTAGCATGATGCTCTTGCAAGTTTAGAGTGGTTTTTAGTTTATCTAAACTGGATGGCTCCCACTGTTTCTCGAATCCTTCCTCAAACCATAAAAGAAGAATTAGCCAAGACTATTCTCACCGTACAATACTTGCTTAACCGTTCAGCCAGGCCGGTGTCGATACTTCGAGGGAGGTTTTCCAACGCTTTCGCGAAGTTCCTTAATTAAATAACCTCTTTTCTCTGGGGGCGTAACCCCGCTGACACTTTTCTGGACACCTACTAGGTTTATAGCATTGATCGTTAAGCGACGAATATCCTGATAAGTAGCATATACTCACAGTAGGATCGGGATCCAAATATCATCGTATGATAATGTTGAAGGAATCCTACCAACATTCATCAAACTCCAAATGGTATGCATCTCTTTGCAAATTTCAGTTTCTTTAGAAATTCCCGATATATGTTTTTGCCCCATGCTCTTATGACCTTGACGAAAGCCAACAAATCATAAGTCACATGTCAAGTTCTGCCCATCATTATCTTGTTAATTTGAACCCATCCGTATATACCCTTGACGAAAGCCAACAAGGTAATGCGACTGTCCCAAACCAACACATCTATCTATGTAACAAATGAATACCCCAGCAGCTACCAAACACTATGTCTTGACGAAAGCCAACAAACATAGCTTGAATACTACTGACTATCCATAAGAAATGACGGAGGGCTACGACTGGTTTTGGCGAAACCGTGAACGTAGTGAACTTGATATAATCGAAGGAACCTTGATAGCTTTTAAAAGGAGTGGTTAAATCTCCGCATTTAAAAATATCTGTTTTAAAAATAACCGAGTGGTTTCTTTTAAATTGTTCCAACGATTTAAACTTTGGTTTGTTTTACTTTGCATTATAGATAATGCGTCCCATCATTAACCTATCATTGCAGAAAACAACGAAAATATAACGTCCTCTTATGCCATCCGCATTCGCCACGGGGTCCCGTCATCACCCGTTAGGTTACTTAACTAACGACAGAGCGGGGGCTGGGCTAGCGCGGGTGTAAAACATAAGTGACGTCTAAATAGCTATAATAAATATAGATATTTTACATTCGTCTGACGCAATGATATTCATTCCAGAACACAGATAAACAATATTGGATTTGCAAGCAATCTGTATTTCTTTTGAGCCTGCAAGAAAAGACAGATTACACAGTTGTGATGAATAGCCGTTTACCCCACCCTCGACCCCTACGGGTACGGCAAACTACCCACCCGGCAGTCTGTGTACCCCACCTTGGGTCAGTCCTAGGAGCAAATACAGTAAAATGAAATAATACAACGGTGGCTACGACCGCAACCTGGAAGTGCCCCGCGAAAATAATATTACAACAAATTACATTTACAACAAATGAATTAAACAATAACCCATTGCAAACCCCGGCTATACACCACAACAGTCCAATACAGTTTATATGCACAAACAGATATAACCATTTCAGAAATGTGCAACCCCCTGCCAACCGACATACTAGCAGTTGGGGGAGGTTTACGAACACATCAAACAATCACAGATATAATCCAATACGCAAATACTGTATTTTTCGATCGAATAAACAACTTCAAAATTGCTCCAAAATCTGCTCTGTTAAACAGTAACCTGAGCAATAATTAAATATTCCAGAAAACCCCAAATATCACAGGGGACCCACCCAAAAAAATTGAGCCCATGACTCGGCAACTCGGCCGCGGAAGCGCGGCGGATCGGTGGGATCCGCGGCGCTTCCGCGGCGCTTTAGTCGAATCATGGGTTCGAATTTCTTGGGTGTTCTCCTGTACTCATGTCAAGCTCTCTGAACACACCAAAAAAATTTTAGGACTTCATTTTCACTTCGACAGAAACTTAACAGAACTAGGGTTTTCCGGGTTCGTTTTTTCGTTCGAAATCCGTACAAATTTGCGATTAAGTTATTTAGTGTTTAGCGAGGCTCTGATACCACTGTAAGTCGATGTAGTACACCCCAGTACTTATGGGGAGGCGGAATTAACAAAAACTTATCAAGTTTAAACAACGAACATCGACTAACCGCTTGAATCGAAGCTAAACTCTAAAAAACCGTATTCTATGAGTTTCTTTTCATAAGAGATTAGGGATTATACCTAATGAAACCGGTCCTTCTTCTTTACGTCCTCCTTTGTTCTCCTCGGCCTTCTCTAGGTAGTAGACGATCCACCCGAGAGCGAAACTCCAAGCTAAACCTCTAACTTGAGGTAACTAATCAACTTTGATTGCTAATCAAAGATGAGAGGATGATATAGAGTGTGGGTTATGGATTGTTTAGTCTAACTAAACCTTTGATCTCAACACATGAGGATTAAGGTTAGTATCTTGAAGATGAGAGCTTGAGGAGAGAGAATGTGTGATATGATAATGAGAGAAGAGAGAGAGTGTATCATAATATTATGAAGCATTCTTTTTATCAAATAATCAATAAAGGAAATGAATAAGCATGCTTCACAAAATATCTTGTGATGATTCATTAACATGAGTCATTAAGCAATAAATGTGCATTAATGAAGTGAATGAATCACCACTATGACTCACTCTCTTTCCAAAACAAACCTCCTTAGTCACATCTTCTAGAAGCTTCTCGAGTAATTACGAGAACGCCCCTCCGATCCGTAAAAATACGGAAAAACTTTAGACTGTACAAATCCAATAACCGGATACCAGTAACTGGCTTAAACCAAAGCCGACTGGTAAAATCTGTCCGAAAGTCGTACGCGCGTAAACGCACGTATGCGTCCGAACCCTTTGTCGCAAAACCATGCAACCTCTATATCGTTTCGCCTGGAGAAGGAAACTCTCTGTGTGGGACTCTAGAGACTCGACTACTACGCTGGCAGTGGGTTTAACCACAGACCGCAAGCGGCACTAGCTGTACGTAACGGTCCCCAGGTAGTTGTCGATAAGAAGGCCGATGAGTAAACCCATCCGAACTCCTACTGAGTCTGATGTGACAATCTCCATACAGTCCGGTCCGTTCGTCCATGACTATCGCATATCGGGCCTAGGGGGGCGGCAAGCGTCAGTCCCCTAATAGCGGTATAAGTCGTGTCGGAGTGAAGCCCATTACACCCTGAGAAACTACTGGAACCAACCAGCAAATCTCGCTTGCCCTGGCCAGGGACTTTGCGTAATGGCTCTCTGACACAGCACGATATCTACTCCCAATACCGGGAGGGACGAATCCTGTCTAACCGCCACTGCCTCCAAGTGCTCGGGACTGCACCCAACTGCTACCTGTTTGCACGACTCCTTTGAGCCGTGGTAGGGTAGCAATCTAAGAACAGTGGGACACACTCGAGGCGAAGTAGCAGTGTCAAGTCTGCGGACTACGCTGTACTCATGTCACCTGGGAACTGTTTACTGACGACTGGTATAAAACCAACCAACAGTCCCCTGTGAGTCCTGTCCGGTGTACCCGTAACCTAACGAGCACCTGTATACTATCTCCAGTACGACGTACTGACGGCTGTGGGACAGACCATCTCCCCAACTGGGATGAGAAGCGTACACACCAGTCTACTCCGGAGTATCGATGCTCTGTCTCGATAATCCAACGACCAGGGACCTGAATAAGGATGTGCTTGTAGACTACCCAGCCCCCACTAGTGTGACTGCCATCACGACGCTGGTAGACAAGCAAGATCCTAAGAGCTCTATCAATACGTATACTCACATATTAAGATAGAAAAACCAAGTAGCATACTACCATGTTTAGCAAGACTGTTATATACATGTGAATATCCCAAGCTTCCATTAAGTAATATACAAGCTAGTATGATACAGTAATGGCCTTCTAGGGCATAAACACTAACAGCCTAGACACCCCGTGAACGATATACCGTTAAGCGGTGTTCTAAACATTGTTAACTTCTTCCTAATGAGCGCGTAGTCCTTAAAGTCAGAGTTATAATTGATTTTAAATTACTGGGGGTATGCAAGAATGTAGTTGTGTGATTTGTGGGCTACGGAGAAAGGTGATAAAATCGTTTACCATTTCTTGTTTGGTCTTTTTGCCCTTAAAATCAGTATTAAGTTGCAAATGCGCATTCAATAAAAAAATTCAAAAAAAATCAAGCAATTTAAGCAATTCTTTTTCAGTTTAATTTTTGATGCTGCAACAAATACGGTTAGTTCTCCGTGCCATTGGGTGCAAGTTTGTGCGAAGAATCCTGCAGAAGATAGAATATCAGAATGCGTCGGATTTGAGCGAAGGTGTTAGAAAGTGACGTACCGATGTGAATTGGATTAAGAAACCCCCGTAGAAGTGATCCATGAGTGCTTGAGTGTTCTCTTACGCGGGTCAAACTACCCAGATCTTTGGCACTATACTTCACTAACGTCTTGTACTGGAAATTGAAGCTTGGTCCGCAAGATCGCTGGTCGTAATTCCTAAAAAACCTGAAATGTCGGAAAATACGACATTTAGTGTCAAAAAGCGATATATGTGCCCCAATTCCTGCATACATAAAATTAGAAAAATCAAACAATACCACTAGAATGACAAAACTACACTGGAGATCACCAAAAAAGAAAAAACCAAAACTCCTTATAGGCCCAGCGAGCTCGGCTCAACAGAGGGTGTCGCCGGTTTTGTCAAAGAGTTGGGTGCACAAATTTTTGGTTGGTTCTCTAGTCTATATTAATTAGTATTCTAATGGTCTAACATGATTTTTCAAATAAATTTCAGGGTGTTAGCAGGTTGCAACAACAGAGAGCAAATTAAAAAGAATCGTGTTTTGTTAGTTGTGTTAGTTTTGAAAAAATTGAGTTAGTAGTTAATGAGTTGGTAAGAACCATAAATAAAAATACCCAATACTTACGAAATCCCCGGCAACGGCACCAAAAACTTATTGGGAATTCACTCGTGCACACAAACACGTATGTTATGAAAACGGATATGAAATAAAGGAAACGGAATGCGCACGCGAGATCGTTCTCATTTTACTATTTATAAACCGCAAGTGTACGGCGCGCTGTACCAAGCCGGAAAGTACAGGTCGATCCACAGGGAATTGTGTATTAGGTATTGTCTTTTAAGGTTCAACAAGTTAATGAATTGTTGGTTTTGTCACAAAAATATAAAAATAATACGAAAATACGGAAAACAAAGAAAGAAGGAAAACAAGTAAGAAAGAATGGTTGCGGCTTTGGTTCGGAAGGTTGAATCGCGAAGATTCCCTCGAAGCTCCTTTGTTCATGAGTTGTCCGTTCTCGCGTTGATCCCGACATGAAGCATGACTTGTCGAAGCGGTTGCGAGGCAAAAGTCATCAAATTCCGATAATCTCCACAAACACGAAGCTAGTCCATTTTTTTCACTTACCGATGTATGTCCGAGCTTGGGGTAACAACACTAAGCACTAAAGATAGCAAGCTTACCACAACATCAAAAACACAATTAGTGAGTGAGAGCAAAATAGTTTTGGTGTTGACTTTGCTAAGGGTTTGTGATAGTATACAGTATATGAAAACCGAGGGTTTGCCATGCATTTGGACACAAAATACCATATCCAAACTTAGCAAACTTAACACCAATTTTGATTCTAACGTAATCATTGTTAAATAGGGAAGGGTAGTGAATATGGTATATGATGAGGTTACATGTAACCATGGTTTCAAAATAACATATCACATCAATAGATAAATCAATCTTTAAGTTATAATCATGTAGATAAGCACATTAAAACATAAACAAGAGGTGGACGAGGCAAAAGCCTTTCATCTCACTTCCTCACCAATACCACAACCAATGAAGATTAGTTACACATGATAAAAAGAAAGCAAGTAAAGAAACAAAGCAAAGAAAGCAAAAACAAAGTAATATATATAAACACTTGACGAATAGTTACAAGATTTTGGATACTTGTTCAACCTCCTTAATGAAGCTTTCCAAAGAAAGCTTCAAGAGGGAAGAAGAAGAAGAAACCAATGATGAAGTCCACTCTCCCTCAAGCTAAACCAAAACTAAAGAAACTAACAAAACTATAGAAGTATGTGAGAATGAGAGAGAGCTCCCCCTGCTTCACTGGTCTTCTTTATATAGGCACCAAAAATGATTAAACAAACATAAGAATGAGGTGACATGGCAGGAAGGGAGGCTTTGTAGACTTAGCTTTGATTAAAGGTAGTAAAATATTATATCACATTATAGATAGTAACATCTGCAGTATTAGTAGCCTGAGCTTATTTGGTTGTAGACTTAGCTTTGATTAATCATACTTACATAAAACTATCTAATTAAAATAAACTACGGTTTTCCAAACTAGATACCTAAACAAGGCCTAAGTCCCTAAGTATTCTTACTCGTTTATTACACACAAAATTTAACAGATGCGACAGGCTGCTTCGGCTGCAGCTCTGCAAGCCACTACCTCGGCTGCGGTTTTGCAGACTACTCCTGCAGCTCCATAGCCTGCTCTGACTCCCGCACAGTCTGTTCCTTCATTGGTTGAGTTTTTGACGACTCGGGCTGCACTGAGGAGCAGATGCGCCATATTACGGTGTTTATCAGAGGTGGAGGAGCTGGACCGAGCTAGGGTTGCTTTTTTTAAAAAATTTTGAGGATGTATGTACTTGATAGATATTGTATATATTTTGGACGATTTTGGTGGTTGTTTGATTGTTCACGATGATTTAGATTGATATCGTATTCTGTTTCATTATTTCTTTAATATATTATGCTTGAGATGTTGATTATGAATATTTCTGTATTTGGTTATATGATGTATATATTATTGTCCACGGGGCAGGGAAAAAAAGTAGAAACCTTTTAAAAAAACTGATATACGGATTAATCCGTAGAGAGATCTATTGTACCTACAGATTAATCCGTAGGTGCAAACATTTCCCCTACACTGTTATCCATAGGGAAAAAATATCAGGATACCTGATATTTTGTCCCTATGGACTCAGTAAAACCTTCCCCTACGAATTTATCCGTAGAGGCATTTATCTAGACCCATGGATATCTCCATAGGGGAAATAATCTGGCACTACGAATACATCCGTAGGTGCAAGTATTTTATTATATAAACCAATAAATTAAAATATTTATCAGGCTGTACGGAGTAAACCATTAGGATATATGTCCCTACGGAGTTAGGCGTAGGGGCAATTATTACTCCGTAGGGCATGTTCAGGACAAAGACTTGCACCTGCGGCCTTTGCACCTGCGGGGTATTTTTAAATCCGTACACTATATCCACAAGGGCAGTGGTTTGCGCCTATGGACAAATCCGTAGGAGAAACCCCTTATTGTAGTAGTGCTTATAGCCTATGCTTATGAAAATAAAATAGTTTGACGTCATATTATTTTAGAATCAAAAAAATCATACATTTTTAATAGCATGAATTGATATATTTTGATAGATTATGAAGAGATACAAATAGTTTATGTTGTCGATATTTATTAATATGGTTTGATAAATTATGTTGAGACTCATATAGTCTATGCTTTCGAAGTTTAATTCATGAACATTAAGAAAGGTGATATAAAAGATACAGATTTAAAAGGTTATTAGCATATGATTAGATCTAAGAATTCAACACCCTAGGTATACTTTCAATTCATAAATTTATTTAAATTAATTATTTTATTAAAAAAATTCTTTTAATATGATTAAGTTCAATTGAAAATCCTCTTCAGTGTGGAATCGACCCGTACTTGCATACGTTCTATATAGCATGCCGAGCATTTGCGGCATTAAAATTTTCTCATCAAGTTTTTTGCGCCGTTGCTAGGAAAGTCGGTAATTTTAGTTGAATTTTTCGGATTAATTAGTTGTTTTCCATTATTTTTTTTAGTTTTTCTTTTCTGGTTTTTGCTCTATTTTATTTATCTTTTTCAAGAAATCAAGCAAAGACAAAGGTGACGGAGATCAGATGAAAAAGTTCGGTGGTTTCTGGGGAATTTTGATGAATTCGCTAACTTTTTGAAGCTACCCAAGCCCATTTTCCTCTGTGAGTAATCTGTTTCTCTTTTATCTCGAAACCCTATATTCCCATTGTTTTTCTGCAGGTTTTCTTTGCACAACTGCCAAATAAAAAAACATAGGGCTAGATATGAGTGACCAAATCGTACAATGTTGGGAATTCACCCACGCGCGCAAACGCGTATGTTATGGAAACATAAATGAAATGAAGGAAACGAAATGCGCACGCGAGATCGTTCTCATTTTACTATTTATAAACCGCAAGTGCACGGCGCGCTGCAAGTAGGGTCGATCCACATGGAATTGTGTATTAGGTACGGTCTTTTAAGGTTCAACAAATTAACGAATTGTTGGTTTTATCATAAAAATATAAAAAGAATACGAAAATACGGAAAACAAAGAAAGAAGGAAAACAAGTCGGAAAGAATGGTTGCGGCTTTGGTTCGGAAGGTTAAATCGCGACGATTCCCTCGACGCTCCTTTGTTCATGAGTTGTCCGTTCTCGCGTTGATCCCGGCATGAAGCACGACTTGTCGAAGCGGTTGCGAGGCACAAGTCGTAAAATTCCGATATTCACCGCAAACACAAAACTAGTCCGTTTTGTTCACTCACAGAGTTATGTCTGAGCTTTGGGTAATAACACTAAGCACAAGGATAGCAATCTTACCACAACATCAAAAATACAATTAGTGAGTGAGAGCAAAATAGTTTTGGTGTTGACTTTGCTAAGGGTTTGTGATGGTATACGGTATATGAAAACCGAGGGTTTGTCAAGCTCTCAGACACAAAATACCATATCCAAACTTAGCAAACTTAACACCAATTTTGATTCTAACTTAAACATTGTTAAATAAGGAAAAGGAGTGAATATGGTATATGAAGAGGTTACAAGTAACTATAGTTTCAAAATAACATATCACATCAATATATAAATCAATCATTAAGTTATAATCATGTAGATAAGCACATTAAAACATAAACAAGAGGTGGAGGAGGCAAACGCCTTTCATCTCACTTCCTCACCAATACCACAACCAATGAAGATTAGTTACACATGATAAAACGAAAGCAAGTAAAGAAACAAAGCGAAGAAAGCAAAAACAAAGCAATATATATAAACACTTGATGAAGAGTTACAAGATTTTGGTTACTTGTTCAACCTCCTTAATGTTGATTTCCAAAGAAAGTTTCAAAAGGGAAGAAGAAGAAACCTATGATGATGCCCACTCACCCTCAAGCTAAACCAAAAATAAAGAAACTAACAAAACTATAGAAGTATATGAGAATGAGAGAGAGCTCCCCTTGTTTCACTGGTCTGCTTTATATAGGCACCAAAAATGATTAAACAAACAATAAGAATGAGGTGACATGGCAGCAAGGGAGGCTCTGTAGAAAACTGGGGTTGATTGGCTCAAGGGTGGCCGAGCTTGCCGGATTCTAGGGGGTTGTGGCCGGCCAAAAACCGAGCACTTGGTCTCGTATTGGCATGGTTTGCTTGTGTGCTCTCCACAATAATTCTGGTGCTGCTAGTTTTATCTATTTTAGCCTGGTTTGTATGCAGAGAATTGGAGGGAAACTTGATGCAAAGTATCACATCAAAGCTTTTAGCATTCAATGCCTATTCAGTGCACATCATACCCATGTGCCCACTAGTTGCACAATCCATCATTTCTTGTGTGCCATGGGCAGCCCCACCTTGTCATGGTCCATGCCAAAGAGTTGTGTACACTTGTATTGTGTTGGACCATTCTAGACAACAAGTGTGTACACAATTATTTTGCAAAAAACTCTTGGGATATCGGTCGGTTTCCTGTTCTGTTTGCAGTGTCGTCTCCCAAACGCTGTATCCGTGAATTTGGATGTGTTTCCAGTATTTTATAACGAACACCTGTACTCTGTAATTACTGAGCAGACACTGGTTAATAGCATAGATATATCACAAAATAGATAACAAATGAGCGGTATTAAAATGCATTTTTCTGTGATGAACATACAACTTCCAACTACTCTTAAGAATAACTAGATTCTATCTAATTAGATCTTCCCTCCCATCTTGCATCAATTTGCCAACTGATAATGGAAACTATTATGAGATCAAGCCCAAATTCATCACCATGCTTCCTAAATGCACCAGTTTAGAGTCTGAAGATGCATATATTTTTATAAGTGACTTTGAGAATGTGTGCGCCATTCTTAAATTTCAACAACTTAGAGAGGATGCTATTAAACTTAGGTTCATACCATTTGACCTAAAAGATAACGCCAAGAAATGGTTATGTAGTCTTCCCATTATATCGATCTCAACATGGGATGGGTTCGTAAAAAGCTTCCTTAAAAAATATGACCCCAATCATAAAATGACAAAAAATAGGGATGTGATTAATCAATTTAACCATATTGGGGGATAGTCATTTTGGATGTATTTTGAGAGAATCAAAAATCTTCTCACCAAATGTCCACACCATGGTAAGGAAAAGTGGAGGCAATGCCAAATAGTTTATAAAGGTCTAGAATATAACTTCAAGACCATATTAGAATACATGAGTCAAGAAGATTTCTTTTCAAAAGATGAAGACAGTGTATGGGAGTTTTTAAAGAAACTAGCTAATAGAACTATGCAGTTGGAAGGGTTTAATGATAAGTCGATCTGTTTTAGGAGTAGTCATCAAAAGGAAACCTCCATTGTTGCTAAAGCTAAAAAAGATGCCTTGAGGCATAGGATAGAGGCCTTAGAGTCTAAACCATAAATCCCAATCCACAAAATATCTCAATCTGTGTGTGCAAATTCTCAAGATCCGAGTCATCTTTCTGAAGAGTGTCCATACCTTCATGACTCCCTAGGTCATGACCAAGTTAATGCTACATTTAATACGCCTAAGAATGATCCATATGCTCTAACTTACAATCCTGGTTGGAGAAATAATCCAAATTTTTCTCAAAACAAAAACGCTTCTAACACTAACGTGAACCATAATTTCCAACCATACCAAAATAATAAAGGTCAACAATCTCATCCTTATCAATCAAATCCTACTCACACTCTTCCTAGATTTGGTAATGAGAATGATGAAGGGTTTTCCATTTTAGAAAAAGTGCTACACGCTTTCATGCAAACAACTGGTTAAGCTATTAGTTCGAACTGTCTGGCTATAGCTAGGCTAGAAATACAAATAGATCAGTTAATTGCACAAATGAGTGAAAATGGGAAGTTCCCTTGTCAACCTATTCCAAACCCTAAGGATCAAAGAGCAAGTTCGAGTCAAGCCAATGTGGTTCAAAAGAACCAAATTAAACATGTCAATTCCGTAATAATTTTAAGGTATGGTAGGAAAGTTGATAACTAAGTGATTATGCCTACTGATTCAATTGAGCCACATTCTAACACACGGTCCTCAGAGTCTAATTATAAGGCAGATCCTGTAAATGACTCAAGTCAAATTTCTAAATCAAATTTTCCAACTACTTGGTTTGACAAACATTTTGAGCCAAAAGCTCTTAATCCTAATCGGTTAAGATCTAACAAACAATCAGCATATATGGAGAAGGTTTTAGAAATTTTTAAGTAAGTTCAAGTCAACATCCTTCTTCTTGATGTAGTCCAATAGGTCCCTACGTATGCAAAATTCTTAAAAGATTTGTGCACCAAAAAGAGGAAAACCCATGTGCCTAAGAGAGTCTTTAAAGCATCTAATATTTGTGATGCATTAGCTAATTCCATGCCAATAAAGTATAGGATCCTGGATGTCCTACTATTTCATACACAAGAGAAGATAAGCTAATCAAGCGTACCTTGCTAGACTTAGTGTAAGTATTGGCTCATTCTCGTGCCGCTAACTCGCGGCAAAAGCAAAATGCAAAATGAAAATTTTCTAGAGAGCACAAGGTACTACAACCCTATTGATCGATCCAAACACTAAACTAGCTACAAAAAAGAAAACTAAACAACTCAGTTAGCAATTACAACCTTTGTAGCCATGTCCTTTATCTTCAAAAATCCCCTTCTTAAGTTCCTCGGTACTCTGGGAACGAGCTTGGAATACAATCCTCCTTGCGGAGGAAGATCCACTCGAAGGAACCCAAACTCAAACTTTAGCTTCACACCTAAGTGAACAAGTGAAGCAACTTGATATCTAAACTTGCTAGGAGAAGGTATCAAGTGATGCAGTGAGGTTTCTCAAGCTTTTCCCTCTTTTCCTTTTCTTTTCTCAACTTGGAAGATAAACTAAAAGAGAAGAGAGGAGAAGAACTGTATGTGTATGGTGCTCCTTGTCATGACTTCTACGTCTTTGCGGAATCAAAAACTTTTAAAAATCTTGAGCACAATACACTAAAACCCTAGAATACAACTCCAAACACTAAACTAAACTAACAATAACTAGAGTATTACCTATCGAGTTAGTGTTACAACCATTGTAGACGGTCCATCGGGTCTTGAAAGGTTCACTCCTTAAGATCCTTGGGTTGATGGAACGAGCTTTTGAAGACGAACTTCCCGCCTTAAAGAAGATCCACCAGAGAATGCTGATTCAAGCAATAGTTTCAACCGAAGGAACTAAAGATCGAGTCTTGCTAGGACAAGATCCTTAGGAGGGTATAGTTTGTGAAACAAGATGCTCTCTTCTAATACTCAAAACTCAAGAGAGCAAGATGAGAAAGAAGAAGATGAAGTAGCAAAAAGAGAAAATATCACTTGATGAAAAAATATCGACCATCACAAAAATATCTCTCACTTTCTCTTCTTATCCTCTCATGCCACAAAAAAAAGAGTGGGTGGGCTAGTGACTCACAAGGGTGAGTCACAATCCCACACACTTCTTCATTTATGGAGAAGAAATGAGTGAGAGAGTGTAGCCACCTCATCAAGTATACATACACATATACTTATATAAATATAAATGCATATATATAAACAAGTATACCTAAACCCGTATAAATACGTATACCGTATTTCTACCAAAATACGAATACCGAATTTGTACCGAAAATACAAAATACGCGTATTCATATTTAGAAAGAAATACATGTATTTGTATCAAAGCACAAGTACCTGTATTTATACAAATAAACGTATTCATATAAATACCGTATTCGTGTTAGAATAAAAATACCCAAAAGAAAGCAATATATTACTATAATAAAAACTAGCCATCTTTCAAACCTGCTAGTACTACTAAACCGTCCGATTAAAACATGTGTATAAATACACCTATTCAATCGAACACCCGAGCGTATCACTATAAGTAAACTGCACCGTTTCGCCTAAACAGGGAAACTCTCTGTGGGACTATAAAGACTCGATAATGCTCTGGCACTAGGTTTAACCACACACACGTCAGTGGCACTAGCTGTACGTAACGGCTACCCAGATATCTGTCGAAACAAAGATCGACAAGAGAACTTGTCCGAACCCCTACTGACCCGATAAACGAAATTCTCCGTACAGTCCGGTCTGTTCTTCTAAGAGTATCGCATATCGGGCCTTGGGGGGTGGTAAACGTCAGACCTCTAATAACGCGACAAATCATGTTGGGTTGGAGCCCAATACAACCTGAGAAACTACTGGTATAGCTAACAATAAATCTCACTTGTCCTGTCCAGGGACCTTCAGTATTGGCCAATCGTACACAGCGCTATATCAACTCCAAATACCGGGAGAGACGAATCCTTTCTATCCCCTACTGCCTCCAAGTGCTTCGGGACTGTACGCAACTATTACCTATTTGTACGACTCATTAGATCCGTTGTAGGGTAGTAATTTAAATACAGTGGGAACACACTCAAGACGAATAGTGATGTCAAGTCAACGGACTAATCTGTACTCATGTCACTGGAGAACTTCTATCTGACGATAGGTATAATACCAACCAGCAGTTTCCCACGAGTCCATCCAGTGTAACTCATAACCTAATAAGTACCTGTATACCATCTTTGGTACAGTATACCAACGGCTGC
This sequence comes from Agapanthus africanus, assembly GCA_030015575.1. Lineage (NCBI taxonomy): Eukaryota > Viridiplantae > Streptophyta > Magnoliopsida > Asparagales > Amaryllidaceae > Agapanthus > Agapanthus africanus. Next base: position 292,955,604 of record JASDDO010000016.1, read on the forward strand.
GGGATAGGCCATCTCCCCTGACGGGGATAAGAAGCATAAACACAAGTCTACTCTGGAGTATCAATGCCCAGTCTCGATAATCCTACGACTAGGGACAAGTTTAAGGACGTGCTTATAGACTACCCCGCCCCTACTAGTGTGACTACCATCACAACGCTGGTAGTCAAGCAAAGATCATAAGAGCTTTATCAACATGTATTAGCGAGATGTTAAAAAAAACATATACACATGTTAAGATAGATTCAAACCAGTATATATGTATATATCCCAAGCTTCTAAAATGTAATATACAATCCAATACTATATAATAATGGCCTCTAAAGCATATATCACTAACAATCTCCTACTTGCATTAAGGCCATGTATTGGCATATCGCAGACCTATCATCTCGAATAGCTTTTCGAACTGCGTCTGAGGGATAGCTTTTGTGAGTGGATCTGCAGTGTGTAGGGTTCCGGGGCACATCAAGGGGTTGTCACAAGGCATCAACCATGCCAAACAAAAATTTTACATGTGCCGGAGAACCCTTATACGGATCGTTGGCTAGAGTTTAGGCGAAACTAGAAGAAGCTAGCTATCAACATAACTAATGAGAGAAGAAAATACAACCTTTGTAGTTTCTTTGCTCCACCTCCATAGCTCCAAGACGATGTCCCTCCGCTTCGGTCGTCGGATCCCGGACTCCGGTGATGGTTTCGTCGGAGAAATAATCGGGCTAAGTCGAAGACTACAATGCCGAAGAAGATCTACGTCGAAGCTTCCAAAACTAGAGCTCCGCCTTCACCAAGTTAAGAACTTAGGAAGACAACACACTCTTCAACAAGGGCATGTTGTAGAGAATGAAGAAAGAGGAGATGGGTTGACTTTAGATTTTGTTTTCTCACTCATTTGATAAGGTTGCCATTAATGGAAGAGAGCTTTTCTTCTTCTTGATGAAGAAGAAGAGGAAGCATGAAAAAACATAAGTCTCATTTTTCCATATGAAGAATAATATGATAAGTATCATAATGGCAACCTTGGTTAGATGTAGAGATGGAACCATGGTTTGGGTGGAATGGTTGGGTCAAGGTCAAGAGACAAAATGGTGCATGCTACAAAGCTTCATCAACTTTCATGACATAGAATTTCATGCAAGATTAAAAAACTTGCCACCATTTTATTCTTGCCCCCCACTAAGAATAACAAATGAATGAATGGATAATATGAAAGAAGACCCTAACCATTACACCACCATGGTTTGATCTTTACACAAACTCAAGTTAGCTTGTATCAACAAACATGATACAATCTAGTGTACATGAAAGTATATCACATATACAATATGCACAACAAGTGAGAAAAACCATCTTAAGTGAACCAATATTAGTTAATGTAAAATAATATATCAAATATATAATTATACATTAAATCATTAAATCAACACTTGATTTAACGATCCGGTCATATCTCATATAACCGACTAATATGAATAGTAACAGATTGTCGAATCAACACTTGATCCGATAACCCGACTATGTCACATACAACCGATCAATATTAGTTAATGTAAAATAATATATCAAATATATAATTATACATTAAATCATTAAATCAACACTTGATTTAACGATCCGGTCATATCTCATATAACCGACTAACATGAATAGTAACAAATCATCGAATCAACACTTGATCCGATAACTCGGCTATATCACATATAACCGATCAATGTTACATATCACGAGAATGGAATACAGTATCACATACACGTATTATTCTCGATCTCGCACATATCTCATATGTGCTCCTCTTTCGTTTTGCTCGAGCCAGGGAAAACCTCTGTGAAGGACTCTAAAGACTCGTCAATACGCCGATAGCAGGTGATGATCATATCAAACACCCACAAGCCGCAAGCGGTCTGCCAAACGTAACGGCCACCCGGGTATTGAGCGATCAGAAGATCGACGAGCTAGCCCGCTCACACTCCTGTGAATCCAACCAGTAACACTACCGCACAGTCCGGTCTGATCGTCTGATATGTCGTATATCTCGCCTAGGGGTGGTAAACGTCAGACCCCAATAGCTTGATAAGTCGTGTCGATATGAGGTCTATAACAACTCGAGAAACTACTGGTAACACTTACCAGTAAATCTCAACAACCCTGGCCAGGGATTTCCTGTTATAGCCAATCGAACACAGCGCAACATCAACTCCCTATACCGGGAGAGACGAATCCCCTCCTATTGCTCATTGCCTCCATGTGACTCGGGACTGTACCCAAAAACCACCGTTTTGCACGCCCTCATGGACGTGGTAAGATGGAAATCAAAGCACAGTGGGAACCACACAAGACTCTATGACGATCTCGGGTCAACAGACTACTCTGTACCAGTGTCACCAGAGAACTGCCATCTGACGTGAGGTACAATACCATCTGGGAGTTCTCGGCGAGTCCGTCCAGTGTACCCAGTCTCTACTGAGCACCCGTATATCATCTTTGATGTCAAACACCAATGGATATGGGATCATCCATCGCCCATCTGTATGGGTCGAGAAGGTACACGCTAGTCTACTCTGGTATATCGATGCCCCGTCTCGATACACCCACGACTAGGGACTTTGAAGGATGTACTTATGGACTACCATGTCCCCACTAGTATGATCCGCATCATAGTCCAGGTAGTCAAGTACACATCCTAAGGGCTTTACCAACATGTAATAGAGAGACAATCAATGTACACGTTAAGGTAAAGAGTAACCAGATAGCATACTATCATGTCGAGCAAGAAAGTCCTCCCTATATATGTCCCAGCATCCACTACAATATACATCATATGTACAGTAATGGCCTCTAGGGCATACATATAACTAACAATCTCCCACTTGCACTAGGGCCTTCTGTAGCAGTGGTTGCAGTATCTCATACTCAACCATCCCATAAAAGTCTCTCTTTGGGAACAGGCCTTCGTGAGTGGATCCGCCGTGTTATCCTCTAAGTCTGCTCTCCTTGCCTCGATCATCTTGGAGATCAACCATCTCCATGATCAGGTGATACTGCCTTAGAATAAGTCTGGATCACTGATGGGACCAGCGTTCCTAGGCATAAGCCACAACTCCATTGTCTCACAATGGTAGGAACATAGTTCATCTCATGAACCATTATACATCCAAACTGCCTCTTTGGTGGTATCTTAAGTAGCGCTGTATCCTGCCTTTATCGTCTAGTATGTCACGGTATCTAGCTTGGAACTCTTCCAACATACCGTCCCTTTACTGAGGGTAAAGACAATGCCTGCGACTGACATTCAGTCGTCTTCATCACTCTGGAACACTTCCAGTGATTCTCCCCAGGATCGATTGATACCATCTCACTACGACTAGTGAGTATCCTAATATCCATTTAGATCTATCTCATAGATCCAAAATCCAGGATTTAGTAGGTATCATTTTGATCCTATATGGAGAATCATTGTGATAAACGGAGATTGACCGAGCGTAGCATAGGAAACTCCTTTCCTATCAAGAGTATCTCATCCACGTACTCTACGAGGATCGTCACAATACTCCCTACTACCCTTTTGTTATACAAGGTTCATCTACCATTTTGATGATGTCAAACTCTTTGACTAATTCATCAAAACAGATGTTCCAACTCCGCGATGCCTGCTTTATCACATAAAACATCTTGCACACGTTTCCGCTGCTCCCACTGTCTACGAAGCCCTCTGGCTGTGTACTTATAGACGATCTCTTCCAAATCATCATTTAGAAAAGCAGTCATGACACCCAACCACCAGATATCGTAGTCATGGTACGTAGCCGTGGCAAGTAGGATCTGGATGGACTTAAGCTTAGCTCCTTAGAAAAGGCTTTATCATGATCCACTCTTGGTCAATGATGCAAACCTTTAACAAGTCTAGCTTTGAAAGTCTCAACTTTTCCATCTACACCAAGTAATTTTCTCAAGATATACTTGCTCCTGATGGGGATTTAACCCTTCAGATATCGCAACAAAAGTCCATACTTTGTCGGTGTATAAGGATTACATCTCAGATCGCTAAACATCCAGCCATTCTTACAGAGTCCTACTCCTGATGGCCAGCTCGAAACTAGTTGGGTCATCATCTCATGATGCAATCCTGGCTCCTACTGTCATAGAGAAACCGGAGTAACTCTCAGGTGGGTGAGGATCCCTACTAGATCGGCGGAGAGGCTGAGGTTCGTTGGTATCTACTGAATCCTTTGGTTGTACCAAATCATCTGCCGTCATTTGTATAGCTGGAACCTTTCCAGTTGTACATTACAGACCTTGTCTCGAGCTTGTCCGGATTTTGCTTTAAGACATAGGCCGGACAACCCCCAAATCTTAACTAGCTTAAGACATGGGCTCTTCCCATTCCATATCACATATGAAATGGTAGGCAACTGATTTGATTCGAACCCTATTCAATAGGTATGCAACTTCTCAAGTGCATAACTCCCATAAGGAAATAAGTGACTCAGTAGTACTCATCATAGAGCGCACCTTATCATATAGGGTGTATCTGCTCCTCCCCGATATACCATCGTGCTATGGTGTATTCGGAGGAGTAATTCCGAGAGAGAATCTCATTCTCCTTTAGAATAATCCAGGAATTCTATGCTCAAGTATTCTCCTCCTTGATCTCATCAAAGGACATAATACTTATACCCATATTTTGGTTCTCTACTTCTAACTTATATTCTGTGAATATCTCAAAAGGTTCGGACTTGTGTTTCAACAGGAACATATGTCTGAATCTAAAGAGATCATCAGAGAACGTAATGAAGTATAAAGAACCATTCCTGGTATGTGTAGACAGGGGACCTACATACATCAACATGTATCATCCCAAGAGTTCATTAACTCTTTCTCTGTTTCCAATAAACAGAGTTGTGGTCATCTTATCTCTGTGACATGACTGGCGAGTTTCACAAGATGTAAATTCAAACAAATTTAAATATGCATCTTTATGTAACTCCAGCCAGTCGGGTCGCATTGATATGACCAAGTCTACAATACCTCAAGAAGGATTCGTTCATTCCTGAACTCCTCCTCTTGTCTGTGTTCCGTATACTAAGAACTGTAGTTTGATTTAGAACATTAATGCTTTTAGATAACGTGCCTGAACCGATCAACTTTTGATATAGGAAATGTTCAAAACATTATCCAACAATACAAAATTTTATCATTTCTTTACTAATAAAGAGACTGATATGATTTTGTATATCAGGTTCGGTATCTAATAACATTCGTTCAGAATCAATGTATTCAGGTAATACAGGGTGACAGTGACCGACAGACTTGGCTGCAACTCTTGCCCCGTTTTCTGCCTCATGAAACTTATCACCCGTTCTCAGTTTTTCTATCTTTTTGTAGCCCTATGTAACAGATTACATATCTGGGATCCTGATCCGGTATCACATACTCAGGATCGGGAGGATACTGAGAAACAGTTCTTTGTAATGAACACACCCGAAGATGATGCATCAATATGCACTCTCTTCGTTTGGGCGGCACGGGAAATCCGGTATTCCCCAAATTCCTGCTCTGTCTTATAACAATTATAAGTTGGAGCGGGACCAACGTTCCCCAGCTCAGTATAACAAGCGGGTTCAGTCAATAATCCGTATTATTATCTTGATTAAGGCGTGACATGGTCGCTACCCGGAGAGAGAGAGAAGAAAACACTCAGCGTGCGCTCTTGCAAGATCAGATTGGTTATGTTTCATCTAATCAGGATGGCTCCCACTGCTTTTTATCAAATCTTTCTTCAAACCCTAAAAGGAAAGACTAGCCGGGATTAATTACACACTACAAGTTCGCCAATCTTTCAGCCAGGCCAGTGTCGGTACTTTGAGGGAGGTCCCCCGTGCTTTCGCACGAACCTAATTAATGTAAACCTCGTTTTCCCAGAGGCGTAACCTCGTTAACACCTTTCTAGACACCTACTTGATCGGCTAATTGTAATGTATAAAACTCTCCCAGGAGTAACTCTTACTCACAGCGGGTATCGGGATCCAACTATCTCATAGAAGGTATGCAATCTCATTGCAAATTTCAACACTTGAAATTCCCGATAATCTTTTGCCCCTAGCGTCCTATGACCTTGACGGAGGCCAAACAACCCATAGTCCGCTAGTCAAGTTCAACCCGTCATTTCCTGATTGAATTAAACCCACCCGCACGACCCTTGACGGAGGCCAAACAACGCCGTACGAATACCCTAATCCAATCGCATCATATGCTAGCAGATAAGCACTAGTTAGCTACCGTACACTGCGCCTTGACGGAGGCCAAACTACCGCAGCATGAATACTAACTAATACTTATCTGAAATGACGGAGGGCTACGACAGGTTTTTCTGAAAACCTATTGCGTAATGAACTTGATATCGTTGTAGAATCAAATGAAGTTTAGAAATGGAGTGATTTTGAGGCCTTTCCAGTTTTGCTAAAGGGGTCACTCCCGGCGAAGGGATCGTCGGCCCTTTCCTCGTCGTATGAGGTGCGGGATATATCACATATATCACTGTGCAAAGCAAAAACTCTCAAAAGCAATCAAAAACAAACCGAGTGTGTAGCATCTGCCAGTTGTCGCTAAAGGAGTCACTCCCGGTGAAGGGATCTCGGTCCTTTCCTTATCGAATAAGGTGCAGGATATATCACATATACCGCTGTGCAAAGCAAGAACTGTAGCTACCTGTTTTAATTTTGAAATTCGATTCCACAACTTCTTAAGGTTTCTTTTCTTTCATTAATCACATTAATGAAGTCCCATCATTAAATACCTAAACATCACAGATAGATATGACGTACACTTATGCCATCCGCATTCGCCTCGATGTCCCCTCGTGCACCGTTAGGTTAGGTAACTAACGACAGAGCAGGGCAGGGCTAGCGCGGGTGTAAAACATAAGTAACGTCTATATAATATATCACATATACTATATACTGTATCTATCACAGAACATCACATGATCACATCACAGATATTGCAGCAGAAGAATCATATGAAATATTGGATATACTAGGACGTCCGTGTTTTCAATACGAGCCAGTAAAAAACACGGATTCCACGGTCGTGATGAATAGCCAAACCCACACCCCTAGACCCCTACGAGAGCGGCAAGCAACCCTACCAATTCTAGAGTTAGGAGACCCGTACTCGACTCTTCGAGTTGGTCTCCCACTGGACTCCAGAACCCGGTTACTTGTGCCCTCCTCCTTGGGTCTATCCTAGTGCGGAAAAGTAAATAATATACAACCGGTGACATCTTCCGCAACATGGAAGTGCCCCAAATAAAAGAATATTACATACAAGTTTTTACATGAATGAAAATGAAAAACACTCATCTCACATAAAAACCCCCGGCTATTCAAACACGACGATCCAATATAACATATCCAGCAACACATAACATCACATGTCATCAACGTAAGTAAGTATGCATACCCCAATTGTCGTTGACGTATAGCAACGAAACCGGCGATATCGCCATACTACACTTACGGTCACAGAAAAGAAAGTGTAAAACTACAACAGTTGGAATCCGCAACATGCATAGACATCACATGCCTAATCAAATGAATTACTTAGACATCACATGCCTAATGATTATAAACTCCGCATTTTAGTCTCAAGATCGAAAACACTTTCCAATATCAAGTCGGGTAATTCAACAAGATTCCCGACATCTTGATCGAATGCTCGTCGCAAACTTCAATAGGCGGCCGCACCCCCGATACCGTCGACAAAGTGCACCAAGGCGGAACACCGCTACCGGGAGCACCCGAACGGATGCTTTCGGCGACGGGGTTCTCCTATAGTCACTTGGTCGGGGCTATGGGGTGAGGCTGTTTATTAAGTTTACCCGGCGAGTATCCGCGTACACTACGTGATTGCGACGGACTTTTGATCACATCAAAATTCCGTGGCAACCGATCAAGTGAGACTAAACTACTATGTTTATAACATTCATTTAGTTATCTCATAACTACATGTGAATTCCAATTATTGTATCCCATTCCAGATAAATATACAGTATTAAAGTTTTTGAGCGAATGGTCAAATACCCAAAATTCACTAAAGCTCAACACTTGAGCGGAGTTCAAAAATTCCGGTGTATGGCACAGTAGCAGCGGTCCAGCCGTAGAAGGGTCAAGCCAACGCCTCACATATGGCACGCCGTACTGCCCCAAACCCGAAGGTTCAAAGGGCAGTTCAAGACGGTCACATAATCGAGTTAAGGTTTGTGTCTTCTAGAGGGCCCACTACAAAACTTGCACATATATCCGAAAGACGTAAACCCCGTGAAGAGTGAGTAAATGATACTCGTCCAAATACTTCAATACATTCTAATTATCCGGAAAACACATAGACAGAATTAGACTTTCCGATCGAAACAATGATTCCCAAAACAACTCAAAACAACTCAAAACAACTCAACTCTTGAGTTCACTTTAAATATTCCAGGAAAATGAGCACTGCATTTTACGAGTTACAGTGAAATTTGACACGTGTCGCGATCTTATTGGCGGCGCTTCCGCCGCACAAACCCCCTTTGTGCGGCGCTTCCGCCGCGCTTTGGTGGAATTAGGGTACCAAATTTCACAGTAATGCTCAGAAAAGCCTGCTTGTTTTTCTGGATATTTTTAATTGCCAAAAATCAACAGTTTTGAAAAAAGTACAGAGAGCGATTTTGCAATGGGATTTCGGTTCGATCGGGTTTCTAATTCCGTCCGGGGATCGCCTAAGGCTCTAGCTAGGCTCTGATACCACTGTAGGGTTCCGGGGCACATCAAGGGGTTGTCACAAGGCATCAACCATGCCAAACAAAAATTTTACATGTGCCGGAGAACCCTTATACGGATCGTTGGCTAGAGTTTAGGCGAAACTAGAAGAAGCTAGCTATCAACATAACTAATGAGAGAAGAAAATACAACCTTTGTAGTTTCTTTGCTCCACCTCCATAGCTCCAAGACGATGTCCCTCCGCTTCGGTCGTCGGATCCCGGACTCCGGTGATGGTTTCGTCGGAGAAATAATCGGGCTAAGTCGAAGACTACAATGCCGAAGAAGATCTACGTCGAAGCTTCCAAAACTAGAGCTCCGCCTTCACCAAGTTAAGAACTTAGGAAGACAACACACTCTTCAACAAGGGCATGTTGTAGAGAATGAAGAAAGAGGAGATGGGTTGACTTTAGATTTTGTTTTCTCACTCATTTGATAAGGTTGCCATTAATGGAAGAGAGCTTTTCTTCTTCTTGATGAAGAAGAAGAGGAAGCATGAAAAAACATAAGTCTCATTTTTCCATATGAAGAATAATATGATAAGTATCATAATGGCAACCTTGGTTAGATGTAGAGATGGAACCATGGTTTGGGTGGAATGGTTGGGTCAAGGTCAAGAGACAAAATGGTGCATGCTACAAAGCTTCATCAACTTTCATGACATAGAATTTCATGCAAGATTAAAAAACTTGCCACCATTTTATTCTTGCCCCCCACTAAGAATAACAAATGAATGAATGGATAATATGAAAGAAGACCCTAACCATTACACCACCATGGTTTGATCTTTACACAAACTCAAGTTAGCTTGTATCAACAAACATGATACAATCTAGTGTACATGAAAGTATATCACATATACAATATGCACAACAAGTGAGAAAAACCATCTTAAGTGAACCAATATTAGTTAATGTAAAATAATATATCAAATATATAATTATACATTAAATCATTAAATCAACACTTGATTTAACGATCCGGTCATATCTCATATAACCGACTAATATGAATAGTAACAGATTGTCGAATCAACACTTGATCCGATAACCCGACTATGTCACATACAACCGATCAATATTAGTTAATGTAAAATAATATATCAAATATATAATTATACATTAAATCAACACTTGATTTAACGATCCGGTCATATCTCATATAACCGACTAACATGAATAGTAACAAATCATCGAATCAACACTTGATCCGATAACTCGGCTATATCACATATAACCGATCAATGTTACATATCACGAGAATGGAATACAGTATCACATACACGTATTATTCTCGATCTCGCACATATCTCATATGTGCTCCACTTTCGTTTTGCTCGAGCCAGGGAAAACCTCTGTGTAGGACTCTAAAGACTCGTCAATACGCCGATAGCAGGTGATGATCATATCAAACACCCACAAGCCGCAAGCGGTCTGCCAAACGTAACGGCCACCCGGGTATTGAGCGATCAGAAGATCGACGAGCTAGCCCGCTCACACTCCTGTGAATCCAACCAGTAACACTACCGCACAGTCCGGTCTGATCGTCTGATATGTCGCATATCTCGCCTAGGGGTGGTAAACGTCAGACCCCAATAGCTTGATAAGTCGTGTCGATATGAGGTCTATAACAACTCGAGAAACTACTGGTAACACTTACCAGTAAATCTCAACAACCCTGGCCAGGGATTTCCTGTTATAGCCAATCGAACACAGCGCAACATCAACTCCCTATACCGGGAGAGACGAATCCCCTCCTATCGCTCATTGCCTCCATGTGACTCGGGACTGTACCCAAAAACCACCGTTTTGCACGCCCTCATGGACGTGGTAAGATGGAAATCAAAGCACAGTGGGAACCACACAAGACTCTATGACGATCTCGGGTCAACAGACTACTCTGTACCAGTGTCACCAGAGAACTGCCATCTGACGTGAGGTACAATACCATCTGGGAGTTCTCGGCGAGTCCGTCCAGTGTACCCAGTCTCTACTGAGCACCCGTATATCATCTCTGATGTCAAACACCAATGGATATGGGATCATCCATCGCCCATCTGTATGGGTCGAGAAGGTACACGCTAGTCTACTCTGGTATATCGATGCCCCGTCTCGATACACCCACGACTAGGGACTTTGAAGGATGTACTTATGGACTACCATGTCCCCACTAGTATGATCCGCATCATAGTCCAGGTAGTCAAGTACACATCCTAAGGGCTTTACCAACATGTAATAGAGAGACAATCAATGTACACGTTAAGGTAAAGAGTAACCAGATAGCATACTATCATGTCGAGCAAGAAAGTCCTCCCTATATATGTCCCAGCATCCACTACAATATACATCATATGTACAGTAATGGCCTCTAGGGCATACATATAACTAACACAGTGTTGTTCTCTGTGTTTACTCTCCGCACGTCGATCTCCTGACGATCCACAATCTCCTTAAATAGGTGATACCGCTTCAAGATATGTCTGGATCTCTGATGGGACCTTGGTTCCTTCACTAAAGCAATAGCCCCATTATTGTCAAAATACAAAGGTAATAGGTCAACAATGGACTGAACCATCTGAAGTTCTGTAATGAACTTTCTCATCCAGACTGTCTCTTTTGCGGCGTCACTGTTAGTTGTATGTATGCCCTAGAGGCCATTATTGTACATGAGATGTATATTATAGTGGATGCTGGGACATATATAGGGCTGACTTTCTTGCTCGACATGATAGTACGCTATCTGGTTGCTCTTTATCTAAACATGTATACTCACCGTCTCTCTGTTACATGTTGATAAAGCCCTTAGAATATGTACTTGACTACTAGGATTATGATGCAGATCATACTAGTGGGGTCTATGTAGTCCATGAGTTCATCCGTCAATGTTCTCAGTCGTGGGAGTATCGAGACGGGGCATCGATATTCCAGAGTAGACTAGCGTATATCTTCTCGACCCATGTGATGGGCGATGGATGATCCCATATCCATTGGTGTTTGACATCAGAGATGGTATACAGTTGCTCAGTGGAGACTGGGTACACTGACGGACTCGCAGAGAACTCCTAGATGGTATTATACCTCACGTCAGATAACAGTTCTCTAGTGACACTGGTACAGGTTAGTCTGTCGACCCGAGATCATCATAGTGTCTTGTGTGTCTCCCAATGTGCTTTGATTTCCACCCTACCACGGCTCTACTGAGTTGTGTAAACAAGTGGTTTTTGGGTACAGTCCAGAGTCACATGGAGGCAATGAGCGATAGGAGGGGATTCGTCTCTCCCGGTATCGGGTGTTGATGTTGCACTATGCTCGATTGGCCATAACTGAAATCCCTGGACAGTATAGATGAGATTTAGTGGTAAGTGTTATCAGTGGTTTCTCGACCCGTTATGGACCTTACATCGGCAAGACTTATCAAGCTATTGGGGTCTGACGTTTACCATGCCTTGGCGAGATATGCGACATATCTGTTGGAGATAGTGCCCTCAAAGTCAATTATTGGATCGCAGGTACGTGATTGCAATGATTGAGGCAGGACCTATACCAATATGACAGTCTTGCTCGAGATGATAGTATGCTATCTGGTTTGTCTTTATCATCGTATACATGCTTTAGTTCACTATTGAATGATGATAGAGCCCATAGGATTCTTTCTTGACTACTAGCAGTATGATGGCGATCATATACGTGGGAGCTGGGGTCTGTAAGCACATCCTTAAAGTGTCCCTAGTCGTGGGAGTTTCGAGACAGGGCATCGATACTCCAGAGTAGACTATTGTATACAGTCGAGACTCCGACGAGGGGCGGTGGCCGGTCTCACAAGCCACTAGTGTTAGTTGGATCACCTAAGATGTACACAGGTGCTCATTGGGTTATGAGTACACCGGACAGGACTCGCCGGGAACACGCTAGTTGGTATTATACATATCGTCAGATAGCAGTTCCCTGGTGACATGTGTACAGTTTAGTTCATCGACCTGAGGTCGTCATTTGTCTCGTGTGAGTTCCCACTGTGCTTTGATTTCTACCCTACCACGGCTCAAAGGATTCGTGCAAACAGGTCTTTTTTGGGTACAGTCCCGAGCCACATGGAGGCAAGTGAGCGGATCGGCACGGGATTCGTCTCTCTCGGTATTGGGGGTGAGATCACGCTATGTCTAGGAGAGCCATTACACAAATCCCTCTGCCGAGGCAGGAGATTTACTGGTAGGTACTCCAGTAGTATCTCAGGGTGTTCTGGGCTATTCTCTGACATGACTTATACCGCTAATGGGGTCTGACATTACCAGCCCCCAAGGCAGATATGCGATATTCATAGACGAACGGACCGGACTGTATGTATATTGTAACTGTTAGGCTTAGTAGGGTTTATAGATGAATTCGCTCGTCAGCTTCCCTTCCAATCAATACATATGCAACCGTTACGTACAGCTTGTACCTCTGACGTGCTAGTGGTTATACCCAGTACCAGTGTGTTGATGAGTCATTAGAGTCCCCCAGAGACACTTTCCCAAGTTCGGGTGAAACGTTGTAGAGGCCGTATGGTTTTATGGCAAGGTTCGGAAAATGCACGTGCGTTTACGCACGTGTAATTTTTCGGGCAGATAATACTGGTCGGCTTTGGTTTAAGCCGGATCATAGTATTATACCGTGTAGATATAATATCTTTGTCTCAGTTGCATTTGTATTCGGTCGTAATACAAATGCGGGTATGTTTATACTGATACAGGATTATCCTGAAATCCGTTTCAGGATCATTTTTAGAAGTTGCTAGTTTCCAGTTTTCTATCGGCCGTATTTAACTTTCGGTTAAATGCGGATTTATCTTTTCTTCTTGGGTGAGTCATGAGGGTGAGTAATGTGGAAACTTCTTGAATTGGTGACTAGGTTTATGTGTCACCATTTTGCATTTAATGTTCTTTGCATGGTGTAATTTGCATTAATGAGGTTTTGTATTGCTTAGGATATTTTGTGAGAAGCTTTCCTTTATGGTCACCCCCTCCTCTCTCCTACACTCACCTCCCTCCTCCTATATATGTGGCCGGCCATTCTTCTTCCTCTCTCTCACTTGAAAAAAATAGTTGCTTGAGAGAAAACATGATAGATATTTGGTTCATGGAAATTAGAATAGAAAAGTTTCTCATTTCATATCGATCCAAAAGGCAACTTCATTAACCGTTTGTCCATTGCCTTGGACGTAATGAGACAAAGCGTTCTACTCATTCTCTACATCAATCTTGGTCATCTCTTTTAGCAAACTTGATGATCAAGTTTCCTCGGTTCAGAGGCGGAATCCCGTTTAAAGATCTGTCGACGTGGTGCCACCTGGACGAGAAGACTGGAGATTCAGGAGATCGGATTAGCCACAACAAAGCTTGGGATGATGGTTGAAGACCGAAGGACTCGGATCGTTCGGTATAACATTTCTACCCACTTTGTAGTTTGTTAGTTTAGCTTTAATGGCGGATACGGGTTATAGTACGCGATAGCGCCAGTTGTAAAAGTTTTGTTCCGTATTTGGCGTCTGTTAGACGGCCGGGGCGCTACCGTGGACTTACAGTGGTATCAGAGCCTCACCATTAAGCTATACAAACTTGTGCTAACGCGTTTAAAACATCGATCGAACGGATTTTCGAAAACCGCAAATTCCAGGGTTAAAGTTTCTGTCGATTTTAAACAGTGCCTAAAAATTATTTTACATATCGCAGAAAACTAAGCAGGCTTTTCTAAGCATTATGGAAAAATACGGGGACGTGATCCCACAAGATCACCGTGGATCCGCGGTCAAACCTAGTGTTTGACCGCGGAACCGCGGCTCGTTTGTGGGAACAGTGCTCCAACATTTTCCAGAGAGCTTTATTTTGGAAATTGTGGTTTTTGGTACTGTTCTTTTGGGCCCAGATTTTGTTACTGTACAGCAGATGTACGTGGGGCCCACTTCGGAAAATTTTGTCGATCGATATTTTAAACTTCTTAGTATGCAGTACTTACTTTATATCTCCGACCGGGAATGTCATTTGATCGGTAAACCGCGTCTAATTGCTATAGTTCTTTTAGACGGGTTTGCGAACGTGACATTCGCGTTGATGTTCTGTGTTGTGCTGTGATGTAGCGGATTTGTCGTGGGGGATAGCAGGGTGCAATGATAGTGCAGTTTGGATTTATTTGTACATTTGATATTGCGGGGTGAGCGTCCAACATGTGGACTGCCGTCACTGCCTGTTGTATAATATTCTTTTAGGACACGACCGGGTTGAGGTCGATGTACCCATTGTACATATTTTATTTTCTGTACTAGGTTTATCCCGCGAAGGAGTGCACGGATAGCCCGGTTCTGGAGGGCAACGGGTCCGTATCTCATGGCTTTGAGAGGCAGAGGGACCTCAATCTAGAATTGGCAGACTATTCGCCGCACTCATAGGGGGTACAGGTTGACCCAAGGAGGGGTGCTCAATTTACCGGATTCCGTGAAGTGTCGGGTGTTCCATTCACTATGCTGTGGGGGACTACCTCGCTTCAGGTTTTGGCGGGTAACTTGTCGCACCCGTAGGGGTCTAGGTTTCATTGCACAGGCTATCCACACGACCACGGGAACGTCGGGTTTCAGCAGCGGCTCTGTGAAACCCGGGGATCCCAGATTATCTGTATTGTTCTGTGATGCTTATTACTTTTCTGTAATGTTGCATATTATCACGCCTGGAGCGATTATTGTATATTTGTATATATACTATTAGATGTTGTATATGTTTTACACCCGCACTAGTCCAGCCCCCGCTCTGTCGTTAGTTATGTAACCTAACGGGTGATGACGGGACCCAGTGACGAATGCGGATGGCATAGACGTACATTATATTTTCGTTCTTTTCTGGTGTGATTGATTGATGGGACTGCATTGATTCTTATCAATGCAAGGATAAAACAAACCTATATTTGATGTTGTTCGAACAAATTTTAAAAAGGTGTTATTACAAATATGTTTCCTTTTGTTTTGCATAGTTGTATTCAGTTAGAATATCCTGCACCTCATTCCACGAGACAAGGGCCGAGATCCCTTCACCGGGAGTGACCCCTTGGGCAGAAGTTTACGTCAGGGTAGTTACTTTACTATAGTCGATTACAAGTTGCTTTGCATCGCGGTATTCAGTTGGAATATCCTGCACCTCATTCCACGAGGAAAGAGCCGATATCCCTCCACCGGGAGTGACCTCTTTAGCAAAAGGTTTTCGCCACTATATTTTATAAAAAGCTATCAGGTTCTTTCAACGAGATCAAGTTCATTACGTTAAAGGTTTTTCGCCAAAAACCAGCCGTAGCCCTCCGTCATTTCTTTTGGGTATTCAGTAGTATTCAAGCTATGTATTTTGACCAACGCCAAGGCATAGTGTTTGGTAGCTGCTGGGTATTCATCTGTTGCATAGATAGATGAGTTGGTTTGGGACAGTCGTTCTGCCATTTTGGCCAACGTCAAGGGCATGTGCGGGTGGGTTCAAATTGACCAGGATAGTGACGGGTAGAACTTGGCATGTGACTTATAATATTTTGACCAACGCCAAGGTCAAAAGAGCATGGGGCAAAAATTACATCGGGAGTTTCAAACATACAGGAAACTTGCCAGGCATGCGCATACCTTCTGGAGTATGATAACTTGAGTGGCTTCCATCGAGTTATTATGCGATGAGAGTTGAATACCGATTCCCACTGATGAGTTAGTTTACTCTTCGGGTGATCCCGACTAATTCTTCTTCCAGGTTTGGAGGAGAATTTGAGATAACAGTGGGAGGTTTCCTGATTAGATAAAGTGATAACCATTCTGATCTAGGTTAGAGTGCACGCTGAGTGTTTCTTTTCTCTCTCTCTTTGGCAGCGACCTTTGACCGACCCTAGACTATGACTCAGTGACCAAGTTAACCAACCCTTCTTAAAATACTGGCCTTTGGATTGTGTTAGTTGCATAAGTCATTGCCGCTCCTTCTTTTATCCTTTGTATTTCTCAGAACACCCCGTATTACTACGGATATCCACTTCCATTGGATAGATCCATCGTATGGTTATATACGAACTCGAAGGGACTTCTTCGAGGATGGATCCAGGTTCAGGAGAAATAGAATTAGTTTATTCAGTTGTCTTTTATTATCACCTTCTCTCAGGTTGCGAGGGCTCCTTAGTTTAGGAGAGTACACCTATTACGCTTATTGGATAGTCTTATTCCAAACCATAGGCTGGTGCCAAAAGGTAGGGGATGAAGAAAACCAATTAGCCTAAGTAGGGTGTACAGAAGGAAATAACTAAAGACAAAACTAAAGGAATTAGAAAGAGGGCAAAGTAAATTGCGACTGCTATCATTCACGACAAAACCACGTACTTCATCGCCACTCCCATTTTCACCTTTGTTTTTTTCCCCGGTTCGGTATAAATAGAATAAGGTATTATTCAGTTGTCTTTTATCATCACCTTCTCTCAAGATTGCGAGTACTCCTAGAATTAGGAGAGTACACCTATTATGCTTACGGGATAGTCTTCTTCCAAACCATAGGCTGGTGCCGAATGGAAGGGAAGAAAGAAAATCATTTAGCCTAACGATGGTGTACAGAAGGTAACGACTAAAGACAAATAAAGTGATTTGGAGAGATGACAATGAAATATATGGTTAAAGTCATGAATTGGATTATGGAAGATGCATTACTAGGAATACCAGAATAACCCTACGAGACATTTTAATGTTTCAGTTTCACTGCGCATTGTTAAAAGAAAACTGTTTTCCCGCTTAGATACTTACTCCAGGGTATGTATTTACCAGGTTTCATTCTCATATCTGTATAGTTTTTACCGATGATGAGTGGGAGTAAGTTATTGGAAATTAGGTGATTATCCTCATTATATCAGAATTCGTTGTAATTGGTGATATTTGAGGAAATCGCCTTGGTACAGTTTTCAACCTACGATGCACAGGTTTTGAGTTATTCAACTCAGCGGACTTATACAGAGTATTGCATGTTGTCCAGTGTCCGTCAGGACAAAGGGGTAGGTCCTTATACTATGTTCTGTTTACTTATGACTTCTCTAATTTTTAGACAAGTGTTTCGTAGAAATACAATGTCTAAGTTTTGAGAAGTTGTGGGTATAAGAATAAAGTAGAGAACCAGGTGTCGCAAGTATCGGGATTCTTCATAGAGATTGAAGATGTCGATTCTTGTGACTGGTATTCAGTTGAAAGTAATGGTTTTAAGAAACTTGTTTCTCTTTCAGGTTACTCATAATTGGATGGATTCCTAAGTTGAGTAATGCTGATTAGCCTCTCTCCATTAAAGTTGATATGCACTGGAGACAGCTGCATGATTAGAATTCGGTTCCAATTAAATAAGTGCCAAAGGTTTCTATATTGGATATAGAATGGTTCATATCTTAACGATGTTAAGGTACGGGGAGTTGTCCAGCTTATGCTTAAAACCAGACACTGGATAACTCAAGGCACGTTTCTGTAATGGCAGTTTGTGGGTCAACCCTGGCTTTGACGAGGGTTGACATTTCTACCATCTGGAAGATTAATAGTGATATTGTTCTTGACTCGCAACAGTTTTAGTAAAATGAATTTTTTTAGAAAATAGTAGTGGGAGTTTGGTAGAACTGGAAGTGATTCCAGAACCGCAAACGATTACGGAAAATTTAATAGGACCTATATATATTCAATCAGGTTTGACATTCCAATAGCCACTCCGCAAACATGGTGGGTAACCTCAGACACCCGAGAGGTACTCCGGTAGCCTCAAAGACGGTGACAGGGAGGTTATTGTTTACCCAGACTTGACACTACTGTTGTTCCAGACTATGAGACCCGGCAAGAGGATATGTATAGCGTCGTTCTAAACTAGCTTTATAAGTGTACGTATATATTATTCTGCCAGAGGGTTGTCGTAGTCAGTGGGAGCAGCGGAAGTATAGTGGGCAAGTTGCTTATGTCTATTTATAGACTTGAGCAGATATAGCAGAGAAAGATCATCTAATTTTGATGTGAAAGTCATAGGTTTGACATCATCAGAATAGGTGATGGATCTGTTAAGAAGGTTGTAAGGTGTGATGTCCTGGTATTTGGATGACATACACAGAGTATGAAGTAAAATTCCTATATTACGATCGGTTATACTGTGGTTGTCACACAGTTGTTTCTTCACAAAGGACATGGATATAAAATCAGACATTCTGGTTACTAGATCTATGGTTTTAGATCTAGATTTGGGTAGTTTCCCAATGTGGATACTATGACAGTATTCTAATGGTATTTTAGAATAGATGACTCCTGGCATGGTGGTGTACCTCAAGGTGATGGAGTCACCCTCTCTAAAGGTGTCTTAGAGACTAAAGGAGAGAGGGATGTGCATGGTTGGCAGATTACTTGCTTAGGCAATTGAGTCAATCATGAGATGTCAAGTACCACACCAGATGTTGTTTTTGCACATGATGGGATAAGTTTATATTAATCCAATCCTGAAGAAACATAAGGAAGCAGTTTTAGAACATAAGTGCTTGTTCTACGGATTTGATGACGGCAGCCTCCTTCGGGAGACGGTTATCATTCCAGGCTTCAAAAGTGACATGGATAACAGAGTGATTGTCAGAGTTATAATCTGACGAGGGACAATATTATGGACAGGTGGTCCAAGAGGATACTGTGGGAGGCATGCATGGTGTTGGATACTGATTAGGTTCAGTTATTAATACAGTCTAAGAATTTTGGATTTGGAGTTCATTTATGAACTAGGTCCCATCAGATATCCAGACATATTCTAAGACAGGTATTACTTGATTTGGGAGATGGCTTTCTCCGCGAACTTGAGATTAAGAGAGACATAGAAAGAAACATCAGGGCGGATCCACTCACTGAGGCTATTTCTCGAACACAAGAGTTTTACAAACTAGCTTTGTGAAACTGATTAGTAGAGGAGTTGGGTGTTCGGTATCACATGGGCAGTGAGTATGCGACATCACAATAATTAGCCTTAAGTGAAAGTGGGAGATTGTTGGAGATAGTGCCCTCAAAGTCAATTATTGGATCGCAGGTACGTGATTGCAATGATTGAGGCAGGACCGATGCCGATATGAAAGTCTTGCTCGAGATGATAGTATGCTATCTGGTTTGTCTTTATCATCGTATACATGCTTTAGTTCACTATTGAATGATGATAGAGCCCATAGGATTCTTTCTTGACTACCAGCAATATGATGGCGATCATATACGTGGGAGCTGGGGTCTGTAAGCACATCCTTAGAGTGTCCCTAGTCGTGGGAGTTTCGAGACAGGGTATCGATACTCCAGAGTAGACTGGTGTATACTGTCGAAACTCCGACGAGGGGCGGTGGCCGGTCTCACAAGCCACTGGTGTTAGTTGGATCACTTAAGATGTATACAAGTGCTCATTGGGTTGTGAGTATACCGGACAGGACTCGCCTGGAACATGCTAGTTGGTATTATACTTATCGTCAGATAGCAGTTCCGTGGTGACATGTCTACAGGTAAGTACATCGACCTGAGGTCGTCATTTGTCTCGTGTGAGTTCCCACTGTGCTTTGATTTCTACCCTACCACGGCTCAAAGGAGTTGTGCAAACAGGTCTTTTTTGGGTACAGTCCCGAGCCACATGGAGGCAAGTGAGCGGATCGGCAGGGGATTCGTCTCTCCCGGTATTGGGGGTGAGATCGCGCTGTGTCTAGGAGAGCCATTACACAAAGCCCTCGGCCGTGGCAGGAGATTTACAGGTATGTACTCAAGCAGTATCTCAGGCTGTTCTGTGCTACTCTCAGACACGACTTATACCGCTAAAGGTGGTCTGACGTTACCAGCCCCCTAGGCAGATATGCGATACTCATAGTAGAACGGACTAGACCGTATGTATATTGTCACTGTTAGGCTCAGTAGGGTTTATAGATGAGTTCGCTTGTCAGCTTCCCTTCCAATTAATACATAGGCAACTGTTACGTACAGCTTGTACCTCTGACGTGCTAGTGGTTATACCCAGTGCCCGTGTGTTGATGAGTCTTTAGAGTCCCCCACAGACACTTTCCCAAGTTCGGACGAAACGTTGTAGAGGCCGTATGGTTTTATGGCAAGGTTCGGAAAATGTACGTGCGTTTACGCACGTGTCATTTTTCGGGCAGATAATACTGGTCGGCTTTGGTTTAAGCCGGATCCGAGTATTATACTGTGTAGATATAATATCTTTTTCTCAGTTGCATTTGTATTCGGTCGTAATACAAATGCGGGTATGTTTATACTGATACGGGGTTATCCTGAAATCCGTTTCGGGATCACTTTTGGAAGTTGCCAGTTTCCAGTTTTCTATCGGCCGTATTTAACTTTCGGTTAAATGCGGATTTATCTTTTCTTCTTGGGTGAGTCATGAGGGTGAGTCATGTGGAAGCTTCTTGAATTGGTGACTAGGTTTATGTGTCACCATTTTGCATTTAATGTTCTTTGCAAGGTGTAATTTTCATTAATGAGGTTTTGTATTGCTTAGGATATTTTGTGATAAGCTTTCCTTTATGGTCACCCCCTCCTCTCTCCTACACTCACCTCCCTCCTCGTATATATGTGGCCGACCATTCTACTTCCTCTCTCTCACTTGGAAAAAATAGTTGCTTGAGGGAAAACATGATAGATATTTGGTTCATGGAAATTAGAATAAAAAAGTTTCTCATTTCATATCGATCCAAAAGGCAACTTCATTAACCGTTCGTCCATTGCCTTGGACGTAACGTGACAAAGTGTTCTACTCATTCTCTACATCAATCTTGGTCATCTCTTTTAGCAAACTTGATAATCGAGTTGCCTCGGTTCAAAGGCGGGAGCCCGTTTAAAGATCTATCGACATGGTGCCACCTGGACGAGAAGACTGGAGATTCAGGAGATCGGAGCAGCCGCAACAAAGCGTGGGATAATGGTTGAAGACCGAAGGACTCGGATCGTTCGGTATAACATTTCTACCCACTTTGTAGTTTGTTAGTTTAGCTTTAATGGAAGATCCGGGTTATAGTACGCGATAGCGCTAGTTGTAAAAGTTTTTGTTCCGCATTTAGCGTCTGTTAGACGGTCGGGGCGCTACCGTGGACTTACAATATCAGACGAACAGATCGGACTGTACGGTAAGTGTTTCTGATTGGATTCGCAGCAGTATGAGCAGGCTTGCTTGTTGATCTTCAGATGGCTCAATACCCAGGTGGCCGTTACGTTTAGCGGACCGCTTGCGACTGTGGGTGACTAATATGTTCATCACCTACTACCGGCGTATTGACGAGTCTTTAGAGTCCTACACAGAGGTTTCCTGGCTCAGGTGAAACGGAGTAGGAGCACATATGAGATATGTGCGGGAACGGGATTAATACGCGTATCTGATACCGTATTCTATTCTCGCGATTTGTATCATCGGTCGGTTATATGCGATATAGCCGGGTTATCGAATCAAGTGTTGATTCGATAAATTGATACACATGATATTAGTCGGTTATATATAGCTGGATTGTTAAATCAAGTGTTGATTTAATAATCTAATGTATAATTATATATTTTATATATTAATTTACATTAACTAGTATTAGCTCACTTAAAATATCTTTTTCTCACTTATGTATGCATTAAATATATATGTGATATATATTTGTGCACATGATTTTGTATCATGGTAGATGACACATGAGTCCTGGTTGTATGATACTTACACCATACTTAAGATGGTGTTTAGGTTATTATTTATCTTATGTAATTCAAAATTAGTTGGATAATTGTCATGAGTGAAAGCTTGTAGATTGTTTGACTTTGTCCACTAATTTTGTCTCACATAAGATATTTATTAGCCAAACCACTATCTTAAACTATGGTTATGTCTTTACAATGTTTAGTATATGATACTAACTCACCCATGGTTACTCAATGATTCCTTCTTCAATTTTAGCTTCATTTTTTCATGGAGGTTTTCCTCATCTCTTTCTTCTAGCATTCTAGCTCCATGAAACTTGAAGAAATATTGTGAGAAAATAAAATCTAAAGTGACCCCACTTCCTACTTCATCATCATCTACTACTTGCCATTTAGTTTAGGGCGTTCTCTTCACAAAGTTCAACACCTAGTGAAGAGGTTTCTTTGGTGTGAGTCTCCTCGACGTTGATCATCTTCTGCCTCGAAGACTTCGAGCATGGTTGTTCATTTCTCCAAGGGAACCCATACTAGAGTTTGGAAGATTGATGATCGCAGCGAAGGGACGTCAACACGGAGCTTTAGAAGTGAAGGACCGGTCTACAAAGGTTGTATTCCTCAATCACTTTCTATGTAAAGTTGTTTACATTTTAGTTTACTCCTAAAACTCTAGTTAGATCCTAGGTTAGGTTGTTTGGCATGCTAGAAAATTTTAAATACGACATGTTTGAGGCCTCTAGTAACCTTGTGGTCATGCCAAAGAAACCTACACTGGTATCAGAGCCTTACTAGAGCATTAGGAGTTATCTATGCGAAGTTAAAAATCCGATCGAACCCCGAAAACCCACTTGATACCCTCTCTGGAAATTTTTCAAAAAGTTGGATTTTTCCATATTAAAAATTCTCAAAACATCGTGCAGGTAATTCTATGGATCTCGGAGAAGTTCGATTCCCTAACTCGATCAAGTCACCGTGGAACCGCGTCCATACCATGCATTTGGCGGCAGTTCTGCGGCAGAACTTGTGAGTTATGGAATCGTACTTCAAGGGGTGATCCGTAGCTACTACATCATGCTTCTGAGAATTTTTAATATTACTCGAGTGTTGAGCTTTCTGGAATTTATTGGGAATTCGTTGATTCGATCGGAATGTTTAACATCGTTTAGCCTTTTTCGGGTATTCACATGTTATCTAGGCAAAGTTGAAAAGCTCGAACGAATGTCAAAAACTTATTTTTCCAAGTTTAAGGTATTTGGAAAAACGTGCAAGTAATTCTGTGGACCCTCTAGAAGAATGTAACCCTAACTCAACTTTTTTGGATCGTGGAACCGCGGTCATACCTTAGGGTTTGCCGCCGTTCCGTAGGGACATGAGTGAGGCTTGGCTCAGCCCTTCTAGGGTTGGTCCATAAGTGCTGTGACATGTACTGGGTATTATTAAACTGTGCTCAAGTGTTGAGCCGTCTGGGAATTGTAGGATTTTGATGAATCGATCGAGAAGTTTAATGTCGTCCGGATATCTTGTGATGTGATACAATATGTGAAATTCATATAATTAGGCATGAAATAACAAGTATGTGATACTTCGAGTTTATGATGTCTACGGTTATCTTGGATTCCAAATGTAGTAGTTGTTCAATTTCTTTTCTGCGACCGTAAGTGTAATATGTGGTGTATCGCCGGTTTCATTGATATACATCAACGACAATTGGGATATGCATATTTACTTACGTTGATGACATGTGTTGTTATGTGTTGCTGGATATGTTATATTGGATCGCTGTGTTAGAATAGCCGGGGGGTTTTATATGAGATGAGATTTTTTCATTTTCATTCATGTAAAACTCATTATATATAATATTCTTTTATTAGGACACTTCCGGGTTGAGGAAGATGTCACCGTTGATTTATATTATTTACTTTTCCGCATTAGGATAGACCCAAGGAGGGGAGCACAAGTAACCGGTTCTAGAGTCCAGTGGGAGACCATCTCGAGGAGTCGAGTCCGGGTCTCCTAACTCTAGAATTGGTAGGGTTGCTTGCCGCTCTCGTAGGGGTCTAGGGATGTGGGTTTGGCTATTCATCACGACCGTGGAATTCGAGTTTTATAAAGGCTCAAAATAAAAAACGGACATCCTAGTATATCCAATATTTCATATGTTGTTTTCTACTGCGATATCTGTGATGTGATCATTTGATATGATGAGACAAATACTGTATATAGTACATGTGATATATTATATAGACGTTGCTTATGTTTTATACCCGCGCTAGCCCTGCCCCGCTCTGCCGTTAGTTACCTAATCTAACGGTGCATGACGGGACATCGAGGCGAATGCGGATGGCATAAGCGCACGTTGTATTTATCTGTGATGTTTAGGTAACTTAAATGATGGGACATTCATTAATGAGATTAATGAAAGAAAAATAAACTTAATGATGTTGTGGAATCGAATTTTCAATAAAAAGGTAGCTCCAGTTCTTGCTTTGCACAGCGGTGTTCCTTGTAGAACATCCAGCACCTTATTCGATAAGGAAAGAGCCGAGATCCCTTCACCGGGAGTGACCTCTTTAGCAATAACTGGCAAATGCTACAACCCGTCGGTTTTGTCTTTTGATTGCTTTTCTAGTTCTTGATTTGCATAGTGGTATTGTGAATATCCTGCACCTCATTCGACAAGGAAAGAGCCGAGATCCCTTCATCGGGAGTGACCTCTTTAGCGAAACTAGCAAAAGCCTAAAAAACACTCCATTTAAAACCATTTGATTCTGCAATGATATCAAGTTCAAAGCGTTAAAGGTTTTCTTAAAAAACCATCCGCAACCCTCTGTTATTTTAGGAAGTAGAGTACTTAGTATTTGTGATGTGTTTGTTGACCATAATTAAGGCACAGTGTACGGTATCTAAGTGATGTCTTCCTATATAGCATACGATGCGATTAGTTAGGACAGTCATGTGACTTTGTTGACCATAGTTAAGGGTCATGTGGGTGGGTCTAATTTATTACGAAATGACGGGTAGAACATGACTAGTGTTTGTGATTTGTTGACCATAGTTAAGGTCATAAGCCACTAGGGGTAAAAACCTTTATCGGGAGTTTCAAGTGTTGAAATTTGGAATGAGATTGCATACCTTCTATGAGATAGTTGGATCCTAATACCCACTGCGAGTAATTGTTACCTAGGAGAGTTTTGCACTTTACAATTAGCTGATCAAGTAGGTGTCTAGAAAGATGTCAACGGGGTTATGCCCCTGGGAAAACGAGGTTTATTTTAATTAGGTCCGTGCGAAAGCACGGGGAATCTCCCTGAAAGTATCGACACTGGCCTGGCTGAAAGATTGGCGAACTTGTACGGTGTAATTAATCCTGGCTAGTCTTTCCTTTTAGGGTTTGAAGGAAGATTTGATAAAAACAGTGGGAGCCATCCTGATTAGATAAAATATATAACCAATCTAATCTTGCAAGAGCGCACGCAGAGTGTTTTCTTCTCTCTCTCTAGGTAGTCACCTTGTCATCCCTTAATCAAGATAATAATATAGATGTATTGACCGAACCCGCTTGTTATACTGAGTTGGGGAGCGTTGGTCCCGCTCAAACTTATAATTGTTATAAGACCGAGCAGGAAATAGAGGAATACAAGGATTCCCATGCCGCCCAAACGAAGAAAGTGCATGATGATGCATCTTCTTCGGGTGTGTTCATTACAGAGAATTATTTCTCAGTATCCTCTACGTCCTGGGTATTTGATAACGGATCAGGATCCCGCATATGTAATCTGCTACATGGGCTACACATAGGTAGAGAACTGAGAATAGGGTGATATGTCTCTAAGTATAGAGATTGGTGCAATTGTTGCAGCCAAATCAGTTGGCAGTTATCACCCTGTATTACCAAATACATTGATTCTGAACGAATGTTATTAGATACCGAACCTGATATACATCATCATATCAGTCTCTTTATTTAGTAAAGAAGGATATAATTTTGTATTGTTGGATAATGTTTTGAACATTTCCTATATCAAAGTGTTGATCGGTTCAGGCACGTTATCTAAAACAAATACGTTCTAAATCAAACCACGGTTCTTAACGTACAGAACACACACAAGAGGAAGAGTTCAGATATGAACGAATCCTTCTTGAGGTATTATAGACTAGGTCATATCAATGCGACCAGACTAGGTACGTTACATTTAGATGCATATTTAAATCAGTTTGAATTTACAACTTGTGAAACTTGCCAATCATGTCACAAAGATAAAATGACCATAGCTCTGTTTATTAGAAACAGAGAAAGAGTTAGTGAACTCTTGGGACTGATACATTGTGATGTATGTAGGTCCCCTGTCTACACATGCCAGGACTGGTTCTTTGTACTTTATTACATTCATTGATGATCTCCTAAGATTCAGACATGTGTTCTTGTTAAAACGTAAGTCTGAAGCTTTTGAGAAATTCAAGGAATATAAGTTAGAAGTAGAGAACCAATACGAGTATAAGTATTATGTCCTTTGATGTGATCAGGGAGGAGAATACTTGAACTCGAAGATCCGGAACTATTCTAAAGGAGAATGAGATTCTCTCTCAGCATTACACCTCCGTATACACCACAGCACATCGGTATATCGGGGTGGAGCAATCGCACCCTATTAGATATGGTGTGCTCTATGATCAGTACTACTGAGTTGCCTATTTCCTTTTGGGGTTATGCAATTGAGAAGATGCATACCTATTGAATTGGGCTCCAACCAAATAAGGTTCCTACCACTCCATATGAGATATGGTATGGGAAGATCCCATATCTTAAGTAAGTTAAGATTTGGGGTTGTCCGGCCTATGTCTAAAAGCAAAATCCGGACAAGCTCGAGGCAAGGTCAGTTCTATGGATGTTTGTTGGATATCCCAAGCATTTGCAAGGGAATATCTTATACCGCACCGAGGAACAAAAGGTGTTTTTTTCTCGGCATGCCCCTTTTTTAAGAAAAGGAATTTATTTTGGAATGAAATTTGTGGTCATGAGGTAGAACTGGAAGGAGTTCCAGCTATACAAACTACAGCTGAAGATTTGGTAGAACCGGAGGATTCTGTTAGTGTATATGCCCTAGAGGCCATTACTGTATCATACTAGTTTGTATATTACTTAATGGATGCTTGGGATATTCACCTTGTATATACAATCTTGCTCAAAATAGTAGTATGCTACTTGGTTTGTCTCTACTTCAATGTGTACTTGTGTTTATTTTACTGTATCACTTATACGCATTAGTGGAGCCCTTAGGATCTTTGCTTGATTACCAGCGTTGTGATGGCAGTCACACTAGTGGGGGCTGGGTAATCTATAAGCACATCCTTATACAGGTCCCTAGTCGCAGGACTATCGAGATAGGGCATCGATACTCCGGAGTAGACTAGCGTATGCGCTTCTCATCCCAGTGTGGGAGATGGTCTGTCCCACAGCCATCAGTACGTCGTACTGGAGATAGTATACGGGTGCTCGTTGGGTTACGAGTACACTGGACAGGACTCGTCGGGAACTGACAGGTTGGTATTATACCTATCGTCAGTCGTCAGTTCCCAGGTGACATGAGTACAGCTTAGTCCGCTGACTTGACACTGGCACTTCGCCTCGAGTGTGTTCCCACTGCACTTTGATCACTACCCTACCACGGCTCAAAGGAGTCGTGCAAACAGGTGGTGGTTGGGTGCAGTCCCGAAGCACTTGGAGGCAGTGACGGTTAGACAGGATTCGTCTCTCCCGGTATTGGGGGTTGACATCGCGCTGTGTCTAGGAGAGCCATTACACGAGTAGTCCCTGGCCAGGGCAAACGAGATATACTGGTAGGTTTCCAGTGTTATCTCAGGGTGTTTTGGGCTTCGCTCCGGCACGACTTGTACCGCTATTGGGGGACTGACGTTTACCGCCCCCTAGGCCCGCCATGCGATGTATCAGACGAACAGACCGGACTGTACGGAGAATGTCACATTCAGACTCAGTAGGAGTTCAGATGGGGTTTCACTTCGTCAGCCTTCTTGTCGGCATCTACCTGGGGACCGTTACGCACAGCTAGTGCCGCTTGCGGTCTGTGGTTAAACCCACTGCCAGCGTAGTGTCGAGTCTTTAGAGTCCCACACAGAGGGTATTCGCCTCTGGGCAAAACAGAGTAGAGGTCGCATGGTTTTGCGACAGGGTTCGTTCTCATCCGCGCACTTGTGCACTTTTGGAGTCCGGACGGATTATACTGGCAGGCTCTGGTTTGAGCCAGATACTGGTATATGTTTTTGGGGTTGCTTTTATATCTTGGTATTCTTGTTTTTCGAAACGAGAATGCAGGTGTGTATGCACAGTTGCTTGAGGCAGAGAATGAGGTTTTTCATTAGGGTTTCGGAACGGGTGCGTATGCACAATTGACAGTCTTCATTTTCCAAACCCTAATGGATTTATATATTATCTATTAATAATAATAATTAAATGAGAATTATGTTATGGTTGTTTTTTGTTGACTTGTTGACCTTGGTTGACTTGTTGACCCTTGACCACTTTCATGCCTTGAAAGTCTTCCTTGATTCATGCTTACTTTTCATTAAATGAAGCATGGTTGTGGTCATTCAAAATACTACCATCAACTATTCTCATTTTCAATTATTATCATTTAGATAATTCATTTCTTTTGCAATATGGTTGCAAGAAAGAAATGATTGAGATTATTCTATCATAACCTCTCTCTCTCCTCATTTTCATCTTCTTCTTCCTCTTGAAAAGAGAAACCTTCTCATGTGTTGAGAATCATTCTCTTTTGATAGAAAAGCAAACCCTAATCTCTCTCTACTCATTCTAGGATGAAGGATTAGCAAACCGGAAACCCTAGTTCACTCAAAGATCGAGGAAGAGCCCAAAGTCGAACCTTCGAGATGGATCCATCTTCGACGGGAGAAGGCGACGTAAAGAGAACCATCAACCTCTACAAGGTTTGAAGAAGAAGGAGTTCAAGTTTAGGTATAACCATCTTTCCATAGTAGCTAACTCTCTTTAGCTAGAATACTAGTTTTAGTTTAGACAACGATCCCGACCATGTTTAGTCCATGTTGCCTCTTGCGATACAAATTCGTTTTTATACCGTTTCCGCCTCCCCGCAAGCACCGGGGGTCGCAATATGGACTTACAGTGGTATCAGAGACTAACTAAACTTAAACTAGCTTGGTAGTGAAGTGTAACGAAGTTCGGAACCGTAAAAAACCCAAAAACCGTATTTTTCAAAAAACCTGAGTTTCTGTTGAAATTTTTTGGGCTCAAAATGAAAAGATTTATATTTGTAAAATCATCTCAGGGTTTTCTAAAAACACCCATGAAATACGATCCAGTGTTGAGCTCAAAGCGCCGCGCATCCGCGGCACGAGGTAGGCTCGTGCCGCGGAACCGCCGCGCTTTGTCTTCTTCTGCGCGTCGTTTTTCGTGCAGTGTTCTTGTTGTGGGATTTTGGGATTTTTAAAATATATTATATGGACCCAGATTTTCCAGAAAAGAAATTTCCTTTTGGGGTCCTATAATTCCGTATTTTTTTCCGAACTTCACTGCACTTTGGCTATATTGGTTATATCTGTGTTGTTTGCATGTATTGAACGTCGGCTAATCGCTATAAGTCGATTAGTCGGGGTTATACATGATCTGTAATGTGCTGGAATGTGTATATGAATGTGTTGGACTGTCGCGGGTGAATAGCCGGGGTTGGATGTGAGATGAGCTTTTGTTTTTCTTTCATTCATTTGTAAATGTAAATTGATGTAATTATATTATTTGTTTGGCCGCACAACCGGGTCGGGGTTGTAGCCGTCATTGTATAATTCTTTTTTACTGTTTTTGCTCCTAGGATAGACCCATGGTGGGGTGCACAAACTACCGGGAACTTGGCGGGTAGTTTGCCGCACCCGTAGGGGTCTTGGGTGGGGTATTTGCTATTCACCGCGACCGTGTTATCCGCTTTTCGTTTCAGGCTCGAAAGAAATGCGGATTGCTAGTATATCCAGTGTATTCATCTGTGATCTGTAATGTCTATCATTGCTTTCTATTTAGGCGTTGCTTATGTTTTACAGCCGCGCTAGCCCAGCCCCCGCTCTGTCGTTAGTTAAGTAACCTAACGGGTGATGACGGGGCCCCGTGGCGAATGCATATGGCATAAGCGTACGTCATATTTTGGTTGTTTTCTGCAATGGTAGGATTTAAATGATGGGACGCATTAAAAGAACTAATGCAAGAATATCACGCATTAAAAGAACTAATGCAAGATAATAAACCAAGTTAAAGTCGTTGGAACACTTTCGAAAAACCACTCGGTTCTTTTCAAAACTAACTTTTAAAATGCGGAGCTTGAGCCACTCCATTTAAAAGCTATCTCGTTCCATCGACCAAATCAAGTTCACTACGTTCACGGTTTCGCCAAAACCATCCGTAGCCCTCCGTCGTTTCACATGAATAGTCAATAGTATTCAAGCTGTGTTTGTTGGCCAAAGTCAAGGCATAGTGATTGGTAGCTATTGGGTATTCATGTGCAGCATAGATAGATGCGTTGGTTTGGAACAGTCGTACTGCCTTGTTGGCCAAAGTCAAGGGTGGGTACGGGTGGATTCAAATTAACCTGGAGAACGACGGGTAGAACTTGACATGTGACTTATGATTTGTTGGCCAAAGTCAAGGTCATAAGAGCATGGGGCAAAAATCCACATCGGGAGTTTCATAAGTACTGAAACTTGCTAGATTTGCATACCATTTGGAGTGTGGTGATTCTGGTAGGATTCCTTCAGTTTCGTCACGCGATGATATTTGGATCCCGATCCTACTGTGAGTATATGCTACTCCTCGGGAAATTTCTCACTTAACGATCAATGCTATAAACCTAGTAGGTGCCTAGAAAGGTGTTAGCGGGGCTACGCCCCCAGGGAAAAGAGGTTCTTTAATTAAGGAACTTGAAAGCGTTGGAAAACCTCCCTCGAAGTACCGACACCAGCCTGGCCGAACGGTTAAGCAAGTATTGTACGGTGGGATTGATCCTGACTAATTCTTCCTTTATGGTTTGAGGAGGGATTCGAGAAACAGTAGGAGCCATCCTGTTTAGACAAATTAAAAACCACTCTAAACTTGCAAGAGCATCATGCTGAGTGTTTCTTCTTCTCTCTCCTAATTGCAGCGACCAATCAACATGACTGGACTTAAGTTACAACTAGATAAAAACAAGCTGACAGGGCCAAACTACAAAGATTGGCTCAGGAATATCAAGATAGCAATCACTTATGACAAGCTGGGGTATCTTCTTACCACCAAAGCTCCCCCTGTCCCTGGTCCAACTTCCAGCGTCGCGGATAAGGAAATCCGCAAGACTTGGGAGATTGATAGCGCGAAGGCCAAGTGCCTCTTGCTTGCCTCGATGGACAACGAACATCAGAGGAGGCATGAGAATATGGACATGGAGTCCATATTGCTTCATACAAAAGAACTGTATGGAGAGCAATCACGTATCGCAAGATACGAAGCGTCGAAAAAGTTGTTTTCGACAAGAATGGCCGTCGGATCATCAGTAGCCGAGCACGTGCTAAAGATGATCGGTTACATTGAGGAGCTCGCTGACCTAGGGATCACATTGGAGAGTGAGCTATATACGGATATAGTTCTCCAGTCCCTTCCTTCCACTTACGCCCAGTTTATAATGAATTTCAACCTACAAGAAAAGGAGGTTGAACTTTCAGAACTCCTCAACCTGCTGAGGAGCGCAGAGGGCACCCTACAGAAAGGTAGGGAAACATCCACTTTGTTTGTAGGAGGATCATCTTCTTCTAGGTCCAAGGCGAAAGCCAAGGGAAAGAAGAAGAAAGCCCCCGCCAAACCAAGGGGCGGTGTTAGTAAAGTGGATACGAAGGGAAAAGGAAAAGCAACAAAGATAGCGGGGAAGCTTGTGGATAAGGAAGAATGCTTCTTTTGTCATAAGAAAGGACACTGGAAGAATGATTGCAGGGCCTGGAAGGCCAGAACACAGGAATTGAAGCAGGTTGCAGCTTCAGCTTCAGGTGTGTATGTTATTGAAAACTGTCTTTCTATAAACTCTACTTCCTGGGTATTGGATACCGGATCAGGATCTCATATCTGTAATTCTTTGCAGGCGTTGAGAAACCGTAGTGTTTTGAAAGCAGGTGACATGACCCTCAGAGTTGCAAACGGAGCGAGCATGGATGCTAAAGCCGTGGGGGACTATCACCTGGGAATGTCAGATGGACATGTTTTGGTTTTGCGTAATTGCTTTTTTGTACCCAACGCAACTTGTAATATCATTTCTGTATCTTTAGTTTCTAAAGAAGGTTATGAATTTGCGTTTGTAAGTAATGTTGTAAACATTCGCCTTAATCAAGTTTTGATTGGGTCAGGTACTTTGAGTAATGGTATATACGTATTGAACCAACCACAGATTTTTAATGTCCAGAATACACACAAAAGAAAGTCTCCAGAAATAAACCAGACTTTCTTATGGCATTGTAGATTGGGTCACATCAATGAGAGAAGGTTGACGAAGTTACATACAGAAGGGTATTTGAATGCGTTCGAATATCAGTCGTATGCCACTTGTCAATCCTGTCTCAAGGGAAAGATGACAAAGACTCCGTTTACTGGACATGGAGAAAGAGCGAGCGAGCTCTTGGGACTCGTACACAGTGACGTGTGCGGTCCAATGTCTACACATGCCCGAAGCGGACATTCTTACTTCATTACTTTTACGGATGACTTCTCAAGGTACGGTTATGTCTTCTTAATGAAACATAAGTCCGAAGCCTTTGGAAAATTCCAGGAGTATAAGAATGAAGTAGAGAAACAGACCGGCAAAAGTATTAAGATTCTAAGATCGGATCGAGGTGGAGAATACTTAAGTGCCGAGTTCCTGGACTATTTAAAAGAGAACGGAATTCTCTCTCAGCTTACTCCTCCATACACCCCGCAACATAACGGTGTATCGGAGAGACGGAACCGCACCCTATTGGATATGGTGCGGTCCATGATGAGTAACGCTGAGTTGCCGCGATCATTCTGGGGATATGCGCTAGAATCAGCCGCATACCTTTTGAACCGAGTTCCGACTAAGACTGTGCCTTCCACACCATATGAAATGTGGTGTGGGAAGAAACCCTATCTTAAGCACATTAAGACATGGGGATGTCCGGCTTTTGTGAAAAAGCAGCATGCGGACAAGCTCGAGGCACGCTCAGTACAGTGCAAGTTTGTGGGGTATCCAAAGAACTCAAAAGGATATTTCTTCTACTGTGAAGAGGAACAAAAAGTTCTTGTTTCTCGTCATGCCTACTTCTTGGAAACTGAGTTTTTGGAAAACCAGATAAGTGGGAGCACAGTAGAACTGGAAGAAGTTCCAGAACCACAGACTGTTACTGAAAGTTTGGTGGAACCAGAGGGTTCAACAGAACAGGACATTCCTACGCCGCTCCGCAGAAGTAGTAGGCAGTCTCATCCGCCCGAGAGATACTACGGTTTTCTCATAGACGGGGATAGAGAGGATTGCATCATAGATTATGATGAGCCTACTAGCTTCCAGCAGGCCTTTCAGAGCGTTGACTCAGTGAAATGGCTGGATGCAATGCGGACCGAAATGGAGTCCATGTACACCAACAAGGTATGGACGTTGGACATTGCTCCAGACGGGGTAAAACCCGTAGGATGCAAGTGGATCTTCAAAAGGAAGATTGGTGTAGATGGACAGGTTGAAACCTATAAAGCTAGGCTGGTAGCAAAGGGTTTCCGTCAAAGACCTGGCTTGGACTATGACGAAACCTTTTCTCCAGTAGCCATGCTGAAATCCATTCGGATCCTTCTTGCCATCGCTGCTTTCCACGATTATGAGATCTGGCAAATGGACGTAAAGACAGCTTTTCTAAATGGAAATTTAGAGGAGTGTGTCTATATGGACCAGCCAGAGGGCTTCATTCAGAGTGGGAGCAGCGGAAAGGTGTGCAAGTTGCTTAAGTCCATCTATGGACTAAAGCAGGCATCGCGGAGTTGGAACATCTGCTTTGATGAGACGGTCAAAGAATTTGGCTTTATCAAAAATCCAGATGAACCATGCATCTATAGTAGATTTGTAGCGAGAACTGTAGTATTCCTCGTTTTATACGTGGATGACATTCTCTTAATAGGAAATGACATTCCTATGCTACAATCTGTCAAGGGGTTCTTGTCACACAGGTTCTCCATGAAAGACCTGGGTGATGCCTCATACATCCTGGGGATCCGGATCCATCGTGATAGATCCAAGAGGATATTGGGACTTTCTCAGTCCAGGTACATCGACACCATAGTGAAGAGATTCAGTATGGAAGATTCCAAGCGCGGTAACCTACCGGCTTGTCACGGGATCACCCTCTCTAAAGAGATGTCTCCCAAGACTGATTTGGAGAGGGATCGCATGTCTATTATACCCTACGCTTCTGCGGTAGGCTCTATAATGTATGCGATGTTGTGTACCAGACCGGATGTAGCTTATGCACTGAGTGTAGTAAGCCGGTATCAGTCAAACCCTGGGGAGAAACACTGGATAGCGGTAAAGAACATTCTCAAGTACCTGAGAAGGACTAAGGAGATGTTCTTGGTGTATGGCGGAAAAGACCTCCAGATTGAGGCCTTTGCTGACTCCAGCTTCCAGAGTGACAAGGATGATTCCAAGTCCATGTCGGGCTTTGTCTTTACCCTCAATAGAGGGGCGGTGTGTTGGAAGAGTTCCAAACAGGAAACCGTTGCAGACTCGACGATGGAAGCGGAATACATCGCTGCATCTGATGCCGCAAAAGAAGCTGTCTGGATGAGGAAGTTCTTGAAAGAACTTCAGGTGGTTCCGTCCATTGTTGATCCAATACCTCTGTATTGCGATAACAATGGGGCTATAGCTTTAGCGAAGGAACCCAGGTCCCATCAGAGATCCAGGCACATCTTGAGGCGGTATCACCTGATCAGGGAGATCGTGGATCGCAAGGAGATCGAGGTTCGGAGAGTTGCTTCAGAAGACAACACTGCAGATCCATTCACCAAGGCCCTGCCCCAGACTCAGTTCGAGCGGCTGATCGAGATGATAGGTCTTCGATACGCCAGTACATGGCCTTAGTGCAAGTGGGAGATTGTTAGTGTATATGCCCTAGAGGCCATTACTGTATCATACTAGTTTGTATATTACTTAATGGATGCTTGGGATATTCACCTTGTATATACAATCTTGCTCAAAATAGTAGTATGCTACTTGGTTTGTCTCTACTTCAATGTGTACTTGTGTTTATTTTACTGTATCACTTATACGCATTAGTGGAGCCCTTAGGATCTTTGCTTGATTACCAGCGTTGTGATGGCAGTCACACTAGTGGGGGCTGGGTAATCTATAAGCACATCCTTATACAGGTCCCTAGTCGCAGGACTATCAAGATAGGGCATCGATACTCCGGAGTAGACTAGCGTATGCGCTTCTCATCCCAGTGTGGGAGATGGTCTGTCCCACAGCCATCAGTACGTCGTACTGGAGATAGTATACGGGTGCTCGTTGGGTTACGAGTACACTGGACAGGACTCGTCGGGAACTGACAGGTTGGTATTATACCTATCGTCAGTCGTCAGTTCCCAGGTGACATGAGTACAGCTTAGTCCGCTGACTTGACACTGGCACTTCGCCTCGAGTGTGTTCCCACTGCACTTTGATCACTACCCTACCACGGCTCAAAGGAGTCGTGCAAACAGGTGGTGGTTGGGTGCAGTCCCGAAGCACTTGGAGGCAGTGACGGTTAGACAGGATTCGTCTCTCCCGGTATTGGGGGTTGACATCGCGCTGTGTCTAGGAGAGCCATTACACGAGTAGTCCCTGGCCAGGGCAAACGAGATATACTGGTAGGTTTCCAGTGTTATCTCAGGGTGTTTTGGGCTTCGCTCCGGCACGACTTGTACCGCTATTGGGGGACTGACGTTTACCGCCCCCTAGGCCCGCCATGCGATGTATCAGACGAACAGACCGGACTGTACGGAGAATGTCACATTCAGACTCAGTAGGAGTTCAGATGGGGTTTCACCTCGTCAGCCTTCTTGTCGGCATCTACCTGGGGACCGTTACGCACAGCTAGTGCCGCTTGCGGTCTGTGGTTAAACCCACTGCCAGCGTAGTGTCGAGTCTTTAGAGTCCCACACAGAGGGTATTCGCCTCTGGGCAAAACAGAGTAGAGGTCGCATGGTTTTGCGACAGGGTTCGTTCTCATCCGCGCACTTGTGCACTTTTGGAGTCCGGACGGATTATACTGGCAGGCTCTGGTTTGAGCCAGATACTGGTATATGTTTTTGGGGTTGCTTTTATATCTTGGTATTCTTGTTTTTCGAAACGAGAATGCAGGTGTGTATGCACAGTTGCTTGAGGCAGAGAATGAGGTTTTTCATTAGGGTTTCGGAACGGGTGCGTATGCACAATTGACAGTCTTCATTTTCCAAACCCTAATGGATTTATATATTATCTATTAATAATAATAATTAAATGAGAATTATGTTATGGTTGTTTTTTGTTGACTTGTTGACCTTGGTTGACTTGTTGACCCTTGACCACTTTCATGCCTTGAAAGTCTTCCTTGATTCATGCTTACTTTTCATTAAATGAAGCATGGTTGTGGTCATTCAAAATACTACCATCAACTATTCTCATTTTCAATTATTATCATTTAGATAATTCATTTCTTTTGCAATATGGTTGCAAGAAAGAAATGATTGAGATTATTCTATCATAACCTCTCTCTCTCCTCATTTTCATCTTCTTCTTCCTCTTGAAAAGAGAAACCTTCTCATGTGTTGAGAATCATTCTCTTTTGATAGAAAAGCAAACCCTAATCTCTCTCTACTCATTCTAGGATGAAGGATTAGCAAACCGGAAACCCTAGATCACTCAAAGATCGAGGAAGAGCCCAAAGTCGAACCTTCGAGGTGGATCCATCTTCGACGGGAGAAGGCGACGTAAAGAGAACCATCAACCTCTACAAGGTTTGAAGAAGAAGGAGTTCAAGTTTAGGTATAACCATCTTTCCATAGTAGCTAACTCTCTTTAGCTAGAATACTAGTTTTAGTTTAGACAACGATCCCGACCATGTTTAGTCCATGTTGCCTCTTGCGATACAAATTCGTTTTTATACCGTTTCCGCCTCCCCGCAAGCACCGGGGGTCGCAATATGGACTTACAGATTCAATACCTCCCGACGAACCTCAGCCTCTCCGCCGATCTAGTAGGGTTCCTCATCCACCTGAGAGATACTTCGGTTTTCTCTATGACAGTGGGAGCGAGGATTGCAATATGAGATGATGACCCAACTATTTTCGAACAGGCCATAAGGAGTGGGGACTCTGTAAGAATGGCTGGATGCTATGCGATCTGAGATGGAATCTATGTACACCATCAAAGTATGGACTTTGGTTGCTTTATCTGAAGGGTTAAATCCCCATCAGGAGAAAGTATATCTTGAGAAGATTACTTGGTGTACATAGAAAAGTTGAGACTTCCAAAGCTAGACTTGTTCTAAAAGGTTCTCGTCATCAACCAGATGTGGATAATGAAAAAACCTTTTCTCCAGTGGCTATGCTTAAGTCCATCCGGATCCTACTTGCCAATGCTACATACCATGACTATGATATCTGTTGGTTGGGTGTCATGACTGCATTTCTAAATAGTGATTTAGAAGAAATCGTCTATAAGTACACAGCCAGAGGGTTTCGTAGACAGTTGGAGCAGCGGAAACGTGTGCAAGTTGCTTTACAGGTTAAAACATGCATCACGGAGTTGATACATCTGTTTTGATGTGGTAGTCAATGTGTTTGACTTCATCAAAATAGTAGATGAACTTTGTATATACAAAAAGGTAGTAAAGAGTACGGTGGTCTTCCTCGTATTGTACGTGGATCGCATACTCTGGATAGGAAAGGTGTTTCCTATGCTACACTCGGCCAATCTCCTCTTATCACATTGATTCTCCATATAGGATCAAGGTGATATCTCCTAAAATCCTGGGTTTTGGATCTATGAGAATGATCTAAGTGGAGGTTAGGATTCTCACTAGGTGTAGTGAGATGGTTGTTGGATATAGTGCCCTCAAAGTCATATATTGGATCGCAGGTACGTGATTGCAATGATTGATGGAGGACCCGATATGACAGTCTTGCTCGAGATGATAGTATGCTATCTGGTTTGTCTTTATCATCGTATATATGCTTTAGTTCACTTTTGCATGATGATAGAGCTCATAGGATTCTTGCTTGA
Source organism: Agapanthus africanus (assembly GCA_030015575.1). Lineage (NCBI taxonomy): Eukaryota > Viridiplantae > Streptophyta > Magnoliopsida > Asparagales > Amaryllidaceae > Agapanthus > Agapanthus africanus. The sequence goes on from JASDDO010000016.1 coordinate 292,994,380, forward strand.
CTGCCAGCAAAATGATGGCGATCATATACGTGGGAGCTGGTAGTCTATAAGCACATCCTTAAAGTGTCCCTATTCGTGGGAGTTTCGAGACAGGGCATCGATACTCCAGAGTAGACTAGTGTATGCAGTCGAGACCCCGACGAGGGGCGGTGGCCGGTCTCACTAGCCATTTGTATCAGTTGGTTCACCTAAGACGTATACAGGTGCTCATTGGGTTATGAGTACACCGGACAGGACTCGCCGGGAATATGCTTGTTGGTATTATACATATCGTCAGATAGCAGTTCCCTGGTGACATGTGTACAGGTTAGTTCATCGACCTGAGGTCGTCCTTTGTCTCATGTGAGTTCGCACTGTGCTTTGATTTCTACCCTACTACGGCTCAAAGGAGTCGTTCAAACAGGTCTTTTTTGGGTACAGTCCCGAGCCACATGGAGGCAAGTGAGCTTATCGGCAGGGGATTCGTCTCTCCTGCTATTGGGGTTGAGATCGTGATGTGTCTAGGAGAGCCATTACACAAAGCGCTCGGCCGAGGCAGGAGATTTACTGGTACGTAGTACAGTAGTATCTCAGGGTGTTCTGGGCTACTCTCTGACACGACTTATACCGCTATTGGGGGTCAGACGTTTCCATCACCCTAGGCCGATATGCGATACTCATAGACGAACGGACCGGATTGTATGTATATTGTCACTGTTAGGCTCAGTAGGGTTTCTGGATGAGTTCGCTCGTCAGCTGCCTTTCCAATCAATACATAGGCAACCGTTACGTACAGCTCATACCTCTGACGTGCTAGTAGTTATACCAGTGCCAGTGTGTTGATAAGTCATTAGAGTCCCCAACAGACAGTTTCCCAAGTTCAGGCGAAACGTTGTAGAGGCCGTATGGTTTTATGGAAAGATTCGGAAAATGCACGTGCCTTTTCGCACGTGTCATATTTCGGGCAGATAATACTGGTCGGCTTTGGTTTAAGCCGGATCCGAGTATTATGCTGTATAGATATAATATCTTTGTCTCAGTTGCATTTGTATTCGGTCGTAATACAAATGCGGGTATGGTTTTACTGATACGGGGTTATCCTGAAATTCGTTTCAGGATCACTTTTGGAAGTTGCCAGTTTCCAGTTTTCTATCCCCCGTCTTTAACATTCGGTTAAAGGCGGATTTATCTTTCCGTCACTTGGGTGAGTCATGAGGGTGATGTGTGTGGAAGCTTCTAGAAGTTGTGACTAGGATTAGTGATGTGTTCTTGATTTATTGGTTGCATTTAATGCTTGATGATGTGTTAAAATGACTCATGGTTTTTGCATTAATGAAGTAATGAGTCATGATAAGTATGATAGCTTATGGTCACCCTCCATTGTTCCTACACTCACCCCCTTCCTCACTTTAAGTAGCCGGCCCCTTCATAGAAAGATGTTGGATTCATTTTTTGGAAAATAGAGAAGGAAATTTTCTTCATGAAATTTCATTTGCTTCATTTCTCATTTCACCCGATTCCAAAATGCAACTTCATTAACCGTTCGTCCATAGCTTTGGACGTTACGAGACAAAGTGTTCTACACATTCTCTACATCAATCTTGGTCATCTTTTTTAGCAAACTTGATGATCGAGTTGCCTCGGTTTAGAGGCGGGAACCCGTTTAAAGATCCGTCGACGTGGTGCCACCTAGACGAGAAGACCTGAGATTCAGGAGATCGGAGTAGCCGCAACAAAGCGTGGGATGATGGTTGAAGACCGAAGAACTCGGATCGTTCAGTATAACATTTCTACCCATTTTGTAGTTTGTTAGTTTAGCTTTAATGGCAGATCCGGGTTATAGTACGCGATAGCGCCAGTTGTAAAAGTTTTTGTTCCGCATTTGGCGTCTGTTAGACGGCCGGGGCGCTACCGTGGACTTAAAATGTTATCAGAGCCTCACCATTAAGCTATACTAACTTGTGCTAACACGTTTAAAACATCGATCGAACCGGATTTCAAAAACTACATTTTTCTGAACAAAAGTTTCAGTCGATTTTAAACTGGGTCTAAAAATTATTTTGCATGTCACAGAAAATAAAGCAGGCTTTTTTTAAGAAGACGGTTGAAATTTGGTCACGTGATCCCATTTTGTTGCCGCGGATCCGCGGTCAAAGCTAGGGTTTGACCTTGCATCCGCGGCTATTTTGAATGAACAGTGACCCAAATTTTAACTGTGTCTTCTACTTGGTAAATTGTGGTTTCTGGAATATTTCTTTTGGGCCCATATTTTGTTGTTGTACAGCAGATGTTCGTGGGGCACACTTTGGGAAATTTTGTCGATCGAAATTTAAACGTGTTAGTTTATAGTACTTACTTTATATCTCCGACCGGGAATGTCATTCGAGCGGTAAATTGTGTCTAATTGCTATAACACTTTTAGACGGATTTGCGAACGTGACATTCTCGTTGATGTTCTGTGTTGTGCTGTGATGTTGCGGATATGTCGTGGTGGATAGCAGTGTGCAATGGTAGTGCAGTTGGATTTATTTGTACATTTGATATTGCGGGGCGAGCGTCCAACATGTGGACTGCCGTCACTGCCTGTTGTATAATATTCTTTTGGGGCACGACCGGGTTGAGGTCGATGTACCCGTTGTACATATTTTTATTTCTGTACTAGGTTTACCCCGTGATGGAGTGCACGGATAGCCGGGTTCTGGAGGGCAACGGGTCCGTATCTCATGGCTTTGAGAGGCAGAGGGGCCTTACTCTAGAATTGGCAGACTATTCGCCGGACTCGTAGGGGTACAGGTTGACCCAAGGAGGGGTGCTCAAGTTACCGGATTCCGTGAAGTGCCGGGTGGTCCATTCATTATGTTGTAGGGGTCTGCCTCGCTTCAGGTTTTGGCGGGTAACTTGAAGCACCCGTAGGGGTCTAGGTTTCATTGCACAGGCTATCCACATGACCAGGGGAACGTCGGGTTTCAGTAGCGGCTCTGTGAAACCCGGGGATCCCAGATTATCTGTATTGTTCTGTGATGCTTATTACTTTTCTGTAATGCTGCATATTATCATGCCTGGAGCGATTATTGTATATTGGTATATATACTATTAGATGTTGTATATGTTTTACACCCGCGCTAGTCCAGCCCCTCTCTGTCGTTAGTTAAGTAACCTAACGGGTGATGACGGGACCCAGTGACGAATGCGGATGGCATATACGTACATTTTATTTTCGTTCTTTTCTGGTGTGATTGTTAGATGGGACTGCGTTGATTCTGATCAATGCAAAGGAAAACAAACTATATTTGATGTTGTTGGAACAAATTTTAAAAGGTGTTATCACAATGATGTTTCCTTTTGTTTTGCATAGCGGTATTCAGTTGGAATATCCTGCACCTCATTCGACGAGGCAGGGGCTGATATCCCTTCACCGGGAGAGACCCCTTGGGCAGAGTTTGCGTCAGTGTAATAACTTCAATATAGTCGATTACAAGTTGCTTTGCATCGCGGTATTCAGTTAGAATATCCTGCACCTCATTCTACGAGGAAAGAGCCGAGATCCCTTCACCGGGAGTGACCTCTTTAGCAAAGGTTTTCGCCACTATATTTTTATAAAAAGCTATCTGGTTCCTTCAGCGATATCAAGTTCGTTATGTTAAATGTTTTTCGCCAAAAACCATCCGTAGCCCTCCGTCATTTCTTATGGATGGTCAGTAGTATTCAAGCTATGTTTGTTGACTAAAGTCAAGGCATAGTGTTTGGTAGCTGCTGGGTATTCATCTGTTGCATAGATAGATGCGTTAGTTTGGGAAAGTCGTATTACCTTGTTGACTAAAGTCAAGGGTATGTACGGGTGGGTTCAAATCAACCTGGACAATGATGGGTAGAACTTGACATGTGACTTATGATTTGTTGATTAAAGTCAAGGTCATAAGAGCATGAGGCAAGAAAAAAAATTACATCGGGAGTTTCAAACAAACATCAAACTTGCCAGGCATGCGCATACCTTCTAGAGTGTGATAACTTGAGTAGCGTCCATCAAGTTATCATGCAATGATAGTTGGATCCCGATTCCCACTGATGAGTTGGTTTACCCTTCGGGTGATCCTGACTAATTCTTCTTTTAGGTTTGGAGGAGAATTTGAGATTACAGTGGGAGGTTTCCTGATTAGATAAAGTGATAACCATTCTGATCTAGGTTAGAGTGCACGCAGAGTGTTTCTTTTCTCTCTCTCTCTTTGGCAGCGACCATTGACCGACCCTAGACTTTGACTCAGTGACCAAGTTGACCGAACCTTCTTAAAATACTGGCTTTTGGATTGTCCGAGTTGCATAAGTCATTGCCACTCCTTCTTTTACCCTTTGCATTTCTCAGAACACCCCGTATTACTACGGACATCCACTTCCATTGGATAGATCCATCATATGGTTATATACGAACTCGAAGGGACTTCTTCAAGGATGGATCCAAGTTCAGGAGAAATAGAATAAGTCATTATTCAGTTGTCTTTTGTTATCACCTTCTCTCAGGTTGCGAGGGCTCCTTAGTTTAGGAGAGTACACCTATTACGCTTATTGGATAGTCTTATTCCAGACCATAGGCTAGTGCTGAAAGGTAGGGAATGAAGAAAACCAATTAGCCTCAGTAGGGTGTACAGAAGGTAATAACTAAAGACAAAATAAAGGGATTAGAAAGAGGGCAATGTAAATTGCGACTGTTATCATTCACGGCCAAACCGCGTACTTCATCGCCACTCCTATTTTCACCTTTGTTTTTTCCCCAGTTCGGGAGAAATAGAATAAGGTATTATTCAGTTGTCTTTTATCATCACCTTCTCTCCAGTTGCGAGTACTCCTTGGTTTAGGAGGGTACACCTATTATGCTTACTGGATAATCTTCTTTCAAACCATAGGCTGGTGCCGAACGGTAGGGAAGGAAGAAAACCATTTAGCCTAACAATGGTGTATAGAAGGTAATGAATAAAGACAAATAAAGGGATTTGGAGATATGGCAAAGAGATATACGGTTATAGTCATGAATTGGATTATGGAAGAGGCATTGCTAGGAATACCAGGATACCCCAGAGAAACATTTTTGTTTCAGTGCATTGTTAATGGAAAACTGATTTCCCGATTAGATACTTACTCCTGGGTATGTATTTACCAGGTATGATTCTCACATCTGTATGGTTTTCCAGATGATGAGTGGGAGTAGGTTATTGGGAATAAAGGTGATTATCCTCATTATATCGGAATTCGTTGTAATTGGTGATATTTGAGGAAGTCGCCTGAGTTTTTGCCGGACGACATGTCTTTGGTTTTGAGTATCCGTTGTTGTGCACCAATTTCAAAATGATATATCTGTACGTTTATTTTTATAAAGTGAGATATAACTTTTTGAAATTATGTCCATGACATTTACCTATATCAGTTGACGATTGAGTAAGGAGCATTGAACAACGGAGTAGTTCTTAACCATAAGTACAGTTTTCAACCAACGACGCACATGTTTTGGGTTATTCAACTCAGCGGACTTATACAGAGTATTGTATGTTGTCCAGTGTCCATAAGGACAAAGGGGTAGGTCCCCGTACTATGTTCTGTTTACTTATGACTTCTCTAGTTTTTAGACAAGTGTTTCGTAGAAATACAATGTCTAAGTTTTGAGAAATTGTGGGTATAAGAATAAAGTAGAGAACCGAGTATCACAAGTATCGGGATTCTTCAAAGAGATCGAAGATGTAGATACTTATGATTGGTATTCAGATGATAGTAAAAGTTTAGAGAAACTTGTTTCTCTTTCAGGTTACTCATGATTGGATGTATTTCTAAGTTGAGTAATATTGATTAGCCTCTCTCCATTAAGATGATATGCACTGGAGACAGCTGCATGATTTGAATCAGGTTCCAATTAAATTAGTGCCTCTATTTCTATATGGTATATTGAATGGTTCATATCTTAACGATGTTAAGATACGGGGAGTTGTCCGGCTTATGCTTAAAACCAGACTCTGGATAACTCAAGGCATGTTTCTGTAATGGCAGTTTGTGGGTTGACCCGGGCTATGTCGAGGGTTGATTTTCTACCATCAGGAAGATCAATAGTGATATTGTTCTTGACTCTCCACAGTTTTAGTAAAATGGAGTTTTTTCAGAAAACAGTAGTGGGAGTATGGTAGAACTGGAAGTGATTCCAAAACCTTAAACGGTTACGAAAGATTTAATATGACCTATATATTCAATCAGGTTTGACATTCCATTAGCTACTCCGCAGATATGGTGGGTAACCTCAGACACCCGAGAGGTACTCCGGTAGTCTCAAGCACTGTGACAGGGAGGTTCTTGTTTACCCAGACTTGACACTACTGTTGTTCCAGGCTATGAGACCCGGCAGGAGGTTAAGTATAGCGTCGTTCTAAACTAGATTTAGAAGTGCACGTGTATATTATTCTGCCATAGGGTTGTCATAGTCAGTGGGAGCAGCGGAAGCATAGTGGACAAGTAGCTTATGTCTATTTATAGGCTTGAGCAGATATAGCGGAGATGAGATCATCTATTTTTAATGTGAAAGTCTTGGGTTTGACTTCATCAGAATAGGGAATGGATCTGTTAAGAAGGTAGTAAGGTGTGATGTCCTGGTATTTGGATGACATACACAGCGTAGGAAGTAAAATTCCTATACTACGATCGGTTGTACTGTGGTCGTCACGCAGTTGTTTCTTCACAAAGGATATGGATATAATATTAAACATTCTGGTTACTAGATCTATGGTTTTAGATCTAGATTTGGGTAGTTTCCCAATATGGGTACTTTGACAGTATTCTAATAGTATTTTAGAATAGATGACTCCTAGCATGGTGGTGTACCTGCAGGTGATGGAGTCACCCTATCTAAAGGTGTCTTAAAGACTAAAGGGGATAGGGATGTGCATGATTGGCAGATCACTTGCTTAGGCAATTGAGTCAATCGTGAGATGTCAAGTACCACACCAGATGTTGTTTTTGCACTAGATGCAATAAGTTTATATTAATCCAATTATGAAGAAATATAAGGAAGCAGTTTTAGAACATAAGTGCATATTCTACGGATTTGATGACGAGAGCCTCCTTCGGGAGACGATTATCATTCCAGGCTTCAAAGGTGACATGGAAGACAGAGTGATTGTGAGAGTTATAGTTTTCTCTCTGACGAGGGACAGTATTATGGACAGGTGGTCCAAGAGGATACTGTAGGAGGCATGGTGCTGGATACTGATTAGGTTCAGTTATCGATACAGTCTAAGAAGTTTGGATTTGGAGTTCATTTATGAACTAGGTCCCATCAGATATTCAGACATATTCTAAGACAGGTATTACTTGATTCGGGAGATGGCTTTCTCCGCGAACTTGAGATTATGAGAGACATAGAAAGAAACATCAGGGCGGATCCACTCACTGAGGCTATTTCTCGAACATAAGAGTTTAACAAACTAGCTTTGTGAAACTGATTAGTAAAGGAGTTGGATGTTCGGTATCACACGGGCTTTGAGTATGCGACATCGCAATAATTAGCCTTAAGTGCAAGTGGGAGATTGTTGGATATAGTGCCCTCAAAGTCAATTATTGGATCGCAGGTACGTGATTGCAATGATTGATGGAGGACCTATACCGATATGACAGTCTTGCTCGAGATGATAGCATGCTATCTGGTTTGTCTTTATCATCGTATATATGCTTTAGTTCACTATTGCATGATGATAACGCCCATAGGATTCTTTCTTGACTGCCAGCAGTATGATGGCGATCATATACGTGGGAGCTGGTAGTCTATAAGCACATCCTTAAAGTGTCCCTGGTCGTGGGAGTTTCAAGACAGGGCATCGATATTCCAGAGTAGACTAGTGTATACAGTCGAGACCCCGACGAGGGGCGGTGGCCGGTCTCATAAGCCATTAGTGTTAGTTGGTTCACCTAAGATGTATACATGTGCTCATTGGGTTATGAGTACACCGGGCAGGACTCGCCGGGAATATGCTAGTTGGTATTATACATATCGTCAGATAATTGTTCCCTGGTGACATGTGTACAGGTTAGTTCATCGACCTGAGGTTGTCATTTGTCTCATGTGAGTTCCCACTGTGCTTTGATTTCTACCCTACCACGGCTCAATGGAGTCGTGCAAACAGGTCTTTTTTGGGTACAGTCCCGAGCCACATGGAGGCAAGTGAGCTGATCGGCAGGGGATTCGTCTCTCCCGGTATTGGTGGTGAGATCGCGCTGTGTCTAGGAGAGCCATTACATAAAGCCCTCGGCCGAGGTAGGAGATTTAGTGGTAGGTACTCCAGTAGTATCTCAGGGTGTTCTGGGCTACTCTCTGACACGACTTATACCGCTATTGGGAGTCTGACGTTACCAGCCCCCTAGGCCGATATGCGATACTCATAGACGAACGGACCAGACTGTATGTATATTGTCACTGTTAGGCTCAGTAGGGTTTCTGGATGAGTTCGCTCGTCAGCTTCCCTTCCAATCAATACATAGGCAACCGTTACGTACAACTCGTACCTCTGACGTGCTAGTGGTTATACCAAGTGCCGGTATGTTGATGAGTCAATAGAGTCCCCCACAGACAGTTTCCCAAGTTCGGGCGAAACGTTGTAGAAGCTGTATGGTTTATGGTAAGATTCGGAAAATGCACGTGTGTTTTCGCACGTGTCATATTTCGGGCAGATAATACTGGTCGGCTTTGGTTTAAGCCGGATCCGAGTATTATGCTGTATAGATATAATATCTTTGTCTCAGTTGCATTTGTATTCGGTCGTAATACAAATGCGGGTATGTTTTTACTTATATGGGGTTATCCTGAAATTCGTTTCAGGATCACTTTTGGAAGTTGCCTGTTTCCATTTTTCTATCCCCCGTCTTTAATATTCGGTTAAAGACTGATTTATCTTTTCGTCACTTGGGTGAGTCATGAGGGTGATGTGTATGGAAGATTTTAGAAGCTGTGACTAGGATTAGTGAGGTGTTCTTGATTTATTGGTTGCATTTAATGCTTGATGATGTGTTAAAATGACTCATGGTTTTTGCATTAATGAAGTAATGAGTCATGATAAGTATGATAGCTTATGGTCACCCTCCCTTTTTCCTACACTCACCCCCTTCCTCTCTTTAAGTGGCCGGCCCCTTCATAGAATGATGTTGGATTCAGTTTTTGGAAAATAGAGAAGGAAATTTTCTTCATGAAATTTCATTTGCTTCATTTCTTATTTCACCCGATTCCAAAAGGCAACTTTATTAACCGTTCGTCCATAGCTTTGGGCGTAACGAGACTAAGTGTTCTACTCATTCTCTATATCAATCTTGGTCATCTCTTTTAGCAAACTTGATGATCGAGTTGCCTCGGTTCAGAGGCGGGAGCCCGTTTAAAGATCCGTCGACGTGGTGCCACCTGGACGAGAAGACCAGAGATTCAGGAGATCGGAGTAGCCGCAACAAAGCGTGGGATGATGGTTGAAGACCGAAGGAATCGGATCGTTCGGTATAACATTTCTACCCATTTTGTAGTTTGTTAGTTTTGCTTTAATGGCAGATCCGGGTTATAGTACGAGATAGCGCCAGTTGTAAATGTTTTTGTTCCGCATTTGGCGTCTGTTAGACTGCCGGGGCGCTACCGTGGACTTACAATGGTATCAATAGAATCTGGGGAGAATCACTGGATAGCTTCCAGGCTGGTAAGGACGATTGAAAGTCAGCCACATGCATTTTCTTTACCCTCAGTGGAGGGACAGTATGTTGGAAGAGTTCCAAGCCAGATACCGTGACAAACTAGACGATAAAGGCTTGTGACATCGCATTCAAAGATGGTACCAAAGAGGCAGTCTTTGTGTATATTTGTTCATAAGATGAACTGGTTCCTTCCATTGTGTGACAATGGAGGTTTTGCTTTTGGCCTTGGAACCCCGGTCCCATCAGAGACCCAGACATATTCTAAGTTAGTATCACCTGATCAAGGAAATGGTTGATCTCCAAGAGATCGAGGTTAGGAGAGTAGACTCAGAAGTTAACACGGCGAATCCACTCACCGAGGCCTTTCCTGCGAGAGACATTCATAGGGTGTGGGGTATGCTATACTACAACAACTGGCCTTAGTGCAAGTGGGAGATTTTTAGTTGTATGTATGCCCAAGAGGCCATTATTGTACATGAGATGTATATTATAGTGGATGATGGGACATATATAGGGAGGACTTTCTTGCTCGACATGATAGTACGCTATCTGGTTGCTCTTTATCTTAACATGTATACTCACTGTCTCTCTGTTACATGTTGATAAAGCCCTTAGGATGCGTACTTGACTACCAGGATTATGATGCAGATCATACTAGTGGGGCCTGTGTAGTCCATGATTTCATCCATCAATGTTCCTAGTCGTGGGAGTATCGATACGGGCATCGATATTCCACAGTATACTAGCGTATACTTTCTCGACCCATGTGATGGGCGATGGATGATCCCATATCCATTGGTGTTTGACATCAGAGATGGTATACGGGTGCTTAGTAGAGACTGGGTACATTGAACGGACTCGCAGAGAACTCCTAGATGGTATTATACCTCACGTCAGATAGCAGTTCTCTGGTAACACTGGTACAGGTTAGTCTGTCGACTCGAGATCGTCATAGAGTCTTGTGTGTCTTCCATTGTGCTTTGATTTCCACCCTACCACAGATCTACCGAGTCGTGAGAATAGGTGGTTTTTGGTTACTGTCCCGAGTCACATGGAGGCAATGAGCGATAGGAGGGGATTCATCTCTCCCGGTATTGGGGGTTGATGTTGCGCTATGCTCGATTGGCCATAACTGAAATCCCTGGATAGGGTAGATGAGATTTACTGGTATGTGTTATCAGCAGTTTCTCGACCCGTTATAGACCTTACATCGGCATGACTTTTCAAGCTATTGGGGTCTGACGTTTACCACCCCTAAGCGAGATATGCCACATATCAGACGATCAGACCGGACCGTACGGTAAGTGTTACTGATTGGATTCGCAGGAGTATGAGCAGGCATACTTGGTTATCTTCTGATCGCTCAATACCCGGGTGGCCGTTAGTTTAGCAGACCGCTTGCGGCTTGTGGGTGACTTATATGATCATCACCTACTGCCGGCGTATTGACGAGTCTTTATATTCCAACACAGAGGTTTCCTGGCTCCGGAGAAACGAAGTAGGAGCACATATGAGATATGCGCGGGACCGAGAATAATACGTGTATGTGTTACCGTATTCTATTCTCGCGATTTGTATCATCGGTCAGTTATATGCGATATAGCCGGGTTATCGAATCAAGTGTTGATTCGATAAATTGATACACATGATATTAGTCGGTTATATATAGTCGGATTATTAAATCAAGTGTAGATTTAATAATCTAATGTATAATTATATATTTGATATATTAATTTACATTAACTAGTATTAGCTCACTTAAAATATCTTTTTCTCACTTAAGTGTGCATTAAATATATATATGTGATATTTATTTGTGTACATGATTTTGTATCATGCTAGATGATACATGAGTCATGGGTGTATGAGACTTACACCATACTTAAGATGGGGTTTAGGTTATTATTTATTTTATGTAATTCAAAATTAGTTGGATAATTGTCATGAGTGGAAGCTTGTAGATCGTTTGAGTTTGTCCACTAATTTTGTCTCATATAAGATATTTATTAAACAAACCACTATCTTAAACTATGGTTATATCTCTACAATGGTTAGTATATGATACTAACTCACCCATGGTTACTCAATGATTCTTTCTTCATTTTTAGCTTCATTTTTTCATGGAGGTTTTCTTCATCTCTTGCTTCTAACTTTCTAGCTCCATGAAAGATGAAGAAATATTGTGAGAAAATAAAATCTAAAGTGAGCCCACTTCCTTCTTCATCATCCTCTACTACTTACCATTTAGTTTAGGGTGTTCTCTTTACAAAGTTCAGCACCTGGTGAAGAGGTAGCTTTGGTTAGAGTCTCCTCGACGTAGATCATCTTCGGCCTCCAAGACTTCGAGCAAGGTTGTTCATTTCTCTAAGGGAACCCATACTAGAGTTTGGGAGATCGATGATCGCAGCGAAGAGACGTCAACATGGAGCTTTAGAAGTGAAGGACCGGTCTACAAAGGTTGTATTCCTCGATCACTTTCTATGTAAAGTCGTTTAAATTTTAGTTTACTCCTAAAACACCAGTTAGATCCTAGGTTAGGTTGTTTGGCATGCTAGAAAATTTTAAATATGGCATGTTTGATACCTCCCGAAACCTTGTGGTCGTGCCAAAGAAACCTAAAGTCACATGCAGCGATATACTCCATCGTCGAGTAAACAACGGTGTCCTATTTGGAGCTCTTCTTACAGACCGCCCCTCCATTTAGGGTGAAGACATAACCCGACATGAATTTAGAGTCATCCTTGTCACTCTAGAAGCTGGAGTCGGTGAAGGCCTCGATCTGGAGGTCTTTACTGCTGTATACCAAGAACATTTTCTTTGTCTTTTTCAGATACTTGAGAATGTTCTTTATATCTATCCAGTGCTTCTCTCTAGGGTTTGACTGATACCTGCTTACCACGCTCAGCGCGTAAGCAATATCTTGTCTGGTACATAACATCAGATCCATTATAGATCCTACCGCTGAAGCGTAGGGTATAATATTTATTCGATCCGTTTCCAAATCAGTCTTAGGAGACATCTCTTTGGAGAGGGTGATCACGTGACAAGAAGGTAGATTACCGTGCTTGGAATCTTTCAAACTCAATCTTTCAGTATGGTGTCAATGTACCTGGACTGTGAAAGTCCCAATATTCTCTTAGATCTATCACGATAGATTTTGATCCCCACAATGTAGGAGGCATCACCTAGGTCTTTCATGGAGAACTTCATTGACAAGAAGCTTTTGACTGATTGTAGTATAGGAATGTCATTTCCTATCAAGAGAATGTCATCCATGTACAAGACGAGAAATACCACAGTTCTCACTACAATCTTACTATAAATGCATGGTCCATCAGCATTTTTGATAAAGTCAAATTCTCTGACCGTCTCATCAAAGCAGATGTTCCAACTCCGCGATGCCTGCTTTAATCCATAAATGGATTAAAGCAACTTGCACACTCTTCCGCTGCTCCCACTCTCTATGAAACTCTCTGGCTGATCCATATAAACACACTTGTTCATCATTAAAAACTACATTTTAATACCTCTCATTCATTATCAATTTTATATACATCGGTACTATTAACCTGTGTTTGCTCAGTAAATACAGATTACAGGTATTCACGACAAAATACTGGAAAACATACTCAAATTTACGGATATGACATTTATGAGCCGACACTGCAATCAGAACAGAAAACCGATCGATATCCAAAGAGTTCATTTGCAACAAATAGATGTACACAATTTTGGTCCAACACATTACAAGTGTGCGCATAGCTCTTTGGTACTTGGACCATGGTAGGGCTGCCTTGGCACATGTGGGATGATGAATTATGCAAGTGGGTATGAGCAATAAATGAGATGGGAAGGTGTAATGTGATTTGGAGTTAGTTTTCCCTCCAAACTACTGAGTTTAATCCGAGCTGATATAATGAAATCAAACAATACCAGTGGACTTGTGAAATGCACTAGAGATCACCATACCAAGACGGGCCCCACCCCTTAAAAATCACCCGGCGACATCTGTTAGGATACGTGCGTGTTCAAGTTCTAGTTTAAATACCGCAATCAAGACGGTTTCGCTTGTAGCTAGCCGGTTGAGTACGGGTCGTCCGCAGGGAGATGGGAGTCTTTTTCTAAGTGTTTTAACGAGTTAAGTCCGGTTTTCAGATTTTGTTGGATTATCTAAGTGTTGAGTTGATATTTAAAGACAGCTTGTTAGGGTTAGGATTAGGTTAGTTTGAGTTAGGAGTCTCCACATCTTTCGTTGCCCCACTTAATATCGGTGTTACGGTAATCGGCAACAACGGGGATTAGCACGACTAGTGTAACACTTGAGTCTGTGTTTAATAGTAATTACGTGTTAATGTGGGATCTTTTGGTAAAAAGTTTACCAAAAATAGGTTTCTTAAAAACTATCTGGTTTTGTGGTTATTTTGTGGAATTTTATCTCAACCACCCACACTTGTGCACGATAGCACGAGATAAGATTAGGATATGCCGTATCTTGAGTTCGTGAGTTGTTGTGCTAAGATAACCATGGTGGTCTAAACTTCCTTGTTTTGTTTGGTGTTGATTGAGGGGTTGTAGTTTTAATTTGGTTTAAGATTGGGGTTGTCTTAAGAGGAGGTTATGATGGGCCTTGATTGTTTCACACTTCCTTCTTTTCAAAATCACGTTTGCCTCTCAAAAACTCATCTTGTATACACATACACCAGCAATTTTCAGCTGATTTCAGCAGCCAAAATCAGCACCAACAGCTCCCATCATCATCACAACACAATTCCCTGCTTAAATTCAGCAATCAGATTTCGTAGCATCAGCCCCCCCATCCTATAGCAGCACATAATCCATCACATCAGCCAACTTTCAACCAATCAGCCACCCAATTTTGAAATTCAGCAGCACCAAATCAGCCTTTAGCATCAGAAGTCCATTTAGGCTGCTCCAAAAACAGCACCCCAGCTGTTACTTCAGCCCATAGTTTAACACACAACACCCCCCTCCATCACAAATACTTCAACATCTTCTCCACCTGCTGCTACTACTTCAAACAGCAACACAAATAACACAAAAACCCCAGAACCAGAGCAACAACATCAGCTCTGAAATTGCATCAGCCAAGCTGCACATCTGCTCCAACAAGTTGCAGCACCAGCCTCAAACCCATACCACACACACATCACCTCATACCACCCTCACACCACACCACACACCACTCCATATCACACCTTATACCACACCATACCCATTACAACAACAACAACAGCAACACCAAGATCAGCAACAGCAACAGCAACAAGTTTTCGCATCAGCTCAGTTGCACCAGCTTGGATTCCAGCTCCGTTCCAGCCACGTTTGATGCACCTACCCTCTTCTTCTCTTCCTTCTCCCTTGTTGCAAGGTTCCTAGAGGGTATATCTCCTAAACTTTTCGTATATTACGTAGATTAGATGCTTGTTTAGCTAGTTGTCGCGACAAATAGAAATTTCGTGCTAAAATTGTGCCATGATGCTAGATTTAGAGATTTTGGAGTGTTTGTAGGTTAATGAGCCATCTTTAGTGTTAACTAACCTGTTGAAGCCCAGTAGTATCATTAAAATTGGATGATTAGCCTAATTTGCTAAAATCTCGATAATCTAGTTTAATCGATGTCCGTATCATGCGTAAAAGAGATATTGAGTGTTTTATGGAGATTTTGAGAAAAGTGAGAGTTACGTTAGTTATAATAAACTTCTTAGGTCCTAGTGAGGCCAGCCAACCAGAGAAATCCCCCAGATTTCTCGTAGAAACCCGATTTACCCGACTTGGCGTATTTTAGCAGATTTAGTGATTTTTAGCCTTTTTGAAATCTGCTGTTGACCCGATCACTTCAGAAAAATTCTAGAGAATAATTCAGCATGGTGAGAGGAGTAGGAACACACACCCAAAGCACGAGGACCCACCTCCCCAACTTGGCCGCTTTTTTCTTCATTCTGGCCGCAAATTGCGGCCAGAGCAGGGGGTAGGGTGTTGATTTTTGGGGTGTGAGCTTGGTCTTGGTAGCTAGGATTTTTGGTATCTCTAACTTTTCAAGTTTGGCCCTGAGGCAAAATCTGGGACTAGTTACGTGTTTTCGATGTTTTAAGACTTGTGCGATACGCGCGTGATACGCGTGGTTCTGTGGCGCGCTGCGCGACACAGCGTGTCAGTTCTGATTCAGGTAGGTTTGTGCGCGTCGCGTCGCGTCGCATCGCGTCGTGTGCACACGCGTTTGGTTTCACGCACGCGTATCCCTTTTGTCGATATATTGCGTTTTGCATGACTTTTCCCTTATATAGTGACTCATGTGAATTATAGGTTCGCCGGCAGGAACTTCAAGCGCAGCTGAAAAGGGAAAACAGGTGGTCGGACACACTTAGCACAGGACCACTGGTGAGTAGATTTAACATCTACGGGGGACAATCGTTTGGATGGCGCAAGTCGCCCGATAGATTTAGTAGACTTGGTATTACTGGAGACATTGAAGTAAAAATGATAAAACTTGCATGATAATTGCTGTAGTCAGTACCTATATGATGTTCCATATACGCAGATTCATTATAGGACACATGCACCCTTACCAGGTTTTATATGTTGCTCAAGCACTATTCATGTGGACACACACACCCTGGTAATTGCCATGTCACGACACTAAATAACTTTAAATCTGGAAAATGTTAACTGCCTAGAAATGTGACATTGAAATAAGTATTTAAATTGATACCATAAGCATTCATAACCATCGGCATATGTATTTATGATAATTTTGTGAGATTTATGATATTTCTGGATTTCGGGGGAAAGCCGCAAGATTTTCAACTGATATTTGTTAAATATAAAAACTGCGGTTTTCTAGTGATGTAAAGTGTCGTCCACCATGAGTTTGCTGTGGTTTTGAGACCCGTTTCGAGGAGGTGGATGAACCGTCTCGGGTACATGGTGGGCCCGGTATGGTACCTCGGGGCAAGAAGATCGCAGATGATGGCGTTGAGCCTGGCAGGGGACGGATTACCTACCGGTGATTTCATTTGGCACGGCGGATACCCAGAGGGTACCGACTGTGACTGTTGGATTGAGATATGGATTTTGATATGGATCAGCCGGATAGCTGAGGCCAGAGATACTGGACATGGATATATGATATTTGGTCAGTTTTGAGGTGTCGTTGCTAGACACGGATTTTACTGTTTTTCCTGGATATTATTATCGATGTTTAAAAAGAGGAGTTTCAAAACAAAGTAAGAATAATTCTCATACACACTTGATTGTATTTTCATGTGGCATACATACCTATTATCACCTCCATGTGACATATATACTTGCTAGTATACTGTTGATGCATACACACCTGCTGGTACATATAGCTATACCTGTTTTAGGGATGTCAGGATACTTGTGTGCATGCATACGATAGCCTTAGTAAATGTTATCTATTACTCACGAGCTGGCAACTCACCCCCGTTGTGCCACAGCTTCTCTGCAGGTCCATTCCGTCAGCACTGTAGCGGCGGATACCTTTGCTTCATTTGTACTTCTTGCCTGGACTAGAGGCTTTTGCTCATAGGTGGGTTATTATCAGTTTGTACCACCTTATATATGTTCATTGTATCTAGAGTACTCCATCTACAGTTTCTACTGTTACTACGGTACCTACAGCTCTACTGTCGCTACCATATCTACGACTACGGTTGTTGCTACTACTGTTTCCATTTCTGCTACTATCATTTCAGTTGTACCTGTTTTATTCGGATGACTGTATATTGACCTAGATGTGAGATTGTGAGACTTGAGGATTTATTTATGATGTATCTGGGTCGAGCTCACTTGAGCCGACATGTTATTCCTCATGCACTGGTTTCTTTTATATATTCTGCTGGAATTCTGGAATAAGGGCAATTTGATTAGGTAATGAGGTAAAAGCTTAAATTAATTGGTTTTCCTTCACTCTAAAATTCTTAATTGGGTTTAGTATTCTGGGCTTCGGCTTACTTATTTTACGGACGCCTTGAGACGTTACGTAACTTAAGTGCCGGTCGCGTTCCGTAACTTTTCGGGTCGTGACAAAGTTGGTATCAAAGCGATTGGTTTCACCTTTCTGAGTGTAGGATGACCCTTAGTAGATGGAGTAAGTGACTTAAGCAGGGTAGTGTAGCGTACGTATGTCCGCGGCATACTTGCGTTGCGATACTCCGCCTAGGTGACTTTAGGATATACTTGCTTGAAATTCTTTCTTCAATTCCGTGTATCCTACGATCTTATTCTTGTTCCTGTACCAGCTACTATGCCGCCAAAGACTACCAGAGCACAGAGGGCTGCCGCCCGAAACGAGATTCGAGCTGGCTCATCCGAGACTAGGACTGAGCAGGGTAGTATGCCTACACCACAGGAACAAACCGATCTGCCTTCCCCAGGCCGTATGGATAGACTCGAGACTGGTATGGAGGAGTTGCGACAGATGATGGGGAGTATGCAGGAGTTACGTCAGATGGTAGGATCCTTCGTTGCGGCCAGTCATGCACCGAGGCCGGAGGACGTACCCACTGCATCCCAGACTACTGTGATACCTGCTCCTACTACTACCACCGTGACCATCCCGGTTTCTCTACAAGAGTTCATGAGGCTGAGACCTCCAGTTTTTACGGGTACCGATGTAGCGGAGGACCCGCAGACGTTCCTTGACAGCTTGGCCAGGATCTGCCGTTCGCTGAGATGTTCCGATGATCGCTGGGTAGAGCTTGCGAGTTTCCGACTAGAGGGTCTCGCACAGATATGGTGGGAGTCCGTTCTGAGAGGTCGAGCTACAGGTCTATCGCCCATGACCTGGACCGAGTTCACAGAAGTTTTTCTTGCCCGATTCCTTCCGGAGAGCGTTCGCGACGTCAGAGCTCGTAGTTTCGAGGCTTTGGTCAAGGCACCAGGGATGACGGTATCTGAGTATGATGTCCAGTTTACACAGTTGTCCCGATATGCTCCGTATCTGGTGGATACCGAAGCAAAGAGAGTGAAGAGGTTTATACAGGGACTGGATGCCCAGTTATATCTTGCCATTGGCGCCCAGCAATTCGATACCTATTCGGCAGCTATGAATACAGCATTGCGGATGGAGGCACGTATTTCAGCAACTTCGGCTGTTACCGGGCCGAAGAGGATTCGTACTGGCATGCCAGATCAGAGGCATCATGCCAGATTCCTTCCGAGAGATAGGACCGGCAGAGGATTTGGACGAGGTCATCTATATGGATCGTATACACAGGGACAGCAGTCGTCGCCAGGATGCTTTGGATGCGGGAGTCTGCATCATCGTGTTCGAGACTGTCCAGCAAGGCGACAGGGAGCAACGACCGTTCCGCACGTGACTCTACCTCCATCACCGCCCCCTCCTCAAAGAGCCCTACTTCCTGCCACAGGCAATGCTCCACGCCAGTTAGGTGTACCCAGAGGCCGTGGACGTGGCGCACCGATCCAGAGAGGACGAGGAGGCCGAGGCCGAGGTCAGCCCGCGATTGGAGGAGGTCAGGCCCGAGTTTTTGCATTAACACCCCAGGATGCACAGGCATCCAATGCCGTCGTTACAGGTACTCTAGCAGTTTGTTCTGTTGATGCACACGTGTTATTTGATCCCGGATCCACGCACTCTTATGTTTCCACACACTTCGTACCGAGTTTGGGTAGAGAGTCCGGTTTGCTTGATCAGCCACTTGTTGTGACCACTCCTATGGGAGAGTCCTTTGTTGCTAGGCACGTGTTCCGATCTTGTACCGTTCGTATTGGGTAGCGAGAGCTGCCTGTCGACTTGATCCTTCTGGAGATGTTGGACTTCGACATTCTTTTGGGCATGGATTGGTTAGCCACGTGCTATGCGTCCGTGGACTGCCGTGAGAAGACAGTTAGATTTTGTTTTCCCGGCGAGTCAGTTTTTGTTGTGAAGGGGGGACCGTGGTGCCGCCCCTCACATGTTGATTTCTTCTCTTCGCGCTAACCAGCTATTGAGGAAGGGATGTCAGGGATTCTTGGCTTATGTCAGTGATACTAGAGCTACAGATGTTCCGTTGGACCAGGTCCCGGTTGTTTGTGAGTTCCCTGATGTTTTCCCTGATGAGCTTCCTGGACTGCCGCCTGAGCGCGATATCGAGTTCTGTATTGATTTAATTCCTGGTTCGGGACCTATTTCTATTCCGCCTTATCGAATGGCCCCGGCGGAACTTAGTGAATTGAAGGTTCAGCTGCAAGAATTGTTAGATAAGGGACTGATTCGACCTAGCGTTTCACCATCGGGTGCTCCGGTCCTGTTTGTCAAGAAGAAGGACGGAAGTTTACGCTTATGCATCGACTACCGCCAGCTGAACAAGGTGACCGTTCGGAACAGATATCCGTTGCCACGCATAGATGATTTATTCGACCAGCTACAGGGTGCGGGATATTTTTCAAGGATCGACTTACGATCAGGATATCACCAGCTGCGAGTCCGACAGGAGGATGTACCGAAAACAGCCTTCCGTACACGCTATGGCCACTATGAATTTTTGGTGATGTCGTTCGGACTCACCAACGCCCCAGCAGCATTCATGGATTTGATGAACCGTATATTCAGGCCGTATCTTGACTTGTTCATCATCGTGTTCATCGACGATATTTTGGTGTATTCCCGGAGCCGAGAGGAGCACGAGCAGCATTTGCGGATTACTTTGCAGACCTTGAGGGAGCACCAGCTTTTCGCAAAATTTTCCAAGTGTGCATTCTGGTTGGACAGTGTCGGATTCTTGGGTCACGTGATTACGAGAGACGGCATATGTGTTGACCCGAAGAAGATCGAGGCCGTCCAGCAGTGGCCCAGACCGACATCGGTTACTGAGATCCGTAGTTTTCTAGGCCTTGCAGGCTACTACAGGAGATTTGTACAGGATTTCTCCCGTATAGCTGCACCTTTGACAGGTTTGACCCGGAAGGGAGTTCCTTTCGTTTGGACGGAGAAATGCGAGCGCAGTTTTCAGCAGCTGCGGACATGTTTGACTACGGCGCCAGTATTATCTTTGCCTTCGGGATCAGGCGGATTTGTGGTTTACTGTGATGCTTCGCGAGTAGGACTAGGATGTGTATTGATGCAGCATGATAGGGTAATCGCGTATGCTTCGCGACAATTGAAGAAACATGAACAGAACTACCCCACTCACGATTTGGAGATGGCTGCAGTGGTCTTTGCACTTAAGATCTGGCGACATTACCTATACGGCGAGTCGTGCCAGATATTCACTGACCACAAGAGCTTAAAATACATATTTCAGCAGCGAGATCTGAACCTCAGACAACGTCGTTGGATGGAACTGGTAAAAGATTACGACTGTGAAATCTTATACCACCCGGGCAAGGCAAATGTAGTAGCAGATGCTCTGAGCAGGAGGCCTGAGGGTAATCTATCTTATATGTGCGCAGTGCAGAAGCAGTCGTCAGCAGATTGGCAGATTTTATGCGATAGCCGACTTGAGTTCGAGTTCACTCCAACAGGGGGACAGCTCGCGCATGTTCGTGCGCGCCCACAGTTGCTTGACCGAATATATGAGGCACAGCGCAGCGATGACCGTTGTGCAGAGATCATAGCACAGATGACACAGGGCAGATTTTCCGAGTTCGTGGTTGATGAACAGGGGATTTTACGATTTGGATCCAGACTGTGCGTACCAGATGCTGAGGGATTGCGGCGCGATATTCTTGAGGAAGCACACCGATCGGCGTATAGTGTCCACCCAGGTTCCACCAAGATGTACCATGATTTGAGAGAGACCTACTGGTGGGACGGAATGAAGAGGGACATCGCAGAGTTCGTATCAAGATGCCTGACTTGTCAACAAGTCAAGACCGAACACCAGAGGCCCGCAGGAGAACTACAGCCATTACCCATTCCAGAGTGGAAATGGGAGCAGATTTCGATGGATTTCGTTGTGGGTCTACCCAGGACCAGTCGAGGGTACGACTCCATTTGGGTGATCGTAGATCGATTGACGAAACCGGCTCACTTCCTGCCAGTGAAGACAACTTTTAGCTTCGCTCAGTATGCCCAGCTTTACATTGATGAGATCGTACGATTGCATGGCGTACCGACTTGTATCGTGTCAGATCGAGGAACTCAGTTCACCAGCCGACTTTGGCAGAAACTTCAGAAGGCATTGGGCACTCGTTTGAGTTTTAGCACAGCATTTCATCCGCAGACCGACGGACAATCAGAGCGGACCATTCAGACTCTCGAGGACATGCTTCGAGCGTGTGTTTTAGATTTCGGAGGTAGCTGGGATCGTCATTTACCTCTAGTAGAGTTCTCCTATAACAACAGTTTCCAGGATACTATTCAGATGGCACCTTTCGAGGCGTTATATGGAAGAAAATGTAGATCGCCCGTTTGTTGGACCGAGTTGAGCGAGAGCAGTATCTTCGGACCACAGATCGTGCAGGAGACAACCGAAAAAGTACAGCTGATCCAAGACCGAATGAGAGCAGCCCAGTGCAGGCAGAAATCATATGCAGACAGACGCCGTCGCAAATTAGAGTTCGCGGTTGGCGACCATGTTTTTCTGAGAATTTCTCCGATGAAGGGTGTGATGCGTTTTGGGCAAAAAGGGAAGCTTAGCCCTAGATTCGTAGGTCCCTTCGAGATTCTCGAGCGTGTCGGCACTGTTGCGTATCGTTTAGCTCTTTCACCTAGTTTTTCAGATGTTCATCCCGTTTTCCACGTATCGATGCTACGCCGTTATTTTCATGACCCTTCCCACGCGATTCAGCATCAGACAGTTCAGCTCGAACCCGACCTTTCGTTCACCGTGCAGCCAGTTGAAATTTTAGATCGGCAAGTGAAGAAACTTCGATCAAAGGTCCTGCCGTCTGTGAAAGTTCTTTGGCGCAGCCCAAGCAGTGAAGAGATCACTTGGGAGGCCGAGGGAGAGATGCGGAAGAAATTCCCTCATCTTTTTGAAGGTATGCGTAGTTACACATTTTAAAATTCGGGGACGAATTTTTTTTAAGGGGGGAAGATTGTAACACTTGAGTCTGTGTTTAATAGTAATTACGTGTTAATGTGGGATCTTTTGGTAAAAAGTTTACCAAAAATAGGTTTCTTAAAAACTATCTGGTTTTGTGGTTATTTTGTGGAATTTTATCTCAACCACCCACACTTGTGCACGATAGCAAGGGATAAGATTAGGATATGCCGTATCTTGAGTTCGTGAGTTGTTGTGCTAAGATAACAATGGTGGTCTAAACTTCCTTGTTTTGTTTGGTGTTGATTGAGGGGTTGTAGTTTTAATTTGGGGTTGTCTTAAGAGGAGGATATGATGGGCCTTGATTGTTTCACACTTCCTTCTTTTCAAAATCACGTTTGCCTCTCAAAAACTCATCTTGTATACACATACACCAGCAATTTTCAGCTGATTTCAGCAGCCAAAATCAGCACCAACAGCTCCCATCATCATCACAACACAATTCCCTGCTTAAATTCAGCAATCAGATCTCGTAGCATCAGCCCCCCCATCCTATAGCAGCACATAATCCATCACATCAGCCAACTTTCAACCAATCAGCCACCCAATTTTGAAATTCAGCAGCACCAAATCAGCCTTTAGCATCAGAAGTCCATTTAGGCTGCTCCAAAAACAGCACCCCAGCTGTTACTTCAGCCCATAGTTTAACATACAACACCCCCCTCCATCACAAATACTTCAACATCTTCTCCACCTGCTGCTACTACTTCAAACAGCAACACAAATAACACAAAAACCCCAGAACCAGAGCAACAACATCAGCTCTGAAATTGCATCAGCCAAGCTGCACATTAGCTCCAACAAGTTGCAGCACCAGCTTCAAACCCATACCACACACACATCACCTCATACCACCCTCACACCACACCACACACCACTCCATATCACACCTTATACCACACCATACCCATTACAACAACAACAACAGCAACACCAAGATCAGCAACAGCAACAGCAACAAGTTTTCGCATCAGCTCAGTTGCACCAGCTTGGATTCCAGCTCCGTTCCAGCCACGTTTGATGCACCTACCCTCTTCTTCTCTTCCTTCTCCCTTGTTGCAAGGTTCCTAGAGGGTATATCTCCTAAACTTTTCGTATATTACGTAGATTAGATGCTTGTTTAGCTAGTTGTCGCGACAAATAGAAATTTCGTGCTAAAATTGTGCCATGATGCTAGATTTAGAGATTTTGGAGTGTTTGAAGGTTAATGAGCCATCTTTAGTGTTAACTAACCTGTTGAAGCCCAGTAGTATCATTAAAATTGGATGATTAGCCTAATTTGCTAAAATCTCGATAATCTAGTTTAATCGATGTCCGTATCATGCGTAAAAGAGATATTGAGTGTTTTATGGAGATTTTGAGAAAAGTGAGAGTTACGTTAGTTATAATAAACTTCTTAGGTCCTAGTGAGGCCAGCCAACCAGAGAAATCCCCCAGATTTCTCGTAGAAACCCGATTTACCCGACTTGGCGTACTTTAGCAGATTTAGTGATTTTTAGCCTTTTTGAAATCTGCTGTTGACCCGATCACTTCAGAAAAATTCTAGAGAATAATTCAGCATGGTGAGAGGAGTAGGAACACACACCCAAAGCACGAGGACCCACCTCCCCAACTTGGCCGCTTTTTTCTTCATTCTGGCCGCAAATTGCGGCCAGAGCAGGGGGTAGGGTGTTGATTTTTGGGGTGTGAGCTTGGTCTTGGTAGCTAGGATTTTTGGTATCTCTAACTTTTCAAGTTTGGCCCTGAGGCAAAATCTGGGACTAGTTACGTGTTTTCGATGTTTTAAGACTTGTGCGATACGCGCGTGATACGCGTGGTTCTGTGGCGCGCTGCGCGACACAGCGTGTCAGTTCTGATTCAGGTAGGTTTTGTGCGCGTCGCGTCGCGTCGCATCGCGTCGTGTGCACACGCGTTTGGTTTCACGCACGCGTATCCCTTTTGTCGATATATTGCGTTTTGCATGACTTTTCCCTTATATAGTGACTCATGTGAATTATAGGTTCGCCGGCAGGAACTTCAAGCGCAGCTGAAAAGGGAAAACAGGTGGTCGGACACACTTAGCACAGGACCACTGGTGAGTAGATTTAACATCTACGGGGGACAATCGTTTGGATGGCGCAAGTCGCCCGATAGATTTAGTAGACTTGGTATTACTGGAGACATTGAAGTAAAAATGATAAAACTTGCATGATAATTGCTGTAGTCAGTACCTATATGATGTTCCATATACGCAGATTCATTATAGGACACATGCACCCTTACCAGGTTTTATATGTTGCTCAAGCACTATTCATGTGGACACACACACCCTGGTAATTGCCATGTCACGACACTAAATAACTTTAAATCTGGAAAATGTTAACTGCCTAGAAATGTGACATTGAAATAAGTATTTAAATTGATACCATAAGCATTCATAACCATCGGCATATGTATTTATGATAATTTTGTGAGATTTATGATATTTCTGGATTTCGGGGGAAAGCCGCAAGATTTTCAACTGATATTTGTTAAATATAAAAACTGCGGTTTTCTAGTGATGTAAAGTGTCGTCCACCATGAGTTTGCTGTGGTTTTGAGACCCGTTTCGAGGAGGTGGATGAACCGTCTCGGGTACATGGTGGGCCCGGTATGGTACCTCGGGGCAAGAAGATCGCAGATGATGGCGTTGAGCCTGGCAGGGGACAGATTACCTACCGGTGATTTCATTTGGCACGGCGGATACCCAGAGGGTACCGACTGTGACTGTTGGATTGAGATATGGATTTTGATATGGATCAGCCGGATAGCTGAGGCCAGAGATACTGGACATGGATATATGATATTTGGTCAGTTTTGAGGTGTCGTTGCTAGACACGGATTTTACTGTTTTTCCTGGATATTATTATCGATGTTTAAAAAGAGGAGTTTCAAAACAAAGTAAGAATAATTCTCATACACACTTGATTGTATTTTCATGTGGCATACATACCTATTATCACCTCCATGTGACATATATACTTGCTAGTATACTGTTGATGCATACACACCTGCTGGTACATATAGCTATACCTGTTTTAGGGATGTCAGGATACTTGTGTGCATGCATACGATAGCCTTAGTAAATGTTATCTATTACTCACGAGCTGGCAACTCACCCCCGTTGTGCCACAGCTTCTCTGCAGGTCCATTCCGTCAGCACTGTAGCGGCGGATACCTTTGCTTCATTTGTACTTCTTGCCTGGACTAGAGGCTTTTGCTCATAGGTGGGTTATTATCAGTTTGTACCACCTTATATATGTTCATTGTATCTAGAGTACTCCATCTACAGTTTCTACTGTTACTACGGTACCTACAGCTCTACTGTCGCTACCATATCTACGACTACGGTTGTTGCTACTACTGTTTCCATTTCTGCTACTATCATTTCAGTTGTACCTGTTTTATTCGGATGACTGTATATTGACCTAGATGTGAGATTGTGAGACTTGAGGATTTATTTATGATGTATCTGGGTCGAGCTCACTTGAGCCGACATGTTATTCCTCATGCACTGGTTTCTTTTATATATTCTGCTGGAATTCTGGAATAAGGGCAATTTGATTAGGTAATGAGGTAAAAGCTTAAATTAATTGGTTTTCCTTCACTCTAAAATTCTTAATTGGGTTTAGTATTCTGGGCTTCGGCTTACTTATTTTACGGACGCCTTGAGACGTTACGTAACTTAAGTGCCGGTCGCGTTCCGTAACTTTTCGGGTCGTGACAACTAGGAAGGAACTTGCGAGTATAAGCTAGGCTTTCCAACGCATAGTCCTTCCTTTTGGTGCTTGTCCGTCCGTTCTTGGCTCTTATCCATAACCTCCGGTTAATTCAACCGCAACCGGTCTCACTACGGAATCACCGCTATCATGTAGGATAGGGTGCCGTAAGGAGCGGATTGTGGTTCAATTAACGGGAGTTGATTTAAGTTGTTGGGCAAGGAAAGAGTGAGAGAGATTTCCTTCTCTCAAACTTCCCTTATCCTACCCTAACAAGTATAGAACTACTCACACTTCATAATACGGAAAAATAAAACAAACAAAAGAGGAAGATAGAAAGAAGGAGACTAGAAGAATACGACTAACTATTTGCGACCTCACCTTGGCGAGGATCAAGCGTAAGTATCATTGTCGTATGTAAGGATAAAGAGAAAGAAAGAAGAAAGAAACAACAAGGAAATAACAACAACTACTTAACGAATTTAAAGTTACAACAATTATAACAAAAGTAAGACAAGCATGATAATAAAATGATCTTCTTTATTCACCATTCCTCACCCACAAAGCTCATTTACAAGTTTAATGGAGAAGAGATGAGAAGAAGAAGAACATGTAAACTAAAACCTAGCAAAAAGAAATACAAGAATTGGACCCCCCTCCTTCTCAAACTTCTGGGCTATTTATAGGCTGTAGAATGGAAACCTAGGGCAACCATGTCACGACCCGAAAAGTACGGAACGCGACCGGCACTTAAGTTACGAAACGTCTCAAGGCGTCCGTAAAATAAGTAAGCCGAAGCCCAGAATACTAAACCCAATTAAGAATTTAGAGTGAAGGAAAAACCAAATAATTTAAGCTTTTACCTCATTACTTAATCAATGTGCTCTTATTCCAAAATATCAGCAGAATATAAAAGAAATCAGTGCATGAAGAATAACATGTCGACTCAAGTGAGCTCGACCCAGATACATCATAAATAAATCCTCAAGTCTCACAATCTCACATCTAGGTCAATATACAGTCATCCGAATAAAACAGGTACAACTGAACTGATAGTAGCAACAGTAGATGCAATAGATAGCAGTAGATATGGTAGCGACAGTAGAACTGTAGATGGAGTACTCTAGATACAATGAGCATATATAAGGTGGTACAAACTGATAATAACCCACCTATGAGCAAAAGTCTCTAGTCCAGGCAAGAAGTACAAATGAAGCAAAGGTATCCGCCGCTACAGTGCTGACGGAATGGACCTGCAGAGAAGCTGTGGCACAACGGGGGTGAGTTGCCAGCTCGTGAGTAATAGATAACATTTACTAAGGCTATCGTATGGATGCACACAAGTGTCCTGGCATCCCTAAAACAGGTATAGCTACATGTCCTAGCAGGTGTGTATGCATCAACAGTATACTAGCAAGTATATATGTCACATAGAGGTGATAACAGGTATGTATGCCACATGAAAATACAATCAAGTGTGTATGAGAATTATTCTTCCTTTATTTTGAAACTCCCATTTTTAAACATCAGTAATAATATCCAGGAAAACAGTAAAATCCGTGTCTAACAACGACACCTCAAAACTGACCAAATATCATATATCCATGTCCAGTACCTCTGGCCTCAGCCATCCGGCTGATCCATATCAAAATCCATATCTCAATCCAGCAGCCACAGTCGGTATCCTCTGGATATCCGCCGTGCCAAATGAAATCACCGGTAGGTAATCCGTCCCCTGCCAGGCTCAACGCCATCATCTGCGATCTTCTTGCCCCGAGGTACCATACCGGGCCCACCATGTACCCGAGACGGTTCATCCACCTCCTCGAAACGGGTCTCAAAAACTACAGCAAACTCATGGTGGACGACACTTTACATCACTAGAAAACCGCAGCTTTTATTTTTAACAAATATCATTTGAAATCTTGCGGCTTTCCCTCAAAATCCAGAAATATCATAAATCTCATGAAATTATCATAAATACATATGCCGATGATTATGAATGCTTATGGTATCAATTTAAGTACTTATTTCAATGTCACATTTATAAGCAGTTAACATGTTTCAGATTTAAAGTTATTTAGTGTCGTGACATGGCAATTACCAGGGTGTGTGTGTCCACATGAATAGTGCTCGTGCAACATATAAAACCTGGTAATGGTGCATGTGTCCTATAATGAATCTGCGTATATGGAACATCATATAGATACTGACTACAGCAATTATCATGCAAGTTTTATCATTTTTACTCCAATGTTACCAGTAATACCAAGTCTACTAAATCTATCGGGCGACTCGCGCCATCCAAACGATTGTCCCCCGTAGATGTTAAATCTACTCACCCGTGATCCTGTGTTAGGTATGTCCGACCACCTGCTTCCCTTTCTCCGCTGCGCTCGAAGTCCCTGCCGGTGAACCTAGAATTTACAAAGTCACCATATAAGGAAAAATCCTGCAAAACACGATTTATCTATAAAAAGGATACGCGTGCGTGAAACTAAACGCGTGTGCACACGATACGACGCGACGCGCACAAACCCACTTGAACCTATACCAAGTCGGATAAATCGGGTGTTTACATGGAAGCTGGGGAATTTCTCTGGTTGACTGGCCTCACTAGGACCTAAGAGGTTTATTATAACTAACGTAACTCTCATTTTGCTCAAAATCTCCATAAAACACCCAATATCACTTTTAAGCATGTCATGGACACCGATTAAGCTAGATATTCGGAATTTTAGCAAATTAGGCTAACCATCTAATTTTAATGATACTACTAGGCTTTAACAGGTTAGTTAACACCAAAGATGGCTCATGAAACCATGAGTACTCCAAAATGGCTAAATCTAGCATTACTACACATTCTAGCAATAAAATTCTGTTTATCGCAACAACTAGCTAATCAAGCACCTAATCTACATAATATACGAAAAGTTCAAGAGTTATACCCTCTAAGAACCTTGCAACAAGGGAGAAGGAGAAGAAGAAGAAGAAGAAGAGGGTAGGTGCATCAAAACGAGGCTGGAACGGAGCTGGAATCCAAGCCGGTGCAACTGATGCTGATGCAAAAACTGAGTTTTGCTGATGCTGTTGCTTGCTGGAAGTATGTTGCTGTTGCTTGCTTTTGTTGTTGGTATGATGTTGTGTAGTGTGATATGGAGTGGTGTGAGTGTGGTATGGGATGGTGTGAGTTATGGTATAGAGTTGTGTGTGTGTTGTATGTTTTTTTTTTGTGGACATGAAGCAGCTGCTGCTGCTGCTGCTGCTGCAGATTTTTTTTTGAAAGCTGAAGCTGAAAATGGTGAAGTATGGCTGAAATAGCAGCAACAAGGTGGTGTTTGGAGCAGCCTAAGTGGACTTCTAGTGTTAGGCTGATTTGGTGCTGCTGAGTTTGAAAATTGGGTGGCTGATTGGATGAAATTTGGCTGATATGAGGCGTGATTGATGAAGGATAAGGGTGTTGAAAATATGGGCTGGTATGATGTGATGCTGCTGCTGTTTTTCAAGAGTTTGGTGGCTGTTGCAGCAGCAATTGCTGACTTTAAGCTGGAATTGGGCAGAATTTGGGGCTGTTGTGACGTTGATGTTACAGTCTTCCCCCCTTAAGAAAATTCGTCCCCGAATTTTAAAATATGCAACTACGCGCACCTTCAAAAAAAGATAAGGGAATTTCTTTCGCATCTCTCCCTCGGCCTCCCAAGTGATCTCCTCACCATTCGGGCTGTGCCAAAGAACCCTTACCGACGGCAGGACTTTTGATCGAAGTTTCTTCACCTGCCGATCTAATATCTCAACTGGCTGCACGGTGAACGAAAGGTCGGGCTCAAGCTGAACGGTATGATGCTGAATTGTGTAGGAAGGGTCATGAAGATATCTGCGTAGCATTGACACGTGGAAGACGGGGTGAACATCTGAAAAGTTGGGTGGAAGCGCCAAACGATATGCAACCGCGCCGATGCGTTCGAGAATCTCGAAGGGACCTACGAATCTAGGGCTAAGCTTTCCCTTTTGCCCAAATCGCATCACGCCCTTCATTGGAGAGACCCTCAGAAAGACATGATCGCCAACCGCGAACTCTAATCTGCGACGGCGCCTATCTGCATATGATTTCTGCCTGCACTGGGCTGCTCTCATCCGGTCTCGAATCAACTGCACTTTTTCGGTCGTCTCCTGCACAACCTGTGGCCCAAAAATACTGCTTTCGCTTAGCTCAGTCCAACAGACGGGCGATCTGCATCTCCTCCCATACAATGCCTCGAAAGGTGCCATCTGAATAGTATCCTGGAAGCTGTTGTTGTAGGAGAACTCCACTAAAGGTAAATGACGATCCCAGCCACCTCCAAAGTCTAAAACACACGCTCGAAGCTTGTCCTCGAGAGTCTGAATGGTCCGCTCTGATTGTCCGTCGGTCTGCGGATGAAATGCTGTGCTAAAACTCAAACGAGTGCCCAATGCCTCCTGAAGTCTCTGCCATAGTCGGCTGGTAAACTGGGTGCCTCGATCTGACACGATACAAGTCGGTACGCCATGCAATCGTACGATCTCATCGATGTAAAGCTGGGCATACTGAGTGAAGCTGAAAGTGGTCTTCACTGGCAGGAAGTGAGCCGCTTTCGTCAATCGATCCACGATCACCCAAATGGAGTTGTACCCTCGACTGGTCCTGGGTAGACCCACAACAAAGTCCATCGAAATCTGCTCCCATTTCCACTCTGGAATGGGCAAAGGCTGCAACTCTCCTGCTGGCCTCTGGTGCTCGGCCTTGACTTGCTGACAAGTCAGGCATCTCGATACGAAGTCGGTGACATCCCTCTTCATCCCGTCCCACCAATAGACATCTCTCAAATCACGGTACATTTTGGTGGAACCTGGATGAATGCTGTATGTAGATCTATGCGCCTCGTCAAGAATCTCACGCCGCAGTCTCTCGGAATCTGGTACGCACAGTCTGGATCCAAATCGTAAAATCCCCTGTTCATCAACCACGAACTCGGAAAATCTGCCATGTCCCATCTGTGCTATGATCTCTGAACAACGGTCATCGTTGCGCTGTGCTTCATATATACGGTCAAGCAATTGTGGGCGCGCACGCACATGTGCAAACTGTCCCCCTGTTGGAGGGAACTCGAACTCAATTCGGCTGTCGCATAAAATCTGCCAATCTGCTGACGACTGCGTCTGCACTGCGCACATATAAGATAGATTACCCTCAGGCCTCCTGCTCAGAGCATCTGCTACTACATTTGCCTTGCCCGGGTGGTATAAGATTTCGCAGTCATAGTCCTTCACCAACTCCATCCAACGACGCTGTCTGAGGTTCAGATCTCGCTGCTGAAATATGTATTTTAAGCTTTTGTGGTCTGTGAATATTTGGCACGACTCGCCGTATAGGTAATGTCGCCAAATCTTTAGTGCAAAGACCACTGCAGCCATCTCCAGATCATGAGTAGGGTAGTTCTGTTCGTGTTTCTTCAATTGTCGCGAAGCATACGCGATTACCCTATCATGTTGCATCAATACACATCCTAGTCCTACTCGCGAAGCATCACAGTAAACCACAAATCCGCCTGATCCCGAAGGCAAAGATAATACTGGCGCCGTAGTCAAACATGTCCGCAGCTGCTGAAAATTGCGCTCGCATTTCTCCGTCCAAACGAAAGGGACTCCCTTCCGGGTCAAACCTGTCAAAGGTGCAGCAATACGGGAGAAATCTTGTACAAATCTCCTGTAGTAGCCTGCAAGGCCTAGAAAACTACGGATCTCCGTAACCGATGTCGGTCTGGGCCACTGCTGGACGGCCTCGATCTTCTTCGGGTCAACACATATGCCGTCTCTCGTAATCACGTGACCCAAGAATCCGACGCTGTCCAACCAGAAGGCACACTTGGAAAATTTTGCGAAAAGCTGGTGCTCCCTCAAGGTCTGCAACGTAATCTGCAAATACTGCCCGTGCTCCTCTCGGCTCCGGGAATACACCAAAATATCGTCGATGAACACGATGATGAACAAGTCAAGATACGGCCTGAATGTACGGTTCATCAAATCCATGAATGCTGCGGGGGCGTTGGTGAGTCCGAACGACATCACCAAAAATTCATAGTGGCCATAGCGTGTACGGAAGGCTGTCTTCGGTACATCCTCCTGTTTGACTCGTAGCTGGTGATATCCTGATCGTAAGTCGATCCTTGAAAAATAACCCGCACCCTGAAGCTGGTCGAATAAATCATCTATGCGTGGCAACGGATATCTGTTCCGAACGGTCACCTTGTTCAGCTGGCGGTAGTCGATGCATAAGCGTAAACTTCCGTCCTTCTTCTTGACAAACAGGACCGGAGCACCCCATGGTGAAACGCTAGGTCGAATAAGTCCCTTATCTAACAATTCTTGCAGCTGAACCTTCAATTCACTAAGTTCCGCCGGGGCCATTCGATAAGGCGGTATAGAAATAGGTCCCGAGCCAGGAATTAAATCAATACAGAACTCGACATCGCGCTCAGGCGGCAGTCCAGGAAGCTCATCAGGGAAAACATCAGGAAACTCACAAACAACCGGGACCTGGTCCAACGGAACATCTGTACCTCTAGTATCACTGACATAAGCCAAGAATCCCTGACATCCCTTCCTCAATAGCTGGTTAGCGTGAAGAGAAGAAATCAACATGTGAGGGGTGGCACCACGGTCCCCCTTCACAACAAAAACTGACTCGCCGGGAAAACAAAATTTAACTGTCTTCTCACGGCAGTCCACAGACGCATAGCACGTGGCTAACCAATCCATGCCCAAAAGAATGTCGAAGTCCAACATCTCCAGAAGGATCAAGTCGACAGGCAGCTCTCGCTCGCCAATACGAACGGTACAGGATCGGAACACGTGCCTAGCAACAAAGGACTCTCCCATAGGAGTGGTCACAACAAGCGGCTGATCAAGCAAACCGGACTCTCTACCCAATCTCGGTACAAAGTGTGTGGAAACATAAGAGTGCGTGGATCCGGGATCAAATAACACGTGTGCATCAACAGAACAAACTGATAGAGTACCTGTAACGACGGCATTGGATGCCTGCGCATCCTGGGGTGTTAATGCAAAAACTCGGGCCTGACCTCCTCCGATAGCGGGCTGACCTCGGCCTCTACCTCCTCGTCCTCTCTGGATCGGTGCGCCACGTCCACGGCCTCTGGGTACACCTAACTGGCGTGGAGCATTGCCTGTGGTAGGAAGTAAAGCTCTCCGAGGAGGGGACGGTGATGGTGGTAGGGTCACATACGGAACTGTCGCCGCTCCCTGTCGTCTTACTGGACAATCCCTAATACGATGGTGCAGACTCCCGCACCTAAAGCATCCTGGCGACGACTGTTGTCCCTGTGTATACGATCCATACAGTTGACTGTGTCCAAACCCTCTGTCGGCCCTATCTCTCGGAAGGAATCTGGCATGCTGCCTCTGATCTGGCGTGCTAGTACGAATCCTCTTTGGCCCGGTAACAGCCGAAGTTGCTGAAATACGTGCCTCCATCCGCAATGCTGTATTCATAGCTGCCGAATAGGTATCGAAATGCTGGGCGCCAATGGCAAGATATAACTGGGCATCCAGTCCTTGTATAAACCTCTTCACTCTCTTCTCTTCGGTATCTACTAGATACGGAGCATATCGGGACAACTGTGTAAACTGAACGTCATACTCAGACACCGTCATCTCTGGTGTCTTGACCAAGGCCTCGAAACTACGAGCTCTGACGTCGCGAACGCTCTCCGGGAGGAATCGGGCAAGAAAAACTGCTGTGAACTCGGTCCAGGTCATGGGCGATAGACCTGCAGCTCGACCTCTCAGAACTGACTCCCACCATATCTGTGCGAGACCCTCTAGTCGGAAACTCGCAAGCTCTACCCAGCGATCATCGGAACATCTCAGCGAACGGCAGATCCTGGCCAAACTGTCAAGGAACGTCTGCGGGTCCTCCGCTACATCGGTACCCGTAAAAACTGGAGGTCTCAGCCTCATGAAATCCTGTAGCGAAACCGGGATGGTCACGGTGGTAGTAGTAGGAGCAGGTATCACAGTAGTCTGGGATGCAGTGGGTACGTCCTCCGGCCTCGGTGCATGACTGGCCGCAACGAAGGATCCTACCATCTGACGTAGCTCCTGCATACTCCCCATCATCTGTCGCAACTCCTCCATACCAGTCTCGAGTCTATCCATACGGCCTGGGGAAGGCAGATCAGTTTGTTCCTGCGGTGTAGGCATACTACCCTGCTCGGTCCTAGTCTCGGATGAGCCAGCTCGAATCTCGTCTCGGGCGGCAGCCCTCTGTGCTCTGGTAGTCTTTGGCGGCATAGTAGCTGGTACAGGAACAAGAATAAGATCGTAGGATACACTGAATTGAAGAAAGAATTTCAAGCAAGTATATCCTAAAGTCACCTAGGCGGAGTACCGCAACGCAAGTATGCCGCGGACATACGTACGCTACGCTACCCTGCTTAAGTCACTTACTCCATCTACTAAGGGTCATCCTACACTCAGAAAGGTGAAACCTATCGCTCTGATATCAACTTTGTCACGACCCGAAAAGTACGGAACGCGACCGGCACTTAAGTTACGAAACGTCTCAAGGCGTCCGTAAAATAAGTAAGCCGAAGCCCAGAATACTAAACCCAATTAAGAATTTAGAGTGAAGGAAAAACCAAATAATTTAAGCTTTTACCTCATTACTTAATCAATGTGCTCTTATTCCAAAATATCAGCAGAATATAAAAGAAATCAGTGCATGAAGAATAACATGTCGACTCAAGTGAGCTCGACCCAGATACATCATAAATAAATCCTCAAGTCTCACAATCTCACATCTAGGTCAATATACAGTCATCCGAATAAAACAGGTACAACTGAACTGATAGTAGCAACAGTAGATGCAATAGATAGCAGTAGATATGGTAGCGACAGTAGAACTGTAGATGGAGTACTCTAGATACAATGAGCATATATAAGGTGGTACAAACTGATAATAACCCACCTATGAGCAAAAGTCTCTAGTCCAGGCAAGAAGTACAAATGAAGCAAAGGTATCCGCCGCTACAGTGCTGACGGAATGGACCTGCAGAGAAGCTGTGGCACAACGGGGGTGAGTTGCCAGCTCGTGAGTAATAGATAACATTTACTAAGGCTATCGTATGCATGCACACAAGTGTCCTGGCATCCCTAAAACAGGTATAGCTACATGTCCTAGCAGGTGTGTATGCATCAACAGTATACTAGCAAGTATATATGTCACATAGAGGTGATAACAGGTATGTATGCCACATGAAAATACAATCAAGTGTGTATGAGAATTATTCTTCCTTTATTTTGAAACTCCCATTTTTAAACATCAGTAATAATATCCAGGAAAACAGTAAAATCCGTGTCTAACAACGACACCTCAAAACTGACCAAATATCATATATCCATGTCCAGTACCTCTGGCCTCAGCCATCCGGCTGATCCATATCAAAATCCATATCTCAATCCAGCAGCCACAGTCGGTATCCTCTGGATATCCGCCGTGCCAAATGAAATCACCGGTAGGTAATCCGTCCCCTGCCAGGCTCAACGCCATCATCTGCGATCTTCTTGCCCCGAGGTACCATACCGGGCCCACCATGTACCCGAGACGGTTCATCCACCTCCTCGAAACGGGTCTCAAAAACTACAGCAAACTCATGGTGGACGACACTTTACATCACTAGAAAACCGCAGCTTTTATTTTTAACAAATATCATTTGAAATCTTGCGGCTTTCCCTCAAAATCCAGAAATATCATAAATCTCATGAAATTATCATAAATACATATGCCGATGATTATGAATGCTTATGGTATCAATTTAAGTACTTATTTCAATGTCACATTTCTAAGCAGTTAACATGTTTCAGATTTAAAGTTATTTAGTGTCGTGACATGGCAATTACCAGGGTGTGTGTGTCCACATGAATAGTGCTCGTGCAACATATAAAACCTGGTAATGGTGCATGTGTCCTATAATGAATCTGCGTATATGGAACATCATATAG
Source organism: Agapanthus africanus (assembly GCA_030015575.1). Taxonomy (NCBI): domain Eukaryota; kingdom Viridiplantae; phylum Streptophyta; class Magnoliopsida; order Asparagales; family Amaryllidaceae; genus Agapanthus; species Agapanthus africanus. Next base: position 293,030,861 of record JASDDO010000016.1, read on the forward strand.
ATACTGACTACAGCAATTATCATGCAAGTTTTATCATTTTTACTCCAATGTTACCAGTAATACCAAGTCTACTAAATCTATCGGGCGACTCGCGCCATCCAAACGATTGTCCCCCATAGATGTTAAATCTACTCACCCGTGATCCTGTGTTAGGTATGTCCGACCACCTGCTTCCCTTTCTCCGTTGCGCTCGAAGTCCCTGCCGGTGAACCTAGAATTTACAAAGTCACCATATAAGGAAAAATCCTGCAAAACACGATTTATCTATAAAAAGGATACGCGTGCGTGAAACTAAACGCGTGTGCACACGATACGACGCGACGCGCACAAACCCACTTGAACCTATGCCAAGTCGGATAAATCGGGTGTTTACATGGAAGCTGGGGAATTTCTCTGGTTGACTGACCTCACTAGGACCTAAGAGGTTTATTATAACTAACGTAACTCTCATTTTGCTCAAAATCTCCATAAAACACCCAATATCACTTTTAAGCATGTCATGGACACCGATTAAGCTAGATATTCGGAATTTTAGCAAATTAGGCTAACCATCTAATTTTAATGATACTACTAGGCTTTAACAGGTTAGTTAACACCAAAGATGGCTCATGAAACCATGAGTACTCCAAAATGGCTAAATCTAGCATTACTACCCATTCTAGCAATAAAATTCTGTTTATCGCAACAACTAGCTAATCAAGCACCTAATCTACATAATATACGAAAAGTTCAAGAGTTATACCCTCTAAGAACCTTGCAACAAGGGAGAAGGAGAAGAAGAAGAAGAAGAAGAAGAGGGTAGGTGCATCAAAACGAGGCTGGAACGGAGCTGGAATCCAAGCCGGTGCAACTGATGCTGATGCAAAAACTGAGTTTTGCTGATGCTGTTGCTTGCTGGAAGTATGTTGCTGTTGCTTGCTGTTGTTGTTGGTATGATGTTGTGTAGTGTGATATGGAGTGGTGTGAGTGTGGTATGGGATGGTGTGAGTTATGGTATAGAGTTGTGTGTGTGTTGTATGTTTTTTTTTTGTGGACATGAAGCAGCTGCTGCTGCTGCTGCTGCTGCTGCTGCTGCAGATTTTTTTTTGAAAGCTGAAGCTGAAAATGGTGAAGTATGGCTGAAATAGCAGCAACAAGGTGGTGTTTGGAGCAGCCTAAGTGGACTTCTAGTGTTAGGCTGATTTGGTGCTGCTGAGTTTGAAAATTGGGTGGCTGATTGGATGAAATTTGGCTGATATGAGGCGTGATTGATGAAGGATAAGGGTGTTGAAAATATGGGCTGGTATGATGTGATGCTGCTGCTGTTTTTCAAGAGTTTGGTGGCTGTTGCAGCAGCAATTGCTGACTTTAAGCTGGAATTGGGCAGAATTTGGGGCTGTTGTGACGTTGATGTTACAAACCACCAGACCACATATGCAATGACCAAACTACCCCCCAAAATTCTGCAGTCATGGCGCCAAAACGGCCGCGGATCCGCGGCCTGGACCCACCTTTTGCCGCGGATCCGCGGCCTTATTGTTGAATTGGGATTTCATCTTTTTTGGGTTTTCCTGCTTTTCTTTTTACATTATTCTGGCATATGTATTTTCTCAATTTGGCTCCCCGATTTTTCCAGAATTTCTGTTGAGGGAAAGGTGGACTTTTTGTTAAGATTTTGTCATGATTGCCTCGAGCTCCGCGTAGATCTCTTGGATTTTGTGCTACCATTGAGCCTTGTGCTTGAAGGTGACATTGATTTGACATTTTGTCTTCCTAAACTGGTATCTGGCAACATACGGATGACGAGCGGAGACCGTGTTTTCTCAGTGGTTGGCAGGAACCCGGATTTTGTTGTGTTTTCCATGAATTTCACCGTTTTAGAACCGAGAACCTGTATCCTGCAATTGACTAGCAAACACGGCTCAAGAGTATCTACCGATATGCAATGTGATAAAAATTGGGCGGTATGAAAATGCAAAAATCTGATATGAACAACATCTTTGAAATGTCCGGCGCCGCCGGCCCCACCATGTCCAAATTGCACCATATTTCATCTGGTCACTCAATAGTGTCTTATCATCCTGATTTTATTATTTGTTTGTTTTGATTTTGTGCCTATAAATACCATATCAATGTGCAAGCTAGGATATACTTTGTGAGAGAAAACTTTATATACATTGTAACTAGTTGATTTTGTAGCTCTTAGTTTGAGTTCGTTGCCTTCCTCCGGTCTTGCAATTTCTTTCTTGAACTTGCGAGATTAGATTTTGGTATTTGAATTCATTTTGCTTGTACTTGGAACCATTGCAATCAAAGCTTCATTTATTTCAAGTTGATTCTTGTATCTTTTCTCTTTTGCATTTTTCTTTTATATTTATTAAGTTGTGATCTCATTGCATGATGTGTGAGTAGTTTTGTGCTTGGGCTATGGTGAGGTAGGTTGTTGAATGGCTTGCCTTTCAACCCCTCTTTCTTGATTCTTATATTTTGCACTTCTTTTCTTAATATATGCAATTTTAGTATGTTTTTCTTGATTGGATATATTGTTTTGAATGGTTGAAAATCAAATTTTAACATAAATCATATTCCTTCTTTACATTTTATTGTTGTTATATTAAGAATCGAAGTTGAAATGAATATGAAATTTAGCTAAGTGTAGGAAACTAGCTAGATAGAACATATAGCCATACAAGCATATATTCTATACTTGCTAACTTCACTTAACTTATTTCATTCTCATTTCATTCTAAAACCTTAAATTTTTTATTTTTTTACCTAATTTTGATAACGTATCCTAAACCGACACTTGTTATCGGGATAGATGCGGCATGCTTTCTTATATCAATTAAAAACTAAAAATGGACCTTGAATCAAAATTGAGAGTTGGGGTAAAGCCGTATTTCAATTTACCAAACCTTATCCCAAGTTTTCCCTAATTATCACTTTATCCTTCCTTATTTCATTTTGTAAAAACGTGACAATTCCAACTTCAAACCATTGTTTTCTAACTTAAAATGATGTCGTGATATCCACTCCCTGTGGATCGACCCGTACTTGTGTAACACGTTAGGCTGCGAGCGAGATGTGGATGATTTGCACTCATCTCTTTAAAGGTACACATAGTAAGAATTTTAAATTCGGGGATGAATTTCTATAAGGGGGAGATTGTAACACCTTAGAATGCGATTAGTGTTAATTAAGTGATAATGTGGGTTTTCTGTAAAAAGTTTACCAATTTGGTTTCTTTACATTTTATAACATTTAATTAATAATTTATTATTATTTGTTATGGCTTGCACACACTTGTGCATGTTAATGTGAGGGTTTGTTTGTGTTAACCTTGTTTAGTGGCATGACACTTTAATCTAATCTTTTCCTTGTTTAACCTTAACCTTAACCCTAGATATTTGTGAGAAGATATTTCCTTTGTTTTGGATTGAGCAATGGTGAGTCATGGTGAGCTTTAATGCTTGCATTAATGATGGAGGTGCACTCACCCTACACTCACCCTCATCCTTATTATCTCACTCTCTCTCATTCTCTCTCACTCTATCTCTTTCTCATTGTTATCTTTCATCTCTTCTCAACTCAAACTGAACCCTTATCCCATTCCTCACTAAATCTTCACTAAACTTTATCAAAACATCACCAAATCACTTCTCAAGTCTTGTTTTGCCTCTAGGATCCCTTGGAGCTTGGAAAGCTAGGATCTTTGAGCTTGTGTGGTTAGGTAATGATCTTAAATTGTTAAATAGGATGTTATAGTGTTGTGTTGCATGTTAGTTGTCGTTTAGAACACTTAAATTTTAGTTTCGTGCACATATCATATTTTTAGTGTCATATTATGTTATCTGTGAACTGCTATGACCCAAAGTGTGTACTGGAAAATCTAGCAGTGTAGTTGTGTTGTACCAGAGACCCTAAGCATTAACCTGAAGCACGAACCCCATAGGCTCGATTTTGGCCGGCGACATGAAGGAAAATTCCGGCGACCTCGGCCAATTGGTGGAGTTTGGACTTAGTTTTTGTAGGGTAGCATTCTGCAGCTATTTTAGAGTGTTTGGTACCGTTTGATTTTTATGTTTTGACAGTATACAAAACTGGGATCACTTTGCTTGTTTCTAGTATTACGTCTACGCGCGTTACGTTATCCGACACGGTACGTGTACCTTGTGTAGCTTTGGCTCTTGGGTTTGTTTCGTAATGTCGCTACGCACGTTAGCCACTAGACGAACACTTGAGAGTATATTTGGAGTTGGTGCGTCGGTCAAACATAGTTTGTACGTGTTATTGGTCGATTGCTAATGTGAACTTGTTATGTTGTTATATGATCTTAGGGTCGCAGGCGAGGACTTCGGACGCTGCGAAGAGCGGAAAGCGAGTGGTTGGCTTTACTTAGCCTAAGATCATCTGTGAGTTGATTTACCATCTACAGGGGAATCGCCCGCATGGCGTTATGCGTATGGGCTAGATTAAATGACATGATTATTAGTTACAAGTATATAGACATTGATTGTGCATGTATACCATTATTGCATATCTCATTTCCTATTGTATATGGACATAGTTTTAATGAGACACAACACCATTATTAACGGTTCATGTAACACGAGCACTAACTGTATGCTACACACACTTAGTCGATAATTTTCATGACACGCACAACACCTATAGATATGTGATATTGTATTGGTTAGGGACATTGAGACATGATCCTTATTTCCATTGTGTATAAGAAAGATAGCAAACACATATACTTACATGCTTACACATATACCATGCTATACCTACATGCTTACACATATAGCATGCTATACCTACATGCTTACACATATGCCATGCTATACCTACAAGCTTACACATATACCTATAGGTTATTGTATCATTATTGACAGGTATATAAACATATGAGATATAGCTACATGTACATCTTGCATACATACTTACATGTACACATATACCTTGCTATAGCTACATGTTCACCCTTATATGATCTTGCGTTGGATTTTGGAGAAATTAGGAACCGCATGATATATTTAAAAACTTTTTGCATTTCAATAGCGGTTTTTCCTTTATATGCTTGTATTACTGTTTTATGTTTCATATATTATATTTCATGGATTTACGCATTGAGATATAGATGTCATATGATGTTTTCTGGATGCTTTACTCCTGATGATATATATCAGTGGTATAGGTTATATATGTATATATATATCAGTGGTATGGGACGCTGTTATATATGTATATATATATAATATATATCATCTTAATGATCTATGCAAGTATTCTTATTTTTTAGTTGATGTTTTCTTGATTTGAGGACCGCGGTAGTTCATGAAACAATGAATTGTTTGAAAACCCGGTTTCTTTTGATATGATATTTCGATGCGTCCGCCATGTGATTTCTCGGTTCTGAGATTTGCATGTGATACCCGATTCGAGTAGCGGGAGGCACCGTCTGCAGGTACATGGTAGACCCGGTATGGTACCCGGGGCGTGAGGTGATTTCGTGGTTTAGACGATGAGCCTGGTAGAGGGACCACCACCTACCGGTGTTATTATTTGGACTCGGCGGATATCTGGAGGATACCGGCCGGAGCTTGACACACAGATTCCGTAAGACGTATGATACGGACATGAGGGCCGGTCCTGGTGACGGCGCCTGACAGATGGATATTTACGTGTCGATACTGGACACTAGTTTTCTTGATGTTTTCGGGTGTCGATGTTGGAAACTCAGGCTCCATGAGACTTACAGGATTGAGGGCCGATCTGAGGATGTTGTGCCTTTGGTATTGGGATTTATATTGTCTTGAAGGACACTGGTTCTGCCACGATGAGGATTCCGTGAGGAAGAAATATTTTATCCTATACTCAGCATTTATTTGATATGCATTGCTTCATGTATTAGTAGTACCTGATAGCGTACCTTTCATGACTGTTGCGTATACATATTGCTATCAGCTTTCTTGTGATAGATTATCGCAGTACGTGCATACTTGTTATTACCTGCATATATTATTTACTATTCATGAGTTGGCAACTCACCCCCGTTGTGCCACAGTGTTTTACAGGTATCCCTCAGAGTGGTAGCGGCAGGGCTTCTTCTTATCGTATCATCTTTTGCAGCGGATACCGCTACGGCTGACGGAGTGCAGTTTTGCTATAGGTGGGTTTTGCGGTTATCCGATGATGCTCTTTGTATATCTTGTTGTACCTAGTACTCTCTATCTACTACTTTCATGTATTGACTTAGAGACGAGATGTGAGGACGATATTGTAAATTATTTTGTGACTTTGGATGTCTTTTATGCTGTTGTCACTTTATATCGTCCATTTCTTTGCTACGGCTTCGTATATCTGTTGTGGTGGTTGTTTCCGCCTATGGGCGTGGATTTGCTCCCGTTTGGGATGCTTTACTTATATCTTTTGTATGTACCCTTTTTAGGACTAGTTTTTACAAAGGAGGTGCTTCCAAATTTTTAAGAAGGTTGATTTGGACTTTAAAGATTTTTACTTGAGATTCTAAAAGTTTTAACAATGTTCTTTCACTTACAACTTTTGATGATTTAGAATGCTGGGTTTCCGGCTTTCTTAAATTGCGTTACGCCTGTAGACGTTACGTGGTTTAAGGGCCGTCATGTGCCAAATTTTGGGTCGTGACAAAGTTGGTATTAGAGCGCTAGGTTTTACCTTTCGGAGTGTAGGATGACCTTGGTGTGATGGAGAAGGTAGCTTAAGCAGAGTGACGTAGTGTTTGTATGTCCGCGACATACTTATGACACGGTACTCCGCCCAATTGACCTAAGTACTAATTGCTTGAAATTCTTTCCATGATTATATATATTCTTGTGATTCGATTTCCGTGTTCTAATCGAATCCTATTTCCATTTCTAGACATTTTGCTGCCGAAGACTATGAGGGCTTAGAGAGAGGCAGCGAGAGCCGTGGTCAGAGTTGACTCGCTTGGGACAAGGACTGACCAGGACGGTACGCTCGTTGTATAGGAGCAGATTGATCCACCTTCGATAGATCGTATCGCTAGGATAGAGGCAGAGATGCAGGACTTGCGCCAGACGATGCGATCGTTGGTTGAGTCCAGTCGAGCACAGCGACAGGAGGTTGCCACCCCTGTTACCCAGTTATTCCTTTCTATCAGCACACAGCATTGTGTCACGTATACAGCAGCAGTGGACGCAGCCCTACTAGATGAGGAGCGTCTTTCCGAGACTTTGGAAGTTCCGGAATGGATGAGGGCTCTTACAGGTGTATCAGCCCAGAGACAGATGCTTAGTCTCCGCGATAGATTCCGTTTACGTTGCGGGAGTAGCAGAGGCATGGGACGAGGACAGTTGTTTAGCTCTTATCCACAGGAGGGTCAGCAGCCATCGTATGGATGTTTCCGGTGCGGGAGTTTCCATCACCTCATCAGAGATTGTACCTTGGTACACCAGAGGAGGGCAATAGTACCATATGATACCTTATCACTTTCAGCTCACGGAGCGTTTCCCTTTACGCCTGTTGTCGCACCGCGTCAGACTTATGTTCAGAGAGGTCGTGGTCGCAGAGGGTTCGTTCAGAGAGAACATGATGGTAGAAGAAGAGGATAGCCAATTGCGGGTATAGGGCAGGCACGAGCGTTTGCTTCTACTCATCGGGACGCGCGGACGTCCAATGAAGAGTTTTCAGCTATTCTTAATTCGTATGTTCTTTTGATGCGCATGTTTGTTTAATTCGGGATCTATGCACTAGTTTATTTCTACACACTTCGTGCCATGGTTGGGTCGAGAGTCGTGTATGCTAGATCAGTCGTCTGTTGTTTTTACTCCTGTTAGCGATTCTTTTGTTGCGCGACACGTGTTTCGGTCATGTACCAATCGGATAGGAGATAGAGATTCGTCCGTCGATTTGATCCTTCTGGAGGTGTTGGACTTTGACGTTCTTCTGGGCACGGACTGGTTAGCTACGTGCTATGCGTCTGTGGACTGCATGAGAAGACAGTCAGGTTTTGTTTTCCCGGTGTGTCAGTTCTTGTTGTGCAGGGGGACTGTAGTGCCGCCTCTCACAGCTTGATTTCAGCCTTTTATGCTAGTCGGCTTTTGAGGAGAAGATATCGAGGATTCTTGGCTTCCATTCGTGATACCGGAGCCACAGTGGATTCATTGGACCGGGTTTCTATTTAGCGAGATTTTCTGATGTTGTTCCAGATGGGCCGGCGGAGCTTTAGGAGCTTAAGGGTCGGCTGCAGAGTTGCTTGATAGGGGACTTGTACGTCCAAGTGTTTCGCTTTGGGGAGCTCCTATTCTGTTCGTCAAGAAGAAGGACGGAAGTTTGAGGCTGTGTTTGGATTTTCGTTAATTGAACCGAGTTGCGGTGCGTATTAGGCATCCTTTACCTCGTATTGACGATTTAATTGATCATCTCCAGGGCGCGAGACATTTTTCTAAGTTTGATTTGGGATCAGGTCATCATTAGTTGCAGGTTCGAAGTGATGATATTCCGAAGACTGCTTTTATGCGCGCTATGGGCTTTATGAGTTTTTGGTGGTGTCGTTGGACTCACCAAGGCCCTAGCAGCATTCATGGATGTGATGAATCAGATTCTTCAGGCCATTCCTCGACCAGTTTATTGTTGTGTTATCGATGACATTCTGGTCTATTCCAAGAGTCATGAGGAACATAAGCACTTGAGGATTGTTTTGCAGACATTGGGAGGGCACCAGCTGTTTGCTAAATTCTCGAAGTGTTCCTTCAGGCTTGATAGCGTTGACTTCCTAGTTCATGTGGTTACGGGAGACGGTATTCATATAGACCCGAGGAAGATCGAGGCCGTACAGCTTTGGCACAGACCTGTATCAGTGATAGAGGTCCACAGCTTTTGGGCTTAGCCGGTTTTTACCGCCGTTTCGTGCAGGATTTCTTATGTATCGCTGCACTGCTGACCGTACTGACTAGGAAAGGAGTTCCCTTTTCTTAGACTGAGGGATGAGAGCTGAGTTTTCAGCAGTTGAAGAATCGGTTGACGACTACACCAGTTCTATCTTTGCTTTTTGGATCAGGTGACTTTTTCGTTTACTGTGGTGTTTCGCGAGTGGGGCTCGATTGTGTACTGATGTAGCATGATAGAGTTATCGCTTATGCTTCCCGACAGTTGGAGGAAGTACGAGCAGGATTAATCCCACTCATGATTTTGAGATTGCCGCGGTGCTCTTGTGCTGGTGATTTGGGGACACTACTTGTACGGAAAGTCATGTCAGATTTTCACGGACCACAAGAGCTTAATCTTCCTGCAGCGGGACTTGAGTTTGAGACAGTGCCGTTGTATGGAGCTTATGAAGGATTGTGATTGTGAGATCCTTTATTGCCCGGAGCAAGGCGATTGTGGTAGCTGATGCTTTGATTCATAGGCCCGGGGTAAGCTTGTCCCAGATGAGCGCAGTTCAGAGACAGCCTTTTGTAGATTTACAGTTCTTGTGCGACAGATGAGTACATTTTAAGTTCGCCTCCACTAGGGGACAGCTTGCTTATGTTCGCGCCCGTCCACTTTTACTTAAGCGTTTTCCCGCCGATGCCCATTTGTCTGAAATTCTTGAGCATGTTCGGCTGGGTAGAGATTTGGAGTTCTTGATTTATGACTAGGGTGTGCTACGTTTAGGGACTCATTGGTGTTTACCTGATACTGATGGGTAGAGACGCGAGATCCTAGAGCAGGCACATCAGTCAGCTTTCAGTGTTCACCCAAGTGCCACCAAGATATAACATGACTTGAGAGTTAGTTATAGTGGGAAGGGATGAAGAATGATGTTTCATATTTCATTTTGAGGTGCCTGACTTGTTAGCGAGCTAAGGTTGAGCATTTGAGACCGGCAGGAGAGTTGCAACTTTAACCGTTCCGAAGTGGGAATGGGAGTAGATCTCCATGAATTTTTTTGTGGGTCTACCCGGGTCTTGTCAAGGGTATGACTACATTCGGGTTATTGTTGTCCGAATATGCTCAATATGCTCAGTTTGCTCAGTTGTTCTTCGATAAGTTTATGTGTTTGCACGGAGTTCCTTCATGCGTTGTATCCAATAGAGGCACCCAGTTCACTAGCCATCTTTGGCAGAATCTTCAAGATGCCTTGGATACTGGTTGAGCTTTAGCTTCGCTTTTCATCCGTAGGACGATGGTCAGATAGAGCGGACTATACAGACTCTGGAGGATATGCTTGTACGTACGTACTAAGTGTTTGTTAGATGTGGGATCGTCACTTGCCATTGATGGAGTTCTCCTACGATAACAGTTATCAGGAGACATTTCAAATGGCAACTTTCAGGTCTTGTGTGGTAGGTAGTGTCAATCGCCAGTCTGTTTTACTGACTCCGCAAGAGCAGGATTTTGGACCCCAGCTAGTCAAGAGACTTCGGAGAAGATCCAGTTGGTTCCGGACAGGATGAGAGCAGCCTAATGCAGACAGAAGTTTTATGCTGACCGTCGTTGTCGCAGACTTGAGTTCGCAGTGGGAGATCATGTATTCCTACGGATTTTTTCGATGAAATGGCGTGTTGAGTTTTGGGAAGCTCAGTCCCAGATCGTAGGTCCTTTTGAGATCTTTGAAGCGAGTTAGTACCGTTGCCTATCGTTGGCACTTCCGCCCAGATTTCTGAGTATTCATCACGTATTCCTTGTGTCGATACTTCGCAAATACCTTCATGGACTTTCTCACATGATTTAGCACCAGACCATTCATTTGGACGCAATCTTTCATTCACCAGCAGCCGATAGTTATAGTGGATCGGCAGGTGGAGATAGTTCGGTCAAAGGTCCTGCTATCTGTAAAGGTTCTTTGGCGTAGCCCGTCTAGTAAGGAGATCACTTGGGAGGCTGTGAGTGAGATGATGATTTGCACTCATCTTTTTGAAGGTACTCATAGTAAGAATATTAAATTCGGGGACGAATTTCTATAAGGGGGAGATTGTAACACCTTAGAATGCGATTAGTGTAAATTAAGCGATAATGCGGGGTTTCTGTAAAAAGTTTACCAATTTAGTTTCCTTATATTTTATAACATTTAATTAATAATTTATTATTATTTGTTATGGCTTGCACACACTTGAGCATGTTAATGTGAGGGTTTGATTGTGTTAACCTTGTTTAGTGGCATGACACTTTAATCTAATCCTTTCCTCGTTTAACGTTAACCTTAACCCTAGATATTTGTGAGAAGATATTTCCTTTGTTTTGGATTGAGGGGAGGTGGCAATGATGAGTCATGGTGAGCTTCAATGCTTGCATTAATGATGGAGGTGCACTCACCCAACACTCACCCCCATCCTTATTATCTCACTCTCTCTCATTCTCTCTCACTCTATCTCTTTCTTATTGTTATCTTTCATGTCTTTCAACTCAAACTGAACCCTTATCCCATTCATCACTAAACCTTCACTAAACATCATCAAAACATCGCCAAATCACTTCTCAAGTCTTGTTTTGCCTCTAGGATCCCTTGGAGCTTGGAAAGCTAGGATCTTTGAGCTTGTGTGGTTAGCTAATGATCTCAAACTGTTAAATAGGATGGTATAGTGTTGTGTAGCATGTTAGTTGTCGTTTAGAACACTTAAAGTTTAGTTTCGTGCACATATCATATTTTTTGTGTCATATTATGATATCTGTGATCTGTTGTCACCCAAAGTGTGTACTAGAAAATCTAGCAGTGTAGTTGTGTTGTACCAGAGACCCTAAGCACGAACCCCATAGGCTCGGTTTTGGCCGGCGACATGAAGGAAAATTCCGGCGACCTCGGCCAATTGGTGGAGTTTGGACTTGGTTTTTGTAGGGAAGCTGTCTGCAGCTAATTTAGAGTGTTTGGTACCGTTTGATTTTTATGTTTTGACCGTATACAAAATCTGGGATCACTTTGCTTGTTTCTAGTATTACGACTATGCGCGTTATGTTATCCAACATGGTACATGTACCTTGTGTAGCTTTGGCTCTTGGGTTGGTTTCGTAGTGTCGCTACGCACGTTAGCTACTAGACGAACACTTGAGAGTATGTTTGGAGTTGGTGCGTCGGTCAAACGTATTTTTTACATGTTATTGGTCGATTGCTAATGTGAACTTGTTATGTTGTTATATGATCTTAGGGTTGTAGGAAAGGACTTCGGTTGCTGCGAATTGGGGAAAGCGAGTGGTTGGCTTTACTTAGTCCAAGATCATCTGTGAGTAGATTTAACATCTACAGGAGAATCGCCCGCATGGCATTATGCGTCTGGGCTATATTAAATGACATGATTATTAGTTAAAAGTATATGGGCATTGATTGTGCATGTGTACCATTGTTGCATATCTCATTTCCTATTGTATATGGACATAGTATTAATGAGACACAACACCATTATTGACGGTTCATGTTACACGAGCACTAATTGTATTCTACACACACTCCGTCGATAATTGCCATGACACGCACAACACCTATACATACGTGATATTGGATTGGTTAGGGACATTGAGACATGATCCTTATTTCCATTGTGTATAAAAAAAAGCATACACATATACCTGCATGCTTACATATATGCCATGCTATACCTCCATGCTTACACATATGCCATGTTATACCTACATGCTTACACATATACATATTGGGTATTGTATCATTATTGACAGGTATATACACATATGAGATATAGCTACATGTACATCTTGCACGCATACTTACATATACACACATATACCTTGTTTTAGCTACATGTTCACCCTTATATGATGTTGCGTTGGATTTTGGAGAAATTAGGAACCACATGATATATTAATAACTTGTTGCATTTAAATAGCATTTTTCTTTATAAGCTCATATTACCGTTTTATGGTGCATATATTATATTTCATGGATTTACGTATTGAGATATGGATTTCATTTGATGTTTTATGGATGTTTTACTCCAGATGAGATATATCAGTGGTATGGGACGCTGTTATATATGTATAAATATATATATATATATATATCAATGGTATGGGACGCTGTTTTATATGTGCATATATATAATATATATAATCATAATGATCTTTGCAAGTATTCTTATTCTTTACTTGATGTTTTCTGGATTTGAGGACCGTGGCAGTTCATGAAACTATGCATTGTTTGAAAAACCCGGTTTCTCTTGATATGATATTTCGATGCGTCCACCATATGATTTCTTGGTTCTGAGATTGGCATGTGATACCCGATTCGAGGAGTGTTAGGCACTGTCTGCGGGTACATGGTGGACCTGGTATGGTACCCCGGGGCGAGAGGTGATTTCGTGGTGTAGATGATGAGCCTGGCAGAGGGACCACTACCTACCGATGATATTATTTGGACTCGGAGGATATCTGGAGGATACCGACCGGAGTTATGAGATGTATCGATTTGTGGATTTCGAGTGTCGGAACTGGACACTCAGATTCCGTGAGACGTATGATACGGACATGAGGGCCGGTCCTGGTGACGGCGCCTGACAGATGGGTATTTATGTGTCGATGCTGGACACAAGGTTTCATGATATTTTCGGGTGTCGATGTTGGATACTCAGGTTCCATGAGACTTACAGGATTGAGGGCCGATCTGAGGATGCGGTGCCTTTGGTATTGAGATTTAGATTGTCTTGATGGACACTGGTCCTGCCACGATGAGGATTCCATGAGGATGACATGTTTTATTCCATACTCAGCATTTATTTGATATGCATTGCTTCATGTATTAGTAGTACCTGATAGAGTACCTTTCATGACTGTTGCATATACATATTGCCATTTATTGCTATCAGCTTACTTGTGATAGATTATCGCAGTACATGCATACCTGCGATTACCTACATATGTTATTTATTATTCACGAGTTAGCAACTCACCCCCGTTGTGCCACAGTGTTTTGCAGGTATCCTTCAGAGTGGTAGCGGCATGGCTTCTTATCGTATTATCTTTTGCAGCGGATACCGCGACGGCAGACTGTGTGCAGTTTTGCTATAGGTGGGTTTTGCGGTTTTCCGATGATTCTCATTGTATATCTTGTTGTACATAGTACTCTCCATCTTCTACTTTCATGTACTGACTTAGAGACGAGATGTGAGGACGATATTGTATATTATTTTGTGACTTTAGATGTCTTTTATGCTGTTGTCACTTTATATCGTCCATTTCTTCACTACGGTGTCGTATATCTGTTGTGGTGGTTGTTTCCGCCTATGGGCGTGGATTTGCTCCCGTTGGGGATGCTTTACTTATATCTTTTGTGTGTACCATTTTTTTGGCTAGTTTTTACAAAGGAGGTGCTGCAAATTTTTAAGAAGGTCGATTTGGACTTTAAAGATTTTTACTTGAGATTCCAAAAGTTTTAACAATGTTCTTTCACTTATTACTTTTGATGGTTTAGATTGCTGGGTTTTCGGCCTACTTAAATTGCATTACGCCTGTAGACGCTACGTGATTTAAGGGCCATCAGGTGCCAAATTTCGGGTCGCGACAAATTGCCGTCTTGCATCAATGCACCGTGCACTTGTTGTATTTTTATAACTCGATATTCACGTCGTGCACTATTTTCATCAAGAAACTGGCATATCCTACATTGACAAAATCCTTTTCAAAAGCACGACACCGTAAGTTTCCAACAAGTTTTTGGCGCCGTTGCCGGGGAGTGGTAAACATCATGAAGTTATTTTGAGTTATTTCTGTATATACTTTTAAAAAACCAAAACAAAAATTTAACTTTTTGACATTTTGCTCTCTGTTGTTTAGACCTGCTAACAGTATGAAACTAATTAGAAAAATTAAATTATAAAATTGTGGGAACAATTGAACATAGAGACCACAGAAGAGAATTGGAGCACGAATTCAATTTTTCGACCGGAGACTTCCTCAAATCCACCGACGCCGTCAGCTAATTATCCTCAGTTGTCTCCAAAATTTTCTCCTCCGCTCTCTTGTTCAATTCTTTTCTCAATTTTATTGTTTGATTTTTATAATATTTAGTGTGCAGGAGTTTTGACACATATATCATTTTTCGCTCTAAAATTTCCATTTTTCCGACTTTTTCAGATTCTAAAGAATTGCGAATTGCAATCGTGTGGAGCAAAGTGTACATTCAAGGCTAAGGTGATAATGAATTACAGTGCCAAAGGCATGTGAAGTTTGACCCGCACAAGCGAGCTTTTCAAGCCAATCGGATTCAATTCAACGGGGGTTTCTTAACCCAAAAATCCATCGGTACGTATTTCCTAAACACATTCTTCTCAAATCCGATGCGTCCACTATTCTATCTTTGCAGAATTCTTTGCAAGTTCATTGCCAATCGTTAAAGGAACTAACCCGTATTTGTTGCAGCACTACGTTTAAACATAAAAAATGATTGTTTGATGTGTTGAAAAAACTTTTCATTGAATTGCGCATTGCAAAAATTTAATACGGAATTAAGGGCAAAAGAACCCCAACAAGATACGGTAAGGGATTTCATCACCCTTCTCCGTGGCCCACAAACCACAAAGAACGAGCATTTTTCACACCCCCATTAATATTAAAAGAAATTAGACTTTCAGCCTCTAAGGACTTCATGCTCAATAGGGAAAAGTTAAGTGTATTTCGAACACCACCCTTCCGTATATTGTTCAAGAAGTGTCTAGGAAAGTGTGAAAGGCATAACCGCCGAAAGAGAGAAGGTTATTCTAATTAAGGATCCTCACGAAAGCGAAGGACAACCTCCCTTCTTCTTTGCAGTTACCTGGCTTCTCGATCAGTCTATCTTGGACCCGTTTCACGATATACTTTTACTTCACAAATCAAGTTTTTGTGTAGGTCTAGTTGACCTTGGTAACCCATAGATTATTTAGGTGTGTTGTAACACCTTAGAATGCGATTAGTGTTAATTAAGTGATAATGCAGGTTTTTTGTATAAAGTTTACGAAATTGGTTTTCTCACATTTTATAACAATTAATTAATATTTTATTATTATTTGTTATGGCTTGCACACACTTGTTCATGTTAATGTGGAGGTTAGTTAGTGTTAATCTTGTTTAGTAGCCATGACACTTTAAGCTAATCTTTGCCTTGATTAAACTTGCTTTAGATATTTGTTGTGAGAGTAGATATTTGTTTTGGATAGAGAGGAGGTGGCAAGGTGACTCATGGAGGAGTCATGCTTGCTTTAATGAAGGTGAGGGAGAGAGTAAGTGTAAGGGTACACTCACCCTATACTCACATGTTCAGACCATAATATTGCATTTATCATTCCCCTATTCTTACCCTTTTTGTAAATAAACAGGTACTCTTGACGCACGTTTGTTGCATATTACAGGATACAGGTTTCTGGAGCAAATACAGTGAAAAGGACACAAAACAACAGAAAAGGGGATTTTTGACCAACTATTAGACGGATCCTAGTCAAGCCTAGTCGAAGAACAGTGCAAGGTCCAAAAAGTCATGTGAACGGTTAAAAGATCGCTACAAGTATTCTCTGAAATATCTGGAAGAGAATAAGAAGCCCAACAGAGAAACCATATATGGAAACAGAAGCCCAAAGGTCCAGTGAACCAAGACCAGAAAGATCAGAGCCCAATTCCCTTTATTGGCCGCGGAAGAGCGGCCAAACCCTACCTGGCGCCGCGCTTCCGCGGCCATTCAATAACCGTGTCGGTGGAATTCTTCTGTACTGTTTCGTCGGTGCATAAGTTAGGATTTTATGTGGGCAAATATGTAATTGCGCAAGTGCGAGAGTCTGTAACCCTAGGTTTCCTATTTTCCTATAAATTGTAATTTTAGATCTAAAAATTGAATGCCTCTTTTCAATCAATAAAATTCAGAATTTCTGGAGGTGACATTTCAGATCTGTTCTTCTTGTTTGGAGGGAGCCATCAATCTAGTAAGTCTTTTCTTTTAGTTATAATGTCTTCTCATCCCCTAATGAGCGAGTAGTCTCCTCGCTTGTTAGGGTTAGCCCTAGGGAAAGGGTTGAGAGATGAAATCTCTTGCCCCTTTCAATGCCACCTTCACCTAATGAATTAGAACTTCACGCATACGCGCACAACCGCTCCCTGCGACATCCTACCCTTCGAGGTAACGATGAACCGTAGTATAAAGGGCCGGTTCCGCGCGTTTTCCGTGAGGGTTAGGATAATTATCAACAAAGGTAGGGTACAAATCTAGAGGAAGAAACATCTTCCCAAAAGATTTGTATCCACTTTATTGATAATTAACTTAACATCTAATAGATCTAAAACAAAGTAGGCATTGAAAGCGGTGATGAAAAACTTTAATCTCCAAAACTTCCCCAAAGCCTAACCCTAGCAAGATTCTTAAATTAGATTAATTAGATCCAATATTTTAGATTTCTATAAACCAACCAAAACTACAAATATAATCAACTCGTTAAAACACAATAAAGAAATTTACCCGTCTCTGTGGATCGACCCGCACTCACCGGCTAGCTGCGAAGCGACGCCGTTTCTGATTGCTGTAAACTTATAATTTTTGGAACAATCAAATGGCGCCGTTGCCGGGGACGGCGTAATTTTTCTTTTTTATGAATTTTCGGGTTGATATAAATTTTAAAAATTATAAAAATCTGAAAATATAAAAAAAAAATATAAAAAAATAATCAACTTTGATCTGTTTGAAGGGTATATTTTTGAATCTTGCAGGAACAGCGTCAAATCGTAGATCTGAAATTTTACAGAGCGCAAATCAGAAAGTTACATATAAGAACAGAGAGGAACCATCATTACAGAGCAACACAGTTTTTTCCAGCGGCTGAACCCACTCCCTGACCGCGCTTCCGCCGCAGAATAGGCCCTCAAGCCGCGGTTCCGCGCTCCAAAGGACACGTCAGCGCACCAACTTTGGTGGGTTTGTCTCTCTTTCTTCCCTCTGCAACCTAAAGTATATCTCTCTATAAAAAGTTTTCTGCAGGAATTCTTTGCGTAAAGAGTCTTTCTCCCCCTTCTAAATAACAGATTTCTGCAGGTTTCTTTGCGCCGCGCTAAAACGTTTTTTTGATTGCAAGTGAAATTTTATTGTTTTGCATAATTTAACCGGACTCTAAGGGGCTAATTGAACAATTTCAGATTGGGTGGGGATTTCATCACCCTTCCCAGGACCCCAGAAAACACCTAAAGCATTTTGCATCAACCACCTTTAATTAAAAAAGATTAGACTCAGACCTAAGGACATCGAGATCAATAGGAAAAGGACTAGGGTAGGCATCAGCCGTTTATCCTAACCGACATTGCGGTGTCTAGGCTAGTGGTTATTAATTAGGCCCACTGTAGTGGTGGTTCCTTCCCACTTACCTGGTTGTATTTGTCCGTGAAGAGGCGGTTGGAGGTCTATTTCTAGCCCTAGTTAGGAGCTGTCTAGTAGACCTAGGCAACCCTAGATCTAGGCCTGATTGTGCATGTGTGGTTGATACTTTTGTGTCATGAGTGCGTTTTCTAAAACTCTTTTTGCAAAACTCACACAAAAAAAAAATAAAAAAAATAAAAAAAAATAAAGAAAAATCTTTTCAAAACTTGCAACTTGCCGTTAAGAAAACTTGCACCTCACTTCCACCATCTCTCCTTCATTGACGTTATCTTACACCCACATTCTGTTTTTCTATTTTTTTTCTGACTGCACAACCCTTTAGTGTATGTTATCTTGGACTAGGGATACTAACGCCCGATTAGTCCGTGTTTCGTTGGTACCGACCAACGAACCCTTCGACGAACCCTTCGTCGATCTTCCGTCCACTTCCTTACCTCCAGCCTCAAATTCTTTCACCGAAGGTATGTCGGGATTCAACCCCAACGATACCTTACCGACGGGAATGATTCCACCTCCGCCAGGTGCGAATAACCCGAATCTTCTGCCTGTTGTAGCGCCCGCACGAGTCGCGCTCCAGGATCTCTTCTACCCCGTCCTCACTTCCTTACCTACATGTCTTTCACCCCCACCGGCAAATGGGGACAACTTTGAAATAAAACTACACTTCATCAATATGCTGCCTAAGTTTCATGGTTTGGAATCCGAAGATGCATATATTTTCATTAATAAATTCCAAAACGTTTGCGCCATGATGAAGACAACCCAATTAAGTGATGACGCAATAAGGCTAAGGGTCATTCCTTTTACCTTATGTGACCTAGCCGAGAAGTGGCTATACAGCACCGCATCATATTCAATTAGAAATTGGGACGAGTTTGTGAGAGCTTTTCTGAAAAAGTTCTATCCTCATCATAAAACTGCTAAAATCCGGAATGAGATTATACAATTCTCACAGCTTCCGTCCGAACCATTCTGGAAGTGTTTCGAGAGATTTAAAGACCTACTTGTTCAATGCCCTCATCATGGGATAGAAAAGTAGAAACTTTGCCAAACTTTATACGAGGGATTGAACGCAGCAACGAAGCAGTTGCTAGAAACAATTTGTCAAGGTCATTTTCTCTCCAAGTCTAGCGACGAAGCTTGGCAGTTTCTTGAGGACCTAAGTGAGCAAACAATTCAGTGGGAGAGTACCAAGACCACATCATCTTCTTCAGTTGGTCAATCTAGGGCGGGCATACATCAAATAGATATGTCGATAGCTATGAAGGTCGAGATGGCCTCACTTATGAAGAAGCTAGAAGCCATTGAGACAAAAATCTCATCGTCTTCTCCTGCCCCTACTCCACCCATACGAACTGTTTGTGCTTGTTGTTCAAACCCATCACATCTCACCGAAGAGTGCCCTTATAATGCACCCATTCAAGGGCAGGATCAAGTCAATGCTGCATTCCAGCAAAGACAAAGAAACGATCCGTACTCTTCGACATACAATCAAGGGTGGAGGTGTCACCCAAATTTCGCTTGGAACCAAAATCAACAAGTCCAAGGGAATAATAATTTTCAAAGAGCTCCTCTACAACAACAACAAGCACCCTTACAAACTCAAAACCAGCAACCTTTCCAACAACAACCTTATACAAATCAACCGAACAATTTGGTTCAACCAAATGATGATAAGGTTAGCTCGCTCGAGAAAAGTCTAGATGCATTTCTCAAGCAATCTACAGAATCCGCAGCAAGATTTGAAAGTTATGT
Source organism: Agapanthus africanus (assembly GCA_030015575.1). Classification (NCBI taxonomy): domain Eukaryota; kingdom Viridiplantae; phylum Streptophyta; class Magnoliopsida; order Asparagales; family Amaryllidaceae; genus Agapanthus; species Agapanthus africanus. The sequence continues at coordinate 293,050,911 of JASDDO010000016.1, forward strand.
TCAATCTTTATTGAATAACAATGCCTCACACGATCAGAGTATCAAATCTATTGAGGCACAAATTGCACAATTAACTGCTGCGTTGAGCGAGAGAGAAAAGGGAAAGCTTGCATCTCAACCATTGCCCAATTCCGGTCACACACAAAACGCATATAACAATCACAATGTGAATGCGGTGACCACGTTGAGATCCGGAAGAGAGTTGCAAAATAATGTGGAAACTAATGATGACATCCCCGCCGGTGGTTCTTCTTCCCCTTCTTCATTTTCTTCACTTCCTTCTTCACCTTTTTCTTTAGAGCCTATTCTCCACCCTTCACACGGCTCTACTTCTTCTGACCCGAACGGACCCATTTCTCACAACACGAACACATCCACACTGGGATCCGTTCCTCCTCCACATTCTACTCCACAGACTTTTGACTCAACAAATTTTCAGAATGCTCCATTCCCAAACAGGTTGAGTCCTAATAAATTAAATACACAAGTGGAGAAGATTGTGGAGATATTTAAGCAGGTTAGCATAAATATACCTCTCTTGGAGGCTATCCAACAAGTCCCTTCATACGCGAAAATCTTAAAGGGCTTGTGCACCTCGAAGAGAAAGGCATCTCAAGTACCCAAGAAAGTGCTAGTGGCTAGTGTAGTGAGCAATGCTATTAACCACCATCAAACCTTACCCCAAAAACGAAAGGACCCCGGCTGTCCTACTATTTCAATTACAATTGGGGATAAGAACATTAATCGAGCACTTTTAGATCTTGGGTCTAGTGTTAACCTGATTCCTTACTCCGTGTACGAACAATTAGGGGTTGGAGAGTTGAAACCCACTCGTTGCACTCTCCAAATGGCTGATCGATCAATCACCTATCCAAGGGGACAACTAGAGGATGTGTTGATCAAAGTCGGGGAATTCATATTCCCCGTTGATTTTATCGTTATGGATACACAACCTGTTGCTAACCCAAGAAACCAAATTCCGGTGATTCTTGGTCGACCAATTTTGGCCACTTCCAATGCCGTAATAAATTGTCGCAATGGCTCCATGACTCTATCCTTCGGAAAGAGGTCTAGTGAGTTCAATATTTATAAGATGGGAAGTCTGCCCCCCGTGCCTAAAACTAGTACACGAGAAGTTTGCTCTATTCACGAAATCACGCAGGAGGACTGCGAGCTTGAAAGATTTCTATTTGATGAAAGCAGTTTTGACGCCACTAGTGCGTCCCTCCTTGAGCATAATATCGTTGACACAACCGATGTGGATTATGAATGTTTCACTTTTTTGGATGATGACGACTCACAGCCCGAATATGAGTCGTTTGAATTTTTGGATGAGGCAGTCGAACCATCCGAATCGGTTGTTTGCAGTGATTTCGAATCTGTGTTGGAGTCCTTTAAGTTCGAGGTAGAATCTGCAATGATTCTTTCGCCTCCGAAACTCGAACTAATGTCCTTACCGCCTCACCCTAAATATGCTTACATAGGTAAGAATGAGACTTTTCCCATTATCATATCAGCCTCTCTAGCCTTCGAGCAAGAGAAAGCTATTTTAAAAGTCTTACAAGATAGGCGGCAAGTTTCCAGTTGGACTATGGCGGACATCGAGGAGATAAGTTCCCTCATAAGTGAATATCATACACATGTGATGGATGATGCCATGTCAATAAAGGACCCACAGGAACATCTTGGGGGTATTGTGGTGAGTCAACTTCCTCCCTTAGAAGTTGAAATACCCCCCTTTCTTTTAATAAGATACGAGAATGCCAACACTCCACTGATTGCTGATCATTCGCATTCTCGTTTCGATGCATCACCATCACCTGTATATTTCCCTCCACACCTCCCATACCACTACTTCTATCTTCCCAAATTCTTTGCGGACCACCACAACTTATTCTTCCACCAACCAATATCCTTTACTAATAAATTTTTCAAATGGTTGGTGTTGACTTTTGGCCGATGCAAAGTTTGGCAGTAATGTATAACATAGTTTAAATGAAGTTTGGGGGAGGGCCTCTTTGTACATATTTTTGTTTTTCTTAAATAAAATATAAAAATTATAAATAAATAAACAGGGAAGTATCGGTGTTTTGACCCTCTTGGTTTAGCATGACAGTGAGGACACTGTCAAGTTCAAGTTTGGGGGTATGCTCGGTACGTCTTCTTCCTTCGCATTCATTTGTACATATTTTTGCATTTGCATACTTATTTGAAAAACCATAAAAATTTGAAAAATTTCAAAAATTATAAAAATTGATGTATTCAATTTTGGCTAATTGACTTGAGTTTGACAAATAGGGTAACTGGTTAGGAACAACTAGATCTTAGACTTAGTGAATTAAAAACCCTAAAAATAACATTCCTTAAAGTTTAACAGTAGAAAGTATATGCCTTGTAGTTTATTTAGAAATAGGCAAATTTTGGGTTCACTTCTTGGGCTAAGTCAAAAACAAGGGATGAGTATTGATGTTCTTATTAGAGTATAAGTTTGAAAAATAGTTCATATCTTAAGTCTAGATTCTGAAAATGTATACCCTACAATTTGCACAATCACGCACCTTGAAACTTGGAATAGTAGAAGAGACCTTGAAAGGCTCTTGTCTAAAGTCCTTAGTATGAAAAAGTGTGAATAAATAAAAAAATGCACACTGGTTTTTGTGATTACTTAAGGCTGCAAAAAAAATAAATAGAAAAATATTTAGCGAGGGTGCTTCATCACCTAGTGCCTTAGACCAACTGGTTTGGGAGTCACTGCTAAAGTCTTGGGTGTTGCAAAGACTAGGAAGTATGCTTTAAAGTGCAAACGAATTTTGTAATTGGTCGTTGGTACCTCAAGAAGTATTAACGGTCGCATGAAGGATGTGTAAGCAAATTTCATTTAAATTCACCTACTAAGAAGTACTTTGGACAATGGACGAGAGTACGATTGCTTGATTTGAATTTCCAAGTGTAGGGGTGACTTATACACACACGTAAGGGTATGTGATTGGAATTTAGATAAGAGAGAGGAATGAAGAATAGAACTTGTATCTTTAATAGAGTTGATAGAAATTCCTAAGTGGAGATAAAACCCTAGAAGGAAAACTTAGGAAATGCCGAAAGCTAAGTAGATCTGCATGATATATATAATCTTAAGTTAAATGATGAGGAAGTGTGAAGAATATGGGTGGATAATTTATGAGTCGACGATTATAGAATTCCTTGTTAGAAAACCTAATTGGAGAACAAAAGTCAAGGGGCCAAATTGATAGGATTTTGTGGGTGTAATCCGCTGAAAACCCTCAGGAGACAACACTCCTCCTACTAAGGACACCTAGAGGTTTAACGGCTTGTTGCACGTGCTCAGTGCAATCGCGTTTCCCTGCGAAAGTGCGGTTAGGTTTTTTGTAGTGAATAAAAAATAAGTTTGCTCGAGGACGAGCAAAAGGTAAGTTTGGGGGTATTTGTTCAGACCATAATATTGCATTTATCATTCCCCTATTCTTACCCTTTTTATAAATAAACAGGTACTCTTGACGCACGTTTGTTGCATATTACAGGATACAGGTTTCTGGAGCAAATACAGTGAAAAAGACACAAAACAACAGAAAAAGGGATTTTTGACCAACTATTAGACGGATCCTAGTCAAGCCTAGTCGAAGAACAGTGCAAGGTCCAAAAAGTCATGTGAACGGTTAAAAGATCGCTACAAGTATTCGCTGAAATATCTGGAAGAGAATAAGAAGCCCAACAGAGAAACCACATATGGAAACAGAAGCCCAAAGGTCCAGTGAACCAAGACCAGAAAGATCAGAGCCCAATTCCCTTTATTGGCCGCGGAAGAGCGGCCAAACCCTACCTGGCGCCGCGCTTCCGCGGCCATTCAATACCCGTGTCGGTGGAATTCTTCTGTACTGTTTCGTCGGTGCATAAGTTGGGATTTTATGTGGGCAAATATGTAATTGCGCAAGTGCGAGAGTCTGTAACCCTAGGTTTCCTATTTTCCTATAAATTGTAATTTTAGATCTAAAAATTGAATGCCTCTTTTCAATCAATAAAATTCAGAATTTCTGGAGGTGACATTTCAGATCTGTTCTTCTTGTTTGGAGGGAGCCGTCAATCTAGTAAGTCTTTTCTTTTAATTATAATGTCTTCTCATCCCCTAATGAGCGAGTAGTCTCCTCGCTTGTTAGGGTTAGCCCTAGGGAAAGGGTTGAGAGATGAAATCTCTTGCCCCTTTCAATGCCACCTTCACCTAATGAATTAGAACTTCACGCATACGCGCACAACCGCTCCCTGCGGCATCCTACCCTTCGAGGTATCGATGAACCGTAGTATAAAGGGCCGGTTCCGCGCGTTTTCCGTGAGGGTTAGGATAATTATCAACAAAGGTAGGGTACAAATCTAGAGGAAGAAACATCTTCCCAAAAGATTTGTATCCACTTTATTGATAATTAACTTAACATCTAATAGATCTAAAACAAAGTAGGCATTGAAAGCGGTGATGAAAAACTTTAATCTCCAAAACTTCCCCTAAGCCTAACCCTAGCAAGATTCTTAAATTAGATTAATTAGATCCAGTATTTTAGATTTCTATAAACCAACCAAAACTACAAATATAATCAACTCGTTAAAACACAATAAAGAAATTTACCCGTCTCTGTGGATCGACCCGCACTCACCGGCTAGCTGCGAAGCGACGCCGTTTCTGATTGCGGTAAACTTATAATTTTTGGAACAATCATCACCCCCTCATCCTTATCACCTCACTTTCTTATTATCATCTCACCCTCTCTCTTTCTCAATTATTTTTCCTCTCCTCTTCACGCAAACTGAAACCCTCACCTTTGCTTCACTAAACCTTGCAAAACCTTCATCAAATACCACCAAATCGCTTCCCAAGTTATGTTTTAGCCACTAGGATCACTTGGAGCTTGGATAGCTAGGATCTTTTGAGCAAATGTGGATAGGTATAACCTCTAAACTGTTAAATAGGTGTTTTAATGTTGTGTGGCTTATTAGTTTCAGTTTAGAACACTTAAAGTATAGTTTCGTGAACATATCGTATTTTTAGTGTCATAATAGGATGTCTGTGATCTGCTATGACCCCGAGTGTATACTAGAAAATCTAGCAGTGTAGTAGTGTTGTACTAGTGACCTTAAGCATTCACCTGAAGAACGAACCCCATCTGATCGGTTTTGGCCGGCGGCATATAGGTAAAATCCGGCAACCTCGGCTATTTTTGGGAGTTTGGGCTTGGGTTTTGTATGGTAGCTGTCTGCAGTTGTTTAGAAGTGTTTGGTATTGCTTGATTTTTATGTTTTGATAGTATACAAAATCTGGGATCACTTTGCTTGTTTCTAGTGTTTCGACTACGCGCGTTACGTTATCCGACACAGTTCGTGTACTTTGTGTAGCTGTTGCTCTTTGGTTGGTTTCGTAGTGTCTCTACGCACGTTATCCACTAAACGAACACTTGAGAGTTTGTTTGGAGTTGGTGCGTCGATCAAACGTAGTTTGTACGTGTTATTGGTCGATTTCTAATGTGAACTTGTTATGTTGTTATACGATTATAGGACCGCAGGCGGGGACTTCGGACGCTACGAAGAAGGGAAATCAAGTAGTTGGCTTAACTTAGCTCAAGATAATCAGTGAGTAGATTTAACATCTACAGGGGAATCGCCCGCATGGCATTATGTATATGGGCTAGATTCAATGACATGATTATTAGTTATAAGTATATCGACATTGATTGTGCATGTGTACCATTGTTGCATACTTCATTTTCCTATTGCATATGGACATAGTATTAACGAGACACAACACTATTATTGACGGTTCATGTTGCACGAGCACAAATTGTATGCTACACACACACCGTCAGTAATTGCCATGACACGCACAACCCATATACATATGTCATATTGTATCAGTAATTGCCATGACACGCATAATATATATACAGATATGATACTTTATCGGTAATTGCCATGACACGCACAATATATATACATAGGTAATATTGTATCGGTATTTGTTATGACACGCACAACCCATATATAAATGTGATATTGTATCAGTAATTGCCATGACACGCACAACCCCTATACATATGTGATGTTGTATTGGTTAGGGACAATTGAGACATTGATTCTTATTCCATTGTGCATATGGGATATAGCTAACACATATACATACGTGATATTGTATTAGTTAGGGACGATTAAGACATTGATTCTTATTCCTTTGTGCATATGAGATATAGCTAACACATATACATATGTGATATTGTATTGGTTAAGGACAATTGAGACATTGATTCTTATTCTATTTCGCATATGAAAGGTAGTATACTTGCATACCTACATTCTTACACATATGCCTTGCTATGCCTACATGCTTACACATATGCTTTGCATACCTACATGCTTACACATATACCTTACTATAGCTACATGTTCACCTTTATATGATGTTGCATGGACTTTGGAGAAATTGGGAACCGCATGATATATTTAATAACTTGATACATTTAAATAGCGGTTTTTCCTTCTTATGCTCATATTACTGTTTTATGTTGCATATATTATATTTCATGGATTTACGCATTGAGATATGGATTTCATGTGATTTTATGGATATGAGGACCGTGTTATTTCAAGAAATTATGCATTGTTTGAAAAACATGGTTTCTCTTGATATGATATTTCGATGCGTCCACCATGAGTTTTCTCGGTTCTGAGACTTGTGTTAGAAACCCGATGTGAGGAGCTGGATGAGACCGTGTATGGGTAAATAGTGAGGCTCGGAGGTACCTCGGGGCAAGAAGATCGCAGATGATGGCGTTGAGCCTGAGGCAGGAGGAGTACTACCTTACCGATGATAGTATTTGGTCTCGGCGGTTATCTGGGTGATACCGACCGGAGTTATGTACGGACATGATATGTTGATTGCGAGTGTCGATATTGGACACTCAGGTTCCATGAGATGTACAGACATGAGGGCCAGTCCTGGTGACGGCGTCTGAGAGATGGGTATTTACGTGTCGATGCTGGACACTAGTTTTCATTATGTTTTCGGGTGTCGATGTTGGACACTCAGGTTCCATGAGACTTACATGATATGAGGGCCGATCTGAGGATGCGGTGCCTGAGGTATTAGGATTTGGATGTGTCGTTGATGGACACTAATTTCTCCACGATGAGGATTCCGTGTTGATGATATGTTTTATCCCATACTCGGCATTTATTGATATACATTGCTTCATGTTTTAGTAGTACCTGATAAAGTACCCTTCATGATTATTGCATATACATATTACCATATTATACTATCAGTTTGCATGTAATAGATTATCGTAGTACGTGTATACCTGCGATTACCTGCATGATGTTATTTACTATTCACGAGTTGGCAACTCACCCCCGTTGTGCCACGGTATTTTGCAGGTTGTCCTTCAAATAGTAGCAGCGGCAGGGCTTCTTCTTATCGTATCATCTTTTATAGCGGACACCGCTACGGCTGACTGTGAGCAGTTTTGCTATAGGTGGGTTTTGCGGTTATCCGATGATGCTCATTGTATATCTTTTTATATCTAGTACTCTGCATCTACTACTTTCAAGTATTGACTTAGAGACGAGATGTGAGGACGATATTGTATACGTTTTTGTGACTCTGGATGTCGTGCTCGTGTGAGCCGACTTTTGTTTTGCAGCTTTATTCCTTTATGCAGTTTTCACTTATATCATCCATTCCTTCGCTACGGTGTCGTATATCTTCTTGTGGTGGTTGTTTCTGCCTTTGGGCGAGATTTGCTCCCGTTTGGGGATTCTCTACTTATATCTTATGATTGTACCCCCTTTTGGGCTAGTTTTTACAAAGGTGGTGCTACCAAAATTTTTTGAAAGTAAATTTGGACTTTAAAGAATTTTTACATGAGATTTCCAAAGTGTTTTTAACAATGTTCTTGTCACTTACTACTTTTGATGGTTTATATTTTTGGGTTTTCGGCTTACTTGAATTGGGTTACGCCTGTAGACGTTACGTGGTTTAAGTGCCATCACGTGCCGAATTTCGGGTCGTGACATGTATGCAGTGTGTCATGTTTGCGTTCTTGTTGTGCCTTTTTGTGTGATATTTGTTGTTTGTGATAACATATATTAAAAAAATTTAGGATTTGTAAGCATCACCTTTTTTCCATTTCCTTAGTCTTTCCCTAATCACTTCCGGATAGTGCATGTTAGGTTGGACTAGACACAATATCGATTAGTCCGGTTCGTGACGATATCTTCTGACTCTTCTATACCTTCTTATTCCTCGGAACCGTCCGAGATCTTCTTAGTTTCTGCTTTATCGGAGCTGTCGGATTCTACACTTCATTCACCTTCACTTTCTTTTCCCACATCACCAACGATAACGGAACAAATAGTCATAGAGCAGCAAGAGGCGGTGTTGCAAGACAGATGCTACCCACACCGTTCATCCCTACATTCGTGCATACTATTACCCACCATTGCGGCAAACAACTATAAAATCAAATCACAATTCATACCACTACTCCCAAAATTCTATGGACTCAAGTCCGAGGATGCTTACCTTCTAATCAGTGAATTTGAGGGAGTGTGTGCTATGATGAAAATTCACAGAGTCGGTGAGGATGTCGGTAAGCTAAAATTCATTCCTTTTGTGCTTAAAGACAATGCGAAAAGTTGGTTAAACATTTTTCCAGCTAAATCGATCACGGCATGGGACAACTTTGTGAAAGTATTTCTAAAGAAATTTTACCCTATTCACAAAACCGTGCGAATTTGGAATGAAATCCGCAATTTTAAGCAAAAGGAGGATGAAATTTTTTGGAAGTGCTTAAAAAAATTCAAGGATATCTTAATCAAATGTCCCCATCACGGGTTAGAACAGTGGATGTTGTGTCAGATTGTCTATGAGGGTTTAGACTCTAGTTCGCGCATGATGTTAGAGTCTATGTGTCAGTGCAAATTTCTGAGTTATGGTGCTAAGGACGCTTGGAACTTTTTAGAACAACTGGCTGACAAAACCATTCAGTGGAAGAGTGTGAGTGAGAAACCATCTGTGACTAGGAGCGGTGCATACATAGTTGACACCTCTATAGCAACCGAAGCAAAAATCGCCGCTCTTATACGGCGAATGGAAGCTTTAGAGTGCAAAAATTCACCGCTACCGGTCAACCAAGTTTCTCAAACCTTGTGTGCTAATTGTCAGCATCCTAGCCACATAGCGGAAGAATTTCCGTTTCTCGTCGGGTCCCAGGGACACGAAAATATTAATGCGCTATATCAGAACCAGCGTCCCAGGAATGACCCTTTCTCCCAGATGTACAATCCTTGTTAGATGAATCTTCCCAATTTCGCTTGGAATCAGGCACCTTTTCAAATCAACAATTCAAACCCTCCTTTCCAACAATTTCAAAATTCAAAATTTCAAAACCAGAAAATAGGATACTCCAATAACCAGCCCCAACAGCCGAATCAGCCCAACGCAATCTTTACGGCCCTGGGTTTGTCCAAGACGACAAGAGGGTGTCATCTATTGAAAAAGGGTTGCAAGCTTTAATTAAAACCTCTGCGTAGACTACATTAAGTCTGGCTACTTTTATACAAACATCTGGTCAGTTGCATAGCGCTAACACACAAGCGGTAGCCAGACTGGAAATCCAAATCAGTCAACTAGCTGCTGCAGTAAATGAACATGAAAAGGGAACATTCTCTTCCCAACCTGTGACAAATCCGAGAGAGTGGAGAAAAAACAACGCTCGTGTTGTTCAACAGAACAACATTGAGAATGCGAATGTCGTCAGTGTCCTTAGATTCGGACACGCGATTGAAAACAAGGTTGTCAAACCCAATGACTCATCCAAACGTGCGGTTGTCAGTTTAGAGGCACGCGTCTCATCATCTGTTCCTTCTTCCGGTCCGTCTTCATATTCATTGCCTTCTTCCTCTTAAACTTCTTATTCTTCTTCATCGTCAGCTGCACATCCTTCAAAGAAACCTGAGATATCACCGCAATTCCGTCCCACTGTTCCAGCTAGAACACTCACACCTTATACACCTGTTTCATCTGCAACTTCTTCGAACCAAGTGTTTGAGCCCAAGGCTCCCTATTCCAATAGGTTGAAATCAAAGAAGCCCTCTGCAAGTACGGAAAAGGTGTTAGAAGTCTTCAAACGCTTTGAAGTCAACATTCCATTGTTGGACGTGGTCCAACAAGTCCCGGCAAATGCAAAATTCTTGAAGGATTTGTCCACGCAAAAACGATGCACGAATGTGCCCAAAACAGTCTTCGTAGCCGCCACTCTAAGCGATGTCTTGTCTAGATCTAATCCAGTAAAATATAAGGACCCTGGTTGTCCTACTATTTTTTGCACTATCGGGGACAAGAAAATCAATCGTACCTTGTTAGACTTAGGGGAAAGCGTGAACCTTCTCCCTTATTCATTTTACGAACAACTGGGATTGGGAGAACTTAAGGTGACCAAAGTGACTCTGCAATTGGCAGATCGATCAACAAAGGTACCGAGGTGAGAAATCGTTGATGTTCTGATCAAGGTTGGGGAATTCATTTTCCCTGTAGATTTCATCGTATTGGAGATTGAACCCGTCGCCAATCCAAGTGGTCAGATTCTAGTCATACTAGGGCGGCCATTCCTAGCCATGTCCAACACGTTGATCAATTGTTGTAACGGATCCATGAAACTCTCATTTAGAAACATGACGATTGACCTCAACATCTTCACGCTAGGAAACCAAGGGAGCGAGAGACACGATGACACATTTCAAGTCAACGTTGTACTTGATATGTCTGAGGAGGGAACATTTGACTTCAAAAATGAGTGTCTTGATGAAATGTTTAAAGAACTGTTTTCTATGGAGCTTCTTTTCCTTGAGAAGCTAAGTCCTGAACAGGTTTCCTATGCCCATTGGGGGCCCCAATTTGAACCACTTCGTAACGAACCGGCCCCTGAAGGGTGACCATCTGTGGAGGAGCCACCTAAAGTTGACCTTAAGGTTCTTCCTGAACACCTCAAGTATGCATACTTAGGCAAGAATGAAACGATTTCGGTTATAATCAAAACCGACCTTACGCCCGAGCAAGATTTGTCCCTCATGAACGTTCTAAGAAAGAACATGGAAGCAATTGGTTGGTCAATGGATGATATCAAAGGAATCAGCCCTGCAATTTGTCAGCACAGAATCCACATAACTGATGATTCCAAACCCTTCAAATATCCTCAACGCCGGCTTAACCCGGTAATGAAAGATGCGGTGCGGAATGAAATGCTACAGTGTCTTGACAATGGGATCATTTATCCCATATCTGATAGCAAATGGGTGAGCCCCATTCACGTTGTACCAAAAAAATCGGGTATCACTGTAATCACGAATGAACAAAACGGGCTAGTCCCAACCTGCACACAAACGGGTTGGAGAGTCTCTATTGATTGCAGAAAGCTCAACGCAGCCATACGCAAGGATAGTTTCCCGCTGCCCTTCATTGATCAAATGCTTGAACGCCTAGCCGGACATGCCTACTATTGTTTCCTAGATGTATATTCTGGCTACAATCAAATCACGATCGATCGAGAGGATCAGTACAAAATAACATTCACTTGTTCTTTTGTTAGATTCTCCTACCGTCGCATTCCCTTTGGGCTGTGCAATGCACCTGCAACATTTCAACGGTGCAAGATGAGCATCTTTTCTGACATGGTAGAACGATTCTTGGAAGTGTTCATGGATGACTTCTCCATCTTTAGAGATTCATTTTTTGAGTGTCTGAGGCATCTTGAACTGGTTCTGATACAGTGCAAGGAAAAACACCTCACACTCAATTGGGAGAAGTGTCATTTCATGGTTAAACACGGCATTGTGTTATGATATATCATTTCTGAAAATGGCATCGAAGTCGATAAAGCAAAAATCGATGTCATTTCAAGCCTCCCACATCTATGGACTGTCCGTGACATCAGGGCATTCTTAGGCCACGCCGGTTTTTACAAGCGTTTCATCAAGGATTTTAGCAAACTGGCTAGGCCCTTGACATCTTTTCTGGCTAAGGATATTCCTTTTGATTTCAACTCTGAGTACCTTACTGCATTCATGCTTCTGAAATCAGAGCTCACTTCCCCTCCGATCTTAATTGCGCCATACTGGAAGGAACCTTTCGAGCTAATGTGCGATGCTTCTGACTTTCCGATAGGTGTTGTCTTAAGACATCGATTAGAAAAGAAGCCGCACGTTATCCATTATGCGAGCAGGACATTGAATGACGCATAGCTGAATTACACCACCACTGAAAAGGAATTCTTAGTTGTTGTGTACGCACTTGAAAAATTCCGTCCTTACTTGATCGGGACCCACGTCACGATTTACACTGATCATTCTGCACTTAGGCACCTCTTTGCAAAAAAGGATACCAAAGCCAGATTGATACGTTGGATTCTCCTTTTTCAAGAATTTGACATGACCATCAAGGATAAGAAGGGAATCGAAAATTTTGTTGCCGATCATTTGTCTTGCTTTACAAATGCACCAATTGAGGAAATTCCAATCAACGAGCAATTCCCAGACGAACAACTTCTCGCCGTATTAGTCGAACCCTGGTTTGCTGATACCGTGAACTTTCTTATCACTGGGGAAACACCTTTTTTTTGTTCGAATCAGGACAAGTCAAAAATTCTCTCCCAAGTCAAATTCTTTTATTGGGATGAACCATACAAGTTCAATTACTGTCCAGATCAGATTATTAGAAGGTGCATCTCTAACTCTGAAACGAGAAGTGTTCTGTCTTTCTGTCATGATCAAGCTTGTGGGGGTCATTTTGGACCCAGAAAGACGGCTGAAAATGTATTGCAAAGCGTCTTCTACTGGCCGACGCTTTTCAAGGATGCTTTCGAATATTGCAAACTTATAGCCGATGCGAACACATAGGAAAGATTGGAAAACGGAATCAGATGCCCTTCCAATCCATTCTGATTGTTGAGATTTTTGACGTCTTGGGTATTGATTTAATGGGGCCATTCCCAAACCCTTTTGGGAATTTGTACATTTTGTTGGCTATAGACTATATGTCCAAATGGGTGGAGGTTGTCCCATGTCGAACAAACGATAACAAGGTCATCGTAAAATTCTTAAAAGAGAACATCTTTTCTCAGTTCGGTACACCTTGCACTATCATCAGTGATAATGGAACGCATTTTTACAACCGATCTTTTGAATCACTGATGAAGAAATACTCCATTAGCCACAAATTGTCAACGCCTTACCATCCTTAAACTTGCGATCAGGTCGAAGTCTCCAATAGACAGATTAAACAGATTTTGGAAAAGACTGTCAAACAAAACCGCAAGGATTGGTCGTTGAAGTTGAATGACGCTCTTTGGGTGTTTCACACCGCCTTCAAAACAAATCTATGTATGTCTCCATTCTGACTCATCTTCAGAAAAGCAAGTCATCTACCCGTTGAATTGGAAAACCGCTCTTTCTGGGCAATTAAACAACTCAATATCGACCTAAAAAAAGCCGGTGAGGCATGAAAACTTCAATTAAACGAGCTCGACGATATACGGAATGAAGCGTATGAGAACGCCAAGCTGTACAAGGAAACAATGAAAGTTGTTCACGACAAGGCGAATCTCCGAAAGACATTCACTGTGGGTCAGAAGGTTCTTCTTTACGACTCCAGACTTCATCTGTTCCCTAGGAAATTGAAGTCACGTCGGAAAGGTCCATTTCTTGTGCGCACCGTCTTTCCACACGGTGCAGTCAACTATTGAAGTTTAGCACTCTGGCAATACTTTCAAAGTTAATGGCCGACGTCTGAAGCCGTTCTTAGAATTGCCTGCGGAAACGGGGGAGCTCATGTATTTACACGAGCCATGTTATCTTGATTAAATCACATCCCTAAATTTTGCCTCTTTTTTGTAATTATTGTTTATTATTTTGACCCCTCAACAATTTTGACCCTCGTTGTACAGCATGACAGTGGGGGCACTGTCAAGTTTATGTTTAGGGGTATGCTCGGTAAGCATTTCTATCTTCTGCATTCATTTGTATATTGTGCATTTGCATACATATAAAAAAAACAATAAAAATTTGAAAATTTATCGAAAACTTAAAAACCGGCGTCATGTTAGCTAGCAGGGAACTTAGATCCGAAGTCTGACGGTTCGGTTGATAAGATGGAAACAACTAAATCCATTTCGGGAGATTGAAAACCCAAAAGATAACCCTCCTTTGGGTTTAACCGTTGTTGATATATGTCTTTTATATCATTTTACACGTGTCATGAGTTTTTTGAGAATTAGATGAAAAGTCTGACATGTCCTTAAGCCTTTTAAAAATGGATAAAACATCTTCTGGATCAAACAGGTTTTTTTAGAATTAAGTAATATCAAGAATAGTTCATAAAGTAAAGTGGATATGAAGGATATTATTGAGCTTTTAATAGAAGCTAAAAGTCTGAAAAATAACCCATCTGGAACGTTGTTGGAGTGATTACACACCTTAACTGTAGGGTTACATAGCAAGGCAGCAAGCTTTCGGGAGGCATCGTCCATGCCGTTTTCAAAAATTTGCCGTTCTAAACAACCGTAACTAAGAATCTTAATTGTATGTCTACGGTAGCGCCCCGGCCGTCTGTATGAGGCCAAAATGCGGAAACGAAAACTTTTTCAAACTAGAAACCGGCGCTATCGTATGCTTAAAACCCGGATCGAACCATTAACCTTCAACTAGCAACTAGAGAAAGGGTTGGAAAGCTATACCGATCGATCCATATCCTTCGTTCTTTGGCCACCATCCCAAGCTCCTCGCGGCATCTCCGGTCTTGATCTCCTCATCGGTAAGGGCACCACATTTACGAGTCTTTTTACGGGCTCCCGCTTCATCCGAAGCAACTCGGGCACAAAGAGTTCTAGCCGACGTGTCTAAGGTGTTGTAGAGAATGTTTGGGATCACTTTGTCTCTTGCATCCATTGCTTGGATGGAGGTTGAAGGTATGCCATTAATGGAGGCTATGAGCTAGAGGAAGAAGAAGAAGGAGAAGCTTTTTCTCTTTTTGTTTTTTCATATGATAAAAGGAGAGCAAGAAGAGAATAATACAAGAGCCAACCTTGCCCTTGGCTGCCCCTCTCTCTACTCTCATCAAATCAACTCACAAATCCATCATATAATGTGACACATGCACAAGAAAAGAGACCATGAGTTATCACTTGTGCATGTGTCACAATTAATGATCTTAATCATGATTTTGTCTTCATAATTTCCATTAACAAACATTAATCCAAATGTTTACAACAACAAAAAGATGTGGCAACATCTAAAGTAAACTCGTGACGGATCACAAGGATACCCCTCACCTGTATATACATACCTGCATCCGCATTCCGACTGAATACGAATGCGACGAGACTAAAGTAATCCAAAAAATCTAATACTAGGATCCGGTTTAAACCAAAGGCCACTAGTATGATCCGCCCGATCATGATCCGTTCACTACTGCACGTATATGATCGGACCCTGCCATATATCATACGGCCCTACAATGTTTTGCCCGAAACTTGAGAAATTGTCTGTGGAGGACTCTAAAGACTCGTCAATACATTGGCTGTAGATTTAACCACTACCACGTCAGAGGAACTGTAAGTCCATATTGCGACCCCCGGTACTTGCGGGGAGGCGGAAACTGTATAAAAAACAAATTTTTATCGCACGAGGCAACATGGACTACACTAGGTCGGGATCGTGTCTAAACTAAACTAGCAAATACGCTAAAAGGAGTTAGCTACTATGGAAGATGGTTATACCTAAACTTGAACTCCTTCTTCTTGAAATCTTGTAGGGGTTGATGGTTCTCTTTTCGTCGCCTTCTTCCGTCGAAGATGGATCCACCTCGAAGGTTCGACCTTTGGGCTCTTCCTCGATCTTTGAGTGAACTAGGGTTTCCGGTTTGCTAAACCTTGAACCTAGAATGAGTAGAGAGTGACTAGGGTTTGCTTTTCTTTTCAAGGTGATGGATTCTCAACACATGAGAAGGGGTCACCTTGAGCTTGAGGAAGAAGAAGATGAAGAGAGGAGAGAGAGAGGTTATGATAGAATGAGCTATATTTTTCTCTCTTGCAACCATAATGCAAAAGAAAAGAATTATCTAAATGATAATAATTGAAAATAAGAATAGTTGATGGTAATTTTTGGAATGACCACTATCATGCTTCTTTAAATGAAGTGTAAGCATGAATCAAGGAAGATCTTTCAAAGCATGATGGTGGTCAATGGTCAACAAGTCAACCAAGGTCAATAAGTCAACAAAAATCAACCATAACATAATTCTCATTTAATTACTATTATTAATAGATAATTCATAAATCCATTAGGGTTTGGAAAAAGATAACTGTCAACTGTGCATACGCACCCGTTCCGAAACCCTAATGAAAAACCTCATTCTCCGCCTCAAGCAACTGTGCATACACACCTGCATTCTCGTTCCGAGGAACAAGAATACCAAGATATAAAAGCAACCCTAAAACATATACCAGTATCTGGCTCAAACCAGAGCCTGCCAGTATAATCCGTCCGGACTCCAAACGTGCACAAGTGCGCGGATGAGAACGAACCCTGTCGCAAAACCATGCGACCTCTACTCTGTTTTGCCCAGAGGCGAATACCCTCTGTGTGGGACTCTAAAGACTCGACACTACGCTGGCAGTGGGTTTAACCACAGACCGCAAGCGGCACTAGCTGTGCGTAACGGTCCCCAGGTAGATGTCGACAAGAAGGCTGACGAGGTGAAACCCCATCTGAACTCCTACTGAGTCTGAATGTGACATTCTCCGTACAGTCCGGTCTGTTCGTCTGACACATCACATGGCGGGCCTAGGGGGCGGTAAAACGTCAGTCCCCCAATAGCGGTACAAGTCGTGTCGGAGTGAAGCCCAAAACACCCTGAGATAACACTGGAACCTACCAGTATATCTCGCTTGCCCTGGCCAGGGACTACTCGTGTAATGGCTCTCCTAGACACAGCGCGATGTCAACCCCCAATACCGGGAGAGACGAATCCTGTCTAACCGGCACTGCCTCCAAGTGCTTCGGGACTGCACCCAACCCCCACCTGTTTGCACGACTCCTTTGAGCCGTGGTAGGGTAGTGATCAAAGTGCAGTGGGAACACACTCGAGGCGAAGTGCTAGTATCAAGTCAGCGGACTAAGCTGTACTCATGTCACCTGGGAACTGATGACTGACGATAGGTATAAAACCAACCTGTCAGTTCCCGACGAGTCCTGTCCAGTGTACTCGTAACCTAACGAGCACCCGTATACTATCTCTAGTACGACGTACTGATGGCTGTGGGACAGACCATCTCCCACACTGGGATGAGAAGCGCATACGCTAGTCTACTCCGGAGTATCGATGCCCTGTCTCGATAGTCCTGCGACCAGGGACCTGTATAAGGATGTGCTTATAGATTACCCAGCCCCCACTAGTGCGACTGCCATCACAACGCTGGTAATCAAGCAAAGATCCTAAGGGCTCCACTAATGCGTATAAGTGATATAGTAAAATAAACACAAGTACACATTGAAGTAGAAACAAACCAAGTAGCATACTACTATATTGAGCAAGATTGTTTATACAAGGTGAATATCCCAAGCTTCCATTAAGTAATATACAAACTAGTATGATACAGTAATGGCCTCTAGGGCATATACACTAACAATCTCCCACTTGCACTAAGGCCATGTACTGGCGTATCGAAGACCTATCATCTCGATCAGCCGCTCGAACTGAGTCTGGGGTAGGGCCTTGGTGAATGGATCTGCAGTGTTCTCTTCTGAAGCAACCCTCCGAACCTCGATCTCCTTGCGATCCACGATCTCCCTGATCAGGTGATACCGCCTCAAGATGTGCCTGGATCTCTGATGGGACCTGGGTTCCTTTGCTAAAGCTATAGCCCCGTTGTTGTCGCAATACAGAGGTATTGGGTCAACAATGGACGGAACCACCTGAAGTTCTTTTAAGAACTTCCTTATCCAGACAGCTTCTTTTGCGGCATCAGATGCAGCAATGTATTCCGCTTCCATTGTCGAGTCTGCAACGGTTTCCTGTTTGGAGCTCTTCCAACATACCGCCCCTCCATTGAGGGTGAAGACAAAACCCGACATGGACTTGGAATCATCCTTGTCACTCTGGAAGCTGGAGTCAGCAAAGGCCTCGATCTGGAGGTCTTTTCCGCCATACACCAAGAACATCTCCTTAGTCCTTCTCAGGTACTTGAGAATGTTCTTTACCGCTATCCAGTGTTTCTCCCCAGGGTTTGACTGATACCGGCTTACTACACTCAGTGCATAAGCTACATCCGGTCTGGTACACAACATCGCATACATTATAGAGCCTACCGCAGAAGCGTAGGGTATAATAGACATGCGATCCCTCTCCAAATCAGTCTTGGGAGACATCTCTTTAGAGAGGGTGATCCCGTGACAAGCCGGTAGGTTACCGCGCTTGGAATCTTCCATACTGAATCTTTTCACTATGGTGTCGATGTGTTAGTGTATATGCCCTAGAGGCCATTACTGTATCATACTAGTTTGTATATTACTTAATGGAAGCTTGGGATATTCACAGTTGTATATACAATCTTGCTCGAAATGGTAGTATGCTACTTGGTTTGACTCTGCTTTAATATGTGCATGTGTTTCTTTTAGCATATTGCAGGTATACATATTAGTAGAGCCCTTAGGATCTGTGCTTGATTACCAGCGTTACGATGGCGCTCGCACTCGTGGGAGCTGGGTAATCTATAAGCACATCCTTATACAGGTCCCTGGTCGTTGGACTAGCGAGACAGGGCATCGATACTCCGGAGTAGACCAGCGTATGCGCTTCTCATCCCAGTGTGGGAGACGGTCTGTCCCACAGCCGTTAGTACGTCGTACTTGGGATAGTATGCGGGTGCTCGTTAGGTTACGAGTACACTGGACAGGACTCGTCGGGAACTGTTGGTTGGTAATATACCTATCGTCAGTTATCAGTTCCTAGGTGACATGAGTACACCTTAGTCCGCTGACTTGACACTGTCACTTTGCCTCGAGTGTGTTCCTACTGCACTTTGATTACTACCCTACCACGGCTCAGAGGAGTCGTGCAAACAGGTAGTTTTTGGGTGCAGTCCCGAAGCACTTGGAGGCAGTGACGGTTAGACAGGATTCGTCTCTCCCGGTATTAGGGGTTGACATCGCGCTGTATCCAGGAGAGCCATTACACGAGTAGTCCCTGGCCAGGGCAAGCGAGATATACTGGTAGGCTTCTAGTGTTATCTCAGGGTGTTCTGGGCTTCACTCCGACACGACTTGTACCGCTATTAGGGGACTGACGTTCACCGCCCCCCTAGGCCCGCCATGCGATGTATCAGACGAACAGACCGGACTGTACGGAGATTGTCACATACAGGCTCAGTAGGAGTGCAGATGGGGTTCACCTCGTCAGTCTTCTTATCGACATCTGCCTGGGGACCGTTACGTACAGCTAGTGCCGCTTGCGGTCTGTGGTTAAACCCACTGCCAGCGTAGTGTCGAGTCTTTAGAGTCCCACACAGAGAGCTATTCGCCTTTAGGCAAAACGAGTAGAGGTCGCATGGTTTTGCGACAGGGTTCGTTCGTATCCGCGCACTTGTGCACGTTTGCTGTCCGGACAGTTTATACTAGCGGGCTTTGGTTTAAGCCAGATCCTAGTATATGATTTGAGATTGGTTTTTCTCATTGTACTCGTGCTTCTCGGATCACGAATGCGGGTGCGTATGCACGGTTGCTTGAGATTGAGGGAGAGGACCTTGTTTAGGGTTAATGACTATTGTCATTTTATTAACCCTATTGTTTTTGTGTGTATTATTGTTAATTAATAATTAGCTTAATTATTGTGCATTGTTGTTATTGTTGACACTTTGACTTTGTTGACTTGTTGACCAAGTTGACAATTTGACCATGATCATTTCATTTGGAAGATGCTCTTTGATTCTTGCAATTTGCATTAATGATGAAATGATAATGGTCACCTCTTGATAAAACCATGACAATTTTCTAGCTAATTAGTTAATTAAAATAACTCACACATATTAGTGAGAATGGCTCACTATTATTTCATTATATCATATCTTTTCTCTCTCTTGTTCATCCTCTCCCTCAAGCTCTCTCCCTCTCATGTGTTGAGAAACAAAAAGCTTGAGAAAAACCTTCACTTGATCTTCTCTACTCACTTCTAGGGTTCAAGTCTTAGCATTTCTTGCACTCTAGTTACTCCTAGCTTGGAGTTGAAGCTAAAGGTCGAGGCTTTCGGGTGGATCGTTCTTTGACGGAAGGAGACTAGCAAGGTGAGGCCTTTCTACCATTCCGACGAGCAAGGAGAGAAGGAGTTCGAGCCCAAGGTATAACCTTTCTACAACTTTGTTAGTTGTTAGTTTACTTTAGTTAGTTTTTGTTTAGCAAAGATCCTCCAAGTGAAGGTCCATGTTGCCTAAGTCATTAAAAATCCGTTTTTTATTATGTTTTCCGCCTCCCCGCAAGTACCGGGGTGGGCAACGTGGACTTACAGTGGTATCAGAGCCTAACTAAACTCAAACTAGCTAGGTAGTGAAGTGTAACGAAGTTTCGAAACCGAAAAATCCAAAAACCGAACTTTGAAAAACCCTAGTTTCTGTTGAAATTTTTTCTGCTCAAAATAGAAAACTTTATATTTGTAAATTCATTTCAGGGTTTTTTAAAAACACCCATGAAAAACGACACAGAGATTCGTCCAAACCGCCGCGCATCCGCCGCACGAGGTAGGCTCGTGCCGCGGAAGCGCCGCGGTTTGATGTCCTCTCTGCATCGTTTTTCGTGCAGTGTCTTTCTGTATTGTTTTTGGGATTTTTAGGATATATATTATATGCCCAGATTTTCCAGAACTAAAATTTACTTTTGGGGGCCTATAAATCCGTATTTTTCGGAACTTCACTACACTTTAACTACATCGGTTATATCTGTAATGCTTGCATGTATTGAACGTCGGCTAATCGCTATAAGACGATTAGTCGGGGTTATACATGATCTGTGATTGCTATTGGTTTGTGGATATGAATGGATTGGATTGTCGCGGGTGAATGGCCAGGGTGGATGTGAGATGAGCGTTGTTTTCTTTCATTCATTTGTAACATGTAAATTGATGTAATAATATTCTTTGTATGGCCGCACAACCGGGTCGGGGTTGTAGCCGTCATTGTATAATTCTTCTTACTGTTTTTGCTCCTAGGATAGACCCATGGAGGGGGTGCACAAACTACCGTGTACTCGAAGTGCCGAGTGGCCTACTCACGGTGGTGAGGGAGGTTGCTTCGCTTCGGGTGCTTGGCGGGTAGTTTGCCGCACCCGTAGGGGTCTTGGGTGGGGTATTGGCTATTCACCGCGACCGTGTAATCCGCTTTGCGTTGCAGGCTCGAACGCATTGCGGATTCCTAGTATATCCAATGTATTCATCTGTGATCTGTAATGTCTATCATTGCTGTATATTTATATATTATAACTATTTAGGCGTTGCTTATGTTTTACAGCCGCGCTAGCCCAGCCCCCGCTCTGTCGTTAGTTAAGTAACCTAACGGGTGATGACGGGGCCCCGTGGCGAATGCGAATGGCATAAGCGTACGTCATATTTTGGTTGTTTTCTGCATTGGTAGGATTAAATGATGGGACGCATTAAAAGAACTAATGCAAGAAATAAACCAAGTAAAAGTCGACTGGAACACTTTGAAAACCACTCGGTTCTTTTCAAAACTAAACTTTTAAACGCAGAGCTTGAACCACTCCTTTTAAAAGCTATCTCGTTCCATCGACCATATCAAGTTCACTACGTTCACGGTTTCGCCAAAATCATTCGTAGCCCTCCGTCATTCCACATGAATGGTCAAAAGTATTCAAGCTGTGTATTTTGGCCAAAGTCAAGGCATAGTGATTGGTAGCGTTTGGGCATTCATGTGCAGCATAGATAGATGCGTTGATTTGGGACAGTCGTACTGCCATTTTGGCCAATGTCAAGGGTAGGTACGGGTGGGTCCAAATTAACCAGGAGAATGACGGGTAGAACTTGACATGTGACTTATGATATTTTGGCCAAAGTCAAGGTCATAAGAGCATGGGGCAAAAATCCACATCGGGAGTTTCATAAGTACTGAAACTTGCTAGATTTGCATACCATTTGGAGTGTGATGATTCTGGTAGGATTCCTTCGGTTTTATCACGCGGTGATATTTGGATCCCGATCCTACTGTGAGTATATGCTACTCCTCGGGAAAACTCTCACTTAACGATCAATGCTATAAACCTAGTAGGTGCCTAGAAAGGTGTTAGCGGGGCTACGCCCACAGGGAAAAGAGGTTACTTAATTAAGGAACTTCGCGAAAGCGTTGGAAAACCTCCCTCGAAGTACCGACACTGGCCTGGCTGAACGGTTAAGCAAGTATTGTACGGTGAGAATGATCCCGGCTAATCCTTTTCTTTATGGTTTGAGAAGGGATTCGAGAAACAGTGGGACCATCCAGTTTAGACAAACTAAAAACCACTCTAAACTTGCAAGAGCATCATGCTAAAGTGTTTCTTTTCTCTCTCCTAATTGCAGCGACCATTCAACATGACCGGACTTAAGTTACTGTTAGATAAAAATATATTGACAGGGCCAAACTACAAAGATTGGCTCAGGAATGTCAAGATGGCGATCACTTATGACAAGCTGGGGTATATACTTACCACCAAAGCTCCCCCTGTCCCAGGTCCCACCTCCAGCGTCGCGGATGTAGAAATCCGTAAGACATGGGAGATAGATTGCGCGAGGGCCAGATGCCTCGTACTAGCCTCGATGGACAACGAACATCAGAGGAGGCACGAGAATATGGACCTAGAGTCCATATTTCTCCATACAAAAGAACTGTATGGAGAGCAGTCTCGTATCGCTAGATACGAAGTGTCGAAGAAGCTTTTTTCGGCAAGGTTGGCCGTCGGATCATCGGTAGCGGACCACGTGCTTAAGATGATCAGCTACATAGAGGAGCTCGCGGACCTAGGGACCACGTTGGAGAATGAACTCTATACCGATTTGATTCTCCAGTCCCTTCCTTCCACTTACGCCCAGTTCGTTCTTAACTTCAACATGCAAGGAAAGGAGGTTGAACTTGCCGAGCTTCTGAACATGTTGAGGACTGCTGAGGGCACCCTACAGAAGGGTAGGGAGACATCCACTTTGTTTGTAGGAGGATCTTCCTCTTCTAGGTCCAGGGCGAAAGCCAAGGGCAAGAAGAAGAAAACCCCCGCCAAACCAAGAGGCGGTGTCGGTAAAGTGGATACGAAGGGAAAGGGTAAAGCAACAAAAGTAGCAGGGAAGATGGTGGGGAAGGAAGAATGCTTCTATTGTCACAAAAGTGGTCACTGGAAACAAGATTGCAAGGCTTGGAAAGCCAGAACACAGGATTTGAAGCGAGTTGCAGCTTCAGCTTCAGGTGTGTATGTTATTGAAAACTGTCTATCAATAAACTCTACATCCTGGGTATTGGATACCGGATCAGGATCTCATATCTGTAATTCTTTGCAGGCGTTGAGAAAGCATAGAGTTTTGAAGGCAGGTGACATGACCCTCAGAGTTGCGAACGGTGCTAGCATGGATGCAGAGGCCGTGGGGGACTATCACCTGGGATTATCTGATGGACACTTTTTGGTTTTGCGTAGTTGTTATTATGTACCAAATGCAACCTGTAACATCATTTCTGTATCTTTATTATCTAAAGAAGGTTATGAACTTGCATTTGTAAGTAATGTAGTGAACATTCACCTTAATCAAGTTTTGATTGGGTCAGGTACATTGAACAACGGTATTTACGTTTTAAACCAACTGCAGGTTTTCAATATCCAGAATACACACAAAAGAAAGTCTCCAGAAATTAATAAAACTTTCTTATGGCATTGTAGACTGGGTCACATCAATGAGAGAAGATTGACTAAGTTACATACTGAAGGATATTTGGATCCGTTCGAATATCAATCGTATGCAACTTGTCAATCCTGTCTCAAAGGAAAGATGACAAAGGCTCCGTTTTCTGGACACGGAGAAAGAGCGAGCGAGCTCTTGGGACTCGTACACAGCGACGTGTGCGGTCCAATGTCTACACATGCGCGAAGCGGTTTTTCTTACTTCATTACCTTTACGGATGATTTTTCAAGGTACGGTTATGTCTTCTTAATGAAACATAAATCCGAGGCTTTTGAAAAATTCCAGGAATATAAGAATGAAGTAGAAAAACAAACCGGCAAAAGTATCAAGATCCTAAGATCGGATCGAGGAGGAGAATACTTAAGTGCCGAATTCCTGAACTACTTAAAAGAGAATGGAATTCTCTCTCAGCTTACTCCTCCATACACTCCGCAACATAATGGTGTATCGGAGAGACGGAACCGGACCCTATTGGATATGGTACGGTCCATGATGAGTAACGCTGAGTTACCGCGATCGTTCTGGGGATATGCGCTAGAATCAGCAGCATACCTTTTGAACCGAGTTCCAACTAAGACTGTGCCTACTACACCATATGAAATGTGGTGTGGGAAGAGACCCCATCTTAATCACATTAAGACATGGGGATGTCCAGCTTTTGTAAAAAAGCAGCATGCGGACAAGCTCGAGGCACGCTCAGTACAGTGCAAGTTTGTGGGATATCCGAAGAACTCCAAGGGATATTACTTCTATTGCGAAGAGGAACAAAAAGTCCTTGTTTCTCGCCATGCCCACTTTCTAGAACATCAGTTCATAGAAAAAGAATTAAGTGGGAGCGCGATAGAACTGGAAGAAGTTCCAGAACCGCAAGCTATTACTGAAAGCTTAGTAGAGCCAGAGGGTTCGAAAGATCAAGACATTCCCGTGCCACTCCGCAGGAGTAGTAGGCAGTCTCATCCGCCCGAGAGGTACTACGGTTTTCTCATTGACGGGGATAGAGAGGACTGCATCCTAGATTGTGATGAGCCTACTAGCTTCCAGCAAGCCATTCAGAGCGTCGACTCGGTAAAATGGCTGGATGCAATGCGGACCGAGATGGAGTCCATGTACACCAACAAAGTATGGACGTTGAACATTGCTCCAGACGGGGTAAAACCCGTAGGATGCAAGTGGATCTTCAAAAGGAAGATTGGTGTAGATGGACTGGTTGAGACCTATAAAGCTAGACTGGTAGCAAAGGGTTTTCGTCAGCGACCTGGTTTGGACTATGACGAAACCTTTTCTCCAGTAGCTATGCTGAAATCCATTCGGATCCTTCTTGCCATCGCTGCTTTCCACGATTATGAGATCTGGCAGATGGACGTAAAGACAGCTTTTCTAAATGGTCATTTAGAGGAGTGTGTCTATATGGATCAGCCAGAGGGTTTCATTCAGGGTGGGAGCAGCGGAAAGGTGTGCAAGTTGCTCAAGTCCATTTATGGACTCAAGCAGGCATCGCGGAGTTGGAACATCTTCTTTGATGAGACGGTCAAAGAATTTGGCTTTATCAAAAATCCAGATGAACCATGCATCTATTGTAGATTTGTAGCGAGAACTGTAGTATTCCTCGTTTTATACGTGGATGACATTCTCTTAATAGGAAATGACATTCCTATGCTACAATCTGTCAAGGGGTTCTTGTCACACAGGTTCTCCATGAAAGACCTGGGTGATGCCTCATACATTCTGGGTATCCGGATCTACCGTGACAGATCCAAGAGGATATTGGGACTTTCTCAGTCCAGGTACATCGACACCATACTGAAGAGATTCAGTATGGAAGATTCCAAGCGCGGTAATCTACCGGCTTGTCACGGGATCACCCTCTCCAAAGAGATGTCTCCCAAGACTGATTTGGAGAGGGATCGCATGTCTATTATACCCTACGCTTCTGCGGTAGGCTCTATAATGTATGCGATGTTGTGTACCAGACCGGATGTGGCTTATGCACTGAGTGTGGTAAGCAGGTATCAGTCAAACCCTGGGGAGAAACATTGGATAGCAGTAAAGAACATTCTCAAGTACCTGAGAAGGACTAAGGAGATGTTCTTGGTGTATGGCGGAAAAGACCTGCAGATTGAGGCCTTTGCTGACTCCAGCTTCCAGAGTGACAAGGATGATTCCAAGTCCATGTCGGGTTTTGTCTTTACCCTCAATAGAGGGGCGGTGTGTTGGAAGAGCTCCAAACAGGAAACCGTTGCTGACTCGACTATGGAAGCGGAATACATCGCTGCATCTGATGCCGCAAAAGAAGCTGTCTGGATGAGGAAGTTCTTGAAAGAACTTCAGGTGGTTCCGTCCATTGTTGACCCAGTACCTCTGTATTGCGACAACAACGGGGCTATAGCTTTAGCGAAGGAACCCAGGTCCCATCAGAAATCCAGACACATCTTAAGGCGGTATCACCTGATCAGGGAGATTGTGGATCGCCAGGAGATCGAGGTCCGGAGAGTTGCATCAGAGGATAACACAGCAGATCCATTCACCAAGGCCTTGCCCCAGACTCAGTTCGAGCGGCTGATCGAGATGATAGGTCTTCGATACGCCAGTACATGGCCTTAGTGCAAGTGGGAGATTGTTAGTGTATATGCCCTAGAGGCCATTACTGTATCATACTAGTTTGTATATTACTTAATGGAAGCTTGGGATATTCACAGTTGTATATACAATCTTGCTCGAAATGGTAGTATGCTACTTGGTTTGACTCTGCTTTAATATGTGCATGTGTTTCTTTTAGCATATTGCAGGTATACATATTAGTAGAGCCCTTAGGATCTGTGCTTGATTACCAGCGTTGCGATGGCGCTCGCACTCGTGGGAGCTGGGTAATCTATAAGCACATCCTTATACAGGTCCCTGGTCGTTGGACTATCGAGACAGGGCATCGATACTCCGGAGTAGACCAGCGTATGCGCTTCTCATCCCAGTGTGGGAGACGGTCTGTCCCACAGCCGTTAGTACGTCGTACTTGGGATAGTATGCGGGTGCTCGTTAGGTTACGAGTACACTGGACAGGACTCGTCGGGAACTGTTGGTTGGTAATATACCTATCGTCAGTTATCAGTTCCTAGGTGACATGAGTACAGCTTAGTCCGCTGACTTGACACTGTCACTTCGCCTCGAGTTTGTTCCCACTGCACTTTGATTACTACCCTACCACGGCTCAGAGGAGTCGTGCAAACAGGTAGTTTTTGGGTGCAGTCCCGAAGCACTTGGAGGCAGTGACGGTTAGACAGGATTCGTCTCTCCCGGTATTGGGGGTTGACATCGCGCTGTGTCCAGGAGAGCCATTACACGAGTAGTCCCTGGCCAGGGCAAGCGAGATATACTGGTAGGCTTCTAGTGTTATCTCAGGGTGTTCTGGGCTTCACTCCGACACGACTTGTACCGCTATTAGGGGACTGACGTTCACCGCCCCCCTAGGCCCGCCATGCGATGTATCAGAAGAACAGACCGGACTGTACGGAGATTGTCACATACAGGCTCCGTAGGAGTGCAGATGGGGTTCACCTCGTCAGTCTTCTTATCGACATCTGCCTGGGGACCGTTACGTACAGCTAGTGCCGCTTGCGGTCTGTGGTTAAACCCACTGCCAGCGTAGTGTCGAGTCTTTAGAGTCCCACACAGAGAGCTATTCGCCTTTAGGCAAAACGAGTAGAGGTCGCATGGTTTTGCGACAGGGTTCGTTCGCATCCGCGCACTTGTGCACGTTTGCTGTCCGGACAGTTTATACTAGCGGGCTTTGGTTTAAGCCAGATCCTAGTATATGATTTGAGATTGGTTTTTCTCATTGTATTCGTGCTTCTCGGATCACGAATGCGGGTGCGTATGCACGGTTGCTTGAGATTGAGGGAGAGGACCTTGTTTAGGGTTAATGACTATTGTCATTTTATTAACCCTATTGTTTTTGTGTGTATTATTGTTAATTAATAATTAGCTTAATTATTGTGCATGGTTGTTATTGTTGACACTTTGACTTTGTTGACTTGTTGACCAAGTTGACAATTTGACCATGATCATTTCATTTGGAAGATGCTCTTTGATTCTTGCAATTTGCATTAATGATGAAATGATAATGGTCACCTCTTGATAAAACCATGACAATTTTCTAGCTAATTAGTTAATTAAAATAACTCACACATATTAGTGAGAATGGCTCACTATTATTTCATTATATCATATCTTTTCTCTCTCTTGTTCATCCTCTCCCTCAAGCTCTCTCCCTCTCATGTGTTGAGAAACAAAAAGCTTGAGAAAAACCTTCACTTGATCATCTCTACTCACTTCTAGGGTTCAAGTCTTAGCATTTCTTGCACTCTAGTTACTCCTAGCTTGGAGTTGATGCTAAAGGTCGAGGCTTTCGGGTGGATCGTTCTTTGACGGAAGGAGACTAGCAAGGTGAGGCCTTTCTACCATTCCGACGAGCAAGGAGAGAAGGAGTTCGAGCCCAAGGTATAACCTTTCTACAACTTTGTTAGTTGTTAGTTTACTTTAGTTAGTTTTAGTTTAGCAAAGATCCTCCAAGTGAAGGTCCATGTTGCCTAAGTCATTAAAAATCCGTTTTTTATTATGTTTTCCGCCTCCCCGCAAGTACCGGGGTGGGCAACGTGGACGATGTACCTGGACTGAGAAAGTCCTAATATCCTCTTGGATCTATCACGATGGATCCGGATCCCCAGGATGTATGAGGCATCACCCAGGTCTTTCATGGAGAACCTGTGTGACAAGAACCCTTTGACAGATTGTAGCATAGGAATGTCATTTCCTATTAAGAGAATGTCATCCACGTATAAAACGAGGAATACTACAGTTCTTGCTACAAATCTACTATAGATGCAAGGTTCATCTGGATTTTTGATAAAGTCAAATTCCTTGACCGTCTCATCAAAACAGTTGTTCCAACTCCGCGATGCCTGCTTTAGTCCATAGATGGACTTAAGCAACTTGCACACCTTTCCGCTGCTCCCACTCTGAATGAAACCCTCTGGCTGATCCATATAGACACACTCCTCTAAATTTCCATTCAGAAAAGCGGTCTTTACGTCCATCTGCCAAATCTCATAATCGTGGAAGGCAGCAATGGCAAGAAGGATCCGAATGGATTTCAGCATAGCCACTGGAGAAAAGGTTTCGTCATAGTCCAAGCCAGGTCTTTGACGGAAACCCTTTGCTACAAGTCTAGCTTTATAGGTCTCAACCTGTCCATCTACACCAATCTTCCTTTTGAAGATCCACTTGCATCCTACGGGTTTTACCCCGTCTGGAGCAATGTCCAACGTCCATACTTTGTTGGTGTACATGGACTCCATTTCGGTCCGCATTGCATCCAGCCATTTTACCGAGTCAACGCTCTGAACGGCCTGCTGGAAGCTAGTAGGTTCATCATAATCTATGATGCAATCCTCTCGATCCCCGTCTATGAGAAAACCGTAGTATCTCTCGGGCGGATGAGACTGCCTACTACTCCTGCGGAGCGGCATAGGAATGTCCTGTTCTTTCGAACCCTCTGGTTCCTCTAAGATTTCAGTAATGGTTTGTGGTTCTGGAACTTCTTCCAGTTCTACTGCGCTCCCACTTATCTGATTTTCCAAAAACTCAGTTTCCAAGAAGTAGGCATGACGAGAAACAAGAACTTTTTGTTCCTCTTCGTAGTAGAAAAGATACCCCTTGGAGTTCTTTGGGTATCCCACAAACTTGCACTGTACCGAGCGTGCCTCGAGCTTGTCCGCATGCTGCTTTTTTACAAAAGCTGGACATCCCCATGTCTTAAAGGATTTAAGACAGGGTTTCTTCCCACTCCACATCTGATATGGTGTGGTAGGCACTGTCTTAGTAGGAACTTGGTTCAAGAGATGTGCAGCTGTTTCCAGTGCATAACCCCAGAAAGATCGCGGTAACTCAGCCTTACTCATCATGGAACGAACCATATCCAATAGGGTTCGATTCCGTCTCTCCGATACACCGTTGTGTTGCGGAGTGTATGGAGGAGTAAGCTGAGAGAGAATTCCGTTCTCTTTTAAATATTTCAGGAACTCGGCACTCAAGTATTCTCCACCTCGATCCGATCTTAGAATCTTGATACTTTTGCCGGTCTGTTTCTCTACTTCATTCTTATATTCCTGGAACTTTTCAAAGGCTTCGGACTTATGTTTCATTAAGAAGACATAACCGTACCTTGAGAAATCATCCGTAAAAGTAATGAAGTATGAGTAACCGCTTCGCGCATGTGTAGACATTGGACCGCACACGTCGCTGTGTACGAGCCCCAAGAGCTCGCTCGCTCTTACTCCGTGTCCAGTGAACGGAGTCTTTGTCATCTTTCCCATGAGACAAGATTCACAAGTGGCATAAGACTGATACTCGAACGGATCCAAGTATCCTTCTTTATGTAACTTAGTCAACCGTGTCTTATTGATGTGACCCAGTCTACAATGCCATAAGAAAGCCTGATTAATATCTGGAGACTTTCTTTTGTGCGTATTCTGGACATTGAAAATCTGTGGTTGGTTCAATACGTATATACCATTGCTCAGTGTACCTGACCCAATCAGAACTTGATTAAGGTGAATGTTTACAACATTACTTACAAACGCAAATTCATAACCTTCTTTTGAAACCAAAGATACAGAAATGATATTACAAGTTGCGTTGGGTACAAAAAAGCAATTACGCAAAACCAAAACATGCCCATCTGACATTCCCAAGTGATAGTCCCCCACGGCTTTAGCATCCATGCTAGCTCCGTTTGCAACTCTGAGGGTCATGTCACCTTCCTTCAAAAACCTACGATTTCTCAACGCCTGCAATGAATTACAGATATGAGATCCTGATCCGGTATCCAATACCCAGGAAGTAGAGTTTATAGAAAGACAGTTTTCAATAACATACACACCTGAAGCTGAAGCCGCAACCTGCTTCAGTTCCTGTGTCTTGGCCTTCCAGGCCCTGCAATCTTTCTTCCAGTGTCCACTCTTATGACAATAGAAGCATTCTTCTTTTCCAACAAGCTTCCCCGCAATCTTTGTTGCCTTTTCCTTTCGCTTCGTACCCACTTTACTAACACCGCCTCTTGGTTTGGCGGGGGCTTTCCTCTTCTTTCCCTTGGCTTTCGCCTTGGACCTAGAAGAAGAAGATCCTCCTACAAACAAAGTGGATGTTTCCCTACCCTTCTGTAGGGTGCCCTCTGCGCTCCTCAGCAGGTTGAGGAGTTCTGAAAGTTCAACTTCCTTTTCTTGCAAGTTGAAATTCAGTATGAACTGGGCGTAAGTGGATGGAAGGGACTGGAGAATTATACCCGTATAGAGTTCACTGTCCAACGTGGTCCCAAGTTCCGCGAGCTCCTCAGTGTAGCCAATCATCTTAAGCACGTGGTCCGCTACCGATGATCCGACGGCCAACTTTGTCGAAAATAACTTCTTCGACACTTCGTATCTTGCGATACGAGACTGCTCCCCATACAGTTCTTTTGTATGAATAAATATGGATTCCAAATCCATATTCTCGTGCCTCCTCTGATGGTCGTTGTCCATCGAGGCAAGTACGAGGCATCTGGCCTTCGCGCTGTCAATCTCCCAAGTCTTACGGATTTCCTTATCCGCGACGCTGGAGGTGGGACCTGGGACGGGGGGAGCTTTGGTGGTAAGAAGATACCCCAGCTTGTCGTAAGAGATTGCCAATTTGACATTCCTGAGCCAATCTTTGTAGTTTGGCCCTGTCAATATGTTTTTATCTAGAAGTAACTTAAGTCCAGTCATTTCGATTTGGTCGCTGCAGGGGGGAGAGAAGGAACACTTTTAGCACGATGCTCTTGCAAGTTTAGAATGGTTTTTAATTTGTCTAAACAGGATGGCTCCCACTGTCTCTCGAATCCCTCCTCAAACCAGAAAGGAAGAATTAGCCGGGATCAATCCCACCGTGCAATACTTGCTTAACCGTTCAGCCAGGCCAGTGTCGGTACTTCGAGGGAGGTTTTCCAACGCTTTCGCGAAGTTCCTTAATTAAATAACCTCTTTTCCCTGGGGGCGTAGTCCCGCTAACACCTTTCTAGGCACCTACTAGGTTTATAGCATTGATCGTCTAGTGAGAAATTTCCCGAGGAGTAGCATATACTCACAGTAGGATCGGGATCCAAATATCATCGCGTGACGAAACTGAAGGAATCCTACCAGAATCACCACACTCCAAATGGTATGCAAATCTAGCAAGTTTCAGTACTTATGAAACTCCCGATGTGGATTTTTGCCCCATGCTCTTATGACCTTGACTAAGGCCAACAAATCATAAGTCACATGTCAAGTTCTACCCGTCGTTATCCAGGTTAATTTGAATCCACCCGTATCTACCCTTGACTATGGCCAACAAGGCAATACGACTGTCCCAAACCAACGCATTCTATCTATGCAACATATGAATACCCATCAGCTACCAAACACTGTGCCTTGACTAAGGCCAACAAACACAGCTTGAATACCGTTGAATATTCATATGAAACGACGGAGGGCTACGAATGGTTTTGGTGAAACCGTGAACGTAGTGAACTTGATATAATCGATGGAACGAGATAGCTTTTAGAAGGAGTAGCTCAAACTCCGCATTTAAAAGTTAGTTTTGAAAAGAACCGAGTGGTTTTTCGAAAGTGTTCCAACGATTTTAACTTGGTTTATTATCTTGCATTAGTTCTTTTAATGCGTGATATTCTTGCATTAGTACTTTTAATGCGTCCCATCATTTAATTCCTACCATTGCAGAAAACAACCAAAATATGACGTACGCTTATGCCATTCGCATTCGCCACGGGGTCCCGTCATCACTCGTTAGGTTACTTAACTAACGACAGAGCGGGGGCTGGGCTAGCGCGGCTGTAAAACATAAGCAACGCCTAAATAGAAAGCAATGATAGACATTACAGATCACAGATGAATACATTGGATATACTAGCAATCCGCAATCCTTTCGAGCCTGAAACGAAAAGCGGATAACACGGTCGCGGTGAATAGCCAATACCCCACCCAAGACCCCTACGGGTGCGGCAAACTACCCGCCAAGTACCCGGCAGTTTGTGCACCCCTCCATGGGTCTATCCTAGGAGCAAAAACAGTAAAAAGAATTATACAATGACGGCTACAACCCCGACCCGGTTGTGCGGCCAAACAAATAATAATTATTACATCAATTTACATTTACAATGAATGAAAGAAAAACAAAAGCTCATCTCACATCCACCCCGGCTATTCATCCGCGACAGTCCAACACATTCATATACACATTCCAGCACATTACAGATCATGTATAACCCCGACTAATTGACTTATAGCGATTAGCCGACGTTCAATACATGCAAACATCACAGATATAACCATTATAGCCAAAGTGCAGTGAAGTTCGGAAAAAATACGGAATTATAGGACCCCAAAAGTGAATTTCAGTTCTGGAAAATCTGGGCACATATAATATATTTTAAAAATCCCAAAATCCCACCACAAGAACACTGCACGAAAAACGATGCAGAGAGGAAACCAAACTGCGGCGCTTCCGCGGCACATGCCTACCTCGTGCCGCGGAAGCGCGGCGGTTTAGTTGAATTGGTGCATCGTTTTTCTTGTGTGTTCAAACAAAACCCTGAGCTGAATTTACAAGTATAAAGTTTTCCATTTTGAGCAGAAAAAATTTCAACAGAAACTTAGGGTTTTGGTTTTTCCGGTTTTGCGATTTTTCGGTTCCGAACTTCGTTACACTTCACTACCAAGCTAGTTTAAGTTTAGTTTGGCTCTGATACCACTGTAAGTCCATATTGCGACCCCCGGTACTTGCGGGGAGGCGGAAACTGTATAAAAAACAAATTTTTATCGCAAGAGGCAACATGGACTACACTAGGTCGGGATCGTGTCTAAACTAAACTAGCAAATACGCTAAAAGGAGTTAGCTACTATGGAAGATGGTTATACCTAAACTTGAACTCCTTCTTCTTGAAATCTTGTAGGGGTTGATGGTTCTCTTTTCGTCGCCTTCTTCCGTCGAAGATGGATCCACCTCTAAGGTTCGACCTTTGGGCTCTTCCTCGATCTTTGAGTGAACTAGGGTTTCCGGTTTGCTAAACCTTGAACCTAGAATGAGTAGAGAGTGACTAGGGTTTGCTTTTCTTTTCAAGGTGATGGATTCTCAACACATGAGAAGGGGTCACCTTGAGCTTGAGGAAGAAGAAGATGAAGAGAGGAGAGAGAGAGGTTATGATAGAATGAGCTATATTTTTCTCTCTTGCAACCATAATGCAAAAGAAAAGAATTATCTAAATGATAATAATTGAAAATAAGAATAGTTGATGGTAATTTTTGGAATGACCACTATCATGCTTCTTTAAATGAAGTGTAAGCATGAATCAAGGAAGATCTTTCAAAGCATGATGGTGGTCAATGGTCAACAAGTCAACCAAGGTCAATAAGTCAACAAAAATCAACCATAACATAATTCTCATTTAATTACTATTATTAATAGATAATTCATAAATCCATTAGGGTTTGGAAAAAGATAACTGTCAACTGTGCATACGCACCCGTTCCGAAACCCTAATGAAAAACCTCATTCTCCGCCTCAAGCAACTGTGCATACACACCTGCATTCTCGTTCCGAGGAACAAGAATACCAAGATATAAAAGCAACCCTAAAACATATACCAGTATCTGGCTCAAACCAGAGCCTGCCAGTATAATCCGTCCGGACTCCAAACGTGCATAAGTGCGCGGATGAGAACGAACCCTGTCGCAAAACCATGCGACCTCTACTCTGTTTTGCCCAGAGGCGAATACCCTCTGTGTGGGACTCTAAAGACTCGACACTACGCTGGCAGTGGGTTTAACCACAGACCGCAAGCGGCACTAGCTGTGCGTAACGGTCCCCAGGTAGATGTCGACAAGAAGGCTGACGAGGTGAAACCCCATCTGAACTCCTACTGAGTCTGAATGTGACATTCTCCGTACAGTCCGGTCCGTTCGTCTGACACATCGCATGGCGGGCCTAGGGGGCGGTAAAACGTCAGTCCCCCAATAGCGGTACAAGTCGTGTCGGAGTGAAGCCCAAAACACCCTGAGATAACACTGGAACCTACCAGTATATCTCGCTTGCCCTGGCCAGGGACTACTCGTGTAATGGCTCTCCTAGACACAGCGCGATGTCAACCCCCAATACCGGGAGAGACGAATCCTTTCTAACCGGCACTGCCTCCAAGTGCTTCGGGACTGCACCCAACCACCACCTGTTTGCACGACTCCTTTGAGCCGTGGTAGGGTAGTGATCAAAGTGCAGTGGGAACACACTCGAGGCGAAGTGCTAGTATCAAGTCAGCGGACTAAGCTGTACTCATGTCACCTGGGAACTGATGACTGACGATAGGTATAAAACCAACCTGTCAGTTCCCGACGAGTCCTGTCCAGTGTACTCGTAACCTAACGAGCACCCGTATACTATCTCTAGTACGACGTACTGATGGCTGTGGGACAGACCATCTCCCACACTGGGATGAGAAGCGCATACGCTAGTCTACTCCGGAGTATCGATGCCCTGTCTCGATAGTCCTGCGACCAGGGACCTGTATAAGGATGTGCTTATAGATTACCCAGCCCCCACTAGTGCGACTGCCATCACAACGCTGGTAATCAAGCAAAGATCCTAAGGGCTCCACTAATGCGTATAAGTGATATAGTAAAATAAACACAAGTACACATTGAAGTAGAAACAAACCAAGTAGCATACTACTATATTGAGCAAGATTGTTTATACAAGGTGAATATCCCAAGCTTCCATTAAGTAATATACAAACTAGTATGATACAGTAATGGCCTCTAGGGCATATACACTAACAGGAACTAGCCGTACGTAACGGGCCACCAGGTATTGACCAAAAGGGAGGTCGATGAGTGAACTCATCCTGACACCCTACTGAGCCTGTCAGTGACAATATCCGTAAAGTCTGGTCCGTTCTTCTATGAGCATCGTATGGCGGGCCTATGGGGTTGGTAAAATTCAGACCCCCAAAAGCGGTACAAGTTGTGTCGGAGTGTAGACCAGAACACCCTGAGATATTACTGGAATACCTACCAGTAAATCTCCTGCCTTGGCCAAGAACTTCGTGTAATGGCTCTTCTAGACACAGCACGATCTCACCCCCAATACCGGGAGAGACGAAACCCCTGCCGATCCGCTCACTGCCTCCATGTGGCTCGGGACTGTACCCAACTAAAACCTGTTTGCACGACTCCTTTGAGCCGTGGTAGGGTAGTAATCAAAGCACAGTGGAAACTCACACGAGACAAATGACGATCTCAGGTCGATGGACTAACCTATACACATGTCACCAGGGAACTGCAAACTGACGTCAGGTATAATACCAACTAGCATGTTCCCGGCGAGTCCTGTCCGGTGTACTCATAACCCAATGAGCACCTGTATACTTCTTAGGTGAACCAACTGACACCAATGGCTTGTGAGACCGGCCACCGCCCCCTCGTCAGGGTCTCGGCTGTATACACTAGTCTACTCTGGAGTATCGATGCCCTGTCTCGAAAACTCCCACGACTAGGGACCTTTTAAGGATGTGCTTATAGACCCCATCTCCTACGTATATGATCGCCATCATACTGCTAGCAGTCAAGCAAGAATCCTAAGGGCTCTATCAACGTGTAATAGCGACCTGTAAGGTCACCTAAAGCAGTACACAATGATAAGGATAAACCAGATAGCATACTATCATCACAAGTAAGACTGTCCTACCGGCATAGGTCCTCCCTCAATCATTGCAATCACGTGCCTGTGATCCAATAATTGAATCCGAGGGCACTATATCCAACAATCTCCCACTTTCACTCAAGGCTAATTATTACGATGTCGCATACTCATAGCCCGTGTGATACCGAACACCCAACTCCTCTACTAATCTGTTTCACAAAACCTGTTTGCGAAACTATTGCGTTCGATGAATAACCTCAGTGAGTGGATCCGCCCTGATGTTTTTTTCTATGTCTCTCTTTATCTCAAATTCGCGGAGAAAGCTATATCCCGAAATGAGCAATACCTATCTTAGAATATGTCTGGATATCTGATGGGACCTAGTTCATAAATGAACTCCAAATCCAAACTTCTTAGACTGTACAGTCAACTGAACATAATCAGTCTCCTGCGCCATGCCTCCCTCGGTATCCGCTTGGACCACCTGTCCAAAATACTGCCCCTCTTTAGAGGGAAAACTATAACTTTGATAGTCACTCTGCCATCCGGTCACCTTGGAAGCCTGGAATGATAACCGTCTCCCGAAGGAAGCTGCCGTCATCATATCCCTAGAACATCCACTTTTGTTCTAAAACTGCTTCCGAACGTTTCTCCAGGATAGGATTAATATCAACTTATTGCATCTAGTGCAAAAAAACAACATCTGGTGTGGTATTTGACATCTCATGATTGACTCAATTGCCTAAGCAAGTGATCTGCCAATCATGCACATCCCTCTCCCCTTTAGTCTGTAAGACACCTTTAGAGAGGGTCACTCCATCACCTGCAGGTACACTACCGTGCCAGGAGTCGTCAATTCTAAAACACCTTTAGAATGTTGTCTAAGTACCCAAATTGGGAAACTACCCAAATCTAGATCTAAAACCATAGATCTAGTAACCAGAATATCTGATATAATATCCAAGTCCTATGTGGAGAAACCACTGTGTGACAACCAAAGTATAACCGACCGTAGTATAGGAACATCACTTCTTAATCTGTGTATGTCATCCAAATACAAGGACATAACACCTTACTACCTTCTTAACTGATCCATCCCCTATTCTGATGAAGTCAAACCTATGACTGCCATATCAAAAATAGATGATCTATCTCCACTATATCTGTTTTGGTCTATAAATAAACATAAGCCAATTGTCCACTATGCTTCCGCTGCTTCCACTGACTACGACAACCCTCTGGCAGAGTCATATACACGTATACTTCTAAAACTAGTTTAGAACGACGCTATACTCATCCTCCTGCCAAGTCTCATAGCCTGGAACAAAAGTAGTGTCAAATCTGGGTAAACAAGAACCTTCCTGTCACCGTCCTTGAGGCTACCGGAGTACATCTCGGCTGCCTGAGGTTACCCACCATATCTACGGAGTGTCTAATGGAGTGTCAAACCAGATTGAATCTTTAGGTTCTTATCAAATTTTCAATAATCGTTTGCGGTTCTGGAATCACTTCCAGTTCTACCATACTCCCACTACTGTTTTCTCAAAAAATCCATTTTACTAAAACTGTGGCTAGTCAAGAATAATATCACCATTGATCTTCCAGATGGTAGAATGTCAACCCTCGTCATAGCCCGGGTCAACCCACAAACAGCCATTACAGAAATGTGCCTTGAGTTATCCAGAATCTGGTCTTAAGCATAAGCTGGACAACTCCCCGTACCTTAACATTGTTAAGATATAAACTATTCTATATCCAATATAGAAACAGAGGCACTGATTTAATTGGAACCAAATTCAAATCATGCAGCTGTCTCCAGTGCATGTCAACTAAATGGAGAGAGGCCGATCAACATTACTCAACTTAGGAGTGCTTCCAATTATGAGTAACCTGAAAGAGAAGCAAGTTCTCTTAATCATTACTATTAACTGAATACCATACACAAGTATCTTCATCTTCGATCACCTTGAAGAATCCTAATACTTTCAACGCCTGGTTCTTTACTTTATTGATATACCTAAAACTTCTCAAAACATGGACCTTGTGTTTCTACGAAACACTTGTCTAAGAACTAGAGAAGTCAAAAGTAAACAGAATATAGTACGAGTACCATCCCCTCTGTCCTAATGGACACTGGACAACATACAATACTCTGTATAAGTCCCCTGAGTCTAATAACTCATTCCCCGTGTGTCGTAGGTTGAAAACTGTACTTATGGTTAAGAAGAATTACACCGCTGTTTAATGCTCCTTATCTAACCATCCACTGATATAGGTAAATGTCATAGACATAATTTCAAAAAGTTATATCTGACTTTATAAAAATAAACGTACAGATATATCAATTTGAAATTGGTGCATAACAACGGATATTCAAAACCAAATATTTGCCGTCCGGCAAACAACCCAGGCGATTTCGTCAAATATCATCAATTACAACGAATCCCGATATAATGAGGATGATCACCCAATTTCCAATAACTTACTCCCACTCATCATCTGTAAAACCATACAGATGTGAGAATCAAACCTGGTAAATACATACCTTGGAGTAAGGGCTAATTGGGAAATCAGTTTTCTTTTAACAGTACACAGTGAAACTGAAACATGTAAATGTTTCGAAGGGGTATCCGGGTATTCCTAGTAATGCCTCTTCCATTGTCAGATTCACAACTGTAACCGTATATTTCTTTGCCATCTCTCCAAATGCCTTTATATGTCTTTAGTCATTACCTTCTGTACACCCTTTTAGGCTAAATGATTTTCTTCCTTCCCTACCGTTCGGCACCAGCCTATGGTTTGGAAGAAGACTATCCAATAAGCATAATGGGTGTACTTTCCTAATCCTAGGCGAACTCGCAACGCGAGAGAAGGTAAAGATAAAAGACAACTGAATAAACCTTATTCCTATTTCTCCTGAACCAGAATCCATCCCCGAACTGAAACAAGTCCCTTCGAGTTCGTATATAACCATACGATGGAGTATCCAATAAACTGTGGATCTTCGTAGTGATACAGGGTGTTCCGGAGAAATGCAAAGGTGAAATAATATTGGCGAAGAAATACTTGGTTTGGTCGTGAATAGCAGTCGCAATTTACTTTGCCCTCTTACTAATCCCTTTATTTGTCTTTACTTAATATCTTCTGTACACCTTTTAGGCTAAATGGTTTTCTTCATTCCCTATCGTTCGTCACCTGCCTATGGTTTGGATGAAGACTATCCAATTAGCGTAACAGGTGCACTGTCCTAATCCAAGGAGCATTCGCAACCTGAGAAATGGTAAAAGGAAAAGACATCTGAATAGTCCTATTCATTTTCTCCAGAACCAGAAACCATTCTCGAATCTTGAACAAGTTCCTTCGAGTTCGTATATAACCATACGATGGCTTTATCCAAAGGAAGTGGATGTTCGTAGTAATACGGGGTGTTCTGGAGAAAAGGGTAAAAGTAGGAGTGGCAATGAGGCATGCAACTCTGACAATCCAAAAGCCAATGTTTTTAACAAAGTTCGGTTAACTTGGTCAATGAGTCATAGTCAAGGGTCGGGTCAAGGTCGCTGCCAAAGAGAGAGAGAGAAAAGAAACACTCAGCGTGCACTCTAACCTAGATCAGAATGGTTATCAATTTATCTAATCAGGAAACCTCCCACTGTATCGTCAAATTCTCATCCAAATCTGAAATAAGAATTAGTCGGGATCACCCGAGGAGTAAACCAACTCATTAGTGGGAATCAGGATCCAACAATCATCGTATGATAACCAGATGGAATCCACTCAAATCATCACACTCCAGAAGGTATGCGCAGGACAGGCAAGTTTCAGTTTCTTTAGAAACTCCTGATATGTGTTTTTACCCCTAGGACCCAAGTGACCTTGACGGAGTCAACAAATCAAAGAGTCCTAGTCAAGTTCAACCCGTCATTATCTTAATTGCATTAAACCCACTCATACGTGTCCTTGACGGAGTCAACAAGGCCGCACGACTGTCCTAACCAATCGCATATCCATACTACAAACAAGCACCACTTAGCTACCGTACATTACGTCTTGACGGAGTCAACAAACGCAACACGAATACTACGTACCACTTGTAGGAAATGACGGAGGGATACAAATGGTTTTTGGCGAAAAACCTTTATCGTAATGAACTTGATATCGTTGAAGGAACCGGATAGCTTTTTATAAAACTATTGTGGCAAAAACTTTTGCTAAAGAGGTCACTCCCGGTGAAGGGATCTCGGCT
This sequence comes from Agapanthus africanus, assembly GCA_030015575.1. NCBI lineage: Eukaryota > Viridiplantae > Streptophyta > Magnoliopsida > Asparagales > Amaryllidaceae > Agapanthus > Agapanthus africanus. Next base: position 293,091,929 of record JASDDO010000016.1, read on the forward strand.
CTTTCCCCGTAGAATGAGGTGCGGGATATTCCAACTGAATACCATGATGCAAAGCAAGAAGTAATCGGCTATAGTGAAGTTATTACCCTGACGCAAACTTCTGTCCAAGGGGTCACTCCCGGTGTAGGGATCTCGGCCCTTACCTCGTCGACTGAGGTGCTGGATATTCATAACCGAATACCACTATGCAAAACAAAAGAGAACGTCCTTGCAATAACAGCTTTTTGAAAAATGTTCCAACAACATCAGAATAGGTTTGTTTAGCTTGCATTGATCCGAATCAATGCAGTTCCATCAATTGATCACACCAATAAAGAACGAAAATATGATGTACGTATATGCCATCCGCATTCGCCACTGGGTCCCGTCATCACCCGTTAGGTTACTTAACTAACGACAGTGCGGGGAATAGACTAGCGCGGGTGTAAAACATATACAACATCTACTAGTATATATATCAATATATAATATTCGCTCATAGCGTGATAAAATGCAACATCACAGAAATGTAATAAGCATCACAGAACAGTACAGATAATCTGGGATCCCCGGGTTTCATAGAGCAACTACTTAAACCCGACGTTCCCCTGGTCATGTGGATAGCCTGTGCAATAAAATCCTAGACCCCTACGGGCGCGACAAGTTACCCGCCAAAACCCGAAGCGAGGCAGCCCCCTTCAACAAAGTGAATGGACCATCCAGTACTTCACGGAATCCGGTAACTTCAGCACCCCTCCTGGGGTCAACCTGTATCCCCTACGAGTGCGGCGAATAGCCCGCCAATTCTAGAGTGAAGCCCCCTCCGTCTCAAAGCCATGAGTTGCGAGACCGTTTCCCTCTAGAACTAGGCTATCCGTGCACCCCACTCCGTGGTAATCCTACTACAGAATGTAAAAATATATACAACGGGTACATCGACCTCAGCCCGGTTGTGCCCCAAAAGAATAATATACAAACAGGCAGTGACGGCAGTCCAGATGTCAGACGCTCGCCCCGCAATATCAAATATACAAATACAACCAAACTGTACTCCCATTGCATCCAGGCTATCCACCACGATAAATCTGCAACATCACAGCACAACACAGAACATCAACGTGAATGTCACGTTCGCAAATCCGTCTAAAAGAACTATAGCAATTAGACAGGATTTACCGATCAAATGACATTCACGGTCGCAGATATAATGTAAATACTGTGAACCAATATATTTAAATTTTCGATCGACAAAATTTCCCGAAGTGGGCCCCAAGCACAATACCCAGTACTCAAACAAATCTGGGCCCAAACAAAATTTACCAGAAACCCCATTTCCAACTCAGAGAGCACTGTACAAAATTTTGTGCAGTGAAGGATCTTTACTGCGGCGGAACCGCGGCCAAAACAAGGGTATGGCCGCGGTTCCGCGGCGTAACAGTACGATCACTTTACCAAATTTTCACAGAACTCTTAAAAACCTTTCCTGTTTTTCTGCATCACACAAAATAATTTTTTTACCACAGGAAAAATTCAACAGAAACTTTGACTTGGAAATGCAGTTTATAGAAAATTCATTCGATCGACGTTTTAAATACATTAGAACAAGCTAGTAAAGCTTAATGGCGTGGCTCTGATACCATGTAAGTCTACGGTAGCGCCTCGGCCGTCTGTACGAGGCCAAAATGGGGAAACAAAAACTTTTTCAAACTAGAAACCAACGCTATCGTATGCTTAAAACCCGGATCGAACCATTAACCTACAACTAGCAACTAGAGAAAGGCTTGGAAAGCTATATCGATCGATCCGTGTCCTTCGGTCTTTGGCCACCATCCCAAGCTCCTCGCGGCATCTATGGTCTTGATCTCTTCGTCGGAAAGGGCACCACATCTACGAGTCTTTTTACGGGATCCCTCTTCATCCGAAGCAACTCGGGCACGAAGTGTGCTAGCCGACATGTCCAAGGTGTTGTAGAGAATGTTTGTGATCACTTTGTCTCTTGCATCCATTGCTTGGATGGAGGTTGAAGGTATTTCCATTAATGGAGGCTATGAGCTAGAGGAAGAAGAAGAAGGAGAAGCTTTTTCTCATTTTGTGTTTTCATATGATAAAAGGAGAGCAAGAAGAGAATAATACAAGAGCCAACCTTGCCCTTGGCTGCCCCTCTCTCTCCTCTCATCAAATCAACTCACAAATCTATCATATAATGTGACACATGCACAAGAAAAGAGACCATGAGTCATAACTTGTGCATGTGTCACAATTAATGATCTTAATCATGATTTTGTGCTCATAATTTCCATTAACAAACATTAATCCAAATGTTTGCAACAACAAAAAGATGCGGCAACATCTAAAGTAAACTCGTGATGGATTACAAAGATACCCCTCACCTGTATATACATACCTGCATCCGCATTCCGACTGAATGCGAATGCGACGAGACTAAAGTAATCCAACAAATCTAATACTAGGATCCGACTTAAACCAAAGGCCACTAGTATAATCCGCCCGATCATGATCCGTGCACTACTACATGTATATGATCGGACCCTGCCATATATCATACGGCCTCTACAACGTTTCGCCCGAAACTTGAGAAACTGTCTGTGGGGGACTCTATAGACTCATCAATACATTGGCTGTGGATTTAACCACTAGCACGTCAGAGGTACTAGCCGTACGTAACGGGCCACCAGGTATTGACCAAAAGGGTTGTCGATGAGCGAACTCATCCTGACACCCTACTGAGCCTGTCAGTGACAATATCCGTACAGTCCGGTTCGTTCGTCTATGAGCATCGCATGGAGGGCCGAGGAGGTTGGTAAAAGTTAGACCCCGAAAAGCGGTACAAGTCGTGTCGGAGTGTAGTCCAGAACACCCTGTGATACTACTGGAATACCTACCAGTAAATCTCCTGCCTTGGCCAAGGACTTCATGTAATGGCTCTCCTACACAGCGCGATCTCACCCCTAATACCGGGAGAGACGAAACCCCTGCCGATCCGCTCACTGCCTCCATGCGGCTCAGGACTGTACCCAACTAAAACCTGTTTGCACGACTCCTTTGAGCCGTGGTAGGGTAGTAATCAAAGCACGATGGGAACTCACACGAGACAAATGGCGATCTCAGGTCGATGAACTAACCTGTACACATGTCACCAGGGAACTGCTATCTAACGTCACGTATAATACCAACTGGCATGTTCCCGGCGAGTCCTGTCCGGTGTACTCATAACCCAATGAGCACCTGTATACATATTAGGTGAACCAACTGACACTAATGGCTCGTAAGACCGGCCACCGCCCCTCGTCGGAGTCTCGACTGTATACACTAGTCTACTCTGGAGTATCGATGCCCTGTCTCAAAAACTCCCACGACTAGGGACCTTTTAAGGATGTGCTTATAGACCCCAGCTCCCACGTATATGATCGCCATCTTACTGCTAACAGTCAAGTAAGAATCCTAAGGGCTCTATCAACGTGTAATAGCAACATGTAAGGTCACCTAAAGCAGTACACGTTGATAAAGATAAACCAGATAGCATACTATCATCACGAGTAAGACTGTCCTACCGGCATAGGTCCTCCCTCAATCATTGCAATCACGTGACTGTGATCCAATAATTGACTCTGAGGGCACTATATCCAACAATAATTAGAGTTTTACACAAAACAACAAGCAAACAACTTTGCAAACTAAGTGAATGCGGAATACAACAATTGTAGACCAGTCCTTCACTTCAAATGCTCTGTATAGAAGTCCCCTCGCTGCGAGTATGATCTCCCGAACTCTTGAGAGGCTCCACAAGGTGAAAGATGCAAACTTGCTCGAGGTCTTCGAGGCCGAAAATGATCTACATTGAGAAGACTCAAGCTCATGCTACCTCTTCACTAAATTAGGGTTTAGTGAAGCAAACACCCTAAACTAAATGGCTAATAGTAGAGGATGATGAAGTAGGAAATGGGCTCTCTTTAGTTTTCTTATTTTCACAATTTTTCTCACCATTTTCAAAAGCTAGAAAGCTTTTTCATGAGGAAGAAGAAGCTCAAGTGACGAAATGAAATCAAGTGAAGAGAATGAACTCATGAGGTGAGAATATAAACCATGGGTGAGTTAGTGTCATGCACTAACTCATGTAGAAACTTAACTAGGGTAAGGATAAAGGTTGGGTTAATAAATATCTATAGCAAAACAAAAAGAGTGGACTTGGTCAATGGTTATCCAAAATCCTTCTCAAAACTTCTACCATGACAAAATCCACCATTTTTAGAATTATTTTGATAAATAAAAACCCTAGGATTATCCTAACTATACTGTAAATCTCATACACCCATGTACCATGTATCATCAAACATGACACAATAAAATGTACATTAATATATATCACATATATACTATATGCACACAAGTGAGAAAAAGAATACTCAGTGAGCAAAAATTAGTTAATGTAAATTAATATATCACATATATAATTATAAATTAAATTATCAAATCAACTTTTGATTTAATAATCCAGCTATATCACATACAACCGACTAATATCATATGTAACATCTTATCGAATCAACACTTGATCTGATAACCCGGCTATATTACACAAAACCGACCGATGTCACAAATCGTGAGAATGGAATGCGGTATCACATATGCGCATTAATCTCGGTCCCGCACATATCACATATGTGCTCCTACTTCGTTTCGCATGAACCAGGAAACCTCTGTGTAGGACTCTAAAGACTCGTCAATACGCCGGCAGTAGGTGATGATCATATCAAACACCCACAAGCCACAAGCGGTCTGCTAAACATAATGGCCACCTGGGTATTGAGCGATTAGAAGATCAACAAGCAAGCCTTCTCAAACTCCTACGAATCCAATTAGTAACACTACCGTACATTCTGGTCTCTTCGTCTGTTATGTCGCATATCACAGCCTAGGGGTGGTCTAACGTCAGACCCCAATAACCTGATAAGTCGTGCCGATGCAAGGTCCATAACGGTTTAAGAAACTACTGATAACACTTACCAGTAGATCTCAGCAACCCTGGCCAGGGATTTCCTGTTATGGCCAATTGAGCATAGCGCAACATCAACTCCCAATACCGGGAGAGACGAATCCCCTTCTATCGCTCATTGCTTCGATGTGACTCGGGACTGTACCCAAAAACCACCATTTTGCACGATCTCTTGACCGCGGTAAGGTGGAAATCAAATCACAGTGGGAATCACACTAGACTCTATGACAATCTCTGGTCGACAGACTAACCTGTACCAGTGTCACCAGAGAACTGCTATCCGACGATAGGTATAATACCATCTAGGAGTTCTCAGAGAGTCCGTTCTATTGGATATAGTGCCCTTAAAGTCAATTATTGGATCGCAGGCATGTGATTGCAATGATTGAGGGTGGACCTATGCCGGTAGGACAGTCTTACTCGTGATGATAGTATGCTATCTGGTTTATCTTTATCATCGTGTACATGCTTTAGGTGATGTTACAGATCACTATGGCGTGTTGATAGAGCCCTTAGGATTCTTGCTTGACTGCCAGCAGTATGATGGCGATCATATACATGGGAGCTGGGGTCTATAAGCACATCCTTAAAGGGTCCCTTATCGAGGGAGTTTCGAGATAGGGCATCGATACTCCAGAATAGACTAGTGTATACAGTCTAGAACCCGACGAAGGGCGGTGGCCGGTCTCACAAACCATTGGTGTCAGTTGGTTCACCTAAGATGTATACAGGTGCTCATTGGGTTATGAGTACACCGGACAGGACTCGCCGGGAACATGCTAGTTGGTATTATACCTGACGTCAGATAGCAGTTCCCTGGTGACATGTGTACATGTTAGTTCATCGAACTGAGATCGTCATTTGTCTCGTGTGAGTTCCCACTATGCTTTGATTACTATCCTACCACGGCTCAAAGGAGTCATGCAAACAGGTTTTAGTTGGGTACAGTCCCGAGCCACATGGAGGCAGTGAGCGGATCGGCAGGGGTTTCGTCTCTCCCGGTATTGTGGGTAAGATCGCGCTGTGTCTAGGAGAGCCATTACACAAAGTCCTTGGCCAAGGCAGGATATTTACTGGTAGGTATTCCAGTAGTATCTCAGGGTTTTCTGGGCTACATTCCGACACGACTTGTACAGTTTTTGGTGGTATGACTTTTACCAACCTCCTAGGCCTGACATGTGATACTCATAGACGAACGGACCAGACTGTACGGATATTCTCACTGACAGGCTCAGTAGGGTATCAAGATGAGTTCGCTCACCGACCTCCCTTTTGGTCAATACCTGGTCCCCCGTTATGTACAGCTAGTACCACTGACGTGCTAGTAGTTAAATCCACAGCTAAAGTATTGACGAGTCTTTAGAGTCCCCCACAGACAGTTTCTCAAGTTTTAGGCGAAACGTTGTAGAGGCCGTATGGTATTATGGCAGGGTTCGATCATATACGTTCAGTAGTGCACGGATCATGATCGGACGGATCATACTAGTGGGCTTTGGTTTAAGCCGGATTCTAGTATTAGATTTATTGGATTACTTTAGTCTCTTCGCATTTGCATTCAGTCGGAACGCGGATGCAGGTATGTATATACAGGTGAGGGGTATCCTTGTGATCCGTCACGAGTTTACTTTAGATGTTGCCGTATCTTTTTGTTGTAAACATTTGGATTAATGTTTGCATGTGGAAATTGTGAGTGGAAATGATCATGCGGTGCATTTAATGTGACATGGACATGTTTAGTGACTCATGGTCTCTTTATTTGTGCTAATCTTACATTAGGATTTGATTATTGTGTTGATATGATGCTTGGAGAGAGAGTGGACATGCATATAGGCATGGGATTGCTCTTGTATTATTATTCTAGCTCTCATTTTTATCAACACAATAACTCAAAAGAAATGAGCCTCTTCTTCTTCTTCTTCTTCATCTAGCTCACAACATCCACCATGGCTTCATCTTCAACCTCCATCCATACACTCTCATGCATTGAGAATCAATGGATGCTTAAGACAAAGTGATCGTACGCATTCTCTACTTCACCTTGGACACGTCGGCTAGGAAACTTCGTGTCCGAGTTGCTTCGGATGAAGCGGGAGCCCGTAAAAAGATTCAGTGAAGTGGTGCCCTTCCGACGAGGAGACCGGAGATTGGAGATGCCGCGAGGAACTAGGGATGGTGGCTAAAGACCGAAAGACACGGATCGATCGGTATTGCTTTTCAAACCCTTCTCTAGTTTCTAGTTTATGTTAATGGTTCGATCCGGGTGAAAGTATACGATAGCGCCAGTTTCAACTTTATGAAAAAGTTTTGGTTTCCACATTTTGGCCTCGAATCGACGGCCGAGGCGCTACCGTACACTTACATAGTATCAGAGCCACGCCATTAACCTTTACTTGCTTGTTCTAACATTTTTAAATCATCCATCGAACAAAATTTCCGAAACTGCATTTCTATTTTCTGAGTTTCTGTCGAAATTTTTTTGTGGTCGAAAAATTATTTTCGGTATGTCAAAAAATTATTTTCGGTATGTCAGAAAATTAGGCAGGCATTTTTAAGACCGCTGTAGAAATTTGGTAGCGTGAGTTCACAGTAATGCCGCGGAACCGCGGCAATAACCACGTTTTGGCCACGGTTCCGCCGCAGTTATGTGTCTTCAGTGCACCATTTTTCTTGTACTGGTCTTTCACATGGAAATGTGGTTTCCGGAATTATTATTTTTGGCCCAGATTATTTTGAGTACTGGATTTGTACTTGGGCCCCACTTCGGGAAATTTTGTTGATCGAAATTTTAAATAAGTTAGTTCGCAGTACTTACACTACTATCTTTGACCGTGAATGTCATTCGAGCGGTAAATCATGTCTAATTGCTATAGCCCTTTTAGACGGGTTTGCGAACGTGACATTCACGTTGATGTTCTGTGTTGTGCTCTGATGTTGCAGATTTGTCGTGGTGGAAAGGTTGGTGCAATGTTAGTACGGTTTGGTATTATTTGTACATTTGATATTGCGGGGCGAGCGTCCGACATGTGGACTGCTGTCACTGCCTGTTTGTATATTATTCTTTTGGGGCACGCCCGGGATGAGGTCGATGTACCCGTTGTATATATTTTACTTTCTGTACTAAGATTACCCAGCGGTAGGGTGCACGGATAGCCGGGTTCTAGAGGGCAACGAGCCCACATCTCATGGCTTTGAGACGGAGGGGGCTTCACTCTATATTTGGCGGGCTATTCGCCTCACTCGTAGGGGGTATAGGTTGACCAAAGGAGGGGTGCTCAAGTTACCGGATTCCGTAAAATGCTGTGTGGCCCATTAACTTTTTGAAGGGGGCTGCCTCTCTTCTGGTTTTTGCGGGTAACTTTCCGCGCCCGTAGTGGTCTAGGATTTCATTGCACAGGCTATCCACACGGCCAGGGGGAACGTCGGGTTTCATTTGCGGCTCAAAGGAAACCCGGGGATCCCAGATTTTCTGTATTGTTCTGTGATGCTTTTTACATTTCTGTGATGTTGCATTTTATCACGCCTTGAGCGATTATTATATATTGATATATATACTAGTAGATGATGTATATGTTTTACACCCGTGCTAGTCCAGTCCCCGCTCTGTCGTTAGTTAAGTAACATAACGGGTGATGACGGGATCCAGTGGCGAATGCGGATGACATATACGTACATCATATTTTCATTCTTTTGTGGCATGATTAATTGATGGGACCGCATTGATTCGGATCAATGCAAGCTAAACAAACCTATTCTGATGTTGTTGGAACAATTTTTCAAAAAGCTGTTATTACAAGGACGTTCTCTTCTGTTTTGCACAGTGGTATTCAGTTATGAATATCCAGCACCTCAGTCGATAAGGCAACGGCCGAGATCCCTTCATCGGGAGTGACTCTTGGGCAGAAGTTTGCGTCAGGGTAATAACTTCACTATAGCCAATTGCCTTTTTGCTTTGCATCGTGGTATTCAGTTGGAATATCCTGCACCTCATTCTACGGGGAAAGAGTCGAGATCCCTTCACCGGGAGTGACCTCTTTAGCAAAGGTTTTCGCCACTATATTTTTTATAAAAAGCTATCCGGTTCCTTCAACAATATCAAGTTCATTACGTTAAAGGTTTTTCGCCAAAAACCATTCGTAGCCCTCCGCCATTTCAGACGGGTAGCACTTAGTATTCATGCTATGTTTGTTGGCCAAAATCAAGGCATAGTGTATGGTAGCTATTTGTTAACTTTCTGTTGCATAGATAAATGCGTTGGTTTGGAACAGTCGTACTGCTTTGTTGACTAAAGTCAAGGGTAGGTACGGATGGGTTCAAATTAACCTGGATAATGACGGGTAGAACTTGACATGTGACTTATGATTTGTTGGCCAAAGTCAAGGTCATAAGAGCATGGGGTAAAAAAACACGTCGGGAGTTTCTAAAGAAACTGAAACTTGCCAGGCATGCGCATACCTTCTGGAGTATGATAACGTGAGTGGATTCCATCACATTATCATGCGATGATAGTTGGATCCCGATTCCCACTGATGAGTTGGTTTACTCCTCGGGTGATCCCGACTAATTCTTCTTTCAGGTTTGGAGGAGAATTTTATGTTACAGTGAGAGGTTTCCTGATTAGATAAATTGGTAACCATTCTGATCTAGGTTAGAGTGCACGCATAGTGTTTCTTTTCTCTCTCTCTTTGGCAGCGACCATGGCCCGACCCTATATATGACTCAGTGACTGTTAGTGTATATGCCCTAGGGGCCATTATTGTATCATACTGGCTTGTATATTACTTAATGGAAGCTTGGGATATTCACAGTTATATTAACAGTCTTGCTAAACTTGGTAGTATGCTACTTGGTTTATGTCTATCTTAATATGTGTATATGTTAGAATATCGAGAATACATATTGATAGAGCCCTTAGGATCTTGCTTGACTACCAGCGTTATGATGGCAGTTACCTTAGTGGGGGCTGGGTAGTCTACAAACACGTCCTTTTTCAGGTCCCTATTCGTAGAATTATCGAGACAGGGCATCGATACTCCGGAGTAGACTAGTGTGTACGCTTCTCATCCCAGTTGGGGAGATGGTCTGTCCCACAGCCATTAGTACGTTGTACTGGAGATAGTATACAGGTGCTCGTTGGGTTACGGGTACACCGGACAGGATTCGCAGGGAACTGTTGGTTGGTATTATACCCGTCATCAGTTAACAGTTCCCAGGTGACATGAGTACAGCATAGTCCGCAGACTTGACACTGCTACTTCGCCTCGAGTGTTGATTTGTAGAGTTTTTGCGTGTTCAAGTTTAGTTAATTACCGCAATCAAAATGGTTTCGCTTGTAGCTAGCCGGTTGAGTACGGGTCGTCCGCAGGGAGATGGGAATCTTTTTCTATGTGCTTTAACGAGTTAAGTCCAAAAGTCCAGAATTGTTTGTGATTAACTAAGTGTTAAAATGATATGTAAAGAGAGCTTGTTAGGGTTAGGATTAGGTTAGTTTGAGTTAGGAGTCGCTCACTTCTTTCGTTGCCACTCTTAATATCGGTGTTACAGTAATCGGCAACAACGGGGATTAGCACGACTAGGAAGGAACTTGCGAGTATAAGCTAGGCTTTCCAACGCATAAGTTCTTCCTTTTAGTGCTTGTCCGTCCGTTCTTGGCTCTTAGCCTTAACCTCCGGTTAATTCAACCACAACCGGTCTCACTACGGAATCACCGCTATCATGTAGGTTAGGGTGCCGTAGGGAGCGGATTGTGGTTCAATTAACGGGAGTTCGATTTAAAATGTTGGGCAAGGAAAGAGTGAGAGAGATTTTCTTCTCTCAAACTTCCCTTATCCTACCCTAACAAGTATGGAAACTACTCACCCATTACAAGAAGAACGAAAAATAAAACAAAGGAGGAAGATAGAAAGATGGAGATTAGAAGATAACAACTAGCTATTTGCGACCTCACCTTAGCAAGGATCAAACGTAAGTATCATGGTTGTTTAAGGATAAAGGAAAAGAGAATAAGAAGGAAACAACAATAAATAACAACAACTAAATTATCAATTGAAGATTACAAGCAAATAACATAACAAGAGCAAGACAAGTATAATAACAAAAAGAACTTCTTTATTCATCATTCATCACTCATAAAAGCTCACTACAAGTTTTTTAATTGAGAAGAGATGAGAAGAGGAAGAAGAACAACAAGTATTCTAAAAGCTAAAATACAAGATTAAGCACCCTTGGCTTTGGCAAGTTCTGGACTATTTATAGGCAGGGAATTGGAAACCTAGGGCAAAATTCTGCCTCTATATGAAAAGACCAAAATAACCCTAAAAGCCCACCTTCTGTCGCCACCGTACGGCCGCGGTTCCGCGGCCTAAGCATGCTTATGCCGCGGAACCGCGACACTTTAGTGGAGTTGGATCCTCGTATTTTTTGTGCTTCTTAGTGTTGAGGTTTGGATCAGTTTGGTACACTTTTTTCGCAGAATCTCTCCACAAGTTGTACAGAATTTCAGCAAGTCAAAAGGTGATTTGATCTGGATCTTTTGCCTTGATTTCCTCGAGCTCCGCATAGATTTCTTGGATCTTGTGTTGCCATTGAGCCTTGTGCATGAAAATGACATTGATTTGCCATTTTGTCTTTTAAACTGGTGTCCGGCAACAAACGGATAGAGAGCGGAGACCCATGTTTTATCTGTGGTTGGCAGGAACCCGGGTTTTGTCGTGTTTTTCTATGAATTTCACCGTTTAGAGCCGAGAACCTGTATCCTGCAATTGACTAGCAAACACGGCTCAAGAGTACATACCGATAAGCAATGTGATAAAAATTGGGCGGTATAAAAATGCAAAAATCTGATATGAACAAATACTCCCAAACTTATCATTTGCTCGTCCCGAGCAAAGCCAATTTATTCACAAAAAATTTCCTAACCTCACTTTCGCAGGGAACGCGATTGCACTGAGCATGTGCAACAAGCCGTTAAACCTCTAGGTGTCCCTAGTAGGAGGAGTGCTGTCTCCTGAGGGTTTTCAGCGGATACTACCTACAAAATCCGGTCAAGCTAGTTTTGTAAAATAACTATGATTCAAACCCTAAAGTTTTGTTTCAGAAAATAACAATTCTATTATCCTAAGTCTAGACTATCGAACCTTTATTTTTCACATCCCGCTTCTTATTTAACTTAAGATTTTATATGCCTTTACGTGCAGTGTAAATAGTGTCGTTAAGTTCCACAAGGGTCGATTAAAGTCATCATGTCACACAATAAAGCCCAGATAACAATTTTAAAAGGATCACATAAGTTTTATAAAGAGTTAAGTATTTTTCAAGTTTCGGTTTCCAGTAAGGTTTCAACTTCAGAATTTCTATCTTCCTTAATAGGAAACTAGGTCTTATTTTTCACTCCACCTTTTTCTTGTTTTCATTTCATACACACCTCTGTGAACGTGCAATAGTCTTTATCATAGAATAAAACCTTCATATCTCCGCTAGAAATATTTTTTATAAAAACCTGTCTTTTGTCAAGATTATTCTCACACAAAGAACCGTTAGGAATTTTAACTCGGAGAGAACACTTGCTTGACATTGTTTTAATCTGGACTTTCTAGGCTTCTTAGTGAGCTTTGGGCCAATGCACCCAAACCAGTTGGTTTTAGGGCATTAGGTGTAGAAACACCCCAGTGAACTTAATTACTCAAGTTACCTAGGTCCAAAAACAAAAGACAGTTTGGCGTGAAAATCATGATGATTTAATACGAACGGAGATATAACCGGCAGTTCAATTATTTTTTTGGATAAAAGACGTGTTTAGTGGGTTCGGTGTGTAATCATTCCAATCAAGTTCCAGATGGGTTATTTTTCAGACTTAGTTCCAATTAAGGCATCAATAACATTCCTTTATATTCACTTCACTTCATAAACTATTCTTGGTATTACTTATTTCAGAACAAACCTATTTGATCCTTAGAAAATCATTTATCTATTTTAAAAGTTTTTAGACATAAAAGACTTGTCATCTAATTTCCAAAACTCACGACACGTGTAGTGTGATGTAAAGACGTATATCAGCTATAGTTAACTTCAAAGGAGAGTTATCTTTCAGGTTTTCAAAATCTAAACATAAGATTTTGTTATTCTTATTTTATCAAACAAAACCGTCGAAATGTTGAATCAGATTCCTCCCACTAGCTAACTTGATAGAAAAGTTTTTATGTTTTTAGAAAATTTTCAGATTTTTATGGATTTTATGGATTTTAATATGCAGATGCAAAATATACATATGAATGTGAAGGTCAGAAATGCGTACCGAGCGTACCCCCAAACTTAAACTGGACAGTGTCCTCTCTGTCATCGCATGAAAAGATCATTTGAAGGGTCCAAATAGTCGATTAGATATACAAATTTTTTTTAATGTTTTTAAAGAGTAAAGAAAAAGGAAAAGAATATCCACAAATATATACAAAAAGGTATATACATACCCCTAAACTTATTTGGAACAGTGTCTACTATTCTTGGCTGGATAACCGAAGTTTGGTGGTAGGCAGAGGAAGATTATGCAGGGTAAACCGGCTCCTGTAAGACCAGGAGCTCCTCTGTTGGTTCAGCGCTAAGGTACGGTTTTAGTCGGTGTCCGTTCACTTTGAAAAATGAACCGTCCTTTGGATTCTCCAAATCCACAGCGCCCTGCGGATACACATTCCGCACAAAATACGGCCCTTTCCAGCGAGATCTGAGCTTTCCTGGATGGAAGTGTAGCCGGGTGTCGTAAAGCAGTACCTGCTGACCAGGTACGAAGGTTTTGCACAAAAGGTGTTTATCGTGAAACACCTTCGTTCGGTTCTTAACGACAACCGCGTTATCGTAAGCCTCATCCCTAAGCTCGCTCAATTCGTTCAATTGCAGCTTCCGATGGCTTCCCGCATCTTCAAGAGACAGATTCAGCTCCTTTATCGCCCAAAATGCGTGATGCTCTATTTCGACAGGTAGGTGGCAAGCCTTTCCGTACACAATCCGATAGGGAGACATGCCAAGATCGGTCTTATAAGCGGTTCGAAATGCCTAAAGGGCATCGGTGAGTTTCAGCGACCAATCCTTACGGTTCTTGGAAACCTTCTTCTCCAGTATCTGCTTGATTTGCCGATTTGAAACTTCGGCCTGCCCGCAGGTTTGGGGGTGGTAGGGCATAGAGAGCTTATGATTAATGGAATATTTCCGCATCAAGGCCTCGAAAGTCTTATTGCAGAAATGAGTTCCATTGTCGCTAATGATCGCTCTGGGGTGCCCAAATCGGGAGAAAATGTTTTCTTTAAGAAACCTTAGTCCGGCTGGGCACAGCCTCGACCCACTTAGAGACGTAATCAACAGCGAGAAAGATGTACAAGTTCCCGAAAGAGCTGGGAAACGACCCCATGAAATATATCCCCCAAAAGTCAAAAATCTCCACAACCAAGATTGGTTGGAGCGGCATCTCGTTCCTCCGGGATATCCGGCCCAAGTGTTGGCACCGGGAGCAAGTCTTGTAATAGCCATGAGCGTCTTTTAAGAGTTGTGGCCAGTAGAAACCATATTGCAAGATCTTCTCAGCTGTCTTTCTGTGGCCAAAATGCCCGCCACATGCTTGATCGTGGCAAAATGACAGCACACTCTTGAATTCCTCGTCAGGGACACACCGACGAATAATCTAGTCGGGACAGTACTTGAACAGATAGGGTTCGTCCTAGTAAAAGTGTTTTACTTTGGATAAGAAGTGAAGACTGTCCTGACCTGACCATTCAGTCGGTAGTAATCCTGTGGCCAAATAGTTCACAATATCTGCGAACCATGGTTCGCAAGATACGGTCAAGAGCTGTTCATCCAGGAAAACGTCATTGATCGGAATATGAAGAGACGGCGAAGAAGGAAGTCGTGAGAGATGGTCGGCAACTACGTTTTCACATTCTCGTTTGTCCTTAATGACAAGGTCAAACTCTTGAAGAAAGAGGATCCAACGTATTAGCCGGGATTTTGCATCTTTCTTCGCAAAAAGATGGCGCAGAGCAGAATGGTCTTTGTAGACAATGACTGGAGAGCCGATGAGGTAGGGCCTGAACTTTTCTAAAGCAAATACAACAGCCAAGAATTCCTTCTTAGTTGTTGTATAATTGAGTTGGGCGTCGTTAAGGGTTCGGCTCACATAATAGATTATGTGCGGCATCTTGTTGATGTGTTGTCCAAGGACAGCACCAATGGCAAAGTCGGATGCATCGCAAATAATCTCAAATGGGTGCGTCCAGTCAGGTGAAGAAAGAACGGGAGCAGAAGTGAGTGAGCTTTTTAATGACTTGAACGCAGTCACACAGCTCGAGTTGAAGTCGAATAGCATTTCCTTGGCCAGTAGAAGAGTCAAGGGACTAGCAATTTTGCTAAAGTCCTTGATGATCCGTCGATAGAAACCGGCATGGCCAAGGAAGCCTCGGATGTCTTTGACGCATCTAGGAGGAGGGAGATTAGAAATGACCTCAATCTTCACTTTGTCAACCTCTATGCCATTTTTCTGTAGGGTTCCTAGGCACTCTCAAGGGGTCTCACAAGGCATCAACCATGCCAGTTTCAAAAATTATAGGTGCCGAGAAACCCGACTACGGAGCGTTGGCTAGATTTCTAGGCGAAAAAGAAACTAGTTTACAATTAAACTAAGGGAACGGAAATAAAACCTTTGTAGATCCGTTTCTCCACCTCCATAACTCCATGAAGAAGTCCTCTCCGCTGTACAAATCCGATCTTGGACTCTCGCGTTAGCTTCATCGGAGAAATAGGCGGGCAAGGTCGTCGGCTTCGTGCCGAAGATGATCTACGTCGAAGCATCACTAGATCAAGCTCTCACTTCACCAAGTCATGAAACTTGTGAAGAAAACACACTCTACTACTTGGCAAGAGGTAGAGGATGAAGAAATAGGAAGTGGGTAGACTTTAGAATTGGATTTCTCTCACTTTTTCATCAATCACCATTGATGGAATCAAGTTTCGCTTCTTGAAGAAGAAGAAAAAGAAGAAGATAATGAATATGATAAGTTATTCTAAAATGAAAAGAATAATGAATTCTTATCATAATAGAACCATGGTTAGGTGTAGAGAATTAATTAGGGTTAAGTTGAATGGTTAGGGTTAAGGATGAGACAAAGTGGTCACAAAGTCAAAGTATTCATGAAGCTTCATGAAAGAATAAAGAATGCCATCATTTTATCATTTCCTTTTCTTTTTCCAAAAGAATAAATAAATGAATAAAATGAATAAGCAAATAATAAACCCTAACCATTTCATTAACCAAGGTTTAATTCTTTATACTTAACCAATTTTACATGCACCATCAAACATGATACAAGCATGTGCACAAAATCATATCACATATATAACGCACATCCGAGCGAGAAAATCCATTTAAAGTGAACCGATACTAGTTAATGCAAAGTAATATATCAAATATATAATTATGCATTAAATCATTAAATCAACACTTGATTTAATGATCCGGTCATATCGCATATAACCGACTAATATCTACAGTAACAACTTATCGAATCAACACTTGATCCGATAACCCGGCTATATCGCATATAACCGATCAATGTCACAAATCGCGAGAATCGAATGCAGTATCACATACTGGTATCATTCTCGGTCCCGCACATATCTCATATGCGCTCCTATTTCATTTTGCTTGAGCCAGGAAACCTCTGTGTAGGACTCTAAAGACTCGTCAATACGCCGGCAGCAGATGATGATCATGTTAAGCTCTCACAAGCCGCAAGTGGTCTGCTAAACGTAACGGCCACCCGGGTATTGAGAGATCTGAAGATCGACGAGCAAGCCCACTCACACTCTAGTGAATCCAACCAGTAACACTTACCGTACAGTCCGGTCTATCCGTCTGATATGTCGCATATCTCGCCTAGGGGTGGTAAACGTCAGACCCCAATAGCTCGATAAGTCGTGTCGATATGAGGTCTATAACATTTCGAGAAACTACTGGTAACACTTACCAGTAAATCTCAGCAACCCTGGCCAGGGATTTCCTGTTATAGCCAATCGAACACAGCGCAACATCAACTCCCTATACCGGGAGAGACGAATCCCCTCCTATCGCTCATTGCCTCCATGTGATTCGGGACTGTACCAAAAAACCACCGTTTTGCACGCCCTCTTGGACGTGGTAAGGTGGAAATCAAAGCACAGTGGGAACCACACAAGACTCTATGACGATCTCGGGTCAACAGACTACTCTATACCAGTGTCACCAGAGAACTGCCATCTGACGTAAAGTATAATACCATCTGGGAGTTCTCGGCGAGTCCGTCCAGTGTACCCAGTCTCTACTGAGCACCCGTATATCATCTCTGATGTCAAACACCAATGGATATGGGATCATCCATCGCCCATCTGTATGGGTCGAGAAGGTACACGCTAGTCTACTCTGGCATATCGATGCCCCGTCTCGATACACCCACGACTAGGGACATTGAAGGATGTACTTATAGACTACCAAGTCCCCACTAGTATGATCCACATCATAGTCCATGTAGTCAAGTACACATCCTAAGGGTTTTACCAACATGTAATAGAGAGACAATATGTGTACATGTTAAGGTAAAGAGCAACCAGATAGCATACTATCATGTCGAGCAAGAAAATCCTCCCTATATATGTCCCAGCATCCATTACAATATACATCCAATGTATAGTAATGGCCTCTAGGGCATACATATAACTAACAATCTCCCACTTGCACTAGGGCCATCTGTAGCAGTGGTTGTAGTATCTCAAACTCAACCATCCCATAAAAGTCTCTCTCTGGGAATAGGCCTTCGTGAGTGGATCCGCCATGTTGTCCTCTTGGTCTACTCTCCTAACCTCGATCCCTTAGAGATCAACCATCTCCATGATCAGGTGATACTGCCTTAGAATATGTCTGGATCACTGATGGGACCTGCGTTCCTTGGCATAAGCCACAACTCCATTGTCACACAATGGGAGGAACATAGTTCATCTCATGAACCAATATACACCCAAACAACTTCTTTGGTAGCATCTTTAGTAGCGATGTATCCTGCCTTTATCGTCTAGTATGTCACGGTATCTAGCTTGGAACTCTTCCAACATACCGTCCCTTTACTGAAGGTAAAGACAATGCCTGTGACTGACATTCAGTCGTCTTTATCACCCTGGAACACTTCCAGTGATTCTCACCAGGATCAATTGGTACCATCTCACTACTTCTAGTGAGTGTCCTAACATCCAATTAGATCTATCTCATAGATCCAAAAACCAGGATATAGGAGGTATCACTTTGATCCTATGTGGAGAATCATTGTAATAAGCGAAGATTGATCGAGCGTAGCATAAGAAACTCCTTTCTTATCAAGAGTATGTCATCCACGTACTCTACGAGGATCACCACCATACTCCCTACTACCTTTTTGTTTATAGAAGGTTCATCTTCCATTTTGATGATGTCAAACTCTTTGACTAATCCATCAAAACAGATGTTCCAACTCCGCGATGCCTACTTTATCCTATAAAGCATTTTGCACACGTTTCCGCTGCTCCCACTGTCTACGAGGCCCTCTGGCTGTATACTTATAGACGCTCTCCTCTAAAACATCATTTAGAAAAGCTGTCATGACTCCCAACCACCAGATATCGTAGTCATGGTATGTAGCCGTGGCAAGCAGGATCTGGATGGACTTAAGCATAGCTACTTAGAAAAAGGTTTCATCATTGTCCACGTCTGGTCGATGACGAAAACCTTTAACAAGTCTAGCTTTGAAAGTCTCAACTTTTCCATGTACACCAAGTAATCTTCTCAAGATATACTTGCTCCTGATGGGGATTTAACCCTTCAGATATAGCAACTAAAGTCCAAACTTTGTTAGTGTATAAGGATTCCATCTCAGATCGATAAGCATCCAGCCATTCTTACAGACTCTCACTCCTGATGGCCAGCACGAAGCTAGTTGGGTCATCATCTCATGATGCAATCCTCGCTCCCACTGTCATCGAGAAACCGAAGTATTTCTCAGGTGGGTGAGGAACCCTACTAGATCGGCGGAGAGGCTGAGGTTCATTGGAATCTACTGAATCCTTTGGTTCTGTCAAATCATTAGCTGCAGTTTGTATAGATGGAACATATCCAGTTGTACATAACAGACGTTGTCTCGAGCTTGTCCGGATTTTGCTTTTAGACATAGGCCGGACAACCCCAAATCTTAACTGACTTAAGATATGGGCTCTTCCCTTTCCATATCACATATGAAGTGGTAGGCAACAGATTTGATTGGAACCCTATTCAATAGGTATGCAGCTTCTCAAGTGCATAACTCCCTAAAGGAAAAAGGAAACTCAGTAGTACTCATCATAGAGCACACCATATCATATAGGGTGCTGTTGCTCCGCCCCGATATACCATCGTGCTATGGTGTATACGGAGGAGTAATGCTGAAAGAGAATCTCATTCTCCTTTAGAATAGACCAGGATTTCGGTGCTCAAGTATTCTCCTCCTTGATCACATCAAAGGACATAATACTTATACCCGTATTTTGGTTCTCAACTTCTCGCTTATATTCTGTGAATATCTCAAAAGGTTCGGACTCATGTTTCAACTGGAACATATGACTGAATCTTGAGAGATTATCAGAGAATATAATGAAGTATAAAGAATCGGTCCTGGCATGTGTAGACAGGAGACCTTACATACATCATCATGTATCAGTCCCAAGAGTTCAATAACTCTTTCTCTGTTTCCAGTAAACGGAGCTATGGTCATCTTATCTCTGTGACATGACTGGCAAGTTTTCACAAGATGTAAATTCACACTGATTTAAATATGCATCTAAATGTAACTTTAGCTAGTCGGGTCATATTGATCTGACCTAGTCTACAATACCTCAAGAAGAATTCGTTCATTTCTGAACTCTTCCTCTTGTGTGTGCTCTGTATACTAAGAACTGTAGTTTGATTTAGAACATTAATGCTTTTAGATAACATGCCTGAACCGATCAACTTTTGATATAGGAAATGTTCAAAACATTATCCAACAATACAAAATTATATCCTTTCTTTACTAATAAAGAAACTGATATGATTTTGTATATCTGGTTCGGTATCTAATAACATTCGTTCAGAATCAATGTATTGGTAATACAGGGTGACAGTGACCGACAGACTTGGCTGCAACACTTGCCCCGTTTTCTGCCTCATGAAACTTATCACCCGTTCTCAGTTCTCTACCTATTTGTAGCCCTATGTAACAGATTACATATCTGAGACCCTGATCTGGTATCACATACCCAGGACGTAGAGGATACAGAGAAACAGTTCTTTGTAATGAACACACCCGAAGATGATGCATCAGCATGCACTCTCTTCGTTTGGGCGGCATGGGAAATCTGGTATTCCCCAATTTCCTGCTCGGTCTTATAACAATTATAAGTTGGAGCGGGACTAACGTTCCCCAGCTCAGTATAACAAGCGGGTTCGGTCAATTATCCGTATTATTATCTTGATTAAGGCGTGATATAGTCGCTACCAGGAGAGAGAGAGAAGAAAACACTCAGCGTGCGCTCTTGCAAGAATAGATTGGTTATTATTTTATCTAATCAGGATGGCTCCCACTGCTTTTTATCAAATCTTCCTTCAAACCCTAAAAGGAAAGACTAGCCGGGATTAATTACATACTACAAGTTCGCCAATCTTTCAGCCAGGCCGGTGTCGGTACTTTGAGGGAGGTCCCCCGTGCTTTCGCACGATCCTAATTAATGTAAACCTCATTTTCCCAGAGGCGTAACCTCGTTAACACCTTTCTAGACACCTACTTGATCGGCTAATTGGAATGTGTAAAAATCTCCCAGGAGTAACAATTACTCGCAGCGGGTATCGGGATCTAACTATCTCATAGAAGGTATGCAATCTCATTGCAAATTTCAACACTTGAAATTCCCGATAATATTTTGCCCCTAGCGTCCTATGACCTTGACGCAGGCCAACAAACCATAGTGCGCCAGTCAAGTTCAACCCGTCATTTCCTGATTGAATTAAACCCATCCGCACGACCCTTGACGCAGGCCAACAAAGTCGCACGACTACCCTAATCCAATCACATCATATGCTTATGCAGATAAGCACCAGTTAGCTACCGCACACTACGCCTTGACGCGGGCCAACAAACGTAGCACGAATACTAACTACTACTTATCTGAAATGACGGAGGGCTACGACATGTTTTTCTGAAAACTTATTGCGTAATGAACTTGATATCGTTGTAGAATCAAATGATTTTAAAATGGAGTGTTTTTTAGGCTTTTCTAGTTTTGCTAAAGGAGTCACTCCCGGTGAAGGGATCGTCGGTCCTTTCCTCGTCGAATGAGGTGCGGGATATATCATATATATCACTGTGCAAAGCAAAAACACTTAAAAGCTATCAAAAGACAAACCGAGTGTGTAGCATCTGCCAGTTATTGCTAAAGGAGTCACTCCCGGTGAAGGGATCTCGGTCCTTTCCTTATCGAATAAGGTGCAGGATATATCATATATTCCGCTGTGCAAAGCAAGAACTGTAGCTACCTGTTTTATTTTGAAATTCGATTCTACAACATCTTAGATTTCTTTTATTTCATTAATCTCATTAATGAAGTCCCATCATTTAAGTACCTAAACATCACAGATAAATACGACGTACACTTATGCCATCCGCATTCGCCTCGATGTCCCCTCGTGCACCGTTAGGTTAGGTAACTAACGACAGAGCGGGGCAGGGCTAGCGCGGGTGTAAAACATAAGTAACGTCTATATAATATATCATATATACTATATACTGTATTTATCACAGAACATCACATGATCACATCACAGATATCGCAGCAGAAGAAACATATGAAATATTGGATATACTAGGACGTCCGTGTTTTCAATACGAGCCAATATAAAACACGGATTCCACGGTCGTGATGAATAGCCAAACCCACACCCCAAGACCCCTACGAGAGCGGCAAGCAACCCTACCAATTCTAGAGTTAGGAGACCCGGACTCAACTCCTAGAGTTGGTCTCCCACTGGACTCCAGAACCCGGTTACTTGTGCCCTCCTCCTTGGGTCTATCCTAGTGCGGAAAAGTAAATAATATACAAAAGGTGACAACTTCCGCTACGTGGAAGTGCCCCAATAAAAGAATATTACATACAAGTTTTTACATGAAAGAAAATGAAAAACACTCATCTCACATAAAAACCCCCGGCTATTCAAACGCGACGATCCAATATAACATATCCAGCAACACATAACATCACATGTCATCAACATAAGTAAATATGCGCATCCCAATTGTCGTTGACATATAGCAACGAAACCGGTGATATCACATATTACACTTACGGTCACGGAAAAGAATGTGTAAAACTACAACAGTTGGAATCCGCAACCTCCTCAGACATCGCATGCCTGACCAAATGAATTCTTTAGACATCGCATGCCTAACAATTATAAACCCCGCATTTTAGTCTCATTATCGAAAACACTTTTCAATATCAAGTCGGGGAATTCAACTGGATTCCCGACATCCTGATCGAATGCTCGTCGCAAACTTCAGTAAGCTGCCGCACACCCGATACCGTCGACGAAGTGAACCAAGGCGGAACACCGCCACCCGCGAGCACCCGAACGGATGCTTTCGGCGACGGGGTTCTACTACAGTCACTTGGTCGGGGCAATGGAGTGAGGCTGTCTATTAAGTTTACCCGGCGAGTATCCGCGTACGCTACGTGATTGCTACGGACTTTTGATCACATCAAAATTCCGTGGCAACCGATCATGTGAGACTAAACTGCTATGTTTATAACATTCATTCAGTTATCTCATAACTACTTGTGAATTCCAATTATTGTATCACATTCCGGATAAATAGAAAATGCTAAACTTTTCGATCGAACAATCGAACACCCAAGTTTTCCCGATACAGCTCAACACCTGAAATAAGTTTAACAACATTCAGTTCGTGCCTCAGTACTAACGGTCCAGCCGTAGAAGGGTCAAGCCAACGCCTCACATGTGGCACGCCGTACTGCCCCAAACCCGAAGGTTCAAAGGGCAGTTCAAGACGGTCACATAATCAAGTTGTAAGTCTACGCTAGCACCCCGGCAGTCTACAGACGCCAAATGCGGAACAAAAACTTTTTAACTGGCGCTATCGTATACTTTAACCCGGATCTGCCATTATTGCTAAACTAACAAACTGTAAAGAGTGTAGAAAGGTTATACCGAACGATCCGAGTCCTTCGTTCTTCAACCATCATCCCACGCTCCGTTGCGGCTGCTCCGATCTCGTCGATCTCCGATATCCTCGTCGAGGTGGCACCACATCACCGATTCTTTAAACGGGCTCCCGCCTCTGACTTGAGGCAACTCGATCGTCAAGTTTGCTAAAAGAGACGACCAAGATTGATGTAGAGAATGAGTAGATGACTTTGTCTCACTTCGTCCACGTCCGTGGACGATCGGTTAATGAAGTTGCCGAGGGAATTGGGTGATGGAATGAAATGAACTGTAAAATTCCATGCACCCCAAATACTATCATATCTTTTTACAACCATGAAAAACATCAAGTGAGAGAGAGAGAGAGGGGCCGGCCTCTTATAGCAAGAGGGGGGGTGACCGTAGGAGAAAGAGGGTAACCTTAAGCAAAAGATATTATGAACAAATATCTAAAGGAAAACAAAACCATTAATAACAAAGCATGAGTCATTAAACACATCATCAAAAAACCATTAATGCACTAATAGTCATGAAGCCTAGTCATCATCTAAAACCTTCTAGAAGCTTCTAGAAGCATGACTCTCTCTCATCCAAGAAAAGATAAATCCGTCTTTAACCGAATGTTAAAAGACGGCTGATAGAAAACTGGAAACTGGCAACTTCCAAAAGTGATCCTGAAACGACTTTCAGGATAACCCCGAAACTGTATAAATATACTCGCATTTGTATTACGACCGAATACAAATGCAACTGAGACAAAGATATTATACCTACTCAATATAATACTCGGATCCGGCTTAAACCAAAGCCGACCAGTATTATCTGCCCGAAAAATAACACGTGCGTAAACGCACGTGCATTTTCCGAACCCTGCCATAAAACCATACGGCCTCTACAACGTTTCGCCCGAACATGGGAAACTGTCTGTGGGGGACTCTAATGACTCGTCAGTACCCTGGCAGTGGGTTTAACCACAAACCGTCAGCGGCACTAGCTATGCGTAACGGCTGCCCATGGACTGACCTCAAGGGAGGCTGATGAGCGAACTCAAGGGAGGCCGATGAGCGAACTCATCCAGAAACCCTACTGAGCCTAACAGTGACAATGTATATACAGTCCGGTCCGTTCGTCAATGAGTATCGCATATCTGCCTAGGGGGCTAGTAACGTCAGACCCCCAATAGCAGTATAAGTCGTGTCGGAGTGTAGCCCAATAACACCCTGAGATACTACTGGAGTACCTACCAGTAAATCTCCTGCCATGGCCATGGACTTTGTGTAATGGCTCTCCTAGACACAGCACGACCTCGCCCCCAATACCGGGAGAGACGAATCCCCTGCCGATCCGCTCACGTGCCTCCATATGGCTCGGGACTGTACCCAAAAACTACCTGTTTGCACGACTCCTTTGAGCCGTGGTAGGGTAGAAATCAAAGCACAGTGGGACCTCACACGAGACAAATGACGACCTCAGGTCGATGAACTAACCTGTACACATGTCACCAGGGAACTGCTATATGACGGTAGATATAATACTAACTAGCAGATTCCCGGCGAGTCCTGTCCGGTGTACTCATAACCCAATGAGCACCTGTATACATCTTAGGTGATCCTACTGACACCAGTGGCTTGTGAGACCGGCCACCGCCCCTCGTCGGGGTCTCGACTGTATACACTAGTCTACTCCGGAGTATCGATGCCCTGTCTCGAAACTCCCATGACTAGGGACCACAATTAAGGATATGCGTATAAACCACCCAACTCTCACGTATATGATCGCCATCATACTGTTGGTAGTAAAGCAAGATCCTAAGGGCTCTATCAAAGTGTAACATGTAATCAGTCACCTGATCATGTACACGACTGATAAAGGCAAAACAGATGGCATATTATCATCTTGAGTAAGACTGTCCTACCGGTATAGGTCCTCCGCAATCATTGCAATCACGTACCTGTGATCCAATAATTGACTATGAGGGCACTATCTCCAACACGAGTTAAGGTTTGTTGTCTTCTAGAGGGTCCATCGAGTAACTTGCACTACTTAGAACGTCGTTAAACTACGGAAAAATCCAACAATTGGAAATTTCCCGGCAGGGGAAAAAAGTAGGTATTTATATCCGGTCGAACTTTTTAACATATTCAACAAATTTATCCGGAAAGCCACACTGACAAAATTTGACAATCCGATCGAAACACCGAGTTCCCAAATCAACCCAGAAATTTCAACTCTTTAATAAATATTAAAAATTCCCAGGAAAACCAGCACTGCCAAATATGAGTTACTGCGCCAAATTCAATGCAAGATAGGACAAAATAGCCGCGGAACCGACGCACGAGCCACGCTCGTGCCGCGGAACCGCGGCAGTTTGATGGAATTAGGGTTATGAATTGCACAGTTACTCTTAGATTTTCCTGCTGATATTTCTGCATATTTTTAATATGGAAAAATCCCCGAAATTAAAAAATGTACAGAGAGCATATTTAGGGTTGGGTTTTCGGGTCGTTCGGACTTCAAATTCCGTCTGGACTTCGCCTAAGGCTCTAGCTAGGCTCTGATACCACTGTAGGGTTCCTAGGCACCCTAGTGAGGTCTCACAAGTCATCATCCATGCAAATTTCTAAGAAATACGGTGCCGAGAAACCCTACTACGGATCGTTGGCTAGATTTCTAGGCGAAAAAGAAACTAGTTTACAATTAAACTAAGGGAACGGAAATACAAACTTTGTAGATCCGATTCTCCACCTCTATAGCTCCATGAAGAAGTCCTCTCCGCTGTACAAATCCGATCTTGGACTCTCGCGTTAGCTTCATCGGAGAAATAGGCGGGCAAGGTCGTCGGCTTCGTGCCGAAGATGATCTACGTCGAAGCATCACTAGATCAAGCTCTCACTTCACCAAGTCATGAAACTTGTGAAGAAAACACACTCTACTACTTGGCAAGAGGTAGAGAATGAAGAAATAGGAAGTGGGTAGACTTTAGAATTGGATTTCTCTCATTTTTTCATCAATCACCATTGATGGAATCAAGTTTCTCTTCTTGAAGAAGAAGAAAAAGAAGAAGATAATGAATATGATAAGTTATTCTAAAATGAAAAGAATAATGAATTCTTATCATAATAGAACCATGGTTAGGTGTAGAGAATTAATTAGGGTTAAGTGGAATGGTTAGGGTTAAGGATGAGACAAAGTGGTCACAAAGTCAAAGTATTCATGAAGCTTCACGAAAGAACAAAGAATGCCATCATTTTATCATTTCCTTTTCTTTTTCCAAAAGAATAAATAAATGAATAAAATGAATAAGCAAATAATAAACCCTAACCATTTCATTAACCAAGGTTTAATTCTTTATACTTAACCAATTTTACATGCACCATCAAACATGATACAAGCATATGCACAAAATCATATCACATATATAATGCGCACATCCGAGCGAGAAAATCCATTTAAAGTGAACCGATACTAGTTAATGCAAAGTAATATATCAAATATATAATTATGCATTAAATCATTAAATCAACACTTGATTTAATGATCCGGTCATATCGCATATAACCGACTAATATCTACAGTAACAACTTCTCGAATCAACACTTGATCCGATAACCCGGCTATATCGCATATAACCGATCAATGTCATAAATCGCGAGAATCGAATACAGTATCACATACTGGTATCATTCTCTGTCCCACACATATCTCATATGTGCTCCTATTTCGTTTTGCTTGAGCCAGGAAACCTCTGTGTCAGACTCTAAAGACTCGTCAATACGCCGGTAGTAGATGATGATCATATCTAGCACCCACAAGCCGCAAGCGGTCTGCTAAACGTAATGGCCACCCGGGTATTGAGTGATCTGAAGATCGACGAGCAAGCCCGCTCACACTCTAGTGAATCCAAACAGTAACACTTACCGTACAGTCCGGTCTGTCCGTCTGATATGTCGCATATCTCGCCTAGGGGTGGTAAACGTCAGACCCCAATAGCTCGATAAGTCGTGTCGATATGAGGTCTATAACATTTCGAGAAACTACTGGTAACACTTACCAGTAAATCTCAGCAACCCTGGCCAGGGATTTCCTGTTATAGCCAATCGAACACAGCGCAACATCAACTCCCTATACCGGTAGAGACGAATCCCCTCCTATCGCTCATTGCCTCAATGTGATTCGAGAATGTACCCAAAAACCACCGTTTTGCACGCCCTCTTGGACGTGGTAAGGTGGAAATCAAAGCACAGTGGGAACCACACAAGACTCTATGACGATCTCGGGTCAACAGACTACTCTGTACCAGTGTCACCAGAGAACTGCCATCTGACGTAAGGTATAATACCATCTGGGAGTTCTCGGCGAGTCCGTCCAGTGTACCCAGTCTCTACTGAGCACCCGTATATCATCTCTGATGTCAAACACCAATGGATATGGGATCATCCATCGCCCATCTGTATGGGTCGAGAAGGTACACGCTAGTCTACTCTGGCTTATCGATACCCCGTTTCGATACACCCACGACTAGGGACATTGAAGGATGTACTTATGGACTACCATGTCCCCACTAGTATGATCCGCATCATAGTCCAGGTAGTCAAGTACACATCCTAAGGGCTTTACCAACATGTAATAGAGAGACAATCTGTGTACATGTTAAGGTAAAGAGCAACCAGATAGCTTACTATCATGTCGAGCAAGAAAATCCTCCTTATATATGTCCCAGCATCCACTACAATATACATCCAATGTACAGTAATGGCCTCTAGGGCATACATATAACTAACATTTGCTAGATGATATGTCCTAAGACAATACCTTCGCGCACCATGAAGTGGCATTTCTCCCAATTCAAAGTGAGGTTCTTGTCCTTACATCGGGTAACTACAGCGTCAAGATGCAGCAAACACTCGTTGAAGGAATCGCCGAAGATGTAGAAATCGTCCATGAAGATATCCAGAAATTTTTCCACCATGTCTGAAAAGATTCCCATCATACATCGCTGGAAGGTAGCGGGCGCATTGCATATCCCAAAGGGCATGCGACGATATGCAAACGTCCCGAAAGGACAAGTGAATGTGGCCTTGTCCTGGTCTTTTTCGGCGATTGGAATCTGATTATAGCCGGATTAGCCATCAAGAAAGCAGTAGTACTCGTGTCCAGCCAATCGTTCAAGCATTTGGTCAATGAAAGGTAGCAGAAAGTGGTCCTTCCGCGTTGCGGCGTTGAGTTTTCTGTACTCGATGCATACTCGCCACCCAGTTTGGGTGCGAGTAGGGATTAACTCGTTCGCCTCGTTAGTGATGACCGTTATGCCTGATTTCTTGGGGACAACGTGAATGGGGCTAACCCACTGGCTATTAGAGATAGGGTAAATGATACCACTATCCAGACATTTTACGATCTCCTTATTCACAGCCTCCTTCATGACTGGGTTGAGTCGCCTTTGTGGATCTCTGGCTGGTTTGGCATCATCCATCAGATTAATGTGATGTTCAACGATCAGGGGACTAATCCCCTTGATGTCCGCCATGGACCAGCCAAAAGCTTGCCTATTGCTGTGCAAGACCGCAAGAAGGGCTTTCTCTTGCTCTGGAGCTAGAGAAGCCGATATGATGACAGGGAGGGTCTCGTTTTCACCCAAGTATGCGTACTTAAGGTGAGACGGCAAAGGATTGAGTTCGAGCGTTGGAGGTGAAACAATTGAAGGCAAGACTGGTGAAAAGGTCTCGAACTCAAAAGATTCCAGCAAAGGTTCAAAACGAGTGTAAGCGACCAAGTTGGATGGTTAAGGTAACTCATCCGGAAATTCGAAGGATTCAAACTCGGGTTGTGAGCGGCTAAGATCGTTCGAGAACGTCAAACACTCGTAGTCGTTGTCGGGCGCAGAAACAGCAGCTGGTTCGAAGAGGAACGCACTAGTGGCGTTAAGGTTATCGTGATCGAACAAAAACTCCTCGAATTCATACTCTTCAGGGGTGATCTCCTGGATTGAGCAAACGTCCAGTATATGAGTATTAGGTTCGGAGGGCTGATTCCCCAACCTAAAAATGTTGAGTTCAATTGTCATGTTTCCAAAAGAGAGGTTCATCGAACCATTGCGACAATTGATCACAGCATTTGAGGTTGCAAGGAATGGGCGACCGAGTATCACCGGAATTTGATTCCGGGGGTTAGCTACAGGCTGTGTGTCTAATACAATGAAGTCAACGGGGAATATGAAGTCCCCGACATTGATTAACACATCCTCTAGCTCAACCCTAGGTTGGGTGATTGATCGGTCGACCATTTGGAGAGTACACTGTGTGGGTTTCAGCTCTCCTACACCTAATTGCTCGTATACTGAGTACGGAAGCAGGTTAACACTGGCACCAAGATCTAATAGTGCGCGGTTGATGTTCTTATCCCAAATGGTAATAGAAATCGTAGGACAGCCAGGGTCCTTCCATTTTTGTGGTAAAGATTGGGTAAGAGCGTCACTCACAGCACTAGCCAAGAAATCTTTCTTGGGTACCTGAGACTTCCTCTTTTTTGTGCACAAGTACTTTATGATTTTCGCGTAGGACGGGACTTGTTGGACATCGTCTAAAAGTGGATTGTTAATGTTAACCTGCTTAAATAACTCTAGAATCTTCTCCATTTGTGGATTTTGTTTATTGGACCTCAACCGGTTTGGAAATGGAACGTTTTAAAAATTGGTTGAGTCCAATGCTTGTGGAGGAGATTGTGGAGCTGGAGCGGATCCCAGAACTGGTGTTTTCGTGGAGTGAGAAGTGGGTCCGTTCAGAGCAGAAGAAGAAGAGCCTTTTGAAGAATGGAGAATAGGCTCAGAAGACGAAGAAGCAGCAGAAGAAGAAGAAGCGGCCGGAGTGTCATCATCGAGTCGTGTGCCAATGTTGTTTTGCAGCATCCTTCCCGATCTCAATGTAGTCACGGCACTCACATTATGGTTCTGTTGTTCAAGAGCAACATGTACATTATATGGGTGACCGGGATTTGGGAGTGGTTGAGATGGAAGCTTCCCCTTTTCTCGCTCGCTTAACGCCGCATTCAGCTGTGCAATCTGGGCTTCGATGGTCTTGATGCTTTGCCCATGTGCAGCAGTGTGTTGCACCAAAGACTGAATAGACGACTGGATGTTGGCGGTGGATTGTGTCGATTGTTTAACGAACGCCTCCAGACTTCATTCTAGCGAGGAAACCTTATCGTTGTTTGACGGAACAAAGTTGTTTTGTGGAAAAGAATTGTTGGGTGCAAAGTTGTTCGTCTGATTTTGAAAAGGTTGGGGTTGGAAGGGCTGCTGAAACTGATGTTGAGTTTGGTGTTGCGCTTGTTGTTGCGGAGGAGGTGGCCTCTGGAAGTTGTTTCCTAGGAATTGATTCTGATTCTGATTCCAGGCGAAATTGGGGTGGTTCCTCCAACCGGGATTGTAGGTGGAAGAGTATGGATCATTCCTCGGTCTTTGCTGAAATGCAGCATTAACCTGATCCTGTCCTTGAGATGGTGGATTGTAAGGACACTCTTCGGTTAAGTGAGAAGGATCGGAACAACAAGCACAAATGGTACGAAGGGGAAGAACAGGGGTAGGAGCAGGAGAAGAAAATTTGCTCTCTATCGCTTCAAGCTTTCTCGTTATTGCAGCCATTTCAACTTTCATCGCAATAGAGACATCAAGTTGGTGAATTCCTAACCTAGACTGACCGGTAGAAGTGGAGATAGAAGAAGAAGTAGTCGGTCTGGTGCTCTCCCATTGTAGCGTTTGCTCCGCAAGGTCGTCGAAGAATTGCCACGCTTCCTCGTCAGATTTCGATAGGAAGTGGCCCTGACAAATGGTTTCTAACAACTGCTTGGTTGCTGGGTTCAGGCCCTCGTATAAGGTTTGGGAAAGTTGCCATCTCTCGATACCATGGTGAGGACACTGAACAAGAAGGTCTTTATACCGGTCAAAGCACTTCCAAAAGGGTTCAGAAAGAATCTGAGAGAATTGGTTGATTTCATTACGGATCCTTGCGGTTTTATGATTCGGATAAAATTTCTTGAGAAACGCTTTCACAAACTCGTCCCAACTGGTTATGGAGTGGGAAGCTGTGCTATACAGCCATTTTTCAGCAAGATCGCATAAAGTGAACGGAATGACCCGTAGCCGTATAGCATCGTCCGACAGCTGGGTGGTTTTTATCATGGCACAAACATTTTGGAACTTATTGATGAAGATATAGGCATATTCAAATTCAAGCCCATGAAATCGCGGAAGCATGTTGTTGAAGTGGGGCTTAATTTCAATGTTATCCCCATTGGCCGGTGGAAGAGAAAGACATGTTGGAAGTGTAGAACGGGTGGGATAGAAACGATCCTGGAGCGCGATTCGCTGCGGTGGTACAACAGGCGGTGGTCGTGGGGTAGTTGCCTCCGTAGGAGGTAGAGTCAATGAGATGTTTGCGTTAATCCTGACATCGCAGAAGTAGAGGTTGGTGAAGGTGAAGGTGAAGATGTATGAACAGAATTCCGGTCAACGTCGGAGTTGGCCGGCAAAGGTAAGGGTGAAAGAGGCGTGGATGGAGTTTCGACGTCTGAGTCGATCGCGTAGTCGGTAGCGACTAACGTAACGCGGACTAGGCGGGCGCTAGTGTCCCGAGTCCAAGCGGACATACACTAGACGAGTTTAGTATAGTCAAAGCGGAGAAGGTGAGGGTAAGAAAACGTCAATGGAGAAATACGATAGGTGGTGGGTGAAAAAATGGATTCTGGCCACAAAGGGAAAGTTTTTATAAAAGTTTTTTGTTTTTTTTGTCTTTTTCTTAGAAAGAGATTTACAGAAATATGTACGGACTTACGGCTTCAAGCAATCACAAACCAGATATGCACAATCACACCTAGATCTAGGGTCACCTAGGTCAGCTAGACAGCTCCTAACTGTTCCAAAGGGCTAGAAATAGGACCTCAAACCGCCTCTTCTCCAACAATTGCGGCCAGGAAAGTGGGAGGTAAGTGGGAGGCTCCCCACTACAAAAGTAGTGGTCTTAATTAAGTAACCACTTGCCTTGGACATACTTGCCTAGACACCGCAAAAGTCAGGATAGGATAAACTGCCGATGCCTGTAACTAGTCCTCTGTCCTATTGAGCGCAAAGTCCTTAGGGCTGAGTCTAGTATTTTTTAATTTAAGCAATGGTCAATGAATATGCTTTTTGTGATTTCTGGGGTCCTGGGAAGGGTGATGAAATCCCCACCCAATCTGAATTGGTTTCAAGCCCCTTAAATTCCATATTAATAAATGCAAAGCAGTAACAAATCAACTGCAATCATTTTTTATTTTAGCGCGGCGCAAAGAATCCTGCACAAAAACAATTTATTGGAAGGGGGAAGAGAGTTTGCGCAAAGAATGCTGCAGAAAACACAGTTTAGTGGAGTTCAGAGGAGTGGGGGAGAGAAGAGAAAGACTCACAGAAATTTGGAGATGCAGAGGGCACCAAGTGGCCGCGGTTCCGCGGCCTAAGCTTGCTTATGCCGCGGTTCCGCGGCAAGATGGTGGTGTTGGGATTTGAAATTCCTGTGGTATGCTAAGATGGTTGTCCTCTTCTTGTCTGGAGCTCCCGAATCTTTATTTGCTCACTGTAACTGCTCCAGATTTTTACAGTAGACCTTTAGCTCCGTCTTGATCCATCGCGGTGTAGCCGTGAAATATGGGTCTAACTTCCCACGTCTTTGGCACTGAACTTGAACTTCGTTTTATCCTGCACACTTGCACAAAAACTAATAAAAAATAACAAGATGATTTTTTACAAAGTATATTTTTTTTTTCGTTTTTCGGTTATATTTATATTCTCAAATTAACCCGAAATTACACAAAGAAATAAACTACCGTCTCCCCGGCAACGGCGCCATTTGATTGGTAGAGTTTTTGTGTGTTCAAGTTTAGTTAATTACCTCAATCAAAACGGTTTCGCTTGTAGCTAGCCGGTTGAGTACGGGTCGTCCGCAGGGAGATGGGAATCTTTGTCTATGTGCTTTAACGAGTTAAGTCCAAAAGTCCAGATTTGTTTGTGATTAACTAAGTGTTAAAATGATATGTAAAGAGAGCTTGTTAGGGTTAGGATTAGGTTAGTTTGAGTTAGGAGTCGCTCACTTCTTTCGTTGCCACTCTTAATATCGGTGTTACGGTAATCGGCAACAACGGGGATTAGCACGACTAGGAAGGAACTTGCGAGTATAAGCTAGGCTTTCCAACGCATAAGTTTTTCCTTTTGGTGCTTGTCCGTCCGTTCTTGGCTCTTAGCCTTAACCTCCGGTTAATTCAACCACAACCGGTCTCACTACGGAAGCACCGCTATCATGTAGGATAGGGTGCCGTAGGGAGCGGATTGTAGTTCAATTAACGGGAGTTCGATTTAAGATGTTGGGCAAAGAAAGAGTGAGAGAGATTTTCTTCTCTCAAACTTCCCTTATCCTACCCTAACAAGTATGGAAACTACTCACCTATTACAAGAAGAACGAAAAATAAAACAAAGGAGGAAGATAGAAAAAAGGAGATTAGAAGATAACAACTAGCTATTTGCGACCTCACCTTGGTAAGGATCAAACGTAAGCATCATAGTTGTTTAAGGATAAAGGAAAAGAGAATAAAAAAGAAACAAAAATAAATAACAACAACTAAATTATCAATTGAAGATTACAAGCAATTAACATAACAAGAGCAAGACAAGTATAATAACAAAAAGAACTTCTTTATTCATCATTCTTCACTCACAAAAGCTCACTACAAGTTTTTTAATGGAGAAGAGATGAGAAGAGGAAGAAGAACAAGTATTCTAAAACCTAAAATACAAGATTAAGCACCCTTGGCTTTGGCAAGTTCTGGACTATTTATAGGCATGGAAATGGAAACCTAGGGAAAAATTCTGCCTCTATATGAAAAGACCAAAATAACCCTAAAAGCCCACCTTCTGTCGCCACCATACGGCCGCGGTTCCACGGCCTTAGCATGCTTATGCCACGGAACCGCGGCACTTTAGTGGAGTTGGATCCTCGTATTTTTTGTGCTTCTTAGTGTTGAGGTTTGGATCAGTTTGGTACACTTTTTTTCTCAGAATCTCTCCAAATGTTGTACAGAATTTCAGCAAGTCAAAAGGTGATTTGATGTGGATCTTTTGCCATGATTTCCTCGAGCTCCGCGTAGATTTCTTGGATCTTGTGTTGCCATTGAGCCTTGTGCATGAAAATGACATTGATTTGTCATTTTGTCTTTTAAACTGGTGTGCGGCAACATACGGATAGAGAGCGGAGACCCGTGTTTTATCTGTGGTTGGCAGGAACCCGGGTTTTGTCGTGTTTTTCCATGAATTTCACCGTTTAGAGCCGAGAACCTGTATCCTGCAATTGACTAGCAAAACGGCTCAAGAGTACCTACCGATAAGCAATGTGATAAAAATTGGGCGGTATAAAAATGCAAAAATCTGATATGAACAAGTTTGTTCCCACTGTTCTTAGATTGCTACCCTACCACGGCTCAAAGTAGTCGTGCAAACAGGTAGCAGTTGGGTGCAGTCCCGAAGCACTTGGAGGCAGTGGCGGTTAGACAGGATTCGTCTCTCCCGGTATTGGGAGTTGATATCGCGCTGTGTATGGAGAGCCATTAAGCAATGTCCCTGGCCAGGGCAAACGAGATTTACTGGTAGGATTTCCAGTAGTTTCTCAAGGTATAATGGGCTTCACTCCGACACGACTTATACCGCTTTTAGGGGACAGACGCTTGCCGCCCCCTAGACCCGATATACGATAGTCCTAGATGAACAGACCGGACTGTATGGAGATTGTCACATCAGGCTCAGTAAGAGTTCGGATGGGTTTCCTCATCGGCCTTCTTATCGACATCTACCTGGGGACCGTTACGTACAGCTAGTGCCGCTTGCGGTCTGTGGTTAAACCCACTGCCAGCGTAGTAGTCGAGTCTTTAGAGTCCCACACAGAGAGTTTCCCTGCTTCGGGCGAAACGATATATAGGTCGTGTGGTTTTAAGACAGGGTACGGACACATACGTGTTTTTAAGCACTTACGATGTTCGGACAGTTTTTACTAACGGGCTTTGGTTTAAGTCAGATTCTAGTAATGGATTATTGGATTTATACAGTCTGAGTATTTCCGTGTTTTCATGGATAGGAGGGGCGTTCTCGTAATTACTCGAGAAGCTTCTAGAAGTTTGATGAGGTGGAGAGCTTAGGTGTTATATGCATTAAATGGATTTGTGACTCATGGAGATGATTCATCAAATGAGTTAATGAAGCATTAATGGTTTTAATGACATATTAGATGATTCATTTTGTATTAAATAAAGCATGAAGATATTTGTGCATAGATATTTTGTGCAAGATATTTTATGCTTCATATATATATACACAAATGAGTTTATTTTCATTAGATAATTATTCTCACTCGCAACTTCTCTCTCCTCAAGCTCTCTCTCTTCACGAACTAACCCTAACCTATCATGTGTTGAGATCCAAGGGTTAGCAAGACTAATAGATCCCTAATCCTCTTCTATATCCTTTAGGTTGCTTTGATTAGCAATCATAGCCACTTAGTTACCTCAAGTGTGAGGTTAAAGCTTGGAGAAGTAGCTCTCGGGTCGATCTTTTATCACAACGAGGAGGCCGACGAGGAAGTGGTCTACAAGAACAAGAAGGACTTGATTCATTAGGTATAATCATCTTTCATAGTAGCTAAACACTTCTATGTTGTTGTTAGTTAGGGTTTGGCAAAGATCCGTAAAGTTAGTCGATGTTAGTTTAAACAAAATGATTGTTTTATCTATTCCGCCTTCCCGCATCATGTGGGGTGTCTAATGTCTACTTACAGTGGTATCAAAGCCTCGCTAAACCATAACTAACTTGTTAGCAAAGTCATTAGAAATTCGATCGCAAAACGAACCCAAAAATATGACTTTTTCACCAAGTTTCTGCCGATTTTAAAACGGGGTCTAAAATTTTTTCAGGGACCCTTAAAAATACAAGCAGGGAATTATAAGATTACTGAAGAAATTTGGGATCCTAACTCGGCCAAACCGCCGTGGAACCGCGGCCGATCCAAAGCGATCCGCCGCGGATCCGCAGCCGAGTTGGAGCCGAGTCAGCCCAAAATTCCCCAGTAACTCTTCTGTGTTAATTTTGTATTTTCTGGGATGTTCTGTTTCTGCCCAGGTTTCTGGTGCATAGAGAATTATTTGGAGTAGAATCATTTGTGTTTGCTTGATCGAAATTCTAAGATGTTTGGCTAACTTGATTATATCTGAGTTTTGTTTAATGTGTTCGTAAACCTCCCCTAACTGCTAGTATGTCAGTTAGCAGGGGGTTGCACATTTCTGTAATGGTTTTTACTGGTTTGTGTTTATGGACTTTCTGGATTGTCGTGAATGGATAGCCGGGGATGTGAAACGAGTGTTTCTTTCATTCAAACGTAATTTGTAAATTGTTGTAATATTCTTTTGCGGGGAACATCCGGGCTGAGGTTGTAGCCACCGTTGTATTACTTCATTTACTGTTTTATGCTCTTAGGATAGACCCAAGATGGGGTGCACAAACTACCGGGTACGTTGAAGTGTTTAGTGGCCTACTCACGTTGTTGAGGGAGACCGCTTCACTTCGGGTACTAGGCGGGTAGTTTGCCATAACCGTAGGGGTCTAGGGTGGGGTTTTGGCTATTGATCACGACTGTATAATCTGTCTTTCTTTGCAGGCTCAAAAGGAATGCGGATTCTTAGAAAATCCAATATGTTCATCTATGATCTGGAATGCCTATTATTGCGTCTGACGAATGTACAATATCTATATATGATAGCTATTAGACGTCGCTTATGTTTTGCACCCGCGCTAGCATAGCCCCCGCTCTGTCGTTAGTTAAGTAACCTAACGGGGGAATGACGGGACCCAGTGGCGAATGCGGATGGCATAAGAGGACGTTGTATTTTCGTTGTTTTCTGCAGTGATAGGTTAAATGATGGGACGCATTATATTAATGCAAAGAAAATAAACCAAAGTTGAACCGTTGGAACAGTTTAAAAGAAACCACTCGGTTATTTTAAAACAGAAGATATTTTTTAAATTGCGGAGCTTTAACCACTCCTTTTTAAAAGCTATCAGGTTCCTTCGATCATATCAAGTTCACTACGTTCACGGTTTCTCCAAAACCATTCGTAGCCCTCCGTCATTTCATTTGGGTATTCAGTAGTATTCAAGCTATGCATTTTGACCAACACCAAGGCATAGTGTTTGGTAGCTGCTGGGTATTCATTTGATGCATAGATAGATGAGTTAGTTTGGGGCAGTCGTATTATCATTTGGCCAACGTCAGGGCTATGTACAGATGGGTTCAAATTAACAAGATAATGATGTGTAGAACTTGACATGTGACTTATGACATTTTGACCAACGCCAAGGTCATAAGAACATGGGGCAGAAATCCATATCGGGAATTTCTAAAGAAACTGAAATTTGCAAAGTGATGCATACCATTTGGAGTGTGATAATTTGGTAGTATTCCTTCAGCTTTATCACACGATGATATTTGGATCCCGATCCTACGGTGAGTATCCTCTACTCATCAGGAGATTCGTCACTTAACGATCAATGCTATAAACCATGTAAGTGTCGAGAAAGGTGTCAGTGGGGTTACGCCCCCAGAGAAAAGAGGTTATTTAATTAAGGAACTTCGCGAAAGCGTCGTAAAACCTCCCTCGAAGTACCGACACCGGCCTGGCTGAATGGTTAACCAAGTATTGTACGGTGAGAATAGTCCTGGCTAGTTCTTCCTTTTTGGTTTGAGGAGGGATTCGAGAAACAGTGGGAGCCATCCTGTTTAAGTAAACTAAAAACCACTCTAAACTTGCAAGAGCAACATGCTAAAGTGTTCCCTCTGTCTCTCATTGCAGCGGCCCAAAACATGACAGGCCTTAATTTACTATTAGAAAAAAAATTGACAGGGCCAAACTATAAAGATTCGTTCTGGAATGTTAAGATGGCTTTGACTTATGACAAATTGGGGTATGTCCTTATTGCAAAGGCACCTGCCATCCCTGGTCCAGATTCCAGTATTGCGGATAAGGAAATCCACAAGACCTGGGAGTTAGATTGCGCGAAGGCCAAATGCATCATGCTTGCCTCTATGAATAATAAACATCAGAGGAGGCACGAGGATATGGATCTTGAATCCATATTTCTCCACACAAAGGATCTGTATGGAGAGCAATCTCGTATAGAAAGATACGAGACCTCGAAGAACTTGTTTCAGTCGAGGCTGGCCGTTGGATCATCTGTAGGAGAACATGTCCTAAAGATGATTGGCTATATAGAAGAGCTCGCGGACCTCGGGACGACTTTGGAGAACGAGCTCTATACAGACTTAGTTCTTCAGTCCCTTCCTTCCACCTACACCCAGTTTATTCTGAATTTCAACATTCAAGGAAAACAAGTTGAACTTCCAGAACTTCTTAACATGTTGAGGAGTGCAGAGGGCACCTTGCAAAAAGCAAGGGAAACACCCACTATGTTTGTTCGCGGTGCTTCCTCTTCCAAGTCCAAGGCAAGGGCCAAAGGAAGGAAGATGAAGGCCGCTACCAAACCAAGAGGTGGTGTTAGTAAGGTGGGAGTTAAGGGAAAGACAAAGGTTGCGGTGCCAGTAGTAGCAAAGGACGAGTCCTTCCACTGTCGTAGAAAAGGCCATTGGAAGAAAGATTTCAAAGCTTGGATTGCCTTGAACCAGGAACCGAAGCAAGCTGTGGCTTCGACTTCAGGTGTGTTTGTAATTGAAAATTCTCTGTCAATCAACTCTACTTCCTGGGTATTGGATACCGGAGCAGGATCTCATATATGCAATTCATTGTAGGCACTGAGAAACAGTAGAGAGCTGAAGGTTGGTGATATGACCCTCCAGGTTGCTAACGGAGCTAGCGTTGGTGCTGTGTCCGTCGGGGATTATCACCTAGGATTGATGAGTGGACATATTTTGGTTTTGCGCAAATGTTTTTGTGTACCCAGTTTAACGTGTAATATCATATCAGTATCGTTGTTATCAAAAGAAGGTTATGATTTCACGTTTGTAAGTGATGTTGTTAACATCCACCTTAATCATGGTTTGATTTGGTCCGGTACACTAGATAACGGTATATACGTGCTAAACCAATTACAGATTTTCAATGTCCAGAACACACTTAAAAGAAAGTCTCCAGATATAAATCAGGCTTTCTTATGGCATTGTAGACTAGGTCACATCAATGAGACAAGGTTAACTAAGTTACATAGAGAAGGATATTTGGATCCGTTCGAATATCAATCTTATGAAACTTGTCAATCATGTCTCAAAGGAAAGATGACAAAGACTCCATTCACTGGACATGGAGTAAGAGCGAGTGAGCTCTTAGGACTCATACACAGCGATGTATGTAGTCCAATGTCTACACATGCAAGAGGTGGTTTTTCATATTTCATTACTTTTACGGACGATTACTCTAGGTACGGATTCATTTTCTTAATGAAACATAAATCCGAGGCCTTTGAGAAATTCCAAGAATATAAGAATGAAGTAGAAAACCAAACCGGCAAAAGTACCAAGACACTGAGATCTGATCGAGGTGGTGAATAATTAAGTGCTGAGTTCCTAAGTTACCTAAAAGAGAAAGAAATTCTCTCTCAGCTTACTCTTTCATACACTCCACAGCATAACGGTGTATCGGAGTGACGGAACCGGACCCTATTAGATATGGTACGTTCCATGATGAGTAATGCTGAGTTACGCGATCTTTCTGGGGTTATGCGCTAGAATCAGCAGCATATCTTTTGAACAGGGTTCCTACCAAGACTGTGCCTACCACGCCATATCAGATATGGAGTGGGAAGAAACCCTATCTTCAGTAGCTGAAGATATGGGGATGTCCTGCTTTTGTTAAAAAGCAGCATGCGGACAAACTCGAGGCACGATCAATACAGCGTAAGTTTGTGGGATATCCAAAGAACTCCAAGGGTTATTTCTTCTATTACGCAGAGGAACAAAAGGTTTTGTTTCTCGTAATGCCTATTTTCTAGAACATCAGTTTTTAGAAAAGGAAACAAGTGGGAGCACAATAGAACTGGAAGAAATTCCAGAACCACAAACTAGTACTGAAAGTTTAGTAGAACCAGTAGTTCAAGAAGAACAGGACATTCCCGCACCCCTCCGCAGGAGTAGTAGGCCGTCTCATCCGCCTGAGAGATACTACGGTTTTCTCATAGATGGGGATAGAGAGGATTGCGTCATTGATAATGATGAACCTACTAGCTTCCAGCAGGCCATCCAGAGTGGTGACTCGGTAAGATGGCTGGATGCAATGCGGACCGAGATAGAGTCCATGTACACCAACAAAGTAGACTTTGAACTTTGCTCCAGGTGGGGTAAAACCCATACGATGCAAATGGATCTTCAAGAAAAAGAATGGTGTAGATGGACAGGTGGAATTCTATAAGGCTAGACTTGTTGCAAAGGGTTTTCATCAAAGACCTGGTTTGGACTATGACGAAACTTTTTCTCCAGTGGCTATGCTCAAATCCATTCGGATCCTTCTTGCCATTGCCGCCTTCCATGATTATGAGATCTGGCAGATGGACGTAAAGATGGCTTTTCTAAATGGTAGTTTATAAGAGTGCGTCTATATGGATCAGCCAGAAGCTTTCAATCAGAGTGGGAGAAGAGGGAAAGTGTGCAAGTTGCTTAAGTCCATTTTTGGACTAAAGCAGGCATCGCGAAGTTGGAACATCTTTTTTGATGAAACGGTCAAAGAATATGACTTTATCAAAAATCCAAATGAACCAAGTATATATAGTAAAATTGTAGCACGAACTGTCGTATTCCTCGTCTTGTACGTGGATGACATTCTATTAATAGGAAATGAGATTCCTATGCTACAATCTGTCAAAGGATTCTTATCACACAGGTTTTCCATGAAAGACCTGGGTGATGCCTCTTACATTCTGGGGATCCGGATCTATCATGATAAATCTAAGAGGATGTTGGGACTTTCACAGTCCAGGTATATCAACACTATACTGAAAAGATTCAGTATGGAAGATTCTAAGTGTGGTAGTTTACCGCCTTGTCACGGAATCACCCTCTCCAAAAAGATGTCTCCCAAGACTGATTTGGAAAGGGATCGCATGTCTATTATATCCTACGCTTCTGCGGTAGGCTCTATAATGTATGCAATGTTGTGCACCAGACCAGATTTAGCTTACGCACTGAGCGTGGTAAGCAGGTATCAGTCAGACCCAGGGGAGAAGCACTGGATAGCAGTAAAGAACATTCTGAAGTACCTGAGAAGGACTAAGGAGATGTTCTTGGTTTATGGCGGAAAAGACCTCAAGATCGAGGCCTTTGCTGATTCCAGCTTCCAGAGTAACATGGATGACTCAAAGTCCATGTCAGGTTATGTCTTTACCCTCAATGGAGGGGCGGTGTGCTGGAAGAGTTCCAAGCAGGACACCGTTGCTGACTCGACGATGGAAGCGGAGTATATTGCTGCTTCCGATGCCACAAAAGAAGCAGTCTTGATGAAGAAGTTCCTAACAGAACTTCAGGTGGTTCCTACCATTGTTGATCCAATACCGCTGTATTGCGACAACAACGGAGCTATAGTTTTAGCGAAGGAACCCAGGTCCTATCAGAAGCCCAAACACATCTTAAGGTGGTATCACCTGATCAGGGAGATCATAGATCGACAGGAGATCGAGTTCCTATAGAGGAGAACACTGCAGATCCATTCACTAAGGCCTTACCTCAGATTCAGTTCGAGAGGCTACTAGAAATGATATGTCTTCGATACGCCAGTATATGGCCCTAGTGCAAGTGGGAGATTGTTAGTGTATATTCCCTAGGGGCCATTATTGTATCATACTGGCTCGTATATTACTTAATGGAAGCTTGGGATATTCACAGTTATATTAACAGTCTTGCTAAACATGGTAGTATGCTACTTGGTTTATGTCTATCTTAATATGTGTATATGTTAGCATATCGAGAATACATATTGATAGAGCCCTTAGGATCTTGCTTGACTACCAGCGTTGTGATGGCAGTCAAACTAGTGGGGGCTGGGTAGTCTACAAGCACAACCTTTTTCAGGTCCCTAGACGTAGGATTATCGAGACAGGGCATCGATACTCCGTAGTAGACTAGTGTGTACGCTTCTCATCCCAGTTGGGGAGATGGTCTTTCCCACAGCCATTACTACGTTGTACTGGAGATAGTATATAGGTGCTCGTTGGGTTACGGGTACACCAGACAGGACTCACAGGGAACTTTTGGTTGGTATTATACCCGTCGTCAGTTAATAGTTCCCAGGTGACATGAGTGCAGCATAGTCCGCAGACTTGACACTGCTGCTTCGCCTCGAGTGTGTTCCCACTGTTCTTAGATTGCTACCCTACCACGGCTTAAAGGAGTCGTGCAAACAGGTAGCAGTTGGGTGCAGTCCCAAAGCACTTGGAGGCAGTGGCGGTTAGACATGATTCATCTCTCCCGGTATTAGGAGTTGTTATCACGCTGTGTATGGAGAGCCATTACGCAAAGTCCCTGGCCAGGGCAAACGAGATTTACTGGTAGTATTTCCAGTAGTTTCTCAAGGTGTAATGGGCTTCACTCCGACACGACTTATACCGCTTTTAGGGGACTGACGCTTGCCACCCCTAGTCCCGATATGCGATAGTCCTAGACGAACAGACCGGACTGTATAGAGATTGTCACATCAGGCTCAGTAGGAGTTCGGATGGGTTTCCTCATTGGCCTTCTTATCGACATCTACCTGGGGACCGTTACGTACAACTAGTGCCGCTTGCGGTCTGTGGTTAAACCCACTGCCAGCGTAGTAGTCGAGTCTTTAGAGTCCCACACAGAGAGTTTCCCT
Organism: Agapanthus africanus; assembly: GCA_030015575.1. NCBI lineage: Eukaryota > Viridiplantae > Streptophyta > Magnoliopsida > Asparagales > Amaryllidaceae > Agapanthus > Agapanthus africanus. The sequence goes on from JASDDO010000016.1 coordinate 293,135,095, forward strand.
AATTCATGCGAAACGATATAGAGGTCGTATGGTTTTACGACAGGGTTCGGACACATACGTGTTTTTAAGCACGTACGATGTTCGGACAGTTTTTACTAGCGGGCTTTGGTTTAAGCCAGATTCTAGTAATGGATTATTGGATTTATACAGTCTGAGTATTTCCGTGTTTTAACGGATAGGAGGGGCGTTCTCATAATTACTCGAGAAGCTTCTAGAAGTTTGATGAGGTGGAGAGCTTAGGTGTTATATGCATTAAATGGATTTGTCACTCATGGAGATGATTCATCAAATGAGTTAATGAAGCATTAATGGTTTTAATGACTTATTAGATGATTCATTTTGTATTAAATGAAGTATGAAGATATTTGTGCAAAGATATTTTGTGCAAGATATTTTATGCTTCATATATATATACACAAATGAGTTTATTTTCATTAGATAATTATTCTCACTCTCACCTTCTCTCTCCGCAAGCTCTCTCTCTCTTCAGGAACTAACCCTAACCTCACATGTGTTGAGATCCAAGGGTTAGCAAGACTAATAGATCCCTAATCCTCTACATATCCTCTAGGTTGCTTTGATTAGCACTCATAGCCACTTAGTTACCTTAAGTGTGAGATTAAAGCTTGGAGAAGTAGCTCTCGGGTGGATCTTCTATCACAACAAGGTGGCCGGCGAGGAAGTGGTCTACGAGAACAAGAAGGACTTGATTCATTAGGTATAATCATCGTTCATAGTAGCTAAACACTTCTATGTTGTTGTTAGTTAGGGTTTGGCAAAGATCCGTAAAGTTAGTCGATATTAGTTTAAACAAAATGATTGTTTTACCTATTCCGCCTCCCCGCATCATATGGGGTGTCTAACGTCGACTTACAGTGAACAAGTTAAACGAACCTTCTTAAAACACTGGCTTTTGGATTGTCTGAGTTGCATACCTCATTGCCACTCCTACTTTTACCCTTTTCTCCAGAACACCCCGTATTACTATGAACATCCACTTCCATTGGATAAAACCATGGTATGGTTATATACGAACTCGAAGGAACTTGTTCCAGATCCGAGGATGGTTTCTGGCACTGGAGAAAATGAATAGGACTATTCAGTTGTCTTTTTCTTTTACCTTCTCTAAGGTTGTGAGTGCTCCTTGGATTAGGACGGTACACCTATTACGCTTATTAGATAGTCTTCTTCCAATCCATAGGCAGGTGACGAACGGTGGGGAATGAAGAAAACCAATTAGCCTAACGATGGTGTACAAAAGGTAATAAGTTAAGACAAATAAAGGGATTAGAAAGAGGGCAAAGTAAACTGCGACTGCTATTCACGACCAAACCAAGTTTTTCATTACCACTCCTACTTCACCTTTGTATTTCTCCAGAGCACTCCGTATCACTACGAAGATCCACGGTTATTTGGATACTCCATCATATGGTTTTATACGAACTCGAAGGAACTTGTTCCAGTTCGGAGATGGATTCTGGTTCAGGAGAAATAGAATAAGGATTATTCAGTTGTCTTTTATCTTTACCTTCTCTCGCATTGCGAGTGCTCCTAGGATTTGGACATTACACATATTACGCTTATTAGATAGTCTTCTTCCAGACCATAGGCTGGTGCCGAACGGTAGGGAAGGAAGAAAACCATTTAGCCTAATGATGGTGTGCAGAAGGTAACGACTAAAGACATATAAAGGGATTTGAAGAGATGGCAAAGAAATATACGGCTACAGTCATGAATCTGATAATGGAAGAAGCATTACTAGGAATACCAGGATAGCCCTTCGAAACATTTTCATGTTTCTGTCTCACTGCCCGTTGTTAACAGAAAACTGATTTCCCAATTAGTCCTTTCTCCAGGGTATGTATTTACCAGGTTTTGATTCTCACATCTGTATGGTTTTACAGATGATGAGTGGGAGTAAGTTATTGGAAATTGGGTGATCATCCTCATTATATCGGGATTCGTTGTAATTGGTGATATTTGAGTAAATTGCCTGGGTGTTTGCCGGACGGCAAATATTTGGTTTTGAATATCCATTGTTATGCACCAATTTCAAATTGATATATCTGTACGTTTATTTTTATAAAGTGAGATATAACCTTTTGAAATTATGTCTATGACATTTACCTATATCAGTTGATGGTTAGGTAAGGAGCATTCAACAGCGGTGTAATTCTTCAGAACCATAATACAGTTTCAACCTACGACGCACAGGGTTTGAGTTATTCGACTCAGGGGACTTATACAGAGTATTGTATGTTGTCCAGTATACATTAAGACAGAGGGGTTGGTACTCGTACTATATTCTGTTTACTTGTGACTTCTCTAGTTCTTAGACATGTGTTTCATAGAAATACAAGATCCAAGTTTTGAGAAGTTATAGGTATATGAATAAAGTAGAGAACCAGGTATTGCAAGTATCAGGATTCTTTATGGTGATCGAAGATGTAGATACTTGTATTCAGTATTCAGTTAATAGTAATGGTTTTGAGAAACTTGTATCTCTTTCAGGTTACTCATATCTGGATGCATTCCTAAGTTGAGTAACGCTGATCGGCCTTCTTCCATTTAGTTGACATGCACTAGAGACAGCTGCATGATTTGAATCTGGTTCCAATTAAATCAGTGCCTCTATTTCTACATTGTATATAGTATAGTTCATATCTTAACATTGTTAAGGTACGGGGAGTTTTCCGGCTTATGCTTAAAACCAGACTCTGGATAACTCAAGGCACGTTTCTGTAATGGCAGTTTGTGCGTTGACCCGGGCTATGACGAGGGTTGACTTTCTACCATCTGGAAGATCAATAGTGATATTGTTCTTGACTCGCCATAGTTTTAATAAAAATGGATTTTTTTTAGAAAACAGTAGTGGGAGTATGGTAGAACTGGAAGTGATTCCAGAACCGCAAATGATTACTGAAAATTTGATAAGAACATAAAGATTCAATCTGGTTTGACATTCCATTTGCCACTCCGCAGATATGGTGGGTAACCTCAGGCACTTGAGAGGTACTTCGGTATGCTAAAAAACGGCGACAGGGAGGTTCTTATTTACCCAAACTTGACACTACTGTTGTTCCAGGCTATGAGACCCGGCAAGGGGATGAGTATAGCATCGTTCTAAACTAGCTTTAGAAGTGTACGTATATATGGCTCTGCCAGAGGGTTGTCGCAGTCAGTGGGAGCAGCGGAAGCATAGTGGACAAGTAGCTTATGTCTATGGACTAAAGCAGATAGAGCGAAGATAGATCATCTAATTTTGATGTGACGGTCATGGGCTTTGACCTCATCAGAATAGGAGATGGATCTGTTAAGAAGGTAGTAGTGTGTGATGTCCTAGTATTTGGATGACATACACAGAGTAGGAAGTGAAATTCTTATACTACGATCGGTTATACTTTGGTCGTCACACAGTGGATTCTCCACATAGGATGTAGATATAATATCAGACATTCTGGTTACTGGGTCTATGGTTTTAGATCAAGATTTGGGTAGTTTCCCAATCCGGGTACTTAGAAAACATTCTAAAGGTGTTTTAGAATAGAAAACTCCTGGCACGGTAGTATACCTGCAGGTGATGGAGTCACCCTCTCTAAAGGTGTCTTACAGACTAAAGAGGAGAGGGATGTGCATGATTGACATATCACTTGCTTATGCAATTGAGTCAATCATGAGATGTCAAGTACCACACCAGATATTGTTTTTGCACGAGATGCAATAAGTTGATATTAATCAAATCCTGGAGAAACGTTCGGAAGCAGTTCTAGAACATAAGTGCATGTTCTAGGGATCTGATAACGGCAGCCTCCTTCGGGAGACGGTTATCATTCCAGGCTTCCAAGGTGACATGGATGACAGAGTGCCTGTCAGAGTTATAGTTTTCCCTCTGACGAGAGGCAGTAGTTAGGACAGGAGGCCCAAGCGGATACAGAGGGAGGCATGGCGCAGGATACTGATTAAGTTCAGTCGACGATACAGTCTAAGAAGTTTGGATTTGGAGTTCATTTATGAACTAGGTTCCATCAGATATCCAGACATATTCTAAGACAGGTATTGCTCATTTCGGGAGATGGCTTTCTCCGCGAACTTGAAATTAAGAGAGACTGTTCAGTTGATAAAACTGCACATTTAATATAACATTTTTCCTACTATTATTATATAATAAAAGGTGATTATTATAATATATGATACATTTGAGGGTTTATATGTAAAAATACTATTTTCATGTGTTTATATATTATAAATAACATTTTGTAGGAAAAAGTAAGCATATAATATCCATGTAACATTTGGCCCATTTAAATATGCTTATCTTATTAATACCTTTGACCAATTCTTAATGGTTAAGTTAATATCTCAATAAAACAAACTCTACTAATATTGTTTGTTGAGTTATTGTGTAGAATTTTCAGGGCTGAAATCAAGGAAATCAAAGTTGGCAAATCAAATCTACCAAAGATATTCAAGAAACTAATTCTGGTAGAAATGTAGAAAAGATTTTCAAAGTCTAGATACTCAAAAGATTACCAAGTGTTACAGATATGAAGTTACAAAAATTAGAGGCCATGATCTCACCCAAAGGGGGCGGATCCGCGGCCAAACCTATCCAATGGCCGCGGTTCCGCCGCGGATTTGAAGAGTTGAGATATGGGATTGTGGTGGTTAGGATCCTAACAACTAGATTCCATATTAGGAAACTAGGGTTCTGGCTCTGTGATTATAAATAAGGACCGAGAGCTTCTTGGAAAAATCATCAAGCCGACGAGATCACGAAGTCCAAGACGGCTCACGCATCCAGGCTGATCATCAACTGTTCGTCTACCTCCTTGGAAGAGATCGAGAAGCAAACTTGTCTTTGTAATCATTTTCTAAGGAATCAAAGTGTAATGAATATTGTTGATTAATAAAGGTAGCTTTCTTTTTCTTATTCTATTTCTTCGTAGTTTAATTATGCATTTTCTCTCCATCTCTTTTTCTCCCAACATGCGCGAGTAATTCTCCGCTTGTTAAGGTTCGAAGGATTAGGGTAAGCTAATGGATGATGAACATCCCTAAACCCTTTTTAAGTCCTATAAAGTTTATGAACTTTATCAAAAGAATTATTAACATCCTAATCGTGCGCGCTAACAATTCATTATTACTCCCGACCGCGATTAGAGATTAGATTAATGATTGTTTTGGTAAAGGCTAGATATGGACGGAGTTCCGTGTCGAGATAGGGGTTAAGAGTGGGATTCCTTTTCCCTCCAGAAACCCTAATCTACACGCATCACCGTCGTTCTAGTTTTAAATCTAGTAAAGGATAAAAAGAGTAATTTTTAATTAATCATCCATAACTACTAAATCCTAACGAACCCTACAAGCCCCCTTTTATATTAAACTTACATCCATAATTAATCTAGATCTATATTTTGCATTCTTGTTTAACGTAGATCTAGAAACTATTTCCACCATTCTTTATTCTTTCCCCTTTCTTTTTCAACATATCTAAAGTAAGAGTAAAAGGTTCCACGTTTCCCAGAGGACGACCCGTACTCAACTCGGTCTAGCTACACGCGACACTGTTCTGATTGCGGTTAAACTATAAACACACTCTTTCGAACCAATCAAATGGCGCCGTTGCCGGGGATACGTGCGTAATTTTTTTATTTTACTGTTTGTGTTGAATTCTTAGACGATTTATATCATTATTAACACAAAACTGCAAATTGCATATTTAACGATTTGTGCGTGAATTTTTGCAAGGAGATCTGGAGTCACAGAATTGAGGAAAACAGAAGACAGAGGCATTCATCGAGATCCAGAGGAGCACGGAGGGCTTGAGAAAAAATTTCATCAGCTGTTCCTTCCACCTTGCGGCGGAACCGCGACACAAAGGTGCTTCCTGCGGCGGAAACGCGGCGGTTTAGAGGGATTAGGGCTACAGAATTCTCTGGTAAGATTCTCAACTCCTTCTCTCTCCTCTTAAATCCAATAAAATCTATCTTCTGCAGGATATTTTGCAAAATCGCGCTGCTCAAAAATCTTTTTGCAAAAGTTTTTTGATTGGTTTTGTTTTGCATATTTTAATACGGACTCTAAGGGGCAAAGACCAAATCAAGATTAGGTGGGTATTTCATCACCTTTCCTAAGCCCCACAAATCACAAACCGAGCATCTCCATCAACCCTACAATAATTTAAAAAATATCTAGACCAGACTCTAAGGACTGTCGCGCTCATTAAGGACAGAGGAAGGTCGTGGGTAATCTATCGTTTATCCGCATTACTTTTATAGTGCCTAGGCAAGTGTTTCAAAGGCGAGTGGTTTTTAATTAGGCCCACTACTGTGGTTCCTTCCCATTTACCTGGCACTTACCTGGCTACAAGGGTAGTACGGAGGCGGTAGAGGATTGATCCTGCGGTTTGTCCTTTGGAAGTCTAGGAGCGGTCTAGAGACTGGACCTAGGTGACCTTAGTTCAAGGGTTGCTTGTGCATCTTAGGGTGATTTGTCTTTAGTTCCACTTTTTCAGAACAAGCCAATTTTAAATCACACACACGCTGCCACTTGCACTAAACCCGCTTAGTGCATGCTCGGCAGGAGACGGGATCCTAGTGCCCGTCTTGTCCGCGTTCCTGCTATCGACGCCGAAGTCAGTACTTCTTCATCTTCTTTTCCCCTACCACACACCACATCAACCGAGATGGACGGCACTCCATCAGAGTATAACACCACGCTGCCACCGCCCAGAGGAGAGCAGAATCCACCGCGCATCTCTCTCCAAGAGAGATGCTATCCTATCCATGGTCCTCTTCCCACTTTTCTATCTCTTCCACCACCCAACGGAGATAATTTCGAAATTAAACCCCACTACATCAATCTGCTGCCCAAATTTCACGGGCTTCAGTCGGAAGACGCGTATGTTTTCATCACCAAATTCGAAAACGTATGCGCAATGATGGGTACTTCGCAATTGACTTTTGATGCTATGCGCTTACGTCTTCTCCCATTCACACTGTGCGACTTGGCAGAAAAATGGCTTTATAATACTGCCGCACACTCTATTACTAATTGGGATGAATTTGTCATAGCAATTCTTAAGAAGTTTTACCCAAACCATAAGACTGCCCGTGTTAGAAGCGAGATCAACCAGTTCACCCAGCTTCCCAATGAACCATTTTGGAAGTGCTTTAAACGTTTCAAGGATCTGCTTGTCCAATGTCCTCATCATGGATTCAATAGATGAGATTTATGTCGGATTATATATGAGGGCATTAATCCAGCGACAAAGCAGATGTTTGAAACAAATTGTCAATGCAATTTCATGTCTAAAGACGACGGTGAAGCTTGGAAATATCTGGAAGACCTTGCTGAACACACGTTGCAGTGGGAAAGCTTAAGACCATCTTCAACTAATGGAGGTATTCACCAGCTCGATATTTCTATCGCAGTAAAAGCCGAAATGGCAGCGATACAGAAGAAACTCGATGCAATTGAAAACAAGTTCTCATCATTCTCCCTAAATCAGGTCATGCTTCCTAAGACCGTCTGTGGTTGCTGTTCGGATCCTTCACACTTAACGGAAGAATGTCCTATGAATGCATCATTTCAAGCTAATGCTGCTTTTCAGCAGCGACCTAGAAACGACCCTTATTCTTCCACATACAATCAAGGATGGAGGAATCAACCACAACTTTGCTTGGAACCAAAACCAACAAAGAAATTCTCAAAGACCTCCTCCACAGCAACCACAACCACAGATTCAGCCCCCCTTTCAGTCAGAGAATTTCCAAAATCCGGCCAACATTTCTACACCACAAGTGGCCGGTACTGACAACTCACTTGCACAAACTTTGGATATGTTCATGAAACAATCCATGCAAATTTCGGCTGAGATGAGGTCTTCTATTGATACCATAACGAAAAACTCTGCCTCCCATGGTGAGAGTATTAAATCATTAGAAAACCAAATCGCACAGTTAAACGCCGCAATGAGTGCGAGAGAGAAAGGGAAACTCCCATCTCAACCCATACCTAATCCTGGCCACTCACAAAGTTATAATGTGAGTGCTGTTACCACGTTGAGATCGGGAAAAGTGCTGAATAAACGAGTGGGTGAGCAATGTGATGATAGTGACACCAATGATACCCCAGCTTCTTCTTCTTCCCCTAATTCGTCTAATCTCCCACCTTCACCCGAGCCTATTCTCCGTTTTCCCCAAGGCTCGAACATTTAGCCGAATCTATCTAAGTCGATTCCCACTCCAATTTTGGGATCGAATCCGTCCCCACAGTCTTCTCCACAAATGTTGGACCCAAAACTTATTGATCAAGCACCTTATCCAAACAGGTTAAGGGGCAACAGACCAAGTCCACAAATGGAGAAGATTGTGGAAATTTTTAAGCAAGTTAAGATAAACATTCCTCTCCTAGATATTATTCAACAAGTTCCGTCATATGCGAAAATCCTAAAGGACTTGTGCACTAGGAAGAGAAAAGTTCAAGTACCTAAAAAAGTTTTCCATGCGAGTAATGTGAGCACAGCTTTTACACAACAACTACCCAAGAAACGAAAGGACACTGGAAGTCCTACAATTTCAATTTCTATTGGGGGTAAAAATATCAATCGTGCTCTACACGATTTAGGTGCTAGTGTTAACTTGCTTCTGTATTCTGTTTATGAGCAATTAGGGATCGGAGAGTTAAAGCCGGCGCATTGCACTTTTCAGATGGCCGATCGATCTATCACCCAACCTAGGGGTGAGCTAGAGGATGTGTTAATCAAAGTCGGGGAATTCATATTTCCTGTGGACTTTATCGTTATTGATACACAACCAGTGGCAAACCCACGCAATCAAATCCCGGTGATACTCGGTCGACCCTTTTTGGCCACTTCCAACGCAGTAATCAATTGTAGAAACGGCTCTATGACCCTATCATTTGGAAAGAAGTCAATTGAGCTTAACAGTTACAAGTTGGGAAGTGAACCCTCCGAACCCTATGCTCATGTGTGTTCTGTCGAATTAATGGATGTCGACAGCAGCGAATTTGATCAACCTCATAATACTGACTCTTTTCATATGTTGTTGTTTGACCCAACCATGTACTCTTCTACCGAGTTGTTCGGGTCAACATCTAACGCTGATGAGGAACTTTTTATAGAGTCTGATGATCACCCCATTTTTTCTAATGACATTATTCTTCGGGGTATCGATGAAAGCTTTGAGGAAATTTTCGCTGATGAACTCGCATTTTAAAAAGATACGGGTGTTGAGATAAATCAACTCCAAGATGAAGAAATTGGATCTCCACCCCCTCTTTTGGACAATCATGATAATGCGAGTAATCCATCATTATTATCACTGTGTCGTCTCTCCAATTTGAGACGCAATTCTTTTCCATTACACCTCTTATCACCTCCCCACTTCTTCTTGTCGAAAGGTGACATGTTCTTCCACCAACCTTGGTGCTTCATCGATAAAATTTTTGAATGGTTGGTGTTGAACTTCGGTCTTTGCAAAACTTGGCATTGACCAATAACCTTACCCCCCTCGTGTGATTTTAAAAGATTAACATTGTTTAATTCAAGTTTAGGGGGGTATATTTTGGCTCTTGAAAGAAAATGATTTTTACAAAATTGTGAGCCAAAAAAATAAGTTTGGGGGAGGATTTCACTTGCATATATTCTTGCCCCCATTAATAATTTCCTTCCAAGTCTACAGGTTTTTGAGCTTAACGGATGACATCAGTGAGGACACTACTGTAAACAGGTTTGGGAGAGGTTTGTGCTTATTTACGTATACTTTGCATTATGCTATATATAAGAACAAAAAAAAATTTGATAATAAAAGAATAGAAAGTGAAAAATTACATCCAAAAGATAGGAATAGTTTAAGAAAACCAAGAAAATTAGAAGTTTTCTTAAACGAACTGGTAATAAGTAGTTATGAGCCGTTGTCCCAAAGGTTAGTAAGATGAAGGAAGTCACTAATCTGAGGATAAAAATAAGTCTGAAAAATAGTTTCTATTCTGGAAACCAAACATTTGACTATATGCACTTACACGCGTCTTGAAACTTGGGATAGTAGAGGATACCTTGAAATGCTCTTGTCTAAAAGCCAAAGTATGAAGAAAATGAAAAAAAATGAATGAATAAAATATAAAATGGTGAAGAAAAAAAATGAACACTGGTTTTGTTATCGCCAAGGCAGCAATAAAAAAATATAGCGAGGGTGCTTCATCAGCTAGTGCCTTAGACCAACTGGTCTGGCAGTCACTGATAAGCCTTAGGTGGTGCAAGACGAGGAAAATACTATCACCTAATCAGCAAGCACATAAGTAATCGGTCGGTTAGTACCTCAAGAAATATTAACGGTCGCATGAAAATGTGTGAGCAAATCTAAATATTCATCAAGTTAAAAAGTAATGAGCTAGATGGACAAGAGTATGATAGCTTGAATTGAATTCTCCGAGTGTAGGGATGTCCATTTCACACACGTAGGAGTATATGATCGATGTTTGGATGAAAGGTAGGAATGAAAAATAAAGACGATGTTTTATTGAGGGATGATGTGATTTCTAACATTTTTTCATCACTATTAAGATAGGGCTCATGACAACTAAAAAGCTGGTATAGTTTGAAACTCTTATTTTCAAAGTCTTTCTTTTATGGTTCTTATCTTTATATGTAAATTTCACCATATCTCTTTTGTTATTGGATTTTATGGGTGTAATCCGCTGAAAACCCTCAGGAGACAACACTCCTCATACTAGGGACCCCTAGAGGTTTAACGGCTTGTTGCACGTGCTCAGTGCAATCGTGTTGCATACGAAAGTGTGCTTAGCTTTCTCCTTTCTTTTTCTCCTTCTCTTGAATAAACTAGTTTGCTCGGGACGATCAAAGATAAGTTTGGGGGTATTTGTTCAGTTGATAAAACTGCAAAATTTAATATGACATTTTTCCTATTATTATTATATAATAAAAGGTGTTTATTATAATATATGATACATATGAGGATTTATCTGTAAAAATACTATTTTCATGTGTTTATATATTATAAATAACATTTTGTAGGAAAAAGTAAGCATATAATATCCATGTAACATTTGGCCCATTTAAATATGCTTACCTTATTAATACCTTTGACCACTTCTTAATGGTTAAGTTAATATCTCAATAAAACAAACTCTACTAATATTGTTTGTTGAGTTATTGTGTAGAATTTTCATGGCTGAAATCAAGGAAATCAAAGTTGGCAAATCAAATCTACCAAAGATTTTCAAGAAACTAATTCTGGTAGAAATGTAGAAAAGATTTTCAAAGTCTAGATAGTCAAAACATTACCAAGTGTTACAGATATGAAGTTACAAAAATTAGAGGCCATGATCTCACCCAAAGGGGGCGGATCCGCGGCCAAACCTATCCAATGGCCGCGGTTCCGCCGCGGATTTGAAGAGTTGAGATATGGGATTATGGTGGTTAGGATCCTAACAACTAGATTCCATATTAGGAAACTAGGGTTCTGGCTCTGTGATTATAAATAAGGACCGAGAGCCTCTTGGAAAAATCATCAAGCCGACGAGATCACGAAGTCCAAGACGGCTCACGCATCCAGGCTGATCATCAACTGTTCGTCTACCTCCTTGGAAGAGATCGAGAAGCAAACTTGTCTTTGTAATCATTTACTAAGGAATCAAAGTGTAATGAATATTGTTGATTAATAAAGGTAGCTTTCTTTTTCTTATTCTATTTCTTCGTAGTTTAATTATGCATTTCCTCTCCATCTCTTTTTCTCCCAACATGCACGAGTAATTCTCCGCTTGTTAAGGTTCGTAGGATTAGGGTAAACTAATGGATGATGAACATCCCTAAACCCTTTTTAAGTCCTATAAAGTTTATGAACTTTATCAAAAGAATCATTAACATCCTAATCGTGCGCGCTAACAATTCATTGTTAGTCCCGACCGCGATTAGTGATTAGATTAATGATTGTTTTGGTAAAGGCTAGATATGAACGGAGTTCCGTGTCGAGATAAGGGTTAAGAGTGGGATTCATTTTCCCTCCAGAAACCCTAATCTACACGCATCACCGTCGTTCTAGTTTTAAATCTATTAAAGGATAAAAAGAGTAATTTTTAATTAATCATCCATAACTACTAAATCCTAACGAACCCTACAAGCCTCCTTTTATATTAAACTTACATCCATAATTAATCTAGATCTATATTTTGCATTCTTGTTTAACATAGATCTAGAAATTATTTCCACCATTCTTTATTCTTTCCCCTCTCTTTTTCAACACATCTAAAGTAAGAGTAAAAGATTCCACGTTTCCCAGAGAACGACCCGTACTCACCTCGGTCTAGCTACACGCGACACCGTTCTGATTGCGGTTACACTATAAACACACTCTTTCGAACCAATCAAATGGCGCCGTTGCCGGGGATACGTGCGTAATTTTTTTATTTTACAATTTGTGTTGAATTCTTAGACGATTTATATCATTATTAACACAAAACAGCAAATTGCATATTTAACGATTTATGCGTGAATTTTTGCAAGGAGATCTGGAGTCACAGAATTGAGGAAAACAGAAGACAGAGGCATTCATCGAGGTCCAGAGGAGCACAGAGGGCTTGAGAAAAATTTTCATCAACTGTTCCTTCTACCTTGCGGCGGAACCGCGGCACAAAGGTGCTTCATGCGGCGGAAACGCTGCGGTTTAGAGGGATTAGGGCTACAGAATTCTCTGGTAAGATTCTCAACTCCTTCTCTCTCCTCTCAAATCCAATAAAATCTATCTTCTGCAGGATTCTTTGCAAAATCGCACCGCTCAAAAATCTTTTTGCAAAAGTTTTGTGATTGGTTTTGTTTTGCATATTTTAATACGGACTCTAAGGGGCAAAGAACAAATCAAGATTAGGTGGGGATTTCATCACCCTTCCTAAGTCCCACAAATCACAAACCGAGCATCTGCGTCAACCCTACAATAATTTAAAAAATATCTAGACCAGACTCTAAGGACTGTCGCGCTCATTAAGGACAGAGGAAGGTCGTGGGTAATCTATCGTTTATCCGCATTACTTTTGTAGTGCCTAGGCAAGTGTGTCAAATGCGAGTGGTTTTTAATGAGGCCCACTACTGTGGTTCCTTCCCATTTACCTGGCACTTACCTGGCTACAAGGGTTGTACGGAGGTGGTAGAGGATTGATCCTGCGGCTTGTCCTTTGGAAGTCTAGGAGCGGTCTAGAGACTGGACCTAGGTGACCTTAGTTCAAGGGTTGCTTGTGCATCTTAAGGTGATTTGTCTTGAGTCCCACTTTTTCAAAACAAGGCAATTTTAGATCACACACACGCTGCAACTTGCACTAAACCCGCTTAGTGCATGCTCGGCTGGAGACGGGATCCTAGTGCCCGTTTTGTCCGCGTTCCTGCTATCGACGCCGAAGTCGGTACTTCTTCATCTTCTTTTCCCCCACCACACACCACATCAACCGAGATGGACGGCACTCCATCAGAGTATAACACCACGCTGCCACTGCCCGGAGGTGCGTAGAATCCACCGCGCATCTCTCTCCAAGATAGATGCTATCCTATCCATGGTCCTCTTCCCACTTGTCTATCTCTTCCACCACCTAACGGAGATAATTTCGAAATTAAACCCCACTACATTAATCTGCTGCCCAAATTTCATGGGCTTGAGTCGGAAGACGCGTATGTTTTCATCACCAAATTAGAAAACGTATGCGCAATGATGGGTACTTCGCAATTGACTTTAGATGCTATGCGCTTACGTCTTCTCCCATTCACACTGTGCGACTTGGCAGAAAAATGGCTTTATAATACTGCCGCACACTCTATTACTAATTGGGATGAATTTGTCATAGCATTTCTTAAGAAGTTTTACCCAAACCATAAGACTGCCCGTGTGAGAAGCAAGATCAATCTGTTCACTGATTGGAAGAATTAAAGTTTTAACCGCAATCAAGACGGTGTCGCTATGCAGCTAGCCGGTTGAGCACGGGTCGATCCACAGGGAGATGGTTGTATTTCCGTTCTTGTCTTAGACGAGTCAATAAAGAATTTGTGTATAAGTTATTCGATTCTATCCTAAGTGTATAATTTGCAAGTATAAAATTGTTAAGAAAAAGATACGAGATTATAAGCTAAAGAAATCCGTACTCAAAACCTTTGAGCCGAATCTTGACCAATTGAAGCTAGAGCAATCGGCAACAACGTGGATTAAGGGATTTAAGCGCGGTATTCGTGGAATACGGCTTATTTACCCTTGTCCTTCCGTTCTTGTCTCTTGCTTTCGCCTCCGGCCAAACCGAACGCAACCGGTCGCGGTTAGGAATCACCGTTACCTTGTCAGGGTACGGTGCCTAACGGAGCGCTTGCGTATGGTTTGGGCGGAGTTCAATGGAAAATACGGGAAAAGGAAATGGGCAAAGAAACATTAACTTATAATACCGTATTTTTTTCTTAACAAAGATAATTACAACATTCACAAAATGAACAAAAGAGAGCAAAAGAAAAGAAAAGATTACAAGTAATTAAAGTGCATGGAATTAAATTGCAAGTAAGTAAAGCAAGAATGAAAAATGCAAGTAATAAATAAGCAATAAAAAGAACAAGAAATTAATTACAAGAACATAGAACTCAAGACAAGCATGTGATCAATAGCCAACCCTTAAACTTGCAAGCTCAATTAAGAGGTTGCAAGATCAAGAGAAGGGTAGAGAACGCATGTGAAGTGAAGAACTAGTCCCGTGAGAAAATATGACCCTTGAGATCAATAACTAACCCTTAAACATTCAAGCTCAATGAAGAGGTTGAATGATCAAGAGAAAGCAAGAATCTCAAGGGGAAGAAGAAACACAAGAGAATGATACAAAAAGCCCTCATCTTCATTAATCTCCCACTCAAAAAGCTCTCACTACAATTTTCATGGAAAAAGAATGAAGAAGAAGAAGAAAAAGACTAAATCCTAAAAAGAAATAAGAACAAAAGAATGACCCTTGGTTGAGCTCAGTTCTGGAGTATTTATAGGCAGTTTTCTGAAACCCTAGGGCCAAATCCTGACCCCATATGAAGTCCCCAAACTACCCCCAAAAATTGACAGGGAGAGGGGCCCACTTGGCCGCGGATCCGCGGCCAATACCCCCTATTGGCCGCGGATCCGCGGCCATCTAGGTGAGTTAGGTCGAGTGCTTTTGTGGGTATCCCTGGTTTCATCTGTCCTTGTGTCTGAAAACTTCATACTGCACAAAAGTCTTCCAGAATATCAGCAGAATTCATAGTCCAAGATTGCACTCATTTCTTTTACTTTTGACTTTATCTCCCTCGGGCTCCGCGCACCCATTGATTCTTGTGCAGCCCCCTCTCGTGCTCTGTGCTTGTCCCAGACACGAATGACCACTGTCATATGTCTTGTCTCAGGAACTGGTACTCGGCGCCGGACGGATATGGATGACCGGAACCCGGCTTTTATCTGCTGTCAACAGATGTTCTGCTTTTGGCGTAACTGTGGAGATTTTGTCTTGATTTGCAATATTTGGCCTGGAAACCTGTACTCTGTAAATATGTAACAAACACGGATTAAAAGCACATACCTATAAACACACGAGCGTAAGAATGAGCGGTATAAAATGCAATATTCTGGTATGAACATTCACCCAGCTTCCCAATGAACCATTTTGGAAGTGCTTTGAACGTTTCAAGGATCTGCTTGTCCAATGTCCTCATCATGGAATCAATAGATGGGATTTATGTCGGATTATATATGAGGGCATTAATCCAGCGACAAAGCAGATGCTTGAAACAAATTGTTAATGCAATTTCATGTCTTAAGACGACGGTGAAGCTTGGAAATATCTGGAAGACCTTGCTGAACACACGTTGCAGTGGGAAAGCGTAAGACCATCTTCAACTAAGGGAGGTATTCACCAGCTCAATATTTCTATCGCAGTAAAAGCTGAAAAGGAAGCGATACAGAAGAAACTCGATGCTATTGAAAACAAGTTCTCATCATTCTCCCTAAATCAGGTCACGCTTCCTAAGACCGTCTGTGGTTGCTGTTCGGATCCTTCACACTTAACGGAAGAATGTCCTATGAATGCATCGTTTCAAGCTAATGCTGCTTTTCAGCAGCGACCTAGAAACGACCTTTATTCTTCCACGTACAATCAAGGATGGAGGAATCATCCTAACTTTGCTTGGAAACAAAACCAACAAAGCAATTATCAAAGACCTCCTCCACAGCAACCACAACCACAGAATCAGCCCCCCTTTCAGTCACAGAATTTCCAAAATCTAGACAACATTTCTACACCACAAGTGGCCAGTACTGACAACTCACTTGCACAAACTTTGGATATGTTCATGAAACAATCCATGAAAATTTCGGCTGAGATGAGGTCTTCTATTGATACCATAACGAAAAACTCTGCTTCCCATGGTGAGAGTATTAAATCATTAGAAAACCAAATCGCATAGTTAAACTCCGCAATGAGTGCGAGAGAGAAAGGGAAACTCCCATCTCAACCCATCCCTAATCCTGGCCACTCACAAAGTTATAATGTGAGTGCTGTTACCACGTTGTGATCGGGAAAAGTGCTGAATAACCGAGTGGGTGAGCAATGTGATGATAGTGACACCAATGATACCCCAGCTTCTTCTTCTTACCCTAATTCGTCTAATCTCCCACCTTCACCCGAGCCTATTCTCCGTTTTCCCTAAGGCTCGAACATTTCGCCGAATCTATCTAAGTCGATTCCCACTCCAATTTTTGGATCGAATCCGTCCCTACAGTCTTCTCCACAAACGTTGGACCCAAAACTTATTGATCAAGCACCTTATCCAAACAGGTTAAAGGGGCAACAGACCAAGTCCACAAATAGAGAAGATTGTGGAAATTTTTAAGCAAGTTAAGATAAACATTCCTCTCCTTGATGCTATTCAACAAGTTCCGTCATATGCGAAAATCCTAAAGGACTTGTGCACTAGGAAGTGAAAAGTTCAAGTACCTAAAAAAGTTTTCCTTGCGAGTAATGTGAGCACAGCTTTTACACAACAACTACCGAAGAAACGAAAGGACCCCGGAAGTCCTACAATTTCAATTTCTATTGGGGGTAAAAATATCAATCATTCTCTACTCGATTTAGGTGCTACTGTTAACTTGCTTCCGTATTCTGTTTATGAGTAATTAGGGATCGGAGAGTTAAAGCCGGCGCATTGCACTCTTCAGATGGCCGATCGATCTATCACCCAACCTAGGGGTGAGCTAGAGGATGTATTAATCAAAGTCGGGGAATTCATATTTCTGTAGACTTTATCGTTATTGATACACAACCTGTGGCAAACACACGCAATCAAATCCCGGTGATACTCGGTCGAACCTTTTTGGCCACTTCCAACGCAGTAATCAATTGTAGAAACGGCTCTATGACCCTATCCTTTGGAAAGAAGTCAATTGAGCTTAACATTTACAAGTTGGGAAGTGAACCCTCCGTACCCTTTGCTCATGTGTGTTCTGTCGAATTAATGGATGTCGACAGCAGTGAATTTGATCAACCTCATAATACTGACTCTTTTCATATGTTGTTGTTTGACCCAACCATGTACTCTTCTACCGAGTTGTTCGGGTCAACATCTAACGCTGATGAGGAACTTTTTATAGAGTGTGATGATCACCCCATTTTTTCTGATGACATTATTCTTCGGGGTATCGATGAAAGCTTTGAGGAAATTTTCGCTGATGAACTCGCATTTTAAAAAGATACGGGTGTTGAGATAAATCAACTCCAAGATGAAGAAATTGGATCTCCACCCCCTCTTTTGGACAATCATGATAATGCGAGTAATCCATCATTACTATCACTGTGTCGTCTCTCCAATTTGAGACGCAATTCTTTTCCATTACACCTCTTATCACCTCCTCACTTCTTCTTGTCGAAAGGTGACATGTTCTTCAACCAACCTTGGTGCTTCATCGATAAAATTTTTGAATGGTTGGTGTTGAACTTCGGTCTTTGCAAAGCTTGGCATTGACCAATAACCTTACCCCCCTCATGTGATTTTAAAAGATTAACATTGTTTAATTCAAGTTTGGGGGGGTATATTTTGGCTCTTGAAAGAAAATGATTTTTACAAAATTGTGAGCCAAAAAAATAAGTTTGGGGGAGGATTTCACTTGCATATATTCTTTCCCCCATTAATAATTTCCTCCCAAGTCTACAGGTTTTTGAGCTTAACGGATGACATCAGTGAGGACACTGCTGTAAACAGGTTTGGGGGAGGTTTGTTCTTATTTACACATACTTTGCATTATACTATATATAAGCACAAAAAAAAATTTGATAATAAAAGAATAGAAAGTGAAAAATTACATCCAAAAGATAAGAATAGTTTAAGAAAACCAAGAAAATTAGAAGTTTTCTTAAACGAACTGATAATAAGTAGTAATGAGCCGTTGTCCCAAGGGTTAGTAAGATGAAGGAAGTCACTAATCTGAGAATAAAAATAAGTCTGAAAAACAGTTTCTATTCTGTAAGCCAAACATTTGAATGTTGATACCCTACTATATGCACTTACACACGTGTTGAAACTCGGGATAGTAGAGGATACCTTGAAATTCTCTTGTCTAAAAGCCAATGTATGAAGAAAATGAAAAAAAATGAATGAATAAAATATAAAATAGTGAAGAAAAAAAATGAACACTGGTTTTGTTATCGCCAAGGCAGCAATAAAAAAATATAGCGAGGGTGCTTCATCACCTAGTGCCTTAGACCAACTGGTCTGGGAGTCACTGATAAGCCTTAGGTGGTGCAAGACGAGGAAAATACTATCACCTAATCAGCAAGCACATAAGTAATGGGTCGGTTAGTACCTCAAGAAGTATTAACGGTCGCATGAAAATGTGTGAGCAAATCTAAATATTCATCAAGTTAAAAAGTACTGAGGTAGATGGACAAGAGTATGATAGCTTGAATTGAATTCTCCGAGTGTAGGGATGTCCATTTCACACACGTAGGGGTATATTATCGATGTTTGGATGAAAGGTAGGAATGAAGAATAAATACGATGTTTTATTGAGGGGTGATGTGATTTCTAACATTTTTTCATCACTATTAAGATAGGGCTCATGACAACTGAAAAGCTGGTATAGTTGGAAACTCTTATTTTCAAAGTCTTTATTTTATGGTTCTTATCTTTATATGTAAATTTCACCATCTCTCTTTTGTTATTGGATTTTGTGGGTGTAATCCGCTGAAAACACTCAGGAGACAACACTCCTCCTACTAGGGACACCTAGAGGTCTAACGGCTTGTTGCACGTGCTCAGTGCAATCGTATTGCCTAGGAAAGTGTGCTTAGCTTTCTCCTTTCTTTTTCTCCTTCTCTTGAATAAACTAGTTTGCTCGGGACGATCAAAGATAAGTTTGGGGGTATTTGTTCAGTTGATAAAACTGCAAATTTAATATGACATTTTTCCTACTATTATTATATAATAAAAGGTGTTTATTATAATATATGATACATATGAGGGTTTATCTGTAAAAATACTATTTTCATGTGTTTATATATTATAAATAACATTTTGTAGGAAAAAGTAAGCATATAATATCCATGTTACATATGGCCCATTTAAATATGCTTACCTTATTAATACCTTTGACCAATTCTTAATGGTTAAGTTAATATCTCATTAAAACAAACTCTACTAATATTGTTTGTTGAGTTATTGTGTAGAATTTTCAGGGCTGAAATCAAGGAAATCAAAGTTGGCAAATCAAATCTACCAAAGATATTCAAGAAACTAATTCTGGTAGAAATGTAGAAAAGATTTTCAAAGTCTAGATACTCAAAAGATTACCAAGTGTTACAGATATGAAGTTACAAAAATTAGAGGCCATGATCTCACACAAAGGGGGCGGATCCGCGGCCAAACCTATCCAAGGGCCGCGGTTCCGCCGCGGATTTGAAGAGTTGAGATATGGGATTGTGGTGGTTAGGATCCTAACAACTAGTTTCCATATTAGGAAACTAGGGTTCTGGCTCTGTGATTATAAATAAGGACCGAGAGCCTCTTGGAAAAATCATCAAGCCGACGAGATCACGAAGTCCAAGACGGCTCACGCATCCAGGCTGATCATCAACTGTTCGTCTACCTCCTTGGAAGAGATCGAGAAGCAAACTTGTCTTTGTAATCATTTTCTAAGGAATCAAAGTGTAATGAATATTGTTGATTAATAAAGGTAGCTTTCTTTTTCTTATTCTATTTCTTCGTAGTTTAATTATGCATTTTCTTTCCATCTCTTTTTCTCCCAACATGCGCGAGTAATTCTCCGCTTGTTAAGATTCGTAGGATTAGGGTAAGCTAATGGATGATGAACATCCCTAAACCCTTTTTAAGTCCTATAAAGTTTATAAACTTTATCAAAAGAATCATTAACATCCTAATCGTGCGCGCTAACAATTCATTGTTAGTCCCGACCGCGATTAGAGAATAGATTAATGATTGTTTTGGTAAAGGCTAGATATGAACGGAGTTCCGTGTCGAGATAAGGGTTAAGAGTAGGATTCCTTTTCCCTCCAGAAACCCTATTCTACACGCATCACCGTCGTTCTAGTTTTAAATATATTAAAGGATAAAAAGAGTAATTTTTAATTAATCATCCATAACTACTAAATCCTAACGAACCCTACAAGCCCCCTTTTATATTAAACTTACATCCATAATTAATCTAGATCTATATTTTGCATTCTTGTTTAACGTAGATCTAGAAACTATTTCCACCATTCTTTATTCTTTCCCCTCTCTTTTTCAACACATCTAAAGTAAGAGTAAAAGGTTCCACGTTTCCCAGAGGACGACCCGTACTCATCTCGGTCTAGCTACACGCGACACCGTTCTAATTGCGGTTACACTACAAACACACTCTTCCGAACCAATCAGAGACATAGAAAGAAACATCAGGGCGGATCCACTCACTGAGGCTATTCCTCGAACGCAATAGTTTCACAAACGGGCTTTGTGAGACTGATCAGTAGAGGAGTTGGATGTTCGGTATCACACGGGCTGTGAGTATGCTACATCACAATAATTAGCCTTGAGTGCTAGTGGGAGATTGTTGGATATAGTGCCCTCAAAGTCAATTATTGGATCGCAGGCACGTGATTACAATGATTGAGGGAGGACCTATGCCGTTAGGACAGTCTTACTCTTGATGATAGTATGCTATCTGGTTTATCTTTATCATCGTGTACATGCTTTAGGTGATGTTACAGATCACTATAGCATGTTGATAGAGCCCTTAGGATTCTTTCTTGACTACCGGCAGTATGATGGCGATCATATACGTAGGAGCTGGGGTCTATAAGCACATCCTTAAAGGGTCCCTAGTCGAGGGAGTTTCGAGACAGGGTATCGATACTCCAGAATAGACTAGTGTATACAGTCGAGACCCCGACGAAGGGCGGTGGCCGGTGTCATAAGCCATTGGAGTCAGTTGGTTCACCTAAGATGTATACATGTGCTCATTGGGTTATGAGTACACCGGACAGGACTCGCCGGGAACATGCTAGTTGGTATTATACCTGACGTCAGATAGCAGTTCCCTGGTGACATGTGTACAGGTTAATTCATCGACCTGAGATCGTCATTTATCTCGTGTGAGTTCCCAATGTGCTTTGATTACTACCCTACCACGGCTCAAAGGAGTCATGCAAACAGGTTTTAGTTGGATACAGTCCCGAGCCACATAGAGGCAGTGAGTGGATCAGCAGGGGTTTCTTCTCTCCCGGTATTGGGGGTGAGATCGCGTTGTGTCTAGGAGAGCCATTACACGAAGTCCTTGGCCAAGGCAGGAGATTTACTGGTAGGTATTCCAGTAGTATCTCAGGGTGTTCTGGGCTACACTCCGACACGACTTGTACCGCTTTTGGCGGTCTGACTATTACCAACCCCCTAGGGCTGACAAGCGATACTCATAGACGAACGGACCGGACTGTACGGTTATTGTCACTGACAGGCTCAGTAGGGTGTCAGGATGAGTTTGCTCATCGACCCCCCGTTTGGTCAATACCTGATCGCCCGTTACGTACAGCTAGTACCACTGACGTGCTTGTGGTTAAATCCACAGCCAAAGTATTGACGAGTCTTTAGAGTCCCCCTCAGACAGTTTCTCAAGTTTCGTGCGAAACGTTGTAGAGGCCGTATGGTATTATGGCAGGGTTCGATCATATACTGTTAGTTATATGTATGCTCTAGATGCCATTACTGTACATAGGATGTATATTGTAGTGGATGCTGGGACATATATAGGGAGGACTTTCTTGCTCGACATGATAGTATGCTATCTGGTTACTCTTTGCCTTAACGTGTATACTGATTGTCTCTCTGTTATATGTTGGTAAAGCCCTTAGGATGTCTACTTGACTACCTGGACTATGATGCGGATCATACTAGTGGGGACATGGTAGTCCATAAGTACATCCTTCAAGGTCCCTAGTCGAGGGTGTATCGAGACGGGGCATCGATATACCAGAGTAGACTAGCGTATACCTTCTCGACCCATACAGATGGGCGATGGATGATCCCATATCCATTGGTGTTTGACATCAGAGATCATATACGGGTGCTCAGTGGAGACTGGGTACACTGGACGGACTAGCCGAGAACTCCCAGATGGTATTATACCTTACGTCAGATGGCAGTTCTCTGGTGACACTGGTACAGTGTAGTCTGTTGACCCGAGATCGTCATAGACTCTTTTGTGATTCCCACTGTGCTTTGATTTCCACCTTACCACGTCCAAGAGGGCGTGCAAAATGGTGGCTTTTGGATACAGTCCCGAATCACATGGAGGCAATGAGCGATAGGAGGGGATTCGTCTCTCCCGGTATAGGGAGTTGATGTTGCGCTGTGTTCGATTGGCTATAACCGGAAATCCCTGCCCAGGGTTGCTGAGATTTACTGTTAAGTGTTATCAGTAGTCTCTCGAACTGTTATAGACCTCATATGGGCACGACTTATGGAGTTACTGGGGTCTGACGTTTACCACCCTTAGGCAAGATATGCGACATATCAGACGAATAGACCGGACTGTACGGTAAGTGTTGCTTGTTGAATTCACAGGAGTGTGAGCGGGCTTGCTCATTGATCTTCTGATCGCTCAATACCCGGGTGGCCGTTACGTTTAGCAGACCGCTTGCGGCTTGTGGGTGTTCGATATGATCATCACCTGCTGCCGGCGTATTGACGAGTCTTTAGAGTCCTACACAGAGGTTTCCTGGCTCAAGCGAAACGAAATAAGAGCGCATATGAGATATGTGCGGGACCGAGAATAATAGCAGTATGTGATACTGTATTCTATTCTCGCTATTTGTATCATCGGCAGGTTATATATGATATAGCCGGGTTACCGAATCAAGTGTTGATTCGATACATTGATACACTATATATTAGTCGGTTATATGCAGTATGACCGGATCATTAAATCAAGTGTTGATTTAATGATTTAATATATAATTATATATTTGATATATTACTTTACATTAACTAGTATTGGTTCACTTAAAATGGATTTTCTCAATTGATGTGCACATTGTATATATGATATAGTTCTGTGCACTAGTTTGTATCATGTTTGATGATACATGCAAGTTTGGGTGTATGTTTACTTTAAACCATGTTTAAGTGAATGGTTAGAGTTTTGTTATCTTTTCTTAACTATTTTATTTTATTTATTTATTTTTTGGCAAGAAAAGAAATGGTTGCTTCTTTTGTTTGTTTCTTTGAAGCTTCAAGAAGCTTTGACCATTCTTGTTTCTTTCCTAAACCTAACCATTCACCTAACCATAGTTTACTCTCTACACTCAACGATGGTTGCATTATGATAAGAATGACTTGGATTTTCTTTTTAAGATAATCCTTTTTATTCTTTCAACTTCTTCATCTTCATCAAGCTTCATGAAAGCTTTCTAGCTCCACTGGTGCCATGAGAAAAAGAGTGAGAAATCCAATTCTAAAGTGAACCCACTTCCTATTTCTTCATCCTCTACCACTTACCATGTAGTATAGGGTGTTTTCTTCATTAGTTTCATGACTTGGTGAAGTTGGAGTTTGATCTTGAGTTGCCTCGATGTAGATCATCTTCGGCATCGAAGTCGACGACCTAGCCCGATCTTTTCTCCGATGAAATCAACACTAGAGTCCGAGATCCGATGATCGCAGCGAAGGGACATCATCACGAAGCTATGGAGATGGAGGACCGGATCTACAAAGATTGTATTTTCCGTTCACTCTTAGTTAAGTTGTTTACTTGCATAGTTATCGCCTTAAACTCTAGTCAACGATCGTATTAGGGTTTCTCGGCACCGGAAATTTTTGAATTTGGCATGGTTGATGCCTTGTGGAAACTCCTCAGAGTGCCTAGGAATGCTACAGTGGTATCAGAGCCTAGCTAGAGCCTTAGGCGATGTGTAGACGATGTTAGAAGTCCGATCGAATCGAAACCGTAATGCAAATTCCTTCTCTGTACATTTTTTTAAATCGGGGATTTTTGTGAATTAAAAATATGCAGAAAAATCAGCAGGAAATTGTAAGAAATATTGTGCAGCTCGTGCTCATGATTCGATCAAAGCGCGGCGGAACCGTGGCACGAGCATGGCTCGTGCGGCGGTTCCGCGGCTAAGTAGTCAGATCAAGTTTTGAAATTTGCACAGTAATTCCTATATTTTAGTGCTGTATTTTCTTGGAATTTTTAAATTCTACTCAAGAGTTGAGTTTTCTGGGTTGTATTGGGGACTCGGTGTTTCGATCGGGTTGTTTAACTTCGTCTGTGTTTTTCCGGATAATTTTAGAAATTCTTGAAAAGTTCGACCGGATATAAATACCCAATTTTTCCCCTGTCGGGAAATTTCCAAGTGTTGGATCTTTCCGTGGTTTATTAACGTTCTAAGTAGTGCAAGTAACGTGATGGACCCTCAAGAAGACAACAAACCTTAACTCGATTATGTGACCGTCTTGAACTGCCCTTTGAACATTCGGGTTTGGGGCAGTACGGCATGCCACATGTGAGGCGTTGGCTTGACCCTTCTAAGGATGGACCGTTGGTACTGAGGCATGAACTAGATGTTTTTAAACTTATTTCATGTGTTGATCTGTTTCGGGAAAACTTGGGTGTTTGAATGTTCGATCGGAAGGTTTAACATTTTCTATTTATCTGGAATGGGATACAATACTTGGAATCCACAAGTAGTTATGAGATAACTGATATGAATGTTATAAACACAGCACTTTAGTCTCACTTGATCGGTTGCCACGGAATTTTGATGTGATCAAAAGTCTGTCGCAATCACGTAGCGTACGCGGATATTCGTCGGTAAACTTAATAACCAGCCACGCCCCATAGCCCCGACCAAGTGACTGTAGGAGAACCCCGTCGCCGAAAGCATCCGTTCGGGTGCTCGCGGCAGCGGTGTTTCGCCTTGGTGCACTTCGTCGACGGCATCGGGGGTGCGGCCGCCTACTAAAGTTTGCGACGAGCATTCGATCAAAATGGCGGGAATCTTGTTGAATTGCCCGACTTAATATTGAAAAGTGTATTCGATAATGAGACTAAAATGTGGAGTTTATAATTGTTAGGCATGTGATGTCTAAGGAATTCAGATGGTTAGGCATGCGATGTCTAAAGTTGTTGCGGATTCCAACTGTTGTAGTTTTACACTTTCTTTTCTGTGACCGTAAGTGTAATATGTGATATCGCCGGTTTCGTTTCTATATGTCAACGACAATTGGGATACGCATGTTTACTTACGTTGATGACATGTGATGTTATTTGTTGCTGGATATATTATATTGGATCGTCGTGTTTGAATAGCCGGGGTTTTTTTATGTGAGATAAGTGTTTTTCATTTTCATTCATGTAAAAACTTGTATGTAATATTCTTTTATTGGGGAACTTCCAGGTAGCGGAAGCTGTCACCGTTGATGTATATTATTTACTTTTCCGCACTAGGATAGACCCAAGGAGGAGGGCACAAGTAACCGGGTTCTAGGGTCCAGAGGGTGACCAACTCGAGGAGTCGAGTCCGGGTCTCCTAACTCTAGAATTGGTAGGGTTTCTTGCCGCTCTCGTAGGGGTCTAGAGGTGTGGGTCTGGCTATTCATCGCGACCGTGGAATCCGTGTTTTATACTAGCTCGTATTAAAAACATGGACGTCCTAGTATATCTAATATTTCATATATATTTCTTCTGCTGTGATATCTGTGATGTGATCATTTGATGTTCTGTGATAAATACTGTATATAGTATATATGATATATTATATAGACATTACTTATGTTTTACACCCGCGCTAGCCCTGCCCCGCTCTGTCGTTAGTTACCTAACCTAACGGTGCACGAGGGGACATCGAGGCGAATGCGGATGGCATAAGTGTACGTCGTATTTATCTGTGATGTTTAAGTGAATTAAATGATGGGACTTCATTAATGTGATTAATGAAAGAAAAGAAACCTAAGATGTTGTGGAATCAAATTTTCAAAAACAGGTAGTTACAGTTCTTGCTTTGCATCGCGGTGTTCCTTGTAGAACATCCTGCACCTTATTCGATAAGGAAAGGACCGAGATCCGTTCACCGGGAGTGACTCCTTTAGCAATAACTGGCAGATGCTACAACTCTCGGTTTGTCTTTTGATTGCTTCTATAGTTTCTGCTTTGCACAGTGATATATATGATATATCCCGCACCTCATTCAACGAGGAAAGGTCCGACGATCCTTCACCGGGAGTGACCCCTTTAGCAAAACTAGAAAAACCTAAAAAACACTCCATTTTAAAATCATTTGATTCTACAACAATATCAAGTTCATTACGCATTAGGTTTTCAGAAAAACCTGTCGTATCCCTCCGTCATTTCAGATAAGTACTACTTAGTATTCGTGCTGCGGTAGTTTGGCATTCGTCAAAGCGTAGTGTACGGTAGCTAACTAGTATTTATCTGCTTATGCATATGATGCAGATTGGATTAGGGTATTCATACGGCGTTGTTTGGCATTCGTCAAGGGTCGTGCGGGTGGGTTTAATTCAATCAAGAAATATACGGGTTGAACTTGACTAGTGGACTATGGGTTGTTTGGCATTCGTCAAGGTCATAGAACACTAGGGGTAAAATATTATCGGGAGTTTCAAGTGTTGAAATTTGCAATAAGATTGCATACCTTCTATGAGATAGTTGGATCCCGATACCCAATGCGAGTAATTGTTACTCCTGGGAGAGTTCTACACATTACAATTAGCCGATCAAGTAGGTGTCTAGAAAGGTGTTAACGGGGTTACGCCTTTGGGAAAACGAGGTTTACTGTAATTAGGTCCGTGCGAAAGCACGAGGAACCTCCCTCAAAGTACCGACACTGGCCTGGCTGAAAGATTGACGAACTTGTAGCGTGTAATTAATCCCGGCTAGTCTTTCCTTTTAGGGTTTGAAGGAAGATTTGATAAAAAAATAGTGGGAGCCATCCTGATTAGATAAAATAATAACCAATCTGATCTTGCAAGAGCATACGCTGAGTGTTTTCTTCTCTCTCTCTCCAGGTAGCGACCATGTCATGCCTTAATCAAGATAATAATACGGATGTATTGACCGAACCCGCTTGTTATACTGAGCTGGGGAACGTTGGTCCCGCTCCAACTTATAATTGTTATAAGACAGAGCAGGAAATAGGGGATTACCAGAATTCCCGTGCCGCCCAAACGAAGAAAGTGCATATGATGCATCATTTTCGGGTGTGTTCGTTACACAGAACTGTTTCTCAATATCTTCTGCATCCTGGGTATCTGATACCGGATCAGGATCCCTGATATGTAATCTGTTACATAGGGCTACAGAAAGGTAGAGAACTGAGAACGGGTGATAGGTTTCATGAGACAGAAAACGGGGCAAGTGTTGCAGCCAAGTCTGTTGGTCACTGTCATCCTGTATTATCTGTAAATTGATTCTGAACAAATGCTATTAGATACTGAAACTGATATACAAAATCATATCTTTCTCTTTATTAGTAAAGAAACGATAAAATTTTGTATTGTTGGATAATGTTTTGAACATTTCCTATATCAAAAGTTGATCGGTTGAGGCACGTTATCTAAAAGCATTGATGTTCTAAATCAAACTATAGTTCTTTAGTATATGGAACACACACAAGAGGAAGAGTTCAGATATGAACGAATTCTTTTTGAGGTATTGTAGACTAGGTCATATCATTGCGACCCGACTAGCTAAGTTACACATAGATACATATTTAAATTAGTTTGAATTTACATCTTGTGAAACTTGCCAGTCATGTCACAAAGATAAGATGACCATAGCGCTGTTTACTGGAAACAGAGAAAGAGTTAGTGAACTCTTAGGATTGATACATGTTGATGTATGTAAGCTCACCTGTCTACACATGCCAAGACTGGTTCTTTATACTTCATTACATTCTCTGATGATCTCTCGAGATTCAGACATATGTTCCTGTTGAAACACAAGTCCGAACCTTTTGAGATATTCACAGAATAAAAGATAGAAGTAGAGAACCAAAAAAGGGTATAAGTATTATGTCCTTTGATTTTATCAAGGAGGTGAATACTTGAGCACGGAATTCCTGGTTTATTCTAAAGGAGAATGAGATTCTCTCTTAGCATTACTCCTCCGTATACACCATAGCACGATAGTATATCGGGGCGGAGCAGATACACCCTATTTGATATGGTGTGCTCTATAATGAGTACAACTGAGTTACCTTTTTCCTTTTTGGGGGTTATGCACTTGGGAAGTTGCATACCTATTGAATAGGGTTCAAATCAAATCAGTTTCCTACCACTTCATATGTGATATGGAAAGGGAAGAGCCCATATCTTAAGTTAGTTAAGATTTGGGGTTGTCCAACCTATGTCTGAAAAGCAAAATCCGGACAAGCTCGAGGCAAGATCTATTATGTAGAACTGGAAATGTTCCAGCTATACAAACTGCAGCTGATAATTTGATAGAACCAAAGGATTCAGTAGATTCCAATGAACCTCAGCCTCTCCGCCGATCTAGTAGGGTTCCTCACCAACCTGAGAGTTACTTCGGCTTCTCTATGACAGTGGGAGCGGGGATTGCATCATGAGATGATGACCCAACTAGTTTCGAGCTGGCCATCAAAAGTGAGACTCTGTAAGAATGGCTGGATTCTTAGTGATCTGAGATGGAATCCATGTACACTAATAATGTATGGACTTTAGTTGATATATCTGAAGGGTTAAATCCCCATCAGGAGCAAGTATATCTTGAGAAGATTATTTCGTGTAAATGGAAAAGTTGAGACTTTCAAAGCTAGACATGTTAAAGGTTTTCATCATCGACCAGGCGTGGATAATGATGAAACCTTTTTCAAGTATCTATGCTTAAGTCCATCCAGATCCTACTTGCCATGGCTACATACCATGACTATGACATCTGGCGGTTGGGTACCATGACTACTTTTCTAAATGATGTTTTAGAAGAGTGCGTCTATAAGTACACAGTCAGAGGGCTTCGTAGACAGTGGGAGCAGCGGAAACGTGTGCAAGATGTTTTATGTAATAAAGCAGGCATCGCGGAGGTGGAAAGTCTGTTTTGATGTGATAGTCAAAGAGTTTGACATCATCAAAATGGTAGATGAACCTTGTATATACAAAAAGGTAGTAGGGAGTATGGTAGTGATCCTCGTAGAGTACGTGGATGACATACTCTTGATAGGGGAGGAGTTTCCTATGTTACGCTCGGTCAATCTCCGCTTATCACAAGGATTCTCCATATATGATCAAAGTGATACCTCCTAAATCCTCAGTTTTCATCTATGAGATCGATGTAATTGGATGCTAGGATTCTCACTAGTAGTAGTGAGATGGTATCAATCGATCCTGGGGAGAATCAGTGGAAAGATTCCAGGGTGATAAAGATGACTGAATGTCAGTCACAGGCATTGTCTTTACCCTCAGTAAAGGGACGGTATGTTGGAAGAGTTCCAAGCTAGATACCGTTGCATACTAGACGATAAAGGCTGGATACATCGCTACTTAAGATGCTACCAATAAGGAAGTCTGGGTGTATATTGGTTCATGAGATGAACTTCATTCTTACCATTGTGAGACAATGGAGTTGTGGCTTTGGCCCAGGAACCCCGGTCCCATCAGTGACCCAGACGTATTCTAAGGCAGTATCACCTGATCATGGAGATAGTTGATCTCCAGGGTGATCGAGGTTAGGAGAGTAGACTCAGAGGACAACACGGCGGATCCACTCACAAAGGCCTTATCCCAGAGAGAGACTTTTTTGGGATGGTTGAGTATGAGATACTACAACCACTGCTACCGATGGCCCAAGTGCAAGTGGGAGATTGTTAGTTATATGTATGCCCTAGAGGTCATTACTGTACATAGGATGTATATTGTAGTGGATGCTGGGACATATATAGGGAGGACTTTCTTGCTCGACATGATAGTATGCTATCTGGTTACTCTTTGCCTTAACGTGTATACTGATTGTCTCTCTGTTATATGTTGGTAAAGGCCTTAGGATGTCTACTTGACTACCTGTACTATGATGCGGATCATACTAGTGGGGACATGGTAGTCCATAAGTACATCCTTCAAGGTCCCTAGTCGAGGGTGTATCGAGACGGGGCATCGATATACCAGAGTAGACTAGCGTATACTTTCTCGACCCATACAGATGGGCGATGGATGATCCCATATCCATTGGTGTTTGACATCAGAGATCATATACGGGTGCTCAGTGGAGACTGGGTACACTGGACGGACTTGCCGGGAACTCCCAGATGGTGTTATACCTTACGTCAGATGGCAGTTCTCTGGTGACACTGGTACAGAGTAGTCTGTTGACCCGAGATCGTCATAGAGTCTTGTGTGATTTCCACTGTGCTTTGATTTCCACCTTACGACGTCCAAGAGGGCATGCAAAACGGTGTCTTTTGGGTACATTTCCGAATCATATGGAGGCAATGAGCGATAGGAGGGGATTCGTCTCTCCCGGTATAGGAAGTTGATGTTGCGCTGTGTTCGATTGGCTATAACCGGAAATCCCTGGCCAGGGTTGCTGAGATATACTGGTAAGTGTTATCAGTAGTATCTCGAACTGTTATAGACCTCATATCGACATGACTTATCGAGCTACTGGGGTCTGACGTTTACCACCCCTAGGAAAGATATGCGACATATCAGACGAACAGACCGGACTGTACGGTAAGTGTTGCTGATTGGATTCACAGGAGTATGAGCGGGCTTGCTCGTTGATCTTCTGATCGTTCAATACTCGGGTGGCCGTTACGTTTAGCAGACCTCTTGCGGCTTTTGGGTGTTTGATATGATTATCACCTGCTGCCGGCGTATTGACGAGTCTTCAGAGTCCTACACAGAAGTTTCCTAGCTCAAGCGAAAAGAAATAGGAGCGTATATGAGATATGTGTGGGACCGAGAATAATAGCAGTATGTGATACTGTATTCTATTCTCGCGATTTGTATCATCGGCAGGTTATATGCGATATAGCCGGGTTACCGAATCAAGTGTTGATTCGATACATTGATACACTTTATATTAGTCGGTTATATGCAGTATGACCGGATCATTAAATCAAGTGTTGATTTAATAATTTAATGTATAATTATATATTTGATATATTACTTTACATTAACTTGTATTGGTTCACTTAAAATGGATTTTCTCACTTGATGTGCACATTGTATATATGATATAGTTCTGTGCACTAGTTTGTATCATGTTTGATGATACATGCAAGTTTGGGTGTATGTTTACTTTAAACCATGTTTAAGTGAATGGTTAGGGTTTTGTTATATTTTCTTAACTATTTATTTTATTTATTTATTTTTGGGCAAGAAAAGAAATGATTGCTTCTTTTGTTTGTTTCCTTGAAGTTTCAAGAAGCTTTGACCATTCTTGTTTCTTTCCTAAACCTAACCATTCACCTAACCATAGTTTACTCTCTACACTCAACCATGGTTGCAATATGTTAAGAATGACTTGGATTAATCCTTTTTATTCTTTCATCTTCTTCATCTTCATCAAGCTTCATGAAAGCTTTCTAGCTCCAATGGTGCCATGAGAAAAAGAGTGAGAAATCCAATTCTAAAGTGAACCCACTTCCTATTTCTTCATCCTCTACCACTTGCCATGTAGTATAGGGTGTTTTCTTCACAAGTTTCATGACTTGGTGAAGTTGGAGCTTGATCATGAGTTGCCTCGACGTAGATCATCTTCGGCATCGAAGTCGACGATCTAGCCCGATCATATCTCCGATGAAATCAACACTAGAGTCTGAGATCTGATGATCGCAGCGAAGGGACATCGTCACAGAGCTATGGAGGTAGAGGACCGGATCTACAAAGGTTGTATTTTCCGTTCACTCTTAGTTAAGTTGTTTACTTGCATAGTTATCGCCATAAACTCTAGTCAACGATCGCATTAGGGTTTCTCGGCACCGGAAATTTTTTAATTTGGCATGGTTGATGCCTTGTGGAACCTCCTCAGAGTGCCTAAGAACCCTACATATACGTGCAGTAGTGCACGGATCATGATCGGACGGATCATACTAATGGGCTATGGTTTAAGCCGGATCCTAGTATTAGATTTGTTGGATTACTTTAGTCTCATCGCATTCAGTCGGAACGCATATGCAGATATGTATATACAGGTGAGGGTATCCTTGTGATCCGTCATAGTCCTATAGTCAAGTACACATCTTAAGGGCTTTGTCAACATGTGAGAGCAAGATAGTATCACAATACAAATCTACATGTTAAGACAAAGAGCAACCAGATAGCATACTATCATGTCGAGCAAGAAAGTCCTCCCTATATATGTCCAAGCATCTATTACAATATACATCATATGTACACTAATGGCCTCTAGGGCATGCATATAACTAACAATCTCCCCATTAGACCTTGTCATCAGGATTAAAAAGAAAAAGTTGGCTATATCTCCGTTCGCATTGCCTTCAGAATGTTTTAAACGCAAACAAAATGAGTCTTTTGTTTCGTAGCCTTGGTAACTTGGGCAATTAAGTCTTATGGGTGTCTCCACACCTAATTCCCTAAAACCATCTGGTTTGGGAGTCATTGACCCAAACCTTGCTATGTTTCCAATCACCAAATAAAACAAGCTAAGCAAGTGTTCTCTCCAAGTTAAAAGTCCTCACGGTTTTTTCTAGGAGAATAATCTTGGCAAAGACAAGTTTTCTATTATATAACATTTTCTTAGTGGAGATATGAAGGTTTACAATTAAAAGACGTTTTTGCACGATCACGAAGGGTGTGTATGAACAAAAACAAGTGAATGGTAGGAGTGAAGAATCAGACTTAGTTCTCTGTTAAAAATGATAGAAATTCTGACTAGAAACTTAACAGGAGAACGAAAGTTGAGAAAATCTTAATTCTTTTAAAACTCATATGATCCTTGAGAAGTTGGTCCTGGTCCGTATTTATGACATGATAACTCTAATCGAAGTTCTTAAAATCTTATACGGTACTATTCGCACACTCATGTAAAGACATGTACGAGCTTATGTTAAAAAAGATGTGAGGAGTAAAAAAATAATGGTTGGACATTTATGACTAGGGTAATAGAACTTTTAACTTTGATACCTAATTTTAAGATTACAATCAACTTTTTTCTCACGAAACTAACTTGACGGGATTTTATGGGTGCAATCCGCTGAAAACCCTCAGGAGGCAACACTCCTCCTACTAGGGACACCTAGAGGTTTAACGGCTTGTTGCACGAGCTCAGTGCAATCGCGTTCCTTGCAAAAGTGAGGTTATGATTTTGTTTTTCTTAGAACGAGTAAAAGATAAGTTTGGTGGTATTTGTTCATCACTAAAAACTTCATTTTAATACCTCTTATTCGTTATCAATTTTATATATATCGATACTATTAACGAGTGTCTGCTCAGTAAATACAGATTACAGGTATTTGATTGATCATCTTCGTGTATGTTTGGAAATGTTTCACAACCAAAGAAATTTATACCGCAATCAATTAACGGTGTCTATTGTAGTTTCGTTAGCGAGAGAGGATCATCCACTGAAAAAGTGCGATCTGTTCGAAATCGTTTTATTTGAGTTGGAAAGAAAAGATAAAAGAAAATGATTCAATATTCATGATATTTTAGTTTCAAGAATCATAAATAAATAGATCTAAAATCAAGAATTAATAAAGATCAAGAAAATGTCCAAACCAATTGAATTCTCAAGATTTGTAATGTAGCTTGTAGGAATCGATCAAAATGATAGTGACGATGAAAACTAATGATTATGAATCCTTATCTATTGAGGATTTGTTGCTAGATCGATGACGATCAACTAGAATTAGGAAACTATTGAAAAAACTAGGGTTTCTCCTTCATCATCCCTTGTCCTTTCATTGATTATCATTCAAATTCTAGCCTCTAGCAAATTAAATCACCGATCGTTGATCTCTAATTTGGAGCGAAAACATTCAAGAAAGCGATCTCGCTAAAATTAGGTATTCGATGATTCAATTTCCTAAAGTTTACAAAACTCATAAGATTTATGAATCGTTCAAGAATTTAATCATCATCTACCTATTCTCTCGATTCCGCTACAAGCGGAGATTTCACTCAAACATCATGAAAAAGGAAAGAATCAAGAATCGGTAACTTTTCATAATGCAAGAATGTAAAGAAAAGCAATATTTATAATTTTCACCTTTATTAATCGACGATTAGGAACAATTCACTCAAAGATTACAAGATTTGAGGAGGTAACTAGATCCGCCAAAATTAGCTTCACATCAATCTTCTTGAGTCGCAGATCGTCGTGGAGCTCTTGATCGGATGAAGATCGGCGTTGCTTCAAAGGATCATTATTTGCTTTCTTGAGTCGCTTCTCGATGAGTCTTCATTTGGCTTTTGATTTGGATTAGGGTTATGGTTTTGGATTACAAGTTGCGTCACTCAACTTGTGCAAATTTGGCTCAATATTCAACCACTCAATTAATGAACAACCTTTGTAATGAAGCCATAGGTGCCCTTTTATAGTTTTCCCTTTAGCTTCCCCTAGAAGCTAGGTCAATCTTCTCAAGGAAGCTTGGTTGTTATGAGTCTTGCATGAGAAGCTTGGTAGGTATAAAACTTGCACGAGAAGCTTGGTAGGTATAAAACTTGCACAAGAAGCTTGGCTGTTAGAAGGGAAGCTTCTGGAAAAATCTATGGACTTTGAAGTGCCTTGAAGAAGTTTGTATATTGAAAGGAACCACGCATGAACATTTCTGCCGCCGATGAGTCAGAACGGCCGCGGATCCACAGCGGATCGGCCTGACTCGGCCGCGGATCCGCGGCCGTTTTAGGTGATCTCTGCATGAAAACTTCAGGGTTGTTTCATGTTGGCTTTATGGTTGTTTTCTGATGTCTGGAAACTAATAATTATCTCTTGTTTGCTTCCAGATCTCAAGTCTTGGACTTGATGTATTTTATCAGCACTTTTAGCAGTTCCGGCTCTTTTACCTGGAGAATTTCCTGCACACAATCTCGAGACAAGTGTTGATATACAAAGATCATGCGTGTAGTAATAAACACACAATTTCCCTCATAATGCTGGTTATAATGTATAACACATGTTATTTGATATTTCACAGACGAATTGTTAATATGTGCTATATTTATACCAAACACCTTTAGATGATTAGAAAGAGTTGGGAAATTGATGTGTTAAGAACGCAATATTTTAGACTGATCAAATTCCCCCAAACTTAATTTTGGTCGTCTCGAGCAAACTTGTTTTATTCAAGAGAAGGAGAAAATATAAGAAAAAGAAAAAACTAACTAGCGCACTTTCGTAGGCAACACGATTGCACTGAGCACGTGCAACGAGCCTTTATACCTCTAGGTGTCCCTAGTAGGAGGAGTGTTGTCTCCTGAAGGTTTTCAGTGGATTTCACCCACAAAATCCTATAATAAAAGGAAGACTGTGCAAGTTACATATAAAGATAAGAATTATAAAAGAAAGACTTTGAAAATTAGAGTTTCCAACTAATACTAGCTTTTCGGTTGTCATGAGCCCTATCTTAATAGTCATGAAAAGATGTTAGAATTCACATCATCCCTGAATAAAACACCGTCTTTATTCTTCATCCCTACCTTTCTTCCAAACACCGATCATATACCCCTACGTGTATGTAAAATACATCCCTACACTCGGAGAATTCAATTCAAGCTATCATACTCTTGTCCATCTACCTCAGTACTTTTTAATAGGTGAATATTTAGATGGATTTGCTCACAC
Source organism: Agapanthus africanus (assembly GCA_030015575.1). Classification (NCBI taxonomy): domain Eukaryota; kingdom Viridiplantae; phylum Streptophyta; class Magnoliopsida; order Asparagales; family Amaryllidaceae; genus Agapanthus; species Agapanthus africanus. The sequence continues at coordinate 293,171,430 of JASDDO010000016.1, forward strand.
ATTTTTCTTGCGACCGTTAATACTTCTTGAGGTACTGACCGACCGATTACTTATGTGCTTGCTGATTAGGCGTAAGTAGCATTTTCTTCGTCTTGCAACGCCTAAGACTTAGCAGTGACTCCCAAACCAATTGGTCTAAGGCACCAGGTGATGAAGCACCCTCGCTATATTTTTTTATTGCTGCCTTGGTGATAAGAAAACCAGTGTTTATTTATCTACACCGTTTTATCTTTTTTTTTTTATTATTTCCTTCATACTTTGGCTTTTAGACAAGAGAATTTCAAGGTATCCTCTACTATCCCGAGTTTCAAGACGTGTGTAAGTGCGTATAGTAGGGTATCAACATTTAAATGTTTGGCTTTCAGAATAGAAACAATTTTTCAGACTTATTTTTATCCTCAGATTAGCGACTTCTTTCATCTTACTTACCCTTGGGACAACGACTCATAATTACTTATTACTAGTTTCGTTTAAGAAAACTTCTAACTTTCTTGGTTTTCTTAAATTTTTCCAATCTTTTGGATGTAATTTTTCACTATCTAATCTTTTTTTTATCTTATTTATGTACACATTTTTTTTGTGCTTATGCAAAGTATGATGCAAAGTGATGCGTAAATAAGCACAAACCACCCCCAAACTTGTTTACACCAGTGTCCTCACTGTTGCCATCTGTTAAATCTCAGAAACCGGCAAGCTTGGGATGAAAATTTATTAGCGGGGACAAGAAATATGATTGTGAAAATCCTCCCACAAACTTATTCTTTGGCTCCCCATTTTTGAGGACAACTTTTATTTTCAAGAGCCAGATTATACCCTCCCCCAAAACTTGAGTTAAACAATGTTAAGCTTTGAAAATCACAAGAGGGGGTCAAAATTACTGGTCAATGCCAAGCTTTGCAAAGACCGAAAGTCAACACCAACCATTCGAAGATTTTATCAGTGTAGTGCATTGGTTGGTGGAAGAACATGTTATAAGGAGCCAAGAAGAAGTGGGGAAAAGGTAAGTGGTGTGATAGAAAGGGTTTGCGTCTCGTTTTGGAGAGACGACACAGTGATTGCGATGGATTACTCATATTTTTGTGATTGTCCAGAAGAAGGGGTAGAGGTTCATTTTTTTTGTTTTGAGGTGGATTCACCTCAACACCCGTGTTTGCTAAAAATGTGATTTCATCAGCGAAAATATCCTCAAAGCTCTCATCGATCCCCCGAAGAATAATGTCATCAAAAAGCGCGGGGTGATCTTCAGACTCCAAAAACGGTTCATAATCAGTGTTAGTTGTTGACCCGGACAACTCGGTGGAAGAGTCTATATGTGTATAATACATAGTTGGGTCAAACAACAACATATGAAAAGTGTCTAGATCAGTATCATGAGGCTGATCAAATTCGCTGCCGTCGACATCCATTAATTCGACAGAACATGCATGAGCAGAAGGTTCATAGGGTACACATCCCAACTTGTAAATGTTCAGCTCAATTGGCATCTTCCCGAAGGATAAGGTCATAGAACCGTTACGACAGTTGATTATAGCATTGGAAGTGGCTAAAAAAGGCAACCAAGGATCACCGGAATTTGATTCCGTGGGTTCACTGCAGGCTGTGTATCAAGAACAATAAAGTCCATAGGGAATACAAATTCCCCGATTTTTATTAACACATCCTCCAGTTCACCCCTAGGTTTGGTGATTGATCGGTCGGCTATCTGGAGAGTGTAGTGAGCTGGTTTCAACTCTCCAATCCTTAACTGCTCATAAACCGAGTAAGAAAACAGGTTAACACTTGCGCCAAGGTCAAGTAGAGCACGGTTAATGTGTTTACCAATAATAGAAATAGAAATTGTAGGACAACCAGGTACCTTAAGTTTTCTAGGTAATTGTTGGGGATAAGCCGTGTCTACAGTACTTGACATGAACACCTTTTTGGCACTTGAGTCTTCCTCTTCCTAGTGCACAAGTCCTTGAGAATTTTCACATAAGCCGGGACTTGTTGTATAGCATCTAGAAGAGGGATATTGATGTTAACTTGCTTAAAGATTTCAGTGATTTTCTCCATTTGCGGACTTGGTCTGTTTCCTCTTAACCGATTTGGATAAGGAGATTTAGCAAAAAGAGCGGGGTCCAACATTGCAGAATATCGTGTGGGTAGAAAAGATCCCAGAAAAGGAGAGGGGATCATCATTGGTGGACTAGAAGAAGTGTGCTGAGGGTTTGAGCCTTAGGGAAAACGGAGAATAGGCTCGGAAGAAAATGGTGGGATAGACAAACTGTGGTCAGAAGTAGAAGTAGAAATGGACGGAAAAGTCTCAGCCGGGGTATCAGCGATTAATTATTCATTATTATCAATCTCTTCAACGACATGGTTGTCTAGCACTCTTCCAGATCTCAACATGGTAATAGCATTCACATGATGTGAATAGCCAGGATTCGGTACAGGTAGAGCTGGAAGTTTCCCTTTCTCTCTTGCACTCATTTCGGCTTTTAATTGTGCAATTTGTGCTTCCATCGATTTAATACTCTCACTTTGGGAGTCCGAGTTTTTCTGGATTTTATCGACGGAAGACTTCATCTCAGAAGAAACTTGCATGAAATTTGTCAGAAGCAAATTCATTACTTGTTCGAGTGAAGAGGAGTTATCAGTACCGGTCAGTTGCAAAAATTGTTGTGCAGTACAGAAGTGTTGACCGGATTTTGAAAATTTTGTGATTGATAGGGGTGCTGACTGAGTTGTAGTGGTTGCTGTTGTTGTGGAGCGACCCTTTGAAAGTTGTTTTGGTTTGGAATCGTGTTTTGAGTTTGTTGTTGGTTCCAACCAAAGTTAGGGTGATTCCTCCAACCCTGATTATAAGTGGAAGAATAAGGATCGTTTCTAGGTTTTTGTTGGAAAGAAGTATTGGTATGCTCTTGACCTTGAAATGGAGAATTTAAAGGACATTCTTCCTTAAGATGATATGGATCAGAACAGCATCCACAGACAATTTTGGAGAGTGACATCTGATTTAGGGAGGCTGCTAAAAATTTATGTTCTATAGATTCGAGTTTCTTTTGCATTGCTTCCATTTCATCTCTAACTCCTATGAAAACATCAGATTGGTTAATACCACCCCTAGACGATGGTTGGTTTACACTCTACCACTGTAAAGATTTTTCAGCCAAATCTTCTAAAAATCTCTAGGCTTCACCATCATCTTTATTCATGAAGGTACCTTAACACATGGATTCAAGAGTCTGTTTTTTTGTAGGATTAATGCCCTCATATATGATTCTGCATAAATCCCATCTAGGAATTCTGTGATGAGGACATTGAACTAACAGATCCTTGAAGCGTTCAAAACACTTCGAAAATGGTTCATTACGAAGCTGGGTAAATTGATTTATTTCGCTACGGACTCGAGCTATATTATGATTAGCGTAGAATTTCTTTAGAAAAGCTGTTATGAATTCTCCCCAGTTCAAAATAGAATGTGCAGCTGTGTTATAAAGCCACTTCTCGGCTATATCGCACAAAGTGAATGGGAGAAGACGTAATCTCATAGCATCCACAGAAAGCTTTGAAGTACCCATCATAGCGCATACATTTTCAAATTTGGTAATAAAGACGTATGCGTCTTCAGACTCGAGACCGTGGTATTTGGGTAAAAGATTGATGTATTGAGGTTTGATTTCACCATTGGCTGGTGGAATGGTAAGACAGGTCGAAAGGGGACCTCGCATAGGGTAATATCTCTCTTGGAGAGAGATGCGGGGCGGATTCTGCGCACCTACGGACGGTGGCAGAGTAGTGTTAAAGAAGTTCGATGGAGAACCGTCCATCGAAGTGGGTATGGTAGTGGGTGAAGAAAAAGTAGACGTAGAAATACCGACTTCGGAGTCGATAGGAGAAACGCGGACAAGACGGGCACTAGAATCCCGTGTCCCGCCGAGCATGCACTAAATGATTTAGCACAAGTGGCAGCGTTGTGATAATTAGGGGAAAAGTTGGTTTGGTGTTTGGGTTGAAAAATTAAGGATTTTGAAAAATTCACACAAACAATGCACAAGCAACCCTAAATTTAGTGGTCACCTAGGTCATGTCTCTAGAACGCTCCTAGACTTCCAGAAGACAAGTCGCAAGATAAATTCTCTGCTGCCTCTTTGCCCTTTTTGTGGCCATGTAAGTACAAGGTAAGTGGGAGGTTCTTCACTATGTAAGTAGTGGGCCTAATTAATTAACCACTTGCCTTAGACACACTTGTCTTAGACACCACAAAAGAAACGCGGATAAGCAATAGATTACCCATGAACTCCTTCCATCCTAAGTGAGCGCGACGGTCCTTAGAGTCATGTCTAGATATTTTTTAGTTAATGAGGGTGATGCGGATGCAAGTTTGTGATTTTTTGGGCTTAGGAAGGGTAATGAACTCCCCAGCTAATCTGAATTTTGTCTTTTGCCCCATAATTTCCGTGTTAAAAATGCAAACAACAAAGATCAAACACGCAACAATTTTCTTTTTAGTGGCGCTGCGAATTTTTGCAAAGTATCCTGCAGAAATTAGTTAATGGACAAGAGCAGGGAGGAGATAAGAAAGACAGGGATTCACCTAAAACATTTGGTGCACTGAACCCCTCAATTCACCGCTGATCCGCAGCAATATGCCTCTTTTGGCCGTGGATGCGCGGTCTCGTGATTAGATCCCTGCACAAAAAATTCTTCAGAGACTCCTGTTTACTTACTGAACTATCTGAGAAGCTCTGAAAATTTTTCCTCTCGCTCCAGAGATTCCAGATTCTCTTGCAACAATTCACAACATATCGTTAAGCATTTGATGCGAATTTTGATCTAAAAATTCTGATGTAATAATAAATTTTTCAACCCAATTAACAAAAAAGAACAAATTAGCACACGATCCCCGGCAACGACGCCATTTGATTGATCATCTTCGTGTGTGTTTGGAAATGTTTCACAGCCAAAGAAATTTATACCGCAATCAATTAACGGTGTCTATTGTAGTTTCGTTAGCGAGAGCGGATCGTCCACTGAAAAAGTGTGATTTGTTCGAAATCGTTTTATTTGAATTGAAAAAAAAAGATAAAAGAAAATGATTCAATATTCATAAGATTTTAGTTTCAAGAATCATAAAGAAATAGATCTAAAATCAAGAATTAATAAAGATCAAGAAAATGTCCAAACCAATTGAATTCTCAAGATTTGTAAAGTAGCTTGTAGGAATCAATCAAATTGATAGTGACGATGAATACTAATGATTACGAATTCTTATCTTTTGAGGATTTGTTGCTAGGTCGACGATGATCAACGAGAATTAGGGAACTACTGAAGAAACTAGGGTTTCTCCTTCATCATCCCTTGTCCTTTCATTAATTATCATTCAAATTCTAGCCACTAGCAAATTAAATCAGCGATCGTTGATCTCTAATTTGGAGCGAAAACATTCAAGAAAGCGAGCTCGCTCAAATTAGGTCTTCGATAATTCAATTTCCTAAAGTTTACAAAACTCATTAGATTTAAGAATCATTCAAGAATTTAATCATCATCATCTACCTATTCTCTCGGTTCCGCTATAAGCGGAAATTTCACTCAAACATCATGAAAAAGGAAAGAATCAAGAATCGGTAACTTCTCATAATGCAAGAATGTAAAGAAAAGCAATATTTATAATTTTCACCTTTATTAATCGACGATTAGGTACAATTCACTCAAAAATTACAAAATTTGAGGAGGTAACTAGATCCGCCGAAATTAGCTTCGCATCAATCTTCTTGAGTCGCGGATCGTCGTGGATCTCTTGCTTGGATGAAGATCGACGTTGCTTCAAAGGATCTTTATTTGCTTTCTTGAGTCGCTTCTCGATGAATCTTGATTTGGCTTTGGCTTTGGATTTGGGTTAGGGTTTTGGATTACAAGTTGTGTCACTCAACTTGTGCAAATTTGGCTCAATATTCAACCACTCAATTAATGAACAACCTTTGTAATGAAGCCAAAGGTGCCCTTTTATAGTTTTCCCTTTAGCTTTCCTAGAAGCTAGGTCAATCTCTCAAGGAAGCTTGGTTGTTATGAGGCTTGCATGAGAAGCTTGGTAGGTATCAAACTTGCATAAGAATCTTGGCTGTTAGAAGGGAAGCTTCTGGAGAAATCTATGGACTTTGAAGCATCTTGAGGAAGTTTGGCCGTTGAATGGAACCACGCATGAACATTTCTACCGCCGATGAGTCAGAACGGCCGCGGATCCGCGGCGGATCGGCCTGACTCGGCAGCGGATCCACGGCCGTTTTAGGTGATCTCTGCATGAAAACATCACGGTTGTTTCATCTTGGCTTTATGGTTGTTTTCTGATGTCTGGAAACTTATAATTATCTCTTGTTTGCTGCCAGATCTCTAGTCTTGGACTTGATATATTTTATAAGCACTTTTAGCAGTTCCGACTCTTTTACCTGGAGAATTTCCTGCACACAATCTCGAGACAAGTGTTGATATACAAAGATCATGCGTGTAGTAATAAACACACAATTTCCCTCATAATGCCTATTATAATGTATAACACATGTTATTTGATATTTCATAGACGAATTGCTAATATGTGCTATATTTATACAAAACACCTTTAGATCATTAGAAAGAGTAGGGAAATTGATGTGTTAAGAATGCAATATTTTCGACTGATCAGTATTCACGACAAAATACTGGAAAACATACTCAAATTCACGGATATGACATTTGTGAGCCGACACTGAATATAGAACAGAAAACCGATCGATATCCAAATAGTTCTTTGCAACAAATAGATGTACACAATTTTGGTCCAACACATTACAAGTGTGCACATAGGTCTTTGGTACTTGGACCATGGTGGGGCTGCCTTGGCACATATGGGATGATGAATTATGCAAGTGGGTATGAGCAATAAATGAGATGGGAAGGTGTGATGTGATTTGGAGTTAGTTTTCCCTCCAAAACTACTGAGTTTAACCCAAGCTGATATAAAGAAATCAAACAATACCATTGGACTTATGAAGTGCACTAGAGATCACTACACCAAGACGGGCCCCACCCTTCAAAAATCACTCGGCGACATCCTTGAAATGCCCGGCAGCGCCGACCCCACCATGTCCAAATTGCACCATATTTCATCTGGTCACTTAATGGTGTCTTATCATCCTTGTTTTATTATTTATTTATTTTGATTTTGAGCCTATAAATACCATATCAATGGGCAAGTTAGGATATACTTTATGAGAGGAAACTTTATATACATTGTAACTAGTTGATTTTGTAGGTCTTAGTTTGAGTTTTTTGCCTTCCTCTGGTCTTGCAACTTCTTTCTTGAACTTGCAAGATTAGATTTTGGTATTTGAATTCATTTTTCTTGTACTTGGAACCATTGCAATCAAAGCTTCATTTATTTCATGTTGATTCATATATCTCTTCTCTTTTGCACTTTTCATTTATATTTATTAAGTTGTGCTCTCATTTCATGACGTGTGAGTAGTTTTGTGCTTGGGCTATGGTGAGGTAGGTTGTTGAATGGCTTGCCTTCCAACGTCTCCTTATTGATTCTTACATTTTGCACTTCTTTTCTTAATATATGCAATTTTATTATGTTTTGCTTGATAGGATATATTGTTTTGAATGGTTGAAAATCAACTTTTAACATATATCCTATTACTTCTTTACATTTTATTGTTGTTATATTAAGAATCGAAGTTGAAAGGAATATGAAATTTAGCTAAGTATAGAAAACTAGCTAGATAGAACATATAGCCATACAAGCATATGTTCTATACTTGCTAACTTCACTTAACTCATTTCATGCTCATTTCATTCTAAAACCTTAAATTTTTAGTTTCTTTTTAACCTAATTTTGATATCGTATCCTAAACTGACACTTGTTATCGCGAAAGATGCGTCATGCTTTCTTAAGTCAATTAGAAACTAAAAAATGGACCTTGAATCAAGATTGAGAGTTCGGGTAAAGCCGTATTTCAATTTACTAAACCATAACCCAAGTTTTCCCTAATTATCACTTTATCCCTCCTTATTTCACTTTGTAAAAACGTGACAATTCCAACTTCAAACCATTGTTTTCAAACACAAAATGATGTCGTGATATCCACTCCCTATGGATCGACTCGTACTTGCCGGCTTGCATCAACGCACCGTGCACTTGCGGTATTTTTATAACCCGATACTCACGTCGTGCACTATTTTCATCAAGAAACTGACATATCCAACATTGACAAAATACTTTTCAAAAGCACGACACCGTGAGTTTCCAACAACACTCCTCCAAATTTCCATTCAAAAAAACGGGCTTTACGTCCATCTGCCAAATTTCATAATCATGAAAGACAACAATGGCAAGTAGGATCCGAATGGATTTAAGCATATCCATTGGTGAAAAGGTTTCATCATGTTCCAAGCTAGGTCTTTGACGAAAACCCTTTGCTCCAGGTCTAGCCGTATAGGTTTCAACCTGTCCATCTGCACCAATGTTCTTTATGAAGATCCATTTGCAGCCTACGAGTTTTACCCCTTGAGGTTCAATGTCCAAAGTCCAAACTTTGTTGGTGTACATGGATTCCATCTCGGACAACATTGCATCCAGCCACTTTACTGAGTTTCTGCTCGTAATGGCCTGTTGGAAACTACTTGGCTCATTATTATCGATGATGCAATCCTCTCTATCCCAGTGTACGAGAAAACCGTAGTATCACTCGGGCAGATGAGGCTGCCTACTAGATCTGTGGAACGGAGCAGGGATGTCCGTTTTTTTGAAACTTTGGTTTCCACCAAACTTTCAGTAATACATTGCGGTTCTGGAATTTCTTCCAGTTCTATTGCCGTCCCATTTATTTCATTTTCAAAAAATTGAGTCTCCAGAAAGTACGCTTGCCGAGAAACAATAACCTTTTGTTTCTCTGCAAAATAGAAAAGATACCACCTAATGTTCCTTGGGTATCCCACAAACTTACAGAGTACCGATCGTGCCTCAAGCTTGTCCCCATGCTGCTTTTTGACAAAAGATGGACATCCCTATATTTTAAGATACTTAAGATAGGATTTCTTCCCACTCTATATTTCATATGGAGTGGTAGGCACTGACTTAGCTGGAATTTTGTTCAAAAGATATACAAAAGATTTTAGTGCATAACCCCAGAAAGATCGCGACAACTTAGCATTACTCATCATGGAACACACTATATCTAAAAAGGTCTGGTTCCGCCATTCCAATATACCGTTGTGTTGAGGTGTGTATGGAGGAGTAAGCTGAGTGAGAATTGTAGGGTTACTAGGCACTCTAATAAGGTTCTACAAGGCATCGACCATGCCTGATTTAAAAATTAGCCGTGCCGAACAACCCTAACCAAGATCTTTAAACGAGAGATGAGGCGAAAACAAGCATGTTAAACACTTTAACACTAAGTGAGAGGGATTACAACCTTTGTAGATCCTGTCCTTCACTTCATAAGCTCTGTGTTGAGGTCATTTCGCTGCGATCATCGTGCATCCGGACTCTAGAGAAGCTCCACGAAAAGAAAGATGCAAGCTTGCTTCCGATCTACGATAACAAAGATGATCTACCTTGAAGTTTCTTTAACACAAGCTCTCACTCACTAATGATGTGAACACCCTCATCTAAATGGAAACGATAGATAAGGATGATGAAGTAGTATTTTAGCTCTCATTTTTTTTCTTATTCTCACTCACTTTCATCACGAAAATCAAAGCAAGAAAGCTTTTCAATGAGGAAAAAGAAGATAATACCTTTTGTAATGAATAATGAAAATGTAATAATTATTACTTATGCAACCATGGTTTCTAATAATATAAGCTAACCCTTGTAGAGAGTTGACTAGGGTTATGGGTTTGGTTTGGGTTTACAAATATCTCGCAAAATATCAACACTAAATATCTTTGCAAGAAACAAAATAAAACCTTCTAGAAGCATCATGAAGTAACTAACCCAAATCAAACCCTAAACTTGTTTAATCTCCACTAATCTTGTTGCATTAGTAACCATATCATGTTACAATATTATATATCACATATATAATATTTATTGTAACAAAATAAAATAATACAATTAACATATATCGCATATATATCAATGTATTACCCGAGTGAGAAAAAGAATCTTTTAGTGAGCTTATATTAGTTAATGTAATTTAATATAACATATATATAATTATATATTAAATCATCGAATCAACACTTGATCCGACAATCCGGCTATATCGCATATAACCGACTAATATACCATTTACCGATTCATCGAATCAACACTTGATCCGATGACCCGGCTGATATCAAATATCGCGAGAATATAATACGGTATCTCATATCGCATTATTCTCGGTCCTGCACATATCACATATGTTCCCCTACTCCATTTTTCCTGAGTCAAGAAACCTCTGTGTAGGACTCTAAAGAATCGTCAATACGCCGGCAGTAGGTGATGATCATATCAAACACCCACAAGCTGCAAGTGGTCAGCTAAACGTAACAGACACCCAGTTATTGAGCGCTCAGAAGATCAACAAGCAAGCCTGTACTTTCTCCCTCGAATCCAATCACTAACACTCCCGTACAATCCGGTCTCGTCGTTTGATATGTCGCATATCTCGCCTAGGGGTGGTATACGTCAGACCCCAGTAGCTTGATAAGTCGTGTCGATACGAGGTCTATAACAGTTCGAGAAACTACTGATAACACTTACCATTAAATCTCAGCAACCCTGGCCAGGGATTTCCAGTTATAGCCAATCGAACACAGCACAACATCAACTCCCTATACCGGGTGAGACGAATCCCCTCCTATCGCTCATTGCCTCCATGTGATTCGGGACTGTACCCAAAAGCCACCTTTTTGCACCCCCTCTTGGACGTGGTATGATGGAAATAAAAGCACAGTGGGAATCACACAAGACTCTATGACGATCTCGGGTCTACAGACTACTCTGTACCAGTGTCACCAGAGAACTGCCATCTGACGTGAGGTATAATACCATCTGGGAGTTCTCGGCGAGTCCGTCCAGTGTACCCATTCTCCACTGAGCACCCGTACACCATCCTTGATGTCAAACACCGATGGATATGGGATCATCCATCGCCCATCATATGGGTCAAGATGCGTATACGCTAGTCTACTCTGGTTTATCGGTTCCCTGTCTCGATACACCCTTGACTAGGAACAGTTATAGGATGTACTCATCGGCTACCGTGGCCCCACTAGTATGATCTCATCATAGTCCCAGTAGTCGAGTACATATCCTAAGGGCTTTATCAACATGTAACGTAGAGACAATCAGAGTACATGTTAAGATAAAGAGCAACCGATAGCGTACTATCAAGTCGAGCAAGAATGTCATTCCTATATATGTCCAAGCATCCATTACAATATACATCGTATGTACAGTAATAGCCTCTAGGGCATACATATAACTAACAATCTCCCACTTACACTAGGTCCATCTGTTGTGGTATCGCATACCCAACAATTAGCTGTGGTTAAAGTATCTCATACTCAACCATCCCATAAAAGTCTCTACTAGGAAAAAGGCCTTTGTGAGTGGATCTGCGCTGTTGTCCTCTGTGTCTACTCTCCTAACCTCGATCTCCCTGGAGATCAACCATCTCCATGATCAGGTGATACTGCCTAAGAATTATATCTGGATTTTTGATGGGACGGAGGGTTCCTCGGCGTAAGCCACAACTCCATTGCCACACAATGGTAGGAACGAAGTTCATCTCATGAACTTATAAATATCTAGATTGCTTCTTTGGTAGCATCTTTGGTAACGATGTATCTTGCCTTTAATCGTCTAGTAAGTCACGGTATTTAGCTTGGAACTCTTCCAACATACCGTCCCTCCACTGAGGGTAAAGAAAATGCATGCGACTGACATTCAGTCGTCCTTATCACCCTGGAACCTTTCCAGTGATTCACCCCAGGATCTATTGATACCATCTCACTACACCTAGTGAGAATCCTAACATCCATTTAGATCTATCTCATAGATATAAAACCTAGGATTTAGGAGGTATCACCTTGATCCTATATGGAGAATCATTGTGATAAGAGGAGATTGACCGAGCGTAGCATAAGAAACTCCTTCCCTATCAAGAGTATGTCATCCACGTACTCTATGAGAATCACCACCATAGTCTCTACAACCTTTTTGTATATACTTGGTTCATCTACCATTTTGATGAAGTCGAACTCTTTGACTACTTCATCGAAACAGACGTTCCAACTCCGCGATGCCTTATTTATCACATAAAACATCTTGCACACATTTCCGCTGCTCCCACTATCTACGAAGCCCTCTGGCTGTATACTTATAGACGCTCTCTTCCAAATCATCATTTAGAAAAGCAGTCATGACACCCAACCGCCAGATATCATAGTCGTGGTATGTAGCCGTGGCAAGTAGGATCTGGATGGACTTAAGCATAGCTTTGAAAGTCTCAACTTTTCCATGTACACCTAGTAATCTTCTCAAGATATACTTAATCCTGATTGGGATTTAACCCTTCAGATAAAGCAACCAAAGCCCATACTTTTTTGGTGTATAAGGATTCCATCTCAGATCGATAAGTATCCAGCCATTCTTATAGAGTCCTATTCCTGATGGCCAGCTTGAAACTAGTTGGGTCATCATCTCATGATGCAATCCTCGCTCCCACTGTCATAGAGAAACCGAAGTATCTCTCAGGTGGGTGAGGAACCCTACTAGATCGTCGGAGAGGCTGAGGTTCGTTAGAAACTATTGAATCCTCCGGTTCTACCAAAACATCAGCTGCAGTTTGTATAGCTGGAACTCTTTCCAGTTCTTCCTCATGACCACAAATTTCTTCACAAGAAATTCCCTTTCACAATGGTGGCATGCTGAGAAACAAAACATCTTTTGTTCCTCGGTTTAGTAGAAGATATTCCCTTGCGAATGCTTGGGATATCCAACAAACTTCCACAGAACTGACTTTGCCTCGAGCTTGTCCGGATTATGCTTTTAGACATAGGCTGGACAACTCCAAATCATAACATACTTAAGATATGGGCTCTTCCCATTCAACTGATTTGATTTGAACTCTATTCAATAGGTATGCAGATTCTCACGTGCATAACTCCCAAAAGGAAATAGGAAACTCAGTAGTACTCATCATAGAGCGCACCATATCAAATAGGGTGTGATTGCTCCGCCCTGATACACCGACGTTCTGTGGTGTATTCGGAGGAGTAATGCTGAGATAGAATCTCATTCTCCTTTAGAATAGTCCAGGAATCCCGTGCACAAGTATTCTCCTCCTTGATCGCATCAAAGGACATAATACTTATACCCGGTTTTTGGTTCTCTACTTCTAACTTATATTCTTGTAATTATCTCAAAAGTTTCGGACTTGTGTTTCAATAGGAACATATGTCTGAATCTTGAGAGATCAACAGTGAATGTAATGAAGTACAAAGAACCGGTCTTGGCATCTGTAGACAGGGGACCTTCATACAACAGCATGTACTCTTTCTCTGTTTCCAAAAAACGGAGCTGTGGTCATCTTATCTCTATGACATGACTGGCAAGTTTCACAAGATGTAAATTCAAACTAATTTAAATATGCATCTATTTGTAACTTCAGCTAGTCGGGTCGCATTGATATGACCTAGTCTACAATGCCTCAAAAAAGATTCGTTCATTGCTGAACTCTTCCTCTTGTGTGTGTTCTGTACTAAGAACTGTAGTTTGATTTATAACGTCAATGCTTTTAGATAACGTACCTGAACCGATCAACTTTTGATATAGGAAATGTTCAAAACATTATCCAACAATACAAAATTATATCCTTCTTTACTAATAAAAAGACTGATAAGATGTTGTACATCAGGTTCGGTATCTAATAACATTCGTTCAGAATCAATGTATTCTGGTAATACAGGGTGATAACTACCAACAGACTTGGCTGCAAAACTTGCACCGTTTCTATCTCATGAAATTTATCACCCGTTCTCAGTTCTCTACCTATCTGTAGCCCATGTAACAAATTACATATGTGGGATCCTGATCCGGTATCAAATACCTAGGACGTAAAGAATATTGAGAAACAGTTCTGTGTAATGAACACACCCGAAGAAGATGCATCAACATGCACTTTCTTCATTTCGGTGGCACGGGAATTCTGGTAATCCCCTATTTCCTGCTTTGTCTTATAACAGTTATAAGTTGGAGCGGGACCAACGTTCCCCAGCTCAGTATAACAAGCGGGTTCGGTCAATACATCCGTATTATTATCTTGATTAAGGCGTGACATGGTCGCTACCAGGAGAGAGAGAGAAGAAAACACTCAGCGTGCGCTTTTACAAGATTAGATTGGTTATCAATTTATCTAATTAGGATGTCTCCCACTGTTTTAGTCAAATCTTCCTTCAAACCCTAAAAGGAAAGACTAGCCGGGATTAATTACACCCTACAAGTTCGCCAATCATTCAGCCAGGCCAGGGCCGGTACTTTGAGGGAGGTTCCCCGCGCTTTCACCTGGTCCTAATTAAAATAAACCTCGTCTTCCCGGGGGCGTAACCTCGTTGACACCTTTCTAGACACCCACTTGATCGGCAAATTGTAATGTGTAAAACTCTCCCAGGAGTAACTCTTACTCGCAGCGGGTATCGGGATCCAACTATCTCATTGAAGGTATGCAATCTCATTGCAAATTTCAACTCTTGAAATTCCCAATAATATTTTACCCCTAGCAGCTATATGACCTTAACATGGTCAACAAATCATAAGTACTAGTCAAGTTCAACCCGTCATTTCCCGATTGAATTAAACCCACCGGCACGACCCTTAACATGGTCAACAAAGTCGCACGACTACCCTAATCCAATCGCATCATATGCTTATACAGATAAGAACTAATCAGCTACCGCACATTACTCCTTAACATGGTCAACAAACGTGGCAGGAATACTAACTAGTACTTATCTGAAATGACGGAGGGCTACGGCAGGTTTTTAAGAAAACCCTTTGCGTAATGAACTTGATATCGTTGTAGAATCGAGTGATTTTTTTAAAAGGAATGTTTTTGTGGCCTTTTCTAGTTTTGCTAAAGAGGTCACTCCCGGTGAAGGGATCGTCGGCTCTTTCCTCATCGAATAAGGTGCGGGATATTTCACAAATATCACTATGCAAAGCAAAAACTATAGAAACAATCAAAAGACAAACCGAGTTTGTAGCATCTGCTAGTTTCGCTAAAGAGGTCACTCCCGGTGAAGGGATCTCGGCTCTTTCCTTATCGAATAAGGTGCTGGATGTTCTACAAGGAACACCTCTATGCAAAGCAAGAACTAGAGCTACCAATTTTTAAACAAGTTTCTACAACATCTTTAGGTTTCTTTTAGTTTCATTAATCTCATTAATGATGTCCCATTTTATTATGCTTCACAAGCATCTCATTTGAAACGAAATCTGCAATATAACATATATCTCATATATATAATATAAACATTCGTCTTAGGCAGTAATATGATCTCATCACAGAACATTGCAGCAGAAAAACATATATGAAATATTGGATATACTAGGAGGTCCGTGTGTTTAATACGAGCCTGTATAAAACACGGATTCCACGGTCGCGATGAATAGCTAAACCCACATCCCTAGACCACTACGAGAGCGGCAAGAAACACTATCAATTCTAGGGTTAGGAGACCCGGTCTCGACTCCTCGAGATGGTCTCCCACTGGACCCCAGAACCCGGTTACTTGTGATCCCCGCCTTGGGTCTACCTAATGCGGAAAAGTAAATAATATACAATGGTGACATCATCCTCAGCCCGGAAGTGTCCCAATAAAAGAATATTACATACAAATGAATTTTACATGAATGAAAAAAGAAAAAAACTCTCATCTCACATAAAACCCCCGGCTATTCAGAACGCGGCGATCCAATATAACATATCACAGCAACACCTAATATCACATATCATCAACGTAAGTTAATATGCGTATCCCAATTGTTGTTGATATATAGCAACGAAACCGGCGATAAACCACATATTACACTTACGGTCACAGAAAAGAAAGAGTAAAACTACAACATTTGGAATCCACAATCACTTTAGACATCGTAAATCAGAAATATCACATACTTCGCATTTCGTGTCTAACTATATGAATTTCACATATTGTATCAAGTTCCAGATAAATGGACAATATTAAACTTTCCGATCGAATAATCAAATACCAAAGATTTCCTAAATAGCTCAACACTTGAGCTGAGTTCAAATAATCCCAGAATATGTCACAATAGTAATGGTCCAGCCGTAGAAGGGTCAAGACAACGCCTCACATGTGGCACGCCGTACTTCCCCAAACCCTAAGGTTCAGAGGCAGTTCAGAAGGTCACATAATCGAGTTAAGGTTTGTGTTCTTCTAGAGGGTCCATCGCGTTACTTGCACGTTTTTCCGAAAGATTTAAACCCAAGAAAAATTCAACGCTTGAAAGTTTTTCGTGTCGGGAAAAAGTGAGTTAATGATATCCATTCGAACATTTTAATACTTTCTAAAAATTTACCCGGACAAAATAAACGAAGTTATACTTTCCGATCGAACCGAGGAGCTCCCAATACAACTTAGAAAACACAACACTTGAGTATAAATTAAAAATTCGCAGAACAATCAGGAAATACAGACGGATATTACTGTACAAAAAGGAAAACCTAATGTTATTGTTCCACCGCGGAACCGCCGCGCAAGGCATGTTCCTGCCGCGGTTCCGCGGCGGTATGAGGGAATTAGGGACTCGTTTTCTAAGTTATCCTCATAATTCTCTGCAGTTTTTTTTGAGCATTTTTAATATGAAAAAATTAACTTTTTGAAAAATTCCAGAAACTAGGGTTTTACGGGTATTTGGAGTTCGATCGGACTTTAAACTTCGCCTAGACTTCGCCTAAAATTCTAGCTTGGCTCTGATACCACTGTAGGGTTAGTAGGCACTCTAATAAGGTTCTACAAGTCATCAACAATGCCCGATTTAAAAATTAGCCGTGCGGAACAACCCTAACCAAGATCTTTAAACTAGAGATTAGGCGAAAACAAGCATGTTAAACATTTTAACACTAAGTGAGAGGGATTACAACCGTTGTAGATCCTATCATTCACTTCTTAAGCTTCGTGTTGAGTTCCCTTCGCTGCGATCATCGTGCATCCAGACTCTAGAAAGGCTCCACGAAGTGAAAGATGCATGCTTGCTTCCGATCTTCGATAACAAAGATGATCTAACTTGAAGTTTCTTTAACACAAGCTCTCACTCACTAATGATGTGAACACCCTCATCTAAATGGTAAGGATAGATGAGGATGATGAAGTAGAATTTTAGCTCTCATTTGTTTTGTTATTCTCACTCTCTTTCATCACAAAAATCAAAGAAAGAAAGCTTTTCAAAGAGGAAGAAGAAGATAATTCCTTTTGTGATGAATAATGAAAATATAATAATTATTACTTATGCAACCATGGTTGCTAATAATATAAGCTAACCATTGTAGAGAGTTGACCAGGGTTATGGCTTTGGTTTGGGTTTACAAATATCTCACAAAATATCAACACTAAATATCTTTGCAAGAAACAAAAGAAAACCTTCTAGAAGCATCATGAAGGAACTAACCCAAATCAAACCCTAACCTTGTTTAATCTCCACTAGTCTTGTTGCATTAGTAATCATATCATATTACAATATTATATATCACATATATAATATTTAGTGTAACAAAATAAAATAATACAATTAACATATATCGCATATATATCAATGTATTACCCGAGTGAGAAAAAGAATCTTTTAGTGAGCTTATATTAGTTAATGTAATTTAATATATCATATATATAATTATACATTAAATCATCGAATCAACACTTGATCCGACAATCCGGCTATATCGCATATAACCGACTAATATACCATTTACCGATTCATCGAATCAACACTTGATCCGATGACCCGGCTGATATCAAATATCGCGAGACTATAATACGGTATCTCATATCGCATTATCCTCGGTCCTGCACATATCACATATATGCCCCTACTCCGTTTTTCCTGAGTCAAGAAACCTCTGTGTTGGACTCTAAAGAATCGTCAATACGCCGGCAATAGGTGATGATCATATCAAACATCCACAAGCTGTAAGCGGTCAGCTAAACGTAACAGCCACCTAGGTATTAAGCGCTCAGAAGATCAACAAGCAAGCTTGTACTTTCTCCCGCGAATCCAATCACTAACACACTCGTACAGTCCGATCTCGTAATCTGATATGTCGCATATCTCGCCTAGGGGTGGTATATGTCAGACCCCAGTTGCTTGATAAGTCGTGTCAATATGATGTCTATAACAGTTCGAGAAACTACTGATAACATTTACCAGTAAATCTCAGCAACCCTGGCCAGGGATTTCCAGTTATAGCCAATCGAACACAGCACAACATCAACTCCCTATACCGGGAGAGACGAATACCCACCTATCGCTCATTGCCTCCATGTGATTCGGGACTGTACCCAAAAGCCACCTTTATGCACGCCCTCTTGGACGTGGTATGATAGAAATCAAAGCACAGTGGGAATCACACAAGACTCTATGACGATCTTGGGTCTACATACTACTCTGTACCAGTGTCACCAGAGAACTGCCATCTGACGTGAGGTATAATACCATCTGGGAGTTCTCGGCGAGTCCGTCCAGTGTACCCAGTCTCCACTGAGCACCCATACACCATCCTTGATATCATACACCGATGGATATGGGATCATCCATCGCCCATTATATGGGTCAAGATGCGTATACGCTAGTCTACTCTAGTGTATCGGTGCCCTGTCTTGATACACCCTCGACTAGGAACAGTTATAGGATGTACTCGTCGACTACCATAGCCCCACTAGTATGATCTCATCATAGTCCCAGTAGTCGAGTACATATCCTAAGTGCTTTATCAACATGTAACATAGAGACAATCAGAGTACATGTTAAGATAAAGAGCAACCAGATAGCGTACTATCATGTCGAGCAAGAAAGTCCTTCCTATATATGTCCAAGCATCCACTACAATATACATCGTATGTACAGTAATGGCCTCTAGGGCATACATATAACTAACAAGAATTCCATTCTCTTTTAAATAACTCAGGAACTCGGCACTTAAGTATTCACCACCCTAATCAGATTGAAGTATCTTGATACTTTTTCCTGTTTATTTTTCCACTTCATTCTTTTATTCCTGGACTTTCTCAAAGGCCTAGGATAACACTCATGCTTTAGTACCTGGCATAACCGCCTCCGGTATGTTTTGCTAAGAATACATGTCCATACCTTGAGAAATCATCCCTAAAAGTAATGAAGTAGGAATAACCACTTCTTGCTTGTGTAGACATTGGACCACACACATCGCTGTGTATGAGTCCTAAGAGCTCGGTGGCTCTTACTCTGTGTCCAGTGAACGGAGTTTTTGTCATCTTTTTTCTGAGAAATGATTGACAAATTGCATAAGACAGATATTCAAATAGATCCAAATATCCCTCTTTTTGTAATTTCGTCAACTGTATTTCATTGATGTGACCTAGACTACAATGCCATAAGAAAGCCTGATTTAATTATGGAGTCTTTCTTTTTAGTGTGTTCTAGATATTGAAAACTGAATGTTGATTTAATACGTAAATACCGTTGTTTAGTGTACGAGACCTAATCAAACCATGATTAAGGTGAATATTTATAACATTGCTTACAAATGTAAAATCATAATATTCTTTAGATAGTAAAAATACAGATATGATATTACATATCAAACTTGGTACACAAATATTGTTTCGTAAAATCAAAATATGTCCACTTGTCAATCTTAGGTGATGTTCTCCTACGGAAACAGCATACGCGCTCACTCCATTCGCAATCCTGAGGGTCATATCACCTGTCTTTATAACTCTACGGTTTCTCAGCACCTGCAATGAATTAGAGATATGAGATCCTGAACTGGTATCCAATATCTGGAAGTAGAGTTTATTGATAAACAGTTTTCAATCATCAACACACCTAAAGCCGAAACCACAATTTGCTTCGAATCCTAGTTCTTGGCATTCCATGCCCTACAGTCCTTCTACCATTGGCCTTTCTTGTGACAATAGAAACATTCTTCTTTCTACTTTTGGCACCCCATCTTTTGCCTTACCTTTCGCATATACGTTACCGACATCGTCTTTCGGTTTGGTTTGGGCCTACTTCTTCTTCCCTTTGGTTTTCGCTTTGGATCTAGAGGAATAAGGTTCCCCAATAAGTAGAGTGGGACTCTCCCTGAATTTATTTAGGGTGGCCTCTGTACTCATCAATATGTTGAGGAGCTCTGGAAGTGTAACTTCTTTATCTTGTATATTGAAATTTAATATAAACTGGGCATAGGTAGAGGGGAGGGACTGTAGAATAAAGTCTGTGTACAACTCGTTCTGCAACGTGGTCCCAAGGTCCGCGAGTTCTTCAATGTAGTTGATCATCTTAAGGATGTGGTCACCTATAGATGACCCGATAGCCAATCTCGCTTGAAACAATTTTTTTGAGGTCTCGTATCTTGCGATACGAGATTTCTCTCCATATAAATTTTTGGTATGGAGGAATATGGAAGTAAGGTCCATATTCTCGTGCCGCCTCTAGTGTTTATTATCTATAGAGGCCAGCACGAGATACTTGTGTTAGTGCATATGCCCTAGAGGCCATTACTGTATCATATAATTTGTATATTACTTAATGGAAGCTTGGGATATTCACCTTGTATAAACAATCTTGCTCAATATAGTAGTATGCTACTTGGTTTGTTTCTACTTCAATGTGTACTTGTGTTTATTTCAGTATATCACCTATACACATTAGTGGAGCCCTTAGGATCTTTGCTTGATTACCAGCGTTGTGATGGCAGTCACACTAGTAGGGGCTGGGTAATCTATAAGCACATCCTTATGCAGGTCCCTAGTCGCAGGACTATCGAGACAGGGCATCGATACTCCAGAGTAGACTAGCGCATGCGCTTCTCATCCCAGAGTGGGAGACGGTCTGTCCCACAGCCGTCAGTACGTCGTACTGGAGATAGTATGCGGGTGCTCGTTGGATCATGAGTACACTGGACAAGACTCGTCGGGAACTGACCGGTTGGTATTATACCTATCATCAGTTATCAGTTCCCAGGTGACATGAGTACAGCTTAGTCCGCTGACTTGACACTGTCACTTCGTCTCGAGTGTGTTCCCACTGTAATTTGATTACTACCCTACCACGGCTCAAAGGAGTCGTGAAAACAGGTGGTAGTTGGGTGCAGTCCCGAAGCACTTGGAGGCAGTGACAGTTAGACAGGATTCGTCTCTCCCGGTATTGGGGGTTGACATCGCGCTGTGTCTAGGAGAGCCATTACACGAGTAGTCCCTGGCCAGGGCAATCGAGATATACTGGTAGGCTTCCAGTGTTATCTCAGGGTGTTTTGGGCTTCACTCCGACACGACTTGTACTGCTATTAGGGGACTGACGTTTACCGCCCCCCTAGGCCCGCCATGCGATGTATCAGACGAACAGACCGGACTGTACGTAGATTGTCACATTCAGGCTCAGTAGGAGTTCAGATAGGTTTCACCTCGTTAGTCTTCTTGTCGTCATCTACCTGGGGACCGTTACGCACAGCTAGTGCCGCTTGCGGTCTGTGGTTAAACCCACTGCCAGCGTAGTGTCGAGTCTTTAGAGTCCCACACAGAAAGCTATTCGCCTTTAGGCAAAAGAGTAGAGGTCGCATGGTTTTGCGACAGGTCGCATGGTTTTGCGACAGGGTTCGATCACATCCGTGCACTTATACACGTACAGTGTCCGGACAGTTTACACTAGCGGGCTTTGGTTTAAGCCAGATCCTAGTGTACCTTTTGGGATTGGATTTATCCAGTTTGTATTCGTGGTCCTCGGAACGCGGATGCCGGTGTGTATGCACAGTTGACGGAGAGACAGAGGCGGAGGATTCTCATTAAGGTTGTTGACCGTTGACAGTTGACTATTGACTTTTTGCTCAACCCTAATGAGAATATGATATGTGATTAACAATTATATTAATTAGGTATTATGATGACATGGTTGTTGAGTTGTTGACTTTGTTGACTTGTTGACTTTTGTGGACTTGTTGACTTTGTTGACCGGTTGACTAGGCTTGACTAGTTGACCATCATGATAACCATAGCTATCATTTCATGGCAAAGACTTTTGCTTGCTTGCTCTTTTGTGCAAAATGAGTGCATGAAATGATATGGCTATGGTTGCTTAAACCATCACATAATACTTGATTGATATGATGTGTTATGATTGTTTTGGATTATGAGAGCCAAATGAGAAAAGTCTTCTCTCATTCTTTCATGCTCATTCTCTCTCTTGTTCTTGAGCTATCATCTTCCTCCTCTTGCTCTCCCTCTCTTGACTCTATGGTTCACTTGTCTCATGAGTTGAGAACCAAGAACCATAGATAAAATCCCATACAAACTCTTCTCTACTCACTCTAGTTCACAAGGTTTGGCAAACCAAGTGAACTAGTTTCTTCAAAGACCGAAGAAGAAGCTAAAGGTAGAAGCTTTCGAGGTGGATCTATCTTCGGCGCAAGGAGACGACGGAGTGAAGGCAATCCGGACATCCATCGAGGCTTGAAGACGAAGGAGTTCGAGAAAAAGAAAGGTATAAACCCCTAACCGAGTAGTTAGCAACTCGTAGTTAGGTTGTTAGTTAGATGTTTAATAAAGATCCGGGTTTTAAGTCCATGTTACCACCTCTAAGAAAATCGTTTTTTATCAAATTCCGCATGTCCGAAAGTACCGGGAGAGGTAGCATGGACTTACAGTGGTATCAGAGCCTAGTTAAATTCTATCTAACATGTTAGCAAAGTAGCTAGAAGATCGATCAAAGAAAAAGTCCCGAAATGAATCCCGTTTTTCAAGTTTCTGTCGATTTTTTATGTTCTGTAAAAATGATAAATCATGCATCAAAAATCGACTCAGGGTTTTTAAAAGCTACTGTAGAAAAATCACCAAGAGATCCCCCTAAACGACCGCGGAAACGCGGCAATAGCTTGCGGTTCCGCGGCCTCCTTGGCCCCTCTTTGGTGTTTCTTTGCTGCAGTGTGGTTGCAAGGGTATTTTGGGAATTTTGGTACATGTATTTTCAGTCCAGATTTTGCAGAACGAAAATTTTATTTTTAGGGTCCTGAAAATCCGTATTTTTGATCGAACTTCTAAAAGACTTTAGCTGATGGGTTTTTCTGTAATGTGATATTTTTTATTGAACGTCTGCTAATCGCTATATGTCGATTAGTGGGGGTTATACAAATCTGTGATCTGTAATGTTGCTGGAATGTGTATATGAATTCATTGGATTGTCGCGGGTGAATAGCCGGGGGTTGTGAGACGAGAGTTTTCTTTTCTTTCAATTCATGTAAATTTGTAAATTGATGTAATAATTATTTGTATGGCCGCACAACCGGGTCGGGGTTGTAGCCGTCATTGTATAATTTCTTTTTACTGTTTTTGCTCCTAGAATAGACCCATGGAGGGGGTGCACAAACTACCGGGTATGCCGAAGTGCCGAGTGGCCTACTCACGGGGATGAGGGAGGTTGCTTCGCTTCGGGTACTTGGCGGGTAGTTTGTCGCACCCGTAAGGGTCTTGGGTGGGGTGTTGGCTATTCACCGCGACCGTGTAATCTGCTTTTCATTACAGGCTCGTACGAATTGCGGGTTCCTAGTATATCCAATGTGTTCATCTGTGATCTGAAATGTTTATCATTGCAGTATATCTATATATGATATTATTTAGGCGTTGCTTATGTTTTACAGCCGCGCTAGCCCAGCCCCCGCTCTGTCGTTAGTTAAGTAACCTAATGGGTAATGACGGGGCCCAGTGGCGAATGCGAATGGCATAAGCGTACGTCATATTTTGGTTGTTTTCTGCAATGGTAGGATTAAATGATGGGACGCATTAAAAGAACTAATGCAAGAATATCACGCATTTAAAGAACTAATGCAAGAAAATAAACCAAGTAAAAGTCGTTGGAACACTTCCGAAAAACCACTCGGTTCTTTTCAAAACAAACTTTTAAAATGCGGAGTTTGAGCCACTCCATTTAAAAGCTATCTCGTTCCATCGACTAAATCAAGTTCACTACGTTCACGGTTTTGCCAAAACCATCCGCAGCCCTCCATCATTTCAGTTAAATATTCAGTAGTATTCAAGCTATGTATTTTGACCTCACGCCAAGGCATAGTGATTGGTAGCTGCCGGATATTTATCTGTTGCATAGATAGAATGCGTTGGTTTGAGACAGTCGTACTGCCACTTTGGCCTACGTCAAGGGTATGTACGGGTGGGTTCAAATTAACCTGGATAATGATGGGAAGAACTTGACATGTGACTTATGACATTTTGACCTCACGCCAAGGTCATAAGAGCATGGGGCAAAAATCCACATCGGGAGTTTCAAAAGAACTGAAACTTGCTAGAGTTGCATACCATTTGGAGTGTGATGATTCTGGTAGGATTCCTTCAGTTTCGTCACGCGATGATATTTGGATCCTGATCCTATTGTGAGTATATGCTACTCCTCGGGAAATTTCTCACTTAACGATCAATGCTATAAACCAAGTAGGTGTCTAGAAAGGTGTTAGCGGGGCTACGCCCCCAGGGAAAAGAGGTTCTTAAATTAAGGAACTTCGCGAAAGCGTTGGAAAACCTCCCTCGAAGTACCGACACCAGCCTGGCCGAACGGTTAAGCAAGTATTGTACGGTGAGATTGATCCTGACTAATTCTTCCTTTTTGGTTTGAGGAGGGATTCGAGAAACAGTGGGAGCCATCCTGTTTAGACAAATTAAAAACCACTCTAAACTTCCAAGAGCATTATGCTAAGTGTTTCTTCTTCTCTCTCCTAATTGCAGCGACCAATCGAAATGACTGGACTTAAGTTACTTCTAGATAAAAACATACTGACAGGGCCAAACTACAAAGATTGGCTCAGGAATGTCAAAATGGCAATCACTTACGACAAGCTGGGGTATCTTCTTACCACCAAAGCTCCCCTTGTCCCAAGTCCCACCTCCAACGTCGCGGATAAGGAAATCCGTAAGACCTGGGAGATTGATAGCGCGAAGGCCAAGTGCCTCGTACTTGCCTTGATGGAGAACGAACATCAGAGGAGGCACGAGAATATGGACCTTGAATCCATATTTCTCCATACAAAAGAACTGTATGGAGAGCAATCTCGTATCACAAGATACGAAGTGTCGAAGAAGTTATTTTCGGCATGGTTGGCCATCGGATCATCGGTAGCGGAACACGTGCTTAAGATGATTGGCTTCATTGAGGAGCTCGCGGAACTTGGAACCACGTTGGAGAATGATCTCTATACGGACTTGATTCTCCAGTCCCTTCCTTCCACTTACTCCCAGTTTATACTGAACTTCAACTTACAAGAAAAAGAAGTTGAACTTTCAGAACTCCTCAACATGCTGAGGAGTGCAGAGGGCACCCTACAGAAAGGTAGGGAAACATCCACTTTGTTTGTAGGAGGATCTTCCTTTTCTAGGTCCAAGGCAAAAGCCAAGGAAAAGAAGAAGAAAGCCTTCGCCAAACCAAGGGGCGGTGTTAGTAAAGTGGATACGAAGGGAAAAGCTAAAGCAACAAAAATAGCGGGGAAGCTTGTGGATAAGGAAGAATGCTTCTATTGTCATAAGAAAGGTCACTGGAAGAATGATTGCAGGGCTTGGAAAGCCAGGACACAGGAATTGAAGCAGGTTGCGGCTTCAGCTTCAGGTGTGTATGTTATTGAAAACTGTCTTTCAATAAACTCTACTTCCTGGGTATTGGATACCGGATCAGGATCTCATATCTGTAATTCTTTACAGTCATTGAGGAACCGTAGGGTTTTGAAAGCAGGTGACATGACCCTCAGAGTTGCAAACGGATCTAGCATGGATGCTAAGGCCGTGGGGGACTATCACCTGGGAATGTCAGATGGACATGTTTTGGTTTTGCGTAATTGCTTTTTTGTACCCAACGCAACTTGTAATATCATTTCTGTATCTTTAGTTTCTAAAGAAGGTTATGAATTTGCGTTCGTAAGTAATGTTGTAAACATTCACCTTAATCAAGTTTTGATTGGGTCAGGTACATTGAGCAATGGTATATACGTATTAAACCAACCACAGATTTTCAATGTCCAGAATACACACAAAAGAAAGTCTCCGGAAATAAATCAGACTTTCGTATGGCATTGTAGACTGGGTCACATCAATGAGAGAAGGTTGACGAAGTTATATACAGAAGGATATTTGAATCCGTTCGAATATCAATCGTATGCCACTTGTCAATCCTGTCTCAAAGGAAGGATGACAAAGACTCCGTTTACTGGACACGGAGTAAGGGCGAGCGAGTTCTTAGGACTCGTACACAGCAACGTGTGCGGTCCAATGTCTACACATGCGCGAAGCGGTTATTCTTACTTCATTACTTTTACGGATGACTTCTCAAGGTACGGTTATGTCTTCTTAATGAAACATAAGTCCGAAGCCTTTGGAAAGTTCCAGGAATTTAAGAATGAAGTAGAAAAACAAACCGGCAAAAGTATTAAGATTCTAAGATCGGATCGAGGTGGAGAATACTTGAGTGCCGAGTTCCTGGACTATTTAAAAGAGAACGGAATTCTCTCTCAGCTTACTCCTCCATACACTCCGCAACATAACGGTGTATCGGAGAGACGGAACCGAACCCTATTGGATATGGTTCGGTCCATGATGAGTAACACTGAGTTACCGCGATCATTCTGGGGGTATGCGCTAGAATCAACTGCATACCTTTTGAACCGAGTTCCCACCAAGACTGTGCTTACCACACCTTATGAGTTATGGAGTGGGAAGAAACCCTATCTTCAATATCTGAAGATCTGGGGATGTCCGGCTTTTGTCAAAAAGAAGCCTGCGGACAAGCTCGAGGCACGCTCAGTACTGTGCAAGTTTGTGGGATACCCAAAGAACACCAGGGGGTATCTTTTCTACCACGCAGAGGAACAAAAAGTCCTTGTTTCTCGTAATGCCCACTTTCTAGAACACCAGTTCTTGGAAAAGGAAATTAGTGGGAGCGCAGTAGAACTGGAAGAAATTCCAGAACCACGAGCTATTACTGAAAGCTTAGTGGAACCAGAGGGTTCAAAAGAACAGGACATTCCTACGCCGCTCCGCAGAAGTAGTAGGCAGTCTCATCCGCCCGAGAGATACTGCGGTTTTCTCATAGACGGGGATAGAGAGGATTGCATCATAGATTATAATGAGCCTACTAGCTTCCAGCAAGCCGTTCAGAGCGTCGACTCGGTAAAATGGCTGGATGCAATGCGGACTGAAATGGAGTCCATGTACACCAACAAAGTATGGACGTTGGACATTGCTCCAGACGGGGTAAAACCCGTAGGATGCAAGTGGATCTTCAAAAGGAAGATTGGTGTAGATGGACAGGTTGAGACCTATAAAGCTAAACTGGTTGCAAAGGGTTTTCGTCAAAGACCTGGTTTGGACTATGACGAGACCTTTTCTCCAGTTGCTATGCTGAAATCCATTCGGATCCTTCTTGCTATTGCTGCCTTCCACGATTATGAGATTTGGCAAATGGACGTAAAGACAGCTTTTCTAAATGGAAATTTAGAGGAGTGTGTCTATATGGACCAGCCAGAGGGTTTCATTCAGAGTGGGAGCAGCGGAAAGGTGTGCAAGTTGCTTAAGTCCATTTACGGACTAAAGCAGGTATCGCGGAGTTGGAACATCTGTTTTGATGAGACGGTCAAGGATTTTGGCTTTATCAAAAATCCAGATGAACCATGCATCTATAGTAGATTTGTAGCGAGAACTGTAGTATTCCTCGTTTTATACGTGGATGACATTCTCTTAATAGGAAATGACATTCCTATGCTACAATCTGTCAAGGGGTTCTTGTCACACAGGTTCTCCATGAAAGACCTGGGTGATGCCTCATACATTCTAGGTATCCAGATCTACCGTGACAGATCCAAGAGGATATTAGGACTTTCACAGTCCAGGTACATCGACACCATACTGAAAAGATTCAGTATGGAAGATTCCAAGCGCGGTAACCTTCCGGCCTGTCACGGGATCACCCTCTCTAAAGAGATGTCTCCCAAGACTGATTTGGAGAGGGATCGCATGTCTATTATACCCTACGCTTCTGCGGTAGGCTCTATAATGTATGTGATGTTGTGTACCAGACCGGATGTAGCTTATGCACTCAGTGTGGTAAGCCGGTATCAGTCAGACCCAGGGGAGAAACACTGGATAGCGGTAAAGAACATTCTCAAGTACCTGAGAAGGACTAAGGAGATATTCTTGGTGTATGGCGGAAAAGACCTCCAGATCGAGGCCTTTGCTGACTCCAGCTTCCCGAGTGACAAGGATGATTCCAAATCCATGTCGGGTTTTGTCTTTACCCTCAATAGAGGGGCGGTGTGTTGGAAGAGTTCCAAACAGGAAACCGTTGCAGACTCGACGATGGAAGCGGAATACATCGCTGCATCTGATGCCACAAAAGAAGCTGTCTGGATGAGGAAGTTCTTGAAAGAACTTCAGGTGGTTCCGTCCATTATTGATCCAATACCTCTGTATTGCGACAACAACCGGGCTATAGCTTTAGCGAAGGAACCCAGGTCCCATCAGAGATCCAGACACATCTTGAGGCGGTATCACCTGATCAGGGAGATCGTGGATCGCCAGGAGATCGAGGTTCGGAGAGTCGCTTCAGAAGATAACACTGCAGATCCATTCACCAAGGCCTTGCCCCAGACTCAGTTCGAGCGGCTGATCGAGATGATAGGTCTTCGATACGCCAGTACATGGCCTTAGTGCAAGTGGGAAATTGTTAGTGTATATGCCCTAGAGGCCATTACTGTATCATACTAGTTTGTATATTACTTAATGGAAGCTTGGGATATTCACCTTGTATAAACAATCTTGCTCAATATAGTAGTATGCTACATGGTTTGTTTCTACTTCAATGTGTACTTGTGTTTATTTCAGTATATCACCTATACACATTAGTGGAGCCCTTAGGATCTTTGCTTGATTACCAGCGTTGTGATGGCAGTCACACTAGTGGGGGCTGGGTAATCTATAAGCACATCCTTATGCAGGTCCCTAGTCGCAGGACTATCGAGACAGGGCATCAATACTCCGGAGTAGACTAGCGCATGAGCTTCTCATCCCAGAGTGGGAGACGGTCTATCCCATAGTCGTCAGTACGTCGTACTGGAGATAGTATGCGGGTGCTCGTTGGGTTACGAGTACACTGGACAGGACTCGTCGGGAACTGACCGGTTGGTATTATACCTATCGTCAGTTATCAGTTCCCAGGTGACATGAGTACAGCTTAGTCCGCTGACTTGACACTGTCACTTCGTCTCGAGTGTGTTCCCACTTTACTTTGATTACTACCCTACCACGGCTCAAAGGAGTCGTGCAAACAGGTGGTAGTTAGGGGCAGTCCCGAAGCACTTGGAGGCAGTGACTGTTAGACAGGATTCGTCTCTCCCGGTATTGGGGGTTGACATCGCGCTGTGCCTAGGAGAGCCATTACACGAGTAGTCCCTGGCCAGGGCAATCGAGATATACTGGTAGGCTTCCAGTGTTATCTCAGGGTGTTTTGGGCTTCACTCCGACATGACTTGTACCGCTATTAGGGGACTGACGTTTACCGCCCCCCTAGGCCCGCCATGCGATGTATCAGACGAACAGACTGGACTGTACGTAGATTGTCACATTCAAGCTCAGTAGGAGTTCAGATAGGTTTCACCTCGTCAGTCTTCTTTTCGGCATCTACCTGGGGACCGTTACGCACAGCTAGTGCCGCTTGCGGTCTGTGGTTAAACCCACTGCCAGCGTAGTGTCGAGTGTTTAGAGTCCCACACAGAAAGCTATTCGCCTTTAGGAAAAAGAGTAGAGGTCGCATGGTTTTGCGACAGGGTTCGGTCACATCCGTGCACTTGTGCACGTACAGTGTCCGGACAGTTTACACTAGCGGGCTTTGGTTTAAGCCAGATCCTAGTGTACCTTTTGGGATTGGATTTATCCAGTTTGTATTCGTGTTCCTCGGAACGCGGATGCGGGTGTGTATGCACAGTTGACGGAGAGACAGAGGCGGAGGATTCTCATTAGGGTTGTTGACCGTTGACAGTTGACTATTGACTTTTTGCTCAACCCTAATGACAATATGATATGTGATTAACAATTATATTAATTAGGTATTATGGTGACATGGTTGTTGAGTTGTTGACTTTGTTGACTTGTTGACTTTTGTTGACTTGTTGACTTTGTTGACCGGTTGACTAGGCTTGACTAGTTGACCATCATGATAACCATAGCTATCATTTCATGGCAAAGACTTTTGCTTGCTTGCTCTTTTGTGCAAAATGAGTGCATGAAATGACATGGCTATGGTTGCTTAAACCATCACATAATACTTGATTGATATGATGTGTTATGATTGTTTTGGATTATGAGAGCCAAATGAGAAAAGTCTTCTTTCATTCTTTCATGCTCATTCTCTCTCTTGTTCTTGAGCTCTCATCTTCCTCCTTTTGCTCTCCCTCTCTTGACTCTATGGTTCACTTGTCTCATGAGTTGAGAACCAAGAACCATAGATAAAATCCCATACAAACTCTTCTCTACTCACTCTAGTTCACAAGGTTTGGCAAACCAAGTGAACTAGTTTCTTCAAAGACCGAAAAAGAAGCCAAAGGTAGAAGCTTTCGAGGTGGATCTATCTTCGGCGTAAGGAGACGACGGAGTGAAGGCGATCCGGACATCCATCGAGGCTTGAAGACGAAGGAGTTTGAGAAAAAGAAAGGTATAACCTCCTAACCGAGTAGTTAGCAACTCGTAGTTAGGTTGTTAGTTAGATGTTTAACAAAGATCCGGGTTTTAAGTCCATGTTACCACCTCTAAGAAAATCGTTTTTTATCAAATTCCGCATGCCCGAAAGTACCGGGAGAGGTAGCATGGACTTACAACTTGGTTTTCGCACTATCAAAATCCCATGTCTTATGGATCTCAATGTGCAAAGCGGTAGATTTTGGACATGGGACGGCGAGAGCTTTAGTAGTAAGGAGGTTGCCCTGTTTGTCATAAGTCATGGCCATCTGGACATTTCTTAGCCAATCTTTATAGTTTGGCCCTGTCAAAATATTTTTATCTAATAGTAACTTAAGCCCGGTCATCTTGGTCGCTGCAATTAGGAGAGAGAGAAAATAAACACCCAACGTGATACTCTTGCAAGTTTAAATTGGTTATTAGTTTATCTAAACAGGATGGCTCCTGTTGTTTCTTTGAATCCTCCTGCAAACCATAAAAGAAGAATTAGTCAGGATTAATCGCATCCTACAATTCTTGCTTTAACTTTTCGGCCAGACTAATGTCGGTATTTTTAGGGAGGTTTTACAAAGTTTTCGTGAAATTTCTTAATTAAATAACTTCTTTCTGTGGAGGTGTAGCCTCGCTAACACCGTTCTAGACACCTACTTGGTTTATAGCATTTATTGTAAAGTGAAAAACTCTTACGAGGAGTAACAAAACTCACAGAGGGATCGGGATCCAACTATTATTGTGTGATAACTTTGAAGGAATCCTACCAAAATCATCATATTCAAGATGATATGCAAAACCAGCAAGTTTTCTTTTCCTTTGAAACACCTGATGTGTATTTTTTCCCCAGGTACCTATGATCTTGACAAAGGCCAAAATATCTTAAGACGCAGGTCAAGTTCTACCTGTCATTGTCTAGGTTAATCTAGACTCATTCGTACAAACTCTTGACGAAGGCCAAAATAGCTGTACGTTTGTCCTAGATCAACACATCTATCTATGTTACAGATGAATATCCAATAGCTACCAATCACAATGCCTTGGTGAAGGTCAAAGTATATAACTTGAATACTGGACAGCCATCTGAAATAACGGAGGGCTACGACTGGTTTTGGCGAAAACCGTGAACGTAATAAACTTCATATAGTCGAGGAATCTAATAGCTTTTAAAAGGAGTGGTTTAGACCGCATTTAAAAGTTGTTTTTAAATAAACCGAGTGGTTTTTAAATTGTTGCAACAATTTAAGCTTTTGTTTTGTTTTCTTTTCATTAATCAAAATTAATGTGGTCCCATCATTTAACCCTATCATTGCAGAAAGAAACGAAAATAGAACATATGCTTATACCATCTGCATTCGCCACGGGGCCCCATCATGCACCGTTAGGTTACTTAACTAATGGCAGAGTGGGGGCAGGGCAAGTGCGGGTGCAAAACATATGCAACATTTATTATATATAATTTATATATATAGCCATTCGTTTCACGCAATAATAGTCATCACAGAACACAGATCACAGTAGAAGAAACACAGATGAATATATTGGATATACTAGGACTTCCGTGTTTCGTTTTAGCATAGAACGAAAAACGGATTCCACGGTCATGATGAATAGCCAAATCCTCACCTTAGACCCATACGGGTGCGACAGACTACCCACCAAATTCCCGAAGTGAAGCAACCTCTCTCAGTGAAATGAGTAGGACATTTGGCACTTGAAGAACACGTTAGTTTGTGCATCCCATCTTGGGTCTATCCTAGGTGCAAGAAATGTAAATGAAATAATACAACGGTGACTACAATCTCAATCAGGATGTGCCCCGCAAAAGAATGTTACATCACTTTTAAAAATATATGAATGAAAAAAAGAACACTCTTCTCATATCCCCCGGCTATTCAGTCATGACGATCCAATACTTTATATCCACAAACCACAATAACAAGATACTAGATTTGTGCAACCCTACTAATTGATGTATAGTAATTAGTCGACGTTTAGAAACACATATACAAACACAAAGTGAAAAAACGTGCTAAAATATCGTTTTCAAAACATTCCGTGAAGCCGGAATACAAAGATAACACTATAGGAAATCTGGGCCAAAATCGCGTATCACAAAAATCCTAATTCCAAGTCCCCAAACCGCTGTCTAATACACGACCCCAGAGGCAACTTTCTGTCAGCAAATTGCGCTAATTCTAAATATTTTGGCGGCCCAAATTTCTCTAAATGGGTTCGTGTTTCTATAGTTGTAAACTACTAGTATATAGGTCTCTCTGCAATAGGCAAAATAATTTTCAGAGACCAAAAAAATTTTGACAGAAACATGGAGTTAGGATTTTCGTTTACAGAACTATTTCGTTTTTGAGACTTTAAATCTTGTCTATTCAATTAGTTAAGTGTTTGGGTAGGCTTTGATACCAGTGTAAATGTATGGTGCTCTTTGATGTGACTTCTACGGCTTTGCGGAATCAAAAACTTTTTAAAAACTTGAGCACAATATACGAAAACACTAGACACTACTACAATAAGGGGTTGCCCTAATGGCTTTATCCATAGGGGCAAACCACTGGCCCTACGGATATATTCGTAGGGGCTAGAAAATACGCCGTAGGTACAATGGCCACAGGTGCAAGTCTTCGCCCTGAACATGCCCCTATGGATAAATAATTGCCCCCTCGATTTCCTCCGTAGGGACTCATGTCCCTACAGTTTATTCCGTTGGGACAAAATATTTATTTAATTTAGTGGTTTATAAAATAAAATACTTGCCCCTCCGGAGCCATCCGTAGGGGCAACTTCCTGCCCCTACGGAGTTAGCCGTAGGTCAAGACATAGGCCCCTTCGGATATTGTCGTAGGGGCAGGTGTAAGGCCTGTTACTGAGTCCATAGGGGAAAAATGTAAGGTATCCTGATATTTTGTCCCTACGGACAAATATGTAGGGGCAAACTATGGACCTACGGATTAATCCGTAGGGGAAACAGATGGACCTATGGCTTAATCCATAGGGACACAATATAAGGTTTTTTTTAAAAAGGGCTTCCTGTTTTTTTCTCGCCCTGTGCACAATAATATATACATCATATAACCAAATACCGCAGTATTCATAATCAACATCTCACGCATAATATATGAAAGAAATCAACAAACAGAATACGATATCAATCTAAATCATCGTGAGCATGCAAACACCATCAATATTGTCCAAAATATATACAATATGTATCATATAAGTAAATACAAGCTTAAAATATAAAAAAAACTACCCTAGCTCGGTCCAGCTCCTCCACCTCTGATAATTGCCGTAATCTAGCGCATCTGCTCCTAAGTGCAGCCCTGAGTTGTCAAAAACTCGACCAATGAAGGAGCGGACTATGCGGGAGTCTGAGCGGGCTGTGGAGCTGCAGGTGTAGTCTGCGTAACCGGAGCCGAGGTAGTGGCTTGCGGAGCCGCAGCCGAAGGAGATGCAAGCGGAGTCGCAGCCGAAGTACCCTGTCGCATCTGTTCAATTTTGTGTTTAATAAACGAATAAGAACTGTGTATTAGTCAAATTCGTATCATTATCAGATTATTGCGAAACCCCAATTTAAGATTAATCAAAGTTAAGTCTACAACCAAAAAAGCTCAGGCTACTAATATTGGATATGTTACTATCTATAATATGATATGATATTTTACTATTAAGTAGTATAAATACCATCATCTTCTTCAACTCCTGGATGGTGGTCTTCAAGGTGGCAACATCTTGCTCTAGACGTCGCTCACGGGTGGTAGGAGAAGTAACTGCTGAAGACGAGTCCAACCTCATATGGGCCCTGCTAGGACCCATTCTCCGGCCTCTCTCCCAACCTCCATGGTGCCCTCCGTGTGCGGTGTTTAGGACTGGGTTCACCAGCATCGGATCGTTCCGTCCAGTAAAATCGATCCCTGATGCCTCCGCCTGCTCCACCACCCGCTCCTACACCCACATTAACTAGTAAAATACAAGTACATCATTTAAATTTGAACTTTTCAAAATAAAAATTTCAAACATGTTAGAATAAATATTAACACTAATGCAATACTCCTGGGTAGCGATGTTGGGGAACCAAAGCTCGCCCATGACGGGATCTATCGAGGTCCCATGGATGGAAAGATATGCGGTCAGCATGCTCAATGTACCACCCTGCGCCAGGGTCTGAGCTCTCTGCAATTTATAAATTTTTTACGTATATTATAAAATAACTCTTAATATTGCATTATATCACAGTAGGTCTATTGTAATTTACCGATGCCTCCATGGCACGAGTAACATAAGTGGGGCCACCTTGTTGGAGATAGTGCCATCAGAGTCAATTATTGGATCACAGGCACGTGATTGCAATAATTGAGGGAGGACCTATTCAGGTAGGACAGTTTTACTCAAGATGATAGTATGCTATCTGGTTTACCTTTATCATCGTGTACTGCTTTAGGTGACCTTACAGGTCACTATTCTACGTTGATAGAGCCCCTAGGATTCTTTCTTGACTGCCAGCAGAATGAGGGCGATCATATACGTGGGA
This sequence comes from Agapanthus africanus, assembly GCA_030015575.1. Classification (NCBI taxonomy): domain Eukaryota; kingdom Viridiplantae; phylum Streptophyta; class Magnoliopsida; order Asparagales; family Amaryllidaceae; genus Agapanthus; species Agapanthus africanus. Next base: position 293,206,906 of record JASDDO010000016.1, read on the forward strand.
GCTGGTAGTCTATAAGCACATCCTTAAAAGGTCCCTAGTCGTGGGAGTTTCGAGACAGGGCATCGATATTCCAGAGTAGACAAGTGAATACAGTCGAGACCCCGATGAGGGGCGGTGGACGGTCTCACAAGCTACTGGTGTCAGTTTGTTCACCTAAGATGTATACAGGTGCTCATTGGGTTATGAGTACACCGAACAGGACTCGCCGGGAACCTGCTAGTTAGTCTTATACCTGACGTCAGATAGCAGTTTCCTGGTGACATGTGTACAGGTTAGTTCATCGACCTGAGGATCGTCATTTGTCTCGTGTGAGTTCCCACTGTACTTTGATTACTACCCTACCACTCTCAAAGGAGACATGCAAACAGGTTTTAGTTGGGTACAGTCCCGAGCCACATAGAGGCAGTGAGCGGATCTTCAGGGGTTCGTCTCGCCCGGTATTGGGGGTGAGGTCCCGCTGTGTCTAGGAGAGCCATTACACGAAGCCCTAGGCCGAGGCAGGAGATTTACTGGAAGGTATTCCAGTAGTATCTCAGGGTGTTCTGGGCTACACTCCGGCACGACTTGTACCGCTTTTGGGGGTCTGACTTTTACCAACCCCCTAGGCCCGCCATGCGATGCTCATAGACAAACGGAACGGACTGTACGGATATTGTCACTGACAGGCTCAGTAGGGTGTCAGGATGAGTTCGCTCATCGATGTCCCTTTTGGTCAATACCTGGCAGCCCGTTACGTATAGGCTAATACCTCTGATGTGCTAGTGGTTAAATCCTCAACCAAAGTATTGATGAGTCTTTAGAGTCCCCCATAGACCAGTTTCTCAAGTTTCGGGCGAAGCGCTGTAGAGGCCGTATGGAGATATGGCAGGGTTCGATCAGATATGTGAGGTATTGCGTGGATTAGGATGGGACGGTTAATACTAGAGGGCTTTGGTTTAAGCCGGATCCTAGTATTGTACAGTGTAGATTTGTCTCATTGCATTTGTATTTCGGTCGCAATACAAATGCGGGTATGTATATACAGTAGCGGGGTTTTCCTGTAATTTATTACGGGACCAGTTTTATGAAGTTGCCAGTTTGTTTTCCGTTCCGGCCATTTTCCTTTGTATCTTTCATTGTCTGAAGATTGGTGGAGGGGGGCTTATTTGCAATTGTGCAAATAAGCATTGTGGAGAGTGGTCTTTGCATATTGTTGTGTCATGATAGTTCCACCATCACATTGACTTCTTAGTTCATGATGGTTCATGATGGCTTGTCCTTTTGGAGTTATGATTGGTTGGTTGAGTGTTGGACTTTCCTTGTGATGATTTCTTCTCTTGATCTCATATCATTCCCTCTTGCATTATGGTTGCTCTCTCTATCACTCTCATTCACTCTCATCCTCATGCATGGCCGGCCAAATGAGGGAAGGGGGCTGTCCCAATATTTTGTGGTGGGATTTTTGGTCTTTTGGCTTCACAAAAATCCCATGACTCCATCTCCAAATGGCTTAGTTCATTTTCTCCACCAAAAGAAACTTCCTCAAACCCCAAAATGAGACATAAATCACTACACTTATTCTACTGCAATGCTTGGGCACGTCGGCTCGCCATCTTCATGCCCGAGTTGCCTCGGTTCAGAGGTGGGAGCCCGTAAAAGAACCCGGCGATGTGGTGCCCTTCCGGGGAGGAGATGAAGACCGGAGATTCCGCGGGGAGATCGGGACGACAAAGAGAAGACCGAAGGACACGTATCGCTCGGTATATCTCTCTACCCCTTCTCTTTTTAGCTAGGACTAGATTAATGGCCCGATCCGGGATTTTTGTGCGCGGTGGTGCCGGTTTACAAGTACGTAAAAAGTTTCGTTTCCGCATTCCGGCGTCGGATTGACGGCCGGGGCGCCGCCGTTCGCTTACATGGTATCAAAGCCACGCCACTAACCTAGTCTAGCTTGGTCTAACGTGTTTACACTTTCGATCGAACAAAATCCCTAAACCCGCGTTTCTCACAAGCATCAGTTTCTGTCGAAATATTTTTGGCTCGAAAATTTTTTCAGGTTGTTGCGGAATGATGTGTAGGGAATTATAAGCGCTCTGTAAAATTTTGGTCGTGTGACGTCATCATCCAACCGCGGAACCGCGGCCAAACCCATGCTTGTGCCGCGGTTCCGCCGCCATATTTACTGTTCATTGCACCAAAGTTTTACAGAGAGCTTCTGAGTTAAAAATGAGGTTTTTTGAATGTTCATTTTGGACCCAGAATTTCTTTAAGTGCTACAGTAGTGCTTGGGGGCCCACTTAGGAAAATTTGATCGATCGAAAATTTTAAACACATTAGTTCACAGTATTTACATTATATCTGTGACCGTGAATTTCACTTGATCGGTAAATCCTGTCTAACTGCTACAGCCCGGTTAGACGGATTTGCGAACGTGACATTCATGTTGATGTTCTGTGTTGTGCTGTGATGTTGCGGATTGGTCATGGGGGATAGCCTGGATGCAATGGTAGTACAGATTTGGTTGTATTATGTACATTTGATATTGCGGGGCGAGCGTCCGACATGTGGACTGCCGTCACTGCCTGTTTGTATATTATTTTGGGGCACGACCGGGTCGAGGTCGATGTACCCGTTGTATGTATATTTTACTTTCTGTACTAGGATTACCCCAAGGTGGGGTGCACGGATAGCCGGGTTCTAGAGGGCAACGGGACCGCATCTCATGGCATTGAGACGGAGGGCGCTTCACTTTAGAATTGGCGGGCTATTCGCCGCACTCGTAGGGGGCACAGGTTGACCCAGGAGGGGTGCCTAAGTTACCGGATTCCGTGAAGTGCTGGGTGGTCCAATCACGTTACTGAAGGGGGCTGCCTCGCTTCAGGTTTTGGCGGGTAACTTGCCGCACCGGTAGGGGTCTAGGATTTCAATGCACAGGCTATCCACATGACCAGGGGAACGTCGGGTTTCAGCAGCGGCTCTGTGAAACCCGAGGATCCCAGATATCTGTATTGTTCTGTGATGCTTATTGCATTTCTGTGATGTTGCTTTTTATCACGCCTTGAGCGAAATATTATATATTGATATATATACTAGTAGTTTTTGTATATGTTTTGCATCCGCGCTAATCCAGTCCCCGCTCTGTCGTTAGTTAACTAACCTAACGGGTAATGACGGGACCCAGTGGCGAATGCGGATGGCATATACATACGTCATTATTTTCGTTCTTTATTGATGTGATCAATTGATGGGACTGCGTTGATTTGGATCAATGCAAGTTAAACAAACCTAATTGATGTTGTTGGAACATTCTTCAAAAAGCTGTTATTGCAAGGACGTTCACTTTTGTTTTGCACAGTGGTATTCAGTTGGAATATCCTTCTCCTTAGTCGACGAGGCAAGGGCCGAGATCCCTTCACCAGGAGTGACCCCTTGGACAGAAGTTTGCGTCAGGGCAATAACTTCACTATAGTTGTTTACTTTTGCTTTGCATCGTGGTATTCAGTTGGAATATCCTGCACCTCATTCTATGGGGAAAGAGCCGAGATCCCTTCACCGGGAGTGACCTCTTTAGCAAAGGTTTTCGCCACTATATTTTTATAAAAGCTATCCGGTTCCTTCAACGATATCAAGTTCATTACGTTAAAGGTTTTCGCCAGAAACCATTCGTAGCCCTCCGTCGTTTCATATGGGTAGTCAATAGTATTCAAGCCGTGTTTGTTGGCCAAAGTCATGGCACAGTGTTTGGTAGCTGTTGGGTATTCATATGCAGCATAGATAGATGCGTTGGTTTGGGACAATCGTATAACCTTGTTGGCCTTCGTCAAGGGCTTGTATGGGTGGGTTCAAATTAACCTGGAGAATGACGGGCAGAACTTGACATGTGGCTTATGATTTTTTGGCCTTCGTCAAGGTCATAAGAGCATGAGGCAAAAATCACATCGGGAGTTTCTAAAGAAACTGAAACTTGCCAGATATGCACATACCTTATGGAGTGTGATAACGTGAGCATGGTCCGTCACGTTATCATGCGATGATAGTTGGATCCCGATTCCCACCGATGAGTTGGTTTACTCCTCGGGTGATCCCGACTAATTCTTCTTTCAGGTTTGGAGGAGAATTTGACGGTACAGTGGGAGGATTCCAGATTAGATAAATTGGTAACCATTCCGATCTAGGTTAGAGTGCACGCTGAGTGTTTCTTTTCTCTCTCTTTTTGGCAGCGACCATTGACCCGACCCTAAAACTATGACTCAGTGACCAAGTTGACCGAACCTTCTAAAACACCGACTTTTGGATTGTCAGAGTTGAAGACCTCATTGCCACTCCTACTTTTACCCTTTTCTCCAGGACACCCCATATTACTACGAACGTACACTTCCATTAGAAAAAACCATCGTATGGTTATATACGAACTCGAAGTAATTTATTCGAGGATGGTTTCCGGTTCTGGAGAAAACGAATAGGACTATTCAGTTGTCTTTTCCTTTTACCTTCTCTCAGGTTGCGAGTGCCCCTTAGATTAGGGGATAGTACACCTATTACGCAAATTGGATAGTCTTTTTCCAAACCATAGGCAGGTGCCAACCGGTGGGGAATGAAGAAAACCAATTAGCATAACGATGGTGTACAGAAGATATTAAGTAAAGACATATCAAGGGATTAGTAAGAGGGCAAAGTAAATTGCGACTGATATTCACGACCAAACCAAGTATTTCTTCGCCAATCCTAAAATCACCTTTGTATTTCTCCGGAACACTCCGTATCACTACGAAGATCCACAGTTTACTGTATACTCCATCGTATGGTTATATACGAACTCGAAAGGAACTTGTTCCAGTTCGGGGATGGATTCTGGTTCAGGAGAAATAGGAATAAGGTTTATTCGGTTTTCTTTTATCTTCACCTTCTCTCGCATTGCGAGTGCTCCTAGGATTAGGACTGTACACCCATTATGCTTATTGGATAGTCTTTTTCCAAACCATAGGCTGGTGCCGAACGGTAGGGAAGGAAGAAAGCCATTTAGCCTAAGAGGGTGTGCAGAAGGTAATGACTAAAGACTTATAAAGGGATTTTGAAAGATGGCAAAGAATTAGACGGTTACAGTTGTGAATCTGGATAATGGAAGAGGCATTACTAGGAATACCCGGATACCCCATCGAAACATTTCAATGTTTCAGTTTCACTGTGTACTGTTAAAAGAAAACTGATTTCCCAATTAGACACTTGCTCCAGGTTATGTATTTACCAGGTATGATTCTCACATCTGTATTGTTTTACAGATGATGAGTGGGAGTAAGTTATTGGGAATTAGGTGATCATCCTCATTATATCGGGATTCGTTGTAATCGGTGATATTTGAGGAAGTCACCTGGGTTGTTTGCCGGACGGCAAATATTTGGTTTTGAATATCCGCTGTCATGAACCAATTTCAAGTTGATATATCTGTACGTCTATTTTTATAGAGTGAGATATACCTTTTTGAAATTATATCGATGACATTTACCTATATCAGTGGATAGTTAGGTAAGGAGCATTAAACAACGGTGTAATTCTTCTTAACCATAAGTACAGTTTTCAACCTGCGACACACAGGGAGTGAGTTATTAGACTTAAGGGACTTATACAGAGTATTGTATGTTGTCCAGTGTCCATTAGGACAGAGGGGTTGGTCCTCGTACTATATTCGGTTTACTTATGACTCCTCTAGTTTTTAGACAGGTGTTTCGTAGAAACACAAGGTCCAAATTTTGAGAAGTTACAGGTATATGAATAAAGTAGAGAACCTGGTATTGCAAGTATCGAGATTCTTCAAGGTGATCGAAGATGTAGAAACTTGTGAATGGTATTCAGTTGATAGTAATGATTAAGAGAACTTGCTTCTCTTTCGGGTTACTCATAATTGGAAGCATTCCTAAGTTGAGTAACGCTGATAGGCCTCCTTCCATTTAGTTGACATGCACTGAAGACAGTTGCATGATTTGAATCTGGTTTAATTAAATCAGTGCCTCTGGTTCTATATTGGATATAGAACAGTTCATATCTTAACGATGTTAAGGTATGGGGAGTTGTCCGGCTTATGCTTACAACCAGACTCTGGATAACTCAAGGCACGTTTCTGTAATGGTTGTTTATGGGTTGACCCAGGCTATGACGAGGGTTGATTTTCTACTATCTGGAAGATCAATAGTGATATTGTTCTAGACTCGCCACAGTTTTAACAAAAATGGATTTTTTCAGAAAACCGTAGTGGGAGTATGGTATAACTGGAAGTAATTCCAGAACCGCAAACAATTACTGAAAATTTAATAAGAACCTAAAGATTCAATCTGGTTTGACATTCCATTGTCCACTCCGCAGATAAGATGGGTAACCTCAGGCACCCGAGAGGTACTCCGGTAGCCTCAAGGACGGTGACAGGGAGGTTCTTGTTTACCCAGACTTGCCATTGCTGTTGTTCCAGACTGTGAGACCAGGAAGGAGGATGAATATAGCGTCGTTCTAAACTAGCTTTAGAAGTGTACGTGTATATGACTCTGCCAGAGGGTTGTCGTAGTCTGTGGGAGCAGCGGATGCATTGCTGGACAAGTGGCTTATGTCTATTTATAGACTAAAGCAGATATAGCGGAGATAGATCATCTATTTCTGATGTGACAGTCATAGGTTTGACTTCATGAGAATAGGGGATGGATCTGTTGAGAAGGTAGTAGGGTGTGATGTCCTGGTATTTGGATGACATACACAGAGTAGGAAGTGATATTCCTATACTACGATCGGTTATACTTTGGTTGTCACACAGTAGTTTCTCCACATAGGACTTGGATATTATATCAGACATTCTGATTACTAGATCTATGGTTTTAGATCTAGATTTGGGTAGTTTCCCAATCAGGGTACTTAGACAGCATTCTACAGGTACTTTAGAATGGACGACTCCTGGCACGGTAGTGTACCTGTAGGTGATGGAGTCACCCTCTCGAAAGGTGTCTTACAGACTAAAGGGGAGAGGGATGTGCATGATTGACAGATCACTTGCTTAGGCAATTGTGTCAATCATGAGATGTCTAGTACCACACCAGATGTTGTTTTTATGGTAGATGCAATAAATTGATATTAATTCAATCCTGGAGAAACAGTCGGAAGCAGTTTTAGAACATAAGTGGATGTTCTAGGGATATGATAACAACAGCCTTATTCGGGAAACAGTTATCACTCCAGGCTTCCAAGGTGACCTGGACGACAGGGAGGTTGTCAGGGTTATAGTTTTCCTTCTGACGAGGGGCAGTATTTTGGACAGGTGGTCCAAGGCGATACTGAGGGAGGCATGGCGCAGGATACTGATTAAGTTCAGTTGACGATACAGTCTAAGAAGTTTGGATTTGGAGTTCATTTATGAGCTAGGTCCCATCAGACATCCATACACATTCTAAGACAGGTATTGCTCATTTCGGGAGATGGCTTTCTTTGCGAACTTGAGATATAGAGAGACATAGAAAGAAACATCAAGGCGGATCCACTCGCTGAGGTTATTTCTCGAACGCATTAGTTTCGCAAACGAGCTTTGTGAGACTGACTAGTAGAGGAGTTGGGTGTTCGGTATCACACGGGCTATGAGTATGCGACATCGCAATAATTATCCTTGAGTGCAAGTGGGAGATTGTTGGAGATAGTGCCCTCAGAGTCAATTATTGGATCACAGGCACGTGATTGCAATGATTGAGGGAGGACCTATTCCGGTAGGACAGTCTTACTCAAGATGATAGTATGATATCTGGTTTACCTTTATCATCGTATACTGCTTTAGGTGACCTTACAGGTCACTATTGCACGTTGATAGAGCCCCTAGGATTCTTGCTTGACTGCCAGCAGTATGAGGGCGATCATATACGTGGGAGCTGGTAGTCTATAAGTACATCCTTAAAAGGTCCTTAGTCGTGGGAGTTTCGAGACATGGCATCGATACTCCACAGTAGACTAGTGTATACAGTCGAGACCCCGACGAGGGGCGGTGGCCGGTCTCACAAGCCACTGGTGTCAGTTTGTTCACCTAAGATGTATACAGGTGCTCATTGGGTTATGAGTACACCGGACAGGACTCGCCGGGAACCTGCTAGTTGGTCTTATACCTTACGTTAGATAGCATTTTCCTGGTGACATGTGTACAGGTTAGTTCATCGACCTGAGGATGGTCATTTGTCTAGTGTGAGTTCCCACTGTACTTTGATTACTACCCTACCATGCTCAAAGGAGACGTGCAAACATGTTTTAGTTGGGTACAGTCCCGAGCCACATGGAGGCAGTGAGCGGATCTTCAGGGGTTCGTCTCTCCCGGTATTAGGGGTGAGGTCGCGCTGTGTCTAGGAGAGCCATTACACGAAGCCCTCGGCCGAGGCAGGAGATTTACTGGTTGGTATTCCAGTAGTATCTCAGGGTGTTCTGGGCTGCACTCCGACATGACTTGTACCGCTTTTGGGGGTTTGACTTTTACCAACCCTTTAGGCCCGCCATGCGATGCTCATAGACGAACGGACCGGACTGTACGGATATTGTCACTGACAGGCTCAGTAGGGTGTCAGGATGAGTTCGCTCATCGACGTCCCTTTTGGTCAATACCTGGTAGCCCGTTACGTATAGGCTAATACCTCTGACGTGCTAGTGGTTAAATCCTGAACCAAAGTATTGATGAGTCTTTAGAGTCCCCCACAGACTAGTTTCTCAAGTTTCGGGCGAAACGCTGTAGAGTCCGTATGGAGATATGGCAGGTTTCGATCAGATACGTGCGGTATTGCACGGATCAGGATCGGACGGTTAATACTAGCGGGCTTTGGTTTAAGCCGGATCCTAGTATTGTACAATGTAGATTTGTCTCATTACATTTGTATTTCGGTCGCAATACAAATGCGGGTATGTATATACAGTAGCGGGGTTTTGCTGTAATTTATTACGGGACCAGTTTTATGAAGTTTCCAGTTTGTTTTCCGTTTCGGCCATTTTCCTTTTTATCTTTCATTGGCTGAAAATTGCTGGAGGAGGGCTTATTTGCAATTGTGCAAATAAGCATTGTGGAGGGTGGTCTTTGCGTATTGTTGTGTCATGATAGTTCCACCATCACATTGACTTCTTAGTTCATGATGGTTCATGATGGCTTGACCTTTTGGAGTTATGATTGGTTGGTTGAGTGTTGGACTTTCATTGTGATGATTTCTTCTTTTGATCTCATATCATTCCCTCTTCCATTATGGTTGCTCTCTCTCTCTCTCTCACTCTTATTCACTCTCTTCCTCATGCATGGCCGGCCAAATGAGGGAAGGGGGCTGTCCCAATATTTTGTGGTTGGATTTTTGGTCTTTTGGCTTCACAAAAATCCCATGACTCCATCTCCAAAAGGCTTAGTTCATTTCCTCCACCAAAGGCAACTTCCTCAAACCCCAAAATGAGATATAGAGCACTACACGTATTCTACTGCAATCCTTGGGCACGTCGGCTCGCCAACTTCGTGCCCGAGTTGCCTCGGTTCAGAGGTGGGAGCCCGTAAAAGAACCCGGCGATGTGGTGCCTTCCGGCGAAGAGATGAAGACCGGAGATTCCGCGGGGAGATCGGGACGACGACGAGAAGACCGAAGGACATGGATCGCTCGGTATATCTCTCTACCACTTCTCTTGTTAGCTAGGACTAGATTAATGGCCCGATCCGGGATTTTTGTGAGCGGTGGTGCCGGTTTACAAGTACGTAAAAAGTTTCATTTCAGCATTCCGGCGTCGGATTGACGGCCGGGGCGCCGCCGTGCACTTACACACCTCTCTTCCCCGACTTCCCATTCTCTTTATTTTGATCGGCCTATTTCTGCACAACACATTCAGATTTAGTTTTCTAATTAAGCAACACAAAAAAAGAAATTATATACTAAACAATGAATTATAACTAAAATACAAACCTATTTGCGCTGATAGTCGAAATATTGGCACAAGAGAGACCATGTATCTACGTCGACTCTCGCAAAGACCGGAGGATGTAGGAGATCCGCTCTTTCTGCCTCGGGGGTCGCCATCCACAGGGAATAGTAGTCGATCTTCAGCTCGTTCCTATTGTATCAGACTTTTGATTGCAAGTTCTTAATCATGCCATGGTACAGAACGTGAAGATCGAGCACACTCTCAGGGTGATCGGGGTCGGGTATAGGCTAAAAGTCTTAATCCAACTGCAAATACAAAAAAAAATGTTATTAAATTGCTAGTGTTAAATAATAATAAATATATTGGGTAAGTGTCACGACCTTTAATGGCACGTGTTTGGCACTTGAATCATATAAAGTCAATATGACCCCATCTAATTCAAGTAAGCTAAAAACCCAGAAATCTAAACCATTTTAAATAGATGAAGGTGAAAGAACTTGTTTTAAAGTTGCATATAATCATTTTGAAAAGTCGTTGTAAACATTTTTAAAACATCATATTTTTTCCGAAAATTTCGGCAGTCTTTTTTGTAAATACTGGCCCCAAAAGGGGTAAAACATGAATAATGTGAATAAAGGCATCCCCAAGCGGGAGCTAGCTCTTCGTCAATTAACGGTCACAACCACGCAAGCAATAATATACAACGCTGAAGGGCGATGATCAAAACTCAAAAGGAAACTCAAATCATCAAGAAAACCATAATAATACAACGTGCGACTCTAAGGTCGAAAGAATATACAACTGGTTTTCTAAGTCTGAAATAATATACAAGTCTAGTTGATGGTGTTTTACTAGATACAACTGAATATAAATATACTACGGTGGTCACGATGTGAGTGAACCCACCTGCCAAAGCAATCACCCGGAATGGGAGCAGTGTGCCAGAAAGCCGCAATGAAACCTGTACGGCAAAACCTGCAAGAACTGTGGCACAACGGGGGTGAGTTGCCAACTCGTGAGTAGAAAAGATCATAGAGAAAAAATCGTATGTATGACTCAGTCCTAGGTCAATACGATCAGTAGTATATTCTCAATAAGATAAAGTCTGAAGCATGATAAGGTGGCAAGGGTAAACATCTAAACATAAGTGTAATACCAAGTGCTCGTGTCAGTGCCTCACGCAGCAACATATCATAAATATGAGTTATGATCAATGTAATCAACATGAATCAGTGTCAACTATATCATGAATTCTATAAGTATGTGGATATCATCCAATTATAAAATCAAAGCCTGCATGCATGTGGATCTCGTCCACGTGCAAACCAATGCTACAACAACATAATACATGTAAAAGTCATAAGAGCATATGCATGAAAGTATGAGGATATAAATCAATGTTTGTCCCTCGCGACACATCAAAATCATGAAACCTGAGTGTCCAGCATCGACACTCGAAACTTCATGAAACCCGTACCCAGCATCGGCACGTAAATCCTCATATCTCTCGGGCTGCATCAGTCTGGATCGGCCCATAACATCTCTCGACTCCGGTCGGTATCTTCCGGATAGCCGCCAGGTCTAACCAATAACCAGTAGGTACTAGCCATCCTGCCAAGCTCATCGTCTACTTCACGAAAAACATTTCTCGCCCCGGTGAACCTTACCGGGTCTACCAGGAACCCGCAAACGAATCATCCACCTCCTCGAATCGGTTTTCTATCATACGTCTTAGAACCGAGAAAACGGATGGTGGACGCGCTGAAATATCATATCAATAGAAACCGGGTTTTTAAAACAATACATACATTCTTTTCAAATATCCACGGTTCTCAAATCCAGAAATCTCATAAAAACAACATATCTCAATACATATAATCATAAAGCATGATGTATATGACATCTTATAGAAATGTAAGCATATATGTATATCATGCAACATGGAACAGTAATATGCACATATCAAGGGAAAACCGCTATTTCAAATTAATCCAGTTTTAAAATATATTTTGCGGTTCCCAAATCTCCAAAATCAAGCCAGAATCATCTATATATGTGCAAATATATATGTATGCAAGTATGGGTGTACAATATGTATGTACGCAAGTATGGGTGTACAATATGTATGTAAGCAAGTATGTCATGCAAGGAGTCATATCCTGATGCAACAATCCTACTGTGTAGAGACATGACAATTATCGATGATGAAGTGTGTGAGCCGGCAAGCAGATGTACGTGGAGCATACGCATCATCGGTAATGGTGCTGGTGTCCTGACAGCATGGGTTGAATATAATATAAATCACAAGTATATAAGCATGCAATGCGCTAATAAAAACATGAATATATGGAAATGGAAGGTAAATGCAACAATAAGGAATCTACATTAGTTATATGAGTCATACAGTTTGTCATTTGAAATCACACGAATCGTGGTGTTTGGAAAAATAGGGGCTACTGTGTTTTTTTTTAAGAAAAAGGGTACATACTTTGAAATATCTGTAGAATCCCTTGGCATGTCTTTAAAATACTCACGATTCGTTAGTTTTGATATAGGTTTGACTCGAGTTTAGTCTAACATCTACATGGAGCTACAGGACTAAACTAACAGACTCATCAAAAGGGTAAGGGAAAACCACATAAGTCTGAGTCGATATATATAAATATAATAGTCGGTGATCCCGCCTCAATAGTATCACATACAATACAACATATAACATGACATTCTTGAGTCAAGAGTGCGTATCTACCATCAATATAAAGCTCGTACGGTAAATCCATCATACGACATCCCAATCAAGGTACGGGTCGAATCTCATATTTATCTCATCATTTATCTGGTATCCTTATCATCATATGCTGTATTAGGGGTACCGATCAAGGTCTAGTACAAATTGATACCATCTACATATATATATGTGTGTATGAAAACACACGCCTAAAAGCCCGCTATAATCTCATGTCGTATCTCATAATACGAATCAAGACATATCACCGATCTCATGCCATCATGCTTAATCTCATCGACTCATCTCCAAGTACCATGTCCAATCCTCATCTTCCATGTATAGGTATTCGTATATACATATATATAGTCCCATACCTGTGTGTGTGTGTGTGTGTATACATATCCCCATATACGCACAAGTTAAACAAAGTAAGCATGTGTGTGCGTGTGGGTGTAAATCTCATTCTAGGGTTCGTGACTAAACTAACTAACGACACTATCATCTAAGTGCACTAAAGTTATCCATGACTCCCTAAAGTCTATCTAGATAATCATAAACTCACAATAAACAAATAAATATATCCATATAATATATACCATACACTACACTACGAACTGCGGGGGTGCTATACTCCATCCACCCGACTTTCCCCGTAGATATAGATCTACTCATCTTGATCCTCGCTTGATGGAGTCGATAACGCCACGCTCATCCTCGTCATCTTGAAATCCATATGGGGGTACCTACAACAAATACACAATTGCAAATGCATTTTAAAATCAAGTCGGAAAAGCCGAACGGCACACGTTTCGCTCATAGGTTAAAACCTATAGCCCACGCCTGCAAAACCACCAAACAACCCCCGTCGCTGACGTACAAACATCAGATGACGGAACACAAAATCAAATACCAAATCCAAAATTAAAACGAAGTCGCAAAACAATGCAGCAACTCAAGAAAATGGTCCCATATTTTAGCCTAAGTGAAATTAGCCAATTTGTCACATATGGAGGGTATAATATACTGGAGATAAAGCCCTGGACCAAACACGGATCATTTCCACTCTACCCAGGCCGCAATTTGCGGCCAAAATGAGTAAATTTGCGGCCAGAACTTGCAGTGGGGGTCTCAGGTTTTGGGTATAGGTTCTACGTTGCATGCACATCTCTCAGTCTTGGCTAAATATTTTTCAGGTCACCTGGGTTATAGCAGGTCACAAAAACACATCACAATTCTCACAAATTCCTGATATCGGAGTTTCTAAGTTTGGGGTTTGGGGTTTAAGTCTCTGTTTTAGTTTAATTTACCATCACTATAGGGGTTGTAGTCCCTAATTACACCTCAATTGCTCCTTTGGAATCAATTCAAACCCTAATCCCTAACTCGGAATTTTCAAAATTCGCTAAACTGCACAATATCGATTCTAAACATGTATGGATGCTTAAGGAATTGAAATACTATTTTAATGGGGCAGAAATTACCTCATTTGGTAACTCAAGAAAATTCTTGAGTTGACCAAGTCTTCAAAATCCGATTTTTCTTGGTCCAAAGTGTTTGTATTGAGCTTGTGCATGTTTTTAATAAAGTGGAGATGATGTTTTGATGAGTTTTTGAGTGTGTTGTGAGGGTTTTTAGAGGAGGGAGGAGATGGAGCTGCCATGAGAGGAGAAGGAGGAGGGAGAAAAAGTGAAGAGGGAATGAATAACAAGAGCCATGCCTAAGGTTTGACCCCTCACCCACTCTTTCTCATGCCCATGCCTAAATCTTTAATATTTTCCTTTTTCTTTTGTTTTGTTTTGTTTAGTTTTCTTTTAAATTTTGAAATAGGAAACCCAAATGAAAACATGGTAGAAAATGTAACAAGTATTTGTAAATGTAACAAATGTGAAAAATGGCATAGTGCATGTCATATGCACAAATCCGGCTTAATACACGATTAGTGATATCTAATAGCGATTAGCATTAAAAGTAATATAATTAATTATATAAAAATCTATAAATGCTCAAATCTTATAAAGCACGCTTTTTCAGTATTTCCCAAAATTTTCCAAATATTTTTCCACTTTATCGGTATTTAATTATACCGAAATATTAAAATATTCATAATATTCATTATTTAATTATAAAAATTCCAAAAAATAATATTTTATTTTTCTGAAATGTTACAGTCTCCCCCCTTAAAGAAATTCGGTCACCGAATTTAAATTTAAACCCCTCAATACTAAAACATTCCAGCAAAATGACCATGTCGTCGGGGCTCCGAAATCATAAATACATAAGACACATCGTAGCGCAATGCATGCGCATGAAAAACGATTAAATAAACCATAATCAAAACTCCGTCAAGAATCCCGCAATCATCGGAGTTATGGCGAAGACACCAATGTCAAAGCCCAAAACGAAAACCAACATGATACACATCAACTATGCAAGTAAACATCATTAAAACTTCTGAAAAGAATGCATTGTAAGTCTACGGTAGCGCCCCGGCCGTCTTTCCGAGGCCAAAATGCGGAAACGAAAAACTTTTTCAAACTAGAAAAACGGCGCTATCGTATGCTTAAAACCCGGATCGGACCATTAACCTACTACTAGCTACAAGAGAGAGGGTTGGAAAGCAATACCGATCGATCCGTGTCCTTCGGTCTTTGGCCACCATCCCAAGCTCCTCGCGGCATCTCCGGTCTCGATCTCCTCGTCGGAAAGGGCACCACATCATCGATTCCTTTTACGGTCTCCCGCTTCATCCGAAGCAACTCGGGCACGAAGTGTGCTAGCCGACGTGTCCAAGGTGTTGTAGAGAATGTTTATGATCACTTTGCCTCTTGCATCCATGAGTTTGGATGGAGGTAGAAGGTGTTGCCATTAATAGAGAATGTAAGCTAGAGGAAGAAGAAGAAGAGAAGACTTTCTCTTCTTTTCTTTTCTTGTTATCTTTTCTTGTGATAGAATGAAAGTCAGAGAGAGTGTGAGATGATAAAAATACAAGACCAAAACAACAACCATGGCAGCCCCTCTCTCTCTCTTCCTCTCATATCATCACAAATTAATCAATTAATGTGACATATTTTCTAAAAAAGAGACCATGAGTCATGGTATATGTTTATGTCACATTAATGCATCTAATGATGATTTCTAGCTCAGTAATTCCATTATCCAAACATTAATCCAAATGTTTGGTCCAATAAAAAGATCCGGCAACATCTAAACTAACCTCGTGACGGATCACAAGGGTACCCCACACCTGTATATACATACCTGCATCCGCATTCCGACTGAATGCGAATGCGATGAGACTAAAGTAATCCAACAAATCTAATACTAGGATCCGGCTTAAACCAAAGCCAACTAGTATGATCCGTGCGATCATGATCCGTGCAATACCGTACGTATATGATCGAACCCTGCCATATTTCATACGGCCTCTACAACGTTTCGCCTGAAACTTGAGAAACTATCTGTTGGGGACTCTAAAGACTCGTCAATGCTTTTGCTGTAGATTTAACCACTAGCACGTCAGAGGTACTAGCTGTACGTAACGGGCTACCAGGTATTGACTAAAAGGGAGGTCGATGAGCGAACTCATCCTGTCACCCTACTGAGCCTGTCAGTGACAATATCCGTACAGTCCGGTCCGTTTGTCTATGAGCATCGCATGGCGGGCCTAGGGGTTGGTAAAAGTCAGACCACCAAAAGCGGTACAAGTCGTGTCGGAGTGTAGTCCAGAACACCCTGAGATACTACTGGAATACCTACCAGTAAATCTCCTGCCTTTGCCAAGGACTTTTGTGTAATGGCTCTCCTAGACACAGCGCGATCTCACCCCCAATACCGGGAGAGACGAAACCCCTGCAGATCCGCTCACTGCCTCCATGTGGCTCGGGACTGTACCCAACTAAAACCTGTTTGCACGACTCCTTTGAGCCGTGGTAGGGTAGTAATCAAAGCACAGTGGGAACTCACACGAGACAAATGACGATCTCAGGTCGATGAACTAACCTGTACAAATGTCACCAGGGAACTGCTATCTGACGTCAGGTATAATACCAACTAGCATGTTCCCGGCGAGTCCTGTCCGGTGTACACATAACCCAACGAGCACCTGTATACATCTTAGGTGATCCAACTGACACCAATGGCTTGTGAGACCAGCCACCGCCTCTCGTCAGGGTCTCTACTGTATACACTAGTCTACTCTGGAGTATCGATGCCCTGTCTCGAAAACTCTCACGACTGGGGACCACTTTAAGGATGATCTTATAGACCCCAGCTCCCACATATATGATCACCATCATACTGCTGAACGTCAAGCAAGAATCCTAAGGGTTCTACCAACGTGCAATAGTGATATGTAAAGTCACCTAAAGCAGTACACGATGATAAAGATAAACCAGATAGCATACTATCATCTTGAGTAAGACTGTCCTACCGGTATAGGTCCTCCCTCAATCATTGCAATCTCGTGCCTGTGATCCAATAATTGACTCTGAGGGCACTATATCCAACAATCTCCCACTTGCACTCAAGGCTAATTATTGCGATGTCGCATACTCACAGTCCGTGTGATACCGAACACCCAATTCCTCTACTAATCAGTTTCACAAAGCCCGTTTGCTAAACAATTGCGTTCGAGGAATAGCCTCAGTGAGTGGATCCGCCCTGATGTTTCTTTCTATGTCTCTCTTTATCTCAAGTTCACGGAGAAAGCCATCTCCCGAAATGAGCAATACCTGTCTTAGAATATGTCTGGATATCTGATGGGACCTAGTTCATAAATGAACTCCAAATACAAACTTCTTAGACTGTATCGTAAACTAAATCCAATCAGTATCCTGCGCCATGCGTCCCTCAGTATCCTCTTGGACCACCTGTCTAAAATACTGCCCCTCGTAAGAGGGAAAACTATAACTCTGACAGCCACTCTGTCATCCAACTCACCTTGGAAGCCTGGAATGATAACCGTCTCCTGAAGGAGGCTGCCGTTATCATTTTCCTAGAACATCCTCTTATGTTCTAAAACTGCTTCCGAACGTTTCTCCAGGACAGGATCAATATCAACTTATTGCATCTGGTGCAAAAAAAAACATCTGGTGTGGTACTTGACATCTCACGATTGACTCAATTGCCTAAGCAAGTGATCTGCCAATCATGCACATCCCTCTCTCCTTTAGTCTGTAAGACACCTTTAGAGAGGGTGACTCCATCACCTGCAGGTTCACTACCATGACAGGAGTCGTCCATTCTAAAACACCTTTAGAATGTTGTCTAAGTACCCTGATTGGGAAACTACCCAATCTAGATCTAAAACAATAGATCTAGTAACCAGAATGTCAGATATTATATCTTTATCCTTATGTGAAGAAACAACTGTGTGACAACCAAAGTATAACTGATCGTAGTATAGGAATTTCACTTCCTATTATGTGTATGTCATCCAAATACCAGGACATCACACCCTACTACCTTCTTAACAGATCCATCCCCTATTCTGATGAAGTCAAACCTATGACAGTCACATCAGAAATAGATGATCTATCTCCGCTATATCTGCTTTAGTCTATAAATAGACATAAGCCACTTGTCCACTATGCTTCCGCTGCTCCCACTGACTACGACAACCCTCTGGCAGAATCATATACACGTACACTTCTAAAGTTAGTTTAGAACGACGCTATACACATCCTCTTGCCGGGTCTCATAGTCTGGAACAATAGCAATGGCAAGTCTGGGTAAACAAGAACCTCCCCGTCACCGTCCTTGAGGATACCGAAGTACCTCTCAAGTGCCTGAGGTTAACCACCATATCTGCGGAGTGGCCAATGGAATATCAAACCAGATTGAATCTTTAGGTTCTTATCAAATTTTCAGTAATCGTTTGCGGTTCTGGAATCACTTCCAGTTCTACCATACTCCCACTACTGTTTTCTGGAAAAAAAATTCCATTTTTACTAAAACTGTGGCGAGTCAAGAACAATATCACTAATGATCTTCCAGATGGTAAAAAGTCAACCCTCGTCATAGCCCGGGTCAACCTACAAACAGCCATTACAGAAACGTGCATTGAGTTATCCAGAGTTTGGTTTTAAGCATAAGCTGTACAACTCTCCGTACCTTAACATCGTTTAGATATGAACCATTCTATATCCAATATAGAAACGGAGGCACTGATTTAATTGGAACTAGATTCAAATCATGCAGCTGTCTCCAGTACATGTAAATTAAATGGAAGGAGGCCGATCAGCGTTACCCAACTTAGGAGTGCATCCAATTATGAGTAACCTGAAAGAGAAGCAAGTTCTCTTAATCATTACTATCAACTGAATACCATACACAAGTATCTACATCTTCAATTACCTTGAAGAATCCTGATACTTGCAACACCTCGTTCTCTACTTTATTCATATACTTATAACTTCTCAAAACTTGGACCTTGTGTTCCTATAAAACACTTTTCTAAGAACTAGAGAAGTTATAAGTAAACAGAATATAGTACGAGTACCAACCCTTCTGTCCTAATGTATTAGTTATGTGTATGCCCTAGAGGCCATTACTGTACATGAGATGTATATTGTATTGGATGCTGGGACATATATAGGTAGGACTTTCTTGCTCGACATGATAGTACGCTATCTGGTTGCACTTTATCTTAACATGTATACTTGCTGTCTCTCTATTACATATTGATAAAGCCCTTAGGATGTGTACTCGACTTCCAGGACTATGATGTAGATCATAATAGTGGGGCCTGGGTAGTCAATGAGTACATCCTTCAATGTTCCTAGTCGTGGGAATATCGAGACAGGGCTTCGATATTCCAGAGTAGACTAGCGTATATCTTCTCGACCCATGTGATGGGCGATGGATGATCCCATATCTATTGGTGTTTGACATCAGAGATGGTATGCGGGTGCTCAGTGGTGACTGGGTACACTGAACGGACTCGCTGAGAACTCCCAGATGGTATTATACCTTACGTCATATGGCAGTTCTCTGGTGACACTGGTACAACTTAGTCTGTTGACCCGAGATCGTCATAGACTCTTGTGTGTCTCCCACTGTGCTTTGATTTCCACCCTACCACGGCACTACTGAGTCGTGCAAACAGGTGGTTTTTGGGTACAGTCCCGATTCACATGGAGGCAATGAGCGATAGGAGGGGATTCGTCTCTCCCGGTATTGGGGGTTGATGTTGCGCTATGCTCGACTGGCCATAACTGGAAATCCCTGGCCAGGGTTGCACTGATTTACTGGTAAGTGTTATCAGTAGTTTCATGCTTGTTATGGACCTTACATCGGCATGACTTATCAAGCTACTGGGGTCTGACGTTTACCACCCCTAGGCGAGATATGCGACATATCAGACGAACAGACCGGACTGTACGGTAAGTGATACTGATTGGATTCGCCGGAGTGTGAGCTGGCTTGCTCGTTGATCTTCTGATCGCTCAATACCCGGGTGGCCGTTGCGTTTAGCAGACCACATGCGGCTTGTGGGTGATTGATATGATCACCACCTACTGCCGGCGTATTGACGAGTCTTTAGAGTCCTACATAGAGGTTTCCTGGCTCAAGCGAAATGAAATAGGAGCGCATATGAGATATGTGCGGGACCGAGAATAATACCAGTATGTGATACTGTGTTCTATTCTCGCGATTTGTATCATCGGACGGTTATATGTGATATAGCCGGGTTACCGAATCAAGTGTTGATTCGATATATTGATACACTAGATATTAGTCGGTTATATGCGATATGACCGGATTATTAAATCAAGTATTGATTTAATGATTTAATGTATAATTATATATTTGATATATTACTTTACATTAACTAGTATTTGTTAACTTATGATTGATTTTCTCACTTGATGTGCACAAGTTGTATATATGATATATGTTTGTGCACTGTAAGTCCGCGAGGGCGCCCTGGCCGTCGATCCGACACCGGAAACACGGAAACAAAAACTTTCAAAAACTATTGAACTGGCACCACCGCGCACTTTTCACCCGGATCGGGCCATTAACCTAGCTAACTAGCAAATAAGAAAAGAGTATAGAAGTTATACCAAGTGATCCGTGTCCTTCGGTCTTCATCTCCACTCCGATCTCCCGCGGAATCTCCGTCCATCATCGTCTCGTCGGAAAAGCACCACGTAGCCCGGTTCGTATACGGGCTCCCACCTCATGACCGAGGCAACTCGGGCGCGAAGTTGGCTAGCCGACGCGTCCAAGAATTGCTATAGAATAGTGTAGAATGCTATGCCTCTTTTGGGGTTTTGTTGCCATGGATTTGGAGGTGAGAAAGAGAATGAGCTTTAAAAAATGAATCTCTCATTTTATGATGAATGGAATAAAATGAGATGAAGATTTTTGCCACCTGAAAAATGATCCCACTTCCCCTCACCAAAGTAGCCGGCCCTCTAAAAGAATAATGGTGAAGATCATGGAATAATGCAAGTGAGATATATGAATGAATAAACAATAGAAGAAAAGCTATGATGATAAAAAAATGGTCACACCATATCAAACTCACATCCATTCACCAACCATCATAATAAATCAAAGGATGAGACCAATATGGAATCTCATGATTAAAGAAGCCAAAATAACAATAAAACCCCTCCACAAATGTTATTTGCAAATTGCAAATAACACCACCCAATGAAAAGTCCGGCCGCGAAGAAACAAAGGAAAACCGGCCGGAACGGAATGCAAACTGGCAACCTCAGAAAACTGATCCCGTAATAAATTACAGGAAAACCCCGCTATTGCAAATACATGCCCGCATTTGTATTCCCACTGAACACAAATGCAAAGAGACAAAATCTACACTATCTAATACTAGGATCCGGCTTAAGCCAAAGCCGGCTAGTAAAAACCGTCCGATCACGATCCGTGCAATACTGCACGTATCTGATCGAACCCTGCCATATCTCCATACGGCCTCTACAGCGTTTCGCCCGAAACTTGAGTAACTGTATGTGTGGTGACTCTAAAGACTCGTCAATACCATGACTGTGGATTTAACCACTAGCACGTCAGAGGTATTAGCCATACGTGATGGGCCACCTGTTAGTTATATGTATGCCCTAGAGGCCATTACTGTACATAGGATGTATATTGTAGTGGATGCTGGGACATATATAAGGAGTACTTTCTTGCTCGACATGATAGTATGCTATCTGGTTACTCTTACCTTAACGTGTACACTGATTGTCTCTTCGATACATGTTGGTAAAGCCCTTAGGATGTGTACTTGACTACCTGGACTATGATGCGGATCGTACTAGTGGAGACATGGTGGTCTATAAGTACATCCTTCAAAGTCCCTAGTCGTGGGTGTATCGAGACGGGGCATCGATATACCAGAGTAGATTAGCGTGTACCTTCTCGACCCATACAGATGGGCGATGGATGATCCTATATCCATTGGTGTTTGACATCAGAGATGATATACGGGTGCTCAGTAGAGACTGGGTACACTGGACGGACTCGCCGAGAACTCCCAGATGGTATTATACCTTACGTCAGATGGCAGTTCTCTGATGACACTGATGCAGAGTAGTCTGTTGACCCGAGATCGTCATAGAGTCTTGTGTGGTTCCTACTATGCTTTGATTTCCATCTTGCCACGTCCAAGAGGGCGTGCAAAACGGTGGTTTTTGGGTACAGTCCCGAGTCACATGGAGGCAATGAGCGATAGGAGGGGATTCGTCTCTCCCGGTATAGGGAGTTGATGTTGCGCTGTGTTCGATTGGCTATAACAGGAAATCCCTGGCCAGGGTTGCTGAGATTTACTGGTAAGTGTTACCAGTAGTTTCTTGAATTGTTATAGACCTCATATCGAGACGACTTATCGAGCTATTGGGGTCTGACGTTTACCACCCTTAGGCAAGATATGCGACATATCAGACGACGAGACCGGACTGTACGATAGTGTTACTGGTTGGATTCACTGGAGAGTGAGCGGGCTTGCTCGTCGATCTTCTGATCGCTCAATACCCGGGTAGCCGTTACGTTTAGCAGACCGCTTGCGGCTTGTAGGTGTTTGATATGATCATCATCTGCTACCGGCGTATTGACGAGTCTTTAGAGTCCTACACAGAGGTTTCCTGGCTCAAGCGAAACGAAATAGGAGCGCATATGAGATATGTGCGGGACCGAGAATGATACCAGTATGTGATACTGTATTCGATTCTTGCGATTTGTGATATTGATCGGTTATATACAATATAGCCGAGTTATCGGATCAAGTGTTGATTCGATAAGTTGTTACTGTTGATATTAGTCGGTTATATGCGATATGACCGGATCGTTAAATCAAGTATTGATTTAATGATTTAATGTATAATTATATATTTGATATATTACTTTGCATTAACTAGTATCGGTTCACTTTAAGATGGATTTTCTCACTCGGATGTGCGCATTACATATGCGATATGATTTTGTGCACTTGTTTGTATCATGTTTGATGATGCATGTCTTTATGGTTAAGTGTAAAGATTCAAACCATGGTTTAGTGAATAATTAGGGTTTTACATATTCATTTATTAATCTTTTTCTTTTTGGAAAAAGGAAAAGATATGAGAAGAAATGGTGGCTTTTATTTGTTTGCACTTGAAGCTTCTTGAAGCTTTCATAAAGTAACCATTTTTGTCTCATGCTTAACCCTAACCATTCCACTAAACCATGATTCACTCTCTACACCTAACCATGGTTCTATTATGATAAGAATTGATTATTCTTTTCATTTTGGAATTAACTTATCATAACATTCTTCTTCTTCTTCTTCATCTTCTTTAAAGAAGAAAACCAAGCATCCATCAATGGTGATTGATGAATTAGAGTGAGAAATCCAATTCTAAAGTGAACCCAACTCCTATTTCTTCATCCTCTACCTCTTGCCAAGTAGTATAGGGTGTTTCCTTCACAAGTTTTCATGGCTTGGTGAAGGTGGAGCTTGATCTAGCGATGCCTCGACGTAGATCATCTTCGGCATGGACATCGACGACCTAGCTCGCCTATTCTCCGAGAAAGCCGACGCTAGAGCCCGGGAATTTACTAGGACAGCGAGGGGACTTTGTTACGGAGCTATGGAGGTGGAGCACCGGATCTACAAAGGTTGTATTTCCGTTTCCTTTTTGTTAAGTTGTTAACTAGATTTCTTTTTCGCCTAGATTTCTAGCCAATGATCCGTCGTCGGGTTTCTCGGCACCTAGATTTTTTGAAATTGGCTTGGTTGATGCCTTGTGAGACCTCTTGAGAGTGCCTAGAAACCCTACAGTAGTATCAGAGCCTAGCTAGAGCCATAGGCGAAGACTAGACGGAGTTTGAAATCCGAACGAACTCGAAACCCTATTTTTCCCATGCTCTCTGTCCTTTTTTCAAAACTGTGCATTTTTCCACATTAAAAATATGCAGAAAATTAAACAGGGTTTTTTATGAAATACTGTGAAAAACGGAGACCTAACTCCGTCATAACGCCGCGGAACCGCGGCCTAAGCCCACGTGGCGCGGCGGTTCCGCGGCCATACTATTGACTTTTTGACTCCTCTTTGCACAGTAATGTTTATAATTAACTCCTGTGTTTTCTGGGTAATTTTTATGTATACTACACAGTTGAGCATTCTGGGTTTGTTTTGGGGATTCGAATATTCGATCGGAGTATCAAATTTTGTCTGTGTGTTTTTCCGGGTAATTTTAGAATATGTTAAAAAGTTCGACCGGATAAAAATACCCAATTTTTCCCCTGTCGGGAAATTTCCAAGTGTTGGATTTTTCCGTAGTTTAACGACGTTCTATGTAGTGCAAGTAACGCAATGGACCCTCTAGAAGACAACAAACCTTAACTCGATTATGTGACCGTCTTGAACAGCCCTTTGAACCTTCGGGTTTGGGGCAGTACGGCGTGCCACATGTGAGGCGTTGGCTTGACCCTTCTACGGCTGGACCGTTGGTACTGAGGCACGAACTAAATGTTGTTAGACTTATTTCATGTGTTGAGCTGTATCGGGAAAACTTGGGTGTTCGATTGTTCGATCGGAAAGTTTAACATTTTCTATTTATCCGGAATGTGATACAATAATTGGAATTCACAAATAGTTATGTGATAACTGAATGAATATTATAAACATAGCAGTTTAGTCTCACTTGATCGGTTGCCACAGAATTTTGATGTGATCAAAAATCCGTCGCAATCACGTAGCGTACGCGGATACTCGCCGGATAAACTTAATAGACAGCCTCACTCCATAGCCCCGACCAAGTGACTGTAGGAGAACCCCGTCACCGAAAGCATCCGTTCGGGTGCTCGCGGTGGCGGTGTTCCGCCTTGGTGCACTTCGTCGACGGTATCGGGGGTGCGGCCGCCTACTAAAGTTTGCGACGAGCATTCGATCAGGATGTCGGGAATCTTGTTGAATTGCCCGACTTGATATTGAAAAGAGTTTTTGATTTTGAGACTAAAATGCGGGGTTTATAATTGTTAGGCATGCGATGTCTAAGTAATTCATTTGATTAGGCATGCGATGTCTAAAGAGATTGCGGATTCCAACTGTTGTAGTTTTACACTTTCTTTTCTGTGACCGTAAGTGTAATATGTGATATCGCCGGTTTCGTTGCTATATGTCAACGACAATTGGGATGCGCATATTTACTTACGTTGATGACATGTGATGTTATGTGTTGCTGGATATGTTACATTGGATCGTCGTGTTTGAATAGCCGGGGGTTTTTATGTGAGATGAGTGTTTTTCATTTTCATTCATGTAAAAACTTGTATGTAATATTCTTTTATTGGGGCGCTTCCAGGTTGCGGAAGTTGTCACCTTTTGTATATTATTTACTTTTCCGCACTAGGATAGACCCAAGGAGGGGAGCACAATTAACCGGGTTCTGGAGTCCAGTGGGAGACCAACTCGAGGAGTCGAGTCCGGGTCTGCTAACTCCAGAATTGGTAGGGTTGCTTGCCGCTCTCGTAGGGGTCTAGGGGTGTGGGTTTGGCTATTCATCACGACCGTGGAATCCGTGTTTTATACTAGCTCGTATTGAAAACACGGACGTCCTATTATATCCAATATTTCATATGATTCTTCTGCTGCGATATCTGTGATGTGATCATGTGATGTTCTGTGATAGATACAGTATATAGTATATATGATATATTATATAGACGTTACTTATGTTTTACACCCGCGCTAGCCCTGCCCCGCTCTGCCGTTAGTTACCTAACCTAACGGTGCACGAGGGGACATCGAGGCGAATGCAGATGGCATAAGTGTACGTCGTATTTATCTGTGATGTTTAGGTACTTAAATGATGGGACTTCATTAATGCGATTAATGAAATAAAAGAAACCTAAGATGTTGTAGAATCGAATTTCAAAATAAAACAGGTATCTACAGTTATTGCTTTGCACAGCGGTATATATGATATATCCTGCACCTTATTCGATAAGGAAAGGACCGAGATCCCTTCACCGGGAGTGACTCCTTTAGCAATAACTGGCAGATGCTACAACCTCGGTTTGTCTTTTGATTGCTTTTAAGTGTTTTTGCTTTGCACAGTGATATATATGATATATCCCGCACCTCATTCGACGAGGAAAGGACCGACGATCCCTTCACCGGTAGTGACTCCTTTAGCAAAACTAGAAAAGCCTCAAAAGCACTCCATTTCAAAATTCATTCGATCCTACAACGATATCAAGTTCATTACGCAATAGGTTTTCAGAAAAACCTGTCGTAGCCCTCCGTCATTTCAGATAAGTGGTAGTTAGTATTCGTGCTACGTTTGTTGGCCTGCGTCAAGGCGTATTGTGCGGTAGCTAACTAGTATTTATCTGCTTATGCATATGATGCAGATTGGATTAGGGTAGTCGTGCGACTTTGTTGGCCTGCGTCAAGGGTCGTGCGGGTGGGTTTAATTCAATCAGGAAATGACGGGTTGAACTTGGCTAGCGGACTATGGTTTGTTGGCCTGCGTCAAGGTCATAGGATGCTAGGGGCAAAATATTATCGGGAATTTCAAGTGTTGAAATTTTCTATGAGATTGCATACCTTCTATGAGATAGTTGGATCCCGATACCCGCTGCGAGTAAGAGTTACTCCTGGGAGAGTTGTATACATTACAATTAGCCGATCAAGTAGGTGTCTAGAAAGGTGTCAACGGGGTTACGCCTCTGGGAAAATGAGGTTTACATTAATTAGGTTCGTGCGAAAGTACGGGGGACCTCCCTCAAAGTACCGACACTGGCCTGGCTGAAAGATTGGCGAACTTGTAGTGTGTAATTAATCCCGGCTAGTCTTTCCTTTTAGGGTTTGAAGGAAGATTTGATAAAAAGCAGTGAGAGCCATCCTGATTAGATAAAATAAAAACCAATCTATTCTTGACAGAGTGCATGCTGAGTGTTTTCTTCTCTCTCTCTCCTAGTAGCGACCATATCACGCCTTAATCAAGATAATAATACGGAAAATTGACCGAACCCGCTTGTTATACTGAGCTGGGGAACGTTGGTCCCGCTCCAACTTATAATTGTTATAAGACAGAGCAGGAAATTGGGGAATACCAAGATTCCCGTGCCGCCCAAACGAAGAGAGTGCATGCTGATGCATCATCTTCGGGTGTGTTCATTATACAGAACTGTTTCTCAGTATCCTCTGCATCCTGAGTATTTGATACCGGATCAGGATCCCAGATATGTAAGATCTTACATAGGTCTACAAAAGGGTAGAAAAACTGAGAACGGGTGATAAGTTTCATGAGGAAGAAAACGGGGCAAGTGTTGCAGCCAAGTCTGTTGGTCACTGTCACCCTGTATTGTAATACATTGATTCTGAACGAATGTTATTAGATACCGAACCTGATATACAAAATCATATCAGTCTCTTTATTAGTAAAGAAATGATAAAATTTTGTATTGTTGGATAATGTTTTGAACATTTCCTATATCAAAAGTTGATCGGTTCAGGCACGTTATCTAAAAGCATTGATGTTCTAAATCAAACTACAGTTCTTAGTATTTGGAACACACACAAGAGGAAGAGTTCAGAAATGAACGGATCCTTCTTGAGGTATTGTAGACTAGGTCATATCAATGCGACCCGACTAGCTGGAGTTACATATAGATGCATATTTAAATTAGTTTGAATTTACATCTTGTGAAACTCGCCATTCATGTCACAAAGATAAGATGACCACAGCCCTGTTTATTGGAAACAGAGAAAGAGTTAGTGAACTCTTGGGACTGATACATGATGATGTATGTAAGGTCTCCAGTCTACACATGCCAGGACTGATTCTTTATACTTCATTATATTCTCTGATAATCTCTCAAGATTCAATCATATGTTCCTGTTGAAACATGTGTCCGAATCTTTTGAGATATTCACAGAATATGATTTAGAAGTAGAGCACCAAAATACGGGTAAAAGTATTATGTCCTTTGATGAGATCAAGGAGGAGAATACTTGTGCATAGAATTTCTGGACTATTCTAAAGGAGAATGAGATTCTCTCTCAGCATTACTCCTCCGTATACACCATTGCACGATGGTATGTCGGGGCGGAGCAATTGCACCCTATTCGATATGGTGTGCTCTATGATGAGTACTACTGAGTTACCTATTTCCTTTTGGGTGTTATGCACTTATAAAGCTGCATACCTATTGAATTAGGGTTCGAATCAAATCAAAGCCTACCATTTCATATGTGATATGGAAAGGGAAGAGCCCATATCTTAAGTTAGTTAAGATTTGGGGTTTTCTGGCCTATGTCTAAAAGCAAAATCCGGACAAGCTCGAGGCAACGTCTGTTATGTAGAACTGGAAACGTTCCAGCTATACAAACTGGAGTTGATGATTTGGTAGAACCGAAGGATTCAGTAGATTCCAACGAACCTCAGCCTCTCCGCCGATCTAGTAGTGTTCCTCACCCACTTGAGAGATACTTCGGTTTCTCTATGACAGTGGGAGCGAGGAATGCATCATGAGATGATGACCCAACTAGCATCGAGCTGGCCATCAAGAGTGAAACTCTGTAAGAATGGCTGGATGTTTATCGATCTGAGATGGAATCCTTATACACCAACAAAGTATGGACTTTGGTTGCTATATCTGAAGGGTTAAATCCCCATCAGGAGCAAGTATATCTTGAGAAGATTACTTGGTGTAAATGGAAAAGTTGAGACTTTCAAAGCTAGACTTGTTAAAGGTTTTCGTCATTAACCAGGCGTGGATAATGATGAAACCTTTTCCAGTACCTATGCTTAAGTCCATCCAGATCCTACTTGCCACGGCTACATACCATGACTACGATATCTGGTGGTTGGGTGCCATGACTGCTTAGATGTTGTTTTAGAAGAGTGTGTCTGTAAGTACACAGCCAGAGGGCTTCGTAAACAGTGGGAGCAGCGGAAACGTGTGCAAAATGTTTTATCTGATAAAGCAGGCATCGCGGAGTTGGAACATCTGTTTTGATGTGTTAGTCAAAGAGTTTGACATCATCAAAATGGTAGATGAACCTTGTATAAACAAAAAGGTAGTAGGGAGTATGGTAGTGATCCTCGTAAAGTACGTGGATGACATACTCTTGATAGGGAAGGAGTTTCCTATGCTACGCTCGATCAATCTCCGCTTATCACAAGGATTCTCCAGATAGGATCAATGTGATACCTCCTCCATCCTGAGTTTTCATCTATGAGATAGATGTTATTTGGGTGTTAGAATACTCACTAGTTGTAGTGAGATGGTATCAATCGATCCTGAGGAGAATCACTGGAAGGGTTCCAGGGTGATAAAGACGACTGAATGTCAGTCGCAGGCATTGTCTTTACCCTCACTAAAGGGACGGTATGTTGGAAGATTTCCAAGCTAGATACCGTGACATACTAGACGATAAAGGCAGGATACATCGCTACTTAAGATGCTACCAAAGAGGCTGTTTGGATGTATAATGGTTCATGAGATGAACTACGTTCCTACCATTGTGAGACAATGGAGTTGTGGCTTATGCCAAGGAACGCCGGTCCCATCAGTGATCCAGACTTATTCTAAGGCAGTATTACCTGATCATGGAGATGGTTGATCGAGGCAAGGAGAGCAGACTTAGAGGATAACGCAACGGATCCACTCACGAAGGCCTATTCCCAGAGAGAGACTTTTATGGGATGGTTGAGTATAAGATACTTCGACCACTGCTACAGATGGCCCTAGCGCAAGTAGGAGATTGTTAGTTATATGTATGCCCTAGAGGCCATTACTGTACATAGGATGTATATTGTAGTGGATGCTGGGACATATATAGGGAGGACTTTCTTGCTCGACATGATAGTATGCTATCTGGTTACTCTTTACCTTAACGTGTACACTGATTGTCTCTCCGATACATGTTGGTAAAGCCCTTAGGATGTGTACTTGACTACCTGGACTATGATGCGGATCATACTAGTGGAGACATGGTAGTCTATAAGTACATCCTTCAAAGTCCCTAGTCGTGGGTGTATCGAGACGGGGCATCGATATACCAGAGTAGACTAGTGTGTACCTTCTCGACCCATACAGATGGGCGATGGATGATCTCATATCCATTGGTGTTTGACATCAGAGATGATATACGGGTGCTCAGTAGAGACTGGGTACACTGGACGGACTCGCCGAGAACTCCCAGATGGTATTATACCTTACGTCAGATGGCAGTTCTCTGATGACACTGGTACAGAGTAGTCTGTTGACCCGAGATCGTCATAGAGACTTGTGTGGTTCTCACTGTGCTTTGATTTCCATCTTACCACGTCCAAGAGGGCGTGCAAAACGGTGGTTTTTGGGTACAGTCCCGAGTCACATGGAGGCAATGAGCGATAGGAGGGGATTCATCTCTCCCGGTATAGGAAGTTGATGTTGCGCTGTGTTCTATTGGCTATAGCAGGAAATCCCTGGCCAGGGTTGCTGAGATTTACTGGTAAGTGTTACCAGTAGTTTCTTGAATTGTTATAGACCTCATATCGACACGACTTATCGAGCTATTGGGGTCTGACGTTTACCACCCCTAGGCAAGATATGCGACATATCAGACGACGAGACCGGACTGTACAGTAGTGTTACTGGTTGGATTCACTGGAGAGTGAGTGGGCTTACTCGTCGATCTTCTGATCGCTCAATACCCGGGTGGCCGTTATGTTTAGCAGACCGCTTGCGGCTTGTGGGTGTTTGATATGATCATCATCTGCTACCGGCGTATTGACGAGTCTTTAGAGTCCTACACAGAGGTTTCCTGGCTCAAGCGAAACGAAATAGGAGCGCATATGAGATATGTGCGGGACCGAGAATGATACCAGTATGTGATACTGTATTCGATTCTCGCGATTTGTGATATTGATCGGTTATATACGATATAGCCGGGTTATCGGATCAAGTGTTGATTCGATAAGTTGTTACTGTTGATATTAGTCGGTTATATGCGATATGACCGGATCGTTAAATCAAGTATTGATTTAATGATTTAATGTATAATTATATATTTGATATATTACTTTGCATTAACTAGTATCGGTTCACTTTAAGTTGGATTTTCTCACTCGGATATGCGCATTACATATGCGATATGATTTTGTGCACTTGTTTGTATCATGTTTGATGATGCATGTCTTTATGGTTAAGTGTAAAGATTTAAACCATGGTTAAGTGGATAATTAGGGTTTTACATATTCATTTATTAAACTTTTTCTTTTTGGAAAAAGGAAAAGATATGAGAAGAAATGGTGGCTTTTATTTGTTTGCACTTGAAGCTTCTTGAAGCTTTCATAAAGTAACCATTTTTGTCTCATGCTTAACCCTAACCATTCCACTAAACCATGATTCACTCTCTACACCTAACCATGGTTCTATTATGATAAGAATTGATTATTCTTTTCATTTTGGAATTAACTTATCATAACATTCTTCTTCTTCTTCTTCATCTTTTTCAAAGAAGAAAACCAAGCATCCATCAATGGTGATTGATGAATTAGAGTGAGAAATCCAATTCTAAAGTGAACCCAACTCCTATTTCTTCATCCTCTACCTCTTGCCAAGTATTATAGGGTGTTTCCTTCACAAGTTTTCATGGCTTGGTGAAGGTGGAGCTTGATCTAGCGATGCCTCGACGTAGATCATCTTCGGCATGGACATCGACGACCTAGCTCGCCTATTCTCCGATGAAGCCGACGCTAGAGCCCGGGAATTTACTAGGACAGCGAGGGGACTTCGTTGCGGAGCTATGGAGGTGGAGCACCGGATCTACAAAGGTTGTATTTCCGTTTCCTTTTTGTTAAGTTGTTAACAAGATTTCTTTTTCGCCTAGATTTCTAGCCAACGATCCGTAGTCGGGTTTCTCGGCACATAGATTTTTTGAAATTGGCATGGTTGATGCCTTGTGAGACCTCTTGAGAGTGCCTAGGTACCCTACAGCACCAGCTATTGACCAAAAGGGACGTCGATGAGCGAACTCATCCTGACACCCTTCTGAGCCTGTCAGTGACAATATCCGTACAGTCCGGTCAGTTCGTCTATGAGCATCGTATGGCGGGCTCTCCTAGACACAGCGCGACCTCACCCCCAATACCAGGAGAGACGAACCCCTGCAGATCCGCTCACTGCCTCCATGTGGCTCGGGACTGTACCCAACTAATACCTGTTTGCATGACTCCTTTGAGCCGTGGTAGGGTAGTAATCAAAGCACAGTGGGAACTCACACGAGACAAATGACGATCTCAGGTCGATGAACTAACCTGTACACATGTCACCAGGGAACTGCTATCTGACGTCTGGTGTTATCCCAACTAGCAGGTTCCCGGCGAGTCCTGTCCGGTGTACTCATAACCCAATGAGTACTTATATACATCTTAGGTGAACCAACTGACACCAGTGGCTTGTCAGACCGGCCACCGCCCCTCGTCGGGGTCTCGACTGTATACACTAGTCTACTCTGGAGAATCGATGCCCTGTCTCGAAACTCCCACGAATAGGGACCTTTTAAGGATGTGCTTATAGACTCCAGCTCTCACTTATATGATCGCCCTCATACTGCTGGTAGTCAAGCAAGAATCCTAGGGGCTCTATCAACATGTAATAGCGACTCGTAAGGTCACCTAAAGCAGTACACGATGATAAAGATAAACCAGATAGCATACTATCATCTCGAGTAAGACTGTCCAACCGGCATAGGTCCTCCCTCAATCATTGCAATCACGTGCCTGTGATCCAATAATTGACTCTGAGGGCACTATATCCAACAATCTCCCACTTGCACTCGAGACTAATTATTGCGATGTCGCATACTCACAGCCCGTGTGATACCGAACACCCAACTCCTCTACTAGTCAGTCTCACAAAGCTCGTTTGCGAAACTATTGCGTTCGAGGAATAGCCTCAGTGAGTTGATCCGCTCTGGTGTTTCTTTCTATGTCTCTCTATATCTCAAGTTCGCAGAGAAAATCATCTCCCGAAATGAGCAATACCTGTCTTAGAATGTGTCTGGATGTCTGATGGGACCTAGCTCATAAGTGAACTCCAAATCCAAACTTCTTAGACTGTATCGTGAACTGAACTTAATCAGTATCCTGCGCCATACCTTCCCTCAGTATCCACCTGGACCATCTGTCCAAAATACTGCCCCTCATCAGAGGAAAAACTATAACTCTGACAACCTCTCTGTCATCCAGGTCACCTTAGAAGCCTGGAATGATAACTGTCTCCCGAAGGAGAATGTCGTTATCATATCCCTAGAACATCCACTTATGTTCTAAAACTGCTTCCGATTGTTTCTCCAGGATTGGATGAATATCAACTTATTGCACCTACTGCAAGAAGAACATCTGGTGTGGTACTTGACATCTCATGATTGACTCAATTGCCTAAGCAAGTGATCTGCCAATCATGCATATCCCTCTCCCCTTTAGTCTGTAAGACACCTTTAGAGAGGGTGACTCCATCACCTGCAGGTATACTACCGTGCCAGGAGTCGTCCATTCTAAATACTCTTAGAATGCTGTCCAAGTACCCTGATTGGGAAACTACCCAAATCTAGATCTAAAACCATAGATCTAGTAACCAGAATGTCTGATATAACATCCAAGTCCTATGTGGAGAAACTACTGTGTGATGACCAAAGTATAACCGATCGTAGTATAGAAATATCACTTCCTACTCTGTGTATGTCATCAAATAACAGGACATCACACCCTACTACCTTCTTAACAGATCCATCCCCTATTCTGGTGAAGTCAAATCTATGACTGTCACATCATAAATAGATGATCTATCTCCGCTATATCTGCTTTAGTCTATAAATAGACATAAGCCAACTGTCCACCAATGCTTCCGCTGCTCCCACTGACTACGACAACCCTCTGGCAGAGTCATATAGACGTACACTTCTAAACCTAGTTTAGAACGATACTATACTCATCCTCCTGCCGGGTCTCACAGTCTGGAACAACAGCAATGGCAAGTCTGGGTAAACAAGAACCTCCCTGCCACCGTCCTTGAGCATACCGAAGTATCTCCCGGGTGCCTGAGGTTACCCACCATATCTGCGGAGTGGCCAATGGAATGTCAAACCAGATTGAATTTTTAGGTTCTTATCAAATCTTCAGTAATCGTTTGCGGTTCTGGAATTACCTCCAGTTCTACCATACTCCAACTACTGTTTTCTGAAAAAAATCCATTTTTGTTTAAAACTGTGGCGAGTCAAGAACAATATCACTATTGATCTTCAAGATGGTAGAAAGTCAACCCTCGTCATAGCCCGGGTCAACCCACAAATAGCCATTACAGAAACGTGCCTTGAGTTATCCGGAGTCTGGTTTTAAGCATAAGCCGGACAACTCCCCGTACCTTAACATCGTTAAGATATGAACTGTTCTATATCCAATATAGAAACAGAGGCACTGATTTAATTGAACCAGATTCAAATCATGCAGCTATCTCCAGTGCACGTCAACTAAATGGAAAGAGGCCGATCAGCCTTACTCAATTTAGGAATGCTTCCAATTAAGAGTAACCTGAAAGAGAAGCTAGTTCTCTTAATCATTACTATCAACTAAATACCATTCACAGGTATCTACATCTTCGATCACCTTGAAGAATCCCGATACTTTCAATACCTTGTTCTCTACTTTATTCATATACCCATAACTTCTCAAAACTTGGACCTTGTGTTTCTGCGAAACACTTGTCTAAGAACCAGAGAAGTCATAAGTAAACCGAATATAGTACGAGGACCGACCCCTCTGTCCTAACGGACACTGGACAATATAAAATACTCTGTACAAGTCCCTTGAGTCTAGTGACTCATTCACTGTGTGTCGTAGGTTGAAAACTGTACTATGGTTTTGAAGACCTACACCGCTGTTTAATGCTCCTTACCTAACCATCCACTGATATAGGTAAATGTCATAGATATAATTTCAAAAAGGTATATCTCACTCTATAAAAATAGACGTACAGATATATCAATTTGAAATTGGTGCATAACAACGGAAATTCAAAACCAAATATTTCCCGACCGGCAAACAGCCTAGGTGACTTCCTCAAATATCACCAATTCCAACGAATCCCGATATAATGAGGATGGTCACCTAATTCCCAATAACTTACTCCCACTCATCATCTGTAAAACCATACAGATGTAAGACTCATACCTGGTAAATACATACCCCGGAGTAAGTATCTAATCGGGAAATCAGTTTTCTTTTAACAGTACACATTGAAACTGAAACATTGAAATGTTTCGATGGGGTATCCTGGTATTCCTAGTAATGCCTCTTCCATTATCCAGATTCACAACTGTAACCGTATAATTCTTTGCCACCTCTCCAAATCCCTTTATATGTCTTTAGTCATTACCTTCTGCACACCCTTTTAAGCCAAACGGTTTTCTTCTTTCCCTACCGTTCGGCACCAGCCTATGGTTTGGAAGAAGACTATCCAATAAGCATAATGAGTGTACTGTCCTAATCCTAGGAACACTCGCAATGCGAGAGAAGGTGAGGATAAAAAACACCTGAATGAACTTTATTCCTATTTCTCCTGAACCAGGATCCATCCCCGAACTGGAACAAGTTCCTTTCGAGTTCGTATATAACCATACGATGGATTATCCAATAAACTGGGATCTTCGTAGTGATACGGAGTGTCCTGGAGAAATACAAAGGTGATTTAGGATTGGCGAAGAAATTCTTGGTTAGGTCGTGAATAGCAGTCGCAATTTACTTTGCCCTCTTACTAATCGCTTTCTTTGTCTTAACTTAATACCTTCTGTACACCATTTTAGGCTAATTGGCTTTCTTCATTCCCTACCGGTCGGCACCCGCCTACGGTTTGGAAGAAGACTATCCAATTTGCGTAATAGGTGTACTATCTCCTAAACCAAGGAGTACTCGCAACCTGAGAGAAGGTAAAAGGAAAAGACAACTGAATAGTCCTATTCGTTTTCTCAAGAACCGGAAACCATCCTCGAATTCCTTCGAGTTCGTATATAACCATACGATGGTTTTTTCCAATGGAAGTGGACGGTTGTAGTAATACGGGGTGTCCTGGAGAAAAGGGTAAAAGTAGGAGTGGCAATGAGGTTTGCAACTCTGATAATCCAAAAGCTAGTGTTAAGAAGGTTCGGTCAACTTGGTCACTGAGTCATAGTCTAGGGTCGGGTCAATGGTCGCTGCCAAAGAGAGAGAGAAAAGAAACACTCAGCGTGCACTCTAACCTAGATCAGAATGGTTATCACTTTATCTAATCTGGAAACCTCCCACTGTAACTTCAAATTCTTCCCCAAACCTGAAAGAAGAATTAGCCGGGATCACCCGAGGAGTAAACCAACTCATCAGTGGGAATCGGGATCCAACTCTCATCGCATGATAACGTGACGGAATCCGCTCACGTTATCACACTCTAGAAGTTATGCGCATATCTGGCAAGTTTCAGTTCTTTTGAAACTCCCGGTGTGGATTTTTGCCCCATGATCTTATGACCTTGACGAAGGCCAACAAATCATAAGTCACATGTCAAGTTCTACCCGTCATTGTCCAGGTTGATTTGAACCCACCCGTACAAGCCCTTGACAAAGGCCAACAAGGCCATACGACTGTCCCAAACCAACGCATCTATCTATGCAGCAGAAAGGTAACAAGCAGCTACCATACACTATGCCTTGACGAAGGCCAACAAACATAGCATGAATACTACGTGCTACCCGTCTGAAACGACGGAGGGCTACGAATGGTTTCTGGCAAAAACCTTTAACTTAATGAACTTGATATCGTTGAAGGAACCGGATAGCTTTTAAAAATATAGTGACGAAAACCTTTGCTAAAGAGGTCACTCCCAGTGAAGGGATCTCGGCTCTTTCCCCGTAGAATGAGGTGCAGGATATTCCAACTGAATACCACGATGCAAAGCAAAAGTAATCGGCTATAGTGAAGTTATTGCCCTGACGCAAACTTCTGTCCAAGGGGTCACTCACTGTGAAAGGATCTCGGCCCTTGCCTCGTCGACTGAGGAGAAGGATATTCCAACTGAATACCACGATGCAAAACAAAAGAGAACGCCCTTGCAATAACAGCTTTTTGAAAAAGTGTTCCAACAACATCAGAATAGGTTTGTTTATCTTGCATTGATCCGAATCAACGCAGTCCCATCAATTGATCACACCACAAAAAGAACGAAAATAATGATGTACGTATATGCCATCCGCATTCGCCACTGGGTCCCGTCATCACCCGTTAGGTTACTTAACTAACGACAGAGCGGGGACTGGACTAGCGCGGATGCAAAACATATACAACATCTACTAGTATATATATAATATATAATTTTCGCTCAAGGCGTGAAAAATGCAACAACACAGAAATGTATGGCAACATAGATCAATACAGATATCTGGGATCCCCGGGTTTCACAGAGCCGCTGCTGAAACCCGACGTTCCCCTGGTCGTGTGGATAGCCTATGCAATGAAAACCTAGACCCCTACGGGCGCGGCAAGTTACCCGCCAAAACCTGAAGCGAGGCAGCCCCCTTCAGCTACGTGAATGGACCACCCAGCACTTCACGGAATCCGATAACTTGGGCACCCCACCTGGGTCAACCTATACCCCCTACGAGTGCGGCGAATAGCCCGCCAATTCTAGAGTAAAGCCTCCTCCGTCTCAAAGCCATGAGATGCGGGCTCGTTGCCCTCTAGAACCCAGCTATCCGTGCACCGCTCCGCGGGGTAATCCTAGTACAGAAAGTAAAATATACATATAACGGGTACATCGACCGCAACCTGGTCGTGCCCCAAAATAGTAATACAAACAGGCAGTGACGGCAGTCCACATGTCGGACGCTCGCCCCGCAATAACAACTACATATAAAACAAAATTGTACTAGCATTGCATCCAGGCTATCCCCACGACTGATCCGCAACATCACAGCAACATACAGAACATCAACGCGAATGTCACGTTCGCAAATCCGTCTAACCGGGCTATAGCAGTTTGATAGGATTTACCGATCAAGTGACATTCACGGTCACAGATATAATGTAAATACTGTGAACTGGTATGTTTAAAATATCCGATCGAACAAATTTATCAAAGTGGGCCCGAAGCAATACTGTAGCACTCACAGAAAATCTGGGCCCAAAAAGAATATCCCAAAACCCCTATTTTTAACTCATAAGCTATCTGCAAAATTTTGATCAAGTGATCAATCAAAAGCGCGGCGGAACCGCGGCCCAAGCATGATTTTGACCGTGGTTCCACGGCGGTTTGGAGAGATCGCGCCACCAAATTTTCACAGATTGCTTCTATATCCATGCACAGTATTCTGAGACAACCTGAAAAATTTTTGGAGCAGAAAAAATTTCGACAGAAAACACATGTGCATACAAAACACGGTTTTTAGGTAATTTTGTTCGATCGAGTACTAAACATACTCGAGCAAGCTAGGCATGGTTAATGGCGTGGCTCTGATACCAATGTAAGTCTGCGGGGGCGCCCCGGCCGTCGATCCGACGCCGGAAACGCGGAAACAAAAACTTTCAAAAACTATTGAACTGGCACCACCGTGCACTTTTCACCCGGATCGGGCCATTAACCTAGCTAACTAGCAAATAAGAAAAAAGTAGAGAAGTTATACCAAGCGATCCGTGTCCTTCGGTCTTCATCTCCACTCCGATCTCCCGCGGAATCTCCGTCCATCATCGTCTCGTCGGAAAAGCACCACGTAGCCGGGTTCGTATACGGGCTCCCACCTCATGACCGAGGCAACTCGGGCGCGAAGTTGGCTAGCCGACGCGTCCAAGACTTGCTATAGAATAGTGTAGAATGCTATGCCTCTTTTGGGGTTTTGTTGCCATGGATGTGGAGGTGAGAAAGAGAATGAGCTTTGAAAAATGAATCTCTCATTTTATGATGAATGGAATAAAATGAGATGAAGATTTTTGCCACCTCAAAAATGATCCCACTTCCCCTCACCAAAGCGGTCGGCCCTCTAAAAGAATAATGGTGGAGATCATGGAATAATGCAAGTGAGATATATGAATGAATAAACAAAAGAAGAAAAGCTATGATGATAAGAAAATGGTCACACCATATCAAACTCACATCCATTCACCAACCATCATAATAAATCAAAGGATGAGACCAATATGGAATCTCATGATTAAAGAAGCCACAACAACAATAAAACCCCTCCACAAATGTTATTTGCAAATTGCAAATAACACCCCCCAATGAAAAGTCCGGCCGCGAAGAAACAAAGGAAAACCGGTCGGAACGGAATGCAAACTGGCAACCTCAGAAAACTGATCCCGTAATAAATTACAGGAAAACCCCGCTACTGCAAATACATGCCCGCATTTGTATTCCCACTGAACACAAATGCAAAGAGACAAAATCTACACTATCTAATACTAGGATCCGGCTTAAGCCAAAGCCGGCTAGTAAAAACCGTCCGATCACGATCCGTGCAATACCGCACGTATCTGATCGAACCCTGCCATATCTCCATACGGCCTCTACAGCGTTTCGCCCGAAACTTGAGTAACTGTATGTGTGGTGACTCTAAAGACTCGTCAATACCATGGCTGTGGATTTAACCTCTAGCACGTCAGAGGTATTAGCCATACGTGACGGGCCACCAGCTATTGACCAAAAGGGACGTCGATGAGCGAACTCATCCTGACACCCTACTGAGCCTGTCAGTGACAATATCCGTACAGTCCAGTCCGTTCGTCTATGAGCATCGCATGGCGGGCCTAGGGGGTTGGTAAAAGTTAGACCCCCAAAAGCGGTACAAGTCGTGTCGGAGTGCAGCCCAGAACACCCTGAGATACTACTGGAATACCTACCAGCAAATCTCCTGCCTTGGCCAAGGACTTTTCATGTACTGGCTCTCCTAGACACAGCGCGACCTTACCCCCAATACCGGAAGAGACGAACCCCTGCAGATCCGCTCACTGCCTCCATGTGGCTCGGGACTGTACCCAACTAAAACCTGTTTGCATGACTCCTTTGAGCCGTGGTAGGGTAGTAATCAAAGCACAGTGGGAACTCACACGAGACAAATGACGATCTCAGGTCGATGAACTAACCTGTACACATGTCACCAGGGAACTGCTATCTGACGTCTGGTATAATCCCAACTAGCAGGTTCCCGGCGAGTCCTGTCCGGTGTACTCATAACCCAATGAGCACCTGTATACATCTTAGGTGAACCAACTGACACCAGTGGCTTGTGAGACCGGCCACTGCCCCTCGTCGGGGTCTCGACTGTATACACTAGTCTACTCTGGAGAATCGATGCCCTGTCTCGAAACTCCCACGACTATGGACCTTTTAAGGATGTGCTTATAGACTCCAGCTCTCACTTATATGATCGCCCTCATACTGCTGGTAGTCAAGTAAGAATCCTAGGAGCTCTATCAATGTGTAATAGCGACTCGTAAGGTCACCTAAAGCAGTACACGATGATAAAGATAAACGAGATAGCATACTATCATCTCGTGTAAGACTGTCCTACCGGCATAGGTCCTCCCTCAATCATTGCAATCACGTGCCTGTGATCCAATAATTGACTCTGAGGGCACTATATCCAACATGCACTAGTTTGTATCATGATTGATGATACATGCAAACTTGGGTGTGTGTATGACTTACACCATGTTTAGGTTAATGGTTGGGTTTTATTTATTTTATTTATTTTTGGCAAAAACAAAATGGTGGCTTTCTTTGTTTTTTTGCTTGACGCTTCATGAAGCTTTTTAAGCATCTTTGACAAAGTCTAACCATTTTGTTTTGCATGAGATTTTCACTAACCTAACCATTAGCTCAAACTAGGGTTTAGTCTCTACAAAGGTTAACCCACCAATGGTTGCATTATGATATACTTCACTTGATTATTCATTTTAGTTAATTGATAATTCATTCTTATTCCTTCTTCTTTTTCTTCTTCAAGAAGAAGAAAAACCTTTCTTGAAAATGTCCAAGTGAAGATTAAGAGTGAGAAATCCAAATCCAAAGTGATCCCACTTCCTATTTCTTCATCCTCTACCACTTGCCGTGTAGTATAGGGTGTTCTCTTCACAAAGTTCATGACCAAGTGAAGATGGAGCTTGAGTTTGAGTCTCCTCGACGTAGATCATCTTCGGCCTCGAAGTCAACGACCTAGCCCGCTCATTTCTCCGAAGAAACCATCGCTAGCGTCCGGGATCCCGATGATCGCAGCCAAGGGACGTCAACACGGAGCATTAGAAGTGAAGGACCGGATCTACAAAGGTTGTTATCCCTTTCACTTAGTAGTAAAGTAGTTTACTTGCTTATAGTTTCTCCTAATCTCTAGTACACGATGTTGCATAGGGTTGTTCGGCATATAAAAATTTGATTTTGGCATGGTTGATGCCTTGTAGGACCTCATGAGTGTGCCTAAGAACCCTACAGTGGTATCAGAGCATAGCTTGAGCTTTAAGCGAAGTGTAGACGAAGTTAGAAATCCGATCGAACCCCGAAACCCTAATCTTTACCCCTTTCTGGAAATTTTTTCAAAACAGTGATTTTTTTGAATTAAAAATACTCAGAAAAATCAGCAGGGTTTTCTAGGAGTTACTGTGCAACACGTGCCTCTAATTCCTCCAAAGCGCCGTGGAACCGCCGCCATACCATGGTATTGGCGGCGGTTCCGCGGCCGTATGTAAAGAATAGGTATTCAGTTTTGCACAGTAACCTCCGTATGTGATTCCTGATTCTTCTGGGAATTTTTAATGATGCTCAAGAGTTGAGTTATCTGGGGTGTATTGGGGACTCGTTGATTTGATCGGATATTTTAACTTTGTTTTTGTGTTTTTCCGGGTAATTTTAGAACGTGTTAAAAGGTTCGAACGGATATCAATAACTCACTTTTTCCGACCCGGAAAATTTCCATGTGTTGGATTTTTCCGTAGTTTAAGAACGTCTAAATCATGCAAGTAACGCGATGGACCCTCTAGAAGACAACAAACCATAACTCGATTATGTGACCGTCTTGAACTGCCTTTTGAACCTTAGGGTATGGGGCAGTACGGCGTGCCACATGTGAGACGTTGGCTTGACCCTTCTACGGCTGGACCGTTGGTACTGTGGCATGAAATGGATGTTTTTAAACCCCCCTCATGTGTTGAGCTATTTGGGAAAACTTGGGTGTTTGATTATTCGATCGGAAAGTTTAACATTGTCTATTTATCTGGAATGCTATACAATATTTGGAATCCATAAATAGTTATGAGATAACTGATTTGAACGTTATAGACATAGCAGTTTAGTCTCATTTGATCGGTTGCCACGGGATTTTGATGTGATCAAAAGTCTGTCGCAATCATATAGCGTACGCGGATACTCGCTGGGTAAACTTAATAGATAGCCACGCCCCATAGCCCCGACCAAGTGACTTTAGGAGAACCCCGTAGCCAAAAGCATCCGTTCGGGTGCTCGCGGCAGCGGTGTTCCGCCTTAGTGCACTTCGTCGACGACATCCGGGGGTGCGGCCGTCTACTAAAGTTTGCGACGAGCATTCGATCAGGATGTCGGGAATCTTGTTGAATTTCCCGACTTGATATTGAAAAGAGTTTTCGATTATCAGACTAAAATGCGGGGTTTATAATTGTTAGGCATGCGATGTCTAAGGAATTCATTTGATTAGGCATGCGATGCCTAAGGAAATTGCGGATTCCAACTGTTGTAGTTTTACACTTTCTTGTCTGCGACCGTAAGTGTAATATGTGATATCGCCGGTTTTGTTGCTATATGTCAACGACAATTGGGATGGGCATATTTACTTACGCTGATGACATGTGATGTTATGTGTTGCTGGATATGATATATTGGATCGTCGTGTTTGAATAGCCGGGTTTTTTTACGTGAGACGAGTGTTTTTCATTTTCATTCATGTAAAAAACTTGTATGTAATATTCTTTTATTGGGGAACTTTCGGGCTGAGGAAGATGTCACCGTTGTTGTATATTATTTACTTTTCCGCATTAGAATAGACCCAAGGCGGGGCGCACAAGTAACCGGGTTCTAGGGTCCAGTGGGAGACCATCTCGAGGAGTCGAGTCTGGGTCTCCTAACTCTAGAATTGGTAGGGTTGCTTGCCGCTCTCATAGGGGTCTAGGGGTGTGTGATTGGCTATTCATCACGACCGTGGAATCCGTATTTTATACAGGCTCAAAATAAAACAAGGACGTCCTAGTATATCCAATATTTCATATGATATTTTCTGCTGCGTTATCTGTGATGTGATCATGTGATATGTTCAGATTGATACTGTATATAGTATATATGATATATTATATAAACGTTGCTTATGTTTTACACCCGCGCTAGACCTGCCACGCTCTGCCGTTAGTTACCTAACCTAACGGTGCAGACGGGACATCGAGGCGAATGCGGATGGCATAAGTGTACGTTGTATTTATCTGTGATGTTTAGGTGGACTAAAATGATGGGACATTCATTAATGAGATTAATGAAAGAAAATAAACCTAAAAGATGTTGTGGAATCGAATTTCAAAAATTAGGTAGCTCTAGTTGTTGCTTTGCATAACGGTGTTCCTTGTAGAACATCCAGCACCTTATTCGATAAGGAAAGAACCGAGATCCCTTCACCGGGAGTGACCTCTTTAGCGATAACTAGCAGATGCTACAACCTTCTGTAACGTTTTGAAAATCGTTTCGGTGAAATTTCGGAAAATCGGTAAAATAAGGGGTTTTTCCGTAAAAAGTCAAAATACAAATATTTTTATTATAAAATTAAATATACATATTCTAGCTATGTAATTGCTAGTATTTAGTGTTTATTGAGCCACTGGTGAAATTTCAAATTTTCTGAAATTTTTTCCGAAATTAATTATTTTAATATTATTTTAAGCCGTCATTAATACATTTAATTAGGGAAAATTATAAATTAGAATGGGTTAATACATGTTTAGTGCACCATAACACATCTAACACTCACCTAGTTATAAGTTCTTTCTTTAAAATTTCCACCATGTTTCTAAGCAATTCAGGTAGAAGTTAAATTGAAAATAAAAGTTGTCGAAAAAAAAATTATTTAATAAACTAAAGCATGGTGTATATTATTTGTGTGGTATGGGTAGAGTTGACCATGGAATTTTCTCTCACACTCACCATTCCAGCCATGTGGCCGAGCACAATTTCCTCCCTTTCCATTCAACCCATTTCTTTTTCCTCACAAATTTTAGAATGAAAATGATTAGAATATTGAAGGGTGGGGTTTTATTAATGATGTATGGGCTTTC
The DNA here is from genome assembly GCA_030015575.1 of Agapanthus africanus. Taxonomy (NCBI): domain Eukaryota; kingdom Viridiplantae; phylum Streptophyta; class Magnoliopsida; order Asparagales; family Amaryllidaceae; genus Agapanthus; species Agapanthus africanus. The sequence continues at coordinate 293,251,310 of JASDDO010000016.1, forward strand.
TTGAGTTGACCAAATCATACCCACACTCTCTCTCTCCCCTCTCCCCCTTGTGGCCGAGCCTTTCATGGCAGCAGCCCCTCTCCTTGTTCTCCTCTCTTTCACCACTAAAAAATTCCACAAAATGCACAAAAATCAACACAAAAACCTCACAAAATTAAAATCCAAGCCCTACCTATTTTTTCCTAGCCTATATGGTATTGTTCTTGGTGAATAGAAGCTAATTTGGAGGGTTAAGTTTGCTTATGGGATCTTCAAATTTTTTTGGTATAAATTCTAAACCCATGTTAATTTGTGTTAATTATTGCAACCCGATTAATTAAAATGCTTCATTATGGTTTTTATTCAAGATTTGAATTTCTAGAAAGTGGTTATTGAATTATTATTAGGGTTTTGATTCTTATGTTGTGATCTAAAATTGTAGCTTAACATATTAGAAACTGTTAAACTTAGTCTAGTAGCAAATTTGCTAGTTATTGCATTTAATTGTTTAATTAGGTTATTTTTGTAAACTAGATTTTTGCAAAACATGTAAATAAGTTAGATAAAATTAGAATTTAGGTTTTTATTATTAGATTGTAGTGTTAGTGTGTAGATTAACTTGTTAAGTGATGGTTAAACATAAACTAGTTGCCAATTTCTAACTTTCACTTGAAAATTTTCACAACATTGCTATGTTATTAAACTAGGTGTTGAAAATTTATTTAAAATGTGGGACTAAAAATAAAGCTAAGGTTTTAAAACATCCTTACGGTTTCAAGGAGTGGTTTAACGGTTTAATTTATGCTAGAACAAGTTTGGAAGTGAAATTGTGTAGTTTTGCTTAAAAATACCGAAATCGGGCAAGTTTACAAACTAGAATTTCAATGTAATGCAAATTAGGGTGTTAAAAATATAGTGATGGTTTATATATTCTAGTTATGCTAATTAATGAATATTATGACCATTAGTTTCTTTTAAACATCAAGTTTTGAAGTAAAACGGTAAATTGGTGTTTTCGGATTTTACGGAATCGGACGATTTGATCGATTTTTAGGCTATCGATGATTTAAATCATATTTATATTATAAATAATGGGTTTTAAAACTATGAGTTGTTTGTTGATTTTTATCTCGATCAATCGGCGTTTGTAAGCCGATATCGAGCGATATTTGGCTCTTTTGCATGAGCAGGATATAGGTTTTAACCTATGCGCGTTTCGTGCGTCGTTTTTACTTTTGTCCATGATTCAGTTTACGATACTATATATGTTTGTGTATAAGTACCCCTTACGTAGACTGTGGGCGATGAAGAAGAGGACGGCGATATCGTTTTCGGCAGACATGGACCAGGTGAGTAGATTTATATCTACGGGGAGAAGTCGGGTGGATGGCGTATAGCACCCCCGCAGTCCGTAGTATAGTTTTTATATATATATATATATATATGTGTTTATATAGGTGTTTTATGATACGAGAATGTTTATTCATGATATGATTATGTGTTCATGGATTAGATTTGGGTTAGTTGCGAAACCCTAGAGTAGTTGTTTTACCCACATACGCACACACAGACTTGCATACATTACTTTCTTGTGCGTAGAGGGGGATGTGTATATATGTATATACGCGGGGGGGATGGGACTATGCATATATACATTCATATACACATGCATGGATGATGATGATAGTACTTGGGATTTGAGATGAGTCGATGAGATTTGATTTGAGGCCGTGAGATCGGTGATATGGCAGGGTTCGTATTTGAGATACGACATGACGTTGTAGCGGGTCCTTGACGTAGTATTTCACACACGTGCATGCATACCTAGGCGGTATCAGTATTGTACTAGACGTAGATCAGTACCCCGATCATGATATTTGATAAAGAGGATACCAGATGAATAGTATGATGAATGTGATATTGACCCGTACCCAGATTTGGGATGCCGTACGACGGATTTACGTACGAGCTATATATTGATGATTGATCCGCACTCTTAACTTGAGATTCCTGATTATAGATATGGTATCGGATTTAATATTATTGAGGCAGGATCACCGACTATACATATACAGGTATGATATGTATCGACTCAGATGATAGGCAGTTTCCTTACCTGTAGTTCAGCTTGTTAGTTCAACCGTATAGTTTAGTGTAGTTGTTAGACTAGATTAGACTCCTACCTATTTCAAAACTAGCGGATCGTGGGTATTTTAAAAGACAGGTCAAGGGATCTACGGATATTTCAAAAGACGTATCCTTTCTTAAAAAACCACCGTATCCCTTATTTTCAAAACCCCACGATTCGTGTTATTTCAAATGGCACCATTGTTTAATATTTAGCTCCCGCTCATTATGGTTGCTCGCTCCGCATCACATATTTACATTGTTATTTCATATTGCGTTGTTGATATTATGCTGTTAGGACACCAGCACCATTACCGATGATTCGTATGTACCACGTACACTTACTTGCCGGCTCACACACATCTTCATCGGTAATTTCCATGTCACGAACACTTTAGAAAATACTATTTCATTTGACATAGGTTGTTAGCAAATAGTTAGACATTGTAGTTATTGCCTGCTACTTCATGCATGTTATTATTCACTGTTGTGTCGCATTCATGGATTCTCATGCCTATATTCACTGTTTACATGCTATTGATGATTTGGATTCGGATTTCATGAGATTTCTTGGATTTGGAGGAAAACCGCAAAAACATAAATAAACCTTTTCTCTCTTTTAAAATAAAAAGTGCGGTTTTCCCATGATGTATGAGTCGTCCACCATGAGTTTGCTGATGGATTTCGAGACCCGGTTCGAGGAGTGGAGGAACCGTTTTGGGTACATGGTGGTCCCGGTGCGGTACCCCCGGTCAAGAGGATCGTATTGCTGACGTTGAGCCTGGCAGGGGAGCACTACCGACCGGTGATATTACTCAACGCGTCGGATATCCGGAGGATACCGTCAAGGTCATGAGATGGATGGTAGGGGCCGGCCTGGACTGACGGCGCCCTAGTCATTGTGATTGAGACATTGAGATTTCGAGATATTGAGATACAGAGACTGTGATACAGAGATATCGAGATATTGGGATTACGTTTTGTGCCGATGTTAGGCACTATTTTATGTTGATTTCATTATGATACCTCATTTTAAAAATACAGTAATCTCACTAATTTATGAAAGCAGTTTTCTTCAGTACATGCATCCTGTTTCATGCATTCATATATCATCCATATGATATATTGCTACCAGAGGCACTGACACGGGCATATGGGATTACACTTGGGTTAGATATTTATCCTAGTCATTGTTATAGGCTGCATGATATATATATATATATTTGAGGATATATTGATCGTATGACCTAGGATTGCGTCATGCATGCGATTCTTGTTCGTAGATGTATTCTATTCACGAGTTGGCAACTCACGCCCGTTGTACCCTAGTTTCTTGCAGGTTTTGCCATACAGGTTTCATTACAGCTTTGTTGGCACTGCTTCTTTCGGGTGACTTGCTAGTAGGTGGGTTTATTTGTATCGCACCCATCATTATACATTGTATATTATTATTCAGTTGTATCTAGTAAATTCCATCAACCAAACATGTATTTATTTCAGAGATAGAGACTAGTGATGTTTATCCTTTCGACCTTAGAGTCGCGCGTTGTATTTCTGTGCATTTCATGTTCTTTTGAGTTTCCTTTTGAGTTTTGATCATCACCCTTGGCGTTGTATATTATATTGCTTGTGTGGTTGTGACCGTCGATTGACGTAGAGCTAGCTCCCGCTTGGGGATGCCTTTTATTGATTTCGTATACTATTCATGTTGTATCCCGTTTGGGAGCCAGTATTTACAAAGGAGACTCTGCCGAAATTTTCAGGAAATATTTGATGTTTTTTTAAAAAACCGCATGATTCGGCTTATGCTATTAAAACTACTTGATTTTAAATTGGTTTTCCTTCACTCTACTACTTTTCTTGGTTTGGATTTCTGGGTTTTCGTCTTACTTAGATTACGTACGCCTCGAGACGTTTCGTAGTTTAAGTGCCGGCCATGTTCCGTACTTTCGGAACGTGACACCTTCGGTTTGTTTTTGACTTCTTTTCTAGTTCTTGCTTTGCATAGTGGTATTGTGAATATCCTGCACCTCATTCGACGAGGAAAGAGCCGAGATCCCTGTTAGTTATATGTATGCCCTAGAGGCCATTACTATACATGTGATGTATATTGTAGTGGATGCTTGGACATATATAGAGATGACTTTCATGCTCGACATGATAGTATGCTATCTGGTTACCCTTTACCTTAACGTGTACACTGATTGTCTCTCTGTTGCATGTTGGTAAAGCCCTTAGGATGTGTACATGACTACCTGGAATATGATGCGGATCATACTAGTGGGGACATGGTAGTCCATAAGTACATCCTTCAAGGTCCCTAGTCGTGGGTGTATCAAGACGGGGCATCGATATACCAGAGTAGACTAGCGTATGCCTTCTCGACCCATACAGATGGGCGATGGATGATCCCATATCGATTGGTGTTTGACATCAGAGATGATATACGGGTGCTCAGTAAAGACTGGGTACACTGGACGGACTCGCCGAGAACTCCCAGATGGTATTATACCTTACGTCAGATGGCAGTTCTCTGGTGACACTGGTACAGGTTAGTCTGTAGACCCGAGATCGTCATAAAGAATTGTGTGATTCCCACTGTGCTTTGATTTCCACCTTACCACATCCAAGAGGGCGTGCAAAACAGTGGTTTTTGGGTACAGTCCCAAGTCACATGGAGGCAATGAGCGATAGGAGGGGTTTCGTCTCTCCCGATAGTGGGGGTTGATGTTGCGCTATGCTTGATTGGCCATAACAGGGAAGTCACTAGTCAGGGCTGGTTTAGAGATTTACTGGTAAGTTTTATCAGTAGTTTCTCGACCCGTTATGAGCCTCATATCGGCATGACTTATCGGTTATTGGGGTCTGATGTTTACTACCCCTAGACTTGATTTGCGACATATCAGACGAGAAGACCGGACTGTACGGTAGTGTCACTGTCAGGCTTTTTGCAGGAGTTGGAGCGGGCTTGCTTGCTGATCTTCTGATCGCTCAATACCCGGGTAGCCATTACGTCCAACTAGTACCGCTGACGGCTTGTGGGTGCTTGATATGATCATCACCTACTGCCGGCGTATTGTCGAGTCTTTAGAGTCCTACATAGAGGTTGTACTGGTTCAGGCAAAACGAAATAGGAGCGCATATGTGATATGTGCGGGACCAAGAATAATGCGTGTATGTGATACCGTATTCTATTCTCGCGATGTTTGTATCAATCGGTTGTCTGCGATATAACTTAGTTATCGAATCAAGTGTTGATTCGATAAGTCGATACATTGGATGTTAGTCGGTTATATGTGATATAACCGGATTATTAAGTCAAGTGTTGATTTAATAATTTAGTGTATAATTGTATATATGATATACTAATTAACATTAACTAACATTAGTTCACTTAAGCATTGATTTTTTCTCACTTGTGCACAACTTGATATATATGTGATATATATTTATTTGTGTTTACAAATTGTATCATGGTTGTTGATACACATTACATGGGTGTATAAGACTTGTACCATACTAATTATATTTGTTAGGTTTTTATATTTAAAGTAATTCTAAAGCAAATGGATAATAAGAACAAATGCATGAAGCTTCATGAAGCTTATCTTTGCATTTGACTTAGTCCACTTGTTTTGTTTTACTTAAGATATTAGTTAATCTAACCACTATGATTACCCATGGTAAAGTCTCTACATGAGTTAGTATATGATACTCACTCAACATGGTTAGCTCATTCTCTCTCTTGATTATTCTTCATATACATTTGGAGCTCATCTTCTTCCTCCTTGATTTTCTTTCTAGGGTTTCATAAAGAGAGAGATACAAAGTGTGAAAAGAAATTCTAAAGTGTACCCATTTCTTATCTCACCATCCTATACTAGACTAGCACTTTAGTTTAGGGTGTTTGCTTCACTATTTCTTTGGTTAGTGAAGTAGAATCTTGAGTTCGTGTTCCCTCGACGTAGATCATCTTCGTCCTCGAAGACTTCAAGCAATCCCGTTGCAACTTTCTCATCGAGCCGTCCAAGAGTCCAGGAGTTGGATGATCGCTGCGAAGGGACTACATCAAGGTGCTTTAGAAGTGAAGGACCGATCTACAAAGGTTGTATTTCGTATTCACTTAGTGTAACGGTGATTTACTTGCATGTGAAACCCTAATTTTCTAGCAAACGATCTTGTTTAGAGTTATTCGGCACGGCTAAAATTTTAATCCGGCATGGTTGATGCCTTGTAGATCCTTATTAGAGTGCCCAGTATCCCTACAGTGGTATCAGAACCTAGCTAGAGCATTTGGCGATGTGTTTACGATGTTAAAACTCTGATCGAACCCCGACATGACATAGTAAACCCCCTCTCTGGAAAATTTTTGAAATCTGTGATTTTTCTGAATTAAAAATGCTTTAAAAAATCAGCAGGAAATTATAAGGGAAACTGTGCAAAACGACACTGTTTGGCTCCTAAGCCGCCGCGGAACCGCGGCACGAGCATGGCTCGTGCGGCGGTTCCGCGACCATAAGGTGACATCACCCTTAGCGCTTTGCACAGTAACGTTCCTATTTAATTGCCTGATATTTTCTGGGTATTTTTATTTGACTCAATTGTTGAGTGTTCTGGGTTTATTTTGTATTCGTAGATTCGATCGGAAAATTTAATTTCGTTGTGTTTTCCGGATATTTAGAAAGTATTAAAAAGTTCGGACGGATATCAATAACTCACTTTTTCCCGACTCGGAAAATTTCCATGTGTTGGATTTTTCCGTTTGTTTAAGAACGTCTAGATCGTGCAAGTTACGCGATGGACCCTCTAGAAGACAACAAATCTTAACTCGATTATGTGACCATCTTGAACTGCCCTTTGAAGCTTAGGGTTTGGGGCAGTACGGCGTGCCACATGTGAGGCGTTGGCTTGACCCTTCTACGGCTGGACCATTGGTACTGTGGAATATGATGGATGTTTTTAAACTCACCTCAAGTGTTGAGAATATTTGGAAAACTTGGGTGTTTGATTATTCGATCGGAAAGTTTAACATTATCTATTTATCTGGAATGTGATACAATATTTGGAATCCACAAGTAGTTATGAGATAACTGATTTGGATGTTATAAACATAGCAGTTTAGTCTCAAATGATCGGTTGCCATGGAATGTTGATGCGATCAAAAGTCCGTCGCAATCACGTAGCGTACGCGGATACTCGCCGGGTAAACTTAATAGACAGCCATGCCCCATAGCCCCGACCAAGTGACTGTAAGAGAACCCCGTAGCCAAAAGCATCCGTTCGGGTGCTCGCGGCAGCGGTGTTCCGCTTTAGTCCGCTTCGTCGACGGCATCCGGGGGTGCGGCCGTCTACTAAAGTTTGCAAAGAGCATTCGATAAGGATATCGGGAATCTTGTTGAATTGCCCGACTTGATATTGAAAAGTGTTTTCGATATGGAGACTAAAATGCGGGGTTTATAATAGTTAGGCATGCGATGTCTAGAGAGGTTGCGGATTCCAACTGTTGTAGTTTTACACTTTCTTTTCTGCGACCGTAAGTGTAATATGTGATATCGCCGGTTTCGTTGCTATATGTCAACGACAATTGGAATGCGCATATTTACTTACGTTGATGACATGTGATTTTATGTGTTGCTGGATATGTTATATTGGATCGTCGCGTTTTGAATAGCCGGGGGTTTTATGTGAGATGAGGGTTTTTATTTTCATTCATGTAAAATAAAACGTATGTAATATTCTTTAATAGGGGCACCTCCGGGATGAGGTTGATGTCACCTTTTGTATATTATTTACTTTTCCGCACTAGGATAGACCCAAGGAGGAGAGCACAAGTAACCGGGATCTGGAGTCCAGTGGGAGACCAACTCGAGGAGTCGAGTCCGGGTCTCCTAACTCTAGAATTGGAAGGGTTGCGTGCCACTCTCATAGGGGTCTAGGGGTGTGGGTTTGGCTATTCATCGCGACCGTAGAATCTGTGTTTTATTGAGGCTCAAAATAAAACATGGACGTCCTAGTATATCCAATGTTTCATATGTTTCTTCTGCTGCGATATCTGTTCTGTGATCATTTGATGTTCTGTGATAAATACTGTATATAGTATATATGATATATTATATAGACGTTACTTATGTTTTACACCCGCGCTAGCCCTGCCCCGCTCTGTCGTTAGTTACCTAACCTAACGGTGCACGAGGGGACATCTAGGCGAATGTAGATGGCATAAGTGTACGTCGTATTTATCTGTGATGTTTAGGTGACTTAAATGATGGGACTTCATTAATTTGATTAATAAGACAAAAGAAACCTAAAAGATGTTATGGAATCGAATATTCAAAAACAGGTAGCTACAGTTCTTGCTTTGCATCGCGGTGTTCCTTGTAGAACATCTTGCACCTTATTCGATAAGGAAAGGGCCGAGATCCCTTCACCGGGAGTGACCCCTTTAGCAATAACTGGCAGATGCTACACCCCTCGGTTTTGTCTTTTGATTGCTTTTCTAGTTCTTGCTTTGCAAAGTGACATATATGATATGTCCTGCACCTCATTCGACGAAGAAAGAGCCGAGATCCCTTCACCGGGAGTGACCTCTTTAGCGAAACTAGTAAAAGCTTCAAAAACATTCCATTTTAAAATCATTTGATTCTATAACGATATCAAGTTCATTACGCAATAGGTTTTCCGAAAAACCTGACGTAGCCCTCCATCATTTCAGATAAGTCCTACTTAGTATTCGTGCTACGTTTGTTGGCCTGCGTCAAGGCGTAGTGTGCGGTAGCTAACTAGTATTTATCTGCTTATGCATATAATGCAGATTGGATTAGGGTAGTCGTGCGACTTTGTTGGCCTGCGTCAAGGGTCGTGCGGGAGGGTTTAATTCAATCATGAAATGACGGGTTGAACTTGACTAGCGCGCTATGGTTTGTTGGCCTGCGTCAAGGTTATGGGATGCTAGGGGCAAAATTATCGGGAATTTCAAGTGTTGAAATTTGCAATGAGATTGCATACCTTCTAAGAGATAGTTGGATCCCGATACCCACTGCGAGTAATTGTTACTCCTGGGAGAGTTTTACACATTACAATTAGCCGATCAAGTAGGTGTCTAGAAAGGTGTCAATGGGGTTACGCCTCTGGGAAAATGAGGTTTACTTTAATTAGGTCCGTGCGAAAGCACGGGGAACCTCCCTCAAAATACCGACACTGGCCTGGCTGAAAGATTGGCGAAGTTGTAGGGTATAATTAATCCCGGCTAGTCTTTCCTTTTAGGGTTTGAAGGAAGATTTAATAAAAAACAGTGGGAGCCATCCTGATTAGATAAAATAATAACCAATCTGATCTTGCAAGAGTGCACGCAGAGTGTTTTCTTCTCTCTCTCTCCAGGTAATGACCATATCACGCCTTAATCAAGGTAACAATACGGATGTATTGACCGAACCCGCTTGTTATACTGCGCTGGGGAACGTTGGTTCCGCTCCAACTTATAATTGTTATAAGACAGAGCAGGAAATTAGGGATTACTAGAATTCACGTGCCGCCCAAACGAAGAAAGTGCATGCTCATACAGCCAAGTCTGTTGGTCACTATCACCCTGTATTACCAGAATACATTGATTCTGAATGAATGTTGTTAGATACCGAACCTGATATGCAACATCATATCAGTCTCTTTATTAGTAAAGAAAGGATTATGTTGAAACCTTTTCTAAGTACCTATGCTTAAGTCCATCCAGATCCTACTTGCCACGGCTACATACCATGACTACGATATCTGGTGGTTGGGTGCCATGACTGCTTTTCTAAATGATGTTTTAGAAAAGAGCGTCTATAAGTACACAGCCAGAGGGCTTCTTGGACAGTGGGAGCAGCGGAAACGTGTGCAAGATGTTTTATGTGATAAAAAAGGCATAGCGGAGTTGGAACATCTATTTTGATGTGGTAGTCAAAGAGTTTGACTTCATCAAAATGGTAGATGAACCTTGTATATACAAAAAGGTAGTAGAAAGTATAGTGATGATCCTCGTAGAGTACGTGGATGACATACTCTTGATAGGGAAGGAGTTTCATATGCTACGCTCGGTCAATCTCCGATTATCATAATAATTCTCCATATAGGATCAAAGTGATACCTACTAAATCCTGGGTTTTGGATCTATGAGATAGATCTAATTGGATGTTAGGATACTCACTAGATGTAGAGAGATGGTATCAATCGATCCTGGGGAGAATCACTGGAAGGGTTCCAAGGTGATAAGGACGACTGAATGTCAGTCACTGGCATTGTCTTTACCCTCAGTAAAGGGACGGTATGTTGGAAGAGTTCCAAGCTAGATACCGTGGCATACTAGAAGATAAAGGATGGATACATAGCTACCAAAGATGCTACCAAAGAGGAAGTCTGGGTGTATATTAGTTCATGAGATGAACTTCATTCCTACCATTGTGTGACAATGGAGTTGTGGCCTATGCCTAGGAACGCCCGTCCCATCAGTGATCCAGACATATTCTAAGGCAGTGTCACCTGATCATGGAGATGGTTGATCTCCAGGGGATCGAGGTTAGGAGAGTAGACTTAGAGGACAACACGGCGGATCCACTCACAAAGTCCTTTTCCCAGAGAAAGAGACTTTTATGGGATGGTTGAGTATGAGATACTACAACCACTGTTATCAGATGGCCCTAGTGGAAGTGGGAGATTGTTAGTTATATGTATGCCCTGGAGGCCATTACTATACATGTGATGTATATTGTAATGGATGCTTGGACATATATAGGGATGACTTTCTTGCTCGACATGATAGTATGCTATCTGGTTACCCTTTACCTTAACGTGTACACTGATTGTCTCTTTGTTGGAAGTTGGTAAAGCCCTCAGGATGTGTACTTGACTACTTGGACTATGATGCGGATCATACTAGTGGGGACACGGTAGTCCATAAGTACATCCTTCAAGGTCCCTAGTCGTGGGTGTATCGAGACAGGGCATCGATATACCAGAGTAGACTAGCATATGCCTTCTCGACCCATACAGATAGGCAATGGATGATCCCATATCCATTGGTGTTTGACATCAGAGATGATATACGGGTGCTCAGTAATGACTGGGTACACTGGTCGGACTCGCCGAGAACTCCGAGATGGTATTATACCTTACGTCAGATGGCAGTTCTCTGGTGACACTGGTACAGGTTAGTCTGTAGACCCGAGATCGTCATAGAGTCTTGTGTGATTCCCTCTGTGCTTTGATTTCCACCTTACCACGTCCAAGAGGGCATGCAAAACGGTGGTTTTTGGATACAGTCCCGAGTCACATGGAGGCAATGAGCGATAGGAGGGGTTTCGTCTCTCCCGGTATTGGGGGTTGATGTTGCGCTATGCTTGATTGGCCGTAACAGGGAAGTCCCTGGACAGGGCTGGTTTAGAGATTTACTGGTAAGTGTTATCAGTAGTTTCTCGACCCGTTATGAGCCTCATATCGGCATGACTTATCGGTTATTGGGGTCTGACGTTTACCACCCCTAGACTTGATATACCACATATCAGACGAGGAGACCGGACTGTACGGTAGTGTCACTGTCAGGCTTTTTGCAGGAGTTGGAGCGGGCTTGCTTTCTGATCTTCTGATCGCTCAATACCCAGGTAGCCGTTACGTCCAGCAAGTACCGCTGACGGCATGTGGGTGCTTGATATGATCATCACCTACTGCCGGCGTATTGACGAATCTTTAGAGTCCTACATAGAGGTTGTACTGGCTCAGGCAAAACGAAATAGGAGCGCTTATGTGATATGTACGGGACCGAGAATAATGCGTGTATGTGATACCGTATTCTATTCTCGCGATTTTTGTGTCGATCGGTTGTATGCGATATAACCTAGCTATCGAATCAAGTGTTGATTGGATAGGTCAATACATTGGATGTTAGTCGGTTATATGTGATATAACCGGATTATTAAGTCAAGTGTTGATTTAATAATTTAGTGTATAATTGTATATGTGATATACTAATTTATATTAACTAACATTGGTTCACTTAAGCATTGATTTTTTCTCACTTGTGCACAACTTGATATATATGTGATATATATTTATTTGTGTTTACAAATTGTATCATGGTTGTTGATACACATTACATGGGTGTATAAGACTTGTACCATACTAATTATATTTGTTAGGTTTTTATATTTAAAGTAATTCTAAAACAAATGGATAATAAGAACAAATGCATGAAGCTTCATGAAGCTTATCTTTGCATTTGACTTAGTCCACTTGTTTTGTTTTACTTAAGATATTAGTTAACCTAACCACTATGATTACCCATGGTAAAGTCTCTATATGAGTTAGTATATGATACTCACTCACCATGGTTAGCTCATTCTCTCTCTTGATTATTCTTTATATTCATTTGGAGCTCATCTTCTTCCTCTTTGATCTTCTTTCTTGGGTTTCATAAAGAGAGAGATACAAAGTGAGAAAAGAAATTCTAAAGTCTACCCATTTCCTATCTCACCATCCTATTCTAGACTAGCACTTTAGTTTAGGGTGTTTGCTTCACTAATTCTTTGGTTAGTGAAGTAGAAGCTTGAGTTCGTGTTCCCTCGACGTAGATCATCTTCAGCCTCGAAGACTTCAAGCAATCTCGTTGCAACTTTCTCATGGAGCCGTCCAAGAGTCCGGGAGTTGGATGATCGCAGCGAAGGGACTACATCAAGGAGCTTTAGAAGTGAAGGACCGATCTACAAAGGTTGTATTTCGTATTCACTTAGTGTAACTGTGATTTACAGGCATGTGAAACCCTAATTTTCTAGCAAACGATCTTGTTTAGAGTTATTCGGCACGGCTAAAATTTTAATCCGGCATGGTTGATGCTTTGTAGATCCTTATTAAAGTGCCTAGTAACCCTACAATCCCTTTACCGGGAGTGACCTCTTTAGTAAAACTAGCAAAAGCCTCAAGAACACTCCATTTAAAAACCATTTGATTCCGCAACGAGATCAAGTTCAAAGCGTTAAAGGTTTTATTAAAAACCATCCGCAACCCTCCGTCATTTTAGGACGTAGAGTACTTAGTATTCGTTCTGCGTTTGTCGACCATAGCCGAGGCGTAGTGTACGGTAGCTAAGTGATGTCTTCCTACACAGCATATGATGCGATTAGTTAGGACAGTCATGTGACTTTGTTGACCTTAGCCAAGGGTCATGTGGGTGGGTCTAATTAATCATGAAATGACGGGTAGAGCTTGAATAGTACTTATGATTTGTTGACCATAGCCAAGGTCATAGGTGCTAGGGGTAAAAACCATTATCGGGAGTTTCAAGTGTTGAAATTTGCAATGAGATTGCATACCTTCTATGAGATAGTTGGATCCCGATACCCACTGCGAGTAATTGTTACTCATGTGAGAGTTTTGCACTTTACAATTAGACAATCAAGTAGGTGTCTAGAAAAGTGTCAACGGGGTTACGCCCCTGGGAAAACGAGGTTTATTTTAATTAGGTCCGTGCGAAAGCACGGGGAAACGGCACTGGCCTGGCTGAAAGATTAGCGAACTTGTAGAGTGTAATTAATCCCGGCTAGTCTTTCCTTTTAGGGTTTGAAGGAGGATTTGATAAAAACAGTGGGAGCCATCCTGATTAGATAAAATATATAACCAATCTAATCTTGCAAAAGCGTACGCAGAGTGTTTTCTTCTCTCTCTCTCTCCAGGTAGCGACCATGTCACGCCTTAATCAAGATAATAATATAGATTTATTGACCGAACCCGCTTGTTATACTGAGCTGAGGAACGTTGGTCCCGCTCCAACTTATAATTTTTATAAGACAAAGCAGGAAATTGGGGAATACCAGATTTCCCGTGCCGCCCAAACGAAGAAAGTGCATGATGATGCATCTTCTTCGGGTGTGTTCATTACAAAGAACTATTTCTCTGTATCCTCTACGCCCTGGGTATTAGACAACATATCAGGATCCTACAAATGTAATCTGTTACAAGGGCTACAGAAAGGTAGAGAACTGAGAACGGGTGATAAGTTTCATGAGACAGAAAACGGTACAAGTGTTGCAGCCAAGTCTGTTGGTCATTATCACCCTGTATTACCAAAATACATTGATTCTGAACGAATGTTATTAGATACCGAACCTGATATACAACATCATATCACTCTCTTTATAAGTAAAGAAAGGTTATAATTTTGTATTGAAGGATAATGTTTTGAACATTTCCTATATCAAGAGTTGATCGGTTCAGTCACGTTATCTAAAAGCATTGACGTTCTAAATCAAACTACAGTTCTTTGTATACAGAACACACACGAGAGGAAGAGTTCAGAAATGAACGAATTCTTCTTGAGGCATTGTAGACTAGGTCATATCAATGCGACCCGACTAGCTAAGTTACATTTAGATGCATATTTAAATCAGTTTAAATTTACATCTTATGAAACTTGCCAGTCATGTCACAAAGATAAGATGACCATAGCTCCGTTTACTGAACACAGAGAAAGAGTTAGTGAACTCTTGGGACTAATACATAGTGATGTGTGAAGGTCCCCAGTCTACATATGCCAGGACTGGTTCTTTGTACTTCATTACATTCACTGATGATCTCTCTAGATTCAGACATATGTTCCTGTTGAAACTGTTAGTGTTTATGCCCTAGAAGGCCATTACTGTATCATACTAGCTTGTATATTACTTAATGGAAGCTTGGGATATTCACATGTATATAACAGTCTTGCTAAACATGGTAGTATGCTACTTGGTTTTTCTATCTTAATATGTGAGTATACGTATTGATAGAGCTCTTAGGATCTTGCTTGTCTACCAGCGTTGTGATGGCAGTCACACTAGTGGGGGCTGGGTAGTCTACAAGCACATCCTTATTCAGGTCCCTGGTCGTTGGATTATCGAGACAGAGCATCGATACTCCGGAGTAGACTGGTGTGTACGCTTCTCATCCCAGTTGGGGAGATGGTCTGTCCCACAGCCGTCAGTACGTGGTACTGGAGATAGTATACAGGTGCTCGTTAGGTTACGGGTACACCGGACAGGACTCACAGGGAACTGTTGGTTGGTTTGATACCAGTCGTCAGTGAACAGTTCCCAGGTGACATGAGTACAGCGTAGTCCGCAGACTTGACACTGCTACTTCGCCTCGAGTGTGTCCCACTGTTCTTAGATTGCTACCCTACCACGGCTCAAAGGAGTCGTGCAAACAGGTAGCAGTTGGGTGCAGTCCCGAGCACTTGGAGGCAGTGGCGGTTAGACAGGATTCGTCCCTCCCGGTATTGGGAGTAGATATCGTGCTGTGTCAGAGAGCCATTACGCAAAGTCCCTGGCCAGGGCAAGCGAGATTTGCTGGTAGGTTCCAGCAGTTTCTCAGGGTGTAATGGGCTTTACTCCGACACGACTTATACCGCTATTAGGGGACTGACGCTTGCCGCCCCCCTAGGCCCGATATGCGATAGTCATGGACGAACGGACCGGACTGTATGGAGATTGTCACATCAGACTCAGTAGAAGTTCGGATGGGTTTACTCATCGGCCTTCTTATCGACAACTACCTGGGGACCGTTACGTACAGCTAGTGCCGCTTGCGGTCTGTGGTTAAACCCACTGCCAGCGTAGTAGTCGAGTCTCTAGAGTCCCACACAGAGAGTTTCCTACTCCAGGCGAAACGATATAGAGGTTGCATGGTTTTGCGACAAAGGGTTCGGACGCATACGTGCGTTTACGCGCGTACGACTTTCGGACAGATTTTACCAGTCGGCTTTGGTTTAAGCCAGTTACTGGTATCCGGTTATTGGATTTTTACAGTCTAAAGTTTTTCCGTATTTTTACGGATCGGAGGGGCGTTCTCGTAATTACTCGAGAAGCTTCTAGAAGATGTGACTAAGGAGGTTTCTTTTGGATAAGAGAGTGAGTCATGGTGGTGATTCATTCACTTCATTAATGCACATTTATTGCTTAATGACTCATGTTAATGAATCATCACAAGATATTTTGTGAAGCATGCTTATTCATTTCCTTTATTGATTATTTGATAATAAGAATGCTTCATAATATTATGATACACTCTCTCTCTTCTCTCATTATCATATCACACATTCTCTCTCCTCAAGCTCTCATCTTCTAACCCTAATCCTTAATCCTCATGTGTTGAGATCAAAGGATTAGTTAGACTAAACAATCCATAACCTTCACTCTATATCATCCTCTCATCTTTGATTAGCAATCAAAGTTGATTAGTTACCTCAAGTTAGAGGTTTAGCTTGGAGTTTCGCTCTCGGGTGGATCGTCTACTACCTAGAGAAGGCCGAGGAGAGCAAAGGAGGACGTAAAGAAGAAGGACCGGTTTCATTAGGTATAATCCCTAATCTTTTGTGTAATGAAACTCATAGAATACGGTTATTTAGAGTTTAGCTTCGATTCAAGCGGTTAGTCGATGTTCGTTGTTTAAACTTGATAAGTTTTTGTAAATTCCGCCTTCCCATAAGTACTGGGGTGTACTACATCGACTTAAAGTGGTATCAAAGCCTCGCTAAACACTAAATAACTTAATCGCAAATTTGTACGAATTTCGAACGAAAAAACGAAGCCGGAAAACCTTAATTCTGTTTAGTTTCTGTCGAACTTAAAATAAAGTCCTAAAATTTTTCTGGTGTGTTCAGAGAGCTAGAAAGAAGTCCAGGAGAACACCCAAGAAATTCGAGCCCATGAATCGGCAACTCGGCCGCGCAAGCGCGGCGGATCGGTGGGATCCGCCGCCCTTCCGCGGCGCTTTGGCCGAGTCATGGACTCGTCTTTCTTGTGTGGGTCCCCTGTGACATTTGGGGTTTTCTGGAATATTTAATTATTGCTCAGGTTACTGTTTAACAGAGCAGATTTTGGAGCAATATTGATGTTGTTTATTCGATCGAAAAATACAGTATTTGCGTATTGGATTATATCTCTGATTGTTTAATGTGTTCGTAAACCTCCCCCAACTGCTAGTATGTCGGTTGGCAGGGGGTTGCACATTTCTGAAATGGTTATATCTGTTTGTGCATATAAACTGTATTGGACTGTTGTGGTGTATAGCCGGGGTTAACAATGGTTTATTGATTTATTCATTTGTTGTAAATGTAATTTGTTGTAATATTATTTTCGCGGGGCACTTCCAGGTTGCGGTTGTAGCCACCGTTGTATTATTTCATTTTACTGTTTTTGCTCCTAGGACTGACCCAAGGTGGGGTACACAGACTGCCGGGTGGGTAGTTTGCCGTACCCGTAGGGGTCGAGGGTGGGGTAAACGGCTATTCATCACAACTGTGTAATCTGTCTTTTCTTGCAGGCTCAAAAGAAATACAGATTGCTTGCAAATCCAATATTGTTTATCTGTGTTCTGGAATGAATATCATTGCGTCAGACGAATGTAAAATATCTATATTTATTATAGCTATTTAGACGTCACTTATGTTTTACACCCGCGCTAGCCCAGCCCCCGCTCTGTCGTTAGTTAAGTAACCTAACGGGTGATGACGGGACCCCGTGGCGAATGCGGATGGCATAAGAGGACGTTATATTTTCGTTGTTTTCTGCAATGATAGGTTAATGATGGGACGCATTATCTATAATGCAAAGTAAAACAAACCAAAGTTTCAATCGTTGGAACAATTTAAAAGAAACCACTCGGTTATTTTTAAAACAGATATTTTTAAATGCGGAGTCTTAACCACTCCTTTTAAAAGCTATCAGGTTCCTTCGGTTATATCAAGTTCACTACGTTCACGGTTTCGCCAAAACCATTCGTAGCCCTCCGTCATTTCATCTGGGTATTCAGTAGTATTCAAGCTATGTATTTTGACCTAACGCCAAGGCATAGTGTTTGGTAGCTGCTGGATATTCATTTGTTGCATAGATAGATGAGTTAGTTTGGGACAGTCGTATTATCATTTTGGCCGAACGTCAAGGATATATACGGATGGGTTCAAACTGACAGGATAATGATGGGTAGAACTTGACATGTGACTTATGACATTTTGACCTAACGCCAAGGTCATAAGAGCATGGGGCAAAAACTTATATCGGGAATTTCTAAAGAAACTGAAATTTGCAAAGAGATGCATACCATTTGGAGTTTGATGAATGTTGGTAGGATTCCTTCAACATTATCATACGATGATATTTGGATCCCGATCCTACTGTGAGTATATGCTACTTATCAGGATATTCGTCGCTTAACGATCAATGCTATAAACCTAGTAGGTGTCCAGAAAAGTGTCAGCGGGGTTACGCCCCCAGAGAAAAGAGGTTATTTAATTAAGGAACTTCGCGAAAGCGTTGGAAAACCTCCCTCGAAGTATCGACACCGGCCTGGCTGAACGGTTAAAGCAAGTATTGTACGGTGAGAATAGTCTTGGCTAATTCTTCTTTTATGGTTTGAGGAAGGATTCGAGAAACAGTGGGAGCCATCCAGTTTAGATAAACTAAAAACCACTCTAAACTTGCAAGAGCATCATGCTAAAGTGTTTTCTTCTCTCTCTCCTAATTGCAGCGACCCTGAAAATGACTGGACTTAAGTTACTTTTAGAGAAAAATATACTGACGGGGCCAAACTATAAAGATTGGCTGCGGAATGTCAAGATGGCTTTGACCTATGACAAACTGGGGTACGTCCTCACCGCTACAGCACCTGCTGTCCTTGGTCCCAAATCCAGCAATGCGGATAAGGAAATCCGCAAAACCTGGGATTTAGATTGCGCGAGAGCCAAGTGCATCGTGCTTGCCTCGATGAACAATGAACATCAGAGGAGGCACGAGGATATGTCCTTAGATGGCATATTTCTCCATACAAAGGAACTTTATGGAGAGCAATCTCGTATAGCAAGATACGAGACCTCTAAGAAATTATTTCGAGCGAGGTTGGCTGTCGGGTCATCGGTAGGTGAACATGTCCTACAGATGATCGGCTATATTGAAGAGCTCGCGGACCTTGGAACGACTTTGGATAATGAGCTCTATACAGACCTTGTTCTCCAGTCCCTTCCTCCCACCTACGCCCAGTTTATCCTCAACTTCAATCTTCAAGGAAAAGAAGTTGAACTTGCGGAACTCCTAAACATGTTAAGGAGTGCAGAGGGCACCTTGCAGAAGGCAAGGGAAACACCCGCTATGTTTGTTGGCGGTACATCTTCTTCCGGGTCCAAGGCTAGGGCCAAAGGAAGGAAGAAGAAGGCCGCACCCAGACCTAGAGGAGGTGTTAGTAAGGTGGGAAAGAAGGGAAAGAAAAAGTTTACAGCACCGGTAGTTGGCCTGGATGAGTGCTTCCATTGTCACAGGAAAGGGCACTGGAAGAAGGATTGCAAGGCGTGGAACGCCAAGAACCAGGAACCGAAGCAAGCTGTGGCTTCGACTTCAGGTGTGTTTGTAATTGAGAATTGTCTGTCGATCAACTCTACTTCCTGGGTATTGGATACCGGGTCAGGATCTCATATTTGCAATTCATTGCAGGCACTGAGAAACCGTAGAGTGCTGAAGGAAGGTGATATGATCCTCAGGGTTGCTAACGGAGCTAGCGTGGGAGCTGCGTCCGTCGGGGATTATCACCTAGGATTGACGAGTGGACACATTTTGGTTTTACATAACTGTTATTTTGTACCCAGCTAAACGTGTAATATCATATCTGTTTCCTTGTTATCAAATAAAGGTTATGATTTCACGTTTGTAAGAGATGTTGTCAACATCCACCTTAATCATGGTTTGATTGGGTCCGGTACTCTAAATAACGGCATATATGTGTTAAACCAACTCCAAATTTTCAATGTCCAGAACACACTAAAAAGAAAGTCTCCAGATTTAAATAAAGCTTTCTTATGGCATTGTAGACTGGGTCACATCAATGAGAGAAGGTTGACTAAGTTGCATAGAGAAGGATATTTGGACACGTTCGAATATCAAACTTATGACACTTGTCAATCTTGTCTCAAAGGAAAGATGACAAAGACTCCATTTACTGGACAAGGAGTAAGAGCGAGCGAGCTCTTAGGACTCATACACAGTGATGTATGCGGTCCAATGTCTACACATGCGAGAGGTGGTTATTCCTATTTCATTACTTTCACGGATGATTACTCAAGATACGGATTCATTTATCTGATGAAACATAAATCCGAGGCTTTTGAGAAATTCCAAGAGTATAAGAATGAAGTAGAAAACCAAACCGGCAAAAGTATAAAGACACTTAGATCTGATCGAGGTGGTGAATACTTGAGTGCCGAGTTCCTAGGTTACCTAAAAGAGAAAGGAATTCTCTCTCAGCTTACTCCTCCATACACTCCACAGCATAACGGTGTATCGGAGAGACGGAATCGAACCCTATTAGATATGGTACGATCCATGATGAGTAATGCTGAGTTACCGCGATCTTTCTGGGGTTATGCGCTAGAATCAGCGGCATATCTTTTGAACATGGTACCTACCAAGACTGTGCCTACCACTCCATATCAGATGTGGAGTGGGAAGAAACCCCATCTACAGTATGTAAAGATTTGGGGATGTCCAGCTTTTGTTAAAAAGCAGCATGTGGACAAGATCGAGGCACGATCAGTAAAATGTTTGTTTGTGGGATATCCAAAGCACTCCAGGGGATATCTATTCTATTACGCAGAGGAACAGAAGGTATTTGTTTCTCGTAATGCCCATTTTCTAGAACATCAGTTTTTAGAAAAGGAATCAAGTGGGAGCGAAATAGAACTGGAAGAAATTCCAGAACCACAAACTGCTACTGAAAGTTTGGTAGAACCAGAGGTTCAAGAAGAACAGAACATTCCCGCACCCCTCCGCAGGAGTAGTAGGCCGTCTCGTCCGCCTGAGAGATACTACGATTTTCTCATAGACGGGGATAGAGAGGATTGCATCATAGATGATGATGAACCTACTGACTTCCAGCAGGCCATCCAGAGCGGCGACTCGGTACGATGGCTAGATGCAATGCGGACCGAAATGGAGTCCATGTACACCAACAAAGTATGGACTTTGGACTTTGCTCCAGATGGGGTAAAACCCATAGGATGCAAATGGATCTTCAAGAAAAAGATTGGTGTAGATGGACAGGTGGAAACCTATAAGGCTAGACTTGTTGCAAAAGGTTTTCGTCAAAGACCTGGTTTGGACTATGATGAAACCTTTTCTCCAGTGGCTATGCTCAAATCCATTCGGGTCCTTCTTGCTATTGCTGCCTTCCATGATTATGAAATCTGGCAGATGGACGTAAAGACGGCTTTTTTGAATGGAAATTTAGAAGAGAGCGTCTATATGGATCAGCCAGAGGGTTTCAATCAGAGTGGGAGCAGCGGGAAAGTATGCAAGCTGCTTAAGTCCATTTATGGACTAAAGCAGGCATCGCGGAGTTGGAACATCTGTTTTGATGAGACAGTCAAAGAATATGACTTTATCAAAAATCCAGATGAACCGTGCATATATAGTAAAGTTGTGGCCAGAAGTGTCGTATTCCTCGTCTTGTACGTGGATGACATTCTATTGATAGGAAATGACATTCCTATGCTACAATCTGTCAAAGGATTCTTGTCACACAGGTTCTCCATGAAAGACCTGGGTGATGCCTCTTACATTCTGGGGATCCGGATCTATCGTGATAGATCCAAGAGGATGTTGGGACTTTCGCAGTCCAGGTATATCGACACTGTACTGAAAAGATTCAGTATGGAAGATTCTAAGCGCGGTAATCTACCGGCTTGTCACGGAATCACCCTCTCCAAAGAGATGTCTCCCAAGACTGATTTGGAAAGGGAACGCATGTCTATTATACCCTACGCTTCTGCAGTAGGCTCTATAATGTATGCGATGTTGTGTACCAGACCAGATGTAGCTTACGCACTGAGCGTGGTAAGCCGGTATCAGTCAGACCCAGGGGAGAAACACTGGATAGCAGTAAAGAACATTCTCAAGTACCTGAGGAGGACTAAGGAGATGTTCTTGGTTTACGGCGGAAAAGACCTCAGGTTGGAGGCCTTTGCTGATTCCGGCTTCCAGAGTGATAAGGACGATTCCAAGTCCATGTCGGGTTATGTCTTTACCCTCAATGGAGGGGCGGTGTGCTGGAAGAGCTCCAAGCAGGACACCGTTGCTGACTCGACGATGGAAGCGGAGTATATAGCTGCTTGCGATGCCGCAAAAGAAGCAGTCTGGATGAAGAAGTTCCTAACAGAACTTCAGGTGGTTCCTACCATAGTTGATCCAATACCTCTGTATTGCGACAACAACGGAGCTATAGCTTTAGCGAAGGAACCAAGGTCCCATCAGAAGTCCAGACACATCTTGAGGCGGTATCACCTGATCAGGGAGATCATTGATCGTCAGGAGATCGAGGTTCGGAGAGTTGCTTCAGAAGAGAACATTGCTGATCCATTCACGAAGGCCCTTCCTCAGATTCAGTTCGAGAGGCTACTCGAGATCATTGGTCTACGATATGCCAGTACATGGCCCTAGTGCAAGTGGGAGATTGTTAGTGTTTATGCCCTAGAAGGCCATTACTGTATCATACTAGCTTGTATATTACTTAATGGAAGCTTGGGATATTCACATGTATATAACAGTCTTGCTAAACATGGTAGTATGCTACTTGGTTTTTCTATCTTAATATGTGAGTATACGTATTGATAGAGCTCTTAGGATCTTGCTTGTCTACCAGCGTTGTGATGGCAGTCACACTAGTGGGGGCTGGGTAGTCTACAAGCACATCCTTATTCAGGTCCCTGGTCGTTGGATTATCGAGACAGAGCATCGATACTCCGGAGTAGACTGGTGTGTACGCTTCTCATCCCAGTTGGGGAGATGGTCTGTCCCACAGCCGTCAGTACGTGGTACTGGAGATAGTATACAGGTGCTCGTTAGGTTACGGGTACACCGGACAGGACTCACAGGGAACTGTTGGTTGGTTTGATACCAGTCGTCAGTGAACAGTTCCCAGGTGACATGAGTACAGCGTAGTCCGCAGACTTGACACTGCTACTTCGCCTCGAGTGTGTCCCACTGTTCTTAGATTGCTACCCTACCACGGCTCAAAGGAGTCGTGCAAACAGGTAGAAGTTGGGTGCAGTCCCGAGCACTTGGAGGCAGTGGCGGTTAGACAGGATTCGTCCCTCCCGGTATTGGGAGTAGATATCGTGCTGTGTCAGAGAGCCATTACGCAAAGTCCCTGGCCAGGGCAAGCGAGATTTGCTGGTAGGTTCCAGCAGTTTCTCAGGGTGTAATGGGCTTTACTCCGACACGACTTATACCGCTATTAGGGGACTGACGCTTGCCGCCCCCCTAGGCCCGATATGCGATAGTCATGGACGAACGGACCGGACTGTATGGAGATTGTCACATCAAACTCAGTAGAAGTTCGGATGGGTTTACTCATCGGCCTTCTTATCGACAACTACCTGGGGACCGTTACGTACAGCTAGTGCCGCTTGCGGTCTGTGGTTAAACCCACTGCCAGCGTAGTAGTCGAGTCTCTAGAGTCCCACACAGAGAGTTTCCTACTCCAGGCGAAACGATATAGAGGTTGCATGGTTTTGCGACAAAGGGTTCGGACGCATACGTGCGTTTACGCGCGTACGACTTTCGGACAGATTTTACCAGTCGGCTTTGGTTTAAGCCAGTTACTGGTATCCGGTTATTGGATTTTTACAGTCTAAAGTTTTTCCGTATTTTTACGGATCGGAGGGGCGTTCTCGTAATTACTCGAGAAGCTTCTAGAAGATGTGACTAAGGAGGTTTCTTTTGGATAAGAGAGTGAGTCATGGTGGTGATTCATTCACTTCATTAATGCGCATTTATTGCTTAATGACTCATGTTAATGAATCATCACAAGATATTTTGTGAAGCATGCTTATTCATTTCCTTTATTGATTATTTGATAATAAGAATGCTTCATAATATTATGATACACTCTCTCTCTTCTCTCATTATCATATCACACATTCTCTCTCCTCAAGCTCTCATCTTCTAACCCTAATCCTTAATCCTCATGTGTTGAGATCAAAGGATTAGTTAGACTAAACAATCCATAACCTTCACTCTATATCATCCTCTCATCTTTGATTAGCAATCAAAGTTGATTAGTTACCTCAAGTTAGAGGTTTAGCTTGGAGTTTCGCTCTCGGGTGGATCGTCTACTACCTAGAGAAGGCCGAGGAGAGCAAAGGAGGACGTAAAGAAGAAGGACCGGTTTCATTAGGTATAATCCCTAATCTTTTGTGTAATGAAACTCATAGAATACGGTTATTTAGAGTTTAGCTTCGATTCAAGCGGTTAGTCGATGTTCGTTGTTTAAACTTGATAAGTTTTTGTAAATTCCGCCTCCCCATAAGTACTGGGGTGTACTACATCGACTTACAGAAACATAAGTCCGAAACTTTTGAGATAATCACCGAATATAAGTTAGAAGTAGAGAACCAAAAACGGATATAAGTATTATGTCCTTTGATGTGATCAGGGAGGAGAATACTTAAGCACGGGATTCCTGGACTATTCTAAAGGAGAATGAGATTCTCTCTCAGCATTACTCCTCCGTATACAACACAGCACGTCGATGTATCAGGGTGGAGCAATCACACCCTATATGATATGGTGCGCTCTATGATGAGTACTATTCAGTTACCTGTTTCCTTTTGGGGGTTATGCACTTAAGAAGCTGCATACCTATTTGAATTAGGTTTGAATCAGATCACTGCCTACCACTCCATATAAGATATGGTATGGGAAGAGCCCATCTCATAAGCAAGTTAAGATTTGGGGTTTTCCGGCCTATGTCAAAAGCAAAATCCGGACAAGCTCGAGGCAAGGTCAGTTCTGTAGAACTAGAAGGATTTCCAGTTATACCAACTACAGCTGATAATTTGATAAAACCAAAGGATTCAATAGTCTCCGACGAACCTCAGCCTCTCCGCCGATCTAGTAGGGTTTCTCATCCGCCTCAGAGATACTTCGGTTTCTCGATGACAGTAGGAGCGAGGATTGCATCATGAGATGATGACCCAACTAGTTTCGAGCAGGCCATCAAGAGTGGGGACTCTGTAAGAATGGCTTGGTGCTTAGCAATCTGAGATGGAATCCATGTACACCAACAAAGTATGGACTTTGGATGCTATATATGAAGGGTTAAATCCCCATCAGGAGCAAGTATATCTTGAGAAGATTACTTTGTGTAGATAGAAAAGTTAAGACTTTCAAAGCTAGACTTGTTAAAGGTTTTCGTCATCGATCAGGCGTGGATAATGATGAAACATTTTCCACTAGCTGTGCTTAAGTCCATCCAGATCCTACATGCCACGGCTAGATACCATGACTTTGATATCTGGCGGTTGGGTGTCATGACTGCTTTTCTAAATACTGATTTATAATAGAGCGTCTATAAGAACACAGCCATATAGCTTCGTAAATAGTGGGAGCAGCGGAAACATGTGCAAGATGCTTTACAGAATAAAGCAGGCATCGCGGAGTTGGAACGTCTGTTTTATGTGGTAGTCAAAGTGTTTGACTTCATCAAAATGGTAGATGAACCTTGTACATACAAAAAGGTAGTAGAGAGTAAGGTGGTCATCCTCGTATTGTACGTGGACAACATACTCTTGATAGGAAAAGTGTTTCCTATGCTACGCTCGGTCAATCTCCGCTTATCACAAGGATTTTCCATATAGGATCTATGTGATACCTCCTAAATCCTAAATTTTATATCTATGAGATAGATCTAAATGGATATTAGGATTCTCACTAGGTGTAGTGAGATGGTATCAATTGATCCTGGGAAGAATCACTGGAAAAGTTCCAGGGTGATAAGGACGACTGAATGTCAGTCGCAGGCGTTGTCTTTACCCTCAGTGGAGGGACGGTATGTTGGAAGAGTTCCAAGCTGGATACCGTGGAAAACTAGACGATAAAGGCTGGTGACATCGCTATCAAAGATACTACCAAAGAGGCAGTTTGGGTGTATATTAGTTCATGAGATGAACTAGGTTCCTACCATTGTGTGACAATGGAAGTGTGGCTTTGGCCCAGGAACCCTGGTCCCCTCAGTGACCCAGACATATTCTGAGGCAGCATCACCTGATCAAGGAGATAGTTGATCTCCAGGGTGATCGAGGTTAGGAGAGTAGACTCAGAGGACAACACGGCGGAACTACTCACAAAGGCCTTTTCCCAGAGAGAGAGTTTTATGGGATGGTTGAGTATGAGATACTACAACCACTGCTACAGATGGCCCTCGTGCAAGTGGGAGATTGTTAGTTATATGTACGCCCTAGAGGCCATTACTGTACATGATATGTATATTGTATTGGATGCTGGGACATATATAGGTAGGACTTTCTTGCTCGATATGATAGTACGCTATCTGGTTGTACTTTATCTTAACATGTATACTTGCTGTCTCTCTATTACATGTTGATAAAGCCCTTAGGATGTGTACTCGACTTCATGGACTATGATGTAGATCATAGTAGTGGGGCCTGGGTAGTCAATGATTACATCCTTCAATGTTCCTAGTCGTGGGAATATCGAGACGGGGCATCGATATTGTAGAGTAGACTAGCGTATATCTTCTCGACCCATGTGATGGGCGATGGATGATCCCATATCCATTGGTGTTTGACATCAGAGATAGTATGCGGGTGCTCAGTGGTGACTGGGTACACTGAACGGACTTGCTGAGAACTCCCAGATGGTATTATACCTTACGTCATATGGCAGTTCTCTGGTGACACTGGTACAGCTTAGTCTGTTGACCCAAGATCGTCATTGAGTCTTTTGTGTCTCCCACTGTGCTTTGATTTCCACCCTACCACGGCTCTACTGAGTCATGCAAACAGGTGGTTTTTGGGTACAGTCCCGATTCATATTGAGGCAATGAGCGATAGGAGGGGATTCGTCTCTCCCGGTATTGGGGGTTGATGTTGCGCTATGCTCGACTGGCCATAAGTGGAAATCCCTGGCCAGGGTTGCACTGATTTACTGGTAAGTGTTATCAGTAGTTTCATGCTTGTTATGGACCTTACATCGACATGCCTTATCAAGCTACTGGGGTCTGACGTTTACCACCCCTAGGCGAGATATGCGACATATCAGACGAACAGACCGGACTGTACGGTAAGTGTTACCGATTGGATTCGCAGGAGTGTGAGCAGGCTTGCTCGTTGATCTTCTGATCGCTCAATACCCGGGTGGCCGTTACGTTTAGCAGACCGCATGCGGCTTGTGTGAAAGGTTCCTAGGCACTCTAGTAAGGTCTCATAAGGCATCGGACTTGCCAATTTAAAATTTTTGTACCGAGAAACCCTAGACTACGGATCTTTAGACTAGGTGTTTAGGCGAAACGATAAAGCTAGTTAACAAATTAACTATAGGTTAGATGCTACAACCTTTGTAGATCCGGATTTCCACCTCCTTAGCTCCACGTGATCATGCCATCGCTTTCCATCACGAACCCTCGACTCATTTGTCGGCTTCATCGGAATAATGTGCGGAATAGGTCGTCGGCTTTGTGTCAAAGACGATCTACGTCGAGGTTGCACTAGTTCAAGCTCCGACTTCACAAACTTGTGAAACTTGTGAAGTAAACACCCAAAACAACTTGGCAAGAGGTAGAGGGTTAAGAAATAGGAGGTGGGTACACTTTAGATTTGGATTTCACTCACTTTTGCTCATGTTGCCATTGATGGCAACTAGTTTTCTCTCTTGAAAAAGAAGGAGAGCAAGAAGAAAGAATATGATAAGTATTGCTAAAAAGAATAATAAAAACAAATACTTATCATGTTCTAACCTAGGTTAAGTGTAGAGAATAAACCATGGTCACTAGAGAGGGTTAGGGTTAAGCATGAAGATAAGGATGGTTGCTAAAAGTCAAAGCTTCATGAAGCTTCAACTAATGACAAAGAAAGACACCATTCTCATCTTTATCTTTTTCAAATAAATAAACAAACAAATGAATAAATAAATAAATATGCAAAACCCTAATTATCATATTAACCATGGATTAATTCTATACACTTAACAAAATGATCAAGTATCATCGAACATGATACAAAAATGTGCACTAAAATATATCACATATACAATGTGCATCAAGTGAGAAAAATCCGTTTAAAGTGAACCAATACTAGTTAATGCAATGCAATATATCAAATATATAATCATGCATTAAATCATTAAATCAACATTTGATTCAATGATCCGGTCATGTCGCACAAAACCGACTAGAATCCAATGTATCGATTTATCGAATCAATGATTCGATAACTAGGTCATATCGAATATAACCAATCGAAACATATATCGCGAGAATGAAATGCGGTATCACATACACACATCATTCTCGGTCCTGCACATATCTCATATGCGCTCCTATTTCGTTTCGCTTGAGCTAGGAAACCTCTGTGTAGGACTCTAAAGACTCGTCAATACGCCGGTAGCAGATGATGATCATATCAAGCACCCACAAGCCGCAAGCGGTCTGCTAAACGTAACGGCCATCCGG
Source organism: Agapanthus africanus (assembly GCA_030015575.1). Lineage (NCBI taxonomy): Eukaryota > Viridiplantae > Streptophyta > Magnoliopsida > Asparagales > Amaryllidaceae > Agapanthus > Agapanthus africanus. Next base: position 293,279,924 of record JASDDO010000016.1, read on the forward strand.
GTATTGAGCGATCAGAAGATCGACGAGCTAGCCCGCTCACACTCCTGCGAATCCGACCAGTAACACTTACCGTACAGTCCGGTCTCTTCGTCTGATATGTCGCATATCAAGTCTAGGGGTGGTAAACGTCAGACCCCAATAACCCGATAAGTCGTGCCGATGTGAGGCTCATAACGGGTCGAGAAACTACTGGTAACACTTACCAGCAAATCTCAGATCAGCCCTGGCCAGGGACTTCCCTGCTACGGCCAATCGAGCACAGCGCAACATCAACTCCCAATACCAGGAGAGACGAAACCCCTCCTATCGCTCATTGCCTCCATGTGACTCGGGACTGTGCCCAAAGACCACCGTTTTGCACGCCCTTATGGACGTGGTAAGGTGGAGATCAAAGCACAGTGGGAATCACACAAGACTCTATGACGATCTCGGGTCTACAGACTATCCTGTACAAGTGTCACATGAGAACTGCCATCTGACGTGAGGTATAATACCATCTGGGAGTTCTCGGCGAGTCCGTCCAGTGTACCCAGTCTCCACTGAGCACCCGTATACCATCTCTGATGTCAAACACCAATGGATATAGGATCATCCATCGCCCATCACATGGGTCGAGAAGCGTATACGCTAGTCTACTCTGGTATATCGATGCCCCGTCTTGATACACCCACGACTAGGGACCTTGAAGGATGTACTTATGGACTACAATGTCCCCACTAGTATGATCTGCATCATAATCCAGGTAGTCAAGTACACATCCTAAGGGCTTTACCAACATGTAACTACAAGACAGTATAAAGAGACTAGTGTACATGTTAAGATAAAGAGTAACCAGATAGCATACTATCATATCGAGCAAGAAAGTCATCTCTATATATGTCCAAGCATCCAATATAATATACAACATCTGTACAATACTGGCCTCTAGGGCATACATACAACTAACAATCTCCCACTTGCACTAGGGCCAGCTGCTGTAGTATCGCATACCGAGCATCCCGAAGAGTCTCTCAAACTGTGTCTGGGGAATGGCCTTCGTGATTGGATCCGCCGTGTTATTCTTCGTGTCAACTCTCCTGACCTCGATCTCCCTGCGATCAACTATCTCCCGGATCAGGTGATACCGCCTCAGAATATGCCTGGATCGCTGATGGGACCTGGGTTCCTTGGCTAAAGCCACCGCTCCATTGTTATCGCAATACAAAGGTATTGGATGCTCAATGGATGGAACCACTCTAAGTTCAGAAATGAACTTCTTGATCCAGACAGCTTCTTTAGCAGCATCGTTGGCAGCGATGTATTCAGCCTCCATCGTCGAGTCTGCCACGGTTTCCTGCTTGGAACTCTTCCAGCTAACCGCCCCTCCGTAAAGGGTAAAGACAAAGCCCGACTGCGACTTAGAGTCGTCCTTATCACTCTGGAAGCTCGAATCGGTAAAGGACTCCACTTGGAGTTCTCCGTTACCATACACCAAGAACATATCTCTAGTCCTTCGCAAGTACTTGAGAATGCTCTTCACAGCTGTCCAGTGACTCTCTCCAGGATCAGCTTGATACCTGCTCACTATACTTAGTGAGTATGCTACATCGGGTCTGGTACATAGCATCGCATACATGATAGAGCCTACTGCCGAAGCATAGGGTATCCCTTGCATGCGAGCTCTCTCCAAATCAGTCTTGGGAGACATCTCTTTGGAGAGAGTGACTCCAGAGATCGTGGGTAAGTTCCCACGCTTGGACTCTTCTATACTAAACCTCTTTAGTATGGTGTTAATGTACCTGGATTGGGACAATCCCAAAATCCGTTTGGATCTATCTCTATAGATCCTAATTCCCAATATGCAGGAGGCATCACCAAGATCTTTCATTGAGAATCTTTGTGATAAGAAGAGCTTGACCGATTGCAGCATAGGAATATCATTTCCTATCAAGAGTATGTCGTCCACGTACAATACGAGGAAGACAATCTTACTCTCTGCTACCTTCTTGTAGATACAAGGTTCATCTGGATTTTTGACGAAATCAAACTCTTTGATAACGACGTCAAAGCAGATGTTCCAACTCCGCGATGCTTGCTTTAATCCATAAATGGATTTAAGCAGCTTGCACACCTTCCCGCTGCTCCCACTATCTACGAAGCCCTCTGGCTGAGTCATGTACACGCACTCTTCTAAATCACCGTTTAGAAAGGCGGTCTTAACATCCATTTGCCAGATTTCGTAATCATGATATGCAGCGATGGCAAGCATGATCCGGATGGATTTAAGCATAGCCACTGGAGAAAAGGTCTCGTCATAGTCCACACCTGGTCTTTGACGAAAACCCTTTGCTACAAGTCTAGCTTTGAAAGTCTCCACTTTCCCATCTACACCAAGTTTCTTCTTGAAGATCCACTTGCTCCCAATGGGTTTTACCCCTTCAGGAGCAACTTCCAAAGTCCATACTTTGTTGGTGTACATGGAATCCATCTCAGACCGCATAGCATCCAGCCATTTCACTGAGTCCCCACTCGTGATGGCCTGCTCGAAGCTAGTTGGGTCATCATCCTCCATGATGCAATCCTCGCTTCCACCATCAATGAGAAAACCGTAGTATCTCTCAGGTGGAAGAGAAACCCTACTAGATCGGCGGAGAGGCTGGGGTTCGTCTGGTACTATCGAATCTTCTGGTTCCACTAAATCTTCAGTTATAGTTTGTGTATCTGGAATTTCTTCCAGCTCTACCACTTTGCCACTAATTTCTTTTTCAAGGAATTCCTTTTCTAAAAAGGTGGCATATTGAGAAACAAACACTTTTTGTTCTTCAGCATGGTAGAAAAAATATCCTTGAGAATTCTTAGGATATCCTACAAACTTGCAAAGAACTGACCGTGCCTCGAGTTTGTCCGGATTTTGCCTTTTGACATAGGCCGGACAACCCCATATCTTAACTCGTTTAAAATATGGTCTCTTCCCACTCCATATCTTATATGGTGTGGTAGGTACAGATTTAGATGGAACTTGATTCATTAGGTATGTTGCTGTTTCCAGCGCATAACCCCAGAAGGAAATAGGTAACTCAGCTGTGCTCATCATAGAGCGCACCATATCTAATAGGGTGTGATTCCTTCGTTCAGATACACCGTTGTGCTGTGGTGTATAAGGAGGAGTCAGCTGAGAGAGAATCCCATTCTCTTTTAGGAAGTCCAGGAAATCATTGCTTAAGTATTTTCCTCCTCGATCAGATCGTAGGATTTTAATACTTTTTCCGGTTTGGTTCTCAACTTCTTGTTTATATTCCCTAAATTTCTCAAAAGCTTCTGATTTGTGTTTCATCAAGAACACATATCCGAATCTAGAGAGATCGTCAGTGAATGTAATGAAGTACGAAGAACCATCCCTGGCATGTGTAGACATAGGACCGCATACATCACTATGTATCAGTCCTAAGAGTTCGGTAACTCTTTCTCCGTGTCCCGTAAACGGAGTTTTGGTCATCTTGCCTTTGAGACATGACCGGCAAGTGTCATAAGATGAAAATTCGAAAGGTTTCAAATATCCATCCTTATGCAACTTAGCCAGTCGTGTCACATTGATGTGACCCAGTCTACAATGCCACAAGTAAGATTCGTTCAGTTCTGAACTCTTCCTCTTGTGTGTGTTTGTTATGCTTAGAACTGTTGATTGATTTAGAACATAAATACCATTGCATAACGTGCCTGATCCAACCAACTTTTGGTCACGGAAAATGTTCATAACATTGTCCTGTAATACAAAATTATATCCTTCTTTGCTTAATAAAGAAACCGATATAATGTTGCATATCAGGTTCGGTATGTAATAGCATTCGTTCAGAACCAATATATTACCAGTTGGTAATACAAGGTGATATTCCCCGATAGTCTTAGCTGCAACAATTGCACCATTTCCAACTCTAATGTCTTTATCACCTTCTCCAAGTTCTCTACCTTTCCTTAGCCCATGTAACTGATTACATATATGGGATCCCGACCCGGTATCCAATACCCAGGACGTAGAGCAAATAGAGAAACAGTTCTCAGTAACGAACACACCCGAAGAAAATGCATCAACATTTACTTTCTTCAATCGGGTGGCATGAGAATCCTGGTATTCCCCTATATCCTGTTCATTCCTATAACTCTTATAGGAAAGAACGGAACCAACGTTCCCCAGCACAGTATAACATGCGGGTTCGTTCAATACATCCATATTATTATCTTGATTAAGGCATGAACCGGTCGCTACCTGGAGAGAGAGAGAAGAAAACACTTTAGCGTATGCTCGTGCAAAATCAGATTGGTTATTATCTTATCTAATCAGGATGGCTCCCACTGCTTTTTATCAAATCTTCCTCCAAACCCTAAAAGGAAAGACTAGCCGGGATTAATTACACACTACAAGTTCGCCAATCTTTCAGCCAGGCCAGTGTCGGTACTTTGAGGGAGGTCCCCCGTGCTTTCGCACGAAACTAATTAATGTAAACCTCGTTTTCCCAGAGGCGTAACCTCGTTAACACCTTTCTAGACACCTACTTGATCAGCTAATTGCAATGTGTAAAACTCTCCCAGGAGTAACTCTTACTCGCAGTGGGTATCGGGATCCAACTATCTCATAGAAGGTATGCAATCTCATTGCAAATTTCAACACTCGAAATTCCCGATAATATTTTGCCCCTAGCATCTATGTGACCTTAACATAGTCAACAAATCACAAGTGCTAGTCAAGTTCAACCCGTCATTTCCTGATTGAATTAAACCCACCCGCACGACCCTTAACATAGTCAACAAAGTCGCACGACTACCCTAATCCAATCTGCATCATATGCATAAACAGATAAATACTGGTTAGCTACCGCACACTACGCCTTAACATAGTCAACAAACGCAGCACGAATACTAACTAGTACTTATCTGAAATGACGGAGGGCTACGCAGGTTTTCATAAAACCATGAGCGTAATGAACTTGATATCGTTGTAGAATCAAACGAAGTTTTGAAATGGAGTGATTTTGAGGCTTTTCTAGTTTTGCTAAAGGAGTCACTCCCGGCGAAGGGATCTCGGTCCTTTCCTCGTCGAATGAGGTGTGGGATATATCATATATATCGCTGTACAAAGCAAAAACCTAAAAGCAATCAAAAGCAAACCGAGTCTGTAGCATCTGCCAGTTATTGCTAAAGGAGTCACTCCCGGTGAAGGGATCTCGGTCCTTTCCTCATCGAATAAGGTGCAGGGTATATCATATATACCGCTATGCAAAGCAAGAACTGTAGCTACCTGTTTTATTTTAAAATTCGATTCTACAACATCTTAGGTTTCTTATCTTTCATTAATCACATTAATGAAGTCCCATCATTTAAATACCTAAACATCACAGATAGATATGACGTACACTTATGCCATCCGCATTCGCCTCGATGTCCTCTCGTGCACCGTTAGGTTAGGTAAATAACGACAGAGCAGGGCAGGGCTAGCGCGGGTGTAAAACATAAGTAACGTCTATATAATATATCATATATATCATATACTAAATCCATCACAGAATCGCATCACAGATATCGCAGCAGAATAATCATATGAAATATTGGATATACTAGGACGTCCGTGTTTTCAATACGAGCCAGTATAAATCACGGATTCCACGGTCGTAACGAATAGCCAATCCCACACCCTTAGACCCCTACGAGAGCGGCAAGCAACCCTGCCAATTCTAGGGTTAGGAGACCCGGACTCGACTCCTCGAGTTGGTCTCCCACTGGACCCCAGAACCCGGTTACTTGTGCTCCCCTCCTTCGGTCTATCCTAATGCGGAAAAGTAAATAATATACAAAGGGTGAAAACTTCCGCTACCTGGAAGTGCCCCAAATAAAAGAATATTACATACAAGTTTTTACATGAATGAAAATGAAAAGCACTCATCTCACATAAAAACCCCGGTTATTCAAACACGACGATCCAATATAACATATCCAGCAACACATAACATCACATGTCATCAACGTAAGTAAGTATGCATACCCCAATTGTCTTTGACATATAGCAATGAAACCGGCGATATGAACATACTACACTTACGGTCACAGAAAAGAAAGTGTAAAACTACAACAATTGGAATCCGCAACTACTTTAGACATCGCATGCCTAATTAAATGAAATACTTAGACATCACATGCCTAACAGATATAAATCCCGCATTTTAGTCTCATTATCGAAAACTCTTTTCAATATCATATGGGACTAAACTGCTAAATTTATAACATTCATTCAGTTATCACATAACTGTTTGTGAATTCCAATTATTGTATCACATTCCAGACAAACAGAAAATGTTAAACTTTCTGATCGAACAGTCAAATACCCAAGTTTTCCCGATACAGTCCAACACATGAAATAAGTCTAACAACATTCAGTTCATGCCTCAGTACCGACGGTCCAGCCGTAGAAGGGTCAAGCCAACGCCTCACATGTGGCACGCCGTACTGCCCCAAACCCGAAGGTTCAAAAGGCAGTTCAAGACGGTCACATAATCGAGTTAAGGTTTGTTGTCTTCTAGAGGGTCCATCGCGTTACTTGCACTACTTAGAACGTCGTTAAACTACGGAAAAATCCAACACTTGGAAATTTCCCGACAGGGGAAAATTTGGGTATTTATATCCGATCGAACTTTTTACCATATTCTAAAATTTATCCGGAAAATCAAATAGACAAAATTTGATAACCCGATCGAAACACCGAATCCCCAAAACAACTGCTGAAAATTCAACTCTTGAATAAATATTAAAAAATTCCAGAAAATCCAGCACCGGAAATAATGAATTACAGTAAAAACAGTGAATGATGATGTGAACAAACTGCCGCGGAACCGCCGCAGAAGCAGGGCTTCTGCCGCGGTTCCGCCGCCGTTTAATTGAATCATGCGCCTGAGTTTTTACCGTAATCCTTAGAATTGTTTGCTGAATTTCCTGGACACTTTTAATACACAAAAATCCACATTTTTAAAATCGGGACAGAGAGCAATTTTGCGATCGGGATTCGGGTTCGTTCGGACTTCAAATTCCGTCTGGACTTCGCCAAGGCTCTAGCTAGGCTCTGATACCAGTGAAAGGTTCCTAGGCACTCTAGTAAGGTCTCACAAGGCATCGGACATGCCAATTTAAAATTTTTGTGCCGAGAAACCCTAGACTACGGATCTTTAGACTAGGTGTTTAGGCGAAACGATAAAGCTAGTTAACAAATTAACTATAGGTTAGATGCTACAACCTTTGTAGATCCGGATTTCCACCTCCTTAACTCCACGTGATCATGCCATCGCTGTCCATCACGAACCCTCGACTCATTCGTCGGCTTCATCGGAATAATGTGCGGAATAGGTCGTCGGCTTTGTGTCAAAGACGATCTACGTCGAGGTTGCACTAGTTCAAGCTCCGACTTCACAAACTTGTGAAACTTGTGAAGTAAACACCCAAAACAACTTGGCAAGAGGTAGAGGGTGAAGAAATAGGAGGTGGGTACACTTTAGATTTGGATTTCACTCACTTTTGCTCATGTTGCCATTGATGGCAACTAGTTTTCTCTCTTGAAGAAGAAGGAGAGCAAGAAGAAAGAATATGATAAGTATTGTTAAAAAGAATAATAAAAACAAATACTTATCATGTTCTAACCTAGGTTAAGTGTAGAGAATAAACCATGGTCACTAGAGAGGGTTAGGGTTAAGCATGAAGATAAGGATGGTTGCTAAAAGTCAAAGCTTCATGAAGCTTCAACTAATGACAAAGAAAGCCACCATTCTCATCTTTATCTTTTTCAAATAAATAAACAAACAAATGAATAAATAAATAAATATGCAAAACCCTAATTATCATATTAACCATGGATTAATTCTATACACTTAACAAAATGATCAAGTATCATCAACCATGATACAAAAATGTGCACTAAAATATATCACATATACAATGTGCATCAAGTGAGAAAAATCCGTTTAAAGTGAACCAATACTAGTTAATGCAATGCAATATATCAAATATATAATCATGCATTAAATCATTAAATCAACATTTGATTCAATGATCCGGTCATGTCGCACATAACCGACTAGAATCCAATGTATCGATTTATTGAATCAATGATTCGATAACTAGGTCATATGGAATATAACCAATCGAAACATATATCGCGAGAATGAAATGTGGTATCATATACACACATCATTCTCGGTCCTGCACATATCTCATATGCGCTCCTATTTCGTTTCGCTTGAGCTAGGAAACCTCTGTGTAGGACTCTAAAGACTCGTCAATACGCCGGTAGCAGATGATGATCATATCAAGCACCCACAAGCCGCAAGCGGTCTGCTAAACGTAACGGCCATCCGGGTATTGAGCGATCAGAAGATCGACGAGCTAGCCCGCTCACACTCCTGCGAATCCGACCAGTAACACTTACCGTACAGTCCGGTCTCTTCGTCTGATATGTCGCATATCAAGTCTAGGGGTGGTAAACGTCAGACCCCAATAACCCGATAAGTCGTGCCGATGTGAGGCTCATAACGGGTCGAGAAACTACTGGTAACACTTACCAGCAAATCTCAGATCAGCCCTGGCCAGGGACTTCCCTGCTACGGCCAATCGAGCACAGCGCAACATCAACTCCCAATACCGGGAGAGACGAAACCCCTCCTATCGCTCATTGCCTCCATGTGACTCGGGACTGTGCCCAAAGACCACCGTTTTGCACGCCCTTATGGACGTGGTAAGGTGGAGATCAAAGCACAGTGGGAATCACACAAGACTCTATGACGATCTCGGGTCTACAGACTATCCTGTACAAGTGTCACCTGAGAACTGCCATCTGACGTGAGGTATAATACCATCTGGGAGTTCTCAGCGAGTCCGTCCAGTGTACCCAGTCTCCACTGAGCACCCGTATACCATCTCTGATGTCAAACACCAATGGATATGGGATCATCCATCGCCCATCACATGGGTCGAGAAGCGTATACGCTAGTCTACTCTGGTATATCGATGCCCCGTCTCGATACACCCACGACTAGGGACCTTGAAGGATGTACTTATGGACTACCATGTCCCCACTAGTATGATCTGCATCATAATCCAGGTAGTCAAGTACACATCCTAAGGGCTTTACCAACATGTAACTACAAGATAGTATAAAGAGACTAGTGTACATGTTAAGATAAAGAGTAACCAGATAGCATACTATCATATCGAGCAAGAAAGTCATCTCTATATATGTCCAAGCATCCAATATAATATACAACATCTGTACAATACTGGCCTCTAGGGCATACATACAACTAACATTGTGGGTGATTGATATGATCACCACCTACTGCCGGCGTATTGACGAGTCTTTAGAGTCCTACACAGAGGTTTTCTGGCTCAGGCGAAACGAAATAGGAGCGCATATGAGATATGTGCGGGACCGAGAATAATACCAGTATGTGATACTGTGTTCTATTCTCGCGATTTGTATCATCGGACGGTTATATGTGATCTAGTCGGGTTACCGAATCAAGTGTTGATTCAATATATGATACACTAGATATTAGTCGGTTATATGAGATATGACCGGATCATTAAATCAAGTATTGATTTAATGATTTAATTTATAATTATATATTTGATATATTATTTTACATTAACTAGTATTTGTTCACTTATGATTGATTTTCTTACTTGATGTGCACAAGTTATATATATGATATATGTTTGTGCACTAGTTTATATCATGATTGATGATACATGCAAACTTGGGTGTGTGTATGACTTACACCATGTTTAGGTTAATGGTTGGGTTTTATTTATTTTATTTATTTTTGGCAAAAACAAAATGGTGGCTTTCTTTGTTTTTTTGCTTGAAGCTTCATGAAGCTTTTTAAGCATCTTTGACAAAGTCTAACCATTTTGTTTTGCATGAGATTTTCACTAACCTAACCATTAGCACAAACTAGGGTTTAGTCTCTACAAAGGTTAACTCACCCATGGTTGCATTATGATATACATCACTTGATTATTCATTTTAGTTAATTGATAATTCATTCTTCTTCTTTCTTATTCTTCTTCTTCAAGAAGAAGAAAAACCTTTCTTGAAAATGACTAAGTGATGATTAAGAGTGAGAAATCCAAATCCAAAGTGAACCCACTTCCTATTTCTTCATCCTCTACCACTTGACGTGTAGTATAGGGTGTTCTCTTCACAAAGTTCATGACCAAGTGAAGATGGAGCTTGAGTTTGAGTCTCCTCGACGTAGATCGTCTTCGGCCTCGAAGTCAACGACCTAGCCCGCTCATTTCTCCGAAGAAACCATCGCTAGGGTCCGGGATTCCGATGATCGCAGTGAAGGGACGTCAACACGGAGCATTAGAAGTGAAGGACTAGATCTACAAAGGTTGTTATCCCTTTCACTTAGTAGTAAAGTAGTTTACTTGCTTATAGTTTCGCCTAATCTCTAGTACACGATCTTGCATAGGGTTGTTCGGCACATAAAATTTTTATTTTGGCATGGTTGATGCCTTGTAGGACCTCATGAGTGTGCCTAGGAACCCTACATAATGGACACTGGACAACATACATTACTCTGTATAAGTCCCCTGAGTCTAACAACTCATTCCCTGTGTGTCGTAGGTTGAAAACTGTACTTATGGTTAAGAAGAATTACACCGCTGTTTAATGCTCCTTACCTAACCATCCACTGATATAGGTAAATATCATAGACATAATTTCAAAAAGTTATATCTCACTCTATAAAAATAGACGTACAGATATTTCAATTTGAAATTGGTGCTAAACAACGGATATTCAAAACCAAATATTTGCCGTCCGGCAAACTACCAAGGCGATTTCCTCTAATATCACCAATTACAATGAATCCCGATATAATGAGGATGATCACCTAATTCCCAATAACTTACTCCCACTCATCATCTGTAATACCATACAGATGTGAGAATCAAACCTGGTAAATACATACCCTGGAGCGGGGGCTAATTGGGAAATCAGTTTTCCTTTAACAAAACACAGTGAAATTGAAACATGTAAATATTTCGTAGGGATTTCCGGGTATTCCTAGTAATGCCTCTTCCATTATCAGATTCACAACTGTAACCGTATATTTCTTTTTCATCTCTCCAAATCCCTTTATATGTCTTTAGTCATTACCTTCTGTACACCCCTTTAGGCCAAATGGTTTTCTTCCTTCCCTACCGTTCGGCACCAGCCTATGGTTTGGAAGAAGACTATCCAATAAGCGTAATAGGTGTACTGTCCAAATCCTAAGAGTACTCGTAACCTGAGAGAAGGTGAAGATAAAAGACAACTGAATAAACCTTATTCTTATTTCTCCTGAACCAGAATCCATCCCCGAACTGGAACAAGTTCCTTCGAGTTCGTATATAACCATACGATGGAGTATCCAATAAACTATGGATCTTCGTAGTGATACGGAGTGTTCTGGAGAAATGCAAAGGTGATGTAGGATTGGCGAAGAAATACTTGGTTTGGTCGTGAATAGCAGTCACAATTTACTTTGCCCTCTTACTAATCCCTTTATTTGCCTTTACTTAATACCTTCTGTACACCTTTTAGGCTAAATGGTTTTCTTAATTCCCTACTGTTCGGCACCTGCCTATGGTTTGGATGAAGACTATCCAATAAGCGTAATAGGTGTACTGTCCTAATCCAAGGAACACTCCCAACCTGAGAGAAGGTAAAAGGAAAAGACAACTGAATAGTCCTATTCGTTTTCTCCAGAACCGGAAACCATCCTCGAATAAATTCTTTCGAGTTCGTATATAACCAAACGATGGTTTTATCCAATGGAAGTGGACGTTCATAGTAATACGGGGTGTTCTGGAGAAAAGGGTAAAAGTAGGAGTGACAATGAGGTATGCAACTCTGACAATCCAAAAGCCAGTATTTTAACAAGGTTCGGTTAATCTTGGTCACTGAGTCATAGTCAAGGGTCCGGCCATGGTCGCTGCCAAAGAGAGAGAGAAAAGAAACACTCTGTGTTCACTTTAAGCTAGATCAGAATGGTTATCACTTTATCTAATCAGGAAACCTCCAACTGTAACCTCAAATTCTCCTCCAAACCTGAAAGAAGAATTAGTCGGGAACACCCGAGGAGTAAACCAACTCATCAGTGGGAATCGGGATCCAACTATCATCGCATGATAACGTGATGGAATCCACTCACGTTATCACACTCCAGATGGTTTGCGCATATCTGGCATGTTTTAGATTCTTTAGAAACTCCCGATGTGATTTTTACCCCATGCTCTTATGACCTTGACTTTGGCCAACAAATCATAAGTCACATGTCAAGTTCTACCCGTCATTATCCAAGTTAATTTGAACCCACCCGTACCTTCCCTTGACTTTGGCCAACAAGGCAGTACGACTGTCCCAAACCAACGCATCTATCTATGCAACAGAAAAGTAACAAATAGCTACCATATACTATGCCTTGACTTTGGCCAACAAACATAGCATGATTACTAAGTGCTACCCGTCTGAAATGACGGAGGGCTACGAATGTTTTTTGGCGAAAAACCTTTAACGTAATGAACTTGATATCGTTGAAGGAACCGGATAGCTTTATAAAAATATAGTGGCGAACACCTTTGCTAAAGAGGTCACTCCCGGTGAAGGGATCTCGGCTCTTTCCCTGTAGAATGAGGTGCAGGATATTCCAAATGAATACCGCGATGCAAAGCAAAAGGCAATCAGCTATAGTGAAGTTATTACACCGACGCAAACTTCTGTCCAAGGGGTCACTCCCGGTGAAGGGATCTCGGCCCTTGCCTCGTCGACTGAGATGCAGGATATTCCAACTGAATACCACTGTGCAAAACAAAAGAGAACGTCCTTGCAATAACAGCTTTTTTTTGAAAAATATTCCAACAACATCAGAATAGGTTTGTTTCGCTTGCATTGATCCGAATCAACGCAGTCCCATCAATTGATCACACCATAAAAGAACGAAAATATGATGTACGTATACGCCATTCGCATCACCCGTTAGGTTACTTAACTAACGACAGAACGGGGACTGGACTAGCGCGGGTGTAAAACATATACAACATCTACTAGTATATATATCAATATATAATATTCGCTCAAGGCGTGATAAAATGCAACATCACAGAAAGTAATCAGCATCACAGAACAATACAGATAATCTGGGATCCCCGGGTTTCATAGAGCCGCTACTGAAACCCGACGTTCCCCTGGTCGTGTGGATAGCCTGTGCAATGAAATCCTAGACCCCTACGGACGCGGCAAGTTACCCGCCAAAACTTGAAGCGAGGCAGTCCCCTTCAACAACGTGAACGGACCACCCAGCATTTCACGGAATCCGGTAACTAGAGCACCCCTCTTTGGGTCAACCTGTGCCCCATACGGGTGCGGCGAATAGCCCGTCAATTCTAGAGTGAAGCCCCTTCCGTCTCAAAGCCATGAGATGCAGGTTCGTTGCCCTCTAGAACCCGGCTATCCGTGCACCCCACCGCGGGGTAATCCTAGTACAGAAAGTAAAAATATACAACGGGTACATCGACCTCAGCCCGGTCGTGCCCCAAAAGAATAATATACAAACAGGCAGTGACGGCAGTCCACATGTTGGACACTCACCCCGCAATATCAAATGTACAAATACAACCAAACTGTACTACCATTGCATCCAGGCTATCCACCACGACAAATCCGCAACATCACAGCACAACACAGAACATCAACGTTAATGTCACGTTCGCAAATCCGTCTAAAAGGGCTATAGCAATTAGACAGGATTTACCGATAAAATGACATTCACAGTCGCAGATATAATGTAAATACTGTGAACTAACTTGTTTAAAACTTTCGATCAACAAAATTTCCAGAAGTGGGCCCCAAGCACAACTGCAGCACTCAAAATAATCTGGGCCCAAACAGAATATACCAAAACCCCCAATTCCAACACAGAGACATACTGAAGAAATTTGGTGCATTGTGGCTACAGTACGTCGGCGGTTCCGCGGCCAAAACGTGGTTACGGCCGCGGATCCGCCGCGCTACAGTGAAATCAGCCGACCAAATTTCTCCTGTTCTCTTGAAAAAGCCTGCACATATTTCTGCAACATACCAAATAATTTTTCGAGCCCAAATGAAAATCGACAGAAAGTGCAGTTTTGAAATTGTGGTTTTTGGAATTTTTCTTCGATCGAAGTTCTAAACACGTTAGAGAAAGCTAGTAAAGGTTAATGGCGTGGCTCTGATACCATGTAAGTTTACGGTAGCCCCGGCCATCTTTCCGAGGCCAAAATACGGAAACGAAAAACTTTTTCAAACTTGAAAAACGGCGCTATCGTATGCTTTAAACCCGGATCGGACCATTAACCTACTACTAGCTACAAGATAGAGGGTTGGAATGCTATACCGATCGATCCGTGTCCTTCCGTCTTTGGCAACCATCCCAAGCTCCTCGCGGCATCTCCGGTCTCGATCTCCTCGTCGGAAAAGGCACCACATCATCGATTCCTTTTACGGTCTCCCGCTTCATCCGAAGCAACTCGGGCACGAAGTGTGCTAGCCGACGTGTCCAAGGTCTTGTAGAGAATGTTTGTGATCACTTTGCCTCTTGCATCCAAGAGTTTGGATGGAGGTAGAAGGTGTTGCTATTAATGGAGAATGTAAGCTAGAGGAAGAAGAAGAAGAGAAGACTTTCTCTTCTTGTTATCTTTTCTTGTGATAGAATGAGAGTGAGAGAGAGTGTGAGATGATAAAAATACAAGACCAAAACAACAACCATGGCAGCCCCCCTCTCTCTCTTCCTCTCATATCATCACAAATCAATCCATTAATGTGACATATTTTCTAAAAAAGAGACAATGAGTCAAAGTATATGTTTATATCACATTAATGCATCTAATGATGATTTCTAGCTCACTAATTCCGTTATCCAAAAATTAAACCAAATGTTTGGTCCAAAAAAAAGATCCGGCAACATCTAAAGTAACCTTGTGACGGATCACATGGATACCCCTCACCTGTATACACATGCCTGCATCCGCATTCCGACTGAATGCGAATGCGATAAGACTAAAGTAATCCAACAAATCTAATACTAGGATCCGGCTTAAACCAAAGCCCACTAGTATGATCCGTCCGATCATGATCCGTGCAATACCGCACGTATATGATCGAACCCTGCCATATATCATACGGCCTCTACAACGTTTCGCCCGAAACTTGAGAAACTGTCTGTGGGGGACTTTAAAGACTCGTCAATACATTGGCTGTAGATTTGACCACTAGCACGTCAGAGGAACTAGCTGTACGTAACGGGCTACCACGTATTGACTAAAAGGGAGGTCGATGAGCGTACTCATCCTGTCACCCTACTGAGCCTATCAGTGACAATATTCGTACAGTCCGGTCCGTTCGTCTATGAGCATCGCATGGCGGGACTAGGGGGTTGGTAAAAGTCAGACCCCCAAAAGCTGTACAAGTCGTGTCGGAGTGTAGTCCAGAACACCCTGACATACTACTGGAATACCTACCAGTAAATCTCCTGCCTTGGCCAAGGACTTTCGTGTAATGGCTCTCCTAGACACAGCGCGATCTCACCCCCAATACCGGGAGAGACGAAACCCCTACAGATCCGCTCACTGCCTCCAAGTGGATCAGGACTGTACCCAACTAAAACCTGTTTGCACGACTCCTTTGAGCCGTGGTAGGGTAGTAATCAAAGCACAGTGGGAACTCACACAAGACAAATGACGATCTCAGGTCGATGAACTAACCTGTACACATGTCACCAGGGAACTGCTATCTGACGTCAGGTATAATACCAACTAGCATGTTTCCGGCGAGTCCTGTCCGGTGTACTTATAACCCAATGAGCACCTGTATACATCTTAGGTGATCCAACTGACATCAATGGCTTATGAGACCAGCCACCGCCCCTCGTCGGGGTCTCAGCTATTTACACTAGTCTACTCCGGAGTATCGATGCCCTGTCTCGAAAACTCCCACGACTAGGGACCACTTTAAGCATGTGCTTATAGACCCCAGCTCCCCCGTATATGATCGCTATCAAACTGCTGGCCGTCAAGCAACAATCCTAAGGGCTCTACCAACGTGCAATAGTGATCTGTAATGTCACCTAAAGCAGTACACAATGATAAAGATAAACCAGATAGCATACTATCATCTTGAGTAAGACTGTCCTACCGGTATAGGTCCTCCCTCAATCATTGCAATCACGTGCCTGTGATCCAATAATTGACTCTGAGGGCACTATATCCAACATGCATGCCAAACTCTTTTTCCAATCGCCATGTATTGCGTGTATCACTGCACAGTGGCGGACATCTATTGTAAGAAAATAACTATATATATGTATAAATATATCTTTTATTTAATATACACGTCCCGCCGTTTTGAAAATAGAAGCATTTCCTTTATAATTGTTATGTGTCATCTCTGACACGTAGGCAAATACTGAGACTACAGCTCCTTTTTGGAAATCCTTTCGATAACTATCGATGCATGGAAAAACATATTCAAGTACCGTCTTCTGACTAGTCCTGCTCAGCTACTGTACCAAATGGTAAATATCATGAAACATACTGCTCAAAGGAAATCAATCCCAAAAGGTATATAAGACTGCCACATACGTCTGGTGCGCACGGAAATCGAAATCAATGAATGTGCCATAAATGTGCACAGAAACAAAATCTAAGTACAACGGTTGTGCACGAACACCTGTCAAAGGCAACGGGTGTGCCTGACAAGCAATATCTGGTGCATCAGATATGCACGAAGAATCTCGATTCAGTGCATCTGGTGTGCACTAAAATCGCATCAGGCGCCCAAGCGTGCACAAGAATCCAAATCAAGTGCATAGGTGCACGAAAACAATTATCGAGTATCATAATCGAAATCGACGGTATACAACACATCTCAATCCAAATCCAAATCAGGTATACCTTGGCATATAATCTCACAACCATGTGCATCAACGTACACAAAATGGAATCAAAATACTGAAAGTGCTTGGAAACTAAGCCGAAAGAATAAGTCAAATCACATGAATACTATAAGTATGAAATCAAAATCAACATTTCGAATGACATCAAATCGAAGTCAAGTGCAACTGTGGTGCACAAAATCTCAATCATGTAATTAAATCGCCCAAAATACCGAAATCAAAAATGACGAAAATAGTCCCGCTCTAGTACATCCTCTAAAGATCTCTGGCCAACTGTCATGGTCAATCATAACATGTCTCGTCGACGATGCCGAACTCTGGCCCACTGGATGTGCGCAATATGACCGATGCTGGGTCCAAGTCTTCTCGTATAGTATTCTAGAAAGGTTCTGTCGAGGTATCCTCGAAATCTCGTTTCTGCCGAACTGCCCGGAAGTTATCACCCTTTACTAAATCTATTTCTTGTTCCGGAACGACTGCATATTCATCGCGACTCTTTCTGGAAGATATATCCATATACAACGCCTCTGCATGCGTATCACATCTCTGATGTCAACAGAGTGTAACGTCATCTCATCAAGATCTTGTACGAACCTCTTACTCCATTTTCCCCTAATGTCGACTGATTCGGACTCGTCTCTTCGTGGATGCGTGGACTACGCTCCAACGGCTATACTTGTATCTGGAGTCTCCTAAGCAATGTATCCCATCATATGATATCCGAATGATGTCGAACCTTTTGATCGATTCGTCAAAGTTCCATAATCCCCCAAGAGCTCAACTTCTTGAGTACAGTATTGTAACGCTTTGGAATTCGTTTAGGTTAATTTCGCATTAATTAGCTTTAATGCGTGTTTTTCATAAAATCTCGTAAATTTTAAATTTCAACTTAAACTAAAATAAAATCAGTTTTAATTGTGATAAGATGTGTTTTTATATATAAATGAGTTTTATTAATTATAAATTAACATAGGGTTCACTTAATTAGAAATTTTCCTTAATTACTTTTTCCTAAGCAAGGATTAGTGTAACTTGCATGCACACTTAACACATTTTGTAACACATGTTTCATTTTCCCACTTCATTCAAATTATCATTTCTTTCCCTTATAAAACCATAACTAAATAAAACAATAAAGAAAAATAGAAAATGAGTGAAAAGAGAGAGCATGGGGGGCATTTATTATAGCATGGTGAGCTTTTGACTTTTGGCATTCTCTCTCTGACACTCTCTCTCATCATTTCAAGCAGCAGCAGTAGCAACCCCAGCAGGAACCTAGCTCCCCCTTCATCTCTTCTCCTCCTCTCATCAATTTCTAATACAAACCTTCATTAAAAACACATCTACTCTCACACCAAACTCACTTCAATCACTCTTTTGTGGATTTTTGGAGCCAAATATGAACTCTTAGGACAAGACCAGCAAGTGTGCCACTACTTGACCTATTGTGAGGTATAAAGCCCACTTTAATCACCTCTTTGCTAACCTTGTAGTTATTTTAGCTTAATTTAGTGTTTTTATGGGGTTTTAGTGCTAATTAGATGGTTTAAGTGGTGATTAGGATATATTAGGGTTTTTATGGCTTGATTAGCTTAACTAAGTGTTGTTAGTGTCATTTGATCCTAGAAATTGTTTCAGGTTACACTAAAACACCATAATGTATTAATTTTGTGTTAAATTACCGTTTTAATTAAGATTAGTGCTCTGTTGTGATCTGCTTTCAACCCGGTTGTTTTAGGAAAAAGTTGCATTTACTGGAGCATGTTCACTTGACCTAGACCACACACAGAAAGCACGAGACCCCTATTCCTTGTCCAGGCCGCAAATTTATTAGATTTGGCCGCAAATTCCGGCTAGAGGAGTGAGTTGGGTGTCGGGGTTTGGGCCAGGGGAGTCTGCTACATATCTAGGGTGTTTGGTATATGCAACTTTTCCTAATTCAACTCGAGTCGAAATCTGGGATCAAATACCTTATTTCCGAAACTTTTGAGCTTGCGCGACATGTTTGTTATTTGAGTGCGTTTAGTGTTTGCTGTGTGTCACAGCGTGCTAGGGTAGTTTCAGACACGTATTCACACGTTTTAGGTATCGTATACACACGCGTTTAGTTCGCGACGTGAGTTTCTCGTTTGGTTTTGATATCGCGTTTTTGCATGATTTTAGCTTATGTGTACTCTTTGTATAAATTCTAGATTCGCAGGCGGGTACGTCAGATGCCTCAAAGAAGGGGAAGTAAGTAGTCGGCTACATTTAGCACGAGACTACGGTGAGTAGATTTAACATCTACGGGGAAGTCGTCCGTATTGCGTTAAGCGTCAGGGCTTGATAGGATATTGTAGTCGCGTATGTATATTTAGATATATGTATTGCTTGTCCATATGTACTATTGTAGCATACCCATCTTTTGTTGCATATAGAAATAGTAGTTATGTAACACCACACTGACAGTAACGGTTCAAGCTGCACGAGCACTATTTGTATGTTACACCCACACCGTTAGTGATTGCCATGACACTGGCGCTATAGGATTGCTACGAACCATACATCGTTTTGATTACCTCCTCATTGATGATTAGACATGATTATGTCCCATATTGGCACATATACATACCGTACACTCATTCTTGCATATATATACATCCTTGTGCATCCATGCCTACATACATACATACTCTTGCACATACATAGATGATGCTGACTTTGATTTGAAAAATTGGGGAACGCATGAAATGTTTTCAAATGGATCCTTTTAAAAGAGCGGTTTTCCCCTTTTACTCATAGTATGATTTTATGCGGAATACGGCACATTGCATGGATTTACGCATTGAGTTTTGGATTCGTATGATTTCTGGATTTGAGAACCGTGGTATTATTTTAAGAAAATATATACTGTTTTGAAAACCCGGTTTCTCTTGATATGATATTTCAGTGTGTCCACCATGCGTTTACTCGGTTCTGAGACGTGTGACATGTGAACCCGATTCGAGGAGTAGGATGAGGCCGATTGCGGGTACATGGTGGAACCGGTATGGTACCCCGGAGCAAGAAAGGGATGTTGTGTATACAGACGGTGAGCATGGCAGAGGAACTACTACCTACCGGTGATTTGTTGGACCTGGCGGTTATCCGGAGGATACCGAACAGAGTCGAGAGATGGATACGGGCCGACCCGTACTGCTGGGGCCGAGGGCCGATTCCGCAGACGGAGCCCATAGGCCGATCCGGACTGACGCAGCCCGATATATGAGGATTTGTGTGTCGATGCTGGACACGAGTATTTCATGATGTTTTCAGGTGCCGATGTTGAGCACCCCGCTTTTATGAGATTTACAGGATTGAGGGCCGGATAGAGTGACGGCGCCTGAGTCATCGGGATTTTGGGGTGTTTTTGGTAGACATCGGGGTTTTCCGCGATGATGATTCGTGTAGATCATATTTTATCACATGCTCAGTATTTATTGTTATGCATTGCATCATGTGGTCATAGTACCTGATAGAGTACTTTGCATGATTATGGCATAACCAGTTCATCATATAGATGTTATCAGCATGCACATGTTAGAGTATAGTAACACGTGCATACCTGCAATTACCTTTATATGTTATCTACTATTCACGAGTTGGCAACTCACCCCCCGTTGTGCCACAGTGTTTGCAGGTCGACCTTCGGAGTAGTTGCGGCAGGGCTATCTCTTGTATCTTTTTTCTACGGATACCACTACATTTGGCGTGTGAGCCGTTTTTCCGATAGGTGGGTCGCGGTATCCGTTTATTTTTCCATTTTTACACTATGTTGTATCTAGTACTCTCCATCTACTATTTCATGTATTGACTTAGAGACCAGTCTGAGGACGATGTTGTATATTATTTGTACTCTGGACGTCGAGCTCATGTGAGCCGGCTTTATTTATTTATGCAGTTTTATCTTTTATGATGTTTTTCACTTATATTTGCTCATTTCTTCGCAACGACGCCGTATATTATCATGTTTTGTACCCGTTTTCGGGGCTAGTTTTTACAAAGTAGGTGCTTCCGAAATTTTTATGAAAATAACTTAAACTTTAAGGATTTTTACTCAAGGTTTTCTAAATGTTTTAAACTAATGTTTTTCTTCACTCACTATTTTAATGATTTGATTTCTAGGTTGTGGCTTACTTAATCGCGTTACGCCTATAGAAGTTATGTGCTTAAGTGCCGATCATGGGCCGAATATCGGGTCGTGAAAAGTTTAATAGTATTCCAGTATATGCCACAGTACCTATAGACCAGCCGTAGAAGGGCAAACCCAAGCCTCATCAATGGTACTGCTGAACTGCTGCAAACCCTAAGGTTTCAAAGCGTTCTCATGGTTATTATATCGAGTTAGGGTTGCATTCTTCTAGAGGGTCCAAGGAATTACTTGCATGTTTCTCTGAATACTTTAAACTTAGAAAAATGGGTTTCTAACATTCGATCGTTTTCTATCGACTCCCAACGTACCTGCGTGAAATCGTCTATAGCTGGAATCAATCAATCTGATGACCTCGCATCGTGGTAGGCAACGGATCACATGTACTAGTCATTTCCTCCCTGGGTGACTAGCGATCTTCTATCATATCTCTAAGTACAACTCGTACGATAATAGCTCCAACATCTGGGGCGATATCTCATCATTCATAGCAACAACTGGCTCATTCGTCCGCACGCTGAATAGTGCCTCAACCATCAAGTATAATCGGGGCATTGACGGTCATCACATTCTGGCTGGCCTCTACTGGTGGCCCAATTCTCTGGTGTTGATCTGCACATCCGAGAAATCTTGTAAAAGCGATCCATCAAACGCTCATAGCACGAAAACACAATAAAACAACACATCTATGCAAATCGTGTGTCCCTGGAATCGTGCCCTGGTCAGTCCTCGCCCGTGACGAGCTCATGCTGACGTAACTCTAGCCGTAGCACTCTCTTCCCGTATAATCATGGCATCAAAACCATAACTAATAATGATGAGGATAGATCATAGGAATGAATATAATGTTGTGCAAGGAAATGTACATCCTAAGGTTTCTTAAGCGGAGTAGCGTATCATAAGTATGCCGCGGAACATACACACGGTACGTCTCTCTCCTGAAGTCACCTACTCCATCAACCAAGGTCAACCTACGTGACGAAATTTCAAGTCAATACTCTCTCGACCAAGTCTATGTTCCGCAAGGTCAAGCGTAGATTCCTTATATATACAAACGCACAAGGCTCTGCATAGTTAAACATAGACTCGAACCAAGATTAACTTAGCGCTCTGATACCAACTTTGTCACGACCTGAAATGGTACGTGACTGGCATTTGAATCATATGAAGTCTATAGGACCCTATCTAATTCAAGTCAGCCAAAAAACCAGAAATCTAAACCATTTTAAATAGAAGAAGGTGAAAGAACTTGTTTAAAAGTTGCATATAATCATTTTAAAAAGTCGTTGTAAACATTTTTAAATCATCATATCTTTTCCGAAAATTTCGGCACAGTCTCCTTTGTAAATACTGGCCCCAAAAGGGGTACAACATGAATAATGTGAATAAAGTCATCCCTAAGCGGGAGCTAGCTCTTGGTCAATTGACGGTCACAACCACGCAAGCAATAAAATACAACGCCGAAGGGCAAGGATCAAAACTCAAAAGGAAACTCAAATCATCAAGAAAACTATAACAATACAACGTGCGACTCTTAGGTCGAAAGAATATACAACTGGTTTTCTAAGTCTGAAATAATATACAAGTCTGGTTGATAGAGTTTTACTAGATACAACTGAATATAAATATACAACGTTGGTCACGATGTGAGTGAACCCACCTGTGAAAGCAATCACCCGGAATGGGAGCAGTATGCCAGAAAGCCGCAATGAAACCTGTACGGCAAAAACCTGCAAGAACTGTGGCATAACGGGGTTGAGTGGCCAACTCGTGAGTAGAAAACATCACAGAGAAGAAATCGTATGTATGGCTTAGTCCTAGGTCAATACGATCAGTAGTATATATCCTCAATACGATAAAGACTGAAGCATGATAAGGTGGAAAGGGTAAACATCTAAACATAAGTGTAATACCAAGTGCTCGTGTCAGTGCCTCAGGTAGCAACATATCATAAATATGAGGTATGATCAATGTAATCAACATGAATCAATGTCAACTATATCATGAAGTCTATAAGTATGTGGTATCATCCAACTATGAAATCAAGGCCTATATGCATGTGGATCTCGTCCATGTGTCAACCAATAACACAACAACATCATGCATGTAAAAGTCTTAAAAGAAAATGCACGAAAATATGAGGATATAAATCAACGTGTGTCCCTCGCGACACATCAAAATCATGGAACCTGAGTGTCCAGCATCGACACTCGAAACATCACGAAACCCGTGCCCAGCATCGGCACGTAAATCCTCATATCTCTCGGGCTCCGTCAGTCCGGATCATCCCATAACATCTCTCGACTCTGGTCGGTATCCTTCGGATAACCGCCAGGTCCAACCAATCACTGGTAGGTACTAGCCACCCTGCCAGGCTCATCGTCTACTCCACGAAAAACATTTCTCGCCCCGGGGAACCATACTGGGTCCACCATGAAGCCGCAAATGGATCATCCACCTTCTCGAATCGGTTCTCTATCATACGTCTCAGAACCGAGAAAACGCATGGTTGACGCACTGAAATATCATATCAAAAGAATCCGGGTTTTTTAAACAATACATACTTTCTTTTGAAATATCCACGGTTCTCAATCCAGAAATCTCATGAAAACAGCATATCTCAATACGTATAATCAAAGCATGATGTATGCAACATCTAACAGAAATGTAAGCATATCCGTATATCATACAACATGGAACAGTAATATGCACATATCAAGGAAAAACCGCTCTTTCAAATGAATCCAGTTTTAAAATATATCTTGCGGTTCCCAAATCTCCAAAATCAAGCCAGAATAATCTATGTATGTGCAAATATGTATGTATGCAAGTATGGGTGTACAATATGTATGTATGCAAGTATGGGTGTACAATACGTATGTACGCAAGTATGGGTGTACAATACGTATGTACGCAAGTATGGGTGTACAATATGTATGTACGTAAGTATGTCATGCAAGGAGTCATATCCTGATGAAACAATCCTACTGTGTAGTGACATGGCAATTATCGATGATGAAGTGTGTGAGCCGACAAGCAGGTGTACGTGGAGCATACGCATCATCGGTAATGGTGCTGGTGTCTTGACAGCATGGGTTTAATATAATATAAATCACAAGTATATAAGCATGCAATGCGCTAGTAACAACATGAATATATGGAAATGGAAGGTAAATGCAACAATAAGGAATCTATATTAGTTATACGAGTCATACAGTTTGTTATTTGAAATCACACGAATCGCGGTGTTTTAAAAAATAGGGGCTACGGTGTTTTTTTTAAGAAAAAGGGCATGTCCTTTGAAATATCCGTAGAATCCCTTGGCATGTCTTTAAAATACTCACGATCCGTTAGTTTTGAAATAGATATGACTCGAGTCTAGTCTAACATCTATAAATAGCTACAGGACTAAACTAACAGACTCATCGAAAGGTTAAGGGAAAACCACCTAAGTCTGAGTCGATATATATAAATATAATAGTCGGTGATCCCGCCTCAATAGTATCACATACGATACAATAT
Organism: Agapanthus africanus; assembly: GCA_030015575.1. NCBI lineage: Eukaryota > Viridiplantae > Streptophyta > Magnoliopsida > Asparagales > Amaryllidaceae > Agapanthus > Agapanthus africanus. The sequence goes on from JASDDO010000016.1 coordinate 293,304,602, forward strand.
ATAACATGACATCCTCGAATCAAGAGTGCAGATCTATCATCAATATAAAGCTCGTACGGTAAATCCATCATACGACATTCCAATCTAGGTACAGGTCGAATCTCACATTTATCTCATCATTTATCTGGTATCCTTATCATCATATCCTATTTTATGGGTACTGATCAAGGTCTAGTACAAACTGATACCATCTGCATATATATATATATATATATATATATATATATATATATATATATATATATATATGCGTGTATGAAAACACACGCCTAAAGTCCCGCTATAATCTCATGTCGTATTTCATAATACGAATCAAGACATATCACCGATCTCAAGGCATCATGCCTAATCTCATCGACTCATCTCCAAGTACCATGTACAATCCTCATCATCCATGTATAGGTATACGTATATACATATATATAGTCCTATACCTATTTGTGTGTGTATATATACATATCCCCGTATACCCATAAGTAAAACATAGTATGCATGTGTGTGCATGTGGGTGTAAACCTCATTCTAGGGTTCAAGACTAAACTAACTAACTACACTATCATCCAAGTACACTAAAGTTATCCATGACTCCCCAAAGTCTATCTAGATAATCATAAACTCACAATAAACATATAAATATATCCATATAATATATACCATACACTAAACTATAAACTGCGGGGGTGCTATACACCATCCATCCGACTTCCCCCGTAGAAATAGATCTACTCACCTTGATTCTCGCTTGATGGAGTCGATGATGCCATGCTCATCCTTGTCGTCTTGAAATCCACGTGGGGGTACCTTTAACAAATACAAAATCATAAATGCGTATTAAAATCAAGTCAGAAAACCAAAACGGCACACATTTCGCTCATAGGGTAAAACCTATAGCCTGCGCCTACAAAACTACCAAACAACCCCCCTCGCTGACGTACAAACATCATACGACGGAACAAAAAATCAAATACCAAATCTCAATCTAAAATAAAGTCGCAAAACATTGCAGCAACTCAAGAAAATGGTCCCAGATTTTACCCTAAGTGAAATTAGCTAATTTTGCACATATGGAGGGTCTAATATACGGGAGATAAAGCCCTGGACCAAAAACGGATCATTTCCACTCTACCGAGGCCGTAATTTGCAGCCAAAATGAGTTAATTTGCGGCCAAAACTTAGAGTGGGGGTCTCAGGTTTTGGGTATAGGTTCTAGGTGTTGGATATAGTGCCCTCAAAGTCAATTTTTGGATCGCAGGTACGTGATTGCAATGATTGAGAAGGACCTATACCGGTAGGACAGTCTTACTCGAGATGATAGTATGCTATCTGGTTTGCCTTTATCAGTCGTGTATAGGTTCAGGTGACTGATCACGATTACACGATGATAGAGCCCTTAGGATCTTGCTTGACTACCAAGAGTATGAGGGCGATCATATACGTGAGAGTTGGCTAGTCCATAAGCAAATCCTTAATAGTGGTCCCTAGTCATGGGAGTTTCGAGACAGGGCATCGATACTCCGCAGTAGACTAGTGTATACAGTCGAGACCCCGACGAGGGGCGGTGGCCGGTCTAACAAGCCACTGGTGTCAGTTGGATCACCTAAGATGTATACAGGTGCTCATTGGGTTATGAGTACACCGGACAGGACTCGTCGGGAACCTGCTAGTTGGTATTATACATATCGTCAGATAGAAGTTCCCCGGTGACATGTGTACAGGTTAGTTCGTCGACCTGAGGTCGTCATTTGTCTCGTGTGAGTTCCTACTATACTTTGATTTCTACCCTACCACGTCTCAAAGGAGTCGTGCAAACAGGTAGTTTTTGGGTACAGTCCCGAGCCACATGGAGGCACGTGAGCGGATCGGCAGGGGATTCGTCTCTCCCGGTATTGGGGGTGGAGATCGTGCTGTGTCTAGGAAAGCCATTACACCAGGTCCTTGGCTAAGGCTGGTGAGATTTACTGGTAGGTACTCCGGTAGTTTCTCAGGGTGTTCAGGGCTTGTCTCCGACAGGACTTATACCGCTATTGGGGGTCTAACGTTACTAGCCCCCTAGGCAGCATATGCGATACTCATAGACGAACGGACCGGCCTGTATATACATTGTCACTGTTAGGCACTGTAGGGTTTCCGGATGAGTTCGCTCATCGGCCTCCCTTGAGGTCAGTCCATGGGCAGCCGTTACGCACAGCTAGTGCCGCTGACGGCTTATTGTTAAACCCACTGCCAGGGTACTGACGAGTCATTAGAGTCCCCCACAGACTGTTTCCCAAGTTCGGGCGAAACATTTTAGAGGCCGTATGGTTTTATGGCAGGGTTCGGAAATTGCACGTGCGTTTACGCACGTGTCATTTTTCGGGCAGATAATACTGGTGGGCTTTGGTTTTAGTCGGATCCATGTATTATACTTAGTAGATATAATATCTTTGTCTCAGTTGCATTTGTATTCGGTCGTAATACAAATGCGGGTATATTTATATAGTTACGGGGTTATCCTGAAATTCGTTTCGGGATCACCTTTGGAAGTTGCCGGTTTCCAGTTTTCTATCAACCATATTTAACATTCGGTTAAATGCGGATTTATCTTTTCTTGATGAGTGTGGATGGTTCTAGATGTGTCTAGAAGAGGTGACTAGGTTAGAGTGGTGTTATTATTTCATTGGTTGCATTTAATGAAAGGATGACTAAGGTTATGAGTCATTGTTTTCATTAATGCATTTTGTAAAGCTTAAGATATTTATTCTTGATATTTTTGTGAGAAGCTTTTTTATGGTCACCACTTGCTCCTACCATCACCCCCCCTCCTCATATATGGCCGGCCCCTCCCCTCCTCATCACTCACTCTCACTTGATTGGAAAAAAGGATGATAGTTTTTTGTGTATGGAAATTTCATAGTTCATTTCCATTACACGATTCAAATGGCAACCTCATTAACCGTTCGTCCATGGCTTTGGACGAAGTGAGACAAAGTGTTCTACTCATTCTCTACATCAATCTTGGTCATCTCTTTTAGCAAACTTGATGACCGAGTTGCCTCGAGTCAGAGGCGGGAGCCTGTTTAATGATTTGATGACGTGGTGCCACCTGGACGAGAAGATCGGAGATCGATGAGATTTGAGTAGCCGCAACGGAGCGTGGGATGATGGTTAAAGAACGAAGGACTCGGATCGTTCGGTATAACCTTTCTACCCTCTTTGTAGTTTGTTAGTTTAGCGTTAATGGCAGATCCGGGTTTTAGTATGCGATAGTGCCAGTTATAAAAGTTTTTGTTCCGCAATTGGCGTCGGTTTGGAGGCCGGGGCGCTAAAGTAGACTTACATGGTATCAGAGCCTCGCCATTAAGCTTTACTAACTTGTGCTAACGCGTTTAAAATATCGATCGAACGGAATTTCGAAAACTACAATTTTCTGGGTAAAAGTTTCTGTCGATTTTTAAAAGGGTCTAAAAATTATTTTGCATATCACAGAAAACAGAGAAGGCTTTTCTAAGAATACTGGTGAAATTTGGTCAACTATTGACTCCAAAGCGCCGCGTAACCGCCGCACAAACCCTAGTTTGGCCGCGGTTCCGCGGCCGTTTTAGAGCTACAGTGAACCATTTTTCTACAGTAAGTTCTACACAGTAAATTGTGGTTTTTGGTATATTTCTTTTGGGCCCATATTTTGTTACTGTACAGCAGATGTACATGGGGTCCACTTCGGGAAATTTTTTTCGATCGAAATTTAAACATGTTAGTGTACAGTACTTACATTATATCTCCGACCGGGAATGTCATTTGAGCGGTAAATTGTGTCTAATTGCTATAGTCCTTTTAGACAGATTTGCGAACGTGACATTCGCGTTGATGTTCTGTGTTGTGGTGTGATGTTGTGGATTTGTCGTGGTGGATATCAGTGTGCAATGGTAGTGCAGTATGGATTTATTTGTACATTTGATATTGGGAGGCGAGTGTCCAACATGTGGACTGCCGTCACTGCCTGTTTGTATAATATTCTTTTGGAGCACGACCGGGCTGAGGTCGATGTACCCGTTGTACATATTTTTCATTTATGTACTAGGTTTTACCCCGCGACGGAGTGCATGTATAGCCGGGTTCTGGACGGCAACGGGTCCGCATCTCATGGTTTTGAGTGGCAGAGGGGCCTCACTCTAGAATTGGCAGACTATTCGCCTCACTCGTAGGGGGTACAGGTTGACCCAAGGAGGGGTGCTCAAGTTACCGGATTCAGTGAAGTGCAGGGGGGTCCATTCACTATGCTGTAGGGGGCTGCCTCGCTTCAGGTTTTGGCGGGTAACTTGCCGCACCCGTAGGGGTCTAGGTTTCATTGCACAGGCTATCCACACGACCAGGGGAACGTCGGGTTTCAGCAGCGGCTCTGTGAAACCCGGGGATCCCAGATTATCTGTATTGTTCTGTTTTGCTTATTACTTTTCTGTAATGTTGCATATTATCACGCCTGGAGCGATTATTGTATATTGGTATATATACTAGTAGATGTTGTATATGTTTTACACCCGCGCTAGTACAGTCCCCACTCTGTCGTTAGTTAAGTAACCTAACGGGTGATGACGGGACTAAGTGACGAATGCGGATGGCATATACGTACATTTTATTTTCGTTCTTTTCTGATGTGATTAATTGATGGGACTACGTTGATTTTGATCAATGAAAAGGAAAAACAAACCTGTTTGGATGTTGTTGGAACAAATTTAAAAAGTGTTATTACAAAGATGTTTCCTTTTGTTTTGCATTGTGTATTCGGTTGGAATATACTGCACCTCATTTGACGGGGCAAGGGCCGATATCCCTTCACCGGGAGTGACCCCTTGGGCAGAAGTTTGCGTCAGGGTAATAACTTCACTATAGTCGATTACAAGTTGCTTTGTATCGTGGTATTCAGTGGAATATCCTGCACCTCATTCCACGAGGAAAGAGCCGAGATCCCTTCATCGGGAGTGACCTCTTTAGCAAATGTTTTCGCCACTATATTTTTATAAAAAGCTATCAGGTTCCTTCAACGAGATCAAGTTCATTATGTTAAAGGTTTTTGGCCAAAAACCAGCCGTAGCCCTCCGTCTTGTCTTATGGATGGTCAGTAGTATTCAAGCTATGTTTATTGGCTTTCGTCAGGGCATAGTGTTTGGTAGCTACTGGGGTGTTCATTTGTTGCATAGATAGATGTGTTGGTTTGGGACAGTCGTATTACCTTGTTGTTTTTCGTCAAGGGTATGTACGGGTGGGTTCAAATTGACAAGAATATAACGGGTAGAACTTGACATGTGGCTTATGATTTGTTGGCTTTCGTCAAGGTCATAAGAACATGGGTTAAAAATCATATCGGGAGTTTCTAAAGAAACTGAAACTTGCCAGGCATGCACATACCTTCTGGAGTGTGATAACGTGAGTGGATTCCGTCACATTATCATGCGATGAGAGTTAGATCCCGATTCCCACTGATGAGTTGGTTTACTCTTCGGGTGATCCCGATTGATTCTTCTTTTAGGTTTGGAGGAGAATTTGACAGTACAGTGGGAGGTTTCCGGATTAGATAAAATGATAACCATTCTGATCTAGGTTAGAGTGCATGCAGAGTGTTTCTTTTCTCTTTCTCTCTGGCAGCAACCTTTGACCGACCCTTGACTATGACTCAGTGACCAAGTTGACCGAACCTTCTTAAAATACTGGCTTTTGGATTGTCCGAGTTGCATAAGTCATTGCCACTCCTTTTTCTACCCTTTGCATTTCTCAGAACACCCCGTATTACTACAGACATCCACTTCCATTGGTTAGATCCATCGTATGGTTATATATGAACTCGAAGGGACTTCTTCGGGGATGGATCCAGGTTCAGGAGAAATAGAATTGGTTTATTCAGTTGTCTTTTATTATCACCTTCTCTTAGGTTGCGAGGGCTCCTTGGTTTATGAGAGTACACCTATTACGCTTATTAGATAGTCTTCTTCCAAACCATAGGCAGGTGCCGAAAGGTAGGGAATGAAGAAAACCAATTAGCCTAAGTAGGGTGTACAGAAAGTAATATGTAAAGACAAAATAAAGGGATTAGAAAGAGGGAAAGTAAGTTGCAACTGATATCATTCACGACCAATCCGCGTACTTCATCGCCACTCCTATTTCACCTTCAAAAGAATAAAGTATTATTTAGTTGTCTTTTATCATCACCTTCTCTCAGGTTACGAGTACTCATTGGTTTAGGAGGGTACACCTATTATGCTTACTGGATAGTCTTCTTCCAAACCATAGGCTGGTGCCGAACGGTAGGGAAGGAAGAAAACCATTTAGCCTAACGATGGTGTACAGAAGGTAACGACTAAAGACAAATTAATGGATTTAGAGAGATAGCAAAGAAATATACGGTTATAGTCATGAATTGGATTATGGAAGAGGCATTACTAAGAATACCAGGATACCCCTACGAAACATTTTCAAGTTTCAGTGCATTGTTAATGGAAAACTGTTTTCCCGATTAGATACTTACTCCAGGGTATGTATTTACCAGGTTTCATTCTCACATCTGTATGGTTTTACAGATGATGAGTGGGAGGATGTTATTGGGAATTAGGTGATCATCCTCATTATATCGGAATTCGTTGTACTTGGTGATATTTGAGGAAGTCGCCTGGGTTATTGCCGGCATGCATGTATTTGGTTTTGAGTATCCGTTGTTGTGCACCAATTTCAAAATGATATATCTGTACGTTTATTTTAATAAAGTGAGATATAACTTTTTGATATTATGTCGATGACATTTACCTACATCAGTTGGCGATTGGGTAAGGAGCGTAGAACAAACGGAGTAGTTCTTAACCATAAGTACAGTTTTCAACCTACGATGCACAGGTTTTGAGTTATTCGACTCGGCGGACTTATACAGAGTATTGTATGTTTTCCAGTGTCCATCCGGACATAGGGGTTGGTACTCGTATTATGTTCTGTTTACTTATGACTTCTCTAGTTTTTAGACAAGTGTTTCGTATAAATACAAGGTCTAAGTTTTAAGAAGTTGAGGGTATAAGAATAAAGTAGAGAACCAGATATCGCAAGTATCGGGATTCATCAAAGAGATCGAAGATGTGGATACTTGTGATTGGTATTCAGATGTTAGTAATGGTTTTGAGAAACTTGTTTCTCTTTCGGGTTACTCATAATTGGATGGATTCCTAAGTTGAGTAATGCTGATTAGCCTCTCTCCATTAAGTTGATATGCACTGGGGACAGCTGCATGATTTGAATCTGCTTCCAATTAAATTAGTGCCAAAGTTTCTATATTGGATATAGAATGGATCATATCTTGACGATGTTAAGGTACGGGGAGTTGTCCGGCTTATGCTTAAAACCAGACTCTGGATAACTCAGGGCACGTTTCTATAGTGGCTGTTTGTGGGTTGACCTGGGCTATGTCGAGGGTCGATTTTCTACCATCCGGAAGATCAATAGTGATATTGTTCTTGACTCGCCACAGTTTTAGTAAAATGGATTTTTTCAGAAAACAGTAGTGGAAGTATGGTAGAACTGGAAGTGATTCCAGAACCGTAAACGATTACGGAAAATTTAATAGGACCTAAATATTCAATCAGGTTTGACATTCCAATAGCCACTCCGCAGATATGGTGGGTAACCTCAGACACCCGAGAGGTACTCCGGTAGCCTCAAGGACAGTAACAGGGAGGTTCTTATCTACCCAGACTTGACACTACTGTTGTTCCAAGCTATGAGACCCGGTTGGAGGGTTATTGTTGTCAGTGGAAGCAGCGGAGATAGATCATCTAATTTTGATGTGACAGTCATAGGTTTGACTTCATCAGAATAGGGGATGGATCTGTTAAGAAGGTAGTAGGGTGTGTGATGTCCTGGTATTTGGATGACATACACAGAGTAGGAAGTAAAATTCCTATACTACGATCGGTTGTAATGTGGTCGTCACACAGTTGTTTCTCCAGACAGGATATGGATATAATATCTGACATTCTGGTTTCTAGATCTAGATATGAGTAGTTTCCCAATGTGGGTACTTTAACAGTATTCTAATGGTTTTTAGAATAGATTACTCTTGGCATGGTGGTGTACTGCAGGTGATGGAGTCACCCTCTCTAAAGGTGTCTTACAGACTAAAGGGGAGAGGGATGTGCATGATTGGCACATCATTTGCTTAGGCAACTGAGTCAATCATGAGATGTCAAGTACCACACCAGATGTTGTTTTTGCACTAGATGCAATAAGTTTGTATTAATCCAATCCTGGAGAAACATAAGGAAGCAGTTTTAGAACATAAGTGCATGTTCTACGGATTTGATGGCGGCAGCCTTCTTCGGGAGACGGTTATCATTCCAGGATTCAAAGGTGACATGGATGACAAAGTGATTGTCAGAGTTATAGTTTTCCCTCTGATGAAGGGGGCAGTATTATGGACAGGTGGTCCAAGAGGATACTGTGGGAGGCATGATGCTGGATACTGATTTGGTTCAGTTATCGATACAGTCTAAGAAGTTTGGATTTGGAGTTCATTTATGAACTAGGTCCCATCAGATATCCAGACATATTCTAAGACAGGTATTACTCGATTCGGGAGATGGCTTTCTCCACGAACTTGAGATAAAGACAGACATAGAAAGAAACATCAGGGCGGATCCACTCACTGAGGCTATTTCTCGAACACAATAGTTTTACAAACGGGCTTTGTGAAACTGATTAGTAGAAGAGTTGGGTGTTGGCTTCACACGGGCTGTGAGTCCGCGACATCGCAATAATTAGCTTTAAGTGCAAGTGGGAGATTGTTGGATATAGTGCCCTCAAAGTCAATTTTTGGATCACAGGTACGTGATTGCAATGATTAAGGAGGACCTATACCAGTAGGAAAGTCTTACTCGAGATGATAGTATGCAATCTGGTTTGCTTTTATCAGTCGTGTATAGGTTCAGGTGACTGATCACGATTACACGATGATAGAGCCCTTAGGATCTTGCTTGACTACCAAGAGTATGAGGGCGATCATATACGTGAGAGTTGGGTAGTCCATAAGCACGTCCTTAATAGTGGTCCCTAGTCATGGGAGTTTCGAGACAGGGCATCGATACTCCGGAGTAGACTAGTGTATACAGTCAGACCCCGACGAGGGGCGGTGGCCGGTCTCACAAGCCACCGGTGTCAGTTGGATCACCTAAGATGTATACAGGTGCTCTTTGGGTTATGAGTACACCGGACAGGACTCGCCGGGAACCTGCTAGTTTGTATTATACATATCGTCAGATAGCAGTTCCCTGGTGACATGTGTACATGTTAGTTCATCGACCTGAGGTCGTCATTTGTCTCGTGTGAGTTCCCACTGTACATTGATTTCTACCCTACCACGGCTCAAAGGAGTCGTGCAAACAGGTAGTTTTTGGGCACAGTCCCGAGCCACATGGAGGCACGTGAGCGGATCGGCAGGGGATTCGTCTCTCCCGGTATTGGGGGTGGAGATCGTGCTGTGTCTAGGAAAGCCATTACACCAAGTCCTTGGCCAAGGCAGGTGAGATTTACTGGTAGGTACTCCGGTAGTTTCTCAGGGTGTTCAGTGCTTGTCTCCGACACGACTTTTACCGCTATTGGGGGTCTAACGTTACTAGCCCCCTAGGCAGCATATGCGATACTCATAGACGAACGGACCGGACTGTATATACATTGTCACTGTTAGGCTCAGTAGGGTTTCCGGAAGAGTTCGCTCATCGGCCTCCCTTGATGTCAGTCCATGGGCAGCCGTTACGCACAGTTAGTGTCGCTAACGGCTTATGGTTAAACCCACTGCCAGGGTACTGACGAGTCATTAGAGACCCCAACAGACTGTTTCCCATGTTCGGGTGAAATGTTGTAGAGGCCGTATGGTTTTATGGCAGGGTTCGGAAATTGCACGTGCGTTTACGCAGGTGTCATTTTTCGGGCAGATAATACTGGTGGGCTTTGGTTTAAGCCGGATCCATGTATTATACTTAGTAGATATAATATCTTTGTCTCAGTTGCATTTGTATTCGGTCGTAATACAAATGCGTGTAAATTTATACAGTTACGGGGTTGTCCTGAAATTCGTTTCGGGATCACTTTTGGAAGTTGCCAGTTTTCAGTTTTCTATCAACCGTATTTAACAATCGATTAAATGCGGATTTATCTTTTTTTGATGAGTGTGGATGGTTCTAGAAGTTTCTAGAAGAGGTGACTAGGTTAGAGTGGTGTTATTGTTTCATTGGTTGCATTTAATGAAAGGATGACTAAGGTTATGAGTCATTGTTTTCATTAATGCATTTTGTAAAGCTTAAGATATTTCTTCTTGATATTTTTGTGAGAAGCTTTTTTATGGTCACCACTTGCTCCTACCATCACCCCCCTCCTCATATATGGCCGGCCCCTCCCTTCCTCCTCACTCACTCTCACTTGATTGGAAAAAAGGATGATAGTTTTTTGTGTATGGAAATTTCATAGTTCATTTCCATTACCCGATTCAAATGGCAACCTCATTAACCGTTCGTCCATGGCTTTGGACGAAGTGAGACAAAGTGTTCTACTCATTCTCTACATCAATCTTGGTCATCTCTTTTAGCAAACTTGATGACCGAGTTACCTCGAGTCAGAGGCGGGAGCCCGTTTAAAGATCCGATGACATGGTGCCACCTGGACGAGAAGATCGGAGATCGATGAGATTTGAGCAGCCACAACGGAGCGTAGGATGATGGTTAAAGAACGAAGGACTCAGATCTTTCGGTATAACCTTTCTACCCTCTTTGTAGTTTGTTAGTTTAGCGTTAATGGCAGATCCGGGTTATAGTATGCGATAGCGCCAGTTATAAAAGTTTTTGTTCCGCAATTGTCGTCAGTTTAACGGCCGGGGCGCTAACGTAGACTTACACTAGGTTGCCTGCACATCTCTCAGTCTTCGCTAAATATTTTTTAAGTCACCCGGGTTATAGCAGATCACTAAAACATATCACAATTCTCATAAATTCCTGATATCAGAGTTTCTAAGTTTGGGATTTAAGTATCTGTTTTAGTTCAATTTACCATCACTACAGGGGTTATAGTTCCTAATTACACCTTAATTGTACCTTTGGAATCAATTCAAACCCTAATCCTTAACTTGGAATTTTCAAAATTCGCTAAACTATACAATATCGATTTTAAACTTGTATGGATGCTTAAGGAATTGAAATACTATTCTAATGGTGTAGAAATTACCTCATTTGGCAACTCAAGAAAATTATTGAGTTGCCCCAAGTCTTCAAAATCCGATTTTTCTTGGTCCAAAGTGTTTGTATTGAGCTTTTGGCGTGTCGGATGTTCAAAGTTCTAAAGTATAACCGCGACCAGGACGGTGTCGCTATGCAGCTAGCCGGCTGAGCACGGGTCGATCCATAGGGAGATGGTTGTATGTCCGTTCGAGTTTTAGATGAGTCAATAAAGAATTTGTATGTGTTTGTTCAAACTAACCTATGTGTTTTATATGCAAGTATGAAGTTGTTAAGAAAAAGATACGAAATTGTAAGGTAAAGAAATCCGTACTCAAAACCTTTGAGCCGAGTCTTGACCAATTGAAGCTAGAGCAATCGGCAACAACGTGGATTAGGGGATTTAAGCACGGTATTCGTGGAATCCGGTTTATTTACCCTTGTCCTTCCGTTCTTGTCTCTTTCTTTCGCCTCCGGCCAAACCGAACGCAACCGGTCGCGGTTAGGAATCACCGTTACCTTGGTAGGGTAGGGTGCCTAACGGAGCGCTTGCGTAACGTTTGGGCGGAGTTCAATGGAAACTAACGGGAAAAGGAAATGAGCAAAGAAACATTAACTTACAATACCGTATTTGTTCTTTACAACGATAATTACAATCATTCACAAAAACGAACCAAAAAGAGAGTACAAAAAGAACAAAGAAAAGAAAAGATTACAAGTAAGTAAGGGCATGGAATTTAAAGTGCAAGAAAGTAAAGCATGAATGTAAAGCAAGTAATAAAAAGCAAGAAAGAAATAAGCAAGAAAATAATTACAAGAACACTAGAACTCAAGACAAGCATGGGATCAATAGCCAACCCTTAAACTTGCAAGCTCAATCAAGAGGTTGCAAGATTAAGAGAAGGGTAAAGAACTCATGTGAAATGAAGCACTAATTCCATAAGAAGATACAACCCTTGAAATCAATAACAAACCCTTAAACTTTCAAGCTCAATGAAGAGGTTGAAAGATCAAGAGAAAGCAAGGATCTCAAGGGGATGTTAAACAAAAGAGAATGATACAAAAACCCTCATCTTCATTGATCTTCCACTCAGAAAGCTCTCACTACAATTTTCATGGAGAAAAGAATGAAGAAGAAGAAGAAGACTAAACTACACTAAATCCTACAAAAGAGGCATAAGAAGTTCACACTAAAAGCTTGGCAAGTTCTGGGGTATTTATAGGAAGGGAACTGGAAACCTAGGGCAAGAATCTGCCACTACAAGAAAAGACCAACATGCCCCTGAAAAACGACAACGAGTGGAGACTAAATGGCCTCGGTTCCGCGGCCTAAGCACGCTTATGCCGAGGAACCGCGGCCGTTTAGAGGAGTTAGGCCATGAAATTTGGTGGTTTTCCCTAATTTTTAGTACTCTTCAGTGTGGTACATGACTTTTTCTCAGAAACTTTTCCCATTTCTTCCATAATTTCAGTAGATCAAAAGGTGATGTGATGTGGATCTTTTGCCAAGATTTCCTCGAGCTCCGCGTAGGTATGTTGGATCTTGTGTTGACATTGAGCTTTGTGCACGAAAATGACATCGATTTGCCATTTTGTCCCTTAAACTGGTGTGTGGCAACATACGGAGAGAGAGCGGAGACCTGTGTTTTATCTGTTGTTGGCAGTAATCCAGAATTTGACGTACTTTTCTATGAATTTCACTGTCTAGAGATCAGAAACAGTATCCTGTAAATATGTAGCAAACACTGATTAAAAGCACCTGCCTATAACCAAACGAGCGTAAGAATGGGCGGTATAAAATGCAATATTCTGGTATGAACAAATACCCCCAAACTTAACTTTTGCTCGTCCCGAGCAAAACCAATTATTCACAAAAAAGTCCTAACCGCACTTTCGCAGGGAACGCGATTGCACTGAGCACGTGCAACAAGCCGTTAAACCCCTAGGTATCCCTAGTAGGAGGAGTGTTGTCTCCTAAGGGTTTTCAGCGGATTACACCCACAAAATCCCGTCAAGCTTGTGTCATAAGTTAACATTGATTCTACTCCTACAGTTTAGTATTTACGTTAGAAATTCTATCATCCTAAGTTAGAAATATCCAACCCTTTTTTTTCACACCTCCTATCTATTTAACCTTGGAACTCCTGAGTTTTCCTTCTAAAGTGCGGCCTTAAATCAGGGATTTTTATCAACTTTACAGAAAACACAAGTCTTATTCTTTATTTATATCTTTTATCCAAACATCGATTGTATACCCCTACGTGTGTGTGTATTTGCACCCCTACACTCAAGAATTCAATTCAAGCTATAATACCCTTTCCCTAATACCTAATACTACTTCTTTTCATTAAAGATGGACGGATTTGCTCACACACCTTTCATACGACTGATAATGCTTCTTGAGGCACTAACGACCGATTACTGAATGTGTGAACTTTAAAGCGTAAATAGCAGTTTCCAGGTCTTGACTTTATTCTATTATTTCTTTTTCTTTTTCTTTTTCTTTTTCTTTTTCTTTTTCTTTTTCAAGACCGGATATATTTTTCAATATGCTCTTTTGGTGTTTAGCTTTAAATACCGTTTTTTCTTTCATACTAGGCTTTCAGGCAAGAGTATTTCTAGGTATCCTCTACTATCCCAAGTTTCAAGGTGCGTGTAAGTGCAGTTTGTAGGGTATGTACTTTCTAAATTTGAACTCAAGAAAAGAAACTATTTTTCAGACTTATCCTCCAGTAAAGCTTCAATACTTTCCCTTCATCTTGACTTAACTCAAGAACTGAACTCAACGTATACTTACCAAAGTTAGACAGAATGAGGGTTATTTTTAGGGTTTTCAATTCCTGAGCCTAGAATTTAGTTATTTCTAATATATCGACTAAACTTTCGGAATAAATATCTAAGTTACCCTATTAGCTAACTTGACGACAAAGTTTTTATATTTTTGGAAAAATTTTCGATTTTTGTGGGTTTTTAATAAGGTATGAAAATGAAAAATATACAAATGAATGCGAAGGAAGAAAGCTTACCGAGCACACCCCCAAACTTAAACTTGACAGTGCCCTCACTGTCAGGCTATACCAAGTGGGTCAAAATTGCCGGCGCTCCCTAAAAACAAATTATATACAACAAAGAAAACAAAACAAAAAATATATACACAAAAAGGGTTCCCCCCAAACTTAAGTGAAACAGTGTTTCCAATGTTAAGCGATGAAGTTCAGGATTAGGGGGGAAAGAACAGTGTCAAGCTATACAAGGCCTTACACAGGCCAAAAGTTAACACCAACCATTCAAAAATTCTATCTCTGTAATATGCGGGTTGGTGAAAGAAGGTGAAGAGGAAAGAAATGGAGAATACGCGAGACCGTATGGAGATAGAAGCGGGATACGGTCTTGGTATATAAGAAGAAGAAGAATGGCGGAAGGGAGAAAGAAGTGGAATACGAACTTGAGGGTGGAAATGGAGTGAATAGATTAGCACAATTTATGATGACTGATGTGTAAGAAGAGTTTGTGCTAATCTATTAACCCATCGAGAAATGGGGTCAAATCCCTCAAGATTCGTGAGAACCTATGGGTACGCCGAACCTGGTAAACCGGACATAAGGAATGAAAGTGATATGGTTTCTTGCCAGGTCGGAACGATGGAAAGGGTGGGGGGAAGTGATTGAGGAAGGGTATCGGTTAAGGGTTCGGGAGGGTGCACCCAGTCAATGAAAGGAATAGGATGAATTGGAAAATCCGACTCATCAATTAAAGCTGTTTCATCCTCGGTACTATCCTCAATATTCTCCTCAAAAGTTATCTCATCCATGCATTTATCATCAATATCCAGACGCATATGGGGTTCGGGAAAAACATTTAATCACTCGGGATGATGAATTGGAAAGAAAAACTCAGCCAAATCTGCGGGTTCATCATCCAAAATATTCCCAGCGTCAATATCCTCAATCAAGTGAAAGTCAATTTTCTTAAATACCTCATCAAGAGCATGGATTTCAATCGATTCTGGTTCTAAGATGGAGGTGTAGAGGTCAAAAGGATTGGGTGTTGTTTCACTTGGCAAGGTCCCTTCACAATCGGGTAAATCAAACACTGCAAAGTCGCACAACTCATCAAACATTCTATCTTCAATTGATAATTCAGTTGGGACACTTGACAGCCTTTCAACACGGGAGTTGTGGGATTCAATTTGAAACCGGTAGGTTTGATTTGGAAGGGGGTACAGCTCACTCTCTCCACTCGAATTCTCAATCTGTCCAACCGCCTCATCATACATTGGAAAATTAGAAGCTAGTTGGAAACTAGCTACCGGGTCAGTAGGTTGTATGAGGGTGGCCATGGACGCATTCAAATCCATCATCTGTTGGCATGACGCTACCCTAAAGTCTTCCAACGACTGTTCCAGACTAGACATGGGTTGTGACGGGGTTTCAGCAAAAGATTCAAAGTTGTTTGGATACTGAAAACTCCTAACTGGCGGTTCAGAAGCAATGTCTAGGGATGGTGCAAGAGTCGGGTAGGACTGGTAGGAATTGAATGGCTGGACTGTGGTAGGATCAACACTCGGATACGAAGGTGAATGGAATTGTTGATCCCAAGAATTTGAAGTGGTGAAAGGAGTGAAAGATCGGCTATGAGATTGTTCAATATGTTCAGCGGTGGACAAAGGACGACTTGCAAAAGGGGTATCAACATAAGCGGGTGCGAGAGGTTGAAAAGGTTGATACAAAGTGGAATGCGGAGTGCAAGTGTTTGTCCTAGACGCTTCTATCCGATCTTTCAAAGAGATTTTAGGCATGGAGGGATCGTTCGACGTTCGGCCAAAGCAAGAACCGTAAGAAGTAATGTCTGATTGTGGGTACCAAAATTCGGCAAGAGTTTTTCTAGGTGGAGTACCCATGATATGAAAAGAAGAAAGAAAGAAAGGAAGAGAAAAGGAGGGGAAAAAGAATGTGATTTTTTTTTCTTTTTTTTTTAGATATTAACAAAAGAATGAAATATACACATAAAAAGAATCTGGACAAAAACAATCACGACACAAAAATACCGCAAACCTAATCGTTCTAGTGTTCACCTAGGTCAACTAGACCTTCTCCAGAACTTGATTGTCGAAGTAAAACTGTGTCGAGAAACGGGCTTAAGATACACTAATCACGAGGCCAGGTAAGTGCAGAGATAAGGGGAGGTTTTCCAACGCTTTCGCGAAATTCCTTAATTAAATAACCCTTTCTCTTTTGGCGGTTTCGCCGTTAACACTTTCCTAGACACCCCGTAAATAATGTACCGTTAAGCGAGGTTCTAAACACGGTTAACTTCTCCTAATGAGCGCGAAGTCCTTAAGGCTTAAAGTCTAATTTCTTTTAAAATTTGTGCGAGTAAACGTTATGCTCAAGTTCGTGATTTGAGGGCCACGGAAAAGGTGATGAAATCCTTTACCGTATGTTGTGGGGTTCGCTTGCCCTTAAGTCCGTATTAATTGATGCAATGCGCAATTCAATAAAAAATTATTCAAAGAATCAAACAATCGTTTTTTATATTAAGCACAACACAGCAACAAATACGGGTTAGTCAATTTTTTACGTTTGCTAGCGAACTTGCAAAGAATACTGCAAAGAATAGAATATTGGATGCGTCGGATTTGAGAAGAAGGTGTTAGTAAAGTACGTACCGTTAAGTTTTTGGGTTAGGAAACCCCCGTTGAATCAAATCCGGTAAGCTTGAAAAGTTCGCTTGCGCGGGTCAAACTACCCGGATCTTTGGCACTGTACTTTGCAATCACTTTAACCTTGAACGTACACTTTGCTCCCCACAATCGCCGTTTGCAAATCCGCAAAAATCTGCAGACTTGCTCACAAAAATTATCAAAAAAAAACAAAAAGATTTTTATTTTATTTATAAATATATACAAAATGAATATTAACCCGAATAACAAGAAAGAAAATACGCTACCGTCTCCCCGGCAACGGCGCCATTTGATCGCACGCTTTTGGCGTGTCGGATGTTCAAAGTTCTAAAGTATAACCGCGATCAGGACGGTGTCGCTATGCAGCTAGCCGGTTGAGCACGGGTCAATCCACAGGGAGATGGTTGTATGTCCGTTCGAGTTTTAGACGAGTCAATAAAGAATTTGTATGTGTTTGTTCAAACTAACCTATGTGTTTTATATGCAAGTATGAAGTTGTTAAGAAAAAGATACGAAATTGTAAGCTAAAGAAATCCGTACTCAAAACCTTTGAGCCGAGTCTTGACCAATTGAAGCTAGAGCAATCGGCAACAACGTGGATTAGGGGATTTAAGCACGGTATTCGTGGAATCCGGCTTATTTACCCTTGTCCTTCCGTTCTTGTCTCTTGCTTTCGCCTCCAGCCAAACCGAACGCAACCGGTCGCGGTTAGGAATCACTGTTACCTTGGTAGGGTAAGATACCTAACGGAGCGCTTGCGTAATGTTTGGGCGGAGTTCAATGGAAAATAACGGGAAAAGGAAATGAGCAAAGAAACATTAACTTATAATACCGTATTTGTTCTTAACAACGATAATTACAATCATTCACAAAAACGAACCAAAAAGAGAGAACAAAAAGAACAAAGAAAAGAAAAGATTACAAGTAAGTGAGGGCATGGAATTTAAAGTGCAAGAAAGTAAAGCATGAATGTAAAGCAAGTAATAAAAAGCAAGAAAGAAATAAGCAAGAAAATAATTACAAGAACACTAGAACTCAAGACAAGAATGGGATCAATAGCCAACCCTTAAACTTGCAAGCTCAATCATAAGGTTGCAAGATCAAGAGAAAGGTAAAGAACTCATGTGAAATGAAGCACTAATTCCATAAGAAGATACAACCCTTGAAATCAATAACAAACCCTTAAACTTTCAAGCTCAATGAAGAGGTTGAAAGATCAAGAGAAAGCAAGGATCTCAATGGGATGTTAAACAAAAGAGAATAATACAAAAACCCTTATCTTCATTGATCTTCCACTCAAAAAGCTCTCACTACAATTTTCATGGAGAAAAGAATGAAGAAGAAGAAGAAGACTAAACTACACTAAATCCTACAAAAGAGGCATAAGAAGTTCACACTAAAAGCTTGGCAAGTTCTGTGGTATTTATAGGAAGGGAACTGGAAACCTAGGGCAAGAATCTGCCACTACAAGAAAAGACCAACATGCCCCTGAAAAACGACAACGTGAGGAGACTAAATGGTCGCGGTTCCGCGGCCTAAGCGCGCTTATGCCGAGGAACCGGGCCGCTTAGAGGAGTTAGGCCATGAAATTTGGTGGTTTTCCCTAGTTTTTAGTACTCTTCAGTGTGGTATATGACTTTTTCTCAGAAACTTTTCCCATTTCTTCCAGAATTTCAGTAGATCAAAAAGTGATGTGATGTGGATCTTTTGCCAAGATTTCCTCGAGCTCTGCGTAGGTATGTTGGATCTTGTGTTGACATTGAGCTTTGTGCATGAAAATGACATCGATTTGCCATTTTTTCCCTTAAACAGGTGTATGGCAACATACGGATAGAGAGCGGAGACCCGTGTTTTATCTGTTGTTGGCAGTAATCCGGAATTTGACGTACTTTTCTATGAATTTCACTGTCTAGAGCTGAGAACCAGTATCCTGTAAATATGTAGAAAACACTGATTAAAAGTACCTGCCTATAACCAAACGAGCGTAAGAATGGGTGGTATAAAATGCAATATTCTGGTATGAACAAGGAGCTCGGACTATAGACTCTCGGGTGGATCGCCTTTGACTTGAGAAAGCCGACGAGGAAGCTACGATCCAGATCAATCCTCGGAGCTTATGATGACGAGGAGGAAAGAGGAGAAGACCCGAAGGACTTCTATCTTGTGGTATAACATTCTTTCTGAGTAGTTAAACCTCAAGTAGTATGCTAGCTAGGGTTTATGATCGATCCTTGGTTCTAGTCAGTGTTGCGAAGCCCGTAAAAATCATTTTTTGCCATTTTCGCCTCCCCGCGAACACGTGGGGTATGCTACATCGACTTAAAGTAATATAAGTGATTCTCATAAACCTTAGATATCTTGTAGCGATGTTAGAAATCCGTCGTTTTTGTCGCGCAAAAACTACCGACAAAAACATTTTTCAAGATTGATGTTTTGAGTTGTTTGCACATCCCGCGGGCTCACGGTTTAAACTGAGAAGCCGTAGAGTGGAGCATGCACACCCTGGGGATATCCCGAGGGGGGCCGAATAGCTGGGCCTACTCTCCAAGACCACCACAAGGCGGTCTTGGTGGTGGGGACCCGAAACTGCCCCACCATAGGCAGTTTCGGGTGTGCCTCACCCGTGGCCATCTCATGGTGGCCATGGGGATGGGGTACCCCCTCTATGCCCCCAACTCAATGTTAATATCGTGATCTAACTCTCCGTGAAGGTTCAGGTGTGTTTCGTTTTGATTCGGACTTTCGAATTGGCTTAAAACGATCGGTTTTGGAACTTTAGCTCACTGGATTTTCATGTTTTGGAAAAGTGGTTAAGTTTACTAATTGCGTGCGGAATTCTAAATGTTGCAATTACTTTACAAGCTTTATGATGTGTATATGTGTTTAGTGACTTCGAATAATTTCTATATTTCGATTAGTCGGGGTTGCACATATCTGTGATGATGTTATGTTGGTTTGTGTATATGAACTTGTTGGATCGTCGTGGATGAATAGCCGGGGATGTGAGATGAGGGTTTTCATTCTTTAATTCGATGTAAATTTGTAAAGTGATGTAATATTATTTTTGCGGGGCACATCCGGATTGAGGTTGTAGCCACCGTTGTATTATTTCATTTACTGTTTTTGCTTCTACGATAGATCCAAGGTAGGGTGCATAAAATACCGGGTACTTTGAAGTGACGAGTGGACTACTCACTTTGCTGAGGGAGGTTGCTTCACTTTGGATATTTGGCTGGTATTTTTCCGCATCCTTAAGTGTCTAGGGTGGGGTTTAGCTATTCATCACGATCGTAGAATCCGTCTTTCGTTACAGGCTCAAACGAAACGCGGAATTCCTAGTATATCCAATGTGTTCATCTGTGATCTGGAATGCCTATTATTACGTGAGACGGATGCATATATATATATATGATATCTAGTAGGCGTTGCTTATGTTTTGTATTCGCGCTAGTCCAGCCCCCGCTCTGTCGTTAGTTAATTAACCTAACGGGTGATGACGGGGCCCCGTAGCGAATGCGGATGGCATAAGCGTACATCATATTTTCGTTTCTTTCCGTGATGATAGGTGTAAATGATGGGACTGCATTACATTAATGCAAAGAAAACAAACAAAAGTTGAATCGTTGGAATAAATTTTAAAACCATTCGGTTTTTTCAAAACAGCAGACTTTTAAAAATGCGGAGCATAAACCACTCCTTTTAGAAGCTATCGGTTTCCTTCGATTATATCAAGTTCACTATGTTCACAGTTTCGCCAAAACCATTCGTAGCCCTCTGTTTCTTCTCATTCTACTAATTGCAGCGACCAGTTGACCAAACATGGGTTACAGCTAGCTAAGAAATTGACTGGGCCAGACTATATTGACTGGCAATGGTTTATCCAGATGTCCATTGCCTGTGACAAGATGGACCACCTGATTACTACTGAAGCCCCCGCCGTCCCAGGTCCAGTTTCCACCGTCACGGATATTGATATCCGTAAGACAAGGGAAAATGATAGTGCAAATTCCAAGTGCCTCGTGTTGGCCTCAGTAGATGGTGAGAACCAGAGGCAGCATGAGAAGATGGACTTAGCTTCCAGCACCTTCTATAACAAAGTTTTATATGGAGAGCAATCTCATATCGCAAGATATGAGACCTTGAAGGAATTGCTTCAACTGAGGTTGGTTATCGGTTCATATGTAGGGGACAACGTCCTTACAATGACTTGCTATATTGATGAGCTCACGGACCTGGAGACCACGTTGAGGTACCTGTCAGATGCTGACTTGATTCTATAGTCCCTACCTTCTACTTACACCCTGAAGGAAACCAGGGAGACACCCACTCTTCTTAATAGGGAATCATCCTCTTTTGTATCCAAGGCGAAAGAAAAGGGTGAGAAGAATAAGACCTCCACAAAGCCGACATGCGGTGTCAGTAAGGTAGAGGGACAGGGAATGGCAAAACTTTCGAGGCTGATAGTAGGGATAGAGGGATGTTCCTATTATCATGGGAAAGGGCATTAGCAGAAGGATTGCAGTGCTTTGGAAGCCAGAATCCAGGATCCGAAGCATGTTGTGGTTTCGACTTCGGAGGTGTTTGTAATCGAAAACTGTATGCCCATTAAGTCTACTTCCTGGGTATTAGATACCGGATGAGGATCTCATATCGGTAATTCATTAAAGGCTTTGAGAAACCATAGAGTCATCAGGGTAGGTGATATGACTCTCAGAGTTACGAACGGAATGAGCGTGGATGCTGAATCCGTAGGGGAATATCATCTAGGTCTGACAAGTAGGCATATATTGATTCTACGTAACTGTTTGTATGTACCTAGTCTAGCTTATAACATCATATCTGTATCCTTATTTTCTAAGGAAGGATATGATTTTACATTTTGTATGCGATGTGGTCCACATCCACCTAAATCAAGC
This sequence comes from Agapanthus africanus, assembly GCA_030015575.1. Lineage (NCBI taxonomy): Eukaryota > Viridiplantae > Streptophyta > Magnoliopsida > Asparagales > Amaryllidaceae > Agapanthus > Agapanthus africanus. The sequence continues at coordinate 293,326,411 of JASDDO010000016.1, forward strand.
TTTGATTGGGTCGGGTACATTAGATAACGGAATATACGTATTAAATCAAGCTCAGGTTTTCAGTGTCCAGAACACACTTAAAAAAAAGTCTCCAGAACTAAATCAGCCTTTCTTATGGCATTGTAGACTGGGTCACATCAATGAAACACGGTTGACGAAGCTACATAGAGAGGGATACTTGGATCCGTTCGAATATCAGTCTTATGCAACTTGTCAATCTTGTCTCATGGGAAAGAGGACAAAGAGTCCGTTCACTGGAAAGGAAGTAAGAGCGAGCGAGCTCTTAGGACTCATACACAGCGATGTATGTGGTCCAATGTCTACATATGCGCGAAGTGGTTATTCCTATTTCATTACTTTTACGGATGATTTCTATAGGTATGGACATGTCTTCTTGATGAAGCATAAATCCGAGGCCTTTGAGATATTCCGGGAATATAAGAATGAAGTGGAAAAACTAACAGGCAAAAGTATCAAGACACTCAGATCTGATCGAGGTGGTGAATACTTAAGTGCCAAGTTCTTGGATTACCTAAACGAGAATGGAATTCTCACTCAGCTTACTCCTCCATACACGCCACAACACATCGGTGTATCGGAGAGATAAAACCGAACCTATTGGATATGGTACATTCCATGATGAGTAACGCTAAGTTACCACGATATTTCTAGGGCTATGCACTAGAATCAGCTGCATATCTTTTGAACAAGGTTCCTACCAAAATTGTTCCTACCACACCATATCAGATGTGGAGTGGGAAGAAACCCTATCTTCAGTATTTGAAAATATGGGGATGTCCAGCTTTTGTTAAAAAGTAGCATGCGGACAAGCTCGAGACATGCTCAGTACTGTGTAAGTTTGTGTCATACCCAAAGAACTCCAGAGGGTATCTTTTCTATTACGCAGTGGAACAAAAGGTTTTTGTTTCTCGTCATGCCCAATTTTTGGAACATCAATTTTTAGAAAAAGAAACTAGTGGGAGCGCAATAGAACTGGAAGAAATTCCAGAACCACAAGCTATTACTGAAAGCTTGGTAGAACCAGAGGTTTCAGAAAAACCGGACATCCTCGTGCCACTCCGCAGAACTAGTAGGCAGTTTCATCCGCCCGAGAGATACTACGGTTTTCTCATAGATGGGGATCGAGAGGATTGCATCATCGACGATGATGAGCCAACTAGCTTCCATCAAGCTATGCAGAGCAGAGACTCGGTAAAATGGTTGGATGCAATGTGGACCGAGATGGAGTCCATGTACACCAACAAAGTATGGACTTTGGACATTGCTCCAAAAAGGGTAAAACCCATAGGCTGCAAATGGATCTTCACAAAGAAGATTAGTGTAGATGGACAGGTTGAAACCTATAAGTCTAGACTTGTTGCAAAAGGTTTTCGTCAAAGACTTGGTTTGGACTATGAAGAAACCTTTTCCCCAGTTGCTATGCACAAATCCATTCGGATCCTTTTTGCTATTGCTTCCTTCCACAATTATGAGATCTGGCAGATGGACGTAAAGATGACTTTTCTAAATGGAAATTTGGAAGAGTTCGTCTATATGGATCGGCCAGAGGGTTTCATTCAGAGTGGGAGCAGCGGGAAAGTGTGCAAGTTGCTTAAGTCCATTTATGGACTAATGCAGACATCACAGAGTTGGAACATCTGTTTTGATGATACAGTCAAAGAATTCGACATTATAAAAAATCTAGATGAACCATGCATATATAGTAAGATTGTAACGAGAGCTGTGGTATTCCTCGTCTTGTGCGTTGATGACATTCCCTTATTAGGAAATGACATTCATATGCTACAATCAGTCAAAGTATTCTTGTCACACAGGTTCTCTATGAAAGACCTGAGTGATGCCTCTTATATTCTGGGGATCTAGATCTATCGACACCATACTGAAAAGATTTAGTATGGAAGATTCAAATCGCGGTAATCTACCGGCTTGTCACGGAATCGCCCTCTCCAAAAAGATGTCTCCCAAGACTGATTTGGAAAGGGCTCGCATGGGATCTATACCCTACGTTTCTGCGGTAGGCTCTATAATGTATGAGATGTTGTGTACCAGACCAAATGTAGCTTACGCACTGAGCGTGGTAAGCCGGTATCAGTCAAACCCAGGGGAGAAACACTGGATAGCAGTAAAGAACATTCTCAAGTACGTGAGAAGGACTAAGGAGATGTTCTTTGTGTATGCGGAAAAGACCTCCAGATCGAGGCCTTTGTTGACTCCAGCTTCCAGAGTGACAAGGATGACTCCAAGTCCATGTCGGGTTATGTCTTTACCCACAATGGAGGGGCGGTATGTTGGAAGAGCTCCAAACAGGACACCATTGCTGACTCGACAATGGAAGCACAGTACATTGCTGCTTGTGACGCTGTGAAGGAAGCAGTCTGGATGAGGATGTTCCTGACAGGGCTTCAGGTGGTTCCAACCATTGTAGATCCAATACCTCTGTATTGTGACGACAACAGCGCTATAGCCTTAGCGAAGGAACCCAGGTCCAAGTCCATACACATTCTGAGGCGTTACCACCTTATTAGGGAGATTGTTGATCGCCGGGAAATCGAGGTGAGGAGAGTAGATATGGAGAATAACACTACAGATCCAATCATGAAGGCCATCCCTCAGACACAGTTTGAGAGGCTAATCGAGATGATCGGTCTGCGATATGCCAATACATGGCCCTTGTACAAGTGGGAGATTTTTAGTGATATATGCCCTAGAGGCCATTATTCTATCATACTGGTTTGTATATTACTTAATGGAAGTTAGGGATATTCACAGTTGTATTAACAGTCTTGCTCAAAATAGCAGTATGCTACTTGGTTTGTTTCTACCTCAATATATGCATGTGTTTATTTTAGCGTATCGCTTATACATATTGGTAGAGCCCTTAGGATCTTTGCTTGATTACCAGTGTTGTGATGGCAATCATACTAGTGGGGCTGGGTAGTCTACAAGCACATCCTTATATAGGTCCCTAGTCGTAGGATTATCGAGATGGGGCATCGACATTCCAGAGTAGACTAGTATATACGCTTCTCATCCCAGCAGGGGAGATGGTCTGTCCTACAGCCATTAGTACGTCATACTGGAGTTAGTATGTTGGTGCTCATTAGGTTATAAGTACACTGGACAAGACTCATCGGGGATTGCTGGTGGGTATTATACCTGTCATCGGGTAGCAGTTCCCAGGTGACATGAGTACAGCTTAGTCCGTCGACTTGACACTGCTACTACGCCTTGAGTGTATTCCCACTGTACTTTGATTACTACCTACCACGGCTCAAAGGAGTCATGCAAACAGGTAGTAGTTGGGTGCAGTCTCGAAGCACTAGGAGGCAGTGGCGGTTAGATAGGATTTGTCTCTCCCGGTATTGGGGGTTGATATCACGCTGTGTTCGGAGAGCCATTACACAAAGTCCCTGGCCAGGGAAAGCGAGATTTACTGTTAGGTATTCCAGTAGTTTCTCAGGGTGTTCTGGGCTACACTCCGGCATGACTTATTTCACTATTAGGGGTCTGACGATTACTGCCCCTAGGCCCGATATGCGATACTCTTAGAAAAACAGACCAGACTGTACGGAGATTGTCACATTCACGCTCAGTAGGAGTTCGGATGGGTTTGCTCATCGGCCTCCATATCGACAGATACCTGGGTAGCCGTTATGTGCGGCTAGTACCGCTTGCGGTTTGTGGTTAAACCCACTGCCAGCATACTGTCGAGTCTTTAGAGTCCCATATAGAGAGTTTCCTTGCATCGGGAGAAAGATGTAGAGGCCGTATGGTTTTACGGCTGGGCTTCGATCACGTACGTGCACTTGTGCGTGTATGATGTTTGGGCGGATAATACTAGTGGGCTTTGGTTTAAGCCGGATCCTAGTATTATATTGATGGATCAGTTTCGTCTCTTTGTATTCGTGTTTCTCGGAACACGGATGCGGGTATGTATATACGGATGAGAGGGGCATTCATGTAATCACTCGAGATTGCTTATACAAGAAGACACCTCATTAGGGCTTTGATTATTTATATGATTAAAACAATTATGAGGTGGAGGAAATATATTGTTATATTGATATATGATAAGTCAAGCATGGCTACTTGGTTTGACTATTTCACTTGGTTTGACTATTTCGCTTTGATATTTTGTGAGATATTTTTGGCATTAGATATTTTGGGTTAGATATTTTCTCTTCACATGCTTATGGTCATATCAAGAGAGCCATCACAATTATCATTTGTGAAAATACTTTCCCTTTCCACAAGTTCCATCTTCTTTTTCCTCTCAACACTTAAGGTCTCATGAGTTGAGTAAATTAGGGTTCCAAGAGAAAAATAAATCCATCTTCATTCTATACATCTTCTAGGCCATCTAGTTTAGCAAGCTAGTTGCCTTAGTTAGCTCAGATTTGAGGTAGGAGCTTGGACTATAGACACTCGGGTGGATCGCCTTTGAGTTGAGGAAGCCGACGAGGAAGCTACGATCCAGATCAATCCTCAGAGCTTACGATGATGAGAAGGACTGCGGAGAAGACCCGAAGGACTTGTATCTTGAGGTATAACATTCTTTTTGAGTAGTTAAACCTCAAGTAGTATGCTAGCTAGGGTTTATGATCGAACCTTGGTTCTAGTCGGTGTTACGAAGCCCGTAAAAATCATTTTTTGCCATTTCCGCCTCCCCGCGAACACGTAGGGTGTGCGACATCGATTTACATGTTGGATGTAGGACAACGGTAGCGCCCCGACCGTCTTTCCGAGGCCAAAATGCGGAAACGAAAATTTTTCTTGACTTGAAAACCGGCGCTACCGCAAGCTTAAAACCCGGATCGAACCATTAACCTAATGCTAGCAATCAAGAGATGGGTAGAAAGCTATACCGAGCGATCCGTGTCCTTCGGTCTTCAGCCTCCACTACGATCTCCTCGCGGAATCTCCGGGCTTCATTTCCTCGTCGGAACGGGCACCACATCGCCGGGTTCTTTTACGGGCTCCAACCTCTGGACCGAGGCAACTCGGGCACGAAGTTGGCGAGCCGACGTGCCCAAGGGTGCTGTAGGATAAGTGTAGAATGTTTTGTCTCTTGGGGTTTGAAGTTGCCATTTTGATGGAGGAATGAACAATGAGAAATGAGCTTAGGATTTTTGGTGTATGTAAAAATGAGAACAAGAATTTTTCCCACACCCAAAAATGAATCCTCTCTCTTCTCCTAATGTGGCCGGCCAAGCACAAGAATGAGGAGGGAAAAATCAATCCCAGAGAGCAAGAGGAGAAATTGTATGATAATGCGAAAAATATGTCACACTAAAGTCAAGTACAAAACCAATCACATTCCCATCTCATTAATGCAAGCCATGTGCACAAGAAAAGCATCAAAAGATGCTAGAATTATCATGATGAACCATATACCACAAAGAACCCTCCACAAAGCTAATTTGCATACTTGCAAATAACCCCCTCCATCGGAAAAATCCGGCCATGAAGGAACATAGGAAATATGGCCGAAACAGAACACAAACTGGCAACTTCAAAAAACTGATCCCGTAATAAATTACAGGAAAACCCCGCGACCGTATATACATACCCGCATTTGTATTCCGACCGAATACAAATGCAAAGAGACAAAATCTACACTGTACAATACTGGGATCCGGCTTAAACCAAAGCCCGCTAGTATTATCCGTCCGATCATGATCCGTGCAATACCGCACGTATATGATCGAACCCTACCATATATCCATACGGCCTCTACAGTGTTTCGCCCGAAACTTGAGAAACTGTCTGTGGGGGACTCTAAAGACTCGTCAATACTTTGGCTGTGGATTTAACCACTAGCACGTCAGAGGTATTAGCCGTACGTAACGAGCTACCAGGTATTGACCAAAAGGGAGGTCGATGAGCGAACTCATCCTGACACCCTGCTGAGCTTGTCAGTGACAATATCCGTACAGTCCGGTCCGTTCGTCTATGAGCATCGCATGGCGGGCCTAGGGGGTTGGTAAAAGTCAGACCCCCAAAAGCGGTACAAGTCGTGTCGGAGTGTAGCCCAGAACACCCTGAGATACTACTGGAATATCTACCAGTAAATCTCCTGTCTCGAAAACTCCAACGACTAGGGACCTTTTAAGGATGTGCTTATAGACCCCAGCTCCCACGTATATGATCGCCATCATACTGCTGGCCGTAAAGCAAGAATCCTAAGGGCTCTATCAACGCGCAATAGTGACCTGTAAGGTCACCTAAAGCAGTACACGATGATAAAGATAAACCAGATAGCATAATATAATCTTGAGTAAGACTGTTCGAACGGTATAGGTCCTCTCTCAATCATTGCAATCACGAGCCTGTGATCCAATAATTGACTTTGAGGGCACTATCTCCAACAATCTCCTACTTGCACTCAAGGCTAATTATTGCAATGTCGCATACTCACAGATGGTGTGATACCGAACACCCTACTCCTCTACTAACCAGTCTTACAAAACCCTCTTGTGAAACTAATGCGTTCGAGGAATAGCCTCAGTGAGTGGATCCGCTCTAATGTTTCTTTCTATGTCTCTCTTTATCTCAAGTTCGCGGAGAAAGCCATCTCCCGAAATGAGCAATACCTGTCTTACAATATGTCTGGATAACTGATGGGACCTAGCTTATAAATGAACTCCAAATCCAAACTTCTTAGACTGTATCGTCAACTGAAATGAATCAGTATCCTGCGCCATGCCTCCCTCATTATCCGCTTGGACCACCTGTCCAAAATACTGCCCCTCACCAGAGGGAAAACTATAACTCTGATAGCCACTCTGTCATCCAGGTCACCTTGGAAGCCTGGAATGATAACCGTCTCCAGAAAGAGGTTGTTGTTATCATATCCCTAGAACATCCACTTATGTTCTAAAATTGCTTCCGAATGTTTCTCCAGGATTGTATCATTATCTTATTGCATCTACTGCAAAATCAACATCTGGTGTGGTACTTGACATCTCATGATCAACTCAATTGCCTAAGCAAGTGATCTGCCGATCATGCACATCCCTCTCCTCTTTAGTCTGTAATACACCTTTAGAGAGGGTGACTCCATCATCTGCAGGTACACTACCGTGTCAGGAGTCGTCCATTCTAAAATACCTTTAGAATGCTGTCTAAGTACCCAGAATGGAAAACCACCCAAATCTAGATCTATAACCATAGATCTAGTGACCAGAATGTCTGATATAATATCCAAGTCCTATATGGAGAAACCACTGTGTGACAACCAAAGTATAACCGATCGTAGTATAGGAATTTCACTTCCTACTCTGTGCATGTCATCCAAATACCAGGACATTACACCCTACTACCTTCTTAACAGATCTATCCCCTATTCTGATGAAGTCAAACCTATGACTGTCACATCAGAAATAGATAATCTATCTCCGCTATATCTACTTTAGTCCATAAATAGACATAAGCCGCCTGTCCACTATGCTTCCGCTGCTCTCACTGACTACGACAACCCTCTGGCAGAGTCATATAGATGGCACTTCTAAAGCTTGTTTAGAACGACGCTATACTCATCCTCCTGCCGGGTCTTATAGCCTGGAACAACAGTAGTGTCAAATCTGGGTAAATAAGAACCTCCATGTCACCGTCCTCGAGGCTACCGAAGAACCTCTCGAGTGCCTGAGGTTACCAACCATGTCTGCAGAGTGGCCAATGGAATGTCAAACCAGATTGATTCTTTAGGTTCTTATCAAATTTTCAGTAATCGTTTGCGGTTTTGGAATCACTTCCAGTTCTACCATACTCCCACTAATGTTTTATGAAAAAATCCATTTTTATTAAAACCGTGGGGAGTCTAGAACAATATCACTATTGATCTTCCAGATCGTAGAAAGTCAACCCTCGTCATAGCCCGGGTCAACCCACAAACAGCCATGACAGAAACGTGCCTTGAGTTATCCGGAGTCTGGTTTTAAGCATAAGCCGGACAACTCCCTGTACCTTAACATCGTTAAGATATGAACTATTCTATATCCAATATAGAAACAGAGGCACTGATTTAATTGAACCAAATTCAAATCATGCAGCTATCTCCAATGCATGTCAACTAAATGGAGAGATACCGATCAGCATTACTTAACTTAGGAATGCTTCAAATTATGAGTAACCTGAAAGAGAAGCAAGTTCTCTTAATCATTACTATCAACTGAATACCATTCACAAGTATCTACATCTTCGATCACCTTGAAGAATCCCGATACTTGCAACACCTAGTTCTCTACTCTATCCTTATACCTATAACTTCTCAAAACTTAGACGTTGAATTTCTACGAAACACATGTCTAAGTACTAGAGAAGTCACAAGTAAACAGAACATAGTACTAGGTGTTAGTTATATGTATGCCCTAGAGGCCAGTATTGTACAGATGATGTATATTATATTGGATGCTTGGACATATATAGCGATGACTTTCTTGCTCGATATGATAATATGCTATCTGGTTGCTCTTTATCTTAACATGTATACTTGTCTCTTTATACTGTCTTATGGTTACATGTTGGTAAAGCCCTTAGGATGTGTACTTGACAACCTAGACTATGATGCAGATCATACTAGTGGGGACATGGTAGTCCATAAGTATATCCTTCAAGGTCCCTAGTCGTGGGTGTATCGAGACAGGGCATCGATATACCAGAGTAGACTAGCGTATATGCTTCTCGACCCATGAGATGGGCGATGGATGATCCCATATCCATTAGTGTTTGACATCAGAGATGGTATACGGGTGCTCAGTGCAGACTGGGTAGAATGGACGGACTCGCCAAGAACTCCCAGAAGGTATTATACCTCACGTCAGATGGCAGTTCACAGGTGACACTTGTGCAGGTTAGTCTGTAGAACCGAGATCGTCATAGAGTCTTGTGTGATTCCCACTGTGCTTTGATTTCTACCTTACCACGTCCATGAGGGCGTGCAAAACGGTGGTTTTTGGGTACAGTCCCGAGTCACATGGAGGTAATGAGCGATAGGAGAGGTTTCGTCTCTCCCGGTATTGGGGGTTGATGTTGCGCTATGCTTAATTGGCCGTAACAGGGAAGTCCCTGGCCAGGGCTGATTCAGAGATTTACTGGTAAGTGTTACCAGTAGTTTCTCGACCCGTTATGAGCCTCACATCGGCATGACTTATAGGTTATTTGAGTCTGACGTTTACCACCCCTAGACTTGATATGCGACATATCAGACGAGGAGACCGGACTGTACGGGAAGTGTTGCCGGTTGGCTCGACGGGAGTTGTAGCAGGTTCGCTTGTTCTCTTCTAATCGCTCAATACCCGGGTGGCCGTTACGTTTAGCTGACCGCTTGCGGCTTGGGGGTGCTTGATATGATCATCACCCACTGCAGGCGTATTGACGAGTCTTAGAGTCCCACAATGGAGTTACCTAGTCCAGGCGAAACGTTGTGGTGCGCGTATGCGATATGCATATGGACCCGATTAAAATGCGCGTATAGGATACCATATATTGATCGGGCGGCTTTCTTTTGGTTAGGGTCATATGTGATATGACCGGATTGATAAATCAAGTGTTGATTTATCATTTAACCATTAGTTTCTCACTAGAAATCCTTTCTTGTATTTGATGGATGTATGCATGCATGTATGTTCTCTTTTTAGATTCATGCACATATGGATGTACATACACACATACATACATACATACATCCTTCGTGGTTGTACATACATGAAAATGGTGGCAATATAAGACTCACACCATGGTTTTATATATGGTTTTTATTGCATTTGATTTAAAGCAAAAAGGAAAAAGGAAAATGGTTATGATTGATTTGTTTCTACACTCTTCTTTTGACCTAACCATTCTCACCCACCTTTTAATCTTGGGTAAACTTTCTTTTTGTGTTTTAACTCAAGTTCAATAATATATTCATTGTTTAAACCATTGTTTGAGATGAGAACATGAAAATATATATTCATATATTTTCATTTTTCTAAAACAAGAGTTATTCTTTTCACTATTGTAAAAGATATAGCCATCATCTTCTTCTTCCTCTCTCATTTGCTCTCTAGATTTTTGTAGTGAGCAATATACTCATCAAGTTAGGATTTTGAAGTGAGAAAGAGAACCACAACATCATTCTACACAAGTCTAGCCCACTTGTTTGGAGTGTTAGCTTCATTTCATTCTCTTGATCGGATGAAGTTGCAAGCTTGGACAAAGCGGACTCCGGGTAGATCATCGGTGACCTAGAGGAGTTCAAGCAGACCCGTTTCCAAACCCTAAGTAGCCGAGGAGTCTAGCGTAGGGAGCTACAAAGGTTGTACTCTCAAAACCCTAGCTTTTCTTGCTTATGTTGATATGCAAAATTTTGAAACCCTAATTTTCTAGGAACGATTCGATGATCGTTAACTTAGCACCCTAAAAATTCCATCTTTGGTACATGTGATGCTTCCAATCCCTTCATGAGGTGCTTAGCTTACCCAACATTGGTATCAGAGCCGACCTAGAACATTAGGCGACAATTTTACGAAGTAAAAAATCCGATCGAACCAAAATACGACGTTATAGAACCCTCTCTGGACATTTTTCCGAATCTGGTTATTTTCAGAATTAAAAATATGTCAAAAATAGAGCAGGGAATTCTAAGATTTACTGTGAAAAATGAAACCCTAATTCGACAATTCCACCGCGGAACCGCGACCATAGCTTGCTTAGGTCGCGGCTCCGCGGCCGTATAGAGCCCTTAAGCTTTCATTTTTGCTACAGTGTATTCTTGTCTGCTTTTAGATGGTTTTGGGAATTTTTAATCTGAATTTAGTTCTGTAAATTTTGGAGATGGTTTTGGACTCGTCGATTCGATCGGAATTTTCATTTCTTGGCTTTTCCGGATAAATTAGAAAGTATTGAAGTGTTTGAACGAGTATCATTTGCTCACTTTTCACGGGGTTTAAATATTTTGGAGATACGTGCAAGTTTTGTGGTGGACCCTCTAGAAGACAACAAACCTTAACTCGATTATGTGACCGTCTTGAACTGCCCTTTGAACCTTAGGGTTTGGGGCAGTACGGCATGCCACATGTGAGGCGTTGGCTTGACCCTTCTACGGCTGGACCGCAACTACTGTGTCACACTCTGGGTTTTTGAACTCCGCTCAAGTGTTGAGCTTTAGGGAATCTTGGGTATTTGATCGTTCGTTCGAAAACTTTAATACTGTCTAATTATCTGGAATGTGATGCAATGTGTGGAATTCATATTACTAGACATGAAATACGAAGTATGTGATATTTCGCATTTACGATGTCTAAAGAGAATGTGGATTCCAGATATTGCAGTTTTACACTTTCTTTTCTGTGACCGTAAGTGTAGTATGTAGTGGTATTGCCGATTGTCTTTGCTATACGTCGACGACAATCGGTGTATGCATACTTGCTTACATTGATGATATGAGATATTATGTGTTGCTGAGATATGATGTGCAGGATTGTCGCGATTGAATAGCCGGGGGTTTATGTGAGATGAGAGTTTTATATTTTCATTCATGTAAATTCAAATGTAATGTAATATTCTTTTATTTGGGGCACTTCCGGGTTGAGGTTGATGCCACCTGTGTTGTTTATTATTTACTTTTCAGCATCAGGATGGACCCAAGGAGGGGAGCACAGGTGACCGGGTTCTGGGATTCAGTAGGAGGCCATCTCGAGGAGTCGAGACCGGGTCTCCTAAACTCCAGAATTGGTAGGGTCACTTGCCGCTCTCGTAGGGGTCCAGGGTGTGGGCGTGGCTATTCATCACGACTGTGGAATCCGTATTTTCTATTGTTGGCTAGATACTAAATACGGACGTCCTAGTATATCCCACATTATATCTATGTTTCTGCTGCGATATCTGTGATGTGATCATGTGATGTGCTGTGATAGATACTTTATATAGTATATATGATATATTATATAGACGTTACTTATGTTTTGCACCCGCACGAGCCTTGCCCTGCTCTGTCGTTAGTTACCTAACCTAACGGTGCATGAGGGGACATCGAGGCGAATGCGGATGGCATAAGTGTACGTCGTATTTATCTGTGATGTTTAGGTGACTTAAATGATGGGACTTCATTAATGTTATTAATGAAAGAAAAGAAACCTAAAAGATGTTGTAGAATCAAATTTTAAAATAAAAGGGTAGCTACAGTCTTGCTTTGCATAGCGGTATATATGTGTCACGTCCCGAAAGTACGGAAAATGACCGGCACTTAAACTACGAAACGTCTCGAGGCGTACGTAATCTAAGTAAGCCGAAAACCCAAAAATCCAAACCAAGAAAAGTAGTAGAGTGAAGGAAAACCAATTTAAAATCAAGTAGTTTTAATAGCATAAGCCGAATTATGCGGTTTTAAAAAAAACATCAAGTATTTCCTGAAAATTTCGGCAGAGTGTCCTTTGTAAATACTGGCTCCCAAATGGGATACAAAATGAATAGTATACGAAATCAATAAAAAGGCATCCCCAAGCGGTAGCTAGCTCGTCGTCCATCGACGGTCACAACCACACAAGCAATATAATATACAACGCCAAGGACGAGGATCAAAACTTAAAAGGAACTCTAAACAACAAGAAAACCATAGAAAAACAACGCGCGACTCTAAGGTCGAAAGAATAACATCACTGGTCTCTATCTCAAAAATAATACATGTTTGGTTGATGGAACTTCTAGATACAACAAAATAATAATATACAAGATAAAAAATGGGGGTACGATACAAGTAAACCCACCTACAAGCAAATCACCCGTAGGAAACTATGCCCGCAAGCCGTAAAGAAACCTGGACAGCAAACCTGCAAGAAACTGCGGCACAACGGGGGTGAGTTGCCAACTCGTGAATAGAAAAATATCTACGCACAGAAATCGCATAAATAACGCAACCTAGGTCAATGATCATAATATATCCTCAAATATAACAATAACATGTAGCCTATAACAAGGCTAGGGTAAATATCTAACCCGGGTGTAATCTTATGTGCCCGTGTCAGTGCCTCAGGTAGCAATATATCATATGAATGAGGTATGAATGCATGAAAACAAAATACATGTAAATGAAGAACTGTTTTCATAATTTAGTGAGATTTCCTTTGTATTTTTAAAATGAGGTATCATAATGAAATCAGCATAAAACAGTGCCTAGCATCGGCACAAAACGTAATCCCAATATCTCGATATCTCTGTATCACAGTCTCTGTACCTCAATATCTTGAAATCTTAATGTCTCAATCACAATATCTAGGGCGCCGTCAGTCCAGACCGGCCCCTACCATCCATCTCAAGACCACGACGGTGTCCTCCGGATATCCGTCGCGTCGGGTAAAATCACCGGTAGGTAGTGCTCCCCTGCCAGGCTCACATTGTCATCATCACGCGCTTCTTGCCCCGGGGTACCTTACCGGGTCCACCATGTACCCGAAACGGTTCATCCGTCTCCTCGAATCGGGTCTCGAAATCCATCAGCAAACTCATGGTGGATGACTCATACAACATGGAAAAACTGCACTTTTTTTTTATTTAAAAAGAGAAATCAGTTTATATAAGTTTTGCGGTTTTCCCCCCAAATCTAGAAAATTTCATGGAAATCCGAATCCAAATCATCAATAGCATGTAAAACCATGAATATAGGCATAACAATGAATAAGAGTGTGCATGAAGTGACAAGTAATAACTACAATGTTAAGCTGACATATAAGGCAGGCACACTAATATCATGTCATATTACTAACTAACAAGAAAAGTCAAGCAATAATATTTTCTAAGGTGTACGTGACATGGCAATTACCGATGGAGATGTGTGTGAGCCGGCAAGTAAGTGTACATGGTACATACGCATCATCGGTAATGGTGCTGGTGTCCTAACAATATAATATCAACATTGCAATAAGAAATTATAACATAAGCATGCGATGCGAAGCGAACCACAATAATAAGCGGGAGCTGAATACTAGACGCAACTGTAACTAACCTGCATTAATATAATATAAGTCCTACAAATGGTGCCTTTTGAAATAACACGAATCATGGGGTTTTGAAAATAGGGGCTACGGTGTTTTTATGAAAAGATACGTCTTTTGAAATATCCGTAGGATCCCTTTGGCTGTCTTTTAAAATACCCACGATTCGTTAGTTTTTGAAATAGGTAAGAATCGAATCTAATCTAACAACTAAACTAAACTAAAGGGCTAAGCTAACAAGCTGGACTACAGGTAAGGAAACCGCCTAACATCTGAGTCGATCCATATACATACCTGTATATATATTAGTCGGTGATCCCGCCTCAATAATATCATATCCGATACCATATCTACAATCAGACATACCAAGTCAAGAGTGCAGATCAATCATCAAGATATAGCTCGTACGTAAATCCGTCGTACGGCATTATTCAGACCATAATAATGCATTTTTCATTCCCCTATTCTTATCCATTTTATAAGTAAACAGGTACTCTTGACGCACGTTTGTTGCATGTTACAGGATACAGGGCTTGGATGCAGATACAGTGAAAATGACGAAAGCTGATACAGAAAAGTGACTTTTGACAAACAAGTAGACGGATCCTAGTCAAGCCTAGACGAAGAACAGTGCAAGGTCCAAAATGTCAAAGTGAACGGTCAAAAGATACGAACAAGTTTTCACTGAAGATCTGGAGAAGACCCAGAATCCAAACAGAGAAAAGTTATGAAGAACTAAGAAGCCCTAACAACCAAGATGCAGCACAGGGATTTTGGTGAGCCAAGCCCACAAAAGGGCCGCGGATCCACGGCCCAAGCCAACATTTGCCGCGGATCCGCGGCCGTTTATTGCACGTGTCGGCACCGACTTTTTGTGTCGGTGCGACGGTTCGGGTGTTGGGATTTTTAGAGGTCAAATCAGTAATTGTGCATGTGCGAGACTCTGAAACCATAATTCTCCTGTTTACTTATAAATTATAATCTCAAATCTGTAAAACCCTATGCCACTTTTCAATCAATAAAATTCAGACTTTCTGGGAGCTATTTTCAGATCTGTTCTTCTTGTTTGGAGGGAGCCGTCAACCTAGTAAGGTAAATTATGTTTTTTCCTCTTTTAATTAAAATGTTTTCTCATCCCCTAATGAGCGAGTAATCTCCTCGCTTGTTAGGGTTAGCCTTAAGGAAAGGGTTGAGAGATGAGATCTCTCACCCCTTTCAATGCCACTTTCACCTAATGAATTAGAACTCCACGCATACGAGCACAACCGCTTCCTGCGGCATCCTACCCTCCGAGGTAACGATGAACCGTAGTATAAAGGGCCGGTTGCGCGCGTTTTCCGTGGGGGTTAGGGTAATTATCAACAAAGGAAGGATACAAATCTAGAGGAAGAAACATCTTTCCAAAAGATTTGGATCCACTTTATTAATAATTACCTTAACATCTAATAGATCTGAAAAAGAAGGCATTGAAAGCGGTGAGGAAAAACGTTAATCTCCAAAACGTCCCCTAAGCCGAACCCTAGCAAGACTCTTAATTAGATTAATTAGATCCAGTTTTTATAGATTTTTATAAACCAACCAAAACGACATTTTGAATCAACTCGTTAAAACACATAAAAGAAATTTACCCGTCTCTGTGGATCGACCCGTACTCACCGGCTAGCTGCAAAGCGACGACGTTTCTGATTGCGGTAAATTCAAGTTTTGACACTAATCAAATGGCGCCGTTGCCGGAGACGGCGTAATCTTTCTTTTTGTGAATTTTTGGGTTGATATAAATTTTAAAAATTATAAAAACCTGAAAATATAAAAAAATACAAAAAAATTATCAACTTTGATCTGTTTGAAGGGTGTATCTTTTGAATCTTGCAGGAATAGAGAAGAATTGAGGATCTGAAAATTTTACAGAAGGCTGATCAGAAAAGTGCATATTAGAACAGAGGAGAAATATCACAACAGAGGGATAGAAATTTTCTGGAGCGACGATCCCACCAGACGACCGCGTTTCCGCCGCAAATAGCCCATCAAGGCCGCGGAACCGCCGCGTGGCTGCCACATCAGCACATCAAAATTGCAGGGTTTGTTTTCTTTTCCTCCGCTCTGCAACCTCCATATCTCCACTGTAAAAAAATTTCTGCAGGAATTCTTTGCGTAAAGAGTCTTTCTCCTCCTTCTAAATAACAGATTTTCTGCATGTTTCTTTCTGCCGCGCTAAAAATTGATTGCAAGTGAAATTTTATTGTTTTGCATAATTTAACCGGACTCTAAGGGGCAAATTGACCAAACTCAGATTGGGTGGGGATTTCTTCACCCTTCCCAGGACCCCAGAAAACACCTAAAACATTTTGCATCGACCGCAATTAATTAAAAAAAAATTAGACTCAGACCTAAGGACATCGAGCTCAATAGGAAGAGGACTAGTATAGGCATCGGCCGTTTATCCTAACCGACTTTGCGGTGTCTAGGCTAGTGGTTAAACGAGATTAATTAGGCCCACTGTAGTGGTGGTTCCTTCCCACTTACCTGGCCGTATTTGTCCGTGAAGAGGCGGTTTGATGTCCTATTTCTAGCCCTAGTTAGGAGCTGTCTAGCAGACCTAGGCGACCCTAGATCTAGGCATGATTGTGCATGTGTGGTTGATACACTTTGTGTCACGAGTCCCACTTTTCTAAAACCTTTTTGCAAAACTCTCACATAAATAAAAAAAATAAAATAAAAATCTTTTCAAAACTTGCAACTTGCCGCTAAGAAAACTAGCAACTCACTTCCACTCACTTCTTCTCATTGACGTTATCTTACCCCCACATTCTGTTTTTCTATTTTTCTGACTACACTACCCCTTTAGTGTATGTCACTTTGGACTAGGGATACTAACGCCCGATTAGTCCGTGTTTCGTTGGTACCGACCAACGAACCCTTCGACGAACCCTTCGTCGACATTCCGTCCATTTCCTTACCTCCACCTTCAAGTTCTTCTTTCGAAGGTATGTCGGGATTCAACCCCAACGATACCTTACCGACGGGAATGATTCCACCTCCGCCGGGTGCGAATAACCCGAATCTTCCGCCTGTTGTAGCGCCCGCACGAGTTGTGCTCCAGGATCTCTTCTACCCCGTCCGCACTTCTTTACCTACATGTCTTTCACCCCCACCGGCAAATGGGGACAACTTTGAAATAAAACCACATTTCATCAATATGCTGCCTAAGTTTCATGGTTTGGAATCCGAAGATGCATATATTTTCATTAATAAATTCCAAAACGTTTGCGCCATGATGAAGACAACCCAATTAAGTGATGACGCAATAAGGCTAAGGGTCATTCCTTTTACCTTATGTGACCTAGCCGAGAAGTGGCTATACAGCACCGCATCACATTCCATTAGGAATTGGGACGAGCTTGTGAGGGCTTTTCTAAAAAAGTTCTATCCTCATCACAAAACTGCTAGAATCCGAAACGAGATTATACAATTTTCACAGCTTCCTTCCAAACCATTCTGGAAGTGCTTCGAGAGATTTAAAGACCTACTTGTTCAATGCCCTCATCATGGGATAGAAAGTTGGCAACTTATCCAAACATTATACGGGGGATTGAACGCAGCAACAAAGCAGTTGCTAGAAACAATATGTCAAGGTCATTTTCTCTCCAAGTCTAGCGACGAAGCTTGGAAGTTTCTTGAGGACCTAAGTGAGCAAACAATTCAGTAGGAGAGTACCAAGACCACATCATCTTCTTCAGTTGGTCAATCTAGGGCAGGCATACATCAAATAGATATGTCGATTGCTATGAAGGCCGAGATGGCCTCACTTATGAAAAAGCTAGAAGCCATTGAGACCAAAATCTGATCGTCTTCTCCTGCCCCTACTCTACCCACACGAACGTTTTGTGCTTGTTGTTCTAATCCATCACATCTAACCGAAGAGTGTCCTTATAATGCACCTATTCAAGGACAGAATCAAGTCAATGCTGCATTTCAGCAACGACAAAGAAACGATCCGTACTCTTCGGCATACAATCAGGGGTGGAGGAGTCACCCAAATCAACAGTTCCAAGGGAATAACAATTTTCAAATACCTCCTCCACAACAACAACAAGCACCTTTACAAACTCAAAACCAGCAACCTTTCCAACAACAACCTTATACAAATCAAACGAACAATTTGGTTCAACCAAATGATGATAAGGTTATCTCGCTCGAAAAAAGTCTAGATGCATTTCTTAAGCAAACTACAGAATCTGCAGCAAGATTTGAAAGTTATGTTCAATCTTTAATGAATAACAATGCCTCACACGATCAAAGTATCAAATCTATTGAGGCTCAAATTGCACAATTAACTGCTGCGTTGAGCGAGAGAGAAAAGGGAAAGCTTCCATCTCAACCATTGCCCAATCCCGGTCACACACAAAACGTATATCACAATCACAATGTAAATGCGGTGACCACGTTGAGATCCGGAAGAGAGTTGCAAAATAATGTGGGAACTAGTGATGACATCCCCGCCGGTGGCTCTTCTTCCCCTTCTTCATTTTCTTCACTTCCTTCTTCACCTTTTTCTATAGAGCCTATTCTCCACCCTTCACACGGCTCTACTTCTTCTGACTCGAACGAACCCATTTCTCACAACACGAACACATCCACACTGGGATCCGTTCCTACTCCACATTCTACTCCACAAACTTGTGACTCAACGAATTTTCAGAATGCTCCATTCCCAAACAGGTTGAGTCCTAATAAACCAAATGCACAAGTGGAAAAGATTGTGGAGATATTTAAGCAGGTTAGCATAAATATATCTCTCTTGGATGCTATCCAACAAGTCCCTTCATACGCGAAAATCTTAAAGGGCTTATGCACCTCGAAGAGAAAGGCATCTCAAGTACCCAAGAAAGTGCTAGTGGCTAGTGCAGTGAGCAATGCTATTAACCACCATCAAACCTTACCCCAAAAACGAAAGGACCCCGGCTGTCCTACTATTTCAATCACAATTGGGGATAAGAAAATTAATCGAGCACTTTTAGATCTTGGGTCTATTGTTAACCAGATTCCCTACTCTGTGTACGAACAATTAAGGGTTGGAGAGTTGAAACCCACTCGTTGCACTTTCCAAATGGCTGATCGATCAATCACCCATCTAAGGGGTCAACTAGAGGATGTGTTGATCAAAGTCGGGGAGTTCATATTCCCCGTTGATTTTATCGTTATGGATACACAACCTGTTGCTTGTTAGTTATATGTATGCCCTAGAGGCCATTACTGTACATACGATGTATATTGTAGTGGATGCTAGAACATATATAGGGAGGACTTTCTTGCTCGACATGATAGTATGCTATCTGGTTGTACTTTATCTTAACATGTACTCTGATTGTCTCTATGTTACATGTTGATAAAGCCCTTAGGATGTGTACTCAACTACTGGGACTATGATGAGATCATACTAGTGGGGCCACGGTAGTCGACGAGTACATTCTATAACTGTTCCTAGTTGAGGGTGTATCGAAACAAGGCATCGATACACCAGAGTAGACTAGCGTATACGCATCTTGACCCATATGATGGGCGATGGATGATCCCATATCCATCGGTGTTTGACATCAAGGATGGTGTACGGGTGCTCAGTGGAGACTGGGTACACTGGACGGACTCGCCGAGAACTCCCAGATGGTATTATACCATACTTCAGATGGTAGTTCTCCGGTGACACTAGTACAGAGTAGTCTGTCGACCCGAGATCGTCATAGAGTCTTGTGTAATTCCCACTGTGCTTTGATTTCCATCATACCACGTCCAAGAGGGCGTGCAAAAAGGTGGCTTTTGTGTACAGTCCCGAATCACATGGAGGCAATGAGCGATAGGAGGGGATTCGTCTCTCCCGGTATAGGGAGTTGATGTTGTGCTGTGTTCGATTGGCTATAACCGGAAATCCCTGGCCAGGGTTGCTGAGATTTACTGGTAAGTGTTATCAGTAGTTTCTCGTACTGTTATAGACCTCATATCGACACGACTTATCGAGCTACTGGGGTCTGACGTTTACCACCCCTAGGTGAGATATGCAACATATGAGACGACGAGACCGGACTGTACGGGAGTGTTACTGTTTGGATTCACCGGAGAAGTTACAGGCTTGCTTGTTGATCTTCTGAGCGCTCAATACCTGGGTAGCTATTACGTTTAGCTGACCGCTTACAGCTTGTGGGTGATTGATATGATCATCACCTATTGCCGGCGTATTGACGATTCTTTAGAGTCCTACACAGAGGTTTCTTGACTCAGGCAAAACGGAGTAGGAGCACATATGTGATATGTCCGGGACTGAGGATAATGCGATATGTGATACCGTATTATATTCTCGTGATATTTGATATCAGCCGGGTCATCGGATCAAGTGTTGATTCGATGAATCGGTACGGATAAATATTAGTTGGTTATATGAGATATAGCCGGATTGTCGGATCAAGTGTTGATTCGATAATTTAATGTATAATAATATATTTGATATATTAAATTACATTAACTAATATTTGCTCACTAAAAGATTCTTTTTCTCACTCGGATAATACATTGATATATATGCGATATATGTTAATTGTATTATTTTATTTGGTTACAATAAGTATTACATATGTGATATATAATATTGTAACATGATATGATAACTAATGCAACAAGTTTAGTAAAGATTAATCAAGATTAGGGTTTGATTTGGGTTAATGGTTTCTAGATGATTCTAGAAGGTTTTTGTTTTGTCATGGAAAAGATATTTACTTATGACTCATTCTTAACTCAACCCAAAACCCTAACCCTTGGTTAATTCTCTACAATGGTTAAGTCAACCATGGTTGCATAATTCATCATTATCTCTTTTGCATTATTCATCACAAAAGGAATTCTATTATTGTTCATCTTCTTCCTTCATTCTTTTCATGGAAAAAAGCTTTCTTGATTTTTTCCAAGTGATGAATAATTGTGAGAAAAATATAAATAAAGAGAGCAAAAATCCTACTTCATCATCCTCATCTTCCCTTGCCATTTAGATGAGGGTGTTCACATCATTTCATGAGTGTTAGCTTGTGTTAAAGAAACATCAAGGTAGATCATCTTAGTATCGAAGATCGGAAGCAAAGGTTGCATCTTTCGCTTCGTGGAACTTCTCGAGAGTCTGGAACCCGATGATCGCAGCGAAGGGACCACAACATGGAGCATATGAAGTGAAGGACCGGATCTACAAAGGTTGTAATCCCTCTCACTTAGTGTTAAGTTGTTAGCATGCTTGTTTTCGCCTAATCTCTAGTTTAAAGTTCCGTATTCGGGTTGTTCGGCACGGCTAATTTTTAATCGGGCATGGTTGATGCCCTATAGACCCTTGTGCGAGTGCCTAGCAACCCTACAGTGGTATCAGAGCCAAGATAGAGCTTTAGACGAAGTTTGAAGTTCGATCGAACCCGAAACACCGACTCCAAAATGCTCTCTGGAAATTTTCTGAAAATTTGGATTTTTGTAAATTAAAAATGCTTAAAAAATTCAGAAGGGAATTATAAGAATTACGGTGCAAAATTTTTTTGATGAACAGTGCAAAGCGCGGCGGAACCGCGGCATAAGAATGCCTTCTGCGGTGGTTCCGCGGCTAAATGATGACGTCACCAACCCAATTTTGCACAGTAACTTCTTTTATTCAGTGCTGAGTTCTCAGGGAATTTTTAATATTTATTCTACAGTTGAGTTTTCTGGGGTTGTTTTGGGGATTCGGTGTTTTGATCGGAGTATCAGATTTTGTCGTTGTGGTTTTCCGGATAACTTTTAGAAACTGTTAAAAAGTTCGAACGGATATCAATAACTCACTTTTTCCCCTGTCGGAAAATTTTTCAAAAGTTGGATTTTTTCTCGTGTTTAAGAATGTTCTAAGTCATGCAAGTAACTCGGTGGACCCTCTAGAAGACAACAAACCTTAACTCGATTATGTGACCGTCTTGAACTGCCTTTTGAACCTTAGGGTTTGGGGCAGTACGGCGTGCCACATGTGAGGCGTTGGCTTGACCCTTCTACGGCTGGACCATTGGTACTGTGGCATGTGATGGATGTTTTTAAACTGATTTCAAGTGTTGAGATATATTGGGGAAATCTTGGGTGTTTGATGATTCGATCAGAAAGTTTAACTTTTTCTATTTATCTGGAATGCGATACAATATTTGGAATCCACAGGTAGTTATGAGATAACTAATTTGAATATTATAAACATAGCAGTTTAGTCTCAGATGATCGGTTGCCACGGAATTTTGATGCGATCAAGAGTCTGTCGCAATCACGTAGCGTACACGGATACTCGCCGGGTAAACTTAATAGACAGCTACGCCCCATAGCCTCGACCAAGTGACTGTAGGAGAACCCCGTCGCCGAAAGCATCCGTTCGGGTGCTCGCGGCAGCGGTGTTCCGCCTTAGTGCACTTCGTCGACGGCATCTGGGGTGCGGCTGTCTACTAAAGTTTGTGACGAGCATTCGATCAGGACGTCGGGAATCTTGTTGAATTGCCCAACTTGATATTGAAAAGAATTTTCGATAATGAGACTAAAATGCGGGGTTTATAATTGTTAGGCATGTGATGTCTAAGGAATTCATTTGGTTAGGCATGCGATGTCTAAGAAGGTTGCGGATTCCAACTGTTGTAGTTTTACACTTTCTTTTCTGTGACCGTAAGCGTAGTATGTGGTGTATCGCCGGCTTCGTTGCTATACATCAACGACAATCGGGATACGCATACTTGCTTACGTTGATGATATGAGATATTATGTGTTGCTGTGATATGTTATATTGGATCGCCGCGTTTTGAATAGCCGGGGGTTTTGTGTGAGATGAGAGTTTTTCTTTTTCATTCATGTAAAATTCATTTGTATGTAATATTCTTTTATTGGGGCACTTCCAGGTAGCGGAAGATGTCACCGTTGTATATTATTTACTTTTCCGCATTAGGTAGACCCAAGGAGGGGAGCACAAGTAACCGGGTTCTAGGGTCCAGTGGGAGACCATCTCGAGGAGTCGAGACCGGGTCTCCTAACCCTAGAATTGGCAGAGTTACTTTCCGCTCTCGTAGGGGTCTAGGGATGTGGGTTTGGCTATTCATCGCGACCGTGGAATCCGTGTTTTATACTGGCTCGTATTGAAAACACGGACGTCCTAGTATATCCAATATTTCATATATGTTCTTCTGCTGCAATGTTCTGTGATGAGATTATATTACTACCTGTGACGAATGTTTATATTATATATATGAGATATATGTTATATTGCAGATTTCGTTTCAAAAGAGATGCTTGTGAAGCATAATAAAATGGGACTTCATTAATGATATTAATGAAACTAAAAGAAACCTAAGATGTTGTAGAAACTTGTTTATAAAAACTGGTAACCCTAGTTCTTGCTTTGCATAGCTGTGTTCCTTGTAGAACATCCAGCACCTTATTCGATAAGGAAAGGACCGAGATCCCTTCACCGGGAGTGACTCCTTTAGCAATAACTGGCAGATGCTACAAACTCGGTTTGTCTTTTGATTGCTTCTATAGTTCTTGCTTTGCACAGCGGTATATGTGATATATCCTGCACCTTATTCGATGAGGAAAGGGCCGACGATCCCTTCACCGGGAGTGACTCCTTTAGCAAAACTAGAAAAGCCTCAAAAACACTCCATTTAAAATCACTCGATTCTACAACGATATCAAGTTCATTACGCAAAGGGTTTTCTTAAAAACCTAGCGTAGCCCTCCGTCATTTTAGGAAGTAGAGTACTTAGTATTCGTGCTGCGTATGTCGACTTTAGTTGAGGCGTAGTGTACGGTAGCTAAGTGATGTCTTCCTACACAGCATATGATGCGATTAGTTAGGACATTCATGTGATTATGTCGACCATAGTTGAGGGTCATGTAGGGTGGGTCTGATTAATCATGAAATGACGGGTAGAACTTGACTAGTGCTTATGATATGTTGACCTTAGTTAAGGTCATAAGTGCTAGGGGTAAAATATTATCGGGAATTTCAAGTGTTGAAATTTGCAATGAGATTGTATACCTTCTATGAGATAGTTGGATCCCGAGACCCGCTGCGAGTAAGAGTTACTCCTGGGAGAGTTTTACACATTACAATTAGCCGATCAAGTAGGTGTCTAGAAAGGTGTTAACGGGGTTACGCCTCTGGGAAAACGAGGTTTACATTAATTAGGTTCGTGCGAAAGCACGGAGGACCTCCCTCAAAGTACCGACACTGGCCTGGCTGAAAGATTGGCGAACTTGTAGCGTGTAATTAATCCCGGCTAGTCTTTCCTTTTAGGGTTTGAAGGAAGATTTGACAAAAACAGTGGGAGACATCCTGATTAGATATATTATATAACAAATCTAATCTTGCAAGAGCATACGCTGAGTGTTTTCTTCTCTCTCTCTCTCCAGGTAGCGACCATATCACGCCTTAATCAAGATAATAATACGGATATATTGACCGAACCCGCTTGTTATACAGAGCTGGGGAACGTTGGTCCTGCTCCAACTTATAATTGTTATAAGACAGAGCAGGAAATTGGGGAATACCAGATTTCCCGTGCCGCCCAAACGAAGAAAGTGCATGCTGATGCATCATATTCGGGTGTGTTCATTACAGAGAACTGTTTCTCAGTATCCTTTACGTCCTGGGTATGTAATACCGGATCAGGATCCCGCATATGTAATCTGTTACATGGGCTACATATAGGTAGAGAACTGAGAACGGGTGATAAGTTTCATGAGATAGAAAACGGTGCAAGTGTTGCATCCAAGTCTGTTGGTCACTGTCACCCTGTATTACCAGAATACATTGATTCTGAACAAATGTTATTAGATACCGAACCTGATATACAAAATCATATCAGTCTCTTTATTAGTAAAGAAAGGATATAATTTTGTATTGTATGGATAATGTTTTGAACATTTCCTATATCAAAAGTTGATCGGTTCAGGCACGTTATCTAAAAGCATAGACGTTCTAAATCAAACTAAAGTTCTTAGTATACGGAACACATACAATAGGAAGAGTTCAGATATGAACGAATCCTTCTTGAGGTATTGTAGACTAGGTCATATCAATGCGACCCGACTAGCTAAGTTACATATAGATGCATATTTAAACTAGTTTGAATTTACATCTTGTGAAACTTGCCGGTCATGTCACAAAGATAAGATGATCACAGCTCCGTTTATTGGAAACAGAGAAAAGGTTAGTGAACTTTTGGGATTGATACATGCTGATGTATGAAAGTCCCCTGTCTACATATGCCAAGATCGGTTCTTTCTACTTCATTACATTCTCTGATAATCTCTCAAGATTCAGACATATGTTTCTGTTGAAACACAGGTCCGAAGCTTTTGAGATATTCACAGAATATAAATTAGAAGTAGAGAACCAAAATACGGTTAAAAGTATTATGTCCTTTGATGTGATCAAGGAGGAGAATACTTGAGCACGGAATTCCTGGACTATTCTAAAAGAGAATGAGATTCTCTCTCAGCATTACTCCTCCGTATACACCACAGCACGTCGGTGTATCGGGGCGGAGCAATAACACCCTATTTGATATGGTGTGCTCTATGATGAGTACTATTGAGTTTCCTATTTCATTTTGGGAGTTATGCACTTGAGAAGCTGCATACCTATTGAATAGGGTTCAAATCAAATTAGTTGCCTACCACTTCATATGCGATATGGAAAGGGAAGAGCCCATATCTTAAGTTTGTTAAGATTTGGGGTTGTCCGGCCTATGTCTAAAAGCAAAATCCGGACAAGCTCGAGGCAAGGTCTGTAATGTAGAACTGGAAATGTTCCAGCTATACAAACTACAGCTGATGATTTGGTAGAACCAAAGGATTCAATAGTTTCCAACGATCCTCAGCCTCTCCGCCGATCTAGTAGGGTTCCTCACCCACCTGAGAGATACTTCGGTTTCTCTATGACAGTGGGAGAAATGATTGCATCATGAGATGATGACCCAACTAGTTTCGAGCTGGCCATCAGGAGTGGGACTCTTTAAGAATGGCTGGATGCTTAGCGATCTGAGATGGAATCCTTATATACCAACAAAGTATGGACTTTGGTTGCTTTATCTGAAGGGTTAAATCCCCATCAGGAGCAAGTATATCTTGAGAAGATTACTTGGTGTAGATGGAAAAGTTGAGACTTTCAAAGCTAGACTTGTTAAAGGTTTGCATCATAGACCAGGTATGGATTATGTTGAAACCTTTTCTAAAGATCTATGCTTAAGTCCATCCAGATCCTACTTGCCACGGCTACATACCATGACTATGATATCTGGTGGTTGGGTGTCATGACTGCTTTTCTAAGTGATGTTTTAGAAGAGAACGTCTATAAGTACATAGCCAGAGGGCTTCGTAGACAATGGGAGCAGCGGAAACGTGTGCAAGATGTTTTATATGATAAAACAGGCATCGCGGAGTTGGAACATCTGTTTTGATGTGGTAGTCAAAGAGTTTGACTTCATCAAAATGGTAGATGAACCTTGTATATACGAAAAAGGTAGGAGAGAGTATGGTGGTGATCCTCGTAGAGCACGTGGATGACATACTCTAGATAGGGAAGGAGTTTCCTATGCTACGCTCGGTCAATCTCCGCTTATCACAATGATTCTCCATATAGGATCAAAGTGATACCTACTAAATCCTAGGTTTTGGATCTATGAGATAGATCTAATTGGATGTTAGGACACTCACTAGTTGTAGTGAGATGGTATCAATCGATCCTGGGGAGAATCACTGGAAAGGTTCCAGGGTGATAAGGACGACTGAATGTCAGTCGCAGGCATTGTCTTTACCCTCAGTGGAGGGACGGTATGTTGGACGAGTTCCAAGCTAGATACCGTGACTTACTAGACGATTAAAGGCAAGATACATCGTTACCAAGGATGCTACAAAAGAGACAGTCTGGATATATATAAGTTCATGAGATGAACTTCGTTCCTACCATTGTGTGACAATGGAGTTGTGGCTTTAGCCAAGGAACTACCGTCCCATCAGAAATCCAGATATAATTCTTAGGCAGTATCACCTAATCATGGAGATGGTTGATCTCCAGGGAGATCGAGGTTAGGAGAGTAGACACAGAGGACAACAGCGCGGATCCACTCACAAAGGCCTTTTTCCCAGTAGAGACTTTTATGGGATGGTTGAGTATGAGATACTTCAACCGCAGCTAATTGTTGGGTATGCGATACCATAACAGATGGCCCTAGTGCAAGTGGGAGATTGTTAGTTATTTGTATGCCCTAGAGGCCATTACTGTACGTACGATGTATATTGTAGTGGATGCTAGGACATATATAGGGAGGACTTTCTTGCTCGACATGATAGTATGCTATCTGGTTGTACTTTATCTTAACATGTACTCTGATTGTCTCTATGTTACATGTTGATAAAGCCCTTAGGATGTGTACTCAACTACTGGGACTATGATGAGATCATACTAGTGGGGCCACGGTAGTCGACGAGTACATCCTATAACTGTTCCTAGTCGAGGGTGTATCGAGACAGGGCATCGATACACCAGAGTAGACTAGCGTATACGCATCTTGACCCATATGATGGGCGATGGATGATCCCATATCCATCAGTGTTTGACATCAAGGATGGTGTACGGGTGCTCAGTGGAGACTGGGTACACTGGACGGACTCGCCGAGAACTCCCAGATGGTATTATACCATACGTCAGATGGCAGTTCTCCGGTGACACTGGTACAGAGTAGTCTGTCGACCCGAGATCGTCATAGAGTCTTGTGTGATTCCCACTGTGCTTTGATTTCCATCATACCACGTCCAAGAGGGCGTGCAAAAAGGTGGATTTTGGGTACAGTCCCGAATCACATGGAGGCAACGAGCGATAGGAGGGGATTCGTCTCTCCCGGTATAGGGAGTTGATGTTGTGCTGTATTCGATTGGCTATAACCGGAAATCCCTGTCCAGGGTTGCAGAGATTTACTGGTAAGTGTTATCAGTAGTTTCTCGAACTGTTATAGACCTCATATCGACATGACTTATCGAGCTACTGGGGTCTGACGTTTACCACCCCTAGGCGAGATATGCAACATATCAGACGACGAGACCGGACTGTACGGGAGTGTTACTGTTTGGATTCACCGGAGAAGTTACAGGCTTGCTTGTTGATCTTCTGAGCGCTCAATACCTGGGTAGCTGTTATGTTTAGCTGACCGCTTGCAGCTTGTGGGTGATTGATATGATCATCACCTACTGCCGGCGTATTGACGATTCTTTAGAGTCCTACACAGAGGTTTCTTGACTCAGGCAAAACGGAGTAGGAGCACATATGTGATATGTGCGGGACCGAGGATAATGCGATATGTGATACCGTATTATATTCTCGCGATATTTGATATCTGCCGGGTCATCGGATCAAGTGTTGATTCGATGAATCGGTACGGATAAATATTAGTCGGTTATATGCGATATAGCCGGATTGTCGGATCAAGTGTTGATTCGATAATTTAATGTATAATAATATATTTGATATATTAAATTACATTAACTAATATTTGCTCACTAAAAGATTCTTTTTCTCACTCGGATAATACATTGATATATATGCGATATATGTTAATTGTATTATTTTATTTGGTTACAATAAATATTATATATGTGATATATAATATTGTAACATGATATGATAACTAATGCAACATGTTTAGTAAAGATTAATCAAGATTAGGGTTTGATTTGGTTTAATGGTTTCTAGATGATTCTAGAAGGTTTTTGTTTTGTCATGGAAAAGATATTTACTTATGACTCATTCTTAACTCAACCCAAAACCCTAACCCTTGGTTAATTCTCTACAATGGTTAAGTCAACCATGGTTGCATAATTCATCATTATCTCTTTTGCATTATTCATCACAAAAGGAATTCTATTATTTTTCATCTTCTTCCTTCATTCTTTTCATGGAAAAAAGCTTTCTTGATTTTTTCCAAGTGATGAATAATTGTGAGAAAAATATAAATAAAGAGAGCAAAAATCCTACTTCATCATCCTCATCTTCCCTTGCCATTTAGATGAAGGTGTTCACATCATTTAATTAGTGTTAGCTTGTGTTAAAGAAACTTCAAGGTAGATCATCTTAGTATCGAAGATCGGAAGCAAAGGTTGCATCTTTCTCTTCGTGGAACTTCTCAAGAGTCCGGAACCCGATGATCGCAGCGATGGGACCACAACATGGAGCATATGAAGTGAAGGACCGGATCTACAAAGGTTGTAATCCCTCTCACTTAGTGTTAAGTTGTTAGCATGCTTGTTTTCGCCTAATCTCTAGTTTAAAGTTCCGTATTCGGGTTGTTCGGCACGGCTAATTTTTAATCGGGCATGGTTGATGCCCCGTAGACCCTTGTGCGAGTGCCTAGCAACCCTACATTGCTAACCCAAGAAACCAAATTCCGCTGATTCTTGGTCGACCATTTTTGGCCACTTCCAATGCCGTAATAAATTGTCGCAATGGCTCCATGACTCTATCCTTCGGAAAGAGGTCTAGTGAGTTCAATATTTATAAGATGGGAAGTCTGCCCCTCGTACCTAAAACTAGTACACGAGAAGTTTGCTCTATTCACGAAATCACGCAGGAGGACTGCGAGCTTGAAAGATTTCTATTTGATGAAAACAGTTTTGACGCCACTAGTGCGTCCCTCCTTGAGCCTACCACCGTTGACACAACCGACACTGATTATGAATGTTTCACTTTTTCGGATGACGACGACTCACAGCCCGAATATGAGTCTTTTGAATTTTTGGATGAGTTAGTCGAACCATCCGAATCGGTTGTTTGCAGTGATTTCGAACCTGTGTTAGAGTCCTTTGAGTTCGAGGTAGATTCAGCAATGATTCTTTCGCCTCAGAAATTCGAACTCACGCCCTTGCCGTCTCACCTTAGATATGCTTACATAGGTGAAAATGAGACCCTTCCCATTATCATATCGGCCTCTCTAGCTCTTGAGCAAGAGAACGCCCTCTTAATGGTCTTACAAGATAGGCGGCAAGTTTTCGGTTGGACTATGGCGGACATCGAGGAGATAAGTCTCCTCATAATTGAATATCATACACAATTGATGGATGATGCCATGTCAATAGAGGACCCACAGGAACATCTTGGGGGTATTGTGGTGAGTCAACCTCTTCCTTTAGAAGTTGAAATACCCCCATTTCTTTTAATAAGCTACGAGAATGCCAACACTCCACTGATTGATGATCATTTACATTCTCGTTTCGATGCATCACCATCACCTGTATATTTACCTCCCCACCTTCCATACCACTACTTCTATCTTCCCCAATTCTTTGCGGACCACCACAACTCATTCTTCCACCAACCAATATTCTTTACTGATAAATTTTTCAACTGGTTGGTGTTGACTTTTGGCCGATGCAAAGTTTGGCAGTAATTTCTAACATAGTTTAAATGAAGTTTGGGGGAGGGCCTTTTTGTATATATTTTTGT
This sequence comes from Agapanthus africanus, assembly GCA_030015575.1. Lineage (NCBI taxonomy): Eukaryota > Viridiplantae > Streptophyta > Magnoliopsida > Asparagales > Amaryllidaceae > Agapanthus > Agapanthus africanus. The sequence continues at coordinate 293,356,918 of JASDDO010000016.1, forward strand.
TTTTCTTAACAATAAAAAAAACTATAAATAAATAAACAGGCGAGTGCCGGTAGTTTGACCCTCTTGGTTTAGCATGACAGTGAGGACACTGTCAAGTTCAAGTTTGGGGGTATGCTCGGTACGTCTTCTTCCTTCGCATTCATTTGTACATATTTTTGCATTTGCATACTTATTTGAAAACCCATAAAAATTTGAAAAATTATAAAATTATCGTATTCAATTTTGGCTTATTTGACTTGAGTTTGACAAATAGGTTAACTGGTTAGGAACAACTAGATCTTAGACTTAGTAAATTAAAAACCCTAAAAATAACCTTCCTTAAAGTTTAACGGTAGAAAGTATATGCCTTGTAGTTTATTTAGAAATAGGCAAATTTTGGGTTCACTTCTTAGGCTAAGTCGAAACAAGGGAAGAGTATTGATGTTCTTATTAAAGTCTAAGTTTGAAAAATAGTTCCTAGCTTATGTCTAGATTCTGAAAAAGTATACCCTACAAATTGCAAAATCACGCACCTTGAAACTTGGAATAGTAGAGTAGACCTTGAATTGCTCTTGTCTAAAGCCCTTAGTACAATGAAAATAAAAAAAATGCGTGAATGAAGAATAAAAAAATTGAACACTGGTTTTTGTGATTACTTAACGCTGCAAAAAAATAGAAAAATATTTAGCGAGGGTGCTTCATCACCTAGTGCCTTAGAACAACTGGTTTGGGAGTCACTGCTAAAGCCTTGGGTGTTGCAAAGACTAGGAAGTACGCTTTAAAGGGCAAACGCATTTTATAATCGGTCGTTGGTACCTTAAGAAGTATTAACGGTCGCATGAAGGATGTGTAAGCAAATTTCATTTAAATTCACCTACTAATTAGTACTATGGATAATGGACGAGAGTACGATTGCTTGATTTGAATTTCCAAGTATAGGGGTGACTTATACACACACGTAGGGATATGTGATTGGAGTTTAAATGAGAAAAAGGAATGAAGAATAAAACTTGTATCTTTAATAGAGTTGATAGAAATTCCAGAGTAGAGATGTAACCCTAGAAGGAAAACTTAGGAGATGCCGAAAGCTAAGTAGGTCTATATAACATATATAATCTTAAGTTAAATAATGAGGAAGTGTGAAGAATATGGGTGGATAATTTGCAGGTCGATGATAATAGAATTCCTTGTTAGAAAACCTAATTGGAGAACAATAGTCAATGGGCCGAGTTGATAGGATTTTGTGGGTAGTATCCGCTGAAAACCCTCAGGAGACAACACTCCTCCTACTAGGGACACCTAGAGGTTTAACGGCTTGTTGCACGTGCTCAGTGCAATCGCGTTTCCCTGCGAAAGTATGGTTAGGATTTTAGTGAATAAATAATAAGTTTGCTCGAGGACGAGCAAAAGGTAAGTTTGGGGGTATTTGTTCAGACCATAATAATGCATTTTTCATTCCCCTATTCTTATCCATTTTATAAGTAAACAGGTACTCTTGACGCACGTTTGTTGCATGTTACAGGATACAGGGCTTGGATGCAGATACAGTGAAAAAGACAAAAGCTGATACAGAAAAGTGACTTTTGACAAACAAGTAGTCGGATCCTAGTCAAGCCTAGACGAAGAACAGTGCAAGGTCCAAAATGTCAAAGCGAACGGTCAAAAGATACGAACAAGTTTTCACTGAAGATCTGGAGAAGACCCAGAATCTAAACAGAGAAAAGTTATGAAGAACTAAGCAGCCCTAACAACCAAGATGCAGCACAGGAATTTTGGTGAGCCAAGCCCACCAAAGGGCCGTGGATCCGCGGCCCAAGCCAACATTTGCCGCGGATCCACGGCCGTTTATTGCATGTGTCGGCACCGACTTCTTGTGTCGGTGCGACGGTTCGGGTGTTGGGATTTTTAGAGGTCAAATCAGTAATTGCGCATGTGCGAGACTCTGAAACCCTAATTCTCCTGTTTACTTATAAATTGTAATCTCAAATCTGTAAAACCCTATTCCTCTTTTCAATCAATACAATTCAGACTTTCTGGGAGCTATTTTCAGATCTGTTCTTCTTGTTTGGAGGGAGCCGTCAACCTAGTAAGGTAAATTATGATTTTTCCTCTTTTAATTAAAATGTTTTCTCATCCCCTAATGAGCGAGTAATCTCCTCGCTTGTTAGGGTTAGCCTTAGGGAAAGAGTTGAGAGATGAGATCTCTCACCCCTTTCAATGCCACTTTCACCTAATGAATTAGAACTCCACGCATACGAGCACAACCGCTCCCTGCGGCATCCTACCGTTCGAGGTAACGATGAACCGTAGTATAAAGGGCCGGTTGCGCGCGTTTTCCGTGGGGGTTAGGGTAATTATCAACAAAGGAAGGATACAAATCTAGAGGAAGAAACATCTTCCCAAAAGATTTGGATCCACTTTATTAATAATTACCATAACATCTAATAGATCTGAAAAAGAAGGCATTGAAAGCAGTGAGGAAAAACGTTAATCTCCAAAACTTCCCCTAAGCCTAACCCTAGCAAGACTCTTAATTAGATTAATTATATCCAGTTTTTATAGATTTTTATAAACCAACCAAAACGACATTTTGAATCAACTCGTTAAAACACATAAAAGAAATTTACCCGTCTCTGTGGATCGACCCGTACTCACCGGCTAGCTGCAAAGCGACGCCGTTTCTGATTGCGGTAAATACAAGTTTTGACACTAATCAGGCATCCCCAAATCTGGGTACGGGTCAATATCATATTCCTCACACCATTCCTCTGGTATCCTCTTTATTCAAGATCATAGTCTAGGGTACTAACCTATGTCTAGTACAATACTAATATCCTCAATATACTCATGATCTGACTACAGATCGACAATCTCGTACAAACCGATACCGTCAGCAAATAGCATCATCAAGGGTATACATCGCCCGATACGGCCTAATATCAATATCCTAGCATAACATGCCTCATATCACGATCACATGTCGACCATTTTATTTATAACACCATTCACCCGTATCGCCGCCCCAAGATCCGCTATAACACCAGGACGTACCTCAAGTACGAATCCTGCCAAATCACCGATATCACAACCACAAAACAAATCTCATCGACTCAGCTCAATCCCAAGTATCATCCTCAAATCCGTATGTGAACACATAGTCCCATACCCATGTGATCACATAACTATAAAGAATCTCATGATCACATATAAATAGGAATGTATGCAAGTATGTATGTGTGTATGTGTAGTGCAACACTACCCTAGGGTTCGCAACACTAAAATAATCCAACACACCAATATCCATCCTAAACATCGTTATTAATCCCAAATAACATATAGAAATTGTTGGTGTGTATACGCATCCGTATACACCACTACGGTCTGCGGGTGTGCTATACGCCATCCACCCGACTTCTCCCCGTAGATACAAATCTACTCACCTGGTCCTCGCTCGCCGGTGCCAACGTCGCCACGCGCTTGCTTGTCGTCTCGAAGTCCACATGGGGTACATACATATCATAACGCACCGTATCGCATTAAAATCCGACTCATGACCAAAACGACTCACGAATCCCACATAGGTCAAAACCTATGGTTGCTTCCACAAATCAACTTAAAACCCTCGACGTCGGCGTACAAACGCTAAACCATCGAGAAAAACCCAAACACACTCATTTGTACAATCACAAGAACTAATTATAATATGAAATAGGTTGCAATTCACAAAAACCTCAAACTCACTTTAAAAGCTATTTTTCCGAAAATCTAGCAAGCAAAATTTACCCGTTTTTGTACAAAACATGATGTTTTAACAAAACTAATGGCCATAAGGCTCACTAACCATCTTAATTAAGTCATACCAATGTTAATTAGATTTTAAACTTAACTCTTAATATCCATCTCAAAAATCTAGTTTGCAAACATAACCAATTTTAACAATTTCATAGCAAAAATGCACAAACTACAATCTAGCTTAGATTTGCATGATCTAAAGCATTAAACCACACTTAATAATGTTAATGAAGTCATGAAAAACCTAATTAGATTTTTATTCTAACATTTGCAATAAATTTCCAAAACCTAGTTTGCATAAAATTCCAATTTTAACAATTACAAGCCTCAATTAGTAAACTAGCAACTAGGTTAGTTTTTGTTAGTTATATGTATGCCTTAGAGGCCATTACTGTACATAAGATGTATATTGCAGTGGATGCTGGGACATATATAGGGAGGACTTTCTTGCTCGACATGATAGTATGCTATCTGGTTACTCTTACCTTAACGTGTATACTGATTGTCTCTCTGTTACATGTTGGTAAAGCCCTTAGGATGTGTACTTGACTACCTGGACTATGATGCGGATCATACTAGTGGGGACAGGGTAGTCCATAATTACATCCTTCAAAGTCCCTAGTCGTGGGTATATCGAGACGGGGCATCGATATACCAGAGTAGACTAGTGTATACCTTCTCGACCCATACAGATGGGCGATGGGTGATCCCATATCCATTGGTGTTTGACATCAGAGATGATATACGGGTGCTCAGTAGAGACAGGGTACTCTGGACGGACTCGCCGAGAACTCCCAGATGGTATTATACCTTACGTCAGATGGCAGTTCTTTGGTGACACTGGTACAGAGTAGTCTGTTGACCCGAGATCGTCATAGAGTCTTGTGTGGTTCCCACTGTGCTTTGATTTCCATCTTACCACGTCCAAGTGGGCGTGCAAAACGGTGGTTTTTGGGTACAGTCCCGAGTCACACGAAGGCAATGAGCGATAGGAGGGGATTCGTCTCTCCCGGTATAGGGAGTTGATGTTGTGCTGTGTTCGATTGGCTATAACAGGAAATCCCTGGCGAGGGTTGCTGAGATATACCGGTAAGTGTTACCAGTAGTTTCTCGAATTGTTATAGACTTCATATCGACACGACTTATCGAGCTATTGGGATCTTACGTTTACCACCCCTAGGCAAGATATGCGACATATCAGACGATCAGACCGGACTGTACGGTAGTGTTGCCGGTTGGATTCACTGGAGTGTGAGCAGGCTTGCTCGTCGATCTTCTGATCGCTCAATACCCGGATGGCCGTTACGTTTAGCAGACCGCTTGCGGTTTGTGGGTGTTTGATATGATCATCACCTGCTGCCGGCGTATTGACGAGTCTTTAGAGTCCTACACAGAGGTTTCCTGGCTCAAGCGAAATGAAATAGGAGCGCATATGAGATATGTGCGGGACCGAGAATGATACCAGTATGTTATACTGTATTCAATTCTCGCGATATGTGACATTGATAGGTTATATACGATATAGCCGGGTTATCGGATCAAGTGTTGATTCGATAAGTTGTTACTGTTGATATTAGCCGGTTATATGCGACATGACCGGAACATTAAATCAAGTGTTGATTTAATGATTTAATGCATAATTATATATTTGATATATTAGTTTGCATTAACTAGTATCGGTTTACTTAAGATGGATTTTCTCACTCGGATGTACACATTGTATATGTGATATACTTTTGTGCACTTGATTGTATCATGTTTGATGATACATGTTTGCTAGGGTTTTTGTGTAAAGATCAAACCATGGTTACATGATAATGGTTAGGGTTTTGTTTTATTCATTTATTTATTTATTTATTTATTTCATTTTGGCAAAAGGAAAATGGTGGATAATTTTGTTTCTTTGTTGAAGTTTCATGAAGCTTTGAAAAAGTCCACCATTTTTGTTTTATGCCTAACCTAACCATTCACCTAACTATAGTTTGCTCTCTACACATAACCATGGTTGGATTATGATAAGTTTTGATTTTCTTTTCTATTTTAAAATTAACTTGTCATAATCTTATCATATTCATCATCTTCTTCTTCTTCTTCACTTCAAGAAAAAGCTTGAAAGCTTTAATGGCAAAGTGAGAAAAAGAGTGAGAAATCCAATTCTAAAGTCTACCCACTTCCTATTTCTTCATCCTCTACCTCTTGCCAAGTAGTAGAGTGTGTTTTCTTTACAAGTTTTCAAGGCTTGGTGAAGGTGGAGCTTGATCTAGTGATGCCTCGACGTAGATCATCTACGGCACGTTGTCGACGACCTAGCCCGGTCTTTTCTCCGATGAAACCACCGTGAGAGTCATGGTTCGATTTGGACAGCGGAGAGGACTTCATTGCGGAGCCGTGGAGGTGGAGCACCGGATCTACAAAGGTTGTATTTCCGTATTTACTTATAGTTTAGTTGTAAACTAGCTCGCTTTTTCGCCTAGAATTCTAGTTAACGATCTTCTTAGGGTTTCTCGGCACCGTTATTTTTGAAATTGGCAAGGTTGATACCTTGTGAGACCTCACTAGAGTGCCTAGGAACCCTACAGTGGTATCAGAGCCTAGCTAGAGCCTTAGGCGAAGTCTAGACAGAGTTTGAAGTCCGATCGACCCGAAATCCCAACTCAAAACGGCTCTCTGGACTTTTTCTAAAAACAGGGATTTTTCAGAATTAAAAATATGCAGAAATATCAGCAGGAATATCTAAGAGTTACTGTAAATTTCGATGCCCTAATTCCATTAAAGCGCCGCGTTTCCGCGGCACGAGCCTGGCTCGTGCGGCGGATCCGCGGCCAGTTTGTCGTTTTATGAGTTGAAGTTTGTACAGTAACTCCTACTTAACAGTGCTGGTTTTCCTGGGAATTTTTAATATTTATTCAAGAGTTGAATTTTCTGGGTTGTATTGGGGATTCGATGAATCGATCGGATTATTTAAACTTTGTCTATTTGGCTTTCCGGATATTTTTAGAATATGTTAAAAAGTTCGACCGGATATAAATACCCAATTTTTCCCCTGTCGGGAAATTTCCAAGTGTTGGATTTTTCCGTGGTTTAACGACGTTCTAAGTAGTGCAAGTAACTTGATGGACCCTCTAGAAGACAACAAACCTTAACTCGATTATGTGACCGTCTTGAACTGCCCTTTGAACCTTCGGGTTTGGGGCAGTACGGCGTGCCACATGTGAGGCGTTGGCTTGACCCTTCTACGGCTGGACTGTTGGTACTGAGGCACGAACTGAATGTTGTTAGACTTGTTTCATGTGTTGATCAGTTTCGGGAAAACTTGGGTGCTTGACTGTTCGATCGGAAAGTTTGACATTTTCTATTTATCCAGAATGGGATACAATAATTGGAATTCATAATAAGTTATAAGATAACTGAATGAATGTTATAAACATAGCAGTTTAGTCTCACTTGATCGGTTGCCACGGAATTTTGATGTGATCAAAAGTCCGTCGCAATCACGTAGCGTACGCGGATACTTGCTGATAAACTTAATAGACAGCCTCACTCCATAGCCCCGACCAAGTGACTGTAGGAGAACCCCGTCGCCGAAAGCATCCGTTCGGGTGCTCGCGGCAGCGGTGTTTCGCCTTGGTGCACTTCGTCGACGGCGTCGGGGGTGCGGCCGCCTACTAAAGTTTGCGACGAGCATTCGATCAAAATGTCGGGAATCTTGTTGAATTGCCCGACTTGGTATTGGAAATTGTTTTCGATAAAGAGACTAAAATGCGGGGTTTATAATTGTTAGGCATGTGATGTCTAAGGAATTCATTTGATTAGGCATGCGATGTCTATGCAGATTGCGGATTCCAACTGTTGTAGTTTTACACTTTCTTTTCTGTGACCATAAGTGTAATATGTGATATCGCCGGTTTCGTTGCTATATGTCAACGACAATTGGGATGCGCATATTTACTTACGTTGATGACATGTGATGTTGTGTGTTGCTGGATATGTTATATTGGATCGTCGTGTTTGAATAGCCGGGGTTTTTTATGTGAGATGAGTGTTTTTCATTTTCATTCATGTAAAAACTTGTATGTAATATACTTTTATTGGGGCACTTCCAGGTTGCGGAAGTTGTCACCTTTTGTATATTATTTACTTTTCCGCACTAGGATAGACCCAAGGAGGAGGGCACAAGTAACCGGGTTCTGGAGTCCAGTGGGAGACCAACTCGAGGAGTCGAGTCCGGGTCTCCTAACTCCAGAATTGGTAGGGTTGCTTGCCGCTCTCGTAGGGGTCTTGGGGTGTGGGTTTGGCTATTCGTCACGACAGTGGAATCCGTGTTTTATACTGGCTCGTATTGAAAACACGGACATCCTAGTATATCCAATATTTCATATGATTCTTCTGCTGCGATATCTGTGATGTGATCATGTGATGTTCTGTGATAGATACAGTATATAGTATATATGATATATTATATAGACGTTACTTATGTTTTACACCCGTGCTAACCCTGCCCCGCTCTGCCGTTAGTTACCTAACCTAACGGTGCACGAGGGGACATCGAGGCGAACGCGGATGGCATAAGTGTACGTCGTATTTATCTGTGATGTTTAGGTATTTAAATGATGGGACTTCATTAATATGATTAATGAAATAAAAGAAACCTAAGATGTTGTAGAATCGAATTTCAAAATAAAACAGGTAGCTACAGTTCTTGCTTTGCACAGCGGTATATATGATATATCCTGCACCTTATTCGATGAGGAAAGGACCGAGATCCCTTCACCAGGAGTGACTCCTTTAGCCATAACTGGAAGATGCTACACACTCGGTTTGTCTTTTGATTGCTTTTAACAGTTTTTGCTTTGCACAGTGATATATATGATATATCCCGCACCTCATTCGACGAGGAAAGGACCGACGATCCCTTCACCGGGAGTGACTCCTTTAGCAAAACTAGAAAAGCCTCAAAAACACTCCATTTTAAAATTCATTCGATCCTACAACGATATCATGTTCATTACGCAATAGGTTTTCAGAAAAACCTGTCGTAGCCCTCCGTCATTTCAGATAAGTGGTAGTTAGTATTCGTGCTACGTTTGTTGGCCTGCGTCAAGGCGTAGTGTGCGGTAGCTAACTAGTATTTATCTGCTTATGCATATGATGCAGATTGGATTAGGGTAGTCGTGCGACTTTGTTGGCCTGCGTCAAGGGTCGTGCGGGTGTGTTTAATTCAATCAGGAAATGACGGGTTGAACTTGACTAGCGGACTATGGTTTGTTGGCCTGCGTCAAGGTCATAGGACGCTAGGGGCAAAATATTATCGGGAATTTCAAGTGTTGAAATTTGCAATGAGATTGCATACCTTCTATGAGATAGTTGGATCCCGATACCCGCTGCGAGTAATTGTTACTCCTGGGAGAGTTTTACACATTACAATTAGCCGATCAAGTAGGTGTCTAGAAAGGTGTTAATGAGGTTACGCCTCTGGGAAAACGAGGTTTAGATTAATTAGGTTCGTGCGAAAGAACGGGGGACCTCCCTCAAAGTACCGACACTGGCCTGGCTGAAAGATTGGCGAACTTATAGTGTGTAATTAATCCCGGCTAGTCTTTCCTTTTAGGGTTTGAAGGAAGATTTGATAAAAAGCAGTGGGAGCCATCCTGATTAGATAAAACAAAGCCAATCTATTCTTGCAAGAGCGCACGCTGAGTGTTTTCTTCTCTCTCTCTCCAGGTAGCGACCATATCACGCCTTAATCAAGATAATAATACGGAATATTGACCGAACCCGCTTGTTATACTGAGCTGGGGAACGTTGGTCCCGCTCCAACTTATAATTGTTATAAAACAGAGCAGGAAATTGGTGAATACCAGATTTCCCATGCCGCCCAAACGAAGAGAGTGCATGCTGATGCATCATCTTCGGGTGTGTTCATTACAAAGAACTGTTTCTCAGTATCCTCCGTATCCTTGGTATATGATACCGGATCAGGATCCTAGATATGTAATCTGTTACATAGGGCTACAAAAGGGTAGAAAAACTGAGAACGGGTGATAAGTTTCATGAGGCAGAAAACGGAGCAAGGGTTGGTCACTGTCACCTGTATTGTAATACATTAATTCTGAACGAATGTTATTAGATACCGAACCTGATATACAAAATCATATCTGTCTCTTTATTAGTAAAGAAACGATAAAATTTTGTATTGTTGGATAATATTTTGAACATTTTCTATATCAAAAGTTGATCGGATCGGGCACGTTATCTAAAAGCATTAATGTTCTAAATCAAACTACAGTTCTTAGTATACATGAACACACACAAGAGGAAGAGTTCAGAAATGGACAAATCCTTCTTGAGGTATTGTAGACTAGGTCAGATCAATATGACCCGACTAGCTAGAGTTACATTTAGATGCATATTTAAATTAGTTTGAATTTACATCTTGTGAAACTCGCCAGTCATGTCACAAAGATAAGAAGACCATAGCTCTGTTTACTGGTAATAGAGAAAGAGTTAGTGAACTCTTGGGATGATACATGTTTGATGTATGTAGGTCCCCAGTCTACACATGCCAAGAGCGGTTCTTTGTACTTCATTACATTCTCTGATAATCTCTCGAGATTCAGACATATGTTCCTGTTGAAACACAAGTCCGAACCTTTTGAGATATTCATAGAATATAAGAAAGAAGTAGAGAACCAAAATATAGGTATAAGTATTATGTCCTTTGATATGATCGAGGAGGAGAATACTTGTGCATGGAATTCCTGGACTATTCTAAAGGAGAATGAGATTCTCTCTCAGCATTACTCCTCCGTATACACCATTGCACGATGGAATGTCGGGGCGGAGCAGATACACCCTATTTGATATGGTGTGCTCTATGATGAGTGCTACTGAGTTACCTTTTTCCTTAAGGGATTATGCACTTGAGAAGTTGCATACCTATTGAATAGGGTTCCAATCAAATCAGTTGCCTACCGCTTCATATGTGATATGGAAAGGGAAGAGCCCATGTCTTAAGCTAGTTAAGATTTGGGGTTGTCCGGCCTATGTCTAAAAGCATAATCCGGACAAGCTCGAGGCAAATACTGTTATGTAGAACTGGAAATGTTCCAGCTATACAGATTGCAGCTGATGATTTGATAGAATCAAGGATTCAGTAGATTCCAACGAACCTCAGCCTCTCCGCCGATCTAGTAAGGTTCCTCACCCACCTGAGAGTTACTTCGGTTTCTCTATGACAGTGGGAGCGAGGATTACATCATGAGATAATGACCCAACTAGTTTCGAGCTGGCCATCAGGAGTGAGACTCTGTAAGAACGGCTGGATGTTTATCGATCTGAGATGGAATCCTTATACACCAACAAAGTATGGACTTTGGTTGCTATATCTGAAGGGTTAAATCCCCATCAGGAGAAAGTATATCTTGAGAAGATTACTTGGTGTACATGGAAAGGTTAAGACTTTCAAAGGTAGACTTGTTAAAGGTTTTCATCATCAACCAGGCGTGGATAGTGGTGAAACCTTTTCAAGTAGCTATGCTTAAGTCCATCCAGATCCTACTTGCCACAGCTACATACCATGACTACGATATCTGGTGGTTGGGTGTCATGACTGCTTTTCTAAATGATGTTTTAGAAGAGTGCGTCTATAAGTACACAGCCAGAGGGCCTCGTAGACAGTGGGAGCAGCGAAAACGTGAGCAAAATGCTTTATCTGATAAAGCAGGCATCGCGGAGTTGGAACGTCTGTTTTGATGTGTTAGTCAAAGAGTTTGACATCATCAAAATGGTAGATGAACCTTGTATAAACAAAAAGGTAGTAGGGAGTATGGTAGTGATGCTCGTAGAGTACGTGGATAACATACTCTTGATAGGGAAGGAGTTTCCTATGCTGCGCTCGATCAATCTCCGCTTATCACAAGGATTCTCCATATAGGATCAAAATGATACCTCCTAAATCCTGAGTTTTGGATCTATGAGATAGATTTAATTGGATGTTAGGATTCTCACTAGTTGTAGTGAGATGGTATCAGTTGATCCTGGGGAGAATCACTGGAAGTGTTCCAGGGTGATGAAGACGACTGAATGTCAGTCGCAGGCATTGTCTTTACTCTCAGTAAAGGGACGGTATGTTGGAAGAGTTCCAAGCTAGATACCGTGACATACTAGACGATAAAGGCAGGATACATCGCTACTAAAGATGCTACCAAAGAAGCTGTTTGGGTGTATGTTGGTTCATGAGATGAACTATGTTCCTTCCATTGTGTGACAATGGAGTTCTGGCTTATGCCAAGGAACGCAGGTCCCATCAGTGATCCAGACATATTCTAAGGCAGTATCACTTGATCATGGAGATGGTTGATCTCTAAGGGATCGAGGTTAGGAGAGCAGACTCAGAGGACAACACGGCGGATCCACTCACGAAGGCCTGTTCCCAGAGAGAGACTTTTAAGGGATGGTTGAGTATGAGATACTACAACCACTGCTACAGATGGCCCTAGTGCAAGTGGGAGATTGTTAGTTATATGTATGCCCTAGAGGCCATTACTGTACATAGGATGTATATTGTAGTGGATGCTGGGACATATATAGGGAGGACTTTCTTGCTCGACATGATAGTATGCTATCTGGTTACTCTTTACCTTAACGTGTATACTGATTGTCTCTCTGTTACATGTTGGTAAAGCCCTTAGGATGTGTACTTGACTACCTGGACTATGATGCGGATCATACTAGTGGGGACAGGGTAGTCCATAAGTACATCCTTCAAAGTCCCTAGTCATGGGTATATCAAGACGGGGCATCGATATACCAGAGTAGACTAGCGTATACCTTCTCGACCCATACAGATGGGCGATGGATGATCCCATATCCATTGGTGCTTGACATCAGAGATGATATACGGGTGCTTAGTAGAGACTGGGTATACTGGACGGACTAGCCGAGAACTCCCAGATGGTATTATACCTTACGTCAGATGGCAGTTCTTTGGTGACACTGGTACAGAGTAGTCTGTTGACCCGAGATCGTCATAGAGTCTTGTGTGGTTCCCTCTGTGCTTTGATTTCCATCTTACCACGTCCAAGAGGGCGTGCAAAACGGTGGTTTTTGGGTACAGTCCCGAGTCGCATGGAGGCAATGAGCGATAGGAGGGGATTCGTCTCTCCCGGTATAGGGAGTTGATGTTGTGCTGTGTTCGATTGCCTATAACAGGAAATCCCTGGCCAGGGTTGCTGAGATATACTGGTAAGTGTTACCAGTAGTTTCTCGAATTGTTATAGACCTCATATCGACACGACTTATCGAGCTATTGGGGTCTGACGTTTACCACCCCTAGGCAAGATATGCGACATATCAGACGATCAGACCGGACTGTACGGTAGTGTTGCTGGTTGGATTCACTGGAGTGTGAGCGGGCTTGCTCGTCGATCTTCTGATCGCTCAATACCCGGGTGGCCGTTACGTTTAGCAGACCGCTTGCGGCTTGTGGGTGTTTGATATGATCATCACCTGCTGCCGGCATATTGACGAGTCTTTAGAGTCCTACACAGAGGTTTCCTGGCTCAAGCGGAACGAAATAGGAGCGCATATGAGATATATGCGGGACCGAGAATGATACCAGTATGTGATACTGTATTCAATTCTCGCGATATGTGACATTGATCGTTTATATACGATATAGCCGGGTTATCGGATCAAGTGTTGATTCGATAAGTTGTTACTGTTGATATTAGCCGGTTATATGCGACATGACCGGATCATTAAATCAAGTGTTGATTTAATGATTTAATGCATAATTATATATTTGATATATTAGTTTGCATTAGCTAGTATCGGTTTACTTAAGATGGATTTTCTCACTTGGATGTACACATTGTATATGTGATATACTTTTGTGCACTTGATTGTATCATGTTTGATGATACATGTTTGCTAAGGTTTTTGTGTAAAGATCAAATTATGGTTACATGATAATGGTTAGGGTTTTGTTTTATTCATTTATTTATTTATTTATTTATTTCATTTTGGAAAAAGGAAAATAGTGGATAATTTTGTTTCTTTGTTGAAGTTTCATGAAGCTTTGAAAAAGTCCACCATTTTTGTTTTATGCCTAACCTAACCATTCACCTAACTATAGTTTGCTCTCTACACATAACCATGGTTGGATTATGATAAGTTTTGATTTTCTTTTCTATTTTAAAATTAACTTGTCATAATCTTATCATATTCATCATCATCTTCTTCTTCTTCACTTCAAGAAAAAGCTTGAAAGCTTTAATGGCAAAGTGAGAAAAAGAGTGAGAAATCCAATTCTAAAGTCTACCCACTTCCTATTTCTTCATCCTCTACCTCTTGCCAAGTACTAGAGTGTGATTCCTTCACAAGTTTTCAAGGCTTGGTGAAGGTGGAGCTTTATCTAGTGATGTCTCGACGTAGATCATCTTCGGCACGTTGTCGACGACTTAGTCCGGTCTTTTCTCCGATGAAACCACCGTGAGAGTCATGGTTCGATTTGGACAGCGGAGATGACTTCATTGCGGAGCCGTGGAGGTGGAGCACCGGATCTACAACGGTTGTATTTCCGTATTTACTTATAGTTTAGTTGTAAACTAGCTCGCTTTTTCGCCTAGAATTCTAGTTAACGATCTTGTTAGGGTTTCTCGGCACCGTTATTTTTGAAATTGGCATGGTTGATGCCTTGTGAGACCTCACTAGAGTGCCTAGGAACCCTACAGTTTTAGCATCACCTTTACATGTTAATCCACTCATTTTAACCATGATTACATGATAAGAACGCTAATTGCAATTCAAAACCCTTTCTTGAATTTTCTAAATAAGCAAATAAACCAAATAAACACCTAATTAGCTTCACTTGAAGTATGATAGCAACAATTAAGTAACTAATCAATAATTAAACCATGGAACAAAGATTTATACCTCACAAAACTTGTAGATCTATATGCAACTTAGCCTCCCAAATTAGCTTCTATACCCTAAGATCCATGCTAGAAGAGCTAAAGAATAATGGGTAAGTGTTGGATTTGGATTTAGCTTTGATTTTTTTGTGGATTTGAAGAATTTTTGGTGAATTTTTTGACGAGAAATGAGAAAGGGAAATGAAGGGGCTGCTGCTGTTGGGAGAGGGGAAGGGGCTCGGCTACAATGGGGGGGGAGTGAGAGGAGAGAAAGTGAGGTAGGGAAAAAGTCATCTAGTCAACCCAAGGTCAAAGTCATACCCCTTTTTGACTTCATTCCTTACTCTTTCCTTTTTCTTTTCTCATTTCTTTTCTCATGAAGTGTGAAGTGTGTGGGTGAGGGGCAGCCATGTCCTTGTGGGTGGGTGTGTGTGGGTGAGTGGGTTGGGAAAGGATAAATGTTATACCCTAATTCCATTAACACTAATTTCACCGAAAAAAAAGCATTTTTCTTCGATATTTTCTAAACCGTTTTGGCAAACGATTTCGTTTCAAAAACCATATGATAAAATTTTATTTAATGTTTTATGATGCACAAAATTTGTTTCAACTCATTCCAATTTGTAATTTTCCCTAATTAAATATATTAGTGACGGCTTAAAATAATATTAAAATAATTAATTTCGGAAAAAATTTCAGAAAATTTGAAATTTCACCAGTGGCTCAATAAACACCAAATACTAGCAATTACATAGCTAGAATATGTATATTAAATTTTATAATAAAGATATTTGCATTTTGACTTTTTACAGAAAACCCCCTTATTTTACCTTTTTTTCGAAATTTCACCGAAACGATTTTCAAAACGTTACAATCTTCCCCCCTTAAAGAAATTCGGTCCCCGAATTTAAATTAAAACTTCCCCCAAATACTAAAATATTTCAGCCAAAACCATCAAATCGCCGGGGCTCCGAAATCATAAATACATAAAACAAATCGTAACGCAACGCATGCGCATGAAAAATGAGCATATAACTCAAATCAGAACTCCGTCAAGCATCCCGCAATCATCGGAGTCATGGGGAAGAAATCAATACCAAATCCAAAGCAAAACCAATATGATATAACTCGAAACTATACATGTAAAATATATTCAGGTACTGTCCTCTGACTAGTCCTGCTCAGTACGAAAACACATAGCAATATCATAAAAACGTACTACTTTATAAGAAAAATCAATCCCAAAATACGCGTATGAATACTACGTGCGTCTTGTGCGCACGGAAATCAAAATCCAAATATGTGCCATACATATGCACAGAAACAACATCTAAGTGCATCGGGTGTGCACGAAACATCTGTCGTAGGCAACATGTGTGCCTGACAGCAAAATCAGGTGCATCTGACATGCACGAAAAATCTCGATTTAGTGCATCTGGTGTGCGCCAAAATCACACTTCAAAACATGCGCCCAACATGCGCGAAAATCCAAATCAGGTGCATCCATCATGCACGAAATCATGAAATCCAATATCAAGTGCCGAACATGCGCAAAATCAAATCAGGTGCACAAAACAAATATCGAACATCACCATCGAAATCAAAGTCCGGGGCATCTAAATGCACAACATACGTAACACGGCACTGCAAGCATATATGAACTATACCGCGTGCAAAAACCAAATCGTGTGCGTATATACGCACAAAATCAACTCAAATGTCTAAAACCGTAAAATCACAAACATGTGAAACCAAGCACGAAAACGATATCAAGTGCAACATTGTGCAAAGATCGTAAATCCTCAATCATCAAAATAAAATCATGCGAATAAATCACCCAAAACATCGAAATCAATAATGGCGGAATAGTACCGCTCAAGCGCATCTTCTAAGAATCTCGGGCCAACTGTCGCGGTCACTAGTGGGACGTCTCGTCGATGATCATGAACTCTGGCCTGCTGGTGTGCGTAACAATGACCACTCCTGGGTCAAGGTCTTCTTGTAATTCATTCCAGAAAGGTCCTGTCGGGATCTCTCCTAAATCTCGCCTCTGCCGAACTGTCCGGAAGTCATCGTCCCTTACTAGATCAGTTCTCGTTCCGGAAGGGCTGCATACTCATCGCGACTCCTCCTGGAAGGTATATCCAAGTACAATGCCTCGGCATACGTATCGCATCCCTGATGTCGGCGGAGGGGAACTTCATCATATCCAGATCTTGTACGAACCTCTTACTCCATTTTTCTAATGTCGACTGCTCTGGACTCGTCTCGTCGTAGCTGCATGGACTGAGCTCCAATGACTATCCTCGTATCTGGAGTCTCCCAAGAAATGCATCTCACCACTTAGCATCCGAATTAAGTCGAGCCATCCGACCGAGTCGTCAAAACCTCATAATCCCCCAAGAGCTCAACATCTTGGGCACAGTTTAATAGTATCGAGTACATACCACAGCATCGGTGGTCCAGCCGTAGAAGGGCAAACCCAAGCCTCACTAATGACGCCGTAGAACTGTCGCAAACCAGAAGGTTCAAAGGCTTTCGCACGGTCATTAAGTCGAGTTAGGGTTTCATTCTTCTAGAGGGACCATAGAATTGCCTGCATGTATTTCCGACTACTTTAAACTTGGAATAATAGGTTTCTGACATTCGATCGTCTCTGTCGACTCTCAACGTCTCCGCGTGAAGTCATCTCTAGCTGGAATCAATCTATCTGATGACCTCGCATCGGGGTAGGCGAACGAACCACCTGTCCTAGTAATTCATCATCGGATGACTAGCGACCTTCTATCATCTCTTCGTACTACTCGTCCCGCAATAGCTCCAACATATGGGGCGATATCTCGTCACTCGCAGCAACAACTGGCTCACTCGTCTGCACGCTGAACAGTGCCTCGACCATCATGAATAAGCAATACACCAACGGTCATTAAAATCTGGCTGGCCTCTGTCGGTGGCCCAATCCTCTGGTACTGATCGGCACGTCCGAGAAATCTCATAAAGGCGATCCGCCAAACGCTCGTGGCGCGAAACACAGTAAAAAGACACATCTCCGCAATCGTGTGTCGCCAAAATTACGCCCTGGACAGTCCTCGTTCGTGACGAGCTTGTGCTGACCGCAATTCTAACCGTAGCTCTCCTTGCCCGTAATCGTGCCAGCAAACCGTAACTTGTACCGATGAAGCTAGATCAGGAATGAATATAATACTGAACAAAGAAATGTACATCCAAAGGCTTCTTAAGTGGAGTAGCGTATCGTAAGTATGCCGCGGAACATACCCACAGTACGTCACTCTACTTTAGTCACCTATTCCATCAACCAAGGGTCATTCTATGCTCCGAAGGTAAAACCTAACGCTCTGATACCAACTTTGTTACGTCCTGAAAGTACGGAAAATGACCGGCACTTAAACTACGAAACGTCTCGAGGCGTACGTAATCTAAGTAAGCCAAAAACCCAGAAATCTGAACCAAGAAAAGTAGTAGAGTGAAGGAAAACCAATTTAAAATCAAGTTGTTTTAATAGCATAAGCCGAATTATGCGGTTTTAAAAAAAAACATCAAGTATTTCCTGAAAATTTCGGCAGAGTCTCCTTTGTAAATACTGGCTCCCAAACGGGATACAACATGAATAGTATACGAAATCAATAAAAAGGCATCCCCAAGCGGGAGCTAGCTCGTCGTCAATCGACGGTCACAACCACATAAGCAATATAATATACAACGCCAAAGGCGAGGATCAAAACTTAAAAGGAACTCAAAACAACAAGAAAACCATAGAAATACAACGCGCGACTCTAAGGTCGAAAGAATAACATCACTGGTCTCTATCTCAAAAATAATACATGTTTGGTCGATGGAACTTCTAGATACAAAAGAATAATAATATACAAGATAAAAAAATGGTGGTACGATACAAGTAAACCCACCTACTAGCAAATCACCCGATGGAAACTATGCCCGCAAGCCGTAAAGAAACCTGTACGGCAAACCAGCAAGAAACTGGGGCACAACGGGGGTGAGTTGCCAACTCGTGAATAGAAAAATATCTACGCACAGAAATCGCATAAATAACGCAACCTTGGTCAATGATCATAATATATCCTCAAATATAAGAATAAAATGTAGCCTATAACAAGGCTAGGGTAAATATCTAACCCGAGTGTAATCTCATGTGCCCGTGTCAGTGCCTCAGGTAGCAATATATCATATGAATGAGGTATGAATGCATGAAAACAGAATACATGTAAATGAAGAACTGTTTTCATAATTTAGTGAGATTTCCTTTGTATTTTTAAAATGAGGTATCATAATGAAATCAGCATAAAACAGTGCCTAGCATCGGCACAAAACGTAATCCCAATATCTCGATATCTCTGTATCACAGTCTCTGTAACTCAATATCTCGAAATCTCAATGTCTCAATCACAATATCTAGGGTGCCGTCAGTCCAGACCGGCCCCTACCATCCATCTCAAGACCACGACGGTATCCTCCGGATATCCGACGCGTCGGGTAAAATCACCGGTAGGTAGTGCTCCCCTGCCAGGCTCACATCGTCATCATCACGCGCTTCTTGTCCCGGGGTACCTTACCAGGTCCACCATGTACCCGAAACGGTTCATCCGTCTCCTCAAATCGGGTCTCGAAATCCATCAGCAAACTCATGGTTGACGACTCATACATCATGGAAAAACCACACTTTTTTTTTATTTAAAAAGAGAGAAATCAGTTTATATAAGTTTTGCGATTTTCCCCCCAAATCCAGAAAATTTCATGGAAATCCGAATCCAAATCATCAATAGCATGTAAAACCATGAATATAGGCATACCAATGAATAACAGTATGCATGAAGTGACAAGTAATAACTATAATATTAAGCTGACATATAAGGCAGGCACACTAATATCATGTCAAATTACTAACTAATATGCTAAGTCAAGCAATAATATTTTTTAAGGTGTACGTGACATGGCAATTACCGATGGAGATGTGTGTGAGCCGGCAAGTAAGTGTACGTGGTACATACGCATCATCGGTAATGGTGTTGGTGTCCTAACAATATGATATCAACATTGCAATAAGAAATTATAACATAAGTATGCGATGCGAAGCGAACCAAAATAATAAGCGGGAGCTGAATACTAAACGCAACTGTAACTAACCAGCATTAATCTAATATAAGTCCTACAAATGGTGCCTTTTGAAATAACACGAATCATGTGGTTTTGAAAATAGGGGCTACGGTGTTTTTATGAAAAGAAACGTCTTTTGAAATATCCGTAGGATCCCTTGGGCTGTCTTTTAAAATACCCACGATTCGTTAGTTTTTGAAATAGGCAAGAATCGAATCTAATCTAACAACTAAACTAAACTAAAGGGCTAAGCTAACAAGCAGGACTACAGGTAAGGAAACCGCCTAACATCTCAGTCGATCCATATACATACCTGTATATATATTAGTCGGTGATCCCGCCTCAATAATATCATATCCGATACCATATCTACAATTAGACATCCCAAGTCAAGAGTGCAGATCAATCATCAAGATATAGCTCGTATGTAAATCCGTCGTACGGCATCCCCAAATCTGGGTACGGGTCAATATCATATTCCTCACACCATTCCTCTGGTATCCTCTTTATTCAAGATCATAGTCTAGGGTACTAACCTATGTCTAGTACAATATTAATATCCTCAATATACTCATGATCTGACTACAGATCGACAATCTCGTACAAACCGATACCGTCAGCACATAGCATCATCAAGGGTATACATCGCCCGATACGGCCTAATATCAATATCCTAGCATAACATGCCTCATATCACGATCACATGTCGACCATTTTATTTATAACACCATTCACCCGTATCGCCGCCCCAAGATCCGCTATAACACCAGGACGTACCTCAAGTACGAATCCTGCCAAATCACCGATATCACAACCACAAAACAAATCTCATCGACTCAGCTTAATCCCAAGTATCATCCTCAAATCCGTATGTAAACACATAGTCCCATACCCCTGTGATCATATAACTATAAAGAATCCCATGAGCACATATAAATAGGAATGTATGCAAGTATGTAGGTGTGTATGTGTAATGCAACACTACCCTAGGGTTCGCAACACTAAAATAATCCAACACACCAATATCCATCCTAAACATCGTTATTAATCCCAAATAACATATAGTAATTGTTGGTGTGTATACGAATCCGTATACACCACCACGGACTGCGGGGGTGCTATACGCCATCCATCCGACTTCTCCCCGTAGATAAAAATCTACTCACCAGGTCCTCGCTCGCCGGTGCCGACGTCGCCACGCACTTGCTTGTCGTCTCGAAGTCCACATGGGGTACCTACATATCATAACGCACCGTATCGCATTAAAATCCGACTCATGACCAAAACGACTCACGAATCCCACATAGGTCAAAACCTATGGTTGCTTCCACAAAACAACTTAAAAACCCTCGACGTCGGCGCACAAACGCCAAACCATCGAGAAAAACCCAAACACACTCATTTGTACAATCACAAGCACTAATTATAATATGAAATTGGTTGCAATTCACAAAACCTCAAACTCACTTTAAAAGCTATTTTTCCGAAAATCTAGCAAGCAAAATTTACCCGTTTTTGTACAAAACATGATATTTTAACAAAACTAATGGCCATAAGGCTCACTAACCATCTTAAATAAGTCATACCAATGTTAATTAGATTTTAAACTTAATTCTTAATATCCATCTCAAAAATCTAGTTTGCAAACATAACCAATTTTAACAATTTCATAGCAGAAATGCACAAACTACAATCTAGCTTAGATTTGCATGATATAAAGCATTAAACCACACTTAATAATGTTAATGAAGTCATGAAAAACCTAATTAGACTTTTAGTCTAACATTTGCAATAAATTACCAAAACCTAGTTTGCATAAAATTCCAATTTTAACAATTACAAGCATCAATTAGTAAACTAGCAACTAGGTTAGTTTTAGCATCACCTTTACATGTTAATCCACTCATTTTAACCATGATTACATGATAAGAACCCTAATTGCAATTCAAAACCCTTTCTTGAATTTTCTAAATAAGCAAATAAACCTAATAAACACCTAATTAGCTTCACTTGAAGTATGATAGCAACAATTAAGTAACTAATCATTAATCAAACCATGGAACAAAGATTTATACCTCACAAAACTTGTAGATCTACATGCAACTTAGCCTCCCAAATTAGCTTCTATACCCTAAGATCCATGCTAGATGAGCTAAAGAATAATGGGTAAGTGTTGGATTTGGATTTAGCTTTGATTTTTTTGTGGATTTGAAGCATTTTTGGTGAATTTTTTGATGAGAAATGAGAAAGGGAAATGAAGGGGCTGCTGCTATTGGGAGAGGGGAAGGGGCTCGGCTACAATGGGGGGGGAGTGAGAGGAGAGAGAGTGAGGTAGGGAAAAGGTCATCTAGTCAACACAAGGTCAAAGTCATACCCCTTTTTGACTTCATTCCTTACTCTTTCCTTTTTCTTTTCTCATGAAGTGTGAAGTGTGTGGGTGAGGGGCAGCCATGTCCTTGTGGGTGGGTGGGTGTGGGTGAGTGGGTTGGGAAAGGATAAATGTTATACCCCAATTCCATTAACACTAATTTCACCGAAAAAAGCCTTTTTCTTCGATATTTTCTAAACCGTTTTGGCAAACGATTTCGTTTCCAAAACCATATGATAAAATTTTATTTAATTTTTTATAATGCACAAAATTTGTTTCAACTCATTCCAATTTGTAATTTTCCCTAATTAAATATATTAGTGACGGCTTAAAATAATATTAAAATAATTAATTTCGGAAAAATTTTCAGAAAATTTGAAATTTCACCAGTGGCTCAATAAACACCAAATACTAGCAATTACATAGCTAGAATATGTATATTAAATTTTATAATAAAGATATTTGCATTTTGACTTTTTACAAAAAACCCCCTTATTTTACCGTTTTTTCAAAATTTCACCGAAACGATTTTCAAAACGTTACAATATGATATACCCTGCACCTTATTCGATGGGGAAAGAGCCGAGATCCCTTCACCAGGAGTGACCTCTTTAGCAAAACTGGCAGATGATACAACACTCGGTTTGACTTTTGATTGCTTTTGGAGTTTTGCTTTGCACAGTGATATATATGATATATCCCGCACCTTATTCGATAAGGAAAGAGCCGAGATCCTTTCACCGGGAGTGACCTCTTTAGCAAAACTAATGAAAGCCTCAAAATCACTCCATTTCAAAAAATTCACTTGATTCTACAACGATATCATGTTCATTACGCTTATGGTTTTCTGAAAAACCTGCGTAGCCCTCCATCATTTCAGATAGATATTATTTAGTATTCATGCTATGTTTGTTGACTTAGTCAAGACGTAGTGTACGGTAGCTAAATAATGTTTATCTGTTACAACATGAGATGTGATTGGATTAGGGCATTCGCACGGCCTTGTTGACTCAGTCAAGGGTCGTACGGGTGGGTTTAATTCAATCGAGAAATGTACGGGTTGAACTTGACTTGCGATTTATGGTTTGTTGACTTAGTCAAGGTCATAGATCGCTAGGGGAAAAAGCTTTATCGGGAATTTCAAGTGTTGAAATTTGCAATGAGATTGCATACCTTCTATGAGATAGTTGGATCCCGATACCCACTGCGAGTAATTGTTACTCCTGGGAGAGTTTTACACAGGACAATTAGCCGATCAAGTAGGTGTCTAGAAAGGTGTCCACGGGGTTACGCCTCTGGGAAAATGAGGTTTACTTTAATTAGGTCCGTGCGAAAGCACGGGGAACCTCCCTCAAAGTACCGACACTAGCCTGGCTGAAAGATCGACGAAGTTGTAAGGTGTAATTAATCCCGGCTAGTCTTTCCTTTTAAGGTTTGAAGGAAGACTTGATAAAAACCAGTGGGAGCCATCCTGATTAGATAAGATAATAACCAATCTGATCTTGCAAGAGCATACGCTAAAGTGTTTTCTTCTCTCTCTCTCCAGGTAGCAACCATGTCATGACCTAATCAAGATAATAATATGGATGTATTGACCGAACCCGCATGTTATGCTGTGCAGGGGAACGTTGGACCCGTTCTATCTTATAAGTGTTATAAGACTGAACAGGAAATAGGAGAATATCTGGATTCTCATGCCGCCCAAATGGAGAACATGTATGATGATGCGCCTTCTTCGGGTGTGTTTGTTATTGAGAACTGTTTTTCAGTTCACCCTGCGTCCTGGGTATTAGATACCGGATCAGGATCCCACATATGTAAGCAGTTACATGGGCTACGGAAAGGTAGAGAACTGGGAAAATGTGATCATTCCGTTCAAGTAGGGAATGGGGAAAATGTTGCAGCCAAAGCAGTTGGCAAATATCACCTGGTATTACCAAGTGGTGATGCACTAGTTCTGAATCAGTGCTATTATATACCGAACATGATGTACAACATTATATCAGTTTCTTTATTAAGTAAAGAAAGATATAATTTTGTAGTAAAGGATAATGTTATAAACATATTCCTAGATCAAAAATTGATTGCATCAGGCTCGTTACATAATGGCATATTCATTCTCAATCAAAATACAGTCCTCAATATACAAAACACACACAAGAGGAAAAGCTCATAAATGAACGAATCCTTCTTGTGGCACTGTAGACTTGGCCATATCAATGAGACACGGCTAGCTAAGTTACATAATAATGGATATTTGAATTCATTCGAATTATCATCTTATGACACTTGCCATTCATGTCTCAAAGGAAAGATGACCAAAACTCCGTTTAGTGGACACGGAGAAAGAGTTACTGAACTCTTAGGACTGGTACATAGTGATGTATGCGGTCCAATGTCTACACACGCCAGAAACGGTTCTTCCTACTTCATTACATTCACTAACGATCTCTCTAAATACAGGCATGCGTTCCTGTTGAAACACAAGTCTGAAGCTTTTAAGAAATTCAGAGAATATAAGCACGAAGTAGAGAACCAAACGGGAAAAAGTATTAAGATTCTTCGATCTGATCGAGGAGGTGAATACTTAAGCATTGAATTCCTAGATTATCTAAAAGAGAATGGGATTCTCTCTTAGCTTACTCCTCCTTATACACCACCGCACAACGGTGTATCGGAACGAAGGAATCGCTCCCTATTAGAGATGGTGCGCTCAATGATGAGCAATGCTGAGTTACCTATTTTCTTTTGGTGGTATGCGCTTGAGACAACCATATACCTATTGAATCTGGTTCCGTCTAAATCTGTACCTACCACACCATATGAGATATGGAGTGGGAAGAGACCATATTTTAAACGAATTAAGATATGGGGTTGTCCAGCCTATGTCAAAAAGCAAAATCCGGACAAACTCGAGGCACGATCAGTTCTTTGTAAGTTTGTGGGATATCCAAAGAATTCTCAAGGATATTTTTTCTACCAAGCTGAGGAACAAAGAGTGTTTGTTGCTCAACATGCCACCTTTTTGGAAATGGAATTTCTTGCAAAAGAGATTAGTGGTAAAGAGGTAGAGCTGGAAGAGGTTCCAGCACCACAAACTACAACTGATGATTTAGTAGAACCAGAGGATTCAGTAGTACCCAACGAACCCCAGCCTCTCCGCCGATCTAGTAGGGTTTCTCGTCCACCTGAGAGATACTACGGTTTTCTCATTGACGGTGGAAGCGAGGATTCCATCATCGAGGATGATGACCCAACTAGTTTCGAGCAGGCCATCACGAGTAGAGACTCAGTAAAATGGCTGGATGTAATGAGGTCCGAGATGGAATCCATGTACACCAACAAAGTGTGGACTTTGGAAGTTGCTCCTGAAGGGGTAAAACCCATTGGGAGCAAGTGGATCTTCAAGAAAAAACTTGGTGTAGATGGGAAAGTGGAGACTTTCAAAGCTAGACTTGTTGCAAAGGGTTTTCGTCAAAGTCCAGGTGTGGACAATGACGAAACCTTTTCTCCAGTGGCTATGCTTAAATCCATCCGGATCATGCTTGCTATCGCTGCATATCATGACTACGAAATCTGGCAAATGGGTGTTAAGACCGCCATTCTAAACGGTGATTTAGAAGAGTGCGTGTACATGACTCAACCAGAGGGCTTCGTAGACAGTGGGAGCAGCGGGAAGGTATGCAAGCTGCTTAAATCCATTTATGGATTAAAGCAAGCATCGCGGAGTTGGAACATCTGCTTTGACGTCGTTATCAAAGAGTTTGATTTCGTCAAAAACATAGATGAACCTTGTATCTACAAGAAGGTGGCAGAGAGTAAGGTTGTCTTCCTCGTATTGTACATGGACGACATACTCTTGATAGGAAATGACATTCCTATGCTGCAATCGGTCAAGATCTTCTTATCACAAAGATTCTCGATGAAAGATCTTGGTGATGCCGCCTGCATATTGGGGATTAGGATCTATCGAGATAGATCCAAACGGATATTGGGATTGTCCCAATCCAGGTACATTGACACCATACTAAAGAGGTTTAGTATGGAAGAATCCAAGCGTAGGAACTTACCCACGATCTCTGGAGTCACTCACTCTAAAGAGATGTCTCTCAAGACTGATTTGGAGAGAGCTCGCATGCAAGGGATACCCTATGCTTCAGCTGTAGGCTCAATCATGTATGCAAAGCTATGTACCAGACCCGATGTAGCATACTCACTAAGTGTAGTGAGTAGGTATCAAGCTGATCCTGGAGAGAGTCACTGGACAGCAGTGAAGAGCATTCTCAAGTACTTGCGAAGGACTAAAGAAATGCTCTTGGTGTATGGTAACGGAGAACTCCAAGTGGAGTCCTTTACCGATTCGAGCTTCCAAAGTGATAAGGACGACTCTAAGTCGCAGTCGGGATTTGTCTTTACCCTTTACGGAGGGGCGGTTAGCTGGAAGAGTTCCAAGCAGGAAACCGTGGCAGACTCGACGATAGAGGCTGAATACATCGCTCCCAACGATGCTGCCAAAGAGGCTGTCTGGATCAAGAAGTTCATTACTGAACTTGGAGTGGTTCCATCCATTGGGCATCCAATACCTTTGTATTGCGATAACAATGGAGCGGTGGCTTTGGCCAAGGAACCCAGGTCCTATCAGCGATCCAGGCACATTCTGAGGCGGTATCACCTGATTCGGGAGATAGTTGGTCGCCGGGAGATCGAGGTCAGGAGGGTTGACACGAAGAATAACACAGCAGATCCACTCACGAAGGCCATCCCCCAGATACAGTTTGGGAGACTCTTCGGGATGCTCGGTATGAGATACTACAGCAGCTGGCCCTAGTGCAAGTGGGAGATTATTAGTTATATGTATGCCCTAGAGGCCAGTATTGTACAGATGATGTATATTATATTGGATACTTGGACATATATAGAGATGACTTTCTTGCTCGATATGATAGTATGCTATCTGGTTGCTCTTTGTCTTAAAATGTATACTTATCTCTTTATACTGTCTTATGGTTACATGTTGGTAAAGCCCTTAGGAAGTGTACTTGACTACCTGGACTATCATGCGGATCATACTATTGGGGACATGGTAGTCCATAAGTACATCCTTCAAGGTCCCTGGTCGTGGGTGTATCGAGATAGGGCATCGATATACCAGAGTGGACTAGCGTATACGCTTCTCGACCCATGAGATGGGCGATGGATGATCCCATATCCATTGGTGTTTGACATCAGAGATGGTATACGGGTGCTCAGTGGAGACTGGGTACACTGGACGGACTCGCCAAGAACTCCCAGATGGTATTATACCTCACGTCAGATGGCAGTTCTCAGGTGACACTTGTGCAGGTTGGTCTGTAGACCCGAGATCGTCATAGAGTCTTGTGTGATTCCCACTGTGCTTTGATTTCCACCTTACCATGTCCATGAGGGCATGCAAAACGGTGGTTTTTGGGTACAGTCCCGAGTCACATGGAGACAATGAACGATAGGAGGGGTTTCATCTCTCCCGGTATTGGGGGTTGATGTTGCGTTGTGCTCGATTGGCCGTAACAGGGAAGTCCCTGGCCAAGGATGATTCAGAGATTTACTGGTAAGTGTTAACAGTAGTTTCTCGACCCGTTATGAGCCTCACATCGGCACGACTTATCGGTTATTGGGGTCTGACGTTTACCACCCCTAGACCTGATATGCGACATATCAGACGAGGAAACCGGACTGTACGGGAAGTGTTGCCGGTTGGCTCGACGGGAGTTGTAGTAGGTTCGCTTGTTCTCTTCTGATCGCTCAATACCCGGGTGACCGTTACGTTTAGCTCACCGCTTGCGGCTTGGGGGTGCTTGATATGATCATCACCCACTGCCGGCGTATTGACTAGTCTTAGAGTCCCACAATGGAGTTACCTAGTCCAGGTGAAACGTTGTGGTGCGCGTATGCTATATGCGCATGGACCCGATTAAAATGCGTGTATAGGATACCGTATATTGATCGGGCGACTTGCTTTTGGTTAGGGTCATATGTGATATGACCGGATTGATAAATCAAGTGTTGATTTATCATTTAACCATTAGTTTCTCACTAGAAATCGTTTCTTGTATTTGATCGATGTATGCATGCATGTATGTTCTCTTTTTAGATTCATGCACATATGGATGTACATACACACATACATACATCCTTCATGGTTGTACATACATGAAAATGGTGGCAATATAAGACTCACACCATGGTTTTATATATGGTTTTTATTGCATTTGATTTAAAGCAAAAAGGAAAAAGGAAAATGGTTATGATTGATTTGTTTCTACACTCTTCTTTTGACTTAACCATTCTCACCCACCTTTTAACCTTGGGTAAACTTTCCTTTTGCGTTTTAACTCAAGTTCAATAATATATTCATTTTTTAAACCATGCTTTGAGATGAGAACATGAAAATTTATTTTCATTTTTCTAAAACAAGAGTTATTCTTTTCACTCTTGTAAAAGATATAGCCATCATCTTCTTCTTCCTCTCTCATTTGCTCTCTAGATTTTTGTAGTGAGCAATATACTCATCAAGTTAGGATTTTGAAGTGAGAAAGAGAACCACAACATCATTCTACACAAGTCTAGCCCACTTGTTTGGAGTGTTAGCTTCATTTCATCCTCTTGATCGGATGAAGTTGCAAGCTTGGACAAAACGGACTCCGGATGGATCATCGGTGACCAAGAGGAGTTCATGCGGACCCGTTTCCAAACCCCAAGTAGCCGAGGAGTCTAGCGTAGGGAGTTACAATGGTTGTCCTCTCAAAACCCTAGCTTTTCTTGCTTATGTTGATATGCAAAATTTCGAAACCCTAATTTTCTAGGAACGATTCAATGATCGTTAACTTAGCACCCTAAAAATTCCATCTTTGGTACATGTGATGCTTCCAATCCCTTCATGAGGTGCTTGGCTTACCCAACACGAGGACCAACCCCTCTGTCCTAATGGACATTGGACAACATACAATACTCTGTATAAGTCACCTGAGTCTAATAACTCAATCCCTGTGCGTTATAGGTTGAAAACTGTACTTATGGTTAAGAAGAATTACACCGTTGTTTAATGCTCCTTACCTAACCATCCACTGATATAGGTAAATGTCACGGACATAATTTCAAGAAGGTATATCTCACTCTATAAAAATAGACGTTCGGATATGTCAATTTGAAATTGGTGCATAACAACGGATATTCAAAACCTAATATTTGCCGTCCGGCAAACAACCCAGGCGATTTCCTCAAATATCACCAATTACAACGAATTCCGATATAATGAGGATGATCACCTAATTCCCAATGACTTACTACCACTCATCATCTGTAAAACCATACAGATGTGAGAATCATACCTGGTTAATACATACCCTGGGTAAGGACTAATTAGGAAATCAGTATTCTTTTAACAATACACAGTGAAACTGAAAACATTGAAATGTTTCGATGCGGTATCCGGGTATTCCTAGTAATGCCTCATCCATTATCAAATTCAATACTATAACCGTATATTTCTTTGCCACCTCTCCAAATCCCTATATATGTCTTTAGTCCTTACCTTCTATACACCCCTTTAGGCCAAATGGTTTTCTTCCTTTCCTACCGTTCGGCACCAGCCTTTGGTTTGGAAGAAGACTATCCAATAAGCATAATGGGTGTACTGTCCTAATCCTAGGAGCACTCGCAACACGAGAGAAGGTAAAGATAAAAGACAACCGAATAAACCTTATTCCTATTTCTCCCAAACCAGAATCCATCCCCGAACTGGAACAAGTTCCTTTCGAGTTCGTACATAACCATACGATGGAGTATCCAAATAACTGTGGATCTTCGTAGTGATACGGAGTGTTCTGGAGAAATACAAAGGTGAAATGGGAGTGGTAATGAAATATTTGGTTTGGTTGTGAATAGTAGTCGCAATTTACTTTGCCCTCTCACTAATCCCTTTATTTGTCTTTACTTAATAACTTCTGTACACCATCGTTAGGCTAATTAGTTTTCTTCATTCCCTACCGGTCGTCACCTGCCTATGGTTTGGAAGAAGACTATCCAATTTGCGTAATGGGTGTACTTCCCTAATCCAAGGAGCACTCGCAACCTGAGAGAAGGTAAAAGGAAAAGACAACTGAATAGTCCTATTCGTTTTCTCCAGAACCAGAAACCATCCTCGAATAAATTCCTTCGAGTTCGTATATAACCATACGATGGTTTTAGCCAATGGAAGTGGACGTTCGTAGTAATACGGGGTGTTCTGGAGAAAAGGGTAAAAGTAAGAGTGGCAAAGAGGTTTGCAACTCTGACAATCCAAAAGCCAGTGTTTAAGAAGGTTCGGTAAACTTGGTCACTGAGTCATAGTCAAGGGTCGGGTCATGGACGCTGCCAAAGAGAGAGAGAAAAGAAACACTCAGCGTGCACTCTAACCTAGATCAGAATGGTTATCAATTCATCCAATCAGGAAACCTCCTACTGTAACCTCAAATTCTCCTCCAAACCTGAAATAAGAATTAGTCGGGATCACCTGAGGAGTAAACCAACTCATCAGTGGAAATCGGGATCCAACTATCATCAATTGATAACGTGATGGAATCCACTCACGTTATCACACTCCAGAAGGTATGCGCATGCCTGGAAAGTTTTAGTTTCTTTAGAAACTCCCGATGTGATTTTTACCCCTAGGACCCAAGTGACCTTGACGGGTTCAACAAATCAAAGAGTCCTAGTCAAGTTCAACCCGTCATTATCTGGATTGCATTAAACCCACCCGTACGTGCCCTTGACGGAGTCAACAAGGCCGCATGACTGTCCTAACCAATCCCATATCCATGCTACAAACAAGCACCACTTAGCTACTGTACACTACTCCTTGACGGAGTCAACAAACGTAGCATGAATACTAAATAATACCCGTAAGAAATGACGGAGGGCTACGGATTGTTTTTGGCTAAAACCTTTAACGTAATGAACTGGATATCGTTGAAGGAACTGCATAGCTTTTTATAAAAATATAGTGACGAAAACCTTTGCAAAAGAGGTCACTCCCGGTGAAGGGATCTCGGCACTTTCCCCATAGAATGAGGTGCATGATATTCCAACTGAATACCACAATGCAAAGCAAAAGTAATTGGCTATAGTGAAGTTATTACCCTGACGCAAAATTCTATCCAAAGGGTCACTCCAGGTGAAGGGATCTCGGCCCTTGCCTCGTCGACTGAGGTGATGTATATTCATAACCGAATACCACTGTGCAAAACAAAAGAGAACGTCTTTGCAATAACAGCTTTTTGAAAAATGTTCCATCAACATCCGAATATGTTTTTTTAGCTTGCATTGATCCGAATCAACGCAGTCTCATCAATTGATCACACCATAAAAGAACGAAAATACGATGTACGTATATGCCATCCGCATTCGCCACTAGATCCCGTCATCACCCGTTAGGTTACTTAACTAACGACAGAGCGGGGACTGAACTAGCGCGGGTGCAAAACATATACAACATCTACTAGTATATATATTAATATATAATATTCACTCAAGGCGTGATAAAATGCAACATCACAGAAATGTAATAAGCAACACAGAACAATACAGATATCTGGGATCCCCGAGTTTCATAGAGCCGCTACTGAAACCCGACGTTCCCCTGGTCGTGTGGATAGCCTGTGCAATGAAATCCTAGACCCCTACGGCCGCGGCAAGTTACCCGCCAAAACCTGAAGCGAGGCAGCCCCATTCAGCAACGTGAATGGACCACCCAGCACTTCACGGAATCCGGTAACTTGGGCACCCCTCCTTAGGTCAACTTGTACCCCCTACGAGTGCGGCGAATAGCCCGCCAATTCTAGAGTAAAGCCCCCTCCGTCTCAACGCCATGAGATGCGGGCCCATTGCCCTCTAGAACACGGCTATCCGTGCACCCAACCGCGGGGTAATCTTAGTACAGAAAATAAAATATACAACGGGTACATCGACCTCAGCCCGGTCATGCCCCAAAAGAATAATATACAAACTGGCAGTAACGGCAGTCCACATGTCGGACGCTCGCCCCGCAATATCAAATGTACATAATAAACCAAACTGTACTAACATTGCCACCAGGCTATCCGCACGACAAATCCGCAACATCACAGCACAATACAGAACATCAACGTGAATGTCACGTTCGCAAATCTGTCTAAAAGGGCTATAGCAGTTAGACTGGATTTACCGATCAATTGACATTCACGGTCGCAGATATAATGTAAATATTGTGAACTAACATGTTTAAAATTTTCGATCGACCAAAATTCCCAAAGTGGGCCCCAAGCACAACTGTAGCACTCAAAATAAATCTGGGCCTAAAAATATTATACCAAAAACCCCATTTTTAACACAGGAATCACTGCAAGAAATTTGGTGCAGTGACGTCACTGTTCTGCTGCGGAACCGCGGCAAAAAGGGGGTTACGGCCGCGGTTCCGCGGCGATACAGTGACTTCATGCAACCAAATTTCTACAGTATTCATATAACAGCCTGCACGATTTTCTGCAACATACCAAATAATTTTTTGAGCACAAAAGAAAATCGACAGAAACTGTTAAATTTGAAAACGCGGTTTTGGGATTTTTGTTCGATCGAACTTGTAAACACGTTAGAGCAAGGTAGACTAGGTTAATGGCGTGTCTCTGATACCATATAGGACAACGGTAGCGCCCCGGCCGTCTTTCCGAGGCCAAAATGCGGAACGGAAATTTTTCTTGACTTGAAAACCGGCGCTACCACATGCTTAAAACCCGGATCGAACCATTAACCTAATGCTAGCAATCAAGAGATGGGTAGAAAGGTATACCGAGCGATCCGTGTCCTTCGGTCTTCGGCCTCCACTCCGATCTCCTCGCGGAATCTCCGGTCTTCATTTTCTCGTCGGAACGGGCACCACATCGCTGGGTTCTTTTACAGGCTTCCACCTCTGGACTGAGGCAACTCGGGCATGAAGTTGGCGAGCCGACGTGCCCAAGGGTGCTGTAAGATAAGTGTAGAATGTTTTGTCTCTTAGGGTTTGAAGTTGCCATTTTGATGGAGGAATGAACAATGAGAAATGAGCTTAGGATTTTTGGTGTATGTAAAAATGTGAACAAGAATTTTTCCCACAACCAAAAATGGATCCTCTCTCCTCTCCTAATGTGGCCGGCCAAGCTCAAGAATGAGGAGGGAAAAATCAATCCCATAAAGCAAAAGGAGAAATTGTATGATAATGAGAAGAATATGTCACACCAAAGTCAAGTACAAAACCAATCACATTCCCATCTCATTAATGCAAGCCATGTGCATAAGAAAAGCATCAAAAGATGCTAGAATTATCATGATGAAACATATACCACAAAGAACCCTCCACAAAGCTAATTTGCATACTTGCAAATAACCCCCTCCATCGGAAAAATCCGGCCATGAAGGAACAAAGGAAATATGGCCGAAACGGAATACAAACTGGCAACTTCAAAAAACTGATCCCGTAATAAATTACAGGAAAACCCCGCGACCGTATATACATACCCGCATTTGTATTCCGACCAAATACAAATGCAAAGAGACAAAATCTACACTGTACAATACTAGGATCCGGCTTAAACCAAAGCCCGCTAGTATTATCCGTCCGATCATGATCCATGTAATACCGCACGTATATGATCGAACCCTGCTATATCTCCATACGGCCTCTACAGCGTTTCGCCCGAAACTTGAGAAACTGTCTGTGGGGGACTCTAAAGACTCGTCAATACTTTAGCTGTGGATTTAACCACTAGCACGTCAGAGGTATTATTCGTACGTAACGAGCTACCAGGTATTGACCAAAAGGGAGGTCGATGAGCGAATTCATCCTGACACCCTACTGAGCCTGTCAGTGACAATATCCGTACAGTCCGGTCCGTTCGTCTATGAGCATCGCATGGCGGGCCTAGGGGGTTGGTAAAAGTCAGACCCCCAAAAGCGGTACAAGTCGTGTCGGAGTTTAGCCCAGAACACCCTGAGATACTATTGGAATACCTACCAGTAAATCTCCTGCCCCGGCCGAGGGCTTTGTGTGATGGCTCTCCTAGACACAGCGCGACCTCACCCCCAATACCGAGAGAGATGAACCCCTGACAATCCGCTCACTGCCTCCATGTGGCTCGGGACTGTATCCAACTAAAACCTGTTTGCACGACTCCTTTGAGCCGTGGTAGGGTAGTAATCAAAGTACTGTGGGAACTCACACGAGACAAATGACGATCTCAACTCGATGAACTAACCTGTATACATGTCACCAGGGAACTGCTATCTAACGTCAGGTATAAGACAACCTAGCATGTTCCCGGCGAGTCCTGTCCGGTGTACTCTTAACCCAATGAGCACCTGTATACATCTTAGGTGAACCAACTGACACCAGTGGCTTGTGAGACCGGCTACCGCCCCTCGTCGGGGTCTCGACTGTATACACTAGTCTACTCTGTAGTATCGATGCCCTGTCTCGAAAACTCCCACGACTAGGGACCTTTTAAGGATGTGCTTATAGACCCCAGCTCCCACGTATATGATCGCCATCATACTGCTGGCCATCAAGCAAGAATTCTAAGGGTTCTATCACAGCGCAATAGTGACCTGTAAGGTCACCTAAAACAGTACACGATGATAAAGATAAATCAGATAGCATACTATCATCTTGAGTAAGACTGTTCTAACGGTATAGGTCCTCTCTCAATCATTGCAATCACGTGCCTGTGATCCAATAATTGACTCTGAGGGCACTATCTCTAACATTGGACACTTTTTTTAATTTGAATTCTCTTTCCGGTACAAAATGCAATTTTTAGGACATGCTTGAATATTCTCACACTTTAGGCCCAAATCAGGCATCATCATCCGGGCTTCGTACCAGCTGTCGGGCACATTATTTCTCAGGGGCATAGAATCATTCAAGAACGAATGAACCATTGTGAATGTCTTGTTACTCCATGCATTTAGGCACTTAATCTGGAAAAGTTGGATGGACCATGAGAGGGTGGAATACTTTGCATTCTCATAAATTGGTTTTCTAGCATCTTTCATGAAATTTTCATACTTATCCGCACGCGGTTCTTGACTGGAAGGAATGTCATCTTCGGTACGAATAGATTCACCTAGAGCAGCTTCTACCATATCCTCTATTTCTTCTCCTGGAAAGAAATTACCGTCTTCTTCTTCTGTTGCATTACCGTCTTCTCCTTCTTCTTCTGCCGCATTACTGTCTTCTCCTTTTTCTTCAGCCGCATTACTGTCTTCTCCTTTTTCTTCAGCCGCATTACTGTCTTCTTCTCCTTCCCCGTGATATAGCAAAATTGTATAAAGTCTAGTAAAACCATGTTTAACGATATGAAGCTCTGCGAATTCTACCTTCTTCCAGTATTTATTCCTACATCTATCGCACGGGGAGAGAATCTTCTCTAACACAATCTTATTATGTGCGCGTGCAAATTCAATGAAAGCAGCAACTCCTGCGACAAACTTAGGTTGCATACGTTTTTGCCAATCCACATACATCCAGTCCTTAACTCTGATGTACTCATGAGCCATGTTAGACTGTATAACATATAAATTATTGGTTATGATGACTATATTGAGAAATCTATGAACAGGATGGTTACTGACTAAGGAGAAAATCCGTGTATGTACTTTGTGTGTGCGTTTGTCGTTGAAAAGAATAAATTATCCATAAACAAAGTTAGATTTGAGGATACCCATGTATGAGTTGTATTCTATATATGTGTGTTTCAATTTATGATTTCGCTTAAGTGTAGGGTTGTTAGTGTGTACGTGCTGTGTGTGCGTTTGTTGTGTATTCGTGTTGTATGTGTGTGTTTCGGCTGTCGGGGGTAAGGTTTTTATCCAATTAAGAATGTATAGAGGAGACACCCATTCGCTTGTGCTTTCAACCGTTTCGATTAAATTTCGGCAGCACCTCTCCGCTGTTCTCCGAGTACACTGTAATATAATAGATAATCATTTAAAAGCTGTGAAATAATGTTGAAATGAACATCTAATCTATCTTTGTACACGGAGAAGAAGCGGAAAAGTACCGACGAAATAACTCGAAATGAATGAAAACACAAGTCAATGCAGGTGTTTGATTTATACATTCATAACATGTCCACACTGGACAAATCTATCGGTTATCATACGATTGAATCTTCTCGTCACATAGAGTATACGACGGTTGTTAGTACCGAACTATATTTAACAACCTTCGTATAGGTCTATGTCATGACAAACATCGAACGTATGTTAACCGATAGACGGGGACGAAGTCGCGCTTTGATTTTCATATATGAGTATCAATGAGAATTTGAAAGTTTCATATTATCATCGAGTATCATATATTGGTTTTAACTTGAACATTTAACTTGAATATGTTTTACGTTTACGTTTCGTTATTAAGGGTTCGATGTTTTTAGTTTAGGGTAAATTTTTCTTGCGTTTATGGTATAGTTGTACGTATACGTTATCATCGAGTATCGTACTGAATGAACTAGTTCACCCTAAATCCTAACCCTAAGTAACCCAAATTAACCTAATTAACCCCAATTAACCAAAATCGTTACCCAAACACAAATTATCCCTAATTAACGCAAACTTAACCCAATTTACCCAAATTAACCCTAATCAACACCCTAACCCTTTCAGATTATTGATAATTAACCCAATTAACCCTATCTAATTTACGTAATTAACCCAAATTAACCCTAGCCTCTAACTCTAACCCTGAACCAAACCCTAACACTAACCCTGAACCAATCCCTAGCCCTAACCCTAACCATACCCTGAACCCTAACCCTAACCCTAACCCTAGCCCAAGTCCTACCCTAACCCCAACCATAAACCTAACCCTAACTGAACAGAACACTAACCTTAACCCTAACCCTAAACTGAACCCAAACCCTAACTCTAACCGAACCCTGAACCCTAACCCTAGCCCAATTAGCAACCCAATATTCAACAAAACAGAAATAAATGCATAATTAGAAGTAAAGATATGAAATTTACTAACCTGTACGGTGACAATGGAGGAGACTGGAGATGGTCGACGAGGCTATCGGCGACGAGAGAGTTCCTAACGTTGACGAAGAAGTCGACGATGATGTTGAGATTGACGAGGCGCACGCGGGAGTGCGGTGGCGATGAAGCACGGGCAGTAACGACGAGGCACGTGCGGGAGAGGAAGAGCGAGGAAGTTGTGAGAAAGAGAAAATATCTGGGCTTTTTTTATTATGAAATAACCCATAT
Organism: Agapanthus africanus; assembly: GCA_030015575.1. Lineage (NCBI taxonomy): Eukaryota > Viridiplantae > Streptophyta > Magnoliopsida > Asparagales > Amaryllidaceae > Agapanthus > Agapanthus africanus. The sequence continues at coordinate 293,394,391 of JASDDO010000016.1, forward strand.
AATGCCCGTACGGGTTAATCCGTAGGGCCTTCGTTTGCGGCTCCGTAGGACCAAATAACAAATTACGTTTTAATATTTTTAAATTAAAACGTAGGGCACCGTAGGGGAAACCATGGGGACCTACGAATTAATCCGTAGTGGCAATAAAATATTAACTCTACGGATACCTTCATCCGTAGGGGCAACCTCTTATTGTAGTAGTGAGAATACACGCCCAAACAATAAACTAAACTAACACTAACTAGAGTTTTAGCTACCGAGTTAGTTTTACAACTTCTGTAGACGGTTCTTCGGGTCTTGAAAGGTTCACTCCTCAAGCTCCTTGGGTTGATGGAATGAGCTCTTGAAGACGAACCTCCCGCGTCAAAGACGATCTACCAGAGGATTCCGATTCAAGCGATAGTTTCAACCGAAGCTACTAAAGATCGAGTCTTGCTAGGACAAGATACTTAGGAGAGTTTAGTTTGTGAAATAAGATACTATCTTCTAATCCTCAAAACTCAAGAGGGCAAAATGAAGAAGTAGAAGATGAAGTGGCAACTAGAAAAAATATCACTTGATGAAAAAATATCAACTATCACAAAAATATCTCTCACTTTCTCATCTTATCCCTTCATGCCACAAACAAAAGAGTGGGTGGGCTAGTGACTCACTAGGATAAGTCATAAGACCACACACATAATCATTTATGGAGATGAAATGAGTGAGAGAGTGTAGCTACCACATAAAGCATACATACATATACACTTATATAAATATAAATGCATGTATATAAAAAAGTATACCTAAACCCGTATAAATACGTATATCTTATTTCTACCAAAATAAGAATACCGTATTTGTACCGAAAATATAAAATACGCGTATTCATATTTAGAAAGAAATATATGTATTTGTATCAAAGTACAAATACCGGTATTTATACAAATATACGTATTCGTATAAATACCGTATTCGTGTTAAAATACAAATATCCAAAAGAGAGCAATATAATACTAGCATCAAAATTGGCTGTCTTTCAAACCTGCTAGCACTACTAAACCGTCCGATTAAAGCACGTGTATAAATACACGTGTACAATCAAACACCCGAGGGTATCACTATACGCATACTACACCGTTTCGTTTGAACCGGGAAACCCTCTGTGTGGGACTCTAATGACTCGACAATACGCTAACAGTGGGTTTAACCACAAGCATGTCAGTGGCACTAGCTGTACGTAACGGCTACCTTGGTATCTGTCGAAAAGAAAATCGACAAGAGAACTTGTCTGAATCCCTACTGAGCCTATAAACGACATTCTCCATGTAAGTCCACGTTGCCCACCCCGGTGCTTACGGGGAGGCGGAAAACATAATAAAAAACGGATTTTTAATGACTTAGGCAACATGGACCTTGCTTGTGAGGATCTTTACTAAACGAAAACTAGCTAAAGTAAACTAACAACTAACTAAGTTGTAGAAAGGTTATACCTTGAGCTCGAACTCCTTCTCTCCTTGCTCGTCGGAATGGTAGAAAGGCCTCACCTTGCTTGTCTTCTTCCGTCAAAGAAGGATCCACCCGAAAGCCTCGACCTTTAGCTTCAACTCCAAGCTAGGAGTAACTAGAGTGCAAGAAATGCTAAGACTTGAACCCTAGAAGTGAGTAGAGAAGATCAAGTGAAGGTTTTTCTCAAGCTTTTTGTTTCTCAACACATGAGAGGGAGAGAGCTTGAGGGAGAGGATGAGCAAGAGAGAGAAAAGATATGAGAGAATGAATATTTAGTGAGCCATTCTCACTAATATGTGTGTGATATTTTAATTAATTAATTAGCTAGAAAATTGTCATGGTTTAATCAAGAGGTGACTATTATCATTTCACTATTAATGCAAATTGCAAGGATCAAAGAGCATCTTCCAAATGAAATGATCATGGTCAAATTGTCAACTTGGTCAACAAGTCAATGAAGTCAAAAGGTCAACAACAACAACCATGCACAATAATTAAGCTAATTATTAATTAACAATAATACACACAAAAGCAATGGGGTTAATAAAATGACAATAGTCATTAACCCTAAACAAGGTCCTCTCCCTCAATCTCAAGCAACTGTGCATACGCACCCGCATTCGTGATCCGAGGAACACGAACACAATGAGAAAAACCAATCTCAAATCATATACTAGGATCCGGCTTAAACCAAAGCCCGCTAGTATAAACTGTCCGGACAGCAAACGTGCACAAGTGCGCGGATGCGAACGAACCCTGTCGCAAAACCATGCGACCTCTACTCATTTTGCCTAAAGGCGAATAGCTCTCTGTGTGGGACTCTAAAGACTCGACACTACGCTGGCAGTGGGTTTAACCACAGACCGCAAGCGGCACTAGCTGTACGTAACGGTCCCTAGGTAGATGTCGATAAGAAGACTGACGAGGTGAACACCATCTGCACTCCTACTGAGCCTGTATGTGACAGTCTCCGTACAGTCCGGTCTGTTCGTCTGATACATCGCATGGCGGGCCTAGGGGGCGGTGAACGTCAGTCCCCTAATAGCGGTACAAGTCGTGTCGGAGTGAAGCCCAGAACACCCTGAGATAACACTGGAAGCCTACTAGTATATCTCGCTTGCCCTGGCCAGGGACTACTCGTGTAATGGCTCTCCTGGACACAGCGCGATGTCAACCCCCAATACCGGGAGAGACGAATCCTGTCTAACCGTCACTGCCTCCAAGTGCTTCGGGACTGCACCCAAAAACTACCTGTTTGCACGACTCCTCTGAGCCGTGGTAGGGTAGTAATCAAAGTGCAGTGGGAACACACTCGAGGCGAAGTGACAGTGTCAAGTCAGCGGACTAAGCTGTACTCATGTCACCTGGGAACTGATAACTGACGATAGGTATATTACCAACCAACAGTTCCCGACGAGTCCTGTCCAGTGTACTCGTAACCTAACGAGCACCCGCATACTATCTCAAGTACGACGTACTAACGGCTGTGGGACAGACCGTCTCCCACACTGGGATGAGAAGCGCATACGCTAGTCTACTCCGGAGTATCGATGCCCTGTCTCGATAGTCCAACGACCAGGGACATGTATAAGGATGTGCTTATAGATTACCCAGCTCCCACGAGTGCGAGCGCCATCACAACGCTGGTAATCAAGCAAAGATCCTAAGGGCTCTACTAATATGTATACCAGCAATATGCTAAAAGAAACACATGCACATATTAAAGCAGAGAAAAACCAAGTAGCATACTACCATTTCGAGCAAGATTGTATATACAACTGTGAATATCCCAAGCTTCCATTAAGTAATATACAAACTAGTATGATACAGTAATGGCCTCTAGGGCATATACACTAACAATCTCCCACTTGCACTAAGGCCATGTACTAGCGTATCGAAGACCTATCATCTCGATCAGCCGCTCGAACTGAGTCTGGGGCAAGGCCTTGGTGAATGGATCTGCTGTGTTATCCTCTGATGCAACTCTCCGGACCTCGATCTCCTGGCGATCCACAATCTCCCTGATCAGGTGATACCGCCTTAAGATGTGTCTGGATTTCTGATGGGACCTGGGTTCCTTCGCTAAAGCTATAGCCCCGTTGTTGTCGCAATACAGAGGTATTGGGTCAACAATGGACGGAACCACCTGAAGTTCTTTTAAGAACTTCCTCATCCAGACAGCTTCTTTTGCGGCATCAGATGCAGCGATGTATTCCGCTTCCATAGTCGAGTCAGCAACGGTTTCCTGTTTGGAGCTCTTCCAACACACCGCCGCTCCATTGAGGGTAAAGACAAAACCCGACATGGACTTGGAATCATCCTTGTCACTCTGGAAGCTGGAGTCAGCAAAGGCCTCAATCTGCAGGTCTTTTCCGCCATACACCAAGAACATCTCCTTAGTCCTTCTCAGGTACTTGAGAATGTTCTTTACTGCTATCCAATGTTTCTCCCCAGGGTTTGACTGATACCTGCTTACCACACTCAGTGCATAAGCCACATCCGGTCTGGTACACAACATCGCATACATTATAGGCGTAGGGTATAATAGACATGCGATCCCTCTCCAAATCAGTCCTGGGAGACATCTCTTTGGAGAGGGTGATCCCGTGACAAGCCGGTAGATTACCACGCTTGGAATCTTCCATACTGAATCTCTTCAGTATGGTGTCAATGTACCTGGACTGTGAGAGTCCTAATATCCTCTTGGATCTGTCACGGTAGATCCGGATACCCAGAATGTATGAGGCATCACCCAGGTCTTTCATGGAGAACCTGTGTGACAAGAACCCCTTGACAGATTGTAGCATAGGAATGTCATTTCCTATTAAGAGAATGTCATCCACGTATAAAACGAGGAATACTACAGTTCTCGCTACAAATCTACTATAGATGCATGGTTCATCTGGATTTTTGATGAAGCCAAATTCCTTGACCGTCTCATCAAAACAGATGTTCCAACTCCGCGATGCCTGCTTTAGTCCATAGATGGACTTAAGCAACTTGCACACCTTTCCGCTGCTCCCACTCTGAATGAAACCCTCTGGATGATCCATATAGACACACTCCTCTAAATTTCCATTCAGAAAAGCGGTCTTTACGTCCATCTGCCAAATCTCATAATCGTGGAAGGCAGCAATGGCAAGAAGGATCCGAATGGATTTCAGCATAGCCATTGGAGAAAAGGTTTCGTCATAGTCCAAACCAGGTCGCTGACGAAAACCCTTTTCTACCAGTCTAGCTTTATAGGTCTCAACCTGTCCATCTACACCAATCTTCCTTTTGAAGATCCACTTGCATCCTACGGGTTTTACCCCGTCTGGAGCAATGTCCAATGTCCATACTTTGTTGGTGTACATGGACTCCATCTCGGTCCGCATTGCATCCAGCCATTTTACCGAGTCGACGCTCTGAATGGCTTGCTGGAAGCTAGTAGGCTCATCACAATCTAGGATGCAGTCTTCTCTATCCCCGTCAATGAGAAAACCGTAGTATCTCTCGGGCGGATGAGACTGCCTACTACTCCTGCGGAGTGGCATAGGAATGTCCTGTTCTTTCGAACCTTCTGGTTCCTCTAAGCTTTCAGTAATGGTTTATGGTTCTGGAATTTCTTCCAGTTCTACTGCGCTCCCGCTTATCTGATTTTCTAAAAACTCAGTTTCCAAGAAGCGGGCATGACGAGAAACAAGGACTTTTTGCTCCTCTGCCTAATAGAAGATATACCCCTTGGAGTTCTTTGGGTATCCCACAAACTTGCACTGTACTGAGCGTGCCTCGAGCTTGTCCGCATGCTGCTTTTTTACAAAAGCTGGACATCCCCATGTCTTAAAGGATTTAAGACAGGGTTTCTTCCCACTCCACATCTGATATGGTGTGGTAGGCACTGTTTTAGTAGGAACTTGGTTCAAGAGATGTGCAGCTGTTTCCAGTGCATAACCCCAGAAAGATCGCGGTAACTCAGCCTTACTCATCATGGACCGTACCATATCCAATAGGGTTCGGTTCCGTCTCTCCGATACACCGTTGTGTTGCGGAGTGTATGGAGGAGTAAGATGAGAGAGAATTCCGTTCTCTTTTAAATAATTCAGGAACTCGGCACTTAAGTATTCTCCACCTCGATCCGATCTTAGAATCTTGATACTTTTGCCGGTCTGTTTCTCCACTTCACTCTTATATTCCTGGAACTTTTCAAAGGCCTCGGACTTATGTTTCATTAAGAAGACATAACCGTACCTTGAAAAATCATCCGTAAAAGTAATGAAGTAAGAGTAACCGCTTCGCGCATGTGTAGACATTGGACCGCACACGTCGCTGTGTACGAGTCCCAAGAGCTCGCTCGCTCTTTCTCCGTGTCCAGTGAACGGAGCCTTTGTCATCTTTCCCATGAGACAAGATTCACAAGTGGCATAAGACTGATACTCGAACGGATCCAAGTATCCTTCTTTATGTAACTTAGTCAACCGTGTCTCATTGATGTGACCCAGTCTACAATGCCATAAGAAAGCCTGATTAATATCTGGGGACTTTCTTTTGTGTGTATTCTGGATATTGAAAACCTGTGGTTGGTTTAAAACGTAAATACCGTTGTTTAATGTACCTGACCCAATCAAAACTTGATTAAGGTGAATGTTCACTACATTACTTACAAATGCAAATTCATAACCTTCTTTAGATAATAAAGATACAGAAATGATATTACAGGTTGCATTTGGTACATAATAACAATTACGCAAAACCAAAAAGTGTCCATCTGATAATCCCAGGTGATAGTCCCCCACGGCCTCTGCATCCATGCTAGCACCGTTCGCAACTCTGAGGGTCATGTCACCTGCCTTCAAAACTCTACGCTTTCTCAACGCCTGCAAAGAATTACAGATATGAGATCCTGATCCGGTATCCAATATCCAGGATGTAGAGTTTATTGATAGACAGTTTTCAATAACATACACACCTGAAGCTGAAGCTGCAACTCGCTTCAAATCCTGTGTTCTGGCTTTCCAAGCCTTGCAATCTTGTTTCCAGTGACCACTTTTGTGACAATAGAAGCATTCTTCCTTCCCCACCATCTTCCCCGCTACTTTTGTTGCTTTACCCTTTCCCTTCATATCCACTTTACTGACACCGCCTCTTGGTTTGGCGGGGGCTTTCTTCTTCTTGCCCTTGGCTTTCGCCCTGGACCTAGAAGAGGAAGATCCTCCTACAAACAAAGTGGATGTCTCCCTACCCTTCTGTAGGGTGCCCTCAGCAGTCCTCAACATGTTCAGAAGTTCGGCAAGTTCAACCTCCTTTCCTTGCATGTTGAAGTTAAGAACGAACTGGGCGTAAGTGGAAGGAAGGGACTGGAGAACCAAATCGGTATAGAGTTCATTCTCCAACGTGGTCCCAAGGTCCGCGAGCTCCTCTATGTAGCCGATCATCTTAAGCAAGTGGTCCGCTACCGATGATCCGACGGCCAACCTTGCCGAAAAAAGCTTCTTCGACACTTCGTATCTAGCGATACGAGACTGCTCCCCATACAGTTCTTTTGTATGGAGAAATATGGACTCTAGGTCCATATTCTCGTGCCTCCTCTGATGTTCGTTGTCCATCGAGGCTAGTACGAGGCATCTGGCCCTCGCGCAATCTATCTCCCATGTCTTACGGATTTCTACATCCGCGACGCTGGAGGTGGGACCTGGGACAGGGGGAGCTTTGGTGGTAAGTATATACCCCAGCTTGTCATAAGTGATAGCCATCTTGACATTCCTGAGCCAATCTTTGTAGTTTGGCCCTGTCAATATATTTTTATCTAACAGTAACTTAAGTCCGGTCATGTTGAATGGTCGCTGCAATTAGGAGAGAGAAAAGAAACACTTTAGCATGATGCTCTTGCAAGTTTAGAGTGGTTTTTAGTTTGTCTAAACTGGATGGCTCCCACTGTTTCTCGAATCCCTTCTCAAACCATAAAGAAAAGGATTAGCCGGGATCATTCTCACCGTACAATACTTGCTTAACCGTTCAGCCAGGCCAGTGTCGGTACTTCGAGGGAGGTTTTCCAACGCTTTCGCGAAGTTCCTTAATTAAATAACCTCTTTTCCCTGTGGGCGTAGCCCCGCTAACACCTTTCTAGGCACCTACTAGGTTTATAGCATTGATCGTTAAGTGAGAGTTTTCCCGAGGAGTAGCATATACTCACAGTAGGATCGGGATCCAAATATCATCGCGTGATAAAACCGAAGGAATCCTACCAGAATCACCACACTCCAAATGGTATGCAAATCTAGCAAGTTTCAGTACTTATGAAACTCCCGATGTGGATTTTTGCCCCATGCTCTTATGACCTTGACTAAGGCCAACAAATCATAAGTCACATGTCAAGTTCTACCCGTCGTTATCCAGGTTAATTTGAACCCACCTGTATCCACCCTTGACTATGGCCAACAAGGCAATACGACTGTCTCAAACCAACGCATTATATCTATGCAACATATGAATACCCACCAGCTACCAAACACTGTGCCTTGATTAAGGCCAACAAACACAGCTTGAATACCGTTGAATATTCATATGAAACGACGGAGGGCTACGGATGGTTTTGGCGAAACCGTGAACGTAGTGAACTTGATATAATCTACTGAACGAGATAGCTTTTAAAAGGAGTGGTTCAAGCTCCGCGTTTAAAAGTTTAGTTTTGAAAAGAACCGAATGGTTTTCAAAGTGTTCCAATCGACTTTTACTTGGTTTATTTCTTGCATTAGTTCTTTTAATGCGTCCCATCATTTAATCCTACCATTGCAGAAAACAACCAAAATATGACGTACGCTTATGCCATTCGCATTCGCCACGGGGCCCCGTCATCACCCGTTAGGTTACTTAACTAACGACAGAGCGGGGGCTGGGCTAGCGCGGCTGTAAAACCTAAGCAACGCCTAAATAGTTATTATATATAAATATATAGCAATGATAGACATTACAGATCACAGATGAATACATTGGATATACTAGGAATCCGCAATGCGTTCGAGCCTGCAACGCAAAACGGATTACACGGTCGCGGTGAATGGCCAATACCCCACCCAAGACCCCTACGGATGCGGCAAACTACCCGCCAAGCACCCGAAGCGAAGTAACCTCCCTCACCACCGTGAGTAGGCCACTCGGCACTTCGAGATACCCGGTAGTTTGTGCACCCCTCCATGGGTCTATCCTAGGAGCAAAAACAGTAAAAAGAATTATACAATGACGGCTACAACCCCGACCCGGTTGTGCGGCCATACAAAGAATATTATTACATCAATTTACATGTTACAAATGAATGAAAGAAAAACAACGCTCATCTCACATCCACCCCGGCCATTCACCCGCGACAATCCAATCCATTCATATCCACAAACCAATAACAATTACAGATCATGTATAACCCCGACTAATCGTCTTATAGCGATTAGCCGACGTTCAATACATGCAAGCATTACAGATATAACCGATGTAGTTAAAGTGTAGTGAAGTTCCGAAAAATACGGATTTATAGGCCCCCAAAAGTAAATTTTAGTTCTGGAAAATCTGGGCACATTTAACATATCCTAAAAATCCCAAAACCAACACAGACACACACTGCACGAAAAACGATGCAGAGAAGCCGAAAAACGGCGGCGCTTCCGCGGCACATGCCTACCTCATGCCGCGGAAGGGCGGCGGTTTGAACGAAACACTGTACCGTTTTTCATGGGTGTTCACACAAAACCCTGAGCCGAATTTACAAGTATAAAGTTTTTCATTTAGAGCAGAAAAAATTTTAACAGAAACTAGGGTTTTGCAAAAGTTTGGTTTTTGGATTTTCCGGTTTCGAAACTTCGTTACACTTCACTACCTAGCTAGTTTGAGTTTAGTTAGGCTCTGATACCACTGTAAGTCCACGTTGCCCACCCCGGTGCTTACGGGGAGGCGGAAAACATAATAAAAAACGGATTTTTAATGACTTAGGCAACATGGACCTTGCTTGTGAGGATCTTTACTAAACGAAAACTAGCTAAAGTAAACTAACAACTAACTAAGTTGTAGAAAGGTTATACCTTGAGCTCGAACTCCTTCTCTCCTTGCTCGTCGGAATGGTAGAAAGGCCTCACCTTGCTTGTCTTCTTCCGTCAAAGAAGGATCCACCCGAAAGCCTCGACCTTTAGCTTCAACTCCAAGCTAGGAGTAACTAGAGTGCAAGAAATGCTAAGACTTGAACCCTAGAAGTGAGTAGAGAAGATCAAGTGAAGGTTTTTCTCAAGCTTTTTGTTTCTCAACACATGAGAGGGAGAGAGCTTGAGGGAGAGGATGAGCAAGAGAGAGAAAAGATATGAGAGAATGAATAATTAGTGAGCCATTCTCACTAATATGTGTGTGATATTTTAATTAATTAATTAGCTAGAAAATTGTCATGGTTTAATCAAGAGGTGACCATTATCATTTCACTATTAATGCAAATTGCAAGGATCAAAGAGCATCTTCCAAATGAAATGATCATGGTCAAATTGTCAACTTGGTCAACAAGTCAATGAAGTCAAAAGGTCAACAACAACAACCATGCACAATAATTAAGCTAATTATTAATTAACAATAATACACACAAAAGCAATGGGGTTAATAAAATGACAATAGTCATTAACCCTAAACAAGGTCCTCTCCCTCAATCTCAAGCAACTGTGCATACGCACCCGCATTCGTGATCCGAGGAACACGAACACAATGAGAAAAACCAATCTCAAATCATATACTAGGATCCGGCTTAAACCAAAGCCCGCTAGTATAAACTGTCCGGACAGCAAACGTGCACAAGTGCGCGGATGCGAACGAACCCTGTCGCAAAACCATGCGACCTCTACTCATTTTGCCTAAAGGCGAATAGCTCTCTGTGTGGGACTCTAAAGACTCGACACTACGCTGGCAGTGGGTTTAACCATAGACCGCAAGCGGCACTAGCTGTACGTAACGGTCCCCAGGTAGATGTCGATAAGAAGACTGACGAGGTGAACCCCATCTGCACTCCTACTGAGCCTGTATGTGACAGTCTCCGTACAGTCCGGTCTGTTCGTCTGATACATCGCATGGCGGGCCTAGGGGGGCGGTGAACGTCAGTCCCCTAATAGCGGTACAAGTCGTATCGGAGTGAAGCCCAGAACACCCTGAGATAACACTGGAAGCCTACTAGTATATCTCGCTTGCCCTGTCAGGGACTACTCGTGTAATGGCTCTCCTGGACACAGCACGATGTCAACCCCCAATACCGGGAGAGACGAATCCTGTCTAACCGTCACTGCCTCCAAGTGCTTCGGGACTGCACCCAAAAACTACCTGTTTGCACGACTCCTCTGAGCCGTGGTAGGGTAGTAATCAAAGTGCAGTGGGAACACACTCGAGGCGAAGTGACAGTGTCAAGTCAGCGGACTAAGCTGTACTCATGTCACCTGGGAACTGATAACTGACGATAGGTATATTACCAACCAACAGTTCCCGACGAGTCCTGTCCAGTGTACTCGTAACCTAACGAGCACCCGCATACTATCTCAAGTACGACGTACTAACGGCTGTGGGACAGACCGTCTCCCACACTGGGATGAGAAGCGCATACGCTAGTCTACTCCGGAGTATCGATGCCCTGTCTCGATAGTCCAACGACCAGGGACCTGAATAAGGATGTGCTTATAGATTACCCAGCTCCCACGAGTGCGAGCGCCATCACAACGCTGATAATCAAGCAAAGATCCCAAGGGCTCTACTAATATGTATACCAGCAATATGCTAAAAGAAACACATGCACATATTAAAGCAGAGAAAAACCAAGTAGCATACTACCATTTCGAGCAAGATTGTATATACAACTGTGAATATCCCAAGCTTCCATTAAGTAATATACAAACTAGTATGATACAGTAATGGCCTCTAGGGCATATACACTAACACTCCATACATTCCGTTCTGTTCGTCTAAGAGTATCGCATATCGGGCCTATAGGGTGGTAAATATTAGACCCCTAATAGTGCGATAAGTCGTGTCGGTGTGGAGTCCAATACAACTTGAGAAACTACTGGTGTACCTACCGGTAAATCTCACTTGCCTAGGCCTGGGACTTTTAGCATTGGCCAACCGTACACAGCGTAATATCAACTACAAATACCGGGATAGACGAATCCCTTCTATCCCCTACTTCCTCCAAGTGCTTCGGGATTGCACCCAACTACTACCTGTTTGCACGACTCATTAGAGTCGTTATAGGGTTGTAATCTATGTACAATGGGAACACACTCAAGAAGAATAGTGATGTCAAGTCAACTGACTAATCTGTGCTCATGTCACCAGAGAACTTATATCCGATGATAGGTATAATACCAACCAACTGTTTCCCACAAGTCCGTCCTGTGTAACTCATAATCCAATGAGCACCAGTTTACTATCTTTGGTACCGTATACCAGTGGCTACAGGATATGCCATCTCTCCCAACAGGGATAAGAAGCGTATACACAAGTCTACTCTGGAGTATCGATGCCTAGTCTCGATAATCCCACGACTAGGGAAAAGTTTAAGGATGTGCTTATAGACTATTCAGCCCCCACTAGTGTGGCTGCCATCATAACGCTGGTAGTCAAGCAAAGATCTTAAGGGCTCTATCAACATGTATTAGCGATATGTTAAAAGAAACATATACACATCTTAAGATAGCTCAAACCAGATAGCATGCTATTATATTGAGTAAGAATGTTATATATCTGTAAATATCCCAAACTTCCAAAATATAATATACAATCCAGTACTATACAATAATGGCCTCTAGGGCATATATCACTAACAATAAGAGAAGGGGATATATCTTAAAAAAAACCTTAGCATATCCCTTTTCTTTCTCACTCATATCTCTTTGTGAAGTGGGTGGAATTGTGACTCACTTGTCTGAGTCATAAGCCCGCACAATTAACCAAGGGTCCAAGAAGATAAGAGAAGTGTGTGTATATATACATACACACACACACATATCTACACCTATACATGTAAAAAATATATATATCCATATTCGTATTGAGATACAAAATACCCGTATTCGTATCTAGATACTAATACTCATATTCATATTGAGATACAAATACCCGTATTCATAGAAATACCCATATTCGTATAAATTCCCGTATTCTTATAAAAATACAAATGCCGAAAAGAGTGAAAATGAGAGATATAATACTAGCTCACAAATATAATCTATTTGTGATAATCTGGCTATCTTTCAAACCACGACTATCTTTCAAACCTGCTAATTTTATCAAAACTCCCGATTAAAGTACGTGTATCAAATACACGTATTTAATCGAACTCCCATCTACTCATGTACAAAGGTGTGTGCTTGATTTTAAAACAAATCATAGACTTTTAAGACATAAGCATGCACAACACAGGATTGGGAAAGTAAATATAACCTTGTAAACATGAGGTTTATTTACCCCAAGCGTTTGAATCTCCCAAATACGAGAATATGCCCAATTGATCCATTCAAGGGTCCTAGCTCACAACCACTTACATACCAAATCATTAGGACTCAAAAAGATGATATATAAAGAAACATAAGTAATAGGCTTTAACGATACTAACTCATGAATAAATCAGAACATGATATGAGTAATAAATAAAAATAAACAAGTCAGTCTCATATCAATAGATGCATATATGTAAAGACATGGAAATAGTGAACAATACATACAAACAAAAATCACATGAATAAGATAGTCAAGTTATACTAGCATGTGATAGGAAAGGATGAGTAATCCTAAGCTATGTAGATAAAGACTTGGTTTTCTCATCATAAGAATCGATTCCCCGGTGAAGGGTCTTTAATTCTCTCCGCTAGACCCATGAATAAAATTCATTGTAATTAACAAAATCCACAACTGAGTTCCTCGAAACGGTTGCAGAAGCCATTTAGCTAGATGAAAAAGAAGTCAATGTTAGAACCGTGAAAGCCTACAACAATAGTCCAGGAGGGGGGGTGAATAGGACTATGCTATCGATATCCCCAAATTAAAAAATTATCAAACTATACATGCAAATACAAACTACAATTGTAGCTAAGCAAAACATATACCAATATGATAAGTTGCTAAGCTAATCACAATTGTGAAACATACAACATATAGCAAGTGATAATGAGCATATAATGTAGGCATGAAATTTCTAACCTACGAAATTAAAAGCGAAAGTTAGAGAAATTGCAAATGCAAACACAAGACGATTTTATAGTGGATCCGGAGATCCCCCGGTCCACTTTGTTTAGACGCATGAGCCCGTTCCACTAAACACATCTTTCTTTTGGAAACAAACATGTCGCCCGCAAGCAACCCACAAAACCACTTCCGGTGGAGGCAAAACCTTACACGTCTTCTCAAAAGACCTCACGTTGCTCGACACATGAGCAAAACTTCTTTCTATAAGGCTCTTCACACTTCTATTGTTACAAGCTCACTCTTCTCTCTTACAAAGACACTCTTGCACTCAAGAGTTCTCAGAAAAAGAAAAGAAGATGAAAAAATAAGCTCAAGATACTCTCTGAAGAGTTTTACAATGAAGCACTGAAGAATATGGATAATCAAATTAGAAGCTCTTAAGTGTGTGTGTGTGCGCGCGCGCGAGTAATTTGGATAAGCAAATGAAAATCAAACTAAACTCTCACAAGAGATGATATTTTTTGCCCAAAATCATTTAGATATTAGCAATTGAAAGGCTCAAGTGATTGCAAGTGATTCCTTAAGAAAAATCCAACACAAAACCTATTTATAGCCTACAAGAAAACAAACAAAAAGAAGTGGGGACAACAGAAAAATAAGCACGACAGAAGTCCGAAGTTTAGTTGCCCAGATGCTGTTTGTAAAGTGGAAACACCCCAACGGCTATAAACGATAATATTTTTCATATCATTTCATCATCTGACGTCTGCCAATTAAAGCATCAGACGTCTGCCATTTGTCAGCAGACGTCTGAAGTACATTTGGGCAGACGTTTGAAAAACAAAATATTTTTCACCCAGGGACTTTTGGGCAGACGTCTGAAGAATTATGGGCAAATGTTTGAAAGTATAAAATTTTTATATTCAAATCCTTCATCGGACGTCTGTCCATTTAAACTTCAGACATCTGTTGTCCCTTTAGATTTATGATATTTTCTGATATCAAAAATGCAACAGTACCCAGACCTCTGCAGTAGTGTTTAGCAGACGTCTGGCAAGCACAAAAAAACAACAGTTTGGGGGTTTTGTTAAAATGGAAAACTTTGAAATCTCAAAACCCAAGTTTTATGCAATGTAAATCATTTGTGCTAGCATGTGTGAGTGTTCAAGAGCTCTAAATGATTATACCATAATGTATAGAGTAATTACAAGGATTCCTATGTCGGTTCACGCAAATCTTCGAATCTTGAATTCTTAAAGTCTTGAGCTCTTGAAACTTCGACAAATCGCTTGATCTTCAATTGGATTTCCTTTCATCTTCGCCGCTACTCACAAGCGTCTTGAAGTCTTGACTTTGTTCTTCAACTTGAAATTCCTAGACTTCGACGCTTCAATACTTGGACATTGGATTCTTTAGCTTCAATAAGCTTGAATTGGCAATTTAAGAAGCTCGCGTCCGTATCCTCCAACCTCCATTAGATATTCCATTTAAACTCAATTTCCTTCATCCTCTTTTATACGCTTGTACCATGAGAAATCATGAAAAGCAATGTCAAAAAGACCAAGCATATCATATATAATGATATGAAATAAACAAGATATTAAACACAAGTATATGAATCATTCATTGTTTCGATATCACAAACAACCTATATATACATGATAGGTGAAAACCAAGATATAGAGTACATGTATATACAAATTCATATTATGAATCATCGAAACAACGAATGTGACGATTATTTCAATATCAAGATATATAACACAAGTAAAGCATGTTGATATTGATATATTACTCGATATATACAAGATATAGGATATACAAACTAAATATCAAGTGTATACAAGTTTAGTGTCGATAGAATAAGAAAGATAAAGTATGTGACACTAAACGAACTATTCATGTTTAAGTTGTCATCAAAAATAAAAAGATCATCAAAATCCCTAAGCTATCAATCTCCCATTTTTTGATGATAGCAAAACATGAATAGGAAATAGTATATCAATATAAAAGAAAAACATATTCTAGGATATCGATATAGTAACAATCCTATTATTCTCTCCCTTTTTGACATAATCAAAAAGGATGTTTAAGGGATTTAGAATGTTTGGACTACTCATCTTCAACATATATGTACACCCGAAGAGAATGAAACACTTGAATCACTACCCTTAAATGTATGCATATGAGAACACTAGAAAATAGATACGAGCACACGTAAAATACAAATTTTGAAAAAAAGCTCAACTCGTATCCAAATGCATGTATATATGAGATATGCAAAATAAAGAAAGTATACATGCACAATTATCCGCATTAAAAAAATATAAAAAAGTTCTAACGGCATGTGGAGGTAAGTATGAGTTGATACCAATTGAAAATGAACAATTTTGAAAGCGGAGCTCAACTCATAACAAAAACATGTTTTGAAAAAGAGTTTCAACGAAAAGCTCAAAATATGCGCTAACTCATAAAAATTAAAACAAGTTTCGAAACGTATGAGTTAGAATACTCGTAGTAATACGAAATGAAGGATACCAATTGAAAAACGTAGTCGTATTACACAAGTACAAGGTGTGTGCATGTTTCATTTAAAAACATAGAATTTTAAAAGGTGCACGACATGAGATTGGAAGTAAATACGAAATATTTTACCTTAATATTGCAAGATTTACTTATCCAATCGCTTGAATCTCCCAAGTACGAGAAGAAATCCCAAACGATCCATTCATGAGTCCTATCTCACAATCACTTGAATACCAAACCATTAGAAATCAAAAGTAATAATACTGGAACTCAAGTGGTAGAAATTAATGATACTAACTCATGAATTGATAAAAATATACACATATAAACAAGATGATACTAATGAAAAGTTGTAAAGTGCAATCCAACTCACATAATAATAGATACCAATTGAAATAAGTATGTGAGTGTAAGCATGAGTAAAAACACAGTTTTCTTTGTAGGGTTTCTAGGCACGCGCACAAGGGTCTACGAGGCATCAACCATGCCCGATTTAAAATTTAGCCGTGCCGAACAACCCGAATACGGAACTTTAAACTAGAGATTAGGCGAAAACTAACATGCTAAACATTTTAACACTAAGTGAGAGGGATTACAACCTTTGTAGATCCGGTCCTTCACTTCATATGCTCCGTGTTGTGTTCCCTTCGCTGTGATCATCGGGATCCGGACTCTCGAGAGGTTCCACGAAGAGAAAGACGCAACCTTTGCTTCCGATCTTCGATACTAAGATAATCTACCTTGAAGTTTCTTTAACACAAGCTAACACTCATGAAATGATGTGAACACCCTCATCTAAATGGCAAGGGAAGATGAGGATGATAAAGTAGGATTTTTGCTCTATTTATTTATCTTTTTCTCACTATTATTCATCACTTGGAAAAATCAAGAAAGCTTTTTCCATGAAAAAGTTGGAGGAAGAAGATGAACAATATTGATCAAATCCTTTTGTGATGAATAGGAAATGAATAATATGATAGATAATGCAACCATGGTCAAGCAAACTCTTGTAGAGAATTAACTAGGGTTAGGGTTTGGGTTGGGTTAAAGCATGAGTCACATGTAAATATCTTTACCAAAACAAAAAGAAAACCATCTAGAAACATCTAGAAGTCATTAACCCAAATAAAACCCTAATCTTGATTAATCTTTACTAAACATGTTGCATTAGTTATCATATCATGTTACAATTTTATATATCACATATATAATATTTATTGTAATCAAATAAAATAATACATTTAACATATATCGCATATATATCAATGTATTACCCGAGTGAGAAAAAGAATCTTTTAGTGAGCAAATATTAGTTAATGTAATTTAATATATCAAATATATTATTATACATTAAATTATCGAATCAACACTTGATCCGACAATCCGGCTATATCGCATATAACCGACTAATATTTATCCGTACCGATTCATCGAATCAACACTTGATCCGATGACCCGGCTGATATCAAATATCGCGAGAATATAATACGGTATCACATATCGCATTATCCTCGGACCCGCACATATCACATATGTGCTCCTACTCCGTTTTGCCTGAGTCTAGAAACCTCTGTGTAGGACTCTAAAGAATCGTCAATACGCCGGCAGTAGGTGATGATCATATCAAACACCCACAAGCTGCAAGCGGTCAGCTAAACGTAACAGCTACCCAGGTATTGAGCGCTCAGAAGATCAACAAGCAAGCCTGTAACTTCTCCTATGAATCCAAACAGTAACACTCCCGTATAGTCCGGTCTCGTCGTCTGATATGTCGCATATCTCGCCTAGGGGTGGTAAACGTCAGACCCCAGTAGCTCGATAAGTCGTGTCGATATGAGGTCTATAACTGTTCGAGAAACTACTGATAACACTTACCAGTAAATCTCAGCAACCCTGGCCAGGGATTTCCGGTTATAGCCAATCGAACACAGCACAACATCAACTCCCTATACCGGGAGAGACGAATCCCCTACTATCGCTCATTGCCTCCATGTGATTCGGGACTGTACCCAAAAGCCACCTTTTTGCACGCCCTCTTGGACGTGGTATGATGGAAATCAAAGCACAGTGGGAACCACATAAGACTCTATGACGATCTCGGGTCAACAGACTACTCTGTACCAGTGTCACCGGAAAACTGCCATCTGACGTATGGTATAATACCATTTGGGAGTTCTCGGCGAGTCCGTCCAGTGTACCCAGTCTCCACTGAGCACCCGTACACCATCCTTGATGTCAAACACCAATGGATATGGGATCATCCATCGCCCATCATATGGGTCAAGATGCGTATACGCTAGTCTACTCTGGTGCATCGATGCCCTATCTCGATACACCCACGACTAGGAACAATTATAGGATGTACTCGTCGACTACCGTGGCCCCACTAGTATGATCTCATCATAGTCCCAGTAGTCGAGTACATATCTTAAGGGCTTTATCAACATGTAATATAGAGACAATCAGAGTACATGTTAAGATAAAGTACAACCATATAGCATACTATCATGTCGAGCATGAAAGTCCTCCCTATATATGTCCTAGCATCCACTACAATATACATCGTATGTACAGTAATGGCCTCTAGGGCATACATATAACTAACAATCTCCCACTTGCACTAGGGCCATCTGTTGTGGTATCGCATACCCAACAATTAGCTGCGGTTGAAGTATCTCATACTCAACCATCCCATAAAAGTCTCTACTGGGAAAAAGGCCTTTGTGAATGGATCCGTGCTGTCGACCTTTGTGTCTGCTCTCCTAACCTCGATCTCCCTGGAGATCAACCATCTCCATGATCAGGTGATACTGTCTAAGAATTATATCTGGATTTCTGATGGGACGGTAGTTCCTTGCCTAAAGCCACAACCCCATTGTCACACATTGGTAGGAACGAAGTTCATCTTATGAACTTATATATATCCAGACTGCCTCTTTGGTAGCATCCTTGGTAACGATGTATCTTGCCTTTAATCGTCTAGTATGTCACGGTATCTAGCTTGGAACTCTTCCAACATACCGTCCCTTCACTGAGGGTATAGACAAGCCTGCGATTGACATTCAGTCGTCCTTATCACCCTGGAACCTTTCCAGTAATTCTCCCCAGGATCGATTGATACCATCTCACTACAACTAGTGAGTGTCCTAACATCCAATTAGATCTATCTCATAGATCCAAAACCTAGGATTTAGTAGGTATCATCTTTGATCCTATATGGAGAATCCTTGTGATAAGCGGAGATTGACCGAGCGTAGCATAGGAAACTCCTTCCCTATCAAGAGTATGTTATCCACGTACTCTACGAGGATCACCACCATACTCTCTACTACCTTTTTGTATATACAAGGTTCATCTACCATTTTGATGAAGTCAAACTCTTTGACTACTACATCAAAACAGATGTTCCAACTCCGCGATGCCTGTTTTATCACATAATACATCTTGCACACGTTTCCGCTGCTCCCACTGTCTACGAAGCCCTCTGGCTGTGTACTTATAGATGCTCTTTTCTAAAACATCATTTAGAAAAGCAGTCATGACACCCAACCACCAGATATCGTAGTCATGGTATGTAGCCGTGGCAAGTAGGATCTGGATGGACTTAAGCATAGATCCTTAGAAAAGGTTTCAACATAATCCATACCTGGTCAATGATGCAAACCTTTAACAAGTCTAGCTTTGAAAGTCTCAACTTTTCCATGTACACCAAGTAATCTTCTCAAGATATACTTGCTCCTGATGGGGATTTAACCCTTCAGATAAAGCAACCAAAGTCCATATTTTGTTGGTGTATAAAGATTCCATCTCAGATCGATAAGCACCCAGCCATTCTTACAGAGTCCCACTCCTGATGGCCAGCTCGAAACTAGTTGGGTCATCATCTCATGATGCAATCCTTGCTCCCACTGTCATAGAGAAACCGAAGTATCTCTCAGGTGGGTGAGGAACCCTACTAGATCAGCGGAGAGGCTGAGGTTCGTTGGAAACTATTGAATCCTTTGGTTCTACTAAATCATCAGTTGCATTTTGTATAGCTGGAACATTTCCAGTTCTACATAACTGACATTGCCTCGAGCTTGTCCGGATTTTTCTTCTAGACATAGGCCGGACAACCCAAATCTTAACAAACTTAAGATATGGGCTCTTCCCTTTCCATATCACATATGAAGTGGTAGGCAACTGATTTGATCTGAACCCTATTCAATAGGTATGCAACTTCACAAGTGCATAACTTCCTAAAGGAAATAGGAAACTCAGTAGTACTCATCATATAGCACACTATATCAAATAGGGTGCTATTGCTCCATCCCGATATACCATCGTGCTATGGTGTATACGGGGGAGTAATGCTGAGAGAGAATCTCATTCTCCTTTAGAATAGTCCAGGAATTCCGTGCTCAAGTATTCTCCTCCTGATCTCATCAAAGGACATAATACTTATACCCTTATTTTGGTTCTCTACTTCTAACTTATATTCTGTGAATATCTCAAAAGCTTCGGACTTATGTTTCAACAGGAACACATGTCTGAATCTTGAGAGATTATCAGAGAACGTAATGAAGTAAAAAGAACCGGTCTTGGCATGTGTAGACAGGGGACCTTTCATACATCAACATGTATCAATCCCAAGAGTTCACTAACTCTTTCTCTGTTTCTAACAAACAGAGCTATGGTCATCTTATCTCTGTTACATGACTGGCAAGTTTCACAAGATGTAAATTCAAACTAGATTAAATATGCATCTATATGTAACTTAGCTAGTCGGGTCGCATTGATATGACCTAGTCTACAATACCTCAAGAAGGATCCGTTCATTTCTGAACTCTTCCTCTTGTGTGTGTTCCGTATACTAAGAACTGTAATTTGATTTAGAACGTCAATGCTTTTAGATAACGTGCCTGAACCGATCAACTCTTGATATAGGAAATGTTCAAAACATTATCCAACAATACAAAATTATATACTTTCTTTACTAATAAAGAGACTGATATGATTTTGTATATCAGGTTCGGTATCTAATAACATTTGTTCAGAATCAATGTATTCAGGTAATACAGGGTGATAGTGACCAACAGACTTGGCTGCAACACTTGCACCGTTTTCTGTCTCATGAAACTTTTCACCCGTTCTCAATTCTCTACCTTTCTGTAGCCCATGTAACAGATTATATATGCGGGATCCTGATCCGGTTTCATATACCCAGGACGTAAAGGATACTAAGAAACAATTCTCTGTAATGAACACACCCGAAGATGATGCATCAGCATGCACTTTATTCGTTTGGGCGGCACGGGAAATCTGGTATTCCCCAATTTCCTGCTCTGTCTTATAACAATTATAAGTTGGAGCGGGGCCAACGTTCCCCAGCTCAGTATAACAAGCGGGTTCGGTCAATATATCCTTTTTATTATCTTGATTAAGGCGTGATATGGTCGCTACTTGGAGAGAGAGAGAAGAAAACACTCAGCGTATGCTCTTGCAAGATTAGATTGGTTATCTAATATATCTAATCAGGATGTCTCCCGCTGTTTTAATAAAATCTTCCTTCAAACCCTAAAAGGAAAGATTAGCCGGGATTAATTACACGCTACAAGTTCGCCAATCATTCAGCCAGGCCAGTGTCGGTACTTTGAGGGAGGTCCCCCGTGCTTTCGCACGAACCTAATTACAATAAACCTCGTTTTCCCAGAGGCGTAACCCCGTTAACACCTTTCTAGACACCTACTTGATCGGCTAATTATAATGTGTAAAACTCTCCTTGGAGTAACTCTTACTCGCAGCGGGTATCGGGATCCAACTATCTCATAGAAGGTATGCAATCTCATTGCAAATTCCAACACTTGAAATTCCCGATAATATTTTGCCCCAAGCGATCTATGACCTTGACAAGGTCAAAAAACCATAGACCGCAAGTCAAGTTCAACCCGTCATTTCCTGATTGAATTAAACCCACCCGCACGACCCTTGACAAGGTCAACAAAGTTGCACGACTACCCTAATCCAATCGCATCATATGCTTATACAGATAAGCAGTAATCAGCTACCGCACACTACGCCTTGACAAGGTCAACAAACGCAGCACGAATACTAACTATTACTTATTTGAAATGACGGAGGGCTACGACGGGTTTTTAAGAAAACCCTTTGCGTAATGAACTTGATATCGTTGTAGAATCGAGTGATTTTTAAATGGAGTGTTTTTGAGGCTTTTCTAGTTTTGCTAAAGGGGTCACTCCCGGTGAAGGGATCGTCGGCCCTTTCCTCGTCGAATGAGGTGCAGGATATATCATATATATCACTGTGCAAAGCAGAAACTATAGAAGCAATCAAAAGACAAACCGAGTTTGTAGCATCTGCCAGTTATCGCTAAAGGAGTCACTCCCGGTGAAGGGATCTCGGTCCTTTCCTTATCGAATAAGGTGCTGGATGTTCTACAAGGAACACCGCTATGCAAAGCAAGAACTAGAGCTACCAGTTTTTAAACAAGTTTCTACAACATCTTAGGTTTCTTTTATTTCATTAATCTCATTAATGAAGTCCCATTTTAATATGCTTCATAAGCATCTCTTTTGAAACGAAATCTACAATATTACATATATCTCATATATATAATATAAACATTCGTCACAGGCAGTAATATGATCTCATCACAGAACATAGCAGCAGAAGAACATATATGAAATATTGGATATACTAGGACGTCCGTGTTTTCAATACGAGCCTGTATAAAACACGGATTTCACGGTCGCGATGAATAGCCAAACCCACATCCCTAGACCCCTACGAGAGCGGCAAGTAACACTGCCAATTCTAGGGTTAGGAGACCCGGTCTCGACTCCTCGAGATGGTCTCCCACTGGACCCTAGAACCCGGTTACTTGTGCTCCCCGCCTTGGGTCTACCTAATGCGGAAAAGTAAATAATATACAACGGTGATATCTTCCGCTACCTGGAAGAGCCCCAATAAAAGAATATTACATACAAATGAATTTTACATGAATGAAAAAGAAAAAACTCTCATCTCACATAAAACCCCCGGCTATTCAAACGCGACGATCCAATACAACATATCATAGCAACACATAATATCTCATATCATCAACGTAAGCAAGTATGCGTATCCCGATTGTCGTTGATGTATAGCAACGAAGCCGGCGATACACCACATACTACGCTTACGGTCACAGAAAAGAAAGTGTAAAACTACAACAGTTGGAATCCGCAATCTCCTTAGACATCGCATGCCTAACCAAATGAATTCCTTAGACATCGCATGCCTAACAATTATAAACCCCGCATTTTAGTCTCTTTATCGAAAACTCTTTTCAATGTCAAGTCGGGCAATTCAACAAGATTCCCAACGTCCTGATCGAATGCTCGTCGCAAACTTTAGTAGACGGCCGCACCCCCGATACCGTCGACGAAGTACACCAAGGCGGAACACCGCTACCGGGAGCACCCGAACGGATGCTTTCGGCGACGTGGTTCTCCAACAGTCACTTGGTCGGGGCTATGGAGTGAAGCTGTCTATTAAGTTTACCCGGCGAGTATCCGCGTACGCTACGTGATTGCGACGGACTTTTGATCGCATCAAAATTCCGTGGCAACCGATCATCTTAGACTAAACTGCTATGTCTATTATATTCAAATCAGTTATCTCATAACTACCTGTGGATTCCAATTATTGTATCACATTCCAGATAAATAGAAAAAAAAAGTTAAACTTTCCGATCGAATCATCAAGCACCCAAGATTTCCCCAATATATTTCAACACTTGAAAACAGTTTAAAAACATCCATTACATGCCACAGTACCAATGGTCCAGCCGTAGAAGGGTCAAGCCAACGCCTCACATGTGGCACGCCGTACTGCCCCAAACCCTAAGGTTCAAAAGGCAGTTCAAGACGGTCACATAATCGAGTTAAGGTTTGTTGTCTTCTAGAGGGTCCATCGCGTTACTTGCACGACTTAGAATGTTCTTAAACACGAACTTTTGAAAAATTTTCCGACAGGGGAAAAAGTGAGTTATTGATATCCGTTCGAACTTTTTAACAGTTTCTAAAATTATCCGGACAAACTAAACAAAGTTATAATATCCGATCGAAACTTTAAGTCCCCAATACAACCCAGATAATTCAACAGTTGAATAAAAATTAAAAATTCCCAGAAAATACAACATTACAAAATAGGAGTTACTGTGAAAACCACGTGTCAAGAATCGACCATCTGGCCGCGGAACCGCCGCACATGCTGGGGTGGGGCCGCGGATCCGCGGCTCTTTGGGCGACTTACGCTCACGTGCTTCACAGTAATTCTTATAATTACCTGCTGTAATTTTTGGATATTTTTAATGTGGAAAAATCCCAATTTTTAGAAAATTTCAAGAGAGCATGTTTTATCGGGGTTTCGGGTTTCGATCGGACTTTAAACTTCGTTCAGACTTCGCCTAAAGCTCTAGCTTGGCTCTGATACCACTGTAGGGTTGCTAGGCACGCGCACAAGGGTCTACGAGGCATCAACCATGCCCGATTTAAAATTTAGCCGTGCCGAACAACCCGAATACGGAACTTTAAACTAGAGATTAGGCGAAAACTAACATGCTAAACATTTTAACACTAAGTGAGAGGGATTACAACCTTTGTAGATCCGGTCCTTCACTTCATATGCTCCGTGTTGTGGTCCTTTCGCTGTGATCATCGGGATCCGGACTCTCGAGAGGTTCCACTAAGAGAAAGACGCAACCTTTGCTTCCGATCTTCGATACTAAGATGATCTACCTTGAAGTTTCTTTAACACAAGCTAACACTCATGAAATGATGTGAACACCCTCATCTAAATGGCAAGGGAAGATGAGGATGATGAAGTAGGATTTTTTCTCTATTTATTTATCTTTTTCTCACTATTATTCATCACTTGGAAAAATCAAGAAAGCTTTTTCCATGAAAAAGTTGGAGGAAGAAGATGAACAATATTGATCAAATCCTTTTGTGATGAATAGGAAATGAATAATATGATAGATAATGCAACCATGGTCAAGCAAACTCTTGTAGAGAATTAACTAGGGTTAGGGTTTGGGTTGGGTTAAAGCATGAGTCACATGTAAATATCTTTACCAAACCAAAAAGAAAACCATCTAGAAACATCTAGAAGTCATTAACCCAAATCAAACCCTAATCTTGATTAATCTTTACTAAACATGTTGCATTAGTTATCATATCATGTTACAATATTATATATCACATATATAATATTTATTGTAACCAAATAAAATAATACATTTAACATATATCGCATATA
Source organism: Agapanthus africanus (assembly GCA_030015575.1). NCBI lineage: Eukaryota > Viridiplantae > Streptophyta > Magnoliopsida > Asparagales > Amaryllidaceae > Agapanthus > Agapanthus africanus. Next base: position 293,419,873 of record JASDDO010000016.1, read on the forward strand.
TATCAATGTATTACCCGAGTGAGAAAAAGAATCTTTTAGTGAGCAAATATTAGTTAATGTAATTTAATATATCAAATATATTATTATACATTAAATTATCGAATCAACACTTGATCCGAAAATCCGGCTATATCGCATATAACCGACTAATATTTATCCGTACCGATTCATCGAATCAACACTTGATCCGATGACCCGGCTGATATCAAATATCGCGAGAATATAATACGGTATCACATATCGCATTATCCTCGGTCCCGCACATATCACATATGTGCCCCTACTCCGTTTTGCCTGAGTCAAGAAACCTCTGTGTAGGACTCTAAAGAATCGTCAATACACCGGCAGTAGGTGATGATCATATCAAACTCCCACAAGCTGCAAGCGGTCAGCTAAACGTAACAGCTACCCAGGTATTGAGCGCTCAGAAGATCAACAAGCAAGCCTGTAACTTCTCCTGTGAATCCAAACAGTAACACTCCCGTACAGTCCGGTCTCGTCGTCTGATATGTCGCATATCTCGCCTAGGGATGGTAAACGTCAGACCCCAGTAGCTCGATAAGTCGTGTTGATATGAGGTCTATAACTGTTCGAGAAACTACTGATAACACTTACCAGTAAATCTCAGCAACCCTGGCAAGGGATTTCCGGTTATAGCCAATCGAACACAGCACAACATCAACTCTCTATACCGGGAGAGACGAATCCCCTCCTATCGCTCATTGCCTCCATATGATTCGGGACTGTACCCAAAAGCCACCTTTTTGCACGCCTTCTTGGACGTGGTATGATAGAAATCAAAGCACAGTGGGAACCACACAAGACTCTATGACGATCTCGGGTCAACAGACTACTCTGTACCAGTGTCACCGGAGAACTGCCATCTGACGTATGGTATAATACCATCTGGGGGTTCTCGGCAAGTCCGTCCAGTGTACCCAGTCTCCACTGAGCACCCGTACACCATCCTTGATGTCAAACACCGATGGATATGGGATCATCCATCGCCCATCATATGGGTCAAGATGCGTATACGCTAGTCTACTCTGGTGCATCGATGCCCTGTCTCGATACACCCACGACTAGGAACAATTATAGGATGTACTCGTCGACTACCGTGGCCCCACTAGTATGATCTCATCATAGTCCCAGTAGTCGAGTACATATCCTAAGGGCTTTATCAACATGTAATATAGAGACAATCAGAGTACATGTTAAGATAAAGTACAACCAGATAGCATACTATCATGTCGAGCAAGAAAGTCATCCCTATATATGTCCTAGCATCCACTACAATATACATCGTATGTACCGTAATGGCCTTTAGGGCATACATATAAGTAACATTCTTATCTAAAGAATCGACTTACCGATGAAGGGTCTTTAATTCTCTTCACTATACCCATGAATAGGATTTTTTATAATTAAAAAAATCCACAACTCGGTCCCCAAATAGGTTGCAGAAGCCGTATTGGCAAGATGAGAGAAGATAATACCAAAAGAAACAACCGACTCATGCAATTGGTGTATGCAACAAGGATATGCAAGTTTAAGTATAAGCACACCCTAAACATGACACAACTAATGATACCAAAAGAAGAAGGTTTAAATTTAAAAAATGTGCCATATGTATCCATATGAAAAAGATTTTACAGAATTTTAAAACTATATGTATACAAACTCTCACTTTTTGGATTAAAGCCACAATAGGAGCAAGTGAGAGGAGTTATGGTATGAAAAACAAGAGTATATAAGTTTAAAATAAGGTTTCATACCATGTTGTGCTTAAGGTTTAAAAATATCACAAGTTTAAAACAATTGAGCACAAAAGAAATCACATATGAGCAAAAGATTAACACACCTATATAATCTCATATATGATCAAGCAAAAATGAATATAATTGACATGAAAACCATTGTGCAATCTACGAAAATGATAATACCATGTATAAAGAAAAACTCATCAAAACTAAGGATCATATGGAGCATATAAGGATTACTTGTAACCGATACCTTATAAGAAAATACCAATGAATTTTTTTATCCCACAGTGCGATGAGCGAAGAAAATAATCCGTTGAAGTGCTCATACTCATCATGATTCCGAATCCCTCATCTGTTCAATTTTTCCATACCTACAAAACAAGGTATATACGGAGACTTTGGTATACAAATCTTATTGGATCTAATCGGGTTAGTTTTAGGAACCCAAATCAATTTGGCATGCACAAAAATATTCCTTTTTAAATTAAATGCATGTGCCAAATATCCATGTGCGCCACAAAAGTTGCAAGTGTTGGTGTATGCATGCTTGGAAGTCCTAAAAGTATCCATGCAAGGTAAAGTAATAGTATAATGCACATGCTTCTTAAAATTTTGTTTTGAGCTTAATTTATACAAGTATGCATGAGAATGAACATGAGATTTAGCACGAATGGAAGCATGCTTGACACATTTAGAAGAAGATCTTTTTTGAAATTTGGAATTCTTAAATCCAACGCCTCTTCAATTTAAAACTTTCTTATCCTTACTAATTAAAGAGTTAACATTTGAAAACTTAGAAAGGAATGCATTCAAAACTGCATTTTCTTGCTTGAGAGAAGATTTTTCAAAAATCAAAGAGTCATGAGAAGAAATAGAAGAATTCAACAAATCAATTTCACTTTTAAAACTCGAAATCAAAACATCGTTTTCTATTATCAAAGAATCAATTGATAAAACTAAAATTTCATTTTCCTTTATGACAGAAGTATTTTCTAAAATGAGAGATTCTTGAGACAAAAGGGATGATTTTAAAAGTTCAATATCATTTTTAAAGTTCGTAATCGTCACGTCCTTTTCTTTTCTCAAGTTCTCATAATATAAAACCAAAATTTCATTTTCAAGCTTCAAAAGTAACACAATATAAATCAAGCTTTGAAACCAACTCAATCTTCTCCAAAACTAATTTATCAACTAAAACTTTTTGAGAATCATGAGTGAAATTTAAAGCACTAAATTTTCCAATCAAGATTTTATTTAAAAATTCAAAAGAATCGCAACAAGAAATCATATCACTTCTCTCATTTTTTAAGATAGAAATACGATTTTCAAGAATTATATTCTTAGATGCTAATGAAATATGACTATCATGCAAAGTATTGAAAACATCTAATAATTGATCATGAGTAAGTTTGTGAAAATCATAAGAAAGATTACTTACAACCTCGAGATTAAATCACCCCTTTGCCGATTCTATCGAGTTGGATTGTCCTCTGAGATATGAACTTTGTGGAGGCACATCCAATACGGCGATAGAAGTATTTCTGTTGGTATTCTCTTCTTTATTGCAAACGGTTTGCTCTCCATAAATATTCTCCAAAGAGCACCACAAGTCATGAGCCGTCATGCAAGAAAAGACATTGTTAAGAATATTACAATTTAAAGCACAATGTAAAATTTTATGAGCTTAAATGTTCAAAACAAATAAGTCTTTACCATGAGTACTCCACATAGATTTAGAAATAATGGGAAAAGAATACCCATGATCTACAATTAACCATATACATCTACCAAGATATTCTTAAAAGCATTGCATCTTAGTTTTCCAAAAATCAAATTTATTTTCATCGAAAAGAAAAGGATCATGAATAGAAACACTATCGATGAAAGAAAAAGATGCCATCGGATCTATTCTAGGATGTAAATCCTAACAAGAAGAGAACCAAGCTCTGATACCAATTGTTAGAACCGCGGGAGCCTACAACAATAGTTCTAAAGGAGGGTGAATAGGCCTATGCGATCGATATGCCAAAATTAAAAAATTATCAAACTACACTTTCAAATACAAAACATAATTGAATAGCTAATTGAAGGATATACCAATATGATAAGTGGCTAAGCTAATCATAATTGTGAAACATACAATATATAGCAAGTGATATAATAATCAAGCAAGTAATGAGCATAAAGTGTAATCATGCAATTTCTAAGCTATGAAATTAAAAGCAAAAGTTAGAGAAATTGCTAACGCAAACACAAGACGATTTTGTAGTGGTTCGGGAGATTTTCTAGTCCACTTTCTTTAGGTGCACTAGCCCGTTACACTAAATACATCTTTCTTTTGGAGACAGACACGTTGTCTGCAAGCAACCCACAACCCCGCTTCAGGTGGAGGCTAAACCTTACACGTATCCTCAAAAGACCTCACGCTGCTTGACACACGAGCAACACTTCTTTCTAAAAGGCTCTTCGCGCATCTCTCGTTACAAGCTCGCTCTTATCTCTTACAAAGCCACTTTTACACTCAAGTGTTCTCACACGTAGAAAAGATGAGGAAAAATACAAGCTCAATATACTCTCAAAAGAGTTTTAAAATGAAACACTAATAATTGTTTGATGTGGAAAAATCATCAAATAACAAACATGCATTCAAGTATTTATTTCAAGTTACAGGGAAGAGATCACCAAACATGGGACCAGAATTATAAGGGTTAACAAAATAGTAAACAATGTTCTCTAACTCTCTCTCTCTCTCTGCCCCCTCTACCATGTTGTAATGGAGGTTCTCACGAAGAGTCCCTCCGCATCTATCAGTGCCATGCTGATCGGTAAATAAAGTTATGACAGCCCGTCGAGCCCGGATCTGACTCAGCATATGAATCGAGCGGTACTTAAGAAGCTTTGTAATCAAGCACACCTCATGAACGTAGTTGATCTTGTCCTCCGTTGTGTCGAGCATCGCTAAAGACATCTCCGTCGGATGAGGGGGAATGCTGTCAAAGTTGGTCAGGAAAATCATGCGAAGCCAAATAGAACCGGCGGGGAGAGGAGACCCCCTACAAATTATAAGCTCATGCATCACCGTGTTATATTGATCATCCGTGAGAGCGGGATTTGCCAGATGAGCAGCAAAATAAGGAAAAATCTTCTTAATGGGCACCTCCCATTGCTGTCGAGAAGTATGTAGGCGATTGTAAGCTATAGTTCTTTCTCTGTTAAAATTGTTCTTTCCCTATGAAGGAGAAGATGAGAACTGCTTCAGATTATAAAGAGAAATATTTAAATCTCGGCATAGAAGTGTTGTGCATGCTGGAACTATTTCCAATCTCTGACTAGAAGAAGGCTTTGGAAAAGAAATGAGTGACTCAGAAAAAGAAGAGAAAAAAGATGAAATGATTTCCTCATAATATAAGGAAGCGCCTCATGTGAAATACACGTGAGTGTCGGCGCTAGTCTTTAGCAGGATTAAATCCAATACCAGCGCCTCACGTGAAAGGCATATGAGCGCTAGCGTGCAAAGCACGTGGACGCTTGATCGAGTCCTGGGACCAGCACCTTGTGTGAAAGGAACGTGAGCGTCGGCGTGCATAGCACGTGAGCGTCAACGACCAAATTAAAGCTGGTCTGCGTCGGTAGAATTAAATTTTACATGGAAAATATTTCTAGAAAATATATTCTGTCAAAATGATCCGTTGGATCAAAAATCTAGTGGTGATTTAAAATCATCATAAGATAGAATTATATTCTATATGAGAAAATATTTCCTTAGTCTTTCTAAACTAGAAAGATCTACTCTGTTAAAAAGAGAGAATTCTTGGATTAAAAATCCAATGGTGATTAAAAAGCACCGTTTGAATTAAAAGTTAGAAATAAATTTTATGCATGGGAAAATATTTCCTTAATCTTGTTAAAAACAAGAAAATATATTCTTTTAAACAGAAAATCATTGGATTAAACATCCAACGGTGGATAAAATTCCCCGAATAATCTTTGAGACCAATTAAATCTATTGGTATCTCTCAATGAGAGATTTTCTTAAAACTGATCAACAGTTTACAATTCTTATTTAAAGGACCCGAGAGAGACACACATATATAGAGAGTCCCCCTTTAATCTTTGGTAGTTATAACCGATAATTAAATTCACTTGCCAAAAAAAATTCCTTGCTCCTCTCAAAACACTAGTTAAAGAAAACAGAGGTTAAAAATATCTCTTTTGCCTGACGTATAGGAATACAAGGGTTTAATCTTCTAAAAGAATATAGTTTTTCATTGAATTTGAGATCCGCAAGGTAAATTTCCTATAAGTTGAGAATTTAATTCTCATGAGTATAATTTTGTTCTTCAGACTCAAGATCTAGGGGAAAAACTAGGTATGCCAAAAGAAATAAAAAAGAAAAAAAGAGATGGAAGTTATATCTCATTAATTTAATTCCTTTGAAAACAGGGTTTAACCTTACATGAAGAACTTAGTTCTTACAAAAAAGAATGGAAGAACTTAGTTCTCAAAGAAAATCTGATCTCCAGATCTTCAAAACAATGATCTTGGTGATCATTAATGGCCAAAATGCCATTAATAAAAGTTTAACTTCTTTTCAAAAGATAAACAGAGAGTAAATCTCTAAAAGGGTCAGCGCCTCACGTAAAACACACGTGAGCACACAACGTTTAAAAAACTCAACACTTCATGTGTTTCACACGTGAGCGCCTTAAAAAGAAAACTAAGCACTGGCTTGCATAGCACGTGAGCGCCAAAAAGCAAAAAAGATCAGTGCTTAACACTATTGCAGCGCCGCACATGATAGCACATGAGCGTCAAGAAACTCAGCGTCTCACATGAAACACACGTGAGTGTTGAACAAAAGTTATTATCACTACATATGTATGTATATATATATATATATATATATATATATATATATATATATTCAAAAGGCTAACTGCTTAGCACTGTTGATGAGGGAAAAGCCCACGACTGAGCCCAAATTGGTTAAGTCTCTGAAACTTCATTATATCCGAGCCCAGATGCTCTGTTGATGGATCTTAACAAAATTTATTGATCCCCAAATATATTTCTAAGTTGATCTTAGTCTCAAACAAGACTGACATATCTTTAGTAAATATAAATTGAGCCAAAATGCTCATATATTTAAATCGATCTTAATTTAAAATAAGATTAACGGTCCTTAAATAAAATAAAATATTCTTTGAACTGACGGAACAAATAACGTAGGTTCAAATCCTAAATCTAAAATATACAGATTTGGACTAATCTGCGCCCTACTGGCGACGACATAAATTAGTCCCCGTATACAATTCGTGGGCAACCAAAATAAATAAAACACAACACGACACGAAGTGAAATACTGGAGCAGGAGAAAGTTGTTATCGCAACGCGATAACGTAATTAACTGCAGGGGCTTGTGCATGCAGGGAAGAGCATCCCCACAATCAAACCCCTCACAAATGACGGAGAATATGATAAAGTCTGCTACATCGGTCGCATCTATCCAAACCTCCGAATAGCAACTGCCTCCAAATTTAGGCAAGATGATCCATCCCAGTTCGTTTCTGTTTTCGGCAGTAAACAGATTTTGGCATGCCCGGTGGGACCTCATACTCTTTCTACTCTACACTTCGTGTGTCATGTTTTGCGAAGAAAATTATGGTTCGCTATTTTCATGGTTGCCCTTGGATTCGAGGTATTAAAACTTGGTGTCTCGCTTCTGCGCAGAATTAATGGCTTCTCACTGCATTGCATGAAACAACAATTTGCTCTCCACTCCAGCTGGAGGAGTGAGATACGGCCTTAACGCGACCTCCATTTTCTCAATGCCGGTAGGGTTGGTGACACAGGCCACTATCGGAATATTCTTCGGGACCATACTCCCACCTGCGAGCTTTGGCACTTCAGCACCACAAGAAGAAGCTCGCAGAAGGTCAGTATTTGATCGGCTAACTACTGTCGTGGCTCCAATCAGCAAGCCATCCAACTCCAGAGTCCTGGTCTTCAATAGGCTGGAGAAGAAATCGAATGGGCCTGTAAAGAATCCCATGATACCATAGGGAGCTACCCCAAAATGGCTAGCCCTCCTTACTTATGCTACCTGTGAGTTGACAAAAGTGCTTCCCCTCTCAGACGGTCAGTTTTCGACAGATTGGCCAACTCCGCTCCAGCTCCAATAAGAACGTCGGTCTTCAATAGGCTGACGCCAAGTGAAGCCCCTTAGCAACGCCGGGGGCACGATGAAGATGACTCCAAAATAGAGACCGTTTCTACTACAAGACATGCTCGACGTCACCACTGGCACCTAGTGAGATGAGCTGGGGGCAACCCCCTCTAGGCTAACCCCACCAGCACTTATAGTGAACATCGACGCTGCTGTTCCAACTAGGAACTGCTTCGACCAGGTTAGGAGGGTGCGCAACAACTCCCCGATGGCGGTACTGAAAAAATCACCTCCTCCAGCAGAAACCCCAGTATAGAATCAGCTGGAGCAGCCTCGCCAACGGCTCTTTTTGCAAATCCTTTGAGTCTTACGGAAAGTCCAAGACTCCGTGCTTGATTAAAGTTACTTTGGTCGACCCAAGAAATCTAACGGCTGACAAGAAAAAGACACTCCTCCACCATACAATGGGAGAATTCTCCTAGAAAGGCGCCTGTCACAACAGCTCCTTCAGTTCCAACCTCTAATAAAAGAATGGGGATAGAGAAAACTCAACCTCTAGTGGCAAAATCCAAAGGCAAAAGATCTAAACGCCCCAGGTCTAGGGGCATAACGATTCACAAAGTCTACATGGCTAATGGAAAAGAAGAAAGTCGTGCTTCGGTGAGTCATAGGCTGCATACTCGGTCACTCACAAAAGCTCAGGCGTAATAGCAAAAGCTCTAAGAAATGCTGACCGAAATGGTAGCACTCACCGGGCTAAAAGAAAGCCCGAACAAAGAAGTCGAACAGCGAAAGGAGCACGAAACCGATACAAAGTTCTTGCGAAGAGTGCTCGAAAAAAAGACAAAGAAGCTACTGAGAAAGCTGCTAACATCAAGCAGATGACTCTTCTATTCCAGGATATGCTTGGAATGATGATCCAACCAGAATCACCGGCTGATGATCCTTCGGTGATTATCGAAGATGACAGAGGAAAAATATCAAATCCTCTCCTCACCTTATCAACGGATAAGGAGGAAACAATCTCCAAGACAGCTCTGAATGACTATATTGCTCAGCAAATTAGAGCTCACCAGGACAATGAAGCCGCCAACCAACTCGATAAAATCGAGCGAACATATCCGACTTGGTATGACCAAATAAAGTACCCACCGAGATATACGATCCCGAAGTTCCACGTTTACAAAGGAACAGGTAATCTCCACCAGCATGTCACACAATTTAGAGTTCTGTGTGGAAATACTAGAGGCGATGACAAACTATTGCTTCACCAATTCGTCAGAAGCTTGTTAGAGGCAGCTTTCGAATGGTACTTGGAGCTTCCAAATGACTCCGTGAAAACCTTCTCTGAAATGGAGCTATTGTTCACGGAACGGTTTGCCAGCGTGAGTAAATGCACTCTGATCACGGCACTGATCAATGCCAGGGTCGAGCCAGGAGAAACATGGGTCCAATATGTGATCAAGTTGTGAAACTTATGGTCTAAATGCGAACAACGCATTGAAGAGTCTCCGGCCGTGGGAATGTTTATTGGGACAATAGATCCTCAGTCGAATGTGTTCCAATTCATGACCTTCTTCAATCCCACCACGTTCCAGTTGCTGATTGACAAGTTAGCACAGATGGATCGGATGGAACATGACCCTTCCTCCTCAAATAAGGACCCTCGAAATAACAAGGGAAAAGGAAAAGTGGCCTTTGTTGCCAACACTTAACAACGACCGCGCGGTCCAAAACCAGCTGCTCGCCAAAACAACGCACGTGCGTGCCCGTTCTTAGAAGAAAGATTGGGACATGCTTACTCGGTTCCTCAAGATAAAATGAGGAGGTTGTTTGAGCTGGCAATGCGAAATAATATGTTCTCTGATCACATTTCCAAACCCATGGTGTCCTGCACAAGCCGGCAACGTCAATAACCCTAACTACTGCTCCTATCACAGGATAGTTAGCCATCCAATTGAGGATTGCTACATCTTCAAAAACTGGGTCGAGGACCAGTACCGGCAGGGGAAGTTCGCACTGTGTGATAGCTGGAGGGTAGATCCGCCCCAAAAGCACGTTCCTAAAAAAGTGGACATGTAGGGGCATCATGCTCACTCATGGAAGAAGCTCCATGGGAAGTAGTCCTCTCAGCAAAGACTAAAAGAATGCTGAAGGATCTGCAAGCATGTCCGGTGATCGGGTAGAAGAACCCACTTGAACCTGAAATCATAGAAGGGATGCTGAAACCATGTCCCGCTCCAAAAGTCATGGATAAGGGAAAAAGCCCCTAAGTTAAGCCTACAAAGTATTCTAAGAAAAAGAAGAAGACCAAGAAGCCTGTGCAACCTGCGAAAAATCTCGACAAGTGCATTACCTTTCAAAAATACAAGAATATAACAAGAACGTGCGAACTATAGGAATGCCTAGCACGACAGCAAGGTTTCGGGAGACATCGTCCATGCCATTTTCAAAATTTTGCCATGCTAAACAACCCTAATCCTAGAATCTTAATTAGAGAATTAGACAATACAACATGTAAACAACTTTACATCTAAGTGAACATAGAATACAACCTTCGTAGACTGGTCCTTCACATCAATAACTCCGTGTACTACCCTACGCTCCAAGTAGTAATATTCCGGACTCTAGAATGGCTCCACAAGATGAAAGGAGCAATCTTGCATGAAGTCTTCGAGGATGAAGATGATCTACGTCGAGGAGACACCAACCCAAGCTACCTCATCAATAATTAGGGATTAGTGAAGTTAACAACCTAAACTAAATGGCTAGTCTACTAAAGGATGATGAAGTAGGAATGTTGCTCACTTAAGAATTAATTTTCTCACTAGTTTTCTTCACCTTTCAAAAACCTAGAGAGCTCTCTCATGTGAAGAAGAAGATGAAGAGGAAAAATATAATGAGAGAGAATAGCAACCATGGGTGAGAAAATATCATATACTAACTCTTGTAGAGACTTAACCATGGATGATGACAATGGTTGGGTTAATAAATATCTAATGTGAGACAAAATTAGTGGACCAAGTCAATAGTTTCTACAAGCTTCCACTAAGCATCAACCATGACTAATTTCCAACCAATTTGTGATTTACTTTAAATAAATAAACCCTACATTTTCATGAGCATGGTGTGAGTGTCATACACCCATGTAGCATGTATCAACAAGCATGACACAATAATATATATCACACATATATTAAGTGTGTAATAGTGAGAAAAAGAAATGCATAAGTGAGCTAATATTAGTTAATTTAAACTAGTATTTCAAATATACAATTATATATTAAATCATCAAATCAACACTTGATTTAATAATCCGGCTATATCACATATAACCGACTAAAAGCATATGTATCAACTTATCGAATCAACACTTGATTCGATAACCCGTCTATATCACATATAACCGATCGATACAAATATCGCGAGAATAGAATATGGTATCACATATTCGTATTAATCTCGGTCCCGCACATATCACATATGTGCTCCTATTTCTTTTCGCCTGAGCCAGGAAACCTCTGTGTAGGACTCTAAAGACTCGTTAATATGCCGGCAGTAGGTGATGATCATATCAGTCACCCACAAGCCGTCAGCGGTACTTGCTGACGTAACGGCTATCTGGGTATTGAGTGATCAGAAGATCAACAAGCAAGCTTGTCTAAACTTCCGTAAAGCCTGTCAGTAACACTACCGTACAGTCCGGTCTCTTCGTCTGATATGTCGCATATATAGTCTAGGGGCGGTAAACGTCAGACCCCAGTAACCGATAAGTCATGCCGATGTGAAGCTCATAACGGGTCGAGAAACTACTGATAACACTTACCAGAAAATCTCCATTTTAGCCCTGGCCAGGGACTTCCTGTTATAGTCAATCGAGCACAGCGCAACATCAACCCCCAATACCGGGAGAGAAGAATCATCTCCTATCGCTCATTGCCTCCATATGCCTCTTCATGTTATAGTAAATCTCCGTTTTATCCCTGGCTCGGGTCTACAGACTAACTTGTACCAGTGTTACCAGAGAACTACTATCTGACGTTAGGTATAATACAAACTAGGAGTTCTCCGTGAGTCCGTTCAGTGTACCAAGTCTCCATTGAGTACCCATATACCATCTATCATGTCAAACACCAATGAATGTGGGATCATCCATCGCCCATCATATGGGTTAAGAAGCATATACGCTAGTCTACTGTGGAGTATCGATGCCCTGTCTCGATACACTCTCGACTTGGAACAATTAAAGTATGAACTCATGAACTACCCTGGTCCCACTAGTATGATCTCCATCATAGTCCTTGTAGTCCAGTACACATCCTAAGGGCTTTATCAATATGTGAGAGAAAGACAGTATCACAATATAAGTCTACATGTTAAGACAAAGAGCAACCAGATAGCATACTATCATGTCGAGCAAGAAAGTCCTCACTATATATGTCCAAGCATCCACTATAATATACATCATATGTACAATAATGGCCTTTAGGACATACGTATAACTAACAATCTCCCACTTGCACTAAGGCCAGTTGTTGTAGTATCCCATACCCAACATCCTGAAAAGTCTATCAAATTGTATATGGGGTATGGCCTTTATGAGTGGATACGCCGTGTTGTTCTTCGTGTCAACTCTTCTGACCTCGATCTCCCGGCGATCAACTATCTCCCGTATCAGGTGATACCACCTAAGAATATGCCTGGATCGCTGATGGGGCCTGGGTTCCTTGGCCAAAGCCACTGCTCCATTTTTATCACAATACAAACGTATTGGATGCTCGATGGACGGAACCACTCCAAGTTCAGTTATGAACTTCTTCATCCAGACAACCTCTTTGGCAACGATGTATTCAGCCTCCATCGTCGAGTCTGCCACGGTTTCTTGCTTGGAACTCTTCAAACAATCCGCCCCTCTATTGAGGGTAAAGACAAATCCCGAGACCGATTTAGAATCATCATTATCACTCTGGAAGCTCGAATAGGTAAAGGACTCTACTTGGAGTTCACCGTTACCATACACCAAGAACATCTCTTTAGTCCTTCTCAAGTACTTGAGAATATTCTTCACGGCTGTCCAGTGATTCTTTCCTGCATCTACTTAATACCTACTCACTACACTTAGTGAGTATGCTATATCGGGTATGGTACAAAACATCGCGTATATGATAGAACCTACTACCGAAGCATAGGGTATCCCTTGCATGCGAGCTCTCTCTAAATCAGTCTTGGGAGACATCTCTTTGGAGAGAGTGAGTCCTGAGATCGTGGGTATCTTCCCACGCTTGGAATCTTCCATACTAAACATCTTTAGTATGGCGTCGATATACCTGGATTGGGACAATCCCAGTATCTGTTTTGATCTATCTCTATAGATCTTAATTCCCAAGATGTAGGAGGCATCACCTAGATCTTTCATTGAGAATCTTTGTGATAAGAAGAGCTTGACCGAGTGCATCAAAGGAACATCATTTCCTATCAAGAGTATGCCATCCACGTACAATATGAGGAAGACAACCTTACTCTCTGGCACCTTCTTGTATATACAAGGTTCATCTACGTTTTCGATGAAGTAAAACTCTTAGACTACCACATCAAAATAGATGTTCCAACTCCATGATGCCTGCTTTAACCTGTAGATGGGTTTAAGCAGCTTGCACACCTTTCCGTTGCTCCCACTGTCTATGAAGACCTCTTGCAGAGCCATGTACACGCTCTTTTCTAAATCACCATTTAGAAAGACGGTCTTAACATCCATCTGCCAGATTTCTTAGTCATGATATGCAGTGATGGCAAGTAGGATCCGGATGGACTTAAGCATAGCCACTGGAGAAAAGGTTTCATCATAATCCACACCTGGTCGTTGACGAAAACCTTTTGCAACAAGTCTAGCTTTGAAAGTCTCAACTTTTCCATCTACACCTTGTTTCTTCTTGAAGATCTATTTTCTCCCAATGTGTTTTACCCATTCGAGAGCAACATCCAAAGTCCATGCTTTGTTAGTGCACATGGATTTCATCTCAGATCTCATTGCATCCTTCCATTTCATAGAGTCCCTACTCGTGATGGCCTGCTCAAAGCTAGTTGGGTCATCATCTTTCATGATGCAATCCTCGCTCCCACCATCAATGAGAAAACTGTAGTATCTCTCTGGTCGTTGAGGAACCCTACTAGATCGGCGGAGAGGCTGAGGTTCGTTGGGAGCTATCGAATCCTCTGGTTCCACTAAATCTTCAGTTGTTGTCTGTGTAACTGGAAGTTCTTCCAGCTCTACCTCTTTACCACTAATTATTTTTACAAAAAATTTCTTTTCTAAAAAGGTGGTATGTTGAGCAACAAACACCTTTTGTTCCTCACCGTGGTAGAAAAAATATCCATATGAATTCTTTGGATATCCCACAAACTTGCAAAGAACTGATCGTGCCTCGAGTTTATCCGAATTTTACATTTTGACATAGGCCGGACAACCTAATATCTTAACTCGTTTAAGATATGGTCTCTTCTCACTCTATATCTCATATGGTGTGGTAGGCACTGATTTAGATGGAACTTGATTCAATAGGTATGCTGCTGTCTCCAACGCATAACGCCAAAAGGAAATAGGCAACTCAGCTGTGCTCACCATAGAGCACACCATATCCAATAGGGTGCGATTCCTCCATTCCGATACACCATTGTGTTGTGGTGTATACGGAGGAGTAAGCTGAGAGAGAATCCCATTCTCTTTCAGATAGTCACGGAATTCCGTGCTCAAGTATTCACCTTCCCGATCAGATCATAGAATTTTAATACTTCTACGCGTCTGGTTCTCGACTTCATGCTTATATTCTTTGAATTTCTCAAAAGCTTCAGACTTGTGTTTCATCAGGAACACATGTCTGTATCTTCAAAGATCGTCAGTGAATGTAATGAAGTATAAGGAACCATTCCTGACATGTGTAGAAATGGGACCGCATACATCACTATGTATCAGTCCTAAGAGTTACTTAACTCTTTTTCCGTGTCCAATAAATAGAGTTTTGGTCATCATTCATTTGAGACATGACTAGCAAGTTTCATAACATGATTTTTCGAATGGATTCAAATATCAATTCTTATGTAACTTAGCTAGTCGTGTCGTATTGATATGATCTAGTACACAATGCCACAAGAAGGATTCGTTCATTTCTGAACTCTTCCTCTTTTGTGTGTTCAGTACGTTAAGAACTGTGTTTTGATTCATAATGCATAAACCATTACATAACGCACCAAACCCAATCAACACTTGACTCAGGTAAGTGTTCATAACATTATTCTCTACTGCAAAGTTATATCCTTCTTTATTTAATAAAGAAAGTGATATTAAATTGCATATCATAGAGGGTACATAATAACAGTCGTTCAAGATCAATGTATTGCCATTTGGTAATACAAGGTGATATACACCAACTGCTTTGGCTGCAACACTTGCACCATACCCTACTTTTAGAGAATGATCACCCTTTCCTAGTTCTTTACCTTTTTTTAGCCTTTGTAACATATTACATATGTGGGATCCTGATCCGGTATCTAATATCCAAGACGTAGAGTGTACTGAGAAACAGTTCTCGGTAACTAACACACCCGAAGAAGATACATTAATATGCTTATTCTTTATTTGGGTGGCGTGGGAATCCGGATATTCCCCTATTTCCTGCTCAGTCTTATAACAATTATAAGAAAGAACGGAACCAACGTTCCCTTGCCTAGTATAACAAGTGGGTTCGGTCAATACATCCATATTATTATCTAGATTAAGGCCTGACATGGCCGCTACCTGGAGAGAGAAAGAGAAGAAAACACTTAGCGTATTCTCTTACAAGATTAGATTTGTTATTATCTTATCTAATCAGGATGGCTCCCACTGTTTTTATCAAATCTTCCTTCAAACCATAAAAGGTAAGACTAGCCGGGATTAATTACACCCTACATGTTCGCCAATCTTTCAGCCAGGCCAGTGTCTGTACTTTGAGGGAGGTTCCCCGTGCTTTCACACCGACCTAATTAAAATAAACCTCGTTTTCCCATGGGCGTAACCCCGTTAACACATTCTAGACATCTACTTAATCGGCTAATTGTGATGTGTAAAACTCTCCCAAGAGTAACTCTTGTTGGAGATAGTGCCCTCAGAGTCAATTATTGGATCACAGGCACATGATTGCAATGATTGAGGGATGACCTATACCGGTATGACAGTCTTACTCAAGATGATAGTATGCTATCTGGTTTATCTTTATCATCGTGTACTGCTATAGGTGACCTTACAGGTCACTATTGCACGTTGATAGAGCCCTTAGGATTCTTTCTTGACTACCAGCAGTATGAGGGCGATCATATACGTGGGAGCTAGGGTCTATAATCACATCCTTAAAAGGTCTCTAGTCGTGGGAGTTTCGAGACAGAGCATCGATACTCCAGAGTAGACTAGTGTATAAAGTCGAGACCCCGAAGAGGGGCGGTGGCCGGTCTCACAAGCCACTGGTGTCAGTTGGTTCACCTAAGATGTATACAGGTGCTCATTGGGTTATGAGTACACCGGACAAGACTCGCCGAGAACATGCTAGTTGGTCTTATACCTGACGTCAGATAGCAGTTCCCTGGTGACATGTGTACAGGTTAGTTCATCGACCTGAGATCATCATTTGTCTCGTGTGAGTTCCGACTGTGCTTTGATTACTACCCTACCACGCTCAAAGGAGACGTGCAAACAGGTTTTAGTTGGGTACAGTCCCGAGTTACATGGAGGCAGTTAACGGATCTGCAGGGGTTCGTCTCTCCAGGTATTGGGGGTGGGGTCGCGCTGTGTCTAGGAGAGCCATTACACGAAATCCTTGGCCAAGGCAGGAGATTTACTGGTAGGTATTCCAGTAGTATCTCAGGGTGTTCCGTGCTAGTCTCCGACACGACTTGCACCACTTTTGGGGGTCTGACTTTTACCAACCCCCTAGGCCAGCCATGCGATGCTCATAGACGAACGGACCGGACTGTACGGATATTGTCGCTGACAGGCTCAGTAGGGTGTCAGGATGAGTTCGCTCATCGACGTCCCTTTTGATCAATACCTGGTAGCCCGTCACGTATAGGCTAATACCTCTGTCTTGCTAGTGGTTAAATCCAAAGCCAAAGTATTGACGAGTCTTTAGAGTCCCCCACAGACCGTTTTCTCCAGTTTCGGGCGAAACGTTGTAGAGGCCGTATGGAGATATGGCAGGGTTCGATCAGATATGTACGGTATTGCACGGATCATGATCAGACGGATAATACTAGCGGGCTTTGGTTTAAGCCGGATCCTAGTATTATACAGTGTAGATTTTGTCTCATTGCATTTGTATTCGGTCGGAATACAAATGCGTGTATGTATATACAGTCGCGGGGTATTCCTATAATTGATTACGGGATCAGTTTTCTGAAGTTGCCAATTTGTATTCCATTTCGGCCGGTTTTCCTTTGTTCCTTCACGGCCGGACTTTTTGATGGGAGGGGCTTATTTGCAAGTGTGCAAATTATCTTTTGTGGAGGGGGTTACTTGTATATGTGGCTTCATGATGGTTCTATCCATCATTAGATTCTTTTTGCATCACTTGTCTTGCATTTATGGTGATGGATTTTGATTAGTTTAGATTTGAAATGGTGCGACTTTAATCCATTATTATTATCACACATTTTCTCCGCTTGCTTAAGGCCATTCATTTTTCTCCCTCCACCATGAGACTTGGCCGGCCACTTCTAGAGAGGGGGATTCATTTTTAGTGTGAGGGATTTCTTCATCTCATTTTTGGTTTGCTTCAAAAATTCCTCACCTCTGTCCAAAGTTCCTTCTTCACCTCCCTTCATCAAGGCAACTTCAAACCCCAAGAGACAAAGCTTTCTACAGTTTTCCTACAGCACCCTTGGGCATGTCGGCTCGCCAACTTCGTGCCCGAGGTGCCTCGGTCCAGTGGTGGGAGCCCGTAAAAGAACGCGGCGATGTGGTGCCCGTTCCGACGAGGAGCTGAAAACCGGAGATTCCGAGAGGAGATCGGAGTGGAGGCCGAAAACCGAAGGACACGGATCGCTCGGTATAGCTCTCTACTCATTATCTTGTTTGCTAGAGTTAGGTTAATGGCCCGATCCGGGATTTTAGTGTGCGGTGGTGCCGGTTTCTAGTTTTTAGAAAAGTTTCGTTTCCGCATTCCGGCGTCGGGTTGACGGCCGGGGCGCCGCCGTGCACTTACACTGGTATCAGAGCCAGGCCATTAACCTTCGCTACCTTTGTCTAACGTGTTAACATTTTCGATCGAACAAAATTCCAAAACCACAATTTCCATTGCATGAGTTTCTGTCGAATTTTGTTTTAGCTCGAAAATTTTTTCAGTACATAGCAGAAATACGTGCAGGCAATTCTGTAAAAATATGGTTGCGTGAACTCATTATGCCACTGCGGAACCGTGGCCAAACCCATGCTTGGGTCGCGGTTCCGCCTCCACTTATACTGTTCATTGCACCAAAATTTTACAGAGGGCTTCTTAGTTGAAAATGGGGTTTTTGGAATATTCTGTTTAGGACCAGATTTCTTTGAGTGCTACAGTTGTGCTTAGGGCCCACTTCGGGAAAATTTAGTCGATCGAAAATTTTAAACATGTTATTTCACAGTATTTACATTATATCTGCGACCGTGAATGTCATTTGATCGGTAAATCCTGTCTAACTGCTATGGCCCTTTTAGACGGATTTGCGAACGTGACATTCACGTTGATGTACTGTGTTGTGCTGTGATGTTGCGGATTGGTCGTGGGGGATAGCCTGAATGCAATGTTAGTACAGTTTCCTTTTATATGTACATTTGATATTGCGGTGTGAGCGTCCGACATGTGGACTGCCGTCACTGCCTGTTTGTATATTATTCTTTTGGGGCACGACCGGGGTGAGTTTGATGTACCCGTTATATGTATATTTTACTTTCTGTACTAGGATTACCCCAAGGTGGGGTGCACGGATAGCCGGGTTCTAGAGGGCAACGGACCCGCATCTCATGGCGTTGAGACGGAAGGGGCTTCGCTCTAGAATTGGCGGGCTATTCGCCGCACTCGTAGGGGGTATAGGTTGACCCAGGAGGGGTGCCCAAGTTACCGGATTCCGTGAAGTGCTGGGTGGTCCATTCAAGTTGCTGAAGGGGGCTGCCTCGCTTCTGGTTTTGGCGGGTAACTTGCCGCGCCCGTAGGGTCTAGGATTTCATTGCACAGTCTATCCACACGACCAGGGGATCGTCGGGTTTCAGTAGCGGCTCTATGAAACCCGGGGATCCCAGATATCTGTATTGTTCTGTGATGCTTGTTACATTTCTGTGATGTTGCATTTTATCACGCCTTGAGCGAATATTATATATTGATATATATACTAGTAAATGTTGTATATGTTTTGCATCCGCGCTAGTCCCGTCCTCGCTCTGTCGTTAGTTAAGTAACCTAACGGGTAATGACGGCACCCAGTGGCGAATGCGGATGGCATATACGTACATCATTATTTTCGTTCTTTATTGGTGTGATCAATTGATGGGACTGCATTGATTCGGATCAATGCAAGCTAAATAAATCTATTCTGATGTTGTTGGAACAATTTTTCAAAAAGCTGTTATTGCAAGGACGTTCACTTTTGTTTTGCACAGTGGTATTCAGTTGGAATATCCTGCACCTCAGTCGACGAGGCAAGGGCCAAGATCCCTTCACCGGGAGTGACCGCTTGGACAGAAGTTTGCGTCAGGGCAATAACTTCACTATAGCCGATTGCCTTTTGCTTTGCATCGTGGTATTCAGTTGGAATATCCCGCACCTCATTCTATGGGGAAAGAGCCGAGATCCATTCACCGGGAGTGACCTCCTTAGCAAAGGTTTTCGTCACTATATTTTTAAAAAGCTATCCGGTTCCTTCAATGATATCAAGTTCATTACGTTAAAGGTTTTTCGCCAAAACCATTCGTAGCCCGCCGTCGTTTCAGACGGGTAGCACGTAGTATTCATGCTATGTTTGTTGACCTTCGTCAAGGCATAGTGAATGGTAGCTGCTTGTTACCTTTCTGCAGCATAGATAGATGCGTTGGTTTAGGACAGTCGTATAGCCTTGTTGACCTTCGTCAAGGGCATGTACGGGTGGGTTCGAATCAACCTGGACAATGACGGGTAGAACTTGGCATGTGACTTATGATTTGTTGACCTTCGTCAAGGTCATAAGAGCATGGGGCAAAAATCACATCGGGAGTTTCTAAAGAAACTGAAACTTGCCAGATATCCGCATACCTTCTAGAGTGTGATAACGTGAGCGGATTCCGTCACGTTATCATGCGATGATAGTTGGATCCCGATTCCCACTGATGAGTTGGTTTACTCCTCGGGTGATCCCGATTAATTCTTCTTTCAGGTTTGGAGGAGAATTTGACGGTACAGTGAGAGGTTTCCAGATTAGATAAAGTGGTAACCATTCTGATCTTGGTTAGAGTGCACGCTGAGTGTTTCTTTTCTCTCTCTCTTTGGCAGCGACCATTGACCCGACCCTAGACTATGACTCAGTGATCAAAATTAACCGAACCTTCTTAAACACTGGCTTTTGGATTGTCAGAGTTGCAAACCTCATTGCCACTCCTACTTTTACCCTTTTCTCCAGGACACCCCGTATTACTACGAACGTCCACTTCCATTAGATAAAACCATTGTATGGTTATATACGAACTCGAAGGAATTTATTCGAGAATGCTTTCCGTTTCTGGAGAAAAAGAATAGGACTATTCAGTTGTCTTTTCCTTTTACCTTCTCTCAGGTTGCGAGTACTTATTGGTTTAGGAGATAGTACACCTAGTACGCAAATTGGATAGTCTTCTTCCAAACCTTAGGCTGGTGCCAAACGGTGGGGAATGAAGAAAATCAATTAGTATAACGATGGTGTACAGAAGGTATTAAGTAAAGACATATTAAGGGATTAGTAAGAGGGCAAAGTAAACTGCGACTGCTATTTACAACCAAACCAAGTATTTCATTACCACTCCCATTTCACCTTTGTATTTCTCCAGAACACTCTGTATCACTACGAAGATACACAGTTATTTGGATACTCCATCGTATGGTTATATACGAACTCGAAAGGAACTTGTTCCAGTTCGGGGATGGATTCTGGTTCAGGAGAAATAGGAATAAGGTTTTTTCGGTTTTCTTTTATCTTCACCTTCTCTCGCATTGCGAGTGCTCCTAGGATTAGGACAGTACACCCATTATGCTTATTGGATAGTCTTCTTCCAAACCATAGGCTGGTGCCGAACGGTAGGGAAAGAAGAAAACCATTTGGCCTAAAGGGGTGTACAGAAGGTAATGACTAAAGACATATAAAGGGATTTGGAGAGATTGCAAAGAAATATACGGTTACAGTTGTGAATCTGATAATGGAAGAGGCATTACTAGGAATACACGGATACCCCATCGAAACATTTCAATGTTTCAGTCTCACTGTGTACTGTTAAAAGAAAACTGATTTCCCAATTAGACACTTGCTCCAGGGTATGTATTTACCAGGTATGAATCTCACATCTGTATGGTTTTAAAGATGATGAGTGGGAGTAAGTTATTGGGAATTAGGTGATCATCCTCATTATATCGGAATTCGTTGTAATTGGTGATATTTGAGGAAATCACCTGGGTTGTTTGCCAGACGGCAAATATTTGGTTTTGAATATCCATTGTTATGCACCAACTTCAAATTGATATATTTGTACGACTATTTTTATAGAGTGAGATATACCTTTTTGAAATTATGTCTATGACATTTACCTATACCAGTGGATGGTTAGGTAAGGAGTATTGAACAGCGGTGTAATTCTCCGTAACCATAAGTACAGTTTTCAACCTACGACACACAGTGAATGAGTCACTAGTCTCAGGGGACATATACAGAGTATTGTATGTTGTACAGTGTCCATTAGGACAGAGGGGTTGGTCCTCACACTATATTCTGTTTACTTGTGACTTCTCTAGTTCTTAGACATGTGTTTCATGGAAACACAACGTCTGAGTTTTGAGAAGTTATAGGTATAAAAGTAAAGTAGAGAACCAGGTATTACAAGTATCGGGATTCTTCAAGGTGATCGAAGATGTAGATACTTGTGTGTGGTATTCAGTTAATAGTAATGATTAAGAGAACTTGCTTCTCTTTCAGGTTACTCATAATTGGAAGCATTCCTAAGTTGAGTAACGCAGATCGGCCTCCTTCCATTTAGTTGACATGCACTGGAGACAGCTGCATGATTTGAATATGGTTCAATTAAATCAGTGCCTCTGTTTCTGTATTGGATATAGAACAGTTCATATCTTGACATTGTTAAGGTACGGGGAGTTGTCCGGCATATGCTTAAAACCAGACTCTGGATAACTTAAGGCACGTTTCTGTAATGGCTGTTTGTGGGTTGACCCAGGCTATGACGAGGATTGACTTTCTACCATCTGGAAGATCAATAGTGATATTGTTCTTGACTCGCCACAGTTTTAATAAAAATGGATTTTTTCAGAAAACAGTAGTGGGAGTATGGTAGAACTGGAAGTGATTCCAGAACCGCAAACGATTACTGAAGATTTGATAAGAACCTAAAGATTCAATTTGGTTTGAAATTCCATTAGCCACTCCGCAGATATGGTGGGTAACCTCAGGCGCTCGAGAGGTACTTCGGTATGCTAAAGGACGGTGGCAGGGAGGTTCTTGTTTACCCAGACTTGCCATTGCTGTTGTTCCAGACTATGAGACCTGGCAGGAGGATGAGTATATCGTCGTTCTGAACTAGCGTCAGAAGTGTACGTGTATATGACTCTGCCAGAGGGTTGTCATAGTCAGTGGGAGCAGCGGAAGCATTGTGGACAAGTGGCTTATGTCTATTTATAGACTAAAGCAGATATAGCGGAGATAGATCATCTATTTCTGATGTGACAGTCATAGGTTTGACTTCATCAGAATAGGGGATGGATCTGTTAAGAAGGTAGTAGGTTGTGATGTCCTGGTATTTGGATGACATACACAGAGTAGGAAATGATATTATTATACTACGATCGGTTATACTTTGGTTGTCACACAGTGGTTTCTCCACATATGAATTGGATATTATATCAGACATTCTGGTTACTGGATCTATGGTTTTAAATTTGGATTTGGGTAGTTTCCCAATCAGGGTACATAGACAGCATTCTAAGAGTTTTTAGAATGGACGACTCCGGGCACGGTAGTGTACCTACAGGTGATGGAGTCACCCTCTCTAAAGGTGTCTTACTGACTAAAGGGGAGAGGGATGTGCATGATTGGCAGATCACTTGCTTAGGAAATTGAGTCAATCATGAGATGTCAAGTACCACGCCAGATGTTGTTTATGCAGTAGGTGCAGTAAGTTGATATTAATCCAATCCTGAAGAAACGATCTAAAGCAGTTTTAGAACATAAGTTGATGTTCTAGGGAAATGATAACGGCAGCCTCCTTTGGGAGACAGTTATCATTCCAGGATTCCAAGGTGACCTGGATGACAGAGTGACTGTCAGAGTTATAGTTTTCCCTCTGACGAGGGGCAGTAGTTTGGACAGGAGGTCCAAGCGGATACTGAGGGTGGCATGGCTCAGGATACTGATTAAGTTCAGTTGACAATACAGTCTGAGAAGTTTGGATTTGGAGTTCATTTATGAACTAGGTCCCATCAGATATCCAGACAGACTCTAAGACAGGTATTGCTCATTTCAGGAGATGTGTTTCTCCGCGAACTTGAGATAAAGAGAGACATAAAAAGAAACATCACAGCGGATCCACTCACTGAGGCTATTCCTCGAAAGCAATAGTTTCGCAAACGAGCTTTGTGAGACTGACTAGTAGAGGAGTTGGGTGTTCGGTATCACACGGGCTGTGAGTATGCGACATCGCAATAAATAGCCTTGAGTGCAAGTGGGAGATTGTAGGAGATAGTGCCCTCAGAGTCAATTATTGGATCACAGGCACGTGATTGCCATGATTGAGGGAGGACCTATACCGGTAGGACAGTCTTACTCAAGATGATAGTATGCTATCTGGTTTATCTTTATCATCGTGTACTGCTTTAGGTGACCTTACAGGTCACTATTGCACGTTGATAGAGCCCTTAGGATTCTTGCTTGACTACCAGCAGTTTGAGGGCGATCATATACGTGGGAGCTGGGGTCTATAAGCACATCCTTAAAAGGTCCCTAGTCGTGGGAGTTTCGAGACAGGGCATCGATACTCCAGAGTAGACTAGTGTATACAGTCGAGACCCCGACGAGGGGCGGTGGCCGATCTCATAAGCCACTGGGTTCAGTTGGTTCACCAAAGATGTATACAGGTGCTCATTTGGTTATGAGTACACCGGACAGGACTCGCCGGGAACATGCTAGTTGGTCTTATACCTGACGTCAGATAGCAGTTCCCTGGTGACATGTGTACAGGTTAGTTCATCGACCTGAGATCACCATTTGTCTCGTGTGAGTTCCCACTGTGCATTGATTACTACCCTACCATGCTCAAAGGAGACGTGCAAACAGGTTTTAGTTGGGTATAGTCCCGAGCCACATGGAGGCAGTGAGCGGATCTCCAGGGGTTCGTCTCTCCCGGTATTGGGGGTAAGGTCGCGCTGTGTCTAGGAGAGCCATTACATGAAGTCCTTGGCCAAGGCAGGAAATTTACTGGTAGGTATTCCGGTAGTATCTCAGTGTGTTCTGGGCTACTCTCCGACACGACTTGTACCGCTTTTTGGGGGTCTGACTTTACCAACCCCCAAGGCCCGCCATGCGATGCTCATAGACGAACGGACCGGACTGTACGGATATTGTCACTGACAGGCTCAGTAGGGTGTCAGGATGAGTTCGCTCATCGATGTTCCTTTTGGTCAATACCTGGTAGCCCGTCACGTATAGGCTAATACCTCTGACGTGCTAGTGGTTAAATCCACAGCCAAAGTATTGACGAGTCTTTAGAGTCCCCCACAGACCGTTTTCTCCAGTTTTGGCCGAAACGTTGTAGAGGCCGTATGGAGATATGGCCTGGTTCGATCAGATACGTGCGGTCTTGCACGGATCATGATCGGACGGATAATACTATCGGGCTTCGGTTTAAGCCGGATCCTAGTATTATACAGTGTAGAATTTATCTCATTGCATTTTTATTCGGTCGGAATACAAATGCGGGTATGTATATACAGCCGTGGGGTTTTCCTGTAATTTATTACGGGATCAGTTTTCTGAAGTTGCCAGTTTGTATTCCGTTTCGGCCAGTTTTCCTTTGTTCCTTCACGAACGGACTTTTTGATGGGAGGGGCTTATTTGCAAGTGTGCAAATTATCTTTTGTGGAGGGGGTTACTTGTATATGTGGCTTCATGATGGTTCTATGCATCATTAGATTCTTTTTGCATCACTTGTCTTGCATTTATGGTGATGGATTTTGATTAGTTTAGATTTGAAATGGTGTGACTTTAATCCATTATTATTATTACACATTTTCTCCACGTTCTTAAGGCCATTCATTTTTCTCCCTCCACCATGAGACTTGGCCGGCCACTTCTAGAGAGGGGGATTCATTTTTAGTGTGAGGGATTTCTTCATCTCATTTTTGGCTTGCTTCAAAAATTTCTCACCTCTCTCCAAAGTTCCTTCTTCACCTCCCTTCATCAAGGCAACTTCAAACCCCAAGAGACAAAGCTTTCTACACTTTTCCTACAGCACCTTTAGGCACTTCGGCTCGCCCACTTCATGCCCGAGTTGCCTCGGTCCAGAGGTGGGAGCCCGTAAAAGAACCCGGCAATATGGTGCCCGTTCCGACAAGGAGCTGAAGACCGAAGATTCCGCGAGGAGATCGGAGTGGAGGCCGATGAACGAAAGACACGGATCGCTCGGTATTGCTCTCTACTCATTTTCTTGTTTGCTAGAGTTAGGTTAATGGCCCGATCCGGGATTTTAGTGCGCGGTGGTGTCGGTTTCTAGTTTTTAGAAAAGTTTCCTTTCCGCATTCCGGCGTCGGATTGACGGCCGGGGCGCCGCCGTGCACTTACAACTCTTACTCGCAGAGGGTATTAGGATCCAACTATCTCATAAAAGGTATGCAATCTCATTACAAATTCCAACACTTCAAATTCCCGATAATATTTTGCCACAAGCGATCTATGACCTTGAAAAGGTCAACAAATCATAAATGCAAGTAAAGTTCAACCTGTACATTTCATGATTGAATTAAACCTATCCACACGACCCTTGACATGGTCAACAAGGCCGCACGACTATCCTAATCTAATCGCATCTCATGCTTTAGTAGATAAGCACTAATCAGCTACCGTACACTATGCCTTGACAAGGTCAACAAACGCAGCACGAATACTAAATAGTCCTTATCTGAAATGACGGAGGGCCACGACTGGTTTTTAAGAAAACCATTTCCGTAATGAACTTGATATCGTTGTAGAATCGAGTGATTTTGAAAAGGAGTGTTTTTGAGGCATTTGCTAGTTTCGCTAAAGAGGCCACTTCCGGTGAAGGGATCTCGTCTCTTTCCTCATCGAATGAGGTGCTGGATATTCATGAATATCACTGTGAAAAATAAGAACAAGAGAAGCAATCAAAAATAAAACCGAGTGGGTTGTAGCATCTGCTAGCTTTTGCTAACGAGGTCACTCCCGGTGAAGGGATCTCGGCTCATTCCTCATCGAATGAGGTGCTGGATATTCTACAAGGAATATCGCTCTGCAAAGCAAGAACAAGAGCTACCCTTTTTGAAAATTTGATTCTACAAAATCTTTTAGGTTTCTTTTATTTCATTAATCTCATTGATGAAGTCCTATCAATTATGCTTCCTAAGCATCACAGAAGAAACGAAAATACAACGTAAGCTTATGTCATCCGCATTCGCCACAGTGTCCCGTTATGCACCGTTAGGTTACTTAACTAACGGCATAGCGGGGCGGGATTAGCGCGGGTGCAAAACATAAGAAACGTTTATTTTATATCATATATATAATAATAAAGCATCTGTCTCAAGCATATAAAGTGATCACATCACAGAATATCAGCAGCAGAAGTCCACATATGAAATATTGGATATACTAGGATGTCCGTGTTTTATATCAAGCCAGTAAAAAAAAGGATTCTACGGTCGTGATGAATAGCCAAACCCACATCCCTGGACCCTTACGAGAGCGGCAAGCAACCCTTCTAATTCTAGAGTTAGAAGACCCGGACTCGACTCCTCTAGATGGTCTCCCACTGGACTCTAAAACCCGGTTACTCGTTCTCTCCACCTTGGGTCATCCTAATGCGAAAAAGTAAATAATATACGTCAATGGTGACATCATCCTCAACCCGGAAGTGCCCCAATAAAACAATATTACGTACAAGCTTTTACATGAATGAAAATGGAAAAACTCTTATCTCACATAAAAAAAACCCGGCTATTCAAAACACGATGATCCAATATAATATATCCCAGCAACACATAAAATCACATGACATCAACGTAAGTAAATATGCGTATCCCAATTGTCGTTGACATATAGCAACGAAACCGGCGATACACCACATATTACACTTACGGTCGCAGAAAAGAAAGTGAAAAACTACAACATTTGGAATCCACAATCATCTTAGACATCGTAAACCCGAAATATCACATATTATGAATTTCATGCCTAACAATATGAATTCCACATATTGTATCACATTCCAGAAAAAGCTAGACGACATTAAACATTCCGATTGAATCAACAACCCCCCAAAATTTCCAGAAGAGCTCAACACTTGAGCACTGTTTAAAAATACTCATAACATGCCACAGTACCTATGGACCGGGTGTAGAAAGGCCAACCCTTGCCTCACCTATGGCGTCGCGGAACTACCGCAAACCCTAGGGTTTGGTGGCGATTCCGACGGCCATAGTATCGAGTTAAGGATTTATTCGTCTAGAGCGTCCATAGAATCACTTGCATGTTTTGTGAATAACTTTAACTCGGAAAATTCCAACTTTTGGAAAGTTCCCAGCGATGGAGAAAATGGGTTATTGATATTCTTTCAAACTTTTTAACGCCGTCTAAAATACCCGAAACGATATTAGAATTATGACTACGAAACACTCCGAATTTCCTTTACAGAAAAATAACATCACAAGCAATTTCAGTAAAAACAAGCAACACCTGAAACACCAAAACCCAGAGACAAGAACACCAAACCAAAACGAAACCAAAATAAGATAACAGAACCGGCCAGGCCGTAATTTTTGTGCTTCTTGCCGGGTAAAATCCGGTGGATGTGGTTCGTGTTAACCAGGTGTTCATATTACATCTCATATAACATTCTGCAGTTGCTTAAAAAAAATTGAGAACTTTTAAAAATCGATAGAAACTAGGTTTTGTATTTCGATGTTTCGGAGTTGTTTCGGTTTCATAATTCTACAAACATCGTTTACTTCTCTAGCTTGGCTCGGATACCACTATAGGAATGCCTAGCACGACAGCAAGGTTTCAGGATGCATCGTCCTTGCCGTTTTAAAAATTCTGCCATGCTAAACAAACCTAATCCTAGAATCTTAACTAGAGAATTAGACAATGCAACATATAAACAACTTTACATCTAAGTGAACATGGAATACAACCATTGTGGACCGGTCCTTCACTTTAATAGCTCCATGTAGTAGTCCCTTCGCTCCAAGTAGTGATCTTCCGGACTCTAGAATGGCTCTACAAGATGAAATGAACAAGCTTGCATGAAGTCTTTAAGGCCGAAGATGATCTACGTCGAGGAGACACCAACCCAAGCTACTTCTACACTAATTAGGGATTAGTGAAGCTAACAACCTAAACCAAATGGTTAGTATAGTACAGGATGATAGGAATTTTTCTCACTTTAGAATTAATTTTCTCACTAGTTTTCTTCACCTCTCGAAAACCAAGAGAGCTCTCTCTTGTGAAGAAGAAGATGAAGAGGAAAAATAGAATGAGAGAGAATAGCAACCATGGGAAAGAAAATATCATATACTAACTCTTGTAGAGACTTAACCATGGCTAATGACAATGGTTGGGTTAATAAATATCTAATGTAAGAAAAAATTAGTGGACCAAGTCAATTGGTTTTACAAGCTTCCACCAAGCATCAACCATGACTAATTTCCAACCAATTTGTGATTTACTTTAAATAAATAAACCCTACATTTTCATGAGCATGGTGTGAGTCTCATAAACCCATGTAGCATACATCAACAAGCATGACACAAAAATATATATCACATATATATTAAGTGTGCAATAGTGAGAAAAAGAAATGCATAAGTGAGCTAATATTAGTTAATGTAAACTAGTATATCAAATATACAATTATACCTTAAATTATTAAATCAACACTTGATTTAATAATCCGGCTATATCACATATAACCGACTAATATCATATATATCAACTTATCGAATCAACACTTGATTCGATAACCCGGCTATATCACATATAACCGATCGATAGAAATATCGTGAGAATAGAATACGGTATCAAAATTTTGTATTAATCTCAGTCCTGCACATATAACATATGTGCTCTTAATTCTTTTCGCCTGAGCCAGGAAACCTCTGTGTAGGACTCTAAAGACTCGTCAATACGCCGGCAGTAGGTGATGATCATATTAGTCACCCACAAGCCGCCAGCGGTACTAGCTAGACGTAACGACAACCCGGGTTTTGAGCGATCTGATGATCAACAAGCAAGCTTGTCTAAACTCCCGCAAAGCCTGTCAGTAACATTACCGTACAGTCCGGTCTCTTCGTCTGATATGTCACATATATAGTCTACGGATGGTAAACTTCAGACCCCAGTTACCGATAAGTCGTGCCGATGTGAGGCTCATAACGGGCCGAGAAACTACTGAAAACACTAACCAGTAAATCTCCGTATTAGCCCTGGCCAGGGACTTCCTGTTATTGTTGGAGATAGTGCCCTCAGAGTCAATTATTGGATCATAGGCACGTGATTGCAATGATTGAGGGAGGACCTGTCCTGGTAGGACAGTATTACTCGAGATGATAGTATGCTATCTGGTTTACCTTTATCATCGTGTACTGCTTTAGGTGACCTGACAGGTCGCTATTGCACGTTGATAGAGCCCCTAGGATTCTTGCTTGACTACCGGCAGTATGAGGGCGATCATATATGTGGGAGCTGGTAGTCTATAAGCACATCCTTAAAAGGTCCCTAGTCGTGGGAGTTTCGAGACAGGACATCGATACTCCAGAGTAGACTAGTGTATACAGTCGAGACCCCGACGAGGGGCGGTGGCCGGTCTCACAAGCCACTGGTGTCAGTTGGTTCACCTAAGATGTATACAGGTGCTCATTGGGTTATGAGTACACCGGACAGGACTCGCCGGGAACATGCTAGTTGGTCTTATACCTGACGTCAGATAGCAGTTCCCTGGTGACATGTGTACAGGTTAGTTCATCGACCTGGGGATCGTCATTTGCCTCTTGTGAGTTCCCACTGTGCTTTGATTACTACCCTACCACGGCTCAAAGGAGTCGTGCAAACAGGTTTTACTTGGGTACAGTCCCGAGCCACATGGAGGCAGTGAGCGGATCTGCAGGGGTTCGTCTCTCCCGGTATTGGGGGTGAGGTCACGCTGTGTCTAGGAGAGCCATTACGCAAAGCCCTCGGCCGAGGAAGGAGATTTACTGGTAGGTATTCCAATAGTATCTCAGGACGTTCTGGGCTACACTCCGACACGACTTGTACCGCTTTTGGGGGTCTGACTTTTACCAACCCCCTAGGCCCGACATGCGATGCTCATAGATGAACGGACCGGACTGTACGGATATTGTCACTGACAGGCTCAGTAGGGTGTCAGGATGAGTTCGCTCATCGACGTCCCTTTTGGTCAATAGCTGGTGGCCCGTCACGTATTGGCTAATACCACTGACGTGCTAGTGGTTAAATCCACAGCCATAGTATTGACGAGTCTTTAGAGTCCACCACACTTTCAGTTACTCAAGCTTTCGGGCGAAACGCTGTAGAGGCCGTATGGAGATATGGCAGGGTTCGATCAGATACGTGCGGTATTGCACGAATCAGGATCGAACGGATATTACTAGTCGGCCTTGGCTTAAGCCGGTCCTAGTTTAGTACAGTGTAGATTTTGTCTCATTTCATTTGTATCCGGTCGGAATACAGATGCGGGTGTGTATGCACAGTATCGGGGTTTTCCTGTAATTTATTACGGGACCAGTTTTCTGGAGTTGCCATTTTGCATTCCGTTCCGGCCGGTTTTCCTTTGTTCTTTCCCGGCCGGACTTTTCCGATGGAGGGGTAATTTGCAGTTTTGCAAATTACATTTGAGGAGGGGGTTTCTTGCATATGTATTTATTATGATAGCATCTTTAGATGCCATTCTTTTCCTTCATCTTTTCATGCTTTATTGTGATTAGAATTGATTAGAATGGTTGATGTGAGTTTGTGATGATTATGTTTGGATATAGTCACCACTTGCTTTTACTACCATGACCTTCCTTCTAAGGTTGTAGTTTTAGTATTCCCTCCTCCACCATTCTCATTTTAGGAGATATAGAACTCACTTGAGAGAAGAACAAGAGAGAAGAAGAAAAAGAGAGCTTCATCTTGAGAGTTTCATTCTTGATCTCATTTTCATGGTAGAAAAATGCAAGCACCATTTTTCTATTCTTGATTCCTCCATCAAGGCAACCAAAACCCAAGTGAGACACTACACTACATATTCTACAGCATATCTTGAGCATGTCGAGTTGCCGGCTTCATGCCCGAGTTGCCTCGGTATTGAGGCGGGAGCCCGTAAAAGACGCAGGCGATGTGGTGCCCTTTCCGGCGAGGAGGCGACGATATGGAGACAAGACTTTCCGCGGTAGATCGGGACGATGAAGAGAAGACCGGAGGACTCGGATCACTCGGTATACTTCTCTTCCCATCTCTTGATTGCTAGCATTAGGTTAATGGTAAACGATCCGGGTTTTCATTGTCCGCAGTAGCGCCGGTTTCCGAGTAAGGAAAATTTTTGATTCCGCATTTTGGCCTAGAGTACGAGGCCGGTGCGCTGCCGTGGCGCAACATGGTATCAGAGCCACGCCATTAACCTTACCTAGCTTGTTCTAATGTGTTTTGCATTTCCGATCGACCAAAATCCCAAAAACAACATTTTCCTTTGCATCAGTTTTCTGTTGGAATTTTTTGGTGTCAAAAAATTTTTCAGGTTGTAGAAAACTGATGTACATGATATTATAAGACCACTGTAAAAATTCGACAATTTCAGTCGACTGCTGTAGCGCGGAACCGCGGCTAAAACCCTCATTGGGCCGCGGTTCCGCCGCACTCTGGAGTCTTCACTTGGTCAAAATTTTACAGTGGGCTTTTGGGATAATTTTGTGGGTTTTGGAATATTAAATTTGGGCCCAGGTTTTCTGTAACTGCTACAGTATTGGTTGGGGGCCCACTTGTTAATTGTTTGATCGATCGGATATTTTAAACACATTATTTCACAGTATTTACATTATATCTGCGACCGTGAATGTCACTCGATCGGTAAATCCGGTCTAACTGCTATAGCCCGGTTAGACGGATTTGCGAACGTGACTTTCACGTTGATGTTCTATGTTTATGCTGTGATGTTGCGGATCGGTCGTGGGGGATAGCCTGGATGCAATGCTAGTACAGTTTTGTTGTATTATGTACATTTGATATTGCGGGGCGAGCGTCCGACATGTGGACTGCCGTCACTGCCTGTTTGTATTATTCTTTTTGCGGCACGACCTGGTTGCGGTCGATGTACCCGGTGTATGTATATTTTACTTTCTGTACTAGGATTACCCCGCGGAGGGGTGCACGGATAGCCGGGTTCTAGAGGGCAACGGGCCCGCATCTCATGGCATTGAGACGGAGGGGGCTTCACTCTAGGATTAGCGGGCTATTCGCCGCACTCGTTGGGGGTACAGGTTGACCCAGGAGGGGTGCCCAAGTTACCGGATTCCGTGAAGTGCTGGGTGGTCCATTCACGGGGCTGAAAGGGGCTGCCTCGCTTCAGGTTTTTGCGGGTGACTTGCCGCGCCCGTAGGGGTCTAGGTTTTCATTGCACAGGCTATCCACACGACCAGGGGAACGTCGGGTTTCAGCAGCGGCTCTGTGAAACCCGGGGTTTCCAGATATCTGTATTGTTCTGTGATGCTGTACATTTCTGTGATGTTGCATTTTATCACGCCTTGAGCGAAAATTATATATTGGTATATATATTAGTAGATGTTGTATATGTTTTACATCCGCGCTAGTCCAGTCCCCGCTCTGTCGTTTGTTAAGTAACCTAACGGGTGATGACGGGACCCAGTGGCGAATGCGGATGGCATATACGTACATCAGTATATTTTCGTTCTTTGTGGTGTGATCAATTGATGTGACTGCGTTGATTCGGATCAATGCAAGATAAACAAACCTATTCTGATGTTGTTGGAACATTTTTCAAAAAGCTGTTATTGTAAGGACGTTCACTTTTGTTTTGCATCGTGGTATTCATTTGGAATATCCTGCTCCTTAGTCGACGAGGCAAGGGCCGAGATCCCTTCATCGGGAGTGACCCCTTGGAAAGAAGTTTGCGTCAGGGCATTAACTTCACTATAGCCGATTACTTTTGCTTTGCATCGTGGTATTCAGTTGGAATATCCTGCACCTCATTCTACGGGGAAAGAGCCGAGATCCCTTCACAAGGAGTGACCTCTTTAGTAAAGGTTTTCGTCACTATATTTTTATAAAAGGCTATGCAGTTCCTTCAACGATATCAAGTTCTTTACGTTAAAGGTTTTTCGCCAAAAACCATTCGTAGCCCTTCGTCATTTCTTATGAGTATTATTTAGTATTCGTGCTGCGTTTGTTGACTCCGTCAAGGCGTAGTGTACGGTAGCTAAGTGGTGCTTGTTTGTTGCATAAATGGGATTGGTTAGGACAGTCGTGCGGCCTTGTTGACTCCGTCAAGGGCACGTACGGGGGGGTTTAATGCAATCCAGATAATGACGGGATGAACTTGACTAGGACTCTTTGATTTGTTGACTCCGTCAAGGTCACTTGAGTCCTAGGGGTAAAAATCACATCGGGAGTTTCAAAAGAACTGAAACTTGCCAGGCATGCGCATACCTTCTGGAGTGTGGTGACGTGAGTGGATTCCGTCAAGTTATCATGCGATGATAGTTGGATCCCGATTTTCACTGATGAGTTGGTTTACTCCTCGGGTGATCCTGACTAATTCTTCTTTCAGGTTTGGAGGAGAATTTGAGGTACAGTGGGAGGTTTCCAGATTAGATAAAGTGATAACCATTCTGATCTAGGTTAGAGTGCACGCTGAGTGTTTCTTTTCTCTCTCTCTTTGGCAGCGACCATTGACCCGACCCTAAGACTATGACTCAGTGACCAAGTTGACCGAACCTTCTTAACACAGGCTTTTGGATTGTCAGAGTTGCAGACCTCATTGCCACTCCTACTTTTACCCTTTTCTCCAGGACACCCCGTATTACTGCGAACGTCCACTTCCATTGGACAAAACCATCGTATGGTTATATACGAACTCGAAGGACATCGAGGATGGTTTATGGTTCTGGAGAAAACGAATAGGATTATTCAGTTGTCTTTTCTTTTCACCTTCTCTCATTGCGAGTACTCCTTGGTTTAGGAGATAGTACACAATTACGCAAATTGGATAGTCTTCTTCCAAACCTTAGGCTGGTGCCGAATGGTAGGGAATGAAGAAAACCAATTAGCATAACGATGGTGTGCAGAAGGTATTAAGTTAAGACAAAGCAAGGGATTAGTAGGAGGGCAAAGTAAATTGCGACTGATATTCACGACCAAACCAAGTATTTCTTCGCCAATCCTAAATCACCTTTGTATTTCTCCAGGACACTCCGTATCACTACGAAGATCCACAGTTTATTGGATACTCCATCGTATGGTTATATACGAACTCGAAAGGAACTTGTTCCAGTTCGGGGATGGATTCTGGTTCAGGAGAAATAGGAATAAAGTACATTCAGGTGTCTTTTATCTTCACCTTCTCTCGCGATGCGAGTGCTCCTAGGATTAGGGCAGTGCACCCTTTATGCTTGTTGGATAGTCTTCTTCCAAACCATAGGCTGGTGCCGAATGGTAGGGAAGGAAGAAAACCATTTGGCCTAAAGGGGTGTACAGAAGGTAATGACTAATGACATAGAAAGGGATTTGGGGAGGTGGCAAAGAATTATACTGTTACAGTTGTGAATCTGGACAATGGAAGAGGCATTACTAGGAATACCAGAATACCCCGACGAAACATTTCAATGTTTCAGTTTCACCATGTACTGTTAATGGAAAACTGATTTCCCAGTTAGACACTTGCTCCAGGGTATGTATTTACCAGGTATGATTCTCACATATGTATGGTTTTATAGATGCTGAGTGGGAGTAAGTTTTTGGGAATTGGGTGATCATCATTATTATATCGGGATTCGTTGTAATCGGTGATATTTGAGGAAGTCACCTGGGTTGTTTGCCGGACGGCAATTATTTGGTTTTGAATATCCGCGGTTATGCACCAATTTTAAATTGATATATCTGTACGTCTATTTTCATAGAGTGAGATATACCTTTTGATATTATGTCTACGACATTTACCTATATCAGTGGATGGTTAGGTAAGGAGCATTAAACAGCGGTGTAATTCTTCTTAACCATAAGTACAGTTTTCAACCTACGACACACAGTGAATGAGTTATCAGACTCAAGGGACTTATACAGAGTATTGTATGTTGTCCAGCGTCCATCAGGACAGAGGGGTTGGTCCTCGTACTATATTCAGTTTACTTATGACTTCTCTAGTTTTTAGACAAGTGTTTCGTAGAAACACAGGGTCCGAATTTTGAGAAGTTATAGGTATTTGGATAAAGTAGAGAACCAGGAATTGCAAGTATCAGGATTTTTCAAAGTGATCGAAGATGTAGATACTTGTGTATAGTATTCAGTTGATAGTAATGATAAAGAGAAATTGCTTCTCTTTCAGGTTACTCATAATTGGAAGCATTCCTAAGTTGAGTAACGCTGATCGGCCTCCTTCCATTTAGTTGACATGCACTGGAGACAGCTGCATGATTTGAATCTGGTTCAATTAAATCAGTGCCTCTGTTTCTATATTGGATATAGAACAGTTCATATCTTGACATTGTTAAGGTACGGGGAGTTGTCCGGCTTATGATTAAAACCAGACACTGGACAACTCAAGGCACGTTTCTGTAATGGCTATTTGTGGGTTGACCCAGGCTATGACGAAGGTTGATTTTCTAGCATCTGGAAGATCAATAGTGATATTGTTCTTCACTCGCCACAATTTTAAAAGAAATGGATTTTTTCAGAAAACAGTAGTGGGAGTATGGTAGAACTGGAAGTAATTCCAGAACCACAAACGATTACCGAAGATTTGATAAGGAACCTAAAGATTCAATCTGGTTTGACATTCCATTGGCCACTCCGCAGATACGGTGGGTAACTTCAGGCACCCGAGAGGCACTCCGGTAGCCTCAAGGACGGTGACAAGGAAGTTCTTGTTTACCCACACTTGCCATTGCTGTTGTTCCAGGCTGCGAGACCCGGCAGGAGGATGAGTATAGCGTCGTTCTAAACTAGCTTTGGAAGTGCACGTCTATATGAATCTGCCAGAGGGTTGTCGTAGTCTGTGGGAGCAGCGGAGGCATTGGTGGACATCAGGCTTATGTCCATTTATAGACTAAAGCAGATGTAGCGGAGATAGATCATCTATTTCTGATGTGACAGTCATAGGTTTGACGTCATCAGAATAAAGGGGTGGATCTGTTGAGAAGGTAGTAGGAAGTGATATTCCTATACTACGATCGGTTATACTTTGGTTGTCACACAGTGGTTTCTCCACACAGGACTTGGACATTATATCAGACATTCTGGTTACTAGATCTGTGGTTTCAGATCAAGATTTGGGTGGTTTCCCAATCAGGGTACTTAGACAGCATTCTAAGAGTATTTAGAATGGACGACTCCTGGCACGGTAGTATACCTGCAGGTGATGGAGTCACCCTCTCTAAAGGTGTCTTACGGACTAAAGAGGAGAGGGATGTTCATGATTGGCAGATCACTTGCTTAGGCAATTGAGTCATTCATGAAATGTCAAGTACCACACCAGATGTTGTTCTTGCACTAGATGCAATAAGTTGACATTGATCCAATCCTGGAGAAACAGTCGGAAGCAGTTTTAGAACATAAGTGAATGTTCTAGGGATATGATAACGACAGCCTCATTTGGGAGACAGTTATCATTCCAGGCTTCCAAGGTGACATGGACGACAAGGAGGTTGTCAGAGTTATAGTTTTTCCTTCTGACGAGGGGCAGTATTTGGGACAGGTGGTCCAAGGCAATACTGAGGGTGGCATGGCGCAGGATACTGATTAAGTTCAGTTGACGATACAGTCTAAGAAGTTTGGATTTGGAGTTCATTTATGAGCTAGGTCCCATCAGACATCCAGACATTCTAAGACAGGTATTGCTCATTTCGGGAGATGGCTTTCTCCGCGAACTTGAGATATAGAGAGACATAGAAAGAAACATCACAGGCGGATCCACACACTGAGACTATTCCTCGAACGCAATAGTTTCACAAACGAGTTTTGTGAGACTGACAAGTAGAGGAGTTGGGTGTTCGGTATCACACGGGCTGTGAGTATGCGACATCGCAATAATTAGCCTTGAGTGCAAGTGGGAGATTGTTGGAGATAGTGCCCTCAGAGTCAATTATTGGATCACAGGAACGTGATTGCAATGATTGAGGGAGGACCTATCCCGGTAGGACAGTCTTACTCGAGATGATAGTATGCTATCTGGTTTACCTTTATCATCGTGTACTGCTTTAGGTGACCTGACAGGTCGCTATTGCACGTTGATAGAGCCCCTAGGATTCTTGCTTGACTACCGGCAGTATGAGGGCGATCATATACGTGGGAGATGGTAGTCTATAAGCACATCCTTAAAAGGTCCCTAGTCGTGGGAGTTTCGAGACAGGGCATCGATACTCCAGAGTAGACTAGTGTATACAGTCGAGACCCCGACGAGGGGCGGTGGCCGGTCTCACAAGCCACTGGTGTCAGTTGGTTCACCTAAGATGTATACAGGTGCTCGTTGGGTTATGAGTACACCGGACAGGACTCGCCGGGAACATGCTATTTGGTCTTATACCTGACGTCAGATAGCAGTTCCCTGGTGACATGTATACAGGTTAGTTCATCGACCTGGGGATCGTCATTTGTCTCGTGTGAGTTCCCACTGTGCTTTGATTACTACCCTACCACGGCTCAAAGGAGTCGTGCAAACAGGTTTTAGTTGGGTACAGTCCCGAGCCACATGGAGGCAGTGAGCGGATCTGCAGGGGTTCGTCTCTCCCGGTATTGGGGGTGAGGTCGCGCTGTGTCTAGGAGAGCCATTACGCAAAGCCCTCGGCCGAGGCAGGAGATTTACTGGTAGGTATTCCAGTAGTATCTCAGGGCGTTCTGGGCTACACTCCGACACGACTTGTACCGCTTTTTGGGGTCTGACTTTTACCAACCCCCTTGGCCCGACATGCGATGCTCATAGACGAACGGACCGGACTGTACGGATATTGTCACTGACAGGCTCAGTAGGGTGTCAGGATGAGTTCGCTCATCGATGTCCCTTTTGGTCAATAGCTGGTGGCCCGTCATGTATTGGCTAATACCTCTGACGTGCTAGTGGCTAATCCACAGCCATAGTATTGACTAGTTTTTAGAGTCCACCACACTTTCAGTTACTCAAGCTTTCGGGCGAAACGCTGTAGAGGCCGTATGGAGATATGGCAAGGTTCGATCAGATACGTGCGGTATTGCACGGATCAGGATCGAACGGATATTACTAGCCGGCTTTGGCTTAAGCCGGTCCTAGTTTAGTACAGTGTAGATTTTGTCTCATTGCATTTGTATCCGGTCGGAATACAGATGCGGGTGTGTATGCACAGTATCGGGGTTTTCCTGTAATTTATTACGGGACCAGTTTTCTGGAGTTGCTAGTTTGCATTCCGTTCCGGCCGGTTTTCCTTTGTTCTTTCCCGGCCGGACTTTTCCGATGGAGGGGTAATTTGCAGTTTTGCAAATTACATTTGAGGAGGGGGTTTCTTGCATATGTATTTATAATGATAGCATCTTTAGATGCTATTCTTTTCCTTCATCTTTTCATGCTTTATTGTGATTAGAATTGATTAGAATGGTTGATGTGAGTTTGTGATGATTATGTTTGGATATAGTCACCACTTGCTTTTACTACCATGACCTTCCTTCTAAGGTTGTTGTTTTAGTATTCCCTCCTCCACCATTCTCATTTTAGGAGATATAGAACTCACTTGAGAGAAGAACAAGAGAGAAGAAGAAAAAGAGAGCTTCATCTTGAGAGTTTCATTCTTGATCTCATTTTCTTGGTAGAAAAATGCAAGCACCATTTTTCTATTCTTGATTCCTCCATCAAGGCAACCAAAACCCAAGTGAGACACTACACTACATATTCTACAGCATATCTTGAGCATGTCGAGTTGCCGGCTTCATGCCCGAGTTGCCTCGGTATTGAGGCGGGAACCCGTAAAAGACGCAGGCGATGTGGTGCCCTTTCCGGCGAGGAGGCGACGATATAGAGACAAGACTTTCCGCGGGCGATCGGGACGATGAAGAGAAGACCGGAGGACTCGGATCACTCGGTATACTTCTCTTCCCATCTCTTGATTGCTAGGATTAGGTTAATGGTAAACGATCCGGGTTTTGATTGTCCGCGGTAGCGCCGGTTTCCGAGTAAGGAAAATTTTTGATTCCGCATTTTGGCCTAGAGTACGAGGCCGGGGCGCTGCCGTGGCGCAACAGTTATAGCCAATCGAGCACAGCGCAACATCAACCCCTAATACCTGAAAAGACAAATCCCCTCCTATCGATCATTACCTCCATGTGACTCGGGACTATACCCAAAAGGCACCGTTTTTCACGTTCTCTTGAACATGGTAAGGTGGAAATCAAATAACAGTAGGAATCACACAAGACTCTATGATGATCTTGGGTCTACAGACTAACCTGTACCAATGTCACCAGAGAACTGCTATCTGGCGTTAGGTATAATACTAACTAGGATTTCTCGGCGAGTCTGTTCAGTGTACCCAGTCTCCACTGAGCACTCGTATACCATCTATGATGTCAAACACCAATGGATGTAGGATCATCCATTGCCCATCATATGGGTCAAGAAGCGTATACGCTAGTCTAATCTGGAGTATCGATGCCCTGTTTCGATACACCTTCGACTAGGACCAATTGAAGGATGAACTCATGGACTACCCTGGCGCCACTAGTATAATCTCCATCATAGTCCTGGTAGTTAAGTACACATCCTATGGGCTTTATCAACATGTGAGAGCATGACAGTATCACAATACAAGTCTACATGTTAAGACAAAGAGCAACCAGATAGCATACTATCATGTCGAGCAAAAAAAGTCCTTTCTATATATGTCCAAGCATGCACTATAATATAAATCATATGTACAATAATGGCCTCTAGGTACGGAAGAAACGGAAGACCGTGTAGCAAGTTGCCATATGGTCTCTCACTTATCGTTATATGAAGAAAAGTTAGGAATATGTATTGTTGGATATAGTGCCCTCAGAGTCAATTATTGGATCACAGGCACGTGATTGCAATTATTGAGGGAGGACATATACCGGTAGGACAGTCTTACTCAAGATGATAGTATGCTATCTGGTTTATCTTTGTCATCCTGTACTGTTTCAGGTGACCTTACAGGTCACTATTGCACGTTGATAGAGCCCTTAGGATTCTTGCTTGACGGTCAGCGGTATGATGGCGATCATATACGAGGGAGCCGGGGTGTATAAGCACATCCTTAAAGTGGTCCCTACTCGTGGGAGTTTCGAGACAGGGCATCGATTCTCCAGAGTAGACTAGTGTATGCAGTCGAGACCCCGACGAGGGGCGGTGGCCGGTCTCACAAGCCACTGGTGACAGTTGGTTCACCTAAGATGTATACAGGTTCTCATTGGGTTATGAGTACATAAGACAGGACTCGCCGGGAACATGCTGGTTGGTCTTATACCTGACGTCAGATAGCAGTTCCCTGGTGACATGTGTACAGGTTAGTTCATCGACCTGAGATCGTCATTTGTCTCGTGTGAGTTCCCACTGTACTTTGATTACTACCCTACCATGGCTCAAAGGAGTCGTGCAAACAGGTTTTAGTTGGGTACAGTCCCGAGCCACATGGAGGCAGTGAGCAGATCTTCAGGGGTTCGTCTCTCCCGGTATTGGGGGTGAGGTCGCGCTGTGTCTAGGAGAGCCATTACACAAAGCCCTCGGCCGAGGCAGGAGATTTACAGTTAGGTATTCCAGTAGTATCTCAGGGTGTTCTGGGCTACACTCCGACACGACTTGTACCGCTTTTGGTGGTCTGACTTTTTCCAACCCCCAAGGCCCGCCATGCGATGCTCATAGACGAAAGGACCGAACTGTACGGATATTGTCACAGACAGGCTCAGTAGGGTATGAGGATGAGTTCGCTCATCGACGTCCCTTTTGGTCAATACCTGGTAGCCCGTTGTTGGGTTTACCTAGCACCTCATGAAGGGATTGGAAGCATCACATGTACCAAAGATTAAAATTTTAGGGTGCTAAGTAATCATACAAAGAATCAATCCTAGAAAATTAGGGTTTCTAAAACAACACTTCATCACAAGTATGAAAAGCTAGGGTTTTGAGAGTACAACCTTTGTAGCTCCCTACGCTAGACTCCTCGGCTACTTGGGGTTTGGAAATAGTCCGCTTGATCTCCTCTAGGTCCACGATGATCCACCCAGAGTCCGCTTTGTCCTAGCTTGTACCTTCTCTTGAGCAAGAGAAAGAAATGAAGCTAACACTCTAAACAAGTGGGCAAGACTTGTGTAGAATGATGTTGTGGTGGCTTTTCTCACTTCAAAATCCTAACTTGGTGAGTAATTTGCTCACTAGAGAAATCTAGAGAGCTAAAGAAGAAGGAGGAAGAAGATGATGGCTTTTTGAACAAGAGTAAAGATAAACTCTAAAGAGAAAAGAGAAAATATATCTATATATATTTTCCCTCTTCATCTCAAACCATGGTTGTATATTATAGATATTTATTTCACTTGAGTTAAAAACAAGAAGAAGATTAAATCATGGTTAATAAGTAGGTGAACATGGTCAATTCAAGGAAGAGTGTAGAATATAACCATTTATTAATCTTTTCTCTTGTCATTTGTTTTAACACAAATAGAAATATTAATCCATACATATAAACCATGGTGTGAGTCTTATATTGCCATCATTTTCT
This sequence comes from Agapanthus africanus, assembly GCA_030015575.1. Classification (NCBI taxonomy): domain Eukaryota; kingdom Viridiplantae; phylum Streptophyta; class Magnoliopsida; order Asparagales; family Amaryllidaceae; genus Agapanthus; species Agapanthus africanus. Next base: position 293,462,235 of record JASDDO010000016.1, read on the forward strand.
ATGTATAAACAACCATGAAGGATGATGTATGTATGTATGTGTGCATGCACATCCATATGTGCATGAATTAAGAAAGAATGCATACATGCATGCATACATCAAAAATACAAGAAAGGATTTCTAGTGAGAAACTAATGGTTAAATGATAAATCAACACTTGATTTATCAATCCGGCCATATCATATATGACGCAACCAAAAGCAAGCCGTCCGATTAATATACGGTATCTCATACGTGCATTTTAGCCGGGTCTATGCACATATCACATATGCGCACCACAAACGTTTCGCCTGGACTAGGTAACTCCTTTGTGGGACTCTGAGACTCGTCAATACGCCGGCAGTGGGTGATGATCATATCAAGCACCCCAAAGCTGCAAGCGGTCAGCTAAACGTAACGGCCACCCGGGTATTGAGCCATCAGAAGAAAACAAGCGAACCTGCTACAACTCCCGTCGAGCCAACCGGCAACACTACCCGTGCAGTCCAGTCTCCTCGTCTGATATGTCGCATATCAAGTCTAGGGGTGGTAAACGTCAGACCCCAATAACCGATATGTCGTGCCGATGTGAGGCTCATAACAGGTCGAGAAACTACTGGTAACACTTACCAGTAAATCTCTAATCAGCCCTGGCCAGGGACTTCCCTATTACGCCCAATCGAGCACAACGCAACATCAACCCCCAATACCGGGAGAGACGAAACCCCTCCTAGCGCTCATTGCCTCCATGTTACTCGGGACTGTACCCAAAAACCACCGTTTTGCACGCCCTCATGGACGTGGTAAGGTGTAAATCAAAGCACGGTGGGAATCACACAAGACTCTATGAAGATCTCGGGTCTACAGAATAACCTACACAAGTGTTACCATAGAACTGCCATCTGACGTGAGGTATAATACCATCTGGGAGTTCTCGGCGAGTCCGTCCAGTGTACCCAGTCTACATTGAGCACCCGTATACCCTTTCTGATGTCAAACACCAATGGATATGGGATCATCCATCGCCCATCTCATGGGTCGAGAAGCGTATACGCTAGTCTACACGGGTATATCGATTCCCCGTCTCGATACACCCACGACTAGGGACCTTGAAGGATGTACTTATAGACTACCATGTCCCCACTAGTATGATCCGCATCATAGTCAAGATAGTCAAGTACACATCCTGAGGGCTTTACCAACATGTAACTATAAGACAGTATAAAGAGACAAGTATACATGTTAAGATAAAGAGCAACCAGATAGCATACTATCATATCGAGCAAGAAAGTCATCTCTATATATGTCCAAGCATCCAATATAATATACATCATCTGTACAATACTGGCCTCTAGGGAATACATACAACTAACAATCTCCCACTTGCACTAGGGCCAGCTGCTGTAGTATCGCATACCGAGCATCCCGAAGTGTCTCTCAAACTATATCTGGGGAATGGCCTTCGTGAGTGGATCCGCTGTGTTATTCTTCGTGTCAACCCTCCTGACCTCGATCTCCCGGCGATCAACTATCTCCCGGATCAGGTGATACCGCCTAAGAATATGCCTGGATCGCTGATGGGACCTGGGTTCCTTAGCCAAACCCACGGCTCCATTGTTATTGCAATACAAAGGTATTGGATTCTCAATGGATGAAACCACTCCAAATTCAGTAATGAACTTCTTGATCCAGACAGCCTCTTTGGCAGCATCGTTGGCAGCGATGTATTCAGCCTCCATCGTCGAGTCTGCCACGGTTTCCTGCTTGGAACTCTTCCAGCAAACCGTCCCTCCGTAAAGGTTAAAGACAAATCCCGACTGCGACTTGGAGTTGTCCTTATCACTCTCGAAGCTCGAATCGGTAAAGGACTCTACTTGGACTTCTCCGTTACTATACACCAAGAGCATCTCATTAGTCCTTCGGAAGTACTCGAGAATGCTCTTCACAGCTATCCAGTGACTCTCTCCAGGATCATCTTGATACCTGCTCACTATACTTAGTGAGTATGCTACATCGGGTCTGGTACATAGCATCGCGTACATGATAGAGCCTACAGCCGAAGCATAGGGTATCTCTTGCATGCGAGCTCTCTCCAAATCAGTCTTGGGAGACATCTCTTTGGAGAGTGTGACTCCAGAGATCGTGGGTAAGTTCCTACGCTTGCATTCTTCCATACTAAACCTCTTTAGTATGGTGTCAATGTACCTGGACTGGGACAATCCCAATATCCTTTTAGATCTATCTCTATAGATCCTGATTCCCAATATGCAGGAGGCATCCCCTAGATCTTTCATTAAGAATATTTGTGACAGGAAGAGCTTGACCGATTGCAGCATAGGAATGTCATTTCCTATCAAGAGTATGTTGTCCACGTACAATACGAGGAAGACAACCTTACTCTCTGCCACCTTCTTGTAGATACAAGGTTCATCTACGTTTTTGACGAAATCAAACTCTTTGATAACGACGTCAAAGCAGATGTTCCTACTCCGCGATGCTTGCTTTAATCCATAAATGGATTTAAGCAGCTTGCACACCTTCCCGCTGCTCCCACTATTTACGAAGCCCTCTGGCTGAGTCATGTACACGCACACTTCTAAATCACCGTTTAGAAAGGCGGTCTTAACATCCATTTGCCAGATTTCGTAATCATGATATGCAGCGATGGCAAGCATGATCCGGATGGATTTAAGCATAGCCACTGGAGAAAAGGTTTCGTCATAGTCCACACCTGGTCTTTGACGAAAACCCTTTGCAACAAGTCTAGCTTTGAAAGTCTCCACTTTCCCATCTACACCAAGTTTTTTCTTGTAGATCCACTTGCTCCCAATGGGTTTTACCCCTTCTGGAGCAACTTCCAAAGTCCATACTTTGTTGGTGTACATGAATTCCATCTCGGACCGCATTGCATCCAGCCATTTCACTGAGTCCCTACTCGTGATGGCCAGCTTGAAGATAGTTGGGTCATCATCCTCCATGATGCAATCCTCTCTTCCACCATCAATGAGAAAACCGTAGTATCTCTCAGGTGGATGAGAAACCCTTCTAGATCGGCGAAGAGGCTGGGGTTCGTCGGGTACTACTGAATCCTCTGGTTCTACCAAATCATCTGTTGTAGTTTGTTCTGCTGGAACTTCTTCTAGTTCTACCTCATTGCCACTAGTCTGTTTCATAAGAAAACCTTTTTTCTAAGAAAGTGGCATGTCGAGAAACAAACACCTTTTGTTCCTCGGAGTGGTAGAAGATATACCCTCGCGAATGTTTGGGATATCCAACAAAGTTACATAGAACAGACCTTGCCTCGAGCTTGTCCGGATTTTGTGTTTTAACATAGGCCGGACAACCCCATATCTGAATAAAATTAAGACATGGTCTCTTACCATTCCATATCTCATATGGAGTGGTAGGCACTGATTTGGTTGGAACTCTATTCAATAGGTATGCAGCTGTCTCCAGAGCATATCCCCAGAAGGAAATAGGTAAATCAGCTGTACTCATCATAGAGCGCACCATATCTAATAGGGTGCGATTTCTCCGCCCCGATACACCGTTGTGATGTGGTGTATAAGGAGGAGTAAGCTGAGAGAGAATCCCATTCTCTTTTAGATAATCTAGGAATTCATTGCTTAAGTATTCTCCTCCTCGATCAGATCGAAGGATCTTAATACTTTTGCCCGTTTGGTTCTCTACTTCGTGCTTATATTCTCTAAATTTCTGAAAAGCTTCAGACTTGTGTTTCATTAGGAACATATATCCGAATCTTGAGAGATCGTCAGTGAATGTAATGAAGTAGGAAGAACCATCCCGGGCATGTGTAGACATGGGACCGCATATATCGCTATGCACCAGTCCCAAGAGTTCCGTAACTCTTTCTCCGTGTCCCGTAAACGGAGTTTTGGTCATCTTGCCTTTGAGACATGAATGGCAAGTATCATAAGATGATAATTCGAACGAATTCAAATAACCATCTTTATGTAACTTAGCCAGTCGTGTCGCATTGATATGACCAAGTCTACAATGCCACAAGAAGGATTCGTTCATTTCTGAATTTTTCCTCTTGTTTGTGTTTTGTATATTGAGGACTGTATTTTGATTTAGAATGAATATGCCATTATGTAACGAGCCTGATGCAATCAACTTTTGATCTAGGAATATGTTCATAACATTATCCTTTACTTCAAAATTATATCCTTCTTTACTTAATAAAGAAACTGATATAATGTTGCACATCATGTTCGGTATATAATAGCACTCATTTAGAATCAGTGTATCACCACTTGGTAATACTAGGTGATATTCGCCAACTGCTTTGGCTGCAATATTTGCCCCATTCCCTACTTGAACGGAATGATCACCTTTTCCCAGTTCTCTACTTTTCCGTAGCCCATGTAACAATTTACATATGTGGGATCCTGATCCGGTATCTAATACCCAGGACGTAGGGTGAACTGAGAAACAGTTCTCAATAACTAACACACCTGAAGAAGATGCATCAACATGCATGTTCTTTTGGGCGGCTTGAGAATACAGATATTCTCCTATTCCCTGTTCAGTCTTATAACTCTTATAAGAAAGAACGGGTCCAACGTTCCCCTGCTCAGTATAATAAGCGGGTTCAGTCAATACATCCATATTATTATCTTGATTATGGCCTGACATGGTCGCTACCTGGAGAGAGAGAGAAGAAAACACTTTAGCGTATGCTCTTGCAAGATTATATTGGTTATTATCTTATCTAATCAGGATGGCTCCCGCTGTTTTTATCAAATCTTCCTTCAAACCCTAAAAGAAAAGACTAGCCGGGATCAATTACACCCTACAATTTCGCCAATCTTTCAGCCAGGCCAGTGTCGGTACTTTGAGAGAGGTTCCTCGTGCTTTCGCACACACCTAATTAAAGTAAACCTTGTTTTCCCAGAGGCGTAACCCCGTTGACACCTTTCTAGACACCTACTTGATCGGCTAATTTTCCTGTGTAAAACTCTCCCAGGAGTAGCAATTACTCACAGTGGGTATCGGGATCCAACTATCTCATAGAAGGTATGCAATCTCATTGCAAATTTCAACACTTGAAATTCCCGACAATGCTTTTGCCCCTAGCGTCCCATGACCTTGACGGAGGCCAAACTACCCATAAGGCGCTAGTCAAATTCAACCCATCAACCCCCAATACCGGGAGAGACGAAACCCCTCCTATCGCTCATTGCCTCCATGTGACTCGGGACTGTACCCAAAAACCACCGTTTTGCACGCCCTCATGGACGTGGTAAGGTGGAAATCAAAGCACGGTAGGAATCACACAAGACTCTATGACGACCTCGGGTATACAGACTAACATGCACAAGTGTCACCAGTGAACTGCCATCTGACGTGAGGTATAATACCATCTGGGAGTTCTCGGCGAGTCCGTCCAGTGTACCCAGTCTCCACTGAGCACCCGTATACCCACTCTGATGTCAAACACCAATGGATATGGGATCATCCATCGCCCATCTCATGGGTCGAGAAGCGTATACGCTAGTCTACACTGGTATATCGATACCCCGTCTCGATACACCCACGACTAGGGACCTTGAAGGATGTACTTATGGACTATCATGTCCCCTCTAGTATGATCCGCATCATAGTCTAGGTAGTCAAGTACACATCCTAAGGGCTTTACCAACATGTAACTATAAGACAGTATAAAGAGACAAGTATACATGTTAAGATAAAGAGTAACCAGATAGCATACTATCACATCGAGCAAGAAATTCATCTCTATATATGTCCAAGCATCCAATATAATACACATCATCTGTACAATACTTGCCTCTAGGGCATACATACAACTAACACCCGTCACGTATGGCTAATACGTCTGACGTGCTAGTGGTTAAATCCACAACCAAAGTATTGACGAGTCTTTAGAGTCCCCCACAGGCCGTTTTCTCATGTTTCGGGAGAAACGCTGTAGAGGCCGTATGGAGATATGGCAGGGTTCGATCAGATACGTGCGGTATTGCACGGATCATGATCGGACGGATTTTACTGGCGGGCTTTGTTTTAAGCCGGATCCTAGTATTGTACAGTGTAGATTTTGTCTCTTTGCATTTGTATTCAGTGGGAATACAAATGCGGGTATGTATATACAGTCGCGGGGTTTTCCTGTAATTTATTACGGGATCGGTTTTCTGAAGTTGCCAGTTTGCATTCCGTTTCAGCCAGTTTTCCTTTCTTCCTTTCGTTGGCTGATATCTGATGGAGGGGATTATTTGCATATTTGCAAATTAGCATTTGTGGAGGGTTTTTTTGAGATTTGTGGCTTCATGATGGTTCTTGAATCATTAGATTCTTTTTTGGTCTTTTCTCTTGCATTTATTGGATGGGAATTGATTTGGTTTTAGATTAGAAATTGGTGTGACCATTTTCTTCTCATATTCATTCATTATCTTCTCTTGTATAATTGATCCTTTTTTTTCCTCCATCATTTTAGAGGGGCCGGCCACATTTTGAGAGAGAGAGAGAGAGAGGTTCATTTTTGTGTGTGGAGATTCTTCATCTCATTCCTTGCTAGAAAAATGAGAGAACCATTTTCCTCCAAAGTTCTTTCTCTTCTCCACCATCAATGGCAACTTCATAACCCCAAAGAGACATACCATTCTACACTTAGCCTACATGATCCTTAGGCACGTCGGCTCGCCAACATCGTGCCTGAGTTGCCTCGGTCCAGAGGTGGGAGCCCGTAAAAGAACCCGGCGATGTGGTGCCCGTTCCGACGAGGAGATGAAGACCAGAGATTCCGCAAGAAGATCGGAGTGGAGGCCATAGACCGAAGGACACGGATAGCTCGGTATAGTTTCCTATCCCATCTCTAGTTAGCTAGTAGTAGGTTAATGGTTCGATCCGGGTTTTTAGGATGCGGTAGTGCCGGTTTTCAAGTCAAGAAAAATTTTCGGTTCCGTAATTTGGTCTCGGATAGACGGCCGGGGCGCTACCGTAGTCCTACATGGTATCAGAGCCATGCCACTAACCTTTACTAGCTTGCTCTAGCGTGTTTAGAACTTCGATCGAACTAAAATTCCAAAAACCACATTTCAATTTGATCTGTTTCTGTCGAAGTTTTGGAGTGGTCAAAAAATTATTTGGTGTATTGCAGAAATACGTGCAGGGTTTTTTATGAGTTCTGTGAAAATTTGGTGCCCCAATGTTACTGTTCCACGGCGGAACCGCGGCCAAACCAATGCATTGGCCGCGGTTCCGCGGCCATTTTATCTCCTCTCTGCACCAAATTTCTACAGTGCCTCTCTGACATGGAAATAGGGTTTTTGGTATATTCCTTTTGGGCCCAGATTTATTTTGAGTGCTACAGTTGTGCTTGGGGCCCACTTCGGGAAATTTAGTCGATCGAAAATTTTAAACATGTTAGTTCATAGTATTTACATTATATCTGCGACCGTGAATGTCATTTGATCGGTAAATCCTGTCTAACTGCTATAGCCCTTTTAGACGGGTTTGCGAACGTGACATTCACGTTGATGTTCTGTGTTGTGCTGTGATGTTGCGTATTGTCGTGGTGGATAGCCTGGATGCAATGGTAGTACAGTTTGGTTTATTATGTACATTTGATATTGCGGGGCGAGCGTCCGACATGTGGACGGCCGTCTCTGCCTGTTTGTATATTATTCTTTTGGGGCACGACCGGGCTGAGGTCGATGTACCCGTTGTATGTATATTTTACTTTCTTTACTAGGATTGCCACGCGGTAGGGTGCACGGATAGCTGGGTTCTAGAGGGAAACGGGCCCGCTTCTCATGGCTTTGAGACAGAGGGGGCTTCACTCTAGAATTGCCGGGCTATTCGCCGCACTCGTAGGGGGTACAGGTTGACCCAAGGAGGGGTGCTCAAGTTACCGGATTCCGTGAAGTGCTGGGTGGTCCATTCACGTCGTTAAAGGGGGATGCCTCGCTTCAGGTTTTGGCGGGTAACTTGCCGCGCCCGTAGGGGTCTAGGATTTCATTGCACAGGCTATCCACACGACCAGGGGAACGTCGGGTTTCAGTAGCGGCTCTATGAAACCTGGGGATCCCAGATATCTGTAATGTTCTGTGATGCTGGTTACATTTCTGTGATGTTACATTTTATCACGCCTTGAGTGAATATTATATATTGATATATATACTAGTAGATGTTGTATATGTTTTGCATCCGCGCTAGTCCAGTCCCCGCTCAGTCGTTAGTTAAGTAACTTAAGGGGTGATGACGGGAACCAGTGGCGAATGCAGATGGAATATACGTACATCATTATTTTCGTTGTTTATTGGTGTGATCAATTGATGGGACTGCATTGATTCGGATCAATGCAAGCTAAGCAAACCTATTCAGATGTTGTTGGAACAATTTTTCAAAAAGCTATTATTGCAAGGACGTTCTCTTTTGTTTTCCACAGTGGTATTCGGTTATGAATATCCAGCACCTCTGTCGACAAGGCAAGGGCCGAGATCCCTTCACTGGGAGTGACCCCTTGGACAGAAGTTTACGTAAGGGTAATAACTTCACTATAGCCGAGTACTTTTTGCTTTGCATCGTGGTATTCAGTTGGAATATCCTGCACCTCATTCTACGGGGAAAGAGCCGAGATCCCTTCACCGGGAATGACCTCTTTAGCAAAGGTTTTCGTCACTATGTTTTTATAAAAAGTTATCTGGTTTCTTCAACGATATCAAGTTCATTACGTTAATGGTTTTTCGCCAAAAACCAGCCGTAGCTGTAACATTCCAAAATAATAAAATAATATTTTTAGGAATTTTTATAATTTAATATTATTTTATTGATTATTTTAATATTAAAGATATAATTAAATATCGATAAATGGGAAAAATTTTGAAAAAAATATGGAAAATTCAAAAATTATGTATTCTATGAAAATTAGTCATTTTTAAGTTTTTATGAGCATTTATATACTAATTTAGTGCTAATCGCGATTAAAAATCGCTAATCGGATTTTTGGCTTTTTGTGCAAAACTTGCACATATCATTTTTTGGACTTGTGTCACATTTTTCCTACCATGGGTGTTATGGGTCTACTATTTGAGTGAGAAAGAAAAGAAAATAAAAGGAAAAAGGAAATGGAATGATGATGAGAGAGAAGGTGGGTAGGTATAGGTCAACCTTTACTTTTTGAAGCACACCCTTATCATTCCTCACACCCATTTCTCTCTCCTCCCCTCCTTGATCTGCTGCTGCTGGTCCCTTCCTTCTTCTTCCTCCTCCTTCAAATCCCCCAAAACACCATTAAAACAAACTCAAAACCCCATATCGCTTTCACAAAAAGTGTGCACAAGCTCACAAGCTTTAGAATGGACCAAGAAAGTTGGTGTTTTGGTGCTGTGGGAAGATTCTTGAGTCTCTATTGAGGTAATTCCTTCACAAATATTGTAGTATTTCAAGTGATTTAGCCACTTTTAAAGTTTAGTGTCGTTTTGTCGAGGTTTTTTACACTTTGGAAAACCCTAGAGAGGGTTAGGGTAAACTTGAGTTGTGGCTATGCAATTGGACTCTAATGGTGACCTTAGACCCCATATTGACCAAAACACAGGCCTAGCACAACCTGAAACCCAAAAATAAGGAATTACGGAACTTTTCATGTCGGTTCGTGTGATCTGTCATGGTGTTCTGGAATCTGGAGCAACCCGGGGTCACCAAAAATAAAATTGAGCTGACAGTGAGTCGTGCAGGCACCTAGGAAGCTACCACCAAGACCCGAGCCCCTAACTCAAACCTACGGCCGCAAATTTAATCATTCTGGCCACAATTTGCGGCCAGAGTAGAGGGGAATGGGTCCATTTTTGTTCCGGGGCTCATTTTGCATTAAATTAGACCCCTCCTATATGCAGTTTTGGCTAATTGTCATCTGGGGAAAATCTGGGAGCATTTTGGTGTGTTTTAGGCAGTGTTTTCCGTATTTTTAAATGCACTTTCTTGATATTTGGATTTGTATTTGGTTGTCGGGTGTTCGTACATCGACAACAGGGGTTGTTTGTTGGATTTGCATGTTTGGGCCATAGTTCAAACCTATGAGCACACTGTGCGCTGTATCGGTTTTCTGCCTTGATTTTCATACGCATTTCTATCGTTGATCATTGTAGGTAACTTCACGTGGATTCCGAGACGATGCAGAAGATGATGGAGACATCGACACCGACACACTGAGTGCAGGTGAGTAGATTTATATCTACGGGGAGAAGTCGGGTGGATGGCGTATAGCACCCCCGCAGTTCGTGGTGATGTATACGAATACGTATACACATAGATTTTGATTATATGTTGTTGAGATTATTGATAATAAGATGGATAATTGGTATTTTTGGATTGGTTTAGTGTAGTTGCGAAACCCTAGAGTAGTGGTCGCACTCACACACGCACGCACACACATATTTGCATACATTCTTTCTTTCATATGTGCGTATGGGAATTTATATTTATGTGTTCACATATGTATGGGACTATGTGTTCATATACTGGATTTGAGAATGGTATTTGGAATTTGAGATGAGTCAATGAGATTGTTCTTAAGGCCAGGAGATCGGTGATGTGATTTGGTTCGTATTGAGATACGACATGATGTTTTAGCGGGTCTTTTGACGTAGTAATTCTTACACCTGCATCCATACATAGAGGGTATCAGTATTGTACTAGACGTAGATCAGTACCCCGATCATGATATTTGATAAAGAGGATACCAGATGAATAGTATGATGAATGTGATATTAACCCGTACCCAGATTTGTGGATGCCGTACGACGGATTTAGGTACGAGCTATATTTTGATGATTGATCCGCACTCTTGACTTGGGATGTCTGATTATAGATATGATATTATTGAGGCGGGATCACCGACTTATATATATACAGGTATGTATATGTATCGACTTAGATGATAGGCGGATTCCTTACCTGTAGTTCAGCTTGTTAGTTCAGCCGTATAGTTTAGTGTAGTTGTTAGATTAGATTAGACTCCTACCTATTTCAAAGCTAGCGGGTCGTGGATATTTTAAAAGACAGGTTAAGGGATCTACGAAAATTTCAAAAGACGTATCCTTTCTTAAAACCGCCGTAGCCCCTATTTTCAAAACCCCACGATTCGTGTTATTTCAAAAGGCACCATTTGTAGGACTTATATTAGATTAATGCAGGTTAGTTACAGTTGCGTCTAGTATTCAGCTACCGCTTATTATTGTTGTTCGCTTCGCATCGCATACTTATGTTATAATTTCTTATTGCAATGTTCATATCATATTCTTAGGACACCAGCACCATTACCGATGATGCGTATGTACCACATACACTTACTTGCCGGCTCACACACATCTTCATCGGTAATTGCCATGTCACGTACACCTTAGAAAATATTATTGCTTAACTTAGATTGATAGCTAGTAGTTTGACATAATATTAGTGTACATACCTTATATGCCAGCTTAAATATTGTAGTTATTACTTGTCGCTTCATGCATACTGTTATTCATTGTTATGTCGTATTCATGGATTCTCATGCTTATATTCATAGTTTTACATCCTATTGATGATTCGGATTTCCATGATATTTTCTGGATTTGGAGGAAAACCGCAAAACATATATAAACTGCTTTCTCTCTTTTAAATAAAAAAGTGCGGTTTTTCCCATGATGTATGAGTCGTCCACCATGAGTTTGCTGATGGATTTCGAGACCCGATTCGAGGAGACGGATGAACCGTTTCGGGTACATGGTGGACCCGGTAAGGTACCCCGGGGCAAGAAGCGCGTGATGATGACGATGTGAGCCAGGCAGGGGAGCACTACCTACCGGTGATTTTACCCGATGCGTCGGATATCCGGAGGATACCGTCGTGGTCTTGAGATTGATGGTAGGGGCCGGTCTGGACTGACGGCGCCCTGGATATTGAGACTGAGACATTGAGATTTCGAGGTATTGAGGTACTGATATTTGATGATACAGGCCAGTCCGGATAGCCGGAGCCTAAGATATTGAGATATTGGGATTTATGTTTTGTGTCGATGCTAGACACTGTTTATGCTGATTTCATTTATGTTACCTCATTTTAAAAATGCAGAAATCTCACTAAGTTATGAAAGCAGTTTCTTCAGTATATGTATTCTGTTTTCATGCATTCATACATCATCCATATGATATATTGTTATCTGAGGCACTGACATGAGAACTTGGTATTACTGTCGTTTAGAGGTATACCCTAGCCATTGTTATAGGCTGCTGGTTATATTTTGAGGATATATTATGATCGTATGACCTAGGATTGCGTCATACATGCGATTTCTGTTCGTAGATGTATTCTATTCACGAGTTGGCAACTCACCCCCGTTGTGCCCCAGTTTCTTGCAGGTTTACCGTACAGGTTTCATTACGGCTTTGCGGGCACAGTTTCGTTCGGGTGACTTGCTAGTAGGTGGGTTTATTGGTATCGTACCCATCATATTACCTTGTACTATATTATTCGGTTGTATCTAGTAAATTCCATCAACCAAACATGTATTTATTTCAGAGATAGAGACCAGTGCTGTTTATTCTATCGACCTTAGAGTCGCGCTTTGTATTTATACGGATTTCATGCTGTTTTGAGTTTCCTTTTCTGTTGTGATCCTCGCCTTTCGGCGTTGTATATTTTATTTCTTGCGTGGTTGTGACCGTCGATTGACGAAGAGCTAGCTCCCGCTTGGGGATGCCTTTATTCTTTATATATATGCTTTATCAGGTTTTGTACCCGTTTGGGGTCAGTTTTACAAAGGAAACTCTACCGAAATTTTTGGAAAAGACTTATGATTTTAAAATGCATACTTCGGCATATGTTGCAAACTAGTTGATTTAAAATGGTTTTCCTACTCTCTACTACTCTTCTTGGTTTGGATTTCTGGGTTTTCGGCTTACTTAGAATACGTACGTCTTGAGACGTTCGTAGTTTAAGTACCGGTCATGTTCCGTACTTTCGGGTCGTGACAAAGTTGGTATCAGAGCGTTTGGTTTTACCTTCGGAGCGTAGGATGACCCTTGGTTGATGGAATAGGTGACTAAAGTAGAGTGACGTACCGTGGGTATGTTCCGCGGCATATTTACGACACGCCACTCCACTTAAGAAGCCTTAGGATGTACATTTCTTGTTCAGTATCATATTCATTCCTGATCTAGCCTCATCGGTACTAGTTTTGGTTTTGCTGCCACGATTACGGGCAGGGAGAGCTACGGCTAGAGTTGCGGTCAGCACGAGCTCGTCACGAACGAGGACTGACCAGGGCGTGATCCCGGCGACACACGATTGTAGAGATGTGTCTTTTGATTGTGTTTTGCGCCACGAGCATTGGATGGATCGCTGTATGAGATTACTCGGACGTGCAAATCAGCACCAGAGGATTGAGCCGCTGACAGAGGCCAGCCAGATTTTGATGACCGTTGGTGTATTGCTTGTTCATGATGATTGAGGCACGGTTCAGCGAGCAGACGAGTGAGCCAGTCATTGCTGCGAACGACGAGATATCGCCCCAGATGTTGGAGCTATTGCAGTACGAGTTGTACTAAGAGATGATAGAAGGTCGCTAGTCATTAAGGATGAATACTAGGACATGTGGTTCATTCGTCTACCCCGATGCGAGGTCATCAGATAGATTGATTCCAGCTAGAGACGACTTCACGCGGAGACGTTGAGAGTCGACAGAGACGATCGAAGGTCAGAAACCTATTATTCTAAGTTAAACTATTCGGAAAGACATGCAGGAAATTGTATGGACCCTCTAGAAGAATGAAACCTTAACTCGACTTAATGACCGTATGAAAGCCTTTGAACCTTAGGGTTTGCGGCAGTTCTGCGGCGCCATTAGTGAGGCTTGGGTTTGCCCTTCTACTGCTGGACTACCGATGCTGTGGTATGTACTCGATACTATTAAACTGTGCCCAAGATGTTGAGCTTTTGGGCGATTATGAGGTTTTGACGACTAGATCGGATGGCTCGACTTAATTCGGATGCTAGGTGATGAGATGCATTTCTTGGGAGACTCCAGATACGAGTATAGCCGTTGGAGCTCAGTCTATGCAGCCATGACGAGATGAGTCCGAAGCAGTCGACATTAGAGAAAAGTGGAGTAAGAGGTTCATACCAGGTCTGGACGAGATAACGTTCCACTCCGCCGACATCAGAGATGTGATACACATGCCGAGGCATTTTACTTGGATATACCTTCCAGAAGGAGTCGCGGTGAGTATGCAGCTGTTCCGGAACAAGAAACAGATATAGTAAAGGACGATGACTTCCGGACAGTTAGGCAGAGACGAGATTTGGAAGAGACCTTGAACAGGATTCCTTCCAGGATACTGCTGCAATGATATTTGCACCCATGATTAGATGTGTCACGTGCATTGAGAGAGCCAGAGGCCGACGCCGGTGACATGCTGCTTGACGAGTGGTCATGAGGATTGATCGAGAGATGACCAGAGAAGTGCCAAAACGGAATCGTCCCCGTTAGCACACCTGACAGGGACGATGAGCCGGTGGACCATGAGATTGGTAATCCACAGAGAAGGCTTGGACCCAGGAGTGATCATGTTACGCACACCAGCAGGCCAGAGTTCATGATCATCGACGAGACGTCCCACTAGTGACCGCGACAGTTGGCCCGAGATTCTTGGAGGATGCGCTTGAGCGGTACTATTCCGCCATTATTGATTTCGATGTTTTGGGTGATTTATTCGCATGATTTGATTTTGATGATTGAGGATTTACGATCTTTGCACAGTGTTGCACTTGATATCGTTTTCATGCTTTGGTTTCACATGCTTGTGATTTTACGGTTTTAGACATTTGAGTTGATTTTGTGCGTATGCACGCACACGATTTGGTTCCTGCACTCTGTATAGTTTATATATGCTTGCAGTGCAGTGATACGCCTTTTGTGCACTTAGATGCACTGGACTTTGATTTAGATTGTGATACTCGATATTTGTTTTGTGCACCTTGTGCACCTGATTGGATTTTGCGCGTGTTCGACGCTCGATATTGGATTTCATGATTTCATGCATGATGGATGCACCGGGTTTGGATTTTTAGCGCATGTTGGATGCCTGTTATGAGATGCGATTTGGTGCACACCAGATGCACTAAATCGGAATTTTCGTGCATGTCAGATGCACCTGATTTTGTGGTCAGGCTCACACGATGCCTATGACCAAAGTTGTGTGCACAACCGTTGCACCTTGATGTCGTTTTTGTGCACATTCATGGAGTTTGATCTCCGTGCGCACCGGACGCACAGGGTTTTCATATGCACTTTTTGGGACCGATTTCTTATGAAGCGGTACATTTTCATGATATTGCGATTGATTTTCGTACTGAGCAGGACTGATCAGATGACAGTGCATGAATATATTTTGCACGCATTGATAGATTTCAAAGGGATTTCCAAAAGCGAGCTATAGTCTCATTATTTACATACGTGTCTGATATGCCACAAAAACGTTTAAAACAAGGAACCCTTCCAAATTGTTTTCAAAAACGGCGGATCGTGCATACTAAACAAAAGATATATAAGTAGATGGCTATTTTCTAATAAAGGCGTCCGCCACTGTGCAGTGTTATGCGCATCGCACAGCAACTTAAAAAGATTTGGCATGCATTTACTTCAGATATTTACGTGTATAGCTTCGAGTTGTATCATATTGGTTTTGTATTGGATTTGACATTTATGTCTTTACCATGACTCCGATGATTGCGGGATGCTTCACGGAATTTATTTTTTGAGTTATCTTCTCATTACTCATTCGCATGCATCGCGCTATGATGCATTTTATGTATTGATGATTTCGGAGCCCCGACGACTTGGACTTCTTATTGAAATGTTTTAGAAATTGGGGGTTTTAATATAAATTCGGGGACCGAATTTCTTTAAGGGGGGAAGATTGTAACATTCCAAAATAATAAAATAATATTTTTAGGAATTTTTATAATTTAATATTATTTTATATATTATTTTAATATTAAAGTTATAATTAAATATCGATAAATGGGAAAAATTTTGAAAAAAAATATGGAAAATTCAAAAATTATGTATTCTATGGAAATTAGTCATTTTTAAGTTTTTATGAGCATTTATATACTAATTTAGTGCTAATCGCGATTAAAAATCGCTAATCGGATTTTTGGATTTTTGTGCAAAACTTGCACATATCATTTTTTGGACTTGTGTCACATTTTTCCTACCATGGGTGTTATGGGTCTACTATTTGAGTGAGAAAGAAAAGAAAATAAAAGGAAAAAGGAAATGGAATGATGATGAGAGAGAGGGTGGGTAGGTATAGGTCAACCTTTACTTTTTGAAGCACACCCTTATCATTCCTCTCACCCATTTCTCTCTCCCCCCTCCTAGATCTGCTGCTGCTGCTCCCTTCCTTCTTCTTCATCCTCCTTCAAATCCCCCAAAACACCATTAAAACAAACTCAAAACCCCATATCGCTTTCACAAAAAGTGTGCACAAGCTCACAAGCTTTAGAATGGACCAAGAAAGTTGGTGTTTTGGTGCTGTGGGAAGATTCTTGAGTCTCTATTGAGGTAATTCCTTCACAAATATTGTAGTATTTCAAGTGATTTAGCCACTTTTAAGGTTTAGTGTCGTTTTGTCGAGGTTTTTTACACTTTGGAAAACCCTAGAGAGGGTTAGGGTAAACTTGAGTTGTGGCTATGCAATTGGACTCTAATGGTGACCTTAGACCCCATATTGACCAAAACACTGGCCTAGCACAACCTAAAACCCAAAAATACGGGATTACGAAACTTTTCATGTCGGTTCGTGTGATCTGTGATGGTGTTCTGGAATCTGGAGCAACCCGGGGTCACCAAAAATAAAATTGAGCTGACAGTGAGTCGTGCAGGCACCGAGGAAGCTACCACCAAGACCCGAGCCCTAACTCAAACCTACGGCCGCAAATTTAATCATTCTGGCCGCATTTTGCGGCCAGAGTAGAGGGGAATGGGTCCATTTTTGTTCCAGGGCTCATTTTGCACAAAATTAGACCCCTCCTATATGCAGTTTTGGCTAATTGTCATCTGGGGAAAATCTGGGAGCATTTTGGTGTGTTTTAGGCAGTTTTTTCCGTATTTTTAAATGCACTTTCTTGATATTTGGATTTGTATTTGGTTGTCGGGTGTTCGTACATCGACAACAGGGGTTGTTTGTTGGATTTGCATGTTTGGGCCATTGGTTCAAACCTATGAGCACACTGTGCGCTGTATCGGTTTTCTCCCTTGATTTTCATACGCATTGCTATGGTTGATCATTGTAGGTAACTTCACGTGGATTCCGAGACGATGCCGAAGATGATGGAGACATCGACACCGAAACACTGAGTGCAGGTGAGTAGATTTATATCTACGGGGAGAAGTCGGGTGGATGGCGTATAGCACCCCCGCAGTTCGTGGTGATGTATACGAATACGTATACACATAGATTTTGATTATATGTTGTTGAGATTATTGATGATAAGATGGATAATTGGTATTTTTGGATTGGTTTAGTGTAGTTGCGAAACCCTAGAGTAGTGTTCGCACTCACACACGCACGCACACACATATTTGCATACATTCTTTCTTTCATATGTGCGTATGGGAATTTATATTTATGTGTTCACATAGGCATGGGACTATGTGTTCATATACTGGATTTGAGAATAGTATTTGGAATTTGAGATGAGTCGATGAGATTGGGCTTGAGGCCAGGAGATCGGTGATGTGATTTGGTTCGTATTGAGATACGACAGGATGTTTTAGCGGGTCTTTTGACGTAGTAATTCTTACACCTACAAGCATACATAGCGGGTATCAGTATTGTACTAGACGTAGATCAGTACCCCGATCATGATATTTGATAAAGAGGATACCAGATGAATAGTATGATGAATGTGATATTAACCCGTACCCAGATTTGGGGATGCCGTACGATGGATTTACGTACGAGCTATATTTTGATGATTGATCCGCACTCTTGACTTGGGATGTCTGATTATAGATATGGTATCAGATATGATATTATTGAGGCGGGATCACCGACTAATATATATACAGGTATGTATATGTATCGACTCAGATGATTGGCGGATTCCTTACCTGTAGTTCAGCTTGTTAGTTCAGCCGTATAGTTTAGTGTAGTTGTTAGATTAGATTAGACTCCTACCTATTTCAAAACCAGCGGGTCGTGGGTATTTTAAAAGACAGGTCAAGGGATCTACGGATATTTCAAAAGACGTATCCTTTCTTAAAACCGCCGTAGCCCCTATTTTCAAAACCCCACGATTCGTGTTATTTCAAAAGGCACCATTTGTAGGACTTATATTAGATTAATGCAGGTTAGTTACAGTTGCGCCTAGTATTCAGCTACCGCTTATTATTCTGGTTCGCTTCGTATCGCATACTTATGTTATAATTTCTTATTGCAATGTTGATATCATATTGTTAGGACACCAGCACCATTACCGATGATGCGTATGTACCACATACACTTACTTGCCGGCTCACACACATCTTCATCGGTAATTGCCATGTCACGTACACCTTAGAAAATATTATTGCTTAACTTAGATTGATAGCTAGTAGTTTGACAAAATATTAGTGTACATACCTTATATGCCAGCTTAGATATTGTAGTTATTACTTGTCGCTTCATGCATACTGTTATTCATTGTTATGCCGTATTCATGGATTCTCATGCTTATATTCATAGTTTTACATCCTATTGGTGATTCGGATTTCCATGATATTTTCTGGATTTGGAGGAAAACCGCAAAACATATATAAACTACTTTCTCTATTTTAAATAAAAAAAGTGCGGTTTTTCCCATGATGTATGAGTCGTCCACCATGAGTTTGCGGATTGATTTCGAGACCCGATTCGAGGATACGGATGAACCATTTCGGGTACATGGTGGACCCGGTAAGGTATCCCGGGGCAAGAAGCGCGTGATGATGACGATGTGAGCCTGGAAGGGGAGCACTACCTACCGGTGATTTTACCCGACGCGTCGGATATACGGAGGATACCGTCGTGGTCTTGAGATTGATGGCAGGGGCCGGTCTGGACTGACGGCGTCCTGGATATTGAGACTGAGACATTGAGATTTCGAGGTATTGAGGTACTGATGTTTGATGATACAGGCCAGTCCGGATAGCTGGAGCTTGAGATATTGAGATATTGGGATTTATGTTTTGTGTCGATGCTAGACACTGTTTATGCTGATTTCATTTATGTTACCTCATTTTAAAAATGCAGAAATCTCACTAAGTTATGAAAGCAGTTTCTTCAGTATATGTATTCTGTTTTCATGCATTCATACATCATCCATATGATATATTGTTATCTGAGGCACTGACACGAGAACTTGGTATTACTGTCGTTTAGAGGTATACCCTAGCCATTGTTATAGGATGCTGGTTATATTTTGAGGATATATTATGATCGTATGACCTAGGATTGCGTCATACATGCGATTTCTGTTCGTAGATGTATTCTATCCACTAGTTGGCAACTCACCCCCGTTGTGCCCCTGTTTCTTGCAGGTTTGCCGTACAGGTTTCATTACGGCTTTGCGGGCACAGTTTCGTTCGGGTGACTTGCTAGTAGGTGGGTTTATTGGTATCGTACCCATCATATTACCTTGTATTATATTATTCGGTTGTATCTAGTAAATTCCATCAACCAAACATGTATTTATTTCAGAGATAGAGACCAGTGTTGTTTATTCTATCGACCTTAGAGTCGCGCTTTGTATTTATACGGATTTCATGCTGTTTTGAGTTTCCTTTTCTGTTGTGATCCTCGCCTTTCGGTGTTGTATATTTTATTGCTTGCGTGGTTGTGACCGTCGATTGACGAAGAGCTAGCTCCCGCTTGGGGATGCCTTTATTCTTTATATATATGCTTTATAAGGTTTTGTACCCGTTTGGGGTCAGTTTTACAAAGGAAACTCTGCCGAAATTTTTGAAAAAGACTTATGATTTTAAAATGCATACTTCGGCATATGTTGCAAACTAGTTGATTTTAAATGGTTTTCCTACTCTCTACTACACTTCTTGGTTTGGATTTCTGGGTTTTCGGCTTACTTAGAATACGTACGCCTTGAGACGTTCGTAGTTTAATTGCCGGTCAAGTTCCGTACTTTCGGGTCGTGACAGTAGCCCTCCGTCATTTCAGATTACTATTGCTTAGTATTTGTTCTACGTATGTCGTGCATTGCCGAGGCGTAGTGTTCGGTAGCTCTGAAATGCTTTTCTGTCGCTTGGATATGTGGATTGGTAAGGACAGTCGTACGGTTATGTTGGCATTGTCAAGGACTCGTACGGGTGGGTTTAACACAATCAAGATAATGACGGGTTGAACTTGACTAGGACTCTTTGATATGTTGGCATTGTCAAGGTCACTTGGGTCCTAGGGGTAAAAACATACATCGGGAGTTTCTAAAGAAACTGAAACTTGCCAGGCATGCGCATATCTTCTGGAGTGTGATAACGTGAGTGGATTCCGTCACGTTATCATGTGATGATAGTTGGATCCGGATCCCCACTGATGAGTTGGTTTACTCCTCTGGTGATCCCGACTAATTCTTCTTTCAGCTTTGGAGGAGAATTTGAAGTTATAGTGGGAGGTTTCCTGATCAGATAAAGTGATAACCATTCTGATCTAGGTTAGAGTGCACGCTGAGTGTTTCTTTTCTCTCTCTCTTTGGCAGCGACCATGACCCGACCCTTGAGTATGACTCAGTGACAAAGTTGACCGAACCTTCTTAAACACTGGCTTTTGGATTGTCTGAGTTGCATACCTCATTACCACTCCTACTTTTACCCTTTTTTCTAGGACACCCCGTATTACTACGAACGTCCACTTCCATTGGATAAAACCATCGTATGGTTATATAAGAACTCGAAGGAATTTATTCGAGGATGGTTTTGGAGAAAACGAATAGGACTATTAAGTTGTCTTCTCCTTTTACCTTCTCTCAGGTTGCGAGTGCTCCCTGGATTAGGACAGTACACCTATTACGCTTATTGGATAGTCTTCTTTCAAACCATAGGCAGGTGCCGACTTGTAGGGAATGAAGAAAACCATTTAGCCTAAAAGGTGTACAGAAGGTATTAAGTAAAGACAAATAAAGGGATTGGTTAGAAGGCAAAGTAAACTGCGACTACTATTCACGACCGAACCAAGTATTTCATTACCACTCCCACTTCACCTTCGTATCACTCCAGAACACTCTGTATCACTATGAAGATCCACAGTTATTTGGATACTCCACCGTATGGTTATATACGAACTCGAAAGGAACTTGTTCCAGTTCGGGGATTGATTCTGGTTCGGGAGAAATAGGAATAAGGTTTATTCGGTTGTCTTTTATCTTCACCTTCTCTCGCATTGCGAGTGCTCCTAGGATTAGGACAGTACACCCATTATGCTTATTGGATAGTCTTCTACCAAACCATAGGCTGGTGCCGAGCGGTAGGGAAGGAAGGAAACCACTTGGCCTAAAGGGGTGTACAGAAGATAATGACTAAAGACATATAAAGGGATTTGGAGAGATGGCAAAGAAATATACGGTTACAGTTGTGAATCTGATAATGGAAGAGACATTACTAGGAATACCAGGATACCCCATAGAAACATTTCAATGTTTCAGTTTCACTATGTACTGTTAAAAGAAAACTGATTTACCAATTAGACACTTGCTTCAGGGTATGTATTTACTAGGTATGATTCTCCCATCTGTATGGTCTTACAGACGATGAATGGGAGTAAGTTATTGGAAATTAGGTGATCATCCTCATTATATCGGAATTCGTTGTAATTGGTGATATTTGAGGAAATCACCTGGGCTGTTTGCCGGACGACAAATATTTGGTTTTGAATATCCGTTGTTATGCACCAATTTCAAATTGATATATCTGTACGTTTATTTTTATAGAGTGAGATATACCTTTTTGAAATTATGTCTTTGACGTTTACCTATATCAGTGGATGGTTAGGTAAGGAGCATTAAACAACTGTGTAATTCTTCTTAACCATAAGTACAGTTTTCAACCTACGACACACAGGGAGTGAGTTATTAGACTCAAGGGACTTATACAGAGTATTGTATGTTGTCCAGCGTCCATGAGGACAGAGGGGTTGGTCCTCTCACTATATTCTGTTTACTTGTGACTTCTCTAGTTCTTAGACATGTGTTTCGTGGAAATACAAGGTCTGAGTTTTGAGAAGTTATAGGTATAAGAATAAAGTAGAGAACCAGGTGTTTCAAGTATCAGGATTCTTCAAGGTGATCGAAGATGTAGATACTAGTGCATGGTATTTATTTGACAGTAATGATTGAGAGAACTTGCTTCTATTTCAGGTTACTCATAATTGGAAGCATTCCTAAGTTGAGTAACGCTGATCGGCCTCCTTCCATTTAGTTGACATGCACTGGAGACAGCTGCATGATTTGAATCTGGTTCCAATTAAATCAGTGCCTCTATTTCTATATTGAATATAGAATAGTTCGTATCTTGATGATGTTAAGGTACGGGGAGTTGTCCAGCTTATGCTTAAAACCAGATACTAGACAACTCAAGGCACGTTTCTGTAATGGCTGTTTGTGGGTTGACCCGGGTTATGACGAGGGTTGATTTTCTACCATCTGGAAGATCAATAGTGATATTGTTCTAGACTCACCACAGTTTTAAAAAAAATGGATTTTTTCAGAAAACAGTAGTGGGAGTATGGTAGAACTGGAAGTGATTCCAGAACCGCAAACGATTACTGAAAATTTGATAAGAACCTAGAGATTCAATCTGGTTTGACATTCCATTGGCCACTCCGCAGATATGGTGGGTAACCTCAGGCACCCGAGAGGTACTCCGGTATCCTCAAGGACGGTGACAGGGAGGTTCTTGTTTGCCCAGATTTGCCATTGCTGTTGTTCCAGACTGTGAGACCCGGCGGGAGGATGAGTATAGCGTCGTTCTGAACTAGCTTTAGGAGTGCACATCCATATGACTCTGCCAGAGGGTTGCCGTAGTCAGTGGGAGCAGCGGAAGTATAGAGGACAAGTAGCTTATGTCTATTTATAGACTAAAGCAGATATAGCGGAGATAGATCATCTATTTCTGATGTGACAATCATAGGTTTGACTTCATCAGAATAGGGGATGGATCTGTTAAGAAGATAGTAGGGTGTTATGTCCTGGTATTTGGATGACATACACAGCGTAGGAAGTGAAATTCCTATACTACGGTCGGTTATACTTTGGTTGTCACACAGTGGTTTCTCCACATAGGATATTAATCCAGTCCTGGAGAAACGATCGGAAGCAGTTTTAGAACATAAGTAGATGTTCTAAGGATATGATAACGGCATCCTCCTTTGGGAGACAGTTATCACTCCAGGCTTCCAAGATGACCTAGATGACAGAGTGTCTGTCAGAGTTATTGTTTTCCCTCTGACGAGGGGAAGTATTTTGGACAGGTGGTCCAAGAGAATACCGAGGGAGGTATGGCGCAGGATAATGATTAAGTTCAGTTGTCGATACATTCTAAGAACTTTGGATTTGGACTTCATTTATGAACTAGGTCCCATCAGATATCCAAACATATTCTAAGACATGTATTGCTCATTTCGGGAGATGGCTTTCCCCGTGAACTTGAGATAAAGAGAGACATAGAAAGAAACATCTGAGCGGATCCACTCACTGAGGCTATTCCTCGAACGCATTGGTTTCGCAAACGAGCTTTGTGAAACTTCCTAGTAGAGGAGTTGGGTGTTCGGTATCACACGGGCTGTGAGTATGCGACATCGCAATAATTAGCCTTGAGTGCAAGTGGGAGTTTGTTGGATATAGTGCCCTCAGAGTCAATTATTGGATCACAGGCACGTGATTGCAATGATTGAGGGAGGACCTATACCGGTAAGACAGTCTTACTCAAGATGATAGTATGCTATCTGGCTTATCTTTATCATCGTGTACTGTTTCAGGTGACCTTACAGGTCACTATTGCACGTTGATAGAGCCCTTAGGATTCTTGCTTGACGGCCAGCGGTATGATGGCGATCATATCCGTGGGAGCTGGGGTCTATAAGCACATCCTTAAAGTGGTCCCTAGTCGTGGGAGTTTTGAGACAGGGCATCGATTCTCCAGAGTAGACTAGTGTATGCAGTCGAGACCCGACGAGGGGCGGTGGCCAGTCTCACAAGCCACTGGTGTCAGTTGGTTCACCTAAAATGTACACAAGTGCTCATTGGGTTATGAGTACACCGGACAGGACTCGCCGGGAACATGCTAGTTGGTCTTATACCAGACGTCAGATAGCAGTTCCCTGGTGACATGTGTACAGGTTAGTTCATCGACCTGAGATCATCATTTTTCTCGTGTGACTTCCTACTGTACTTTGATTACTTTCCTACCACGGCTCAAAGGAGTCGTGCAAACAGGTTTTAGTTGGGTACAGTCCAGAGCCACATGGAGGCAGTGTGCGGATCTTCAGGGGTTCGTCTCTCCCGGTATTGTGGGTGAGGTCGCGCTGTGTCTAGGAGAGCCATTACAAAAAGCCCTCGGCCGAGGCAGGGGATTTACTGGTAGGTATTCCAGTAGTATCTCAGTGTGTTCTGGGCTACTCTCCGACACGACTTGTACCACTTTTGGGGGTCTGACTTTTACCAACCCCCTAGGGCCGCCATGCGATGCTCATAGACGAACGGACCGGACTGTACGGATATTATCACCGACAGGATCAGTATGTTGTCAGGATGAGTTCGCTCATCGACATCCCTTTTGGTCAATACCTGGTAGCCCGTCACGTATGGCTAATACCTCTGACGTGCAAGTGGTTAAATCCACAGCCAAAGTATTGACGAGTCTTTAGAGTCCCCCACAGACCGTTTTCTCAAGTTTCGGGCGAAACGCTGTAGAGGCCGTATGGAGATATGGCACGGTTCGATCAGATACGCGCGGTATTGCACGGATTATGATCGGACGGATTTTACTAGCGGGCTTTGGTTTAAGCCGGACCCTAGTATTGTACAGTGTAGATTTTGTCTCTTTGCATTTGTATTCAGTGGGAATACAAATGCGGGTATGTATATACAGTCCTGGGGTTTTCCCTTAATTTATTACGGGATCGGTTTTCTGAAGTTTCCAGTTTGCATTCCGTTTCAGCCAGTTTTCATTTCTTCCTTTCGTTGGCTGATATCTGTTGGAGGGGCTTATTTGCATATTTGCAAATTAGCATTTGTGGAGGGTTTTTTTGTAATTTGTAGCTTCATGATGGTTCTTGAATCATTAAATTCTTTTTGGGTCTTTTCTCTTGCATTTATTGGATGGGAATTGATTTGGTTTTAGATTAGAAATTGGTGTGAACATTTTCTTCTCATATTCATTCATTCTCTTCTCTTGCATAATTGATCCTTTTTTTTTCCTCCACCATTTTAGAGGGGCCGGCCACATTTTGAGAGGGAGAGAGAGAGGTTCATTTTTGTGTGTGGAGATTCTTCATCTCATTCCTTGCTAGAAAAATGAGAGCACCATTTTCCTCCAAAGTTCTTTCTCTTCTCCACCATCAATGGCAACTTCATAACCCCAAAGAGACATACCATTCTACACTTAGCCTACAACATCCTTGGGAACGTCGGCTCGCCAACTTCGTGCCCGAGTTGCCTCGGTCCAGAGGTGGGAGCCCGTAAAAGAACCCGGCGATGTGGTGCCTGTTCCGACGAGGAGATGAAGACCGGAGATTCCGCGAGGAGATCGGAGTGGAGGCCAAAGACCGAAGGACACGGATCGCTCGGTATAGCTTCCTATCCTATCTTTAGTTACCTAGTAGTAGGTTAATGGTTCGATCCGGGTTTTTAGGATGCGGTAGTGCCGGTTTTCAAGTCATGAAAAATTTTCGTTTCCGCTATTTGGCCTCGGATAGACGGCCGGGGCGCTACCGTAGTCCTACATGTATGCCCTAGAGGCCATTATTGTATGATATAGTGGATGCTTGGACATATATATAGAGGTCTTTCTTGCTCGACATGATAGTACGCTATCTGCTTTCTTTTTAACTTAACATTTAAACTTGCATTATTATACTGACTCTCTGATACATGTTAATAAAACCCTTAGGATGTTTGCTTGACTACAAGGACTATGATGCAGATCATACTACTGGGACTTATGTAGTCCACAAGAACATCCTTTAACTGTTCCTAGTCGAGGGAGTATCGAGATAGGGCATCGATATTCCAGAGTAGACTAGTGTGTACGTTTCTTAACCCTGTAGGGGGTGTTGGTTGATCCCATAACCATTGGTGTTTGATATCAAAGATTGTACACAGGTGCTCATTAGAGAATGGGTACACCGAACATGACTCGGCAAGAACTCCTAGATGGTACTATACCTATCGTCAGATAGCAGTTCTATGGTAACACCGGTACAGGTTGTCTGTGGACCCGAGATCGTCATAGTGTCTTGTGTGGTTCCCATTGTGCTTTGATTTCCTCCCAACCACGGCTCAAAGGAGTCATGCAAACAGGTGGATTTTGGGTACAGTCCCGAGTCACATGGAGGTAGTGAGCGATAGGAGGTGTTTCATCTCTCCCGATATTGGGAGTTGATGTTGTGCTATGCTCGATTGGCTATAACAGTATGTCCCTAGCCAAGGCTGATGAGATTTACTGGTAAGTGTTATCTGTAGTTTCTCGAACCGTTATGAGCCACACATAGGCATGACTTATCAAGTTACTGAGGTCTGACGATTCTACCCCTAGACTCGATATGCGACATATCAGACGAAGAGATCGGACTGTACGGTAAGTGTTACTTATAGGTTTCATGGGAGTGTGGACAAGCTTGCTTGTTGATCTTCTAATTGCTCAATACCTGGGTAGCCGTTACGTCCAGCTTGTACCGCTAACGGCTTATGGATAATTGATGTGATCATTACCTACTGCTGGCGTATTGACGAGTCTTTAGAGTCCCACACAGAGATTTCCTATTTCAAGCGAAACGAAGTAGGGGACATATGCTGATATGTGCGGGTGCCTGATTAAATACAAGTATGTAATACCGTATTCTAATCTGGCGACATTTGATATCGGTTATGTTATATGTGATATAACCAGATTATTGAATCACGTGTTGATTTGATAATATGGTATACAGATAAATGATATTAGTCGGTTATATATGATATAATCTGATTATTAAATCAAGAGTTGATTTAATAATTTGATATATATTTATAGCTGATATAATTATATATTAACTAATATTATTTCTCACTAATTTTTTACTTCTCTTTATATATATATATGTATATATATTATGAAGCACGGATTTTCTATTTTTAGAAAATATAAAAATGAGGTGGAAAATGGGAAGATATTTGTAGTATGGGTGATGCATGGCTTTATCATTTGTTTATTCATTTGCCATCACTAATGAAGCATGGTTGTGTATTTTATTAAAAATAAATTCATACTTCAATAAGTGATGATATGGGTGACCCATTCTTCACTTGATTATTTCTTCACTTGGTTTTTGAGAAAAACTCTAGCTCTCTCCATTTTCATCTTCTTCATCCTCCAAGCCCTAACCCTCACATGAGTTGTGAAACCCTAGGGCTTGTGAGAATTCTAAGTGAGCCAAAAACCCCACTTCATCATCCTACTTTAGATTAGCCATATAGATTAGGGTGTTTCTTTCACTAATAGTAGATTAGTGAAGAGATAGCTTGAACTAGAAAGCTTCAAGGTGGATCATCTTCGGCCTCAAAGATCGCGAAGCAAGCTCATACATTTCTTCAAGTGGAGCCAAGAGGAGTCGTTGGGACTACTACCCGGAGCTATAAAAGTGAAGGACTTAGTCTACAAATGTTGTAGTCTTCATCACATATATTAGTTCTTGCATTATCATATGTTAAACCCTAATACTCTAGTTAGATTCTAGGTTAGTGTAGCTTAGCACCCCAAAAATTTTAAAATTGCATGCTTGATGCCGGTATAAACATTGTGGTGGTGCTAGGACACACTTTCACGAAGAAGCACCCCCAGCGTCAGAAAGCGACGTGGAGAAACAAGGGGCAGAATCGGCGCTAAAATCCCAGAAACTGCTAGAAAAAAACCTGATTGAAAGGATGCTAAATGAAGCCTTTCAAAAGAGTAAGACGACAGAGAACATGAAACGGTCATATACGAAAAAGCCAAGCCGCAACATCTAAAAAAAAGCTGCGACGAGGACGGGTCATGAGGTTCTGCGGACAAATCAAAGCATGCCTACGATAAATAAGAGCAGGACTAAACCTGAGAAGCGGTTCGCCAAAAACCAGTCCATAGGGATGAAACTTCCACCGCTTCCGATGTACACTCCTGGGTCCCGTATTTCGACGGAGGAGAATTACATCCAAAATATTGCCTATAGCATCGAAGGGTGGCTTACCCTATTGAGGAATTCATTGCCTTCAAGAAGAAGTGGCAAGAATATGATTCCCATCAAAAACACTTCAAGAAAGAGAAGCATGAAGCTCGCGCTCGTCAACGCGAAGTGGAAGAGAAGGACACACTTAAATACCCCTCGACTCTCTCTTTGAAAATTCCCCCTTGGAGAAACAAGAGGAGGAGAAGAATGCGAAAACATTCAGCTGTGTAACTATATGCTATCTGAGAAGAACCTCAGACCTGCAAACAAAGGCTTGAACAAAAAAGACAAAGGGAAAAGGAAGATACCCGAGAAAATCAACTTTGATGAAGAACTCATCAAAGAACTCGCCGTAAAGGACCCACCTAAGAAAAACAAGATAGAATACAATATCCTTACACATCTGAGGAAAATATTCTCATAACTGAGCATACTGGATGCTCTCCTCCTGTCTAAAGAGGCACGAGATTCCCTGATCAAGCCTTACAAGTGCCAGATCAATTCCAAGATTTTCTCGCAGAAGAGAAGATGAAAGATGAACTGGTATAGGTCCACACGGTTGATATTACATTCAGCGATGAAGTTCTACTCCTCAGTACGTGCGAACATAATCGATCGCTATACGTTACCAGGTATTGCCACGACATCAAGATAGAGAAAATTCTTGTCAACAACGGATCTCCTGTCAATCTTCTCAACGTAAGAGTGCTGAAGGAAATATGCATGAATGTTCAACACCTTTCCTGAGATAAAATTACCATCTCTAGTTTTGATTCACAGTCATCACGGATGCTGGGGGTTTGAATACTCACGCTACGCTTCGGGCTGCTCGTCACTAACAACAAATTCCATTTCTTTGACGCCAAAACATTGTATAACGCCCTACGCGGCAGGCCATGGTTACACGAGTACATTATCATCCATTCTACACAACATCAGTGTATAAAGTATTTCAAGGATGGCTCGCAGTACACCGTCACGGGAGAACACAATCCGTTCTCGGTAAATGAAGCGCGAAAGTATGAAGATGCGAAATACGTTTTGCCGGACTTTGAGGATACTGAAAGGTGCCACAAGCCAGAGAATAAACAAAAATCCTCGGCCACTATCTCGATCTTTGGAAGAAATACTGAGGAAGACAAGCAAATAGTCTACTCGGGGCAACCTTAAAAGGAAAAAAATAAGATCTGGCCATCGACCCCTATCTTGGTTTTTGGCAGTGACTCCAAGGACTAGACCAATGCAGTGTTCTACATCTTCCCGTCGATGTAGACTCTTGTCGAAATGGATCGGAGTCTACAAATTATGATGACTTCGCCTAAATATTATAAGGAAATTGATGTGCTCGATACATATAGAGTACAAGAACTGCAAACTTTCTATGTGTCAACCCCTCTCTTTGAAGGTATGCATAGTGAGAATTTTTAATTCGGGGACGAATTTTTATAAGGGGGGAGATTGTAACGCCTTAGATTTAGGATAGTGTTCGTTTAGACGTTAATGCTGGTTTACTTTAAAAATTTTACCAATTCAGGTTCCTCACATTTTATAATATTTAATTAATAATTTATAATTATTTGTTATAGCAAACACGCACGTGTGCACGTTAATGTGAGGGTTTGTTTTTGTGTTAATCTTGTTCTTAGCAACCATGACAACTTAACACTAATCTAATCCTTTGCTTTATCCTAATCCTTGTTTTAATCTAATCCTTACCCTAATCCCAGATATTTTGAGTGAGAAGAGAAGATATTTATTTCGGAAGTGAGGAGGTGGCATGGTGTGTGTAAATGCATTAATGGTGTTTTAATGCAAGGTGCTCTTACCCCTTAACCTCACCTCCCTCTCCCTTTACCATTCACTCTCTCACATTTCTCCATCTCTTTTCATTTCCCTCATTCCTCTCTCATTTCAACTGAAAACTTTCATTTCTTTCACAAAACCATATCAAATCATTCACAAAACTCACAAAAATCACATCTTTTACCATCTTTTGCCTCTTGGATGCCTTGAAGCTTGCAAAGCTTGGATCTTTGAGTTCTATTGGTTAGGTAATCATCTCTTTCTGTTAGTTAAGTTGTTATTGTGTTGTGTAGTCTTGTAGTTTTAGTTTAGAATGTTTAAAGTTAAGTTTTCGTGCAAATATCATATTTTTAGTGTCGTTTGTGACATCTATGATCTGTTGTGACCCGGAGAGTTTACTAAAAAACCAAACAATGTAGTTGTATTGTACCTGAGACCATAGGACATCAACTGGAGCACGAACCCATGGATCTCGGACTCGGCCTGCGACATGAAGGCAAATTCCGGCGTTCTCGGTTTTTAGTGGGAGTTGGGGTTTGGGTTTTTCTGGGTAGGTGTCTGCAGTGCTTTAGGTGTATTTGGTCATGTTTGATTGTTGAGTTTTCTCTGTATACAAAATCTGGGATCACATAGGTAGTTTCTTGGGTTTCGTTTACGCGCGATACGTTATACGACACGGATCGTGCTCTTTGTGTGATTTCGCTCTTGGGTTGATTTCACCGAGTCGCTACGCACGTTAGCCACAATACGAACACTTGAGAGTATGTTTTGAGTTGATGTGTCGGTTAAATGTATTTTGTACGTGTTTTAAGTCTATTGCTAATATATATCTGTTATATTGTTTTATGTTATAGGTTCGCAGGCGGGGACTTCGGACGCTGCGATGAAAGGAAAACAGGTGGTTGGCTTCACTTAGCCAGGAGCGTTAGTGACTAGATTTAACATCTACAGTGGAATAGCCCGCATGGCGTTATGCGTCTAGGCTAGAGATGACTTAACTTGTCGCATATTCTATTTCATATATAGAGTTGCGCATACATTTTATTGCTTAGATATTGTTGTGCTTGGACTAGTACCCTTAGGACACTACACTATTTTTGACGGCTCATGTTGCACGAGCACTGATTGTATGCCACACACACCGTCAATAATTGTCATGTCATGCGCAACACACTTATAGATATGATCATGTTTGGTTAGGGACATTGAGACATTGATTCATATTTCTTTATGCATATGACATATAGAATACCTGTATACCTATATGCTACACATATGCCTTGATATACTTACATGCTAGTTACCTGTATACCTATAGGGTATTCTACCAATAGCGATAGGTAAATACACACATAAACACATAGCTACATGTATACCTTGCTTACATACTTCACTTATACCTGGAGGGTATATTACATCATTATTTATAGGTAGATACATATACCTTACTTTACCTTTATGTTTACACATATATCTGGTTATAGCTGTTAGTGTATATGCCCTAGAGGCCATTACTGTATCATACTAGTTTGTATATTACTTAATGGATGCTTGGGATATTCACCTTGTATATACAATCTTGCTCAAAATAGTAGTATGCTACTTTGTTTGTCTCTGCTTCAATGTGTACTTGTGTTTATTTTACTATATCACTTATACGCATTAGTGGAGCCCTTAGGATCTTTGCTTGATTACCAGCGTTGTGATGGCAGTCACACTAGTGGGGGCTGGGTAATCTATAAGCACATCCTTATACAGGTCCCTAGTCGCAGGACTATCGAGACAGGGCATCGATACTCCGGAGTAGACTAGCGTATGCGCTTCTCATCCCTGTGTGGGAGATGGTCTGTCCCACAGCCATCAGTACGTCGTACTGGAGATAGTATACGGGTGCTCGTTGGGTTACGAGTACACTGGACAGGACTCGTCGGGAACTGACAGGTTGGTATTATACCTATCGTCAGTCATCAGTTCCCAGGTGACATGAGTACAGCTTAGTCCGCTGACTTGACACTGACACTTCGCCTCGAGTGTGTTCCCACTGCACTTTGATCACTACCCTACCACGGCTCAAAGGAGTCGTGCAAACAGGTGGTGGTTGGGTGCAGTCCCGAAGCACTTGGAGGCAGTGACGGTTAGACAGGATTCGTCTCTCCCGGTATTGGGGGTTGACATCGCGCTGTGTCTAGGAGAGCCATTACACAAGTAGTCCCTGGCCAGGGCAAACGAGATATACTGGTAGGTCTCCAGTGTTATCTCAGGGTGTTTTGGGCTTCGCTCCGGCACGACTTGTACCGCTATTGGGGGACTGACGTTTACCGCCCCCTAGGCCCGCCATGCGATGTATCAGACGAACAGACCGGACTGTACGGAGACTGTCACATTCAGACTCAGTAGGAGTACAGATGGGGTTTCACCTCGTCAGCCTTCTTGTCGACATCTACCTGGGGACCGTTACGCACAGCTAGTGCCGCTTGCGGTCTGTGGTTAAACCCACTGCCAGCGTAGTGTCGAGTCTTTAGAGTCCCACACAGAGGGTATTCGCCTATGGGCAAAACAGAGTAGAGGTCGCATGGTTTTGCGACAGGGTCCGTTCTCATCCGCGCACTTGTGCACGTTTGGAGTCCGGACAGATATTACCAGCGGGCTCTGGTTTGAGCCGGATACTGGTATAGTTTTTGGGGTTGCTTTTATCTCTCAGTATTCATGTTCCTCGGAACAGGAATGCAGGTGTGTATGCACAGTTATTTGAGGAGGAGGAAGATGATTTTCATTAGGGTTTCGGAACGGGGTGCGTATGCACAGTTGACAGTCATCTTTTTCCAAACCCTAATGGATTTGTATTATATCATTTAATAATATATAATAAAATGAAATTGTGTCATGGTTAGTTTTTTGTTGACTTGTTGACCATGGTTGACTTGTTGACCATGGTTGAACATTTGACTACCATCATTACAAATGCAAGATGCCTTTTCATTCTTGCTTTATTCATTTAATGCTTGTAATGATATTAGTCATTCTAAACTATCCATCAAACCTTTTTCATTTTGATTATTATTATTATTTGATTAAACCTTTTTCATTTTCATATGGTTGCAAAAGGAAAAAGGTGAGCTCATTCTATCATACTCACTCTCTCTCTTCACTTCATCTTCTTCTTCCTCTAGTCAAGAGAAACCTTCTCATGAGTTGAGAATCCTTCTCTTGAAAAACAAAAGCAAACCCTAGACACTCTCTACTCACTCTAGGATCAAGGGTCTAGCAAGCCGGCGATTCTAGTTCACTCCAAGTACG
The DNA here is from genome assembly GCA_030015575.1 of Agapanthus africanus. Classification (NCBI taxonomy): domain Eukaryota; kingdom Viridiplantae; phylum Streptophyta; class Magnoliopsida; order Asparagales; family Amaryllidaceae; genus Agapanthus; species Agapanthus africanus. Next base: position 293,495,765 of record JASDDO010000016.1, read on the forward strand.
AGAAAGAGCCCAAAGGTCGAGCCTTCGAGGTGGATCCATCTTCGACGGGAGAAGGCGACAAAGGAGAACCATCAACCTCTACAAAGTTTGAAGACGAAGGAGTTCAAGTCTAGGTATAACCATCTTCATCCGAGTAGCTAAACTTCTTTAGCTAAGTTTGCTAGTTATAGTTTAGACAACGATCCCGACCTTGCATAGTCCATGTTGCCTCTTGCACTAAAAAGTTGATTTTTATACCGTTTCCGCCTCCCCGTAAGAACCGGGGGTCGCAACGTGGACTTACAGTGGTATCAGAGCCTAACTAAACTTAAACTAGCTTGGTAGTGAAGTGTAACGAAGTTCGGAACCGTAAAAAACCCAAAAACCATACTTTTTCAAAACCTGAGTTTCTGTTGAAATTTTTTTGGCTCAAAATGAAAAAATTTATATTTGTAAATTCATCTCAGGGTTTTGTAAAACCACCCATGAAAAACGACACAGAGATTCATCCAAACCGCCGCCCTTCCGCCGCACGAGGTAGGCTCGTGCCGCGGAAGCGCCGCGGTTTGATGTCCTCTCTGCATCGTTTTTCGTGCAGTGTGTATAGGTGTTGGTTTTGGGATTTTTAAAATATATTATATGTGCCCAGATTTTCCAGAAAAGAAATTTCCTTTTGGGGTCCTATAATTCCGTATTTTTCCGAACTTCACTGCACTTTGACTATGATGGTTATATCTATAATGTTTGCATGTATTGAACGTCGACTAATCGCTATAAGACGATTAGTCGGGGTTATACATGATCTGTAATGTGCTGGAATGTGTATATGAATGTGTTGGACTGTCGCGGGTGAATAGCCGGGGTGGATGTGAGATGAGCTTTTGTTTTTCTTTCATTCATTGTAAATGTAAATTGATGTAATAATATTATTTGTTTGGCCGCACAACCGGGTCGGGGTTGTAGCCGTCATTGTATAATTCTTTTTACTGTTTTTGCTCCTAGGATAGACCCATGGAGGGGTGCACAAACTACCGGGTATGCCGAAGTGTCGAGTGGCCTACTCATGGAGATGAGGGAGGTTGCTACGCTTCGGGTACTTGGCGGGTAGTTTGCCGCACCCGTAGGGGTCTTGGGTGGGGTATTTGGCTATTCACCGCGACCGTGTTATCCGCTTTTCATTTCAGGCTCGAAAGGATTGCGGATTGCTAGTATATCCAATGCATTCATCTGTGATCTGTAATGTCTACTATTGCTATATCTATAACTATTTAGGCGTTGCTTATGTTTTACAGACGCGCTAGCCCAGCCCCCGCTCTGTCGTTAGTTAAGTAACCTAACGGGTAATGACGGGGCCCAGTGGCGAATGCGAATGGCATAAGCGTACGTCATATTTTGGTTGTTTTCTGCAATGGTAGGATTTAAATGATGGGACGCATTAAAAGTACTAATGCAAGAATATCACGCATTAAAAGAACTAATGCAAGATAATAAACCAAGTTAAAGTCGTTGGAACACTTTCGAAAAACCACTCGGTTCTTTTCAAAACTAACTTTTAAAAATGCGGAGTTTGAGCCACTCCATTTAAAAGCTATCTCGTTCCATCGACCAAATCAAGTTCACTACGTACACGGTTTTGCCAAAACCATCCGTAGCCCTCCATCATTTCAGTTAAATATTCGGTAGTATTCAAGCTATGTATTTTGACCTCACGCCAAGGCATAGTGATTGGTAGCTGCCGGATATTTATCTGTTGCATAGATAGAATGCGTTGGTTTGAAACAGTCGTACTGCCATTTTGGCCTACGTCAAGGGTATGTACGGGTGGATTCAAATTAACCTGGATAATGATGGGATGAACTTGACATGTGACTTATGACATTTTGACCTCACGCCAAGGTCATAAGAGCATGGGGCAAAAATCCACATCGGGAGTTTCATAAGTACTGAAACTTGCTAGATTTGCATACCATTTGGAGTGTGATGATTCTGATAGGATTCCTTCAGTTTCGTCACGCGATGATATTTGGATCCCGATCCTACTGTGAGTATATGCTACTCCTCGGGAAATTTCTCACTTAACGATCAATGCTATAAACCTAGTAGGTGCCTAGAAAGGTGTTAGCGGGGCTACGCCCCCAGGGAAAAGAGGTTCTTTAATTAAGGAAATTCGCGAAAGCGTTGGAAAACCTCCCTCGAAGTACCGACACCAGCCTGGCCGAACGGTTAAGCAAGTATTGTACGGTGGGATTGATCCTGACTAATTCTTCCTTTATGGTTTGAGGAGGGATTCGAGAAACAGTGGGAGCCATCCTGTTTAGACAAACTAAAAACCATTCTAAACTTGCAAGAGCATCATGCTGAGTGTTTCTTCTTCTCTCTCCTAATTGCAGCGACCAATCAACATGACTGGACTTAAGTTACTCCTAGATAAAAAAAAGTTGACAGGGCCAAACTACAAAGATTGGCTCAGGAATGTCAAGATAGCAATCACTTATGACAAGCTGGGGTATCTTCTTACCACCAAAGCTCCCCCTGTCCCTGGTCCAACTTCCAGCGTCGCGAATAAGGAAATCCGCAAGACTTGGGAGATTGATAGCGCGAAGGCCAAGTGCCTCCTGCTTGCCTCGATGGACAACGAACATCAGAGGAGGCATGAGAATATGGACATGGAGTCCATATTGCTTCATACAAAAGAACTGTATGGAGAGCAATCACGTATCGCAAGATACGAAGCGTCGAAAAAGTTGTTTTCGACAAGAATGGCCGTCGGATCATCAGTAGCCGAGCACGTGCTAAAGATGATCGGCTACATTGAGGAGCTCGCTGACCTGGGGATCACATTGGAGAGTGAGCTATATACGGATATAGTTCTCCAGTCCCTTCCTTCCACTTACGCCCAGTTTATAATGAATTTCAACCTACAAGAAAAGGAGGTTGAACTTTCAGAGCTCCTCAACCTGCTGAGGAGCGCAGAGGGCACCCTACAGAAAGGTAGGGAAACATCCACTTTGTTTGTAGGAGGATCATCTTCTTCTAGGTCCAAGGCGAAAGCCAAGGGAAAGAAGAAGAAAGCCCCCGCCAAACCAAGGGGCGGTGTTAGTAAAGTGGATACGAAGGGAAAAGGAAAAGCAACAAAGATAAGTGGGAAGCTTGTGGATAAGGAAGAATGCTTCTTTTGTCATAAGAAAGGACACTGGAAGAATGATTGCAGGGCCTGGAAGGCCAGAACACAGGAATTGAAGCAGGTTGCAGCTTCAGCTTCAGGTGTGTATGTTATTGAAAACTGTCTTTCAATAAACTCTACTTCCTGGGTATTGGATACCGGATCAGGATCTCATATCTGTAATTCTTTGCAGGCATTGAGAAACCGTAGGGTTTTGAAGGCAGGTGACATGACCCTCAGAGTTGCGAACGGAGCTAGCATGGATGCTAAAGCCGTGGGGGACTATCACCTGGGAATGTCAGATGGACATGTTTTGGTTTTGCGTAATTGCTTTTTTGTACCCAACGCAACTTGTAATATCATTTCTGTATCTTTAGTTTCTAAAGAAGGTTATGAATTTGCGTTTGTAAGTAATGTTGTAAACATTCACCTTAATCAAGTTCTGATTGGGTCAGGTACATTGAGTAATGGTATATACGTATTGAACCAACCACAGATTTTCAATGTCCAGAATACACACAAAAGAAAGTCTCCAGAAATAAACCAGACTTTCTTATGGCATTGTAGATTGGGTCACATCAATGAGAGAAGGTTGACGAAGTTACATACAGAAGGGTATTTGAATGCGTTCGAATATCAGTCATATGCCACTTGTCAATCCTGTCTCAAGGGAAAGATGACAAAGACTCCGTTTACTGGACATGGGGAAAGAGCGAGCGAGCTCTTGGGACTCGTACACAGTGACGTGTGCGGTCCAATGTCTACATATGCCCGAAGCGGACATTCTTACTTCATTACTTTTACGGATGACTTCTCAAGGTACGGTTATGTCTTCTTAATGAAACATAAGTCCGAGGCCTTTGGAAAATTCCAGGAGTATAAGAATGAAGTAGAGAAACAGACCGGCAAAAGTATTAAGATTCTAAGATCGGATCGAGGTGGAGAATACTTAAGTGCCGAGTTCCTGGACTATTTAAAAGAGAACGGAATTCTCTCTCAACTTACTCCTCCTTACACCCCGCAACATAACGGTGTATCGGAGAGACGGAACCGCACCCTATTGGATATGGTGCGGTCCATGATGAGTAACGCTGAGTTACCGCGATCATTCTGGGGGTATGCGCTAGAATCAGCTGCATACCTTTTGAACCGAGTTCCGACTAAGACTGTGCCTACCACCCCATATGAAATGTGGAGTGGGAAGAAACTATATCTTCAATATCTGAAGATCTGGGGATGTCCAGATTTTGTCAAAAAGCAGCATGCGGACAAACTCGAGGCACGCTCAGTGCTGTGCAAGTTTGTGGGATACCCAAAGAACACCAGGGGGTATCTTTTCTACTACGCAGAGGAACAAAAAGTCCTTGTTTCTCGCAATGCCCACTTTCTAGAACACCAGTTCTTGGAAAAGGAAATTAGTGGGAGCGCAGTAGAACTGGAAGAAGTTCCAGAACCACAGACTGTTACTGAAAGCTTAGTGGAACCAGAGGGTTCAACAGAACAGGACATTCCTACGCCGCTCCGCAGGAGTAGTAGGCAGTCTCATCCGCCCGAGAGATACTACGGTTTTCTCATAGACGGGGATAGAGAGGATTGCATCATAGATTATGATGAACCTACTAGCTTCCAGCAAGCCGTTCAGAGCGTTGACTCAGTGAAATGGCTGGATGCAATGCGGACCGAAATGGAGTCCATGTACACCAACAAGGTATGGACGTTGGACATTGCTCCAGACGGGATAAAACCCGTAGGATGCAAGTGGATCTTCAAAAGGAAGATTGGTGTAGATGGACAGGTTGAGACCTATAAAGCTAGGCTGGTAGCAAAGGGTTTCCGTCAAAGACCTGGATTGGACTATGACGAAACCTTTTCTCCAGTAGCCATGCTGAAATCCATTCGGATCCTTCTTGCCATCGCTGCCTTCCACGATTATGAGATCTGGCAAATGGACGTAAAGACAGCTTTTCTAAATGGAAATTTAGAGGAGTGTGTCTATATGGACCAGCCAGAGGGCTTCATTCAGAGTGGGAGCAGCGGAAAGGTGTGCAAGTTGCTTAAGTCCATCTATGGACTGAAGCAGGCATCGCGGAGTTGGAACATCTGCTTTGATGAGACGGTCAAAGAATTTGGCTTTATCAAAAATCCAGATGAACCATGCATCTACAGTAGATTTGTAGCGAGAACTGTAGTATTCCTCGTTTTATACGTGGATGACATTCTCTTAATAGGAAATGACATTCCTATGCTACAATCTGTCAAGGGGTTCTTGTCACACAGGTTCTCCATGAAAGACCTGGGTGATGCCTCATACATCCTGGGGATCCGGATCCATCGTGATAGATCCAAGAGGATATTGGGACTTTCTCAGTCCAGGTACATCGACACCATAGTGAAGAGATTCAGTATGGAAGATTCCAAGCGCGGTAACCTACCGGCTTGTCACGGGATCACCCTCTCTAAAGAGATGTCTCCCAAGACTGATTTGGAGAGGGATCGCATGTCTATTATACCCTACGCTTCTGCGGTAGGCTCTATAATGTATGCGATGTTGTGTACCAGACCGGATGTAGCTTATGCACTGAGTGTGGTAAGCCGGTATCAGTCAAACCCTGGGGAGAAACACTGGATAGCAGTAAAGAACATTCTCAAGTACCTGAGAAGGACTAAGGAGATGTTCTTGGTGTATGGCGGAAAAGACCTCCAGATCGAGGCCTTTGCTGACTCCAGCTTCCAGAGTGACAAGGATGATTCCAAGTCCATGTCGGGCTTTGTCTTTACCCTCAATGGAGGGGCGGTGTGTTGGAAGAGTTCCAAACAGGAAACCGTTGCAGACTCGACAATGGAAGCGGAATACATCGCTGCATCTGATGCCGCAAAAGAAGCTGTCTGGATGAGGAAGTTCTTGAAAGAACTTCAAGTGGTTCCGTCCATTGTTGATCCAATACCTTTGTATTGCGACAACAATGGGGCTATAGCTTTAGCGAAGGAACCCAGGTCCCATCAGAGATCCAGGCACATCTTGAGGCGGTATCACCTGATCAGGGAGATCGTGGATCGCAAGGAGATCGAGGTTCGGAGAGTTGCTTCAGAAGACAACACTGCAGATCCATTCACCAAGGCCCTGCCCCAGACTCAGTTCGAGCGGCTGATCGAGATGATAGGTCTTCGATACGCCAGTACATGGCCTTAGTGCAAGTGGGAGATTGTTAGTGTATATGCCCTAGAGGCCATTACTGTATCATACTAGTTTGTATATTACTTAATGGATGCTTGGGATATTCACCTTGTATATACAATCTTGCTCAAAATAGTAGTATGCTACTTGGTTTGTCTCTGCTTCAATGTGTACTTGTGTTTATTTTACTATATCACTTATACGCATTAGTGGAGCCCTTAGGATCTTTGCTTGATTACCAGCGTTGTGATGGCAGTCACACTAGTGGGGGCTGGGTAATCTATAAGCACATCCTTATACAGGTCCCTAGTCGCAGGACTATCGAGACAGGGCATCGATACTCCGGAGTAGACTAGCGTATGCGCTTCTCATCCCAGTGTGGGAGATGGTCTGTCCCACAGCCATCAGTACGTCGTACTGGAGATAGTATACGGGTGCTCGTTGGGTTACGAGTACACTGGACAGGACTCGTCGGGAACTGACAGGTTGGTATTATACCTATCGTCAGTCATCAGTTCCCCGGTGACATGAGTATAGCTTAGTCCGCTGACTTGACACTGACACTTCGCCTCGAGTGTGTTCCCACTGCACTTTGATCACTACCCTACCACGGCTCAAAGGAGTCGTGCAAACAGGTGGTGGTTGGGTGCAGTCCCGAAGCACTTGGAGGCAGTGACGGTTAGACAGGATTCGTCTCTCCCGGTATTGGGGGTTGACATCGCGCTGTGTCTAGGAGAGCCATTACACAAGTAGTCCCTGGCCAGGGCAAACGAGATATACTGGTAGGTCTCCAGTGTTATCTCAGGGTGTTTTGGACTTCGCTCCGGCACGACTTGTACCGCTATTGGGGGACTGACGTTTACCGCCCCCTAGGCCCGCCATGCGATGTATCAGACGAACAGACCGGACTGTACGGAGACTGTCACATTCAGACTCAGTAGGAGTACAGATGGGGTTTCACCTCGTCAGCCTTCTTGTCGACATCTACCTGGGGACCGTTACGCACAGCTAGTGCCGCTTGCGGTCTGTGGTTAAACCCACTGCCAGCGTAGTGTCGAGTCTTTAGAGTCCCACACAGAGGGTATTCGCCTATGGGCAAAACAGAGTAGAGGTCGCCTGGTTTTGCGACAGGGTCCGTTCTCATCCGCGCACTTGTGCACGTTTGGAGTCCGGACAGATATTACCAGCGGGCTCTGGTTTGAGCCGGATACTGGTATAGTTTTTGGGGTTGCTTTTATCTCTCAGTATTCATGTTCCTCGGAACAGGAATGCAGGTGTGTATGCACAGTTATTTGAGGAGGAGGAAGATGATTTTCATTAGGGTTTCGGAACGGGGTGCGTATGCACAGTTGACAGTCGTCTTTTTCCAAACCCTAATGGATTTGTATTATATCATTTAATAATATATAATAAAATGAAATTGTGTCATGGTTAGTTTTTTGTTGACTTGTTGACCATGGTTGACTTGTTGACCATGGTTGAACATTTGACAACCATCATTACAAATGCAAGATGCCTTTTCATTCTTGCTTTATTCATTTAATGCTTGTAATGATATTAGTCATTCTAAACTATCCATCAAACCTTTTTCATTTTGATTATTATTATTATTTGATTAAACCTTTTTCATTTTCATATGGTTGCAAAAGGAAAAAGGTGAGCTCATTCTATCATACTCACTCTCTCTCTTCACTTCATCTTCTTCTTCCTCTAGTCAAGAGAAACCTTCTCATGAGTTGAGAATCCTTCTCTTGAAAAACAAAAGCAAACCCTAGACACTCTCTACTCACTCTAGGATCAAGGGTCTAGCAAGCCGGCGATTCTAGTTCACTCCAAGTACGAGAAAGAGCCCAAAGGTCGAGCCTTCGAGGTGGATCCATCTTCGACGGGAGAAGGCGACAAAGGAGAACCATCAACCTCTACAAAGTTTGAAGACGAAGGAGTTCAAGTCTAGGTATAACCATCTTCATCCGAGTAGCTAAACTTCTTTAGCTAAGTTTGCTAGTTATAGTTTAGACAACGATCCCGACCTTGCATAGTCCATGTTGCCTCTTGCACTAAAAAGTTGATTTTTATACCGTTTCCGCCTCCCCGTAAGAACCGGGGGTCGCAACGTGGACTTACAATAGCTACATGTTTACCTTTATTTGATGTTATATTAGACTAGGAGAAATTAGGAACCGCATGATATTTATATTAACTTGTTTCAGTTAATTAGCAGCTTTTCCTTTATATGCTTACATTTCAGTTTTATGTTGCGTATATTATATTCATGGATTTTTGCATTGAGATATGGATTTTTCATGATGTTTTCTGGATTTGAGGACCGTGGTAGTTTCATGAAATTATGCATCATTTGAAAAACCCGGTTTCTCTTGATATGATATTTCAGCATCAACCATGAGATTTATCGGTTCTGATATATATACCCCATGCGAGGAGCGTCGTGGGCCGTATGAGGGTACATGGTGGGGCCCGGAGGTACCCCGAGGCAAGACGATTGAAGGACCTTACCGATTGAGCCTGGCAGGGAAACCATACCATCCGGGGACATTACCAATGACTCGGCGGTTATCGTGCGGATACCGACGGGAGTCATATGCGTATAGATACGTCGAGAGGCGAGGGTCAGAGCTAGGCACTCGAGCTTTCAGTATAGCGTATGATACGTACCTATCAGGGTGCCAGTCGTGGTGACAGCAACTGATAGATCAGCATTTCTGTGTCGATGTTCGACACATTGTTTTCATGATATTTTACTCCTAAGTATATATAACAGTTGAATTGGACGCTGTTATATATGCATATATATATATATATATATATTAGTGGAATGAGAGGCTAATATATATGTATACATATAAATTCATATACTTCACCATAATTATTCATGCGAATTTACTTAGGATGTAAGAGATTCACTTGATATTGGATTTAGGACATTTGAGATTCATTTGATATTGGATTCAGGATATTTGAGATTTACTTGATATTGGATACAGGATATTTATGAGATTGTTGATTATGTACATTCAGGATATATGAGATTTACTTGATATTGTACATTCAGGGTTGGTGAGACTTATATGATATGAGAGCCAATTTGGGGGTGGATTTGAGGAATTAGGATTTGGATTGTCTTAATGGATTTTGATCCTACCACGATGTCAGGATTCCGTGGAAATGACATGTTTTATTCCATAATTCACATTTATTGTTTATGCACTGCATCATGTATTAGTAGTACCTGATAGATTATCTTTCATGACTGTTGCATTTACATACCTTATTTATATGCATTTCTTCATGTGTTAGTTGTACCTGAAAGAGTACCTTTCATGACTGTTGCGTATATACATTGTCATATCATTTTTTTCATGTATTAGTAGTACCTGATATAGTACCTTACATGATTGTTTCATATAGACTGTCATATTATTATTGCTTTATGTATTAGTTGTACCTGCTAGTGTACTTTTCATGACTGTTGCATTCATATGACTTTTACTGCTTTTAGCTTATATATGTTATATTCGTGCTGTACGTGCATTCTTGCGATTACCTACATATGTTATTTACTATTCACGAGTTGGAAACTCACCCCCGTTGTGCCACAGTTTATTTTGCAGGTTGTTCCCCAGAGTAGTCGAGGCAGGCTATTTATCTATCTAATCATCTTTTGCTGCGGATACCGCATCGGCTCACAGTTTGCAGTTTTTCTTTAGGTGGGTTTTGTGCTTATTCATTGTTGTATTTTATATTCGTTGTATCCTTGTACTCTCCATCTACCATTATCTTGTATGACTTAGAGACTTTATGTGAGGACGATATTATATTATTTTGTGACTTGATGGTCTTTTATGCAGTTTTACTTCTATCGTCTTTTATTTCTTCGCTACGGCATTGTATATCTGTTGTGGTGGTTGTTTTCCGCCGTTTGGTGTGGATTTGCTCCCGTTGGGGATGCTTTACTTATATTTATGTTGTACTCATTTTTGGGGCTGGTTTTTACAAAGGAAGTGCTGCCAAAATTTTAAAAGAAGAAAAGTTGGTCTTTTAAAGAATTTGAGTTGAGATTTTCAAAGGTTTTAAAATTGTTCTTATTTCTTATTACTTTTGATAGTTTAGATTGCTGGGTTCTCGCCATACTTAAATTGCGTTACGCCTGTAGACGTTGCGTAGTTTAAGGGCCGTCACATGCCAATTTCGGGTCATGACAAAGTTGGTATCAGAGCTCTAGATTTTACCTTTCGGAGTGTAGGATGACCTTGGTATGATGGAGTAGGTAGCTTAAGCATAGTAACGTAGTGTGTGTATCTCCGCGGAATACTCACGATGCGCTACTCCGCCTAAAGTGACCTAAGTACAAATTGCTTTAAATTCCTTCCTTGATGATTCATATCCTTGTGATTCGATTTCCGTGTTCTTATCGAATCTTATTTCCATTTATAGCCTTTGCCGCCGATGACTATGGGGACTCAGAGTGATGCAGCGAGGGCCGAGGTCAGGATTGACTCGGGTGGGACGAGGACTGACCAGGATGGCGTGCTCGTTGCACAGGAGCAGATGGATCCGCCTTCGACATATCATCTCGCTAGGCTTGTGGCAGATATGCAGAACATGCGCAAGACGATGTGTTCAATGGTTGAGGGCATTCGAGCGCGGTGATAGGAGGTTTTCACTCTTGTTACCCAGTTGTTCCTTGCGGTCAGTACACAACATTCCATCACCTATATAGCACCAGCGGATGCAGCCCCAGTTGACGAGGCACGTCTTCCAGAGACCTTGGGAGTTCTGGAACCGTAGAGGACTCGTACCGGTGTACCAGCCCAGAGATAGAGGCCTAGTCGTCGAGACAGATTTCTTGACCGTCGCGGGATTAGCAGAGGCTTAGGACGAGGTCAGTCGTTCAGCTCTCATCCCCAGGAGGGTCAGCAGTCATCGCGTGGATGATTCTGGTGCGGGAGCCTTCATCACCTCATCAGGGATTGTTCCTTAGCACCGCGTCAGACTCGTGTTCGGAGAGGTCGTGTTCGCGGAGGATTCACTCAGAGTGGTCAGGTTGGCAGAGGATGAGTTCAGCCAGTTGCGGGTAGGGGGCAGACACCAGAGTTTGCTTCTACTCATCAGGACGCGCGGGCGTCCAATGCAGAGTTTTCAGGTATTCTAAATTCGTATGTTCTTTCGATGTACTTGTTTGTTTCACACTTTGTACCGTGGTTGGGGCGAGAGTCGTGTTAGCTAGATCAGCCGTTTGTTGTGTTAACTTCTGTCAGCGATTCTTTTTATGCGCGACACGTATTTCGGTCGTGTGCCAATCAGATAGGAGATAGAGATTTGTTTGTCATTTTGATCCTTCTAGAGATGTTGGATTTGACGTTCTCCTGGGCACATATTGGTTAGCTACGTGCTAGGCGTCTATGGACTGCCGTGAGAAAACAGTCAGGTTTTGTTTTTCCGGTGAGTCAGTTCTTGTTGTGCAGGGGGACAGTGGTGTCGCCTCTCACAGCTTGAGTTCAGCCTTTTTCGCTAGTCGGCTTTAGAGGAGAAGATGTCGAGGATTCTTGGCGTTCATTCGCGATACTGGAGCCACAGTGGGTTTGTTGGACCGGGTTCCTTCGTGCGAGAGTTTTCCGACGTTGTTCCAGATGAGCCGGCAGAGTGTAGGGAGCCTAAGGATCAGCGGCAGAGTTGTTTGTTGGGAGGCTTGTGCGTCTGAGTATTTCTCTTTGGGAGCTCTTATTCTGTTCGTCAAGGAGGGGGACGGCAGTTGAGGTTGTGTATCGACGGATCGTCAATTGAACCGGCTTATGGTGCGGATAGGTATCCGTTACCTCGCATTGACGATTTCTTCGCTCAGCTCCCGAGTGCGAGACTTTTTCTAAGTTGTTTGGGATCAGTTCATCATTGTTGCTGGTTTGGAGTGATGTCATTCCGAAGTCTTTTTTGTGCGCGCACGGGCAGTATGTGTTTTTGTGGTGTCGTTGGACTCACCAATGACCTAGCAGCATTCGTGGATGTGATGAACCAGATTTCTTCAGGCCGTTCCTCGACCAGTTTATTGTTGTGTTATTGATGACATTCTGGTCTATTCCAATGTGTCGTGAGGAACAGGAGCAACACTTGAGGATTTGCTTTGCAGACATTGGGAGAGCCCCAGCGGTTTGCTAAATTCTCGGAGTGATCCTTCAGGCTTGTTTGTATTGAATCCTAGGTCTTGTAGTTACGGGAGACGGTTTTCGTATGGTTCCTAGGAAGATCGAGGCCGTACAGCTTTGGCCCAGACTTGTGTGCAGGACGGAGGTCCGCAGATTTTGGGCTTAGCTGGTTTTTACCGCCTTTTCGTGCAGTATTACTAGTGTATCGCTGCACCGTTGACTGGACTGACCGGAAAGGAGGTTCTTTTTCTTTGGAATTAGGCATGCGTGCGGAGTTTTTAGCAGTTGAAGACTCGGTTGATAACTGCACCTGTTCTTTCTTGCTTGCTGGTTCGGGCGACTTCGTTGTTTTACTGTGATGTTTCGCGAGTGGGGCTCGATTTTGCGTTGATGTTGCACTATAGAGTTATCGCTTTTGCTTCCCGACAGTTGAAGGAAGTACGAGCAGGATATCCCACTCATATTCTGGAGATGGCCGCGGTGGTCGTCCATTGGAGATTTGGAGACACTACTTATTCGGAGAGTCGTGTCAGATTTTCACGGACCACCAGAGCTTAATGTACATCTTCCTGCAGCGGGTTTTGATTGTCGAGACTGTCATCTGCAGATTTACAGTTTTTGTGCGATCGTTGAGTACAGCTTAAGTTCGTCTCTACTGAGGTAACAACTTGCTCATGTTCGCGCCCGACCATTTTTCCTTAATCGCTTTCACGAGGCACAGTCGCCGATGCTCGTTTGTCAGAGATTCTTGAGCATACTCGGCTGGGTATTAATCCGGAGTCCTTGATTTGTGACAAGGGTGTGCTACGTTTAGGGACGCGTTTGTGTGTACCTGTTACTAATGGGTAAAGACGCGAAATCCTAGAGCAGGCACATTAGTCAACTCCCTGTATTTATTTAAGTTTCACCAACATTTGACGTGACTTGTGAGATAGTTACGGGAGGACCGGGATGAAGAGTGAAGTTACGGATTTCGTTTCATGGTGTCTGTTTTTGTTGTGAGCTAAGCTTGAGCATCTGAGACTGGCTGGAAAGTTGCAACTTTTAACCGTTCCTGAGTGGGAATGGGAGCAGATCTCCATGAATGTCGTTGTGGTGTCTACCCAGGTTTAGTCAGGGTATGACTCCATTTGGTGTTTGTTGCTTGGTTATACTCGGTTTGCTCAGTTGTTCTTTGTTAAGTTTGTGCGTTACATGGAGTTCCTTTATGGGTCGTATCTAATGAAGGCAACCTGTTCGCTTGCCGTTTTGGGCAGGAGCTTCAGGAAGCCTTAGGTACTGGTTGAGCTTTAGCTCCGTTTTTCCATCCGCGGGATGATGGTTTTGTGAGAGCGGGCTATACCAACTCTGGAGGATATGCTTGTGCGTACGTATTAGTTGTTATTGGCAGTTACGATTGTCACTTGCCATTGTTAGGATTCTCCTTCGATAGCAGTTATCAGGAGACATTCCAATTGGCAACCTTTAGGTTTGGTTTGATAGGTCGTGTCGATCTCCAGTCTGTTTTTCTGACTCTGCGTAAGTAGGTTTTTGGACCCCAACTAGTCTAGAGACTTCGGAGATGATCTAGTTGGTTCAGGTCAGGATGGGAACAGCCCAGTGCAGACAGAGGTCTTATGCCGACCGTGGAGGTCGCAGACTTCAGTGCGCAGTGGGAGATCATATATTCCTACGGATTTTCCGATGAATGACGTGTTGAGTTTTGGGAAGCTTATCCCAGGATTGTATGTCGTTTCGAGATCCTTAAAGCGAGTTAGTTCCGTTGCCTTTAATTTGGCACTTCCGCCCAGATTATTGAGTATTCACATCGTTTTCCTTGTGTCGATACTTCGAAAATGCCTTCATGACCTTTCTCACAGGATTCAGCACCAGACCATTTAGCTTGAACGCGATCTTTTCGTTCACCGGTAGCCAATTGTGTTAATGCCTTCATGAGGGTCTTTCTTGGGCGTAGCCGTATAGTGAGGTGATCACTTGGGTGGCTGCGAGTGAGATTTGAGAGTTTTGTAATCTTCTCTTTGAAGGTACGCTTAGTGAGAATTTTAAATTCGGTGATGAATTTTTACAAGGGGGGAGATTGTAACGCCTTAGATTTCGGATAGTGTTCGTTTTGACGTTAATGCGGGTTTACTGTAAAAATTTTACCGTAAAAAGTTTACCAATTCGGGTTCCTCATATTTTATAATATTTAATTAATAATTTATTATTATTTGTTATTGCATGCACGCACGTGTGCACGTTAATATGAGGGTTTGTTTTTGTGTTAATCTTGTTCTTAGCAACCATGGCAACTTAACCCTAATCTTATCCTTTGCTTTATCCTAATCCTTAGCCTAATCCTAGATATTTTGAGTGAGAAGAGAAGATATTTATTTTGGAAGTGAGGAGGTGGCATGGTGTGTGTGAATGCATTAATGGTGTTTTAATGCAAGGTATTCTTACCCCTTAACCTCATTTCCCTCTCTCTTTATCATTCACTCTCTCTCATTTCTCTATCTCTTTTCATTTCCCTCATTCCTCTCTCATTTCAACTGAACTCTTTCATTTCTTTCACAAAACCATATCAAATCCTTCACAAAACTCACAAAAATCACATCTTTTAGCATCTTTTGCCTCTTGGATGCCTTGGAGCTTGCAAAGCTTGGTGTCACGACCCAAAGTTTGGCCCGTGATCGGCACTTAACCACGTAACATCTATAGGCGTAACGCGAATAAGTGAACCGAAAACCCAGAAATCAAACCGGTAAAAGTATGGAATGTTTTAAGTTTTAAATGAAAACACTTACTAACATGTTAAGAAATCTAAGTAAACAATCACCAAGATAGCAATATACGACGCCGTAGCGAAGGTCAAGATCCACAAGTGGGAACATCAGATAGAATATACTGCAAGTACAGTCGGCTCACAACGAGCTCGACACCAGAATACAAATAATATACATCATCGTCCTCACACTGTCTCTAAGTCAAATACATACATGGTAGATAGAGAATACTAGATACAACAATATACATAACTGAAAGATAAACAGATACCGCACAAAACCCACCTATCAGCAAAAGAGCTAGTACACCAACTATGGGGGTATCTGTGTCCAAAGATGCAAAACGCAGCCTGCCGCGACTACTCCGAAGGGCAACCTGCAAACACTGTGGTACAACGGGGGTGAGTTGCCAACTCGTGAATAGAGATAATATATAAAGGTAATCGCGAGCATGCACGTACTGCGCTACTCTATCATATGCCAACAGATGATATCAATATGTGATAAGCAGTATGTGCAATAATCATGCAAGTGCGCTATCAGGTAATATAACTACAGGATGAGGTACAATAATAAATGCTGAGCATGGGCAATATAAAATCTACATGGAATGTCAACGTGGAATATATAATCGGTGTCCATCAATGCACCCAGATCCCCCAAATAGCTCAGGCGCCGGCACTCTCATCGGCCCTCTAATCCTGTAAATCTCTGAGAATCACGAGTGCCGAACATCGGCACCCAAATATCATAAGTACCCGTGTCCAGCATCGACACGCAAATCCTCATCCATCGGGCCCCGTCAGTCCGGGTGTGCCCACTGGCCCCGTCTGCGGTATCGGCCCTCGGCCCCGGCAGTACGGACATCCCGCATCCATCTATCGACTCTGGTCAGTATCCTCCGGATAACTGCCAGGTCCAACCAATCACCGGTAGGTAGTAGTCCCTCTGCCAGGGTCACCGTCTACTACACAGCGAAACCGTTCTCGCCCCGGGGTACCATACCGGGTCCACCATTTACCCGTAATCGGCCTCAACCAGCTCCTCGATTCGGGTTCACATATATCACTCTAGCACCGAGGAAACACATGGTGGACGCACCGAAATATCAAATCAAGGGAACCGGGTTTTTAAATGATTACATATTTGAAATAGCCACGGTTCCCAAATCCAGAAATCACATGTAATCCAAACCAATATGCAAGTCAATGTGAGGTGATATGTGCATCAAGTATGAATATTATGTCTAGTCACATAAAAGATGAGCTACAGCATAATGATCATGGAAATTCTACAGTGTGAGTGTCATGGCAATTACTAACGGTGTGTGGGTAACATGCAGGATAGTGCTCGTGTAACATGGACCGTTAGTAATGGTGCGGTGTTCTATCAATTCTAGTTTTTATCCATATAGCAGGGAATGCAGTATGCATTAAATAGTAGCCATGAACAGTTAATGTATGTAAATATAGCTATAAGGTCCTGTCAGCCCTGACGTAGAACGTCATGCGGGCGATATCCCCGTAAATGTTAAATCTACTCACCATAGACTCTCGCTAGGTATAGCCAACGACTTGTTTCCCCTTCTGCGCGGCGTCCACCGTACTCGCCTGCGAACCTAGAATTACACAATATATCACACATAAGCTTGAAGTCACACAAACACGACATTAAAGCCGAACTAGTAACTCGTGTCGTGAACCAAGCGCGCGTGTGCGCGATACGCTAAAACGTGTGATTACGCGCCTGAAGCCACTCCGACGCGTCGCGATACGTAGAAACCCAAACCCATACACACGTATCACGCGTGTTGCGAAGATTAAAATACGGGAAAATAGGTTTTCACCTCCAGATTTTGATACATAAATGATATTGTAAAATTATATACACCAAAATACTACACATAACAGCAGACTCCTGTGTCCCAAACCCCAAACCCCAACTCACTCATCTGGCCGCAAATTGCGGCCAGAAAGAATATTCCGGCGGCCTGGGTAGGTGGGTGGGCTCCCAGGTTTGGTGTGTGCACTCTATACCCCCCATACATGCTACAGTAATATCTAGTTTTGCTCTGAGACATCTCGGGTAGTAGCAGATACTACAGAGCCTTAAATCAAGTTAAAATCCACACTTTTTGCACTAAAAAGGAACTTTATGGTATTCCTGTGCAAACTGAAACAAACCTGGCCTAAAATAGCTCTAATAAAACATAATAGAGCTAACCAAACAAACAAAACCCTAATCTAACATGGGAATCACAAATATCCTTTAATATCACTAAAAATGCACAAAAATGAGATTTTTGCTAAAGAATACTACAAGTTTAAGGAAAAGGAGTGCTAACATGAGTTAATACCTTCTAAAAACCTTGTAAAACACCAAAAGTCCCAGCTCTTCCCTCAAGTGTGCAGATTTGCCTTCAAACACCCCAAAAAGCCCCTTTTCCCATGGTTTTGTGAAGGAAAAGTGTTGATTTGTATAGGGTTTTGTTTGGGGATCAAAGGAAAATGAAAAGAAGAAGAGATGAAGAAAATGATAGGGTTTTTCTGCTGGAAGCTGCAGAATTCAGAAGTGAGGAGAAGAGAGAGAAGGTCAACAAAAGTCCAATTCTTACCTAACACCCATACCTCATTTTTTTATTAGGATTTGCATTTTTTTTAAAAAAGGTTTTAGCTTGATTAAAGTGATGAAAATAAAGTGAACCATGCAAGAAAAGAATTGTCTAACACTTTAAACCTAGGTCTCAAAAATGGGTAAGTGTGCAAGTGTACACTACAAAGGAAAATTTTCCAATTTTCTAACACGACTAAAATAACTAATAATCCTATGTACACATATATAATAACACGTACAATTACTAATTATCACAAAAAACATTCTAACGGAAATTCAAAGTGTTACAATCTACCCCCCTTAAAGAAATTCGGTCCCCGAATTTAAAAATCTAACTATACGCACCTTCAAAAAGATGGGGATACCTCTTCCTCATCTCGCTCTCGGTCTCCCAAGTGACCTCCTCGCCGCTCTGGCCACACCAAAGTACCTTGACGGACGGTATCTCTTTCGACCTCAATTTCTTCACTTGTCGATCTAAGATCATCACCGGCTGCTCTGCATAGGAAAGGTCGCGCTAAAGTTGGATCGTCGGGTGCTGAATCGCATGCGAAGGATCATGAAGATATTTGCGGAGCATCGAAACGTGAAATACGGGGTGCACGTCTAGAAAACTGGGCGGAAGGGCTAATCGATACGCAACCGCACCAACACGCTCGAGGATCTCGAAGGGGCCCACATATCTGGGACTAAGCTTCCCCTTCTTCCCAAACCTCATCACGCCTTTCATTGGGGAGACCCTCAAGAAAACATGATCACCAACAGAAAACTCAAGTCTGCGCCGACGACGGTCCGCATAAGATCTCTGCCTACTCTGGGCTGCTCTCATCCTATCGCGAATCAACTGGATCTTCGCGGTCGTCTCCTCCACAATCTGCGGCCCTAAGATACTGCTCTCTCTGAGCTCCGACCAACAGGTGGGCGATCTGCATCTACTCCCATAAAGTGCCTCAAACGGTGCCATCTGAATGGTCTCCTGATAGCTGTTGTTGTAGGAGAACTCTACTAAGGGCAAATGATGATCCCAGCTACCTCCGAAGTCTAATACGCATGCTCTGAGCATGTCCTCGAGAGTCTGAATAGTCCGCTTTGACTGTCCGTCGGTCTGCGGATGGAATGCTGTGCTGAAACACAAGCGAGTGCCCAAAGCCTCCTGAAGCCTCTGCAATAGCCGGCTGGTAAACTGGGTGCCTCTATCGGACACGATACATGTCGGAACTCCGTGCAGCCGTACAATCTCGTCAACGTAAATCTGGGCATATTGAGCAAATCCGAAAGTCGTCTTCACCGGTAGGAAGTGAGCAGCTTTCGTCAAACGATCCACGATCACCCAGATGGAGTCATACCCTCGACTAGTCCTGGGTTGACCCACAATGAAGTCCATAGATATCTGTTCCTATTTCCACTCCGGAATGGTTAACGGCTGTAGCTCTCCCACAGGCCTCTGGTGCTCAGCCTTGACTTGCTGACAAGTCAGGCATCTTGACACAAAATCTGCGATGTCTCTCTTCATTCTATCCCACCAGTAAACACCTCTCAAGTCATGGTACATCTTGGTGGAACCGGGATGAACACTATATACCGATCGATGTGCCTCCTCAAGAATCTCGCGCCGCAATCCCTCAGCATCTGGTACGCACAGTCTAGTCCTAAATCGTAATATCCCCTGATCATCGATCATGAACTCGGAAAATCTGCCATGTCCCATCTGTGTCCTGATCTCTGAACAGCGGTCATCACTGTGCTGTGCCTCATGTATACGGTCAAGCAACTGTGGGCGTGCACGAACATGCGCAATCTGTCCCCCGATCGGCGTAAACTCGAACTGTACACGGCTGTCGCATAAGATCTGCCAATCTGCCGACGACTGCCTCTGCACTGCGCTCAGACAAGATAGACTACCCCGGGCCACCTGCTCAAAGCATCCGCCACTACATTCGCCCTGCCCGGGTGATACAAGATCTCACAATCGTAGTCCTTTACTAACTCCATCCATCGGCGCTGTCTAAGATTCAGGTCTCGCTGCTGGAATATATACTTTAAGCTCTTATGGTCAGTGAATATCTAGCACGACTCTCCATACAGATATTGTCGCCAGATCTTAAGTGCAAAGACCACTGCAGCCATCTCTAAATCATGAGTGGGGTAATTCTGTTCATGTTTCTTTAATTACCGCGAAGCATACACGATCACCCTGTCATGCTGCATCAAAACGCACCCTAGCCCTACTCGTGAAGCATCACAGTAGACCACAAATCCGCCTGATCCTGAAGGCAATGATAGCACTGGTGTCGTAGTCAGTAGAGCCCGTAGCTGCTGGAAAATGTGCTCACACTCCTCCGTCCAATCGAAGCGAACTCCCTTCCGGGTCAACCCGGTCAAAGGTGTAGCAATGCGAGAGAAGTCCTGCACGAATCGCCTGTAATAGCCTGCCAGCCCTAGAAAGCTGCGAACCTTCGTCACTGACGTGGGTCTAGGCCAACTCCGAACTGCCTCGATCTTCCTTGGGTCTACACATATACCATCTCATGTAATCACGTGCCCCAAGAAGTCTACGTTGTCTAGCCAGAAAGCACACTTTGAGAATTTGGCGAAAATCTGATGCTCCCTCAAGGTCTGCAGTGTAATCCGCAGGTGCTGCTTGTGCTCCTCTCTACTCCGAGAATACACCAAGATATCGTCAATGAACACTATGATGAACAGATCAAGATACGGCCGGAAAATGCGGTTCATCAAGTCCGTAAATGCTGCTGGTGCGTTGGTGAGTCTGAACGACATCACCAAAAACTCATAATGGCCATAGAGCGTGCGGAAAGCTGTCCTAGAAATGTCCTCCTGTCGAACCCGCAGCTGATGGTAGCCTGATCGCAAATCGATCCTCGAAAAGTATCCTGCCCCCTGAAGCTGGTCGAACAAATCGTTGATGCGTGGCAAAGGATACCTGTTCCGCACTGTCACCCTATTCAGCTGGCGGTAGTCAATACACAGACGCAAACTGCAGTCCTTCTTCTTGACGAACAGGACTGGAGCACCCCAAGGTCAAACACTAGGTCGAATAAGTCCCTTATCCAGCAAATCTTGCAACTGACCCTTCAATTCTCTAAGTTCCGCCGGGGCCATCCGATAAGGTGGTACAGAAATAGGCCCCATGCCAGGAACCAAATCAATACAGAAAGAAATATCACGCTCTGGCGGTAGCCCAGGAAGCTCGTCGGGGAACACATCAGGGAACTCGCTAACAACCGGAACCTGATCCACCGGAACCTCTGTAGCTCTAGTATCGCAAACATAGGCGAGAAATCCCTGACATCCCATCCTCAAAAGCTGTCCAGCGCGAAAAGAAGAAATCACACTGTGAGGGGTAACACCACGGTCCCCCAACACAACAACAACCGACTCGCCGGGAAAACAAAATCGAAATGTCTTCTCGCGGCAATCAACAGAAGCATAGCACGTGGCTAACCAATCCATGCCCAAAAGAACGTCGAAGACCAACATCTCAAGAAGGATCAAGTCGACAGGCAACTCTCTCTCGCCAATATGGACGGTACAGGATCGGAATACATGCCTAGCAACAAACGACTCTCCCACAGGAGTAGTCACAACAAGCGGCTGGTCAAGCAAACCGGACTCTCTACCCAAACTCGGCACAAAGTGTGTGGATACGTACGAGTGCGTGGATCCGGGATCGAATAACACGTGTGCACCAACAGAACATACTAGAAGGATACCTGAGACCACCGCATTGGACGCCTGCGCGTCCTGATGCGTCAAAGCAAAAACTCGCGCCTGTCCTCCACCTGCGACTGACTGTCCCCTACCAGCCGCTTGCTACCCTCTGCCTCGGTCACCTCGTCCTCTATGAACAAATCCTCCATCACCACGACCTCTCGGTGCATGCGTCTGACGTGGAGTAACAGTAGGTACTATCGGCAATGCTGTCTGGGGTGGTGAAGGTGGTAATGTGACATGCGGTGCTGCCGCCTCACTCGGGGGTAACTCCGGACAATCTCGCACACGATGATAAGAGCTCCCGCAACGGTAACATCCCGATGATGGTCGCTGACCCTCCTGGGGATAGGAGCTAAACAATCGGCCACGCCTCGAATCTCTGCCACCTGCAAGGTGCCTGTCACGACGCCGAAAAGGTTGTCTCTGCACTGATGTATCCGCACGAACTTTCTTCGGCTCTGGGACTGCCGAAGTCTCAACAAGGCCCTCCTCTATCAATAAGGCTGCATCTACAGCTGCTGCATATGTCTCGTAGTGCTGCGCGCTAATCGTAAGGAACAGTGGTGTGAGCAAGCCTCGGACAAATCTCTTAACTCGCATCTCCTCGGTAGCCACTAAGTACGGAGTATAAACGGATAGCTCGGTGAACAGCACATCATACTCTGCCACTGACATCTCCGGAGTCTGGTGTAAGGACTCGAACCTGCGTGCTCTAGCATCTCTGACACTAAGGGGAAGAAAGCGGGCAAGGAATAGCGCCACGAACTCTGTCCAGGTCATAGGAGGAAGACCTGCTGCTCTACCCTTCTCGACTGATTCGCACCATTTCTGCGCAAGACCTTCTAGGCGAAAGCTCGCGAACTCAACCCATCTCGCATCTGCGCATCTAAGTGAACGACATATCCGCGCCATCCTATCAAAGAAAGACTGTGGGTCCTTGGCCACATCGGTGCCTGTGAAGACCGGAGGCTTCAGCCTCATAAACTCTGACAGCGATATTGTAATAACCTCTGTAGTCGCAGGTGCAACTGCCTGCACTGTGGGTACCACCGCGGTCTCTACAACGGGTGGAACTACCTCTGGTCGCTGCACTCGAAGTATCTCAACTAGAGATCCCATCATCTGGCGCATCTCCTGCATACTGGATCTCACCGTCTGGTGCATCTCCTGCACACCAGCCCCTAACATAGCAATCTGATCTGTCACGGCAGGAAGAGCCTGCTCGGGCACAACCGGTGTACTACCTGGATCAGTCCTCGTCTCGGACGAGTCAACTCGAACCTCGGCCCTCGCGGCCGCTCTCTGCGCCCTCGTACTCTTTGGCGGCATAATGGTTGAAAGGAACAATAGGATTCGATAAGGATACGGAAATCGAATCGCAAGAATGCATAGACTCAAGAAGGAATTTAAATCAATAAGTCCTAAGGTCGCGTAGGCGGAGTACCGAATCGTGAGTATGCAGCGGAACATACACACGCTACGCTACCTTGCTGCAGCTTCCTACTCCATCATACCAGGGTCATCCTGCACTCCGAAAGTTAAAACCTACGCTCTGATACCAACTTTGTCACGACCCAAAGTTTGGCCCATAACCGGCACTTAACCACGTAACGTCTATAGGCGTAACGCGACTAAGTGAACCGAAAACCAGGAAATAAAACCAGTAAAAGTATGGAATATTTTAAGTTTTAAATGAAAACACTTACTAACATGTTAAGAAATCTAAGTAAACAATCACCAAGATAGCAATATACGACGCCGTATCGAAGGTCAAGATCCACAAGTGGGAACATCACAGATAGAATAAACTGCAAGTACAGTCGGCTCACAACGAGCTCGACACCAGAATACAAATAATATACATCATCGTCCTTACACTGTCTCTAAGTCAAATACATACATGGTAGATGGAGAATACTAGATACAATAATTTACATAATTGAAAAATAAACAGATACCGTACAAAACCCACCTATCAGCAAAAGTGCTAGTACACCAACTATGGGGGTATCTGAGTCGAAAGATGCAAAACGCAGCGTGCCGCGACTACTCCGAAGGGCGATCTGCAAACACTGTGGCACAACAGGGGTGAGTTGCCAACTCGTGAATATAGATAACATATAAAGGTAATCGCGAGCATGCACGTACTGCGCTACTCTATCATATGCCAACAGATGATATCAATATGTGATAAGCAGTATGTGCAATAATCATGCAAGTGCTCTATGAGGTAATATAACTACAGGATGAGGTACAATAATAAATGCTGAGCATGGGCAATATAACATATACACGGAATGCCAACGTGGAATATATAATCGGTGTCCATCAATGCACCCAGATCCCCTAAATAGCTCAGGCGCCGGCACTCTCATCGGCCTTCTAATCCTGTAAATCTCTGAGAATCACGAGTGCCCAACATCGGCACCCAAATATCATAAGTAATCGTGTCCAACATCGACACGCAAATCTTCATCCATCGGGCCCCGTCAGTCCGGGTCAGCCCACGGGACCCGTCTGCGGTATCGGCCCTCGGCCCCGGCAGTACGGATCATCCCGCAGCCATCTATCGACTCTGGTCAGTATCCTCCGGATAACTGCCAGGTCCAACCAATCACCGGTAGGTAGTAGTCCCTCTGCCATGCTCACCGTCTACTACACAGCGAAACCGTTCTCGCCCCGGGGTACCATACCGGGTCCACCATGTACCCGTAATCGGCCTCAACCAGCTCCTCGATTCGGGTTCACATATATCACTCTAGCAACGAGGAAACACATGGTGGACGCACCGAAATATCATATCAAGGGAACCGGGTTATTAAATGATTACAAATTTTAAATAGCCACGGTTCCTAATGTTAGTTATATGTATGCCCTAGAGGCCATTACTGTACATATGATGTATATTGTAGTGGATGCTTGGACATATATAGGGAGGACTTTCTTGCTCGACATGATAGTATGCTATCTGGTTACTCTTTACCTTAACGTGTATACTGATTGTCTCTCTGTTACATGTTGGTAAACCCCTTAGGATGTGTACTTGACTACCTGGACTATGATGCGGATCATACTAGTGGGGACATGGTAGTCCATAAGTACATCCTTCAAGGTCCCTAGTCGTGGGTGTATCGAGATGGGGCATCGATATACCAGAGTAGACTAGCATATACCTTCTCGACCCATACAGATGGTCGATGGATGATCCCATATCCATTGGTGTTTGACATCAGAGATTATATACGGGTGCTCAGTGGAGACTGGGTACACTGGACGGACTCCCCGAGAACTCCCAGATGGTTTTATACCTCACGTCAGATGGCAGTTCTCTGGTGACACTGGTACAGGTTAGTCTGTAGACCCGAGATCGTCATAGAGTCTTGTGTGATTCCCATTGTGCTTTGATTTCCACCTTACCACGTCCAAGAGGGCGTGCAAAACGGTGCCTTTTGGGTACAGTCCCAAATCACATGGAGGCAATGAGCGATAGGAGGGGATTCGTCTCTCCCGGTATAGAGAGTTGATGTTGCACTGTGTTCGATTGGCTATAACCGGAAATCCCTGGACAGGGTTGCTAAGATTTACTGGTAAGTGTTACCAGTAGTTTCTCTAACTGTTATAGACCTAATATCGACACGACTTATCGAGTTATTGGGGTCTGACGTTTACCACCCCTAGGCGAGATATGCGACATATCAGACGATCAGACCAGACTGTACGGTAAGTGTTACTGGTTGGATTCACAGGAGTGTGAGCGGGCTTGCTCGTCGATCTTCTGATCCCTCAATACCCGGGTGGCCGTTACGTTTAGCAGACCGCTTGCGGCTTGTGGGTGTTTGATATGATCATTACCTGCTGCCGGCGTATTGACGAGTCTTTAGAGTCCTACACAGAGGTTTCCTGGCTCAAGCGAAATGAAATAGGAGCGCATATGAGATATGTGCGGTACCGAGAATAATGCGTTTATGTGATACCGTATTCCATTCTCGCGATGAATGTATCGATTGGTTGTATGCGATATAACCTAGTTATCGATTCAAGGATTGATTCGATAAGCCGATACATTGGATATTAGTCGGTTATATGAGATATGACCGGATCGTTAAATCAAGTGTTGATTTAATGATTTAATGCATAATTATATATTTGATATATTACTTTGCATTAACTAGTATTGGTTCACATTAAATGGATTTTCTCACTTGATGAGCACATTGTATATGTGATATACTTTTGTACATTTGATTGTATCATGTTTGATGATACATGATAGTTTGGGTGTATGTTAAGATTAAACCATGGTTAGGGTTTTGATTTTATTTACTTATTCATTTATTTATTTATTTATTCATCTTTGAAGGATAAATAGAATGGAGGCTTATTTTGTTTCTTTCATGATGCTTCATGAAGTGTTGAAAGCTTGACCATTTTGTTTGTTGACTTAACCCTAACCATTCAACCTAAATATAGTTTATTCTCTACACCTAACTATGGTTGCCATTATGTTAAGTATCATATTATTTCTTATTTTAGAAATACTTATCATATTCTTTCTTCTTCTTCTTCTTCATAAACAAGAAGAAAAGCTTGCCTCCATCAATGGCAACTTGAGAAAAAGAGTGAGAAATCCAATTCTAAAGTGAACCCACTTCCTATTTCTTCATGCTCTACCACTTTCCATGTAGTATAGGGTGTTTTCTTCACATGTTTCTTGACTTGTTGAAGTTGGAGCTTGATCTTGTGTTTCCTCGATGTAGATCATCTTCGGCATCGAAGTCGACGACCTAGCCCGCCCATTTCTCCGATGAAGCCGACGCTAGAGCCCGAGATCCGATGATCGCAGCAAGAGGACTTCATCACGGAGCTATGGAGGTGGAGGACCGGATCTACAAAGGTTGTATTTTCGGTTTACTCTTAGTTAAGTTGTTAACTAGTTGCTTGTTTCGTCTAAATTCTAGTTAATGATCCGTATTAGGGTTTGTGGGCAGAAGAAAAATTTGAATTTGGCATGGTTGATTCCTTGTGAAACCTCATTAGTGTGCTTAGGAACCCTACAGTGGTATCAGAGCATAGCTAGAGCCTTAGGCGATGCGTAGACGGAGTTAGAAGTCCGATCGAACCGAAATACTAATCCAAATTTGCTCTCTGTATATTTTTTGAAATCGGGGATTTTTGAAATTTAAAAGTATTCAGAAAAATCAGCAGGAATTTGTAGGAATTACTATGAAATTCGAGCGGCCGAATCCATCAATCCGCCGCGGTTCCGCGGCACGAGCATGGCTTGTGCGGCGGTTCCGCGACCGTACGGTCGCCTCTCCCATTATTTTTGGCACAATAATTTCTATATTTGGGTGCTGGAGTTTCTGGGAATTTTTAAATCTTACTCAAGAGTTGAGTATTCTGGGTTGTATTAGGGACTCCGTGTTTCGATCGGGAAGTTTAACTTCGTCTGTGTTTTTCCGGATAATTTTAGAATATGTTGAAAAGTTCGACCAGATATAAATACCCACTTTTTCTCCTGTCGGAAAATTTCCAAGTGTTGGATCTTTCCGTGGTTTAATAACGTTCTAAGTAGTGCAAGTAACGCGATGGGCCCTCTAGAAGACAACAAACCTTAACTCGATTATGTGACCGTCTTGAACTGCCCTTTGAACCTTCGGGTTTGGGGCTGTACGGCGTGCCACATGTGAGGCGTTGGCTTGACCCTTCTACGGCTGGACCGTTGGTACTGAGGCATGAATTGGATGTTTTTAAACTTGTTTCATGTGTTGATCTGTTTCGGGAAAACTTAGGTGTTTGACTGTTCGATCAGAAAGTTTAACATTTTCTAATTATCTGGAATGGGATACAATAATTGGAATTCACAAGTAGTTATGAGATAACTGAATGAATGTTATAAACATAGCAGTTTAGTCTCACTTGATCGGTTGCCACGGAATTTTGATGTGATCAAAAGTCCGTCGCAATCACGTAGCGTACGCGGATACTCGCCGTGTAAACTTAATAGACAGCTACACCCCATAGCCCCGACCAAGTGACTGTAGGAGAACCCCGTTGCCGAAAGCATCTGTTCGGGTGCTCGCGGTAGCGGTGTTCCTCCTTGGTGCACTTCGTCGATGGCATCGGGGGTGCGGTCGCCTACTAAAGTTTGCGACGAGCATTCGATTAGTTTTTCGGGAATCTTGTTGAATTGCCCGACTTGATATTGAAAAGTGTTTTCGATAATGTGACTAAAATGCGGGGTTTATAATCGTTAGGCATGTGATGTCTAAGGAATTCATTATTTTAGGCATGCGATGTCTAAGGAGGTTGCGGATTCCAACTGTTGTAGTTTTACATTTTTTTCCTGTGACCGTAAGTGTAATATGTGATATCGCTGGTTTCGTTGCTATATGTCAACGACAATTGGGATACGCATGTTTACTTACGTTGATGACATGTGATGTTATGTGTTGCTGGATATGTTATATTGGATCATCGTGTTTGAATAGCCGGGGTTTTTTTTATGTGAGATGAGTGTTTTTCATTTTCATTCATGTAAAAACTTGTATGTAATATTCTTTTATTGCGGCACTTCCAGGTTGCGGAAGATGTCACCGTTTGCATATTATTTACTTTTCCGCACTAGGATAGACCCAAGGAGGAGGGCACAAGTAACCGGGTTCTAGAGTCCAGTGGGAGACCAACTAGAGGAGTCGAGTCCGGGTCTCCTAACTCTAGAATTGGAAGGGTTGCTTGCCGCTCTCGTAGGGGTCTCGGGGTGTGAGTTCGGCTATTCATCGCGACCGTGGATTCCGTGTTTTATACTGGCTCGTATTGAAAACACGGACGTCCTAGTATATCCAATATTTCATATGATATTCTTCTGCTGCGATATCTGTGATGTGATCATGTGATGTTCTGTGATAGATACTGTACATAGTATATATAATATATTATATAGACGTTACTTATGTTTTACACCCGCGCTAGCCCTGCCCCGCTCTGTCATTAGTTGCCTAACCTAACGGTGCACGAGGGGACATCGAGGCGAATGCGGATGGCATAAGTGTACGTCGTATTTATCTGTGTTGTTTAGGTAATTTAAATGATGGGACTTCATTAATGTGATTAATGAAAGAAAAAGAAACCTAAAGATGTTGTGGAATCGAATTTTAAAAATAAAACAGGTAGCTACAGTTCTTGCTTTGCATCGCGGTGTTCCTTATAAGAACATCCTGCACCTTATTCGATAAGGAAAGGACCGAGATCCCTTCACCGGGAGTGACTCCTTTAGCAATAAGTGGTAGATGCTACACACTCGGTTTGTTTTTTGATTGCTTCTATAGTTTCTTCTTTGCACAGTGATATATATGATATATCCCGCACCTCATTCGACGAGGAAAGGACCGACGATCCCTTCACCGGGAGTGACTCCTTTAACAAAACTAGAAAAGCCTCAAAAACACTCCATTTCAAAATTCATTCGATCCTACAACGATATCAAGTTCATTACGCAATAGGTTTTCAGAAAAACCTGTCGTAGCCCTCCGTCATTTCAGATAAGTACTAGTTAGTATTCGTGCTGCGGTTGTTTGGCCTTCGTCAAGACGTAGTGTACGGTAGATAACTAGTGCTTATCTGCTTGCATATGATGCGATTGGATTAGGGTATTCGTACGGCGTTGTTTGGCCTCCGTCAAGGGTCATGCGGGTGGGTTTAATTCAATCAGGAAATTACAGGTTGAACTTGACTAGCGGACTATGGGTTGTTTGGCCTCCATCAAGGTCATAGGACGCTAAGGGCAAAATATTATCGGGAATTTCAAGTGTTGAAATTTGCAATGAGATTGCATACCTTCTATGTGATAGTTGGATCCCGATACCCACTGCGAGTAATTTTTACTCCTGGGAGAGTTTTATACATTACAATTAGCCGATCAAGTAGGTGTCTAGAAAGGTGTCAACGGGGTTATGCCTCTGGGAAAACGAGGTTTACATTAATTAGGTCCGTGCGAAAGAACGGGGAACCTCCCTCAAAGTACCGACACTGGCCTGGCTGAAAGATTGGCGAACTTGTAGCTTGTAATTAATCCCGGCTAGTCTTTCCTTTTAGGGTTTGAAGGAAGATTTGATAAAAACAGTGGGAGCCATCCTGATTAGATAAAATAATAACCAATCTAATCTTGCAAGAGCATACGCTGAGTGTTTTCTTCTCTCTCTCTCCTGGTAGCGACCATATCACGCCTTAATCAAGATAATAATACGGAATATTGACCGAACCCGCTTGTTATACTGAGATGGGGAACGTTGGTCCCGCTCCAACTTATAATCGTTATAAGACAGAGCAGGAAATAGGGGAATACCAGAATTCCCGTGCCGCCCAAACGAAAAGAGTGCATGTTGATGCATTATCTTCGGGTGTGTTTATTATACAGAACTGTTTCTCAGTATTCTTTACGTCCTGAATATGAGATACCGGATCAGGATCCCGTATATGTAATTTGTTACATGGGCTATAGATAGGTAAAGAACTGAGAACGGGTGATAGGTTTCAGGCAGAAAACGGGGCATGTGTTGCAGCCTAGTCTGTTGGTCACTGTCACCCTGTATTACAAATACATTGATGATGAACGAATATTATTAGATACCGAACCTGATGTACAAAATCATATCAGTCTCTTTATAAGTAAAGAAATGATAAAATTTTGTATTGTTGGATAATGTTTTGAACTTTTCCTATATCAAAAGTTGATCGGTTCAGGAACGTTATCTAAAAGCATTGATGTTCTAAATCAATATACTGTTCTTAGTATATAGAACACACACAAGAGGAAGAGTTCAGAAATGAACGGATCCTTCTTGAGGTATTGTAGACTAGGTCATATCAATGCGACCCGACTAGCTTGAGTTATATAAAGATGCATATTTAAATTAGTTTGAATTTACATCTTGTGAAACTTGCCAGTCATGTCACAGAGATAAGATGACCATAGCTTCGTTTACAGGAAACAGAGAAAGAGTTAGTGAACTCTTAGGATGATACATGTTGATGTATGTAGGCCCCCTGTCTACACATGCCAAGACCGGTTCTTTGTACTTCATTACATTCTCTGATAATCTCTCGAGATTCAGACCTATGTTCATGTTGAAACACAAGTCCAAACCTTTTGAGATATTCATAGAATATAAGTTAGAGGTAGACAACCAAAATACGGGTAAAAGTATTATTTCCTTTGATGTGATCAAGGAGGAGAATACTTGAGCACGGAACTCCTGGACTATTTTAAGAAGAATGAGATTCTCTCTCAGTATTACTCTTCTGAATACACCACAGCACAACGGTGTATCAGGGCGGAGCAATAACACCCTATATGATATGGTGTGCTCTATGATGAGTATTACTGAGTTACCTATTTCCTTTAGGGAGTTACGCACTTATGAAGTTGCATACCTATTGAATAGGATTCCGATCAAATCAGATACCTACCATTTCATATGTGATATGGAAAGGGAAGAGCCCATATCTTATGTTTGTTAAGATTTGGGGTTGTCCAGCCTATGTCTGAAAAGAAAAATCCGGACAAGCTCGAGGCAAGATCTGTTATGTAGAACTAGAAATGTTCCAACTATACAAACTGCAGCTGATGATTTGGTAGGACCGAAGGATTCAATTGTTACCAACGAACCTCAGCCTCTCCGCCGATCTAGTAGGGTTCCTCACCCACCTGAGAGATACATTGGTTTCTCTATGACAGTGGGAGCGAAGATTGCATCATGAGATGATGAACCAACTAGTTTCGAGCTGGCCATCTGGAGTGAGACTCTGTAAGAATGGCTGGATGTTTATCGATCTGAGATGGAATCCTTATACACCAACAAAGTATGGACTTTGGTTGCTATATCTGAAGGGTTAAATCCCCATCAGGAGCAAGTATATCTTGAGAAGATTACTTGGTGTAGATGGAAAAGTTGAGACTTTCAAAGCTAGACTTGTTAAAGGTTTTCGTCATCGACCAGGCGTGGATAATGATGAAACCTTTTTTCAGTGGCTATGCTTAAGTCTATCTAGATCCTACTTGCCACGGCTACTTACCATGACTATGATATCTGGTGGTTGGGTGCCATGACTTCTTTTCTAAATAATGATTTAGAAGAGAACGTCTATAAGAACACAGCCAGTGGGCTTCGTAAATAGTGGGAGCAGCGGAAACGCGTGCAAGATGTTTTATGTGATAAAGCAGGCATCGCGGAGTTGGAACGTCTGTTTTGATGTAGTAGTCAAAGAGTTTGACTTCATCAAAATGGTAGATGAACCTTGTATATACAAAAAGGTAGTAGGGAGTATGGTGGTGATCCTCGTAGAGTACGTGGATGACATACTCTTGATAAGAAAGGAGTTTCCTATGCTACGCTCGGTCAATCTCCGCTTATCACATAAATTCTCTATGTAGGATCAAAGTGATACCTCCTAAATCCTGAGTCTTCATCTATGAGATAGATGTTATTTTGGGTGTTAGAATACTCACTAGCTGTAGTGAGATGGTATCAATTGATCCAGGGAAGAATCACTGGAAAGGTTCCAGGGTGATAAAGACGACTGAATGTCAGTCGCAGGCATTGTCTTTACCCTCAGTAAAGGGACGGTATGTTGGAAGAGTTCCACGCTAGATACCGTGGCATACTAGACGATAAAGGCTGGATACATCGCTACTTAAGATGCTACCAAAGAGGCAGTCTGGGTGTATATTAGTTCATGAGATGAACTTCGTTCCTCCCATTGTGTGACAATGGAGTTGTGGCTTATGCCAAGGAACACCCGTCCCATCAGTGATCCAGACATATTCTAAGGCAGTATCACCTGATCATGGAGATGGCTGATCTCCAAGGTGATCGAGGTTAGGAGAGCAGACTAAAAGGACAACACGGCGGATACACTCACAAAGGCCTTTTCCCAGAGAGAGATTTTTATAGGATGGTTGAGTATGAGATACTACAACCACTGCTACATATGGCCCTAGTGCAAGTGGGAGATTGTTAGTTATATGTATGCCCTATAGGCCATTATTGTACATAGGATGTATATTGTGGTGGATGCTTGGACATATATAGGGAGGACTTTCTTGCTCGACATGATAGTATGCTATCTGGTTACTCTTTACCTTAACGTATATACTGATTGTCTCTCTGTTACATGTTGGTAAAGCCCTTAGGATGTGTACTTGACTACCTGGACTATGATGCGGATCATACTAGTAGGGACATGGTAGTCCATAAGTACATCCTTCAAGGTCCCTAGTCGTGGGTGTATCGAGACGGGGCATCGATATACCAGAGTAGACTAGCGTATACCTTCTCGACCCATACAGATGGGCGATGGATGATCCCATATCCATTGGTGTTTGACATCAGAGATTATATACGGGTGCTCAGTGGAGACTGGGTACACTGGACGGACTCGCCGAGAACTCCCAGATGGTATTATACGTCACGTCAGATGGCAGTTCTCTTGTGACACTGGTACAGGTTAGTCTGTAGACCCGAGATCGTCATAGAGTCTTGTGTGATTCCCACTGTGCTTTGATTTCCACCTAACCACGTCCAAGAGGGCGTGTAAAACGGTGGCTTTTGGGTACAGTCCCGAATCACATGGAGGCAACGAGCGATAGGAGGGGATTCGTCTCTCCCGGTAAAGGGAGTTGATGTTGCACTGTGTTCGATTGGCTATAACCAGAAATCCCTGGCCAGGGTTGCTGAGATTTACTGGTAAGTGTTACCAGTAGTTTCTCGAACTGTTATAGACCTAATATCGACACGACTTATCGAGTTATTAGGGTCTGACGTTTACCACCCCTAGGCGAGATTTGCGACATATCAGACGATCAGAACGAACTGTACGGTAAGTGTTACTGGTTGGATTTACAGGAGTGTGAGCGGGCTTGCTCGTCGACCTTCTGATCGCTCAATACCCGGGTGGCCGTTACGTTTAGCAGACCGCTTGCGGCTTGTGGGTGTTTGATATGATCATTACCTGCTGCCGGCTTATTGACGAGTCTTTAGAGTGCTACACAGAGGTTTCCTGGCTCAAGCGAAACGAAATAGGAGCGCATATGAGATATGTGCGGGACCGAGAATAATGCGTGTATGTGATACCGTATTCCATTCTCGCGATGAATGTATCGATTGGTTGTATGCGATATAACCTAGTTATCGATTCAAGGATTGATTCGATAAGCCGATACATTGGATATTAGTCGG
Organism: Agapanthus africanus; assembly: GCA_030015575.1. Taxonomy (NCBI): domain Eukaryota; kingdom Viridiplantae; phylum Streptophyta; class Magnoliopsida; order Asparagales; family Amaryllidaceae; genus Agapanthus; species Agapanthus africanus. The sequence goes on from JASDDO010000016.1 coordinate 293,529,586, forward strand.
TTATATGAGATATGACCGGATCATTAAATCAAGTGTTGATTTAATGATTTAATGCATAATTATATATTTGATATATTACTTTGCATTAACTAGTAATGGTTCACATTAAATGGATTTTCTCACTTGATGTGCACATTGTATATGTGATATACTTTTGTACATTTGATTGTATCATATTTGATGATACATGATAGCTTGGGTGTATGTTAAGATTAAACCACGGTTAGGGTTTTGATTTTATTTACTTATTCATTTATTTATTTATTTATTCATCTTTGAAGGATAAATAGAATGGTGGCTTATTTTGTTTCTTTCATGAAGCTTCATGAAGTGTTGAAAGCTTGACCATTTTGTTTGTTGACTTAACCTTAACCATTCAACCTAACTATAGTTTATTCTCTACACTTAACTATGGTTGCCATTATGATAAGTATCATATTATTTCTTATTTTAGAAATACTTATCATATTCTTTCTTCTTCTTCTTCTTCATAAACAAGAAAAAAAGCTTGCCTCCATCAATGGCAACTTGAGAAAAAGAGTGAGAAATCCAATTCTAAAGTGAACCCACTTCCTATTTCTTTATCCTCTACTACTTGCCATGTAGTATAGGGTGTTTTCTTCACACGTTTCTTGACTTGGTGAAGTTGGAGCTTGATCTTGTGTTGCCTCTACGTAGATCATCTTCGGCATCGAAGTCGACGACTTAGCCCGCCCATTTCTCCGATGAAGCCGACGCTAGAGCCAGAGATCCGATGATCGCGGCGAGGGGACTTCATCACGGAGCTATGGAGGTGGAGGACCGGATCTACAAAGGTTGTATTTTCGGTTTACTCTTAGTTAAGTTGTTAACTAGTTGCTTGTATCGCCTAAATTCTAGTTAACGATCCGTATTAGGGTTTGTGGGCACAAGAAAATTTTGAATTTGGCATGGTTGATGCCTTGTGAGACCACATTAGTGTGCCTAGGAACCCTACACCCAAATCCAGAAATCACATGTAATCCAAACCAATATGCATCAAGTATGAATATCATGTCTAGTCACATAAAAGATGAGCTACAGCATAATGATCGTGGAAATTCTACAGTGTGAGTGTCATGGTAATTACTAACGGTGTGTGTGTAACATGCAGGATAGTGCTCGTGCAACATGGACCGTTAGTAATGGTGCGGTGTTCTATCAATTCTAGTTTATATCCATATAGCAGGGAATGCAGTATGCATTAAATAGTAGCCATGAACAGACAATGTATGTAAATGTAGCTATAAGGTCCTATCAGCCCTGACGTAGTACGTCATGCGGGCGATATCCCCGTAGATGTTAAATCTACTCACCGTAGTCTCTCGCTAGGTATAGCCAACGACTTGTTTCCCCTTCTGCGCGGCGTCCGCCGTACTCGCCTGCGAACCTAAAATTACACAGTATATCACACATAAGCTTGAAGTCACACAAACACGACATTAAAGCCGAACTAGTAACTCGTGTCGTGAACCAAGCGCGCGTGTGCGCGATACGCTAAAACGTGTGATTACGTGCCTGAAGCCACTCCGACGCGTCGCGATACACAGAAACCCAAACCCATACACACGTATCACGCGTGTCACGAAGATTAAAATACGGGAAAATAGGTTTTCACCTCCAGATTTTGATACAGAAATGATATTGTAAAACTATATACACCAAAATACTACACATAACAGCAGACTCCTGTGTCCCAAACCCCAAACCCCAACTCACTCATCTGGCCGCAAATTGCGGCCAGAAAGAATATTCCGGCGGCCTGGGTAGGGGGGTGGGCTCCCAGGTTTGGTGTGTGCACTCTATACCCCCCATACATGCTACAGTAATATCTAGTTTTGCTCTGAAACATCTCGGGTAGTAGCAGATCCTACAGAGCCTTAAATCAAGTTAAAATCCACACTTTTTGCACTGAAATGGAACTTTATGGTACTCCTTTGCAAACTGAAACAAACCTAGCCTAAAATAGCTCTAATAACACATAATAGAGCTAACCAAACTAACAAAACCCTAATCTAACATGAGAATCACAAATATCCTTTAATATCACCAAAAATGCACAAAAATGAGATTTTTGCTAAAGAATACTACAAGTTTAAGGAAAAGGAGTGCTAACATGAGTTAATACCTTCTAAAAACCTTATAAAACACCAAAAGTCCCAGCTCTTCCCTCAAGTGTGCAGATTTGCCTTGAAACACCCCAAAAAGCCCCTTTTTCCATGGTTTTGTGAAGGAAAAGTGTTGATTTGTGTAGGGTTTTGTTTGGGGATCAAAGGAAAATGAAAAGAAGAAGAAGAGATGAAGAAAATGATAGGGTTTTTCTGCTGGAAGCTGCAGAATTCAGAGGTAATGAGAAGAGAGAGAGAGAAGGTCAACAAAAGTCCAATTCTTACCTAACACCCATACCTCATTTTTTTATTAGGATTTGCATTTTTTTAAAAAAAGGTTTTAGCTTGATTAAAGTGATGGAAATAAAGTGAATCATGCAAGAAATGAATTGGCTAACACTTTAAACCTAGGTCTCAAAAATGGCTAAGTGTGCAAGTGTACACTATAAAGGAAAATTTTCCAATTTGCTAACACGACTAAAATAACTAATAATCCTATGTACACATATATAATAACACGTACAATTACTAATTATCACGAAAAACAATCTAACGGAAATTCAAAGTGTTACACTTGGATTTTTGAGTTCTTTTGGTTATGTAATGATCTCTTTCTATTAGTTAAGTTGTTATTGTGTTGTGTAGTCTTGTAGTTTTAGTTTAGAATGTTTAAAGTTAAGTTTTCGTGCAAATATCGTATTTTTAGTGTCGTTTGTGATATCTGTGATCTGCTGTGGCCCGGAGAGTTTACTAGAAAACTAAACAATGTAGTTGTGTTGTACCTGAGACCATAGGACATTACCTGAAGCACGAACCCATGGATCTCGGACTTGGCCGGCGACACAAAGGAGAATTCCTGTGTGCTCGGTTTTTAGTGGGAGTTGGGGTTTGGGTTTTTCTGGGTAGGTGTCTGCAGTGGTTTAGGTGTATTTGTTCTTGTTTGATTGTTGAGTTTTCTCTGTATACAAAATTTGGGATCACATAGGTAGTTTCTTGTGTTTTGTTTACGCGCGATACGTTATACGGCACGGATCGTGCACTTTGTGTGATTTTGCTCTTGGGTTGATTTCATCGAGTCGCTATGCACGTTAGCTACAATACGAACACTTGAGAGTTTGTTTTGAGTTGATGCGTCGGTTAAATGTAGTTTGTACGTGTTCTAAGTCTATTGCTAATATATATCTGTTATATTGTTTTATGTTATAGGTTCGCAGCCGGGGACTTCGGACGCTGCGAAGAAAGGAAAACAAGTGGTTGGCTTCACTTAGCCAGGAGCGTTGGTGAGTAGATTTAACATCTACAGGGAATCGTCCGCATGGCATTATGCGTCTGGGCTAGAGATGACTTGACTTGTCGCATATTCTATTTCATATATAAAGTTGTGCATACATTTTATTGCTTAGATATTGTTGTGCTTGGACTAGTACCCTTAGGACACTACACTATTATTGACGGCTCATGTTGCACGAGCACTGATTGCATTCCATACACACCGTCAATAATTGCCATGTCATGCACAACACACTTATAGATATGATCTTGTTTGGTTAGGGACATTGAGACATTGATTCATATTTCTTTATGCATATGGCATATAGCATACCTGTATACCTACATGCTACATATATGCCTTGATATACATACATGCTAGTTACCTGTATACCTATAGGGTATTGTACCATTAGCGATAGGTAAATACACACATAATGACATAGCTACATGTATACCTTGTATACAGACTTCACTTATACCTGGAGTGTATATTACATCATTATTTATAGGTAGATACATATACCTTGCTATACCTTTATGTTTACACATATATCTAGCTATAGCAACATGTTTACCTTTATTTGATGATATATTAGACTTGGAGAAATTAGGAACCGAATGATATTTATATTAACTTATTTCAGTTAATTAGCGGCTTTTCCTTTATATGCTTACATTTTAGTTTTATGTTGCGTATATTATATTCATGGATTTTTGCATTGAGATATGGATTTTTCATGATGTTTTCTGGATTTGAGGACCGTGGTAGTTTCATGAAATTATGCATTATTTGAAAAACCCGGTTTCTCTTGATATGATATTTCAGCATCCACCATGAGATTTATCGGTTCTGATATATATACCCCATGCCAGGAGCGTCGTTGGCCGTATAAAGGTACATGGTGGGGCCCGGAGGTACCTGGGGCAAGACGATTGAAGGACCTGGCCGATTGAGCCTGGCATGGAAACCATACCATCCGGTGACATTAGCAATGACTTGGCGGTTATCGTGGGGATACCGACGGGAGTCATATGAGTATGGATACGTCGAGAGGCGAGGGTCAGAGCTAGGCATTCGAGCTTTCGATATAGCATATGATACGTACATATCAGGGTGCCATTCGTGGTGATAGCACCTGATAGATCGGCATATCTGTGTCGATGCTTGACACCTTGTTTTCATAATATTTTACTCCTAAGTATATATAACAGTGGAATGGGACGCTGTTATATATGCATATATATATATATATATATATATATATATATATATATATATTAGTGGAATAGGATGCTAATATATAAGTATACATATAAATTCATATACTTCATCATAATTATTCGCGCGAATTTACTTAGGATATAAGAGATTCACTTGATATTGGATTTAGGACATTTGAGATTCATTTGATATTGGATTCAGGATATTTGAGATTTACTTGATATTGGATACAGGATATTTATGAGACAGTTGATTATGTACATTCTGGGTATATGAGATTTACTTGATATTGTACATTCAGGATTGGTGAGACTTATATGATTTGAAAGGCAATTCGGAGGCTGATTTGAGGAATTGGGATTTGGATTGTCTTGATGTATTTTGATCCTATCACGATGTCAGGATTCCGTGGAAATGATATGTTTTATTTCATACTTCACATTTATTGTTTATGCACTGCTTCATGTATTAATAGTACCTGATAGAGTACCTTTCTTGACTGTTACATTTACATACCTTATTTATGTGCATTTCTTCATGTGTTAGTTGTACCTGATAGAGTACCTTTCATGACTGTTGCATATATAGATTGTCATATCATTTGTTCATATATTAGTAGTACCTGATATAGTACCTTACATGGTTGTTGCATACAGATTGTCATATTATTATTGCTTCATGTATTAGTTGTACCTGCTAGTGTACTTTTCATGACTGTTGTATTCATATGACTTTTACTGCTTTTAGCTTACATATGTTAGATTTGCGCTATACGTGCATTCTTGCGATTACCTGCATATGTTATTTACTATTCCCGAGTTGGCAACTCACCCCCGTTGTGCCACAGTTTGTTTTGCAGGTTGTTCCCCAGAGTAGTCAAGGCTGGCTATTCATCTATCTAATCATCTTTTGCTGCGGATACCGCATCGGCTCACAGTGTGCAGTTTTTCTTTAGGTGGGTTTTGTGGTTATTCGTTGTTGTATTGTATATTCGTTGTATCCTTGTACTCTCCATCTACCATTATCTTGTATGACTTAGAGACTTGATGTGAGGACGATATTATATTATTTTGTGACTTGGAGGTCTTTTATGCAGTTTTACTTCTATCGTCTTTTATTTCTTCGCTACGTCGTCGTATATCTGTTGTGGTGGTTGTTTTCCGCCATTTGGCTTGGATTTGCTCCCGTTCGGGATGCTTTACTTATATTTATGTTGTACCCATTTTTGGGGCTAGTTTTTGTTAGGTTTACCTAGCACCCTATAAGAGGTTTGGAAGCATCACATATCACAAAGATTAAATTTTTAGAGTGCTAAGTGAACACACAAAGAATAAATCCTAGAAAATTAGGGTTTAATAACTTTAAACCACACTACAAGTAACAAAGGCTAGGGTTTTGAGAGTACAGCCTTTGTAGCTCCATATTCTTGACTCCTTGGCCACTTGAGAGTTGGAAAACGGTTAGCTTGAGGTCTTCTAGCGTCCACGACGATCCACCCGAAGCTCTTTTGTCCAAGCTTGCAACTTCACTTTATCAAGAGAAAGAAATGAAGCTAACACTCTAAACAAGTGGGCAAGACTTGTGTAGAATGGTGTTGTGGTTCTTTTTCTCACTTGAAAATCCTATCTTGTTGAGTATTTTGCTCACTTGAGATATCTAGAGAGCAAAAGAGAAAGGTCGAAGAAGATGATGGCTTTTTTAAGAAGAAGAGAAAATATAATCTCATGAAAGAAAATAGAAAAATATATGTATATATATTTTTCTCTTCTTATCTCAAACCATGGTTAAATGATAAAGATATTATTTAATTTGAGTTAAGACATAAAAGGAAAGTTTAATCCATGGTTAAAAGTAGGTGAGCATGGTTAGGTCAAAGAAGAGTGTAGAAACAAACCATGAATTATCCTTTCCTTTTCCATTTTGTTTTAAAACAAATAGAAATAATAATCCAAATAAATAACCAAGGTGTGAGTCTTATATTGCCACCATTTTCAATCTATAAACAACCATGATAGAATGATGTATGTATGCATGTGTGCATGCACATCCATATGTGCATGAACAAGAATGAATGCATACATGCATGCATACATCCAAAAAGGACAAGAAAGGATTTCTAGTGAGAAGCTAATGGTTAAATGATAAATGAACACTTGATTTATTAACCCGGTCATATCACATACGACCCGACCAAAAGCCAGCCGCCCGATTAATATACGGTATCTCATACGCGCATTTTAACCGGGTCCATGTGCATATCACATACGCGCACCACAACGTTTCTCCTGGACTAAGTAACCCCTTTGTAGGACTTTAAGACTCGTCAATACGCCGGCAGTGAGTGATGATCATATCAAGCACCCCCAAGGCGCAAGCGGTCAGCTAAACGTAACGGCCAGCCGGGTATTGAGCGATCAGAAGAAAACAAGTGAACCTGCTACAACTCCCGTCGAGCCAACCGGCAACACTACCGTACAGTCCGGTCTCTTCGTCAGATATGCTGCATATCGAGTCTAGGGATAGTAATGTCGACCCCAATAACTCAATAAGTCATGCCGGTGAATGGTCTATAACAGATCAAGAAACTACTGATAACACTTATCAGTAAATTTCAACAGCCCTGGCTATGGACTTACTGATATAACCAGTCGAGCACAGCACAACATCAACTCCCAATACCGGAAGAGACGAAACCCCTCCTATCGCTCATCGCCTTCGTGTGTCTCGGGACTGTACCCAATGGCCACCTGTTTGCACGACTCAGTAGAGCCGTGGTAGGGTGGTAATCAAAGTACAGTGGGAGAGCACACAATACTCTATGACGATCTCGGGTCTACAGACTAACCTGTACCAGTGTCACCTGAGAACTGCTATCCGATGATAGATATAATTCCATATAGGAGTTCTCGGTGAGTTCGTCCAATGTACCCAGTCATCACTGAGCACCCGTATATGACCTAGATGTCAAGCCTCGATGAATGTGGGAACATCCATCGCCCATCACATGGGTCTAGTATCATATACGCTAGTCCACTCTGGTATATCGATGCCCCGTCTCGATACACCTACGACTAGGGACATTTCAGGATACGCTTATAAACTACAGATGTCCCACTAGTATGATCTCTATCATAATCACTGTAGTCAAGCCAATATCCTCAGGGATTTATCAACATGTGTGAATGAGTAAAAGCATGATCAAATCAACATGTCAGATAAAGAAGAACCAGATAGCATACTATCATGTCGAGCAAGAATGTACACTGAATATATATATATACATGTATAAATACATCCACTATCACATAATGGCCTCTAGGGCATACATATATCCAACAATCTCCTACTTGCACTATGGCCAGTTATTGGCGTATCTCATACCCAACATCTCAAAAAGTCGCTCATGCTGTGGCTGAGGGAGGGCCTTGGTGAGTGAATCCGCGGCGTTATTCTTTGTGTCTACTCTCTTAATCTCGATCTCGCGGCGATCTACAATCTCCCGGATCAAATGAAAGCGCCTCAGGATGTGTCTGGACCACTGATGGGACCTGAGATCCTTGTCTAACGCCATAGCCCCATTATTATCACAATGCAAAGGTATTGGATCAATAATGGTTGGAACTACTCCTAGATCCGAGACGAACTTCTTCATCCAGACGTCTTCCTTGGCGGCATCATTCGCAGCAATGTACTCAGCTTCCATCGTAGAGTCTGCAACGGTATCCTGTTTGGAACTCTTCCAACTTACCGCCCCTCCATTAAGGGTAAATACAAACCCTGAGATAAATTTGTTGTCGTCCTTATCGCTCTGGAAGCTCGAATCGGTAAAGGCCTCCATTTGGAGATCTCCATTACCATACACTAAGACAAATTCTTTAGTCCTTCGTAAGTACTTAAGAATGTTCTTCACAGCTGTCCAGTGATTCTTCCCTGGGTTGGATTGATACCTGCTTACAACACTAAGTGCATAAGCTACATCTGAGCGTGTACATAATATCGCATACATTATAGATCCTTCTGCCGAAGCATAGGGTATAATGCTCATGCGAGCTCTCTCTTCATCGGTCTTTGGACAAGAATCCTTGGAGAGAGTGACTCCATGGCAAGCGGTTAAGGCACCCCGCTTGAAGTCTTCCATACTAAACCTTTTTAGTATGGTGTTGATGTACCTGGTTTAGGACAATCCCAATAACTTTTTGGATCTATCCCAATAGATCATTATGTAGGGTTCCTAGGCACTCTTGTGAAGGTTCATAAAACATCAAACATGCCCGAATAAAATTTTATATGTGCCGAACAACCCAAAGACAGGATCTTTGCTAGATTATTAGGGTTTAACATGCAATATAACATCTTTAAACCTAAGTGTGAGGGATTACAACCTTTGTAGTCCGCTCCTTCGTTTCACAAGCTCCGAGTAGAAGTCCCTTTACCGCGATCCACGATCTCCCGGACTCAAAAGAGGCTCCACGACTTGAACGATCCATGCTAGCTTGAAGTGTTCCGCTTCTCCGATGATCTACGTCGAAGTTGCTATAACCCAAGTTTTCTCACTTTAAAAAGATGAACACCCTAATCTAATGGGCTAGATTAGATGAGGATGATGGAGTAGTAATTATACTTTCTTTTTATATCACTTTCTCACAAAAACTCATCACAAAAGAAAACTCAAGTGAACTCTCTCTCAAACTCAAGAGAGAAGAAGATGAAGAATGAAAAGAATAATCCTTTTGTGATGAATAGTAGATTAGAGTATATGATTGATTATGGAACCATGGTCAAGGATGAGAGGCTAAAACTTTGTAGAGAATAACCTAGAGTTAGGGTTTGGTTAGGTTACGGATAAGGATCAACCATAATATCTTAACCAAGACAAAAGAGAATCCTTTTAGAATGAACAAGAAGGAGATAACCCTAATCAAACCCTAATCCCTTTTTATCATCCTTAAACATATTTCATAATAAATCATATCATGTCACAATAATATATATCACATATATATTATATATTTGCAACAAAAGAAAATAATACAATTAACATATATCGCATATATATCAATGTATTACTCCGGTGAGAAAATGAAATAATAAAGCGAGCCAATATTTTATAATGTAATACAATATATCATATATATCATTATACATTAAATCATCGAATCAACAGTTGATCCGACGATCCGGCTATATCGAATATAACCGACTAATATATCATGTACCGATTCGTCGAATCAACACTTGATTCGATGTCCCGGTTCATATCTAAATATCGCGAGAATATAATACGGTATCTCATATCGCATTATCCTCGGTCCTGCACATATCACATATGTGCCTCTACTCCGTTTTGCCTGAGCCAAGAAACCTCTGTGTAGGACTTTAAAGAATCGTCAATACGCCGGTAGCAAGTGATGATCATATCAAACATCCACAAGCTGCATGTGGTCAGCTAAACGTAACAGCCTCCTAGGTATTGAGCGATTAGAAGATCAACAAGCTAGCCTGTCTGTTCTCCTGTGAATCCAATCAGTAACACACCCGTACAGTCCGGTCTTTTCGTCTGATATGTCGCATATCAAGTCTATGGGTGGTATACGTCAGACCCCAGTAACCGATAAGTCGTGTCGATGTGAGGCTCATAACAGGTCGAGAAACTACTGGTAACACTTACCAGTATATCTCTATATCATCCCTGGCCAGGGACTTCCAGTTATAGCCAATCGAACACAGCACAACATCAACTCTCTATACCGGGAGAGACGAATCCCCTCCTATCGCTCATTGTCTCCATGTTATTCGAGACTGTACCCAAAAGCCACCATTTTGCATGCCCTCTTGGACGGGGTAAGGTGGAAATCAAAGCACAGTTGGAATCACACAAGACTCTAAGACGATCTCGGGTCTACAGACTACCCTGTACCAGTGTCACCGGAGAACTGCCATCTGACGTGTGGTATATCACCATCTGGGAGTTCTCGGCGAGTCCGTCCAGTGTACCCAGTCTCCACTGAGCACCCGTACACCATCCTTGATGTCATAACACCGATGGATATGTGATCATCCATCGCCCATCATATGGGTCAAGATGCGTATACGCTAGTCTACTGTGGTGTATCGATGCCCCGTCTCGATATACCCTCAACTAGGAACATTTATAGGATGTACTCATCGACTACCGTGGCCCCACAAGTATGATCTCATCATGCTCCATTGTTATCGCAATACAGAGGTATTGGATGTTCAATGGATGGAACCACACCAAGTTCAGTGATGAACTTCTTCATCCAGACAGCCTCTTTGGCAGCATCGTTGGCAGCGATGTATTCAGCCTCTATCGTCGAGTCTGCAACGGTATCCTATTTGGAACTCTTCCAACATACCGCCTCTCCATTGAGGGTAAAGACAAATCCCGAGTGCGACTTAGAGTCGTCCTTATCACTTTGGAAGCTGGAATCGGTAAAGGACTCCACCCGGAGTTCTCCGTTACCATACACCAAGAACATGTCTCTAGTCCTTCGCAAGTACTTGAGAATGTTCTTCACAGCTGTCCAGTGACTCTCTCCAGGATCTGCTTGATACCGACTCACTACACTTAGTGAGTATACTACATCGGGTCTGGTACATAGCATCGCATACATGATAGAGCCTACAGCCGAAGCATAGGGTATCCCTTGCATGCGAGCTCTCTCCAAATCAGTCTTGGGAGACATCTCTTTGGAGAGATTGAGTCCAGAGATCATGGGTTGGTTCCCACGCTTGGATTCTTCCATACTAAACCTCTTTAGTATGGTGTCAATGTACCTGGATTGGGACTATCCCAGTATCCTTTTGGATCTATCTCTATAGATCCTAATCCCCAATATGCAGGAGGCATCACCTAGATCTTTCATTGAGAATCTTTGTGATAAGAAGAGCTTGACTGATTGCAGCATAGGAATATCATTTCCTATCAAGAGTATGTCATCCACGTACAATACGAGGAAGACAACCTTACTCTCTGCCACCTTCTTATAGATACAACGTTCATCTATATTTTTTATGAAGTCAAACTCTTTGACTACAACATCAAAACAGATGTTCCAACTCCGCGATGCTTGCTTTAACCCATAAATGGAGTTAAGCAGTTTGCACACCTTTCCGCTGCTCCCACTATCTACGAAATCCTCTGGCTGAGTCATGTACACGCACGCTTCTAAATCACCATTTAGAAAGGCGGTCTTAACATCCATTTGCCAGATTTCGTAGTCATGGTATGCAGCAATGGCAAGTAAGATCCGGATGGACTTAAGTATAGCCACGGGAGAAAAGGTTTCGTCATAATCCACACCTGGTCATTGACGAAATCCCTTTGCTACAATTCTAGCTTTGAAAGTCTCAACTTTTCCATCTACACCAAATTTCTTTTTAAAAATCCACTTGCTCCCAATACGTTTTACCCCTTCAGGAGCATTTTCCAAAGTCCATACTTTATTGGTGTACATGGATTCCATCTCAGATCGCATTGCATTCAGCCATTTCACAGAGTCACCACTCGTGATGGCCTGCTTGAAACTAGTCGGGTCATCATCTTCCATGATGCAATCCTCGCTTCCACCATCAATGAGAAAACTGTAGTATCTCTCAAGCGGATGAGAAACCCTGCTAGATCGGCGGAGAGGCTGGGGTTCGTCGGGTACTACTGAATCCTCTAGTTCTACCAAGTCTTCTGTTATAGTTTGTGTCGCTGGAACCTTTTCCAGTTCTACCTCAATGCCACTAATCTGTTTCATAAGAAAACCATTTTCTAAGAAAGTGGCATGTCGAGAAACAAACACCTTTTGTTCCTCGGGGTGGTAGAAGATATACCCTTGTGAATTTTTGGGATATCCTACAAACTTACATATGACAGATCTTGCCTCGAGTTTGTCCGGATTTTGTCTTTTGACATAGGCTGGACAACCACATAACTTAACATACTTAAGAGATGGTCTCTTCCCTTTCCATATCTCATATGGAGTGGTAGGCACTGATTTGGTAGGAACCATATTCAATAGGTGTATGGCTGTCTTAAGCGCATACCCCAGAAGGAAATAGGTAACTCAGCTCTACTCATCATTGAACGCACCATATCTAATAGGGTGCGATTCCTTCGTTCCGATATACCGTTGTGCTGTGGTGTATAATGTGGAGTAAGCTGAGAGAGAATTCCATTCTCTTTTAGATAATCTTGGAACTCATTGCTCAAGTATTCTCTTCCTCGATCAGATCGAAGGATCTTAATACTTTTGCCCGTTTGGTTCTCTACTTCGTGCTTATATTCTCTGAATTTCTCAAAAGCTTTAGACTTGTGTTTCAATAGGAACACATGCCCGTATCTAGAGAGATCGTCAGTGAATGTAATGAAGTAGGAAGAACCGTTCCTGGTATGCGTAGACATGGGACCGCATACATCACTATGTACCAGTCCTAAGAGTTCCGTAACTCTTTCTCCGTGTCATCTAAACGGAGCTTTGGTCATTTTTCGTTTGAGACATGAATGGCAAGTATCATAAGATGATAATTCGAACGGATTCAAATAACCATCCTTATGTAACTTAGCCAGTCGTGTCGCATTGATATGACCAAGTCTACAATGCCACAAGAAGGATTCGTTCATTTCTGAACTTTTCCTCTTGTGTGTGTTTTGTATATTGAGGACTGTATTCTGATTTAGAATGAATATGCCATTATGTAACGAGCCTGATGCAATCAACTTTTGATCTAGGAATATGTTCATAACATTATCCTGTACTACAAAATTATATCTTTCTTTACTTAATAAAGAAACTGATATAATGTTGCACATCAAGTTCGGTATATAATAGCACTCATTCAGAATCAGTGTATCACCACTCGGTAATACTAGGTGATATTCACCAACTGTTTTGGCTGCAACATTTGCACCGTTCCCTACCTGAACGGAATGATCACTTTTTCCCAGTTCTCCACCTTTTCGTAGCCCATGTAACAATTTACATATGTGGGTTCCTGATCCGGTATCTAATACCCAGGACGTAGGGTGAACTGAGAAACAGTTCTCAATAACTAACACACCTGAAGAAGATGCATTAACATGCATGTTCTTTTGGGCGGCGTGAGAATCCATATATTCTCCTGTTTCCTGTTCAGTCTTATAACTCTTATAAGAAAGAACGGGTCCAACGTTCCCCTGCTCAGTATAATAAGCGGGTTCAGTCAATACATCCATATTATTATCTTGATTATGGCCTGACATGGTCGCTACCTGGAGAGAGAGAGAAGAAAACACTTTAGCGTATGCTCTTGCAAGATTAGATTGGTTATTATCTTATCTAATCAGGATGTCTCCTACTGTTTTTATCAACTCTACCTTCAAACCATAAAAGGTAAGATTAGCCGGGATTAATTACACCCTACAATTTCGTCAATCTTTCAGCCAGATCAGTGTCGGTACTTGAGGGAGGTTCCCCATGCTTTCGCACGGACCTAATTAAAGTAAACCTCATTTTCCCAGAGGTGTAACCCCGTTAATACTTTTCTAGACACCTACTTGATCGACTAATTGTCCTGTATAAAATTCTCCCAGGAGTAACTCTTACTCGCAGCGGGTATCGGGATCCAACTATCTCATAGAAGGTATGCAATCTCATTGCAAATTTCAACGCTTGAAATTCTCAATAATATTTTACCCCTAGTGTTCAATGACCTTGACGAATGCCAAACAACCCATAGTCCAATAGTCAAGTTTAACCCGTACATTTCTTGATTGAATTAAATCCACCCGCACGACCCTTGACGAATGCCAAACAACGCCGTACGAATACCCTAATCCAATCTGCATCATATGCATAAGCAGATAAATACTAGTTAGCTACCGTACACTACGCCTTGACGAATGTCAAACTACCGTAGCACGAATACTAAGTAGTACTTATCTGAAATGACGGAGGGCTATGCAGGTTTTTCAGAAAACCATGTGCGTAATGAACTTAATATCGTCGTAGAATCATGTGAAATTTTGAAATGGAGTGTTTTTGAGGCTTTCATTAGTTTTGCTAAAGTGGTCACTCCCATTGAAGGGATCTCGGCTCTTTCCTCATCGAATAAGGTGCAGGACATATCATATATATCACTGTGCAAAGAAAAACTCTAAAAGCAATCAAAAAACAAACCGAGTTTTGTAGCATCTTCCAGTTTCGCTCAAGAGGTCACTCCTGGTGAAGGGATCTCGGCTCTTTCCTCATCGAATAAGGTGTAGGGTATATCATATATACCGCTATGCAAAGCAAAACTGTAGCTACCCCTTTTATAAAGTTTTGATTCTACAACATCTTTTAGGTTTCTTTTCTTTTTATTAATCTCATTAATAAAAAATCCCATCAGCTTATGCTTCCTAAGCATCACAGATAAATACGACGTACACTTATGCCATCCGCATTCGCCTCGATGTCTCCTCGTGCACCGTTAGGTTAGGTAACTAACGACAGAGCAGGGCAGGGCTAGTGCGGGTGTAAAACATAAGTAACGTCTATATAATATATCATATATACTGTATCCATCACAACATATCAAATGATCACATCACAGATATCGCAGCAGAAACATACATATAATGTGGGATATACTAGGACGTCCGTATTTAGTATTTAGCCAACAATAGAAAATACGGATTCCACAGTCGAGATGAATAGCCAAGCCCACACCCTCAACCCCTATGAGAGCGGCAAGCGATCCTACCAATTCTGGAGTTTAGGAGACCCGGTCTCGAATCCTCGAGATGGCCTCCCACTGAACCCCAGAACCCGGTCACCTGTGCTCCCCTCCTTGGGTCCATCCTAATGCGGAAAAGTAAATAATATACAACACTGGTGGCATCAACCTCAACCCGGAAGTGCCCCAAATAAACGAATATTACATTACATTTGAATTTACCTGAATGAAAATATAAAACTCTCATCTCACATAAAACCCCCAGCTATTCAATCGCGACAATCCTGCACATCATATCTCAGCAACACATAATATCCCATATCATCAACGTAAGTAAGTATGCATACACTGATCATCGTCGATGTATAGCAACGACAACCGGCAATACAACTACATACTACACTTACGGTCATAGAAAAGAAATTGTAAAACTACAATATTTGGAATCCATAATCAATTTAGACATCGTAAATCCGAAATATCACATACTTCGCATTTCATGCCTAACTCAATGAATTCCACATATTGTATCACATTTCAGATAAATAGACAGTATTAAACTTTTCGAACAAATAATCAAATACCCAAGATTTTCTAAATAGCTCAACACTTGAGCGGAGTTCAAAAGTTCCAGAATACGTCACAGTAGCAACGGTCCAGCCGTAGAACGGTCAAGCCAACGCCTCATATGTGGCACGTCGTACTGCCCCAAACCCAAAGGTTCAAAAGGCAGTTCAAGACGGTCACATAATCGAGTTAAGGTTTGTTGTCTTCTAGAGGGTCCGTCACATCACATGCACGGTTTTCCGAAAGATTTGAAACCCGATAAAAATTCAACACTTGAATATTTTTCGTGCCGGGAAAAATTGAGTTAATGATATCCGTTCGAACATTTTAACAATTTCTAAATATCCGGAAATAATAACGAATTTAAATTTTCCGATCGAATCTACGATTATAAAATAAACCCCAGAACACTCAACCCTTGAGCCAAAATAAAAATACCACAAAATGTATAATAATCAAAAACAAAAATTACTGTGAAAATAAAATTTTCCCATCAAGCAGTACTGCCGCGGAACCGCGGCCCAAGCAGGGTACGGCCGCGATTCCGCGGTCGTTTGTACGGATCAATGGCTCGTATTTCACTGTTATTCTTATTTTTGTCTGAGGTATTTTTCAGGTATTTTTAATTCAGAAAAATCCCATTTTTGAAAAATATCCAGAGAGGGGTTCATTTTCGTCGGTTCGGGTTCGATCGGAGTCTTTACTTCGTAAACACGTCGCCTAATGCTCTAGCTAGGCTCTGATACCACTGTAGGGTTCCTAGGCACTCTTGTGAAGGTTCATAAAGTATCAAACATGCCCGAAAAAAATTTTAGATGTGCCGAACAACCCAAAGACGGGATCTTTGCTAGATTATTAGGGTTTAACATGCAAGATAACATCTTTAAACCTAAGTGTGAGGGAATACAACCTTTGTAGTCCGCTCCTCCGCTTCACAAGCTCCGAGTAGAAATCCCTTTGCCGCGATCCACGATCTCCCGGACTCAAGAGAGGCTCCACGACTCGAACGATCCATGCTAGCTTGAAGTGTTCCGCTTCTCCGATGATCTACGTCGAACTTGCTATAACCCAAGCTTTCTCACTCTAAAAAGATGAACACCCTAATCTAATGGGCTAGATTAGATGAGGATGATGGAGTAGTATTTATGCTTTCTTTTTATATCATTTTCTCACAATAACTTATCACAAAAGAAAACTCAAGTGAACTCTCTCTCAAACTCAAGAGAGAAGAAGATGAAGAATGAAAAGAATAATCCTTTTGTGATGAATAGTAGATTAGAGTATATGATTGATTATGGAACCATGGTCAAGGATGAGAGGCTAAAACTTTGTAGAGAATAAACTAGAGTTAGGGTTTGGTTAGGTTAAGGATAAGGATCAACCATAATATCTTAACCAAGACAAAAGAGAATCCTTCTAGAATGAACAAGAAGGAGCTAACCCTAATCAAACCCTAATCCCTTTTTATCATCCTTAGACATGTTTCATAATAAATCATATCTTGTCACGATAATATATATCACATATATATTATATATTTGCAAAAAAAAAATAATACAATTAACATATATCGCATATATATTAATGTATTACTCCGGTGAGAAAATGAAATAATAAAGCGAGCCAATATTAGATAATGTAATACAATATATCATATATATCATTATACATTAAATCATCGAATCAACACTTGATCCGACGATCCGGCTATATCGAATATAACCGACTAATATATCATTTACCGATTCATCGAATCAACACTTGATTCGATGTCCCGGTTCATATCTAAATATCGCGAGAATATAATATGGTATCTCATATCGCATTATCCTCGGTCCTGCACATATCACATATGTGCCTCTACTCCGTTTTGCCTGAGCCAAGAAACCTCTGTGTAGGACTCTAAAGAATCGTCAATACGCCGGTAGCAGGTGATGATCATATCAAACACCCACAAGCTGCAAGCGGTCAGCTAAACGTAACAGCCACCCAGGTATTGAGCGATCAGAAGATCAACAAGGTAGCCTGTTCGTTCTTCTGTGAATCAAATCAGTAACACTCCCGTACCGTCCGGTCTGTTCGTCTGATATGTCGCATATCAAGTCTACGGGTGGTATACGTCAGACCCCAGAAACCGATAAGTCGTGTCGATGTGAGGCTCATAACAGGTCGAGAAACTTCTGGTAATACTTACCAGTATATCTCTATATCAGCCCTGGCCAGGGACTTCCAGTTATAGCCAATCGAACACCGCAGAACATCAACTCCCTATACCGGGAGAGACGAATCCCCTCCTATCGTTCATTGCCTCCATGTGATTCGGGACTGTACCCAAAAGCCACCGTTTTGCATGCCCTCTTGGACGTGGTAAGGTGGAAATCAAAGCACAATGGGAATCACATAAGACTTTATGACGATCTCGGGTCTACCGACTACCCTGTACCAGTGTCACGGGAGAACTGCCATCTGACGTTTGGTATATCACCATCTGGGAGTTCTCGGCGAGTCCGTCCAGTGTACCCTGTCTCCACTGAGCACCTGTACACCATCCTTGATGTCATAACACCGATGGATATGGGATCATCCATCGCCCATCATATGGGTCAAGATGCGTATACTCTAGTCTACTGTGGTGTATCGATGCCCCGTCTCGATATACCCTCGACTAGGAACATTTATAGGATGTACTCATCGACTACCGTGGCCCCACTAGTATGATCTCATCATAATCCCAGTAGTCGAGTACAGATCCTAAGGGCTATATCAACATGTGAGAGAAAGACAGTAAACCAATACAAGTCATCATGTTAAGATAAAGTGAAACCAAATAGCATACTATCATCACGAGCAAGAAAGTCCTCTCTGTATATATCCAAGAATCCATCATAATATACATCATATGCACAACAATGGCCTCTAGGGCATATCCATAACTAACACCTTATGCCCAAGATGTATGTGGCATCACCCAGGTCCTTCTTGGAGAACCTTAGTGATAAGAAAGATTTGACCGACTGTTGCATAGGAATATCATTTCCTATCAGAAGAATGTCATCCACGTACAATACGAGGAATGTGACAGCTCTTCCCATAGCCTTCTTATAAACACAAGGTTCATCTGGATTTTTGATGAAATCAAACTCTTTGATAACATCATCGAAACAGATGTTCCAACTCCGTGATGCCTGCTTTAACCCATATATGGATTTAAGAAATCTACATGCTTTCCCGCTGCTCCCACTGTCAATGAACCCCTCTGGCTGATCCATATAAACGCATTCTTCTAAATCTCCATTTAGAAATATTGTTTTAACGTCCATCTTCCAGATTTCGTAGTCGTAGTGAGCAGCAATTGCAAGTAGGATCCGAATGGATTTAAGAATGGCTACGGGCGAAAAAGTTTCGTCATAGTCCAATCCTGGTCTTTGACGAAAACCCTTCGCCACAAGTCTTGCCTTATAGGTCTCTACCTGCCCATCTACACCAATCTTTCTTTTAAAGATCCATTTGCATCCCACAAGTTTTACCCCAGGGGGTACAGCGTCCAAAGTCCAAACTTTGTTGGTGTACATAGACTCCATTTCGGATCTCATGGCATCCGACCACTTCACAGAGTCACCACTCGTGATAGCTTGCTGAAAACTGGTACGATTATCATCATCCATGATGCAGTATTCTCCGTCACCATCGATGAGGAAACCGTAGTACCTCTCCGGTGGGCGAGAAGTCCTACCAGACCTACGTAGTAGCCGAGGTTCCTCAGTTTCTATTGCAACAGCCGGTTCAACCAAGTCGTCATTTGTAGTTGGTGTCTCTAGAACCTCGTCTAGATCCACCACATTGCCATCATCTTTATCTGTGAAAAACTCTTTTTCCGAGAATGTGGCATGCTGAGAAACAAACACCTTTTGTTCCTCCTTGTGGTAGAATAGATATCCATATGAGTTCTATGGATATCCCACAAAGTTACACATGACCGACCGTGTCTCGAGTTTTTCTGGATTCTGCTTTTTAATATCGGCCGGGCAACCCCAAATCTTAATTCTCTTAAGAGATGGTCTCTTCCCATGCCATATCTCATATGGCGTGGTAGATACGGTTTTGGTTGGAACCCTGTTCAAAAGAAACGCTGCAATTTCCAATGCTTGCCCCCAAAATGAGACAGGTAACTCAGCATGACTCATCATGGAACGGACCATATCTAATATGGTCCGATTCCATCGTTCAGACACACCGTTGTGCTGTGGTGTGTAAGGAGGAGTGAGTTGAGAGAGAATCCCAATCTCTTTTTGGAAGTTTGCAAATTCTGTACTGAGGTACTCCCCACCTCGATCTGATCGAAGCATCTTGATACTCAAGCCGGTTTGTTTTTCTACTTCTTGTTTATATTCAATGAATTTCTTGAAAGCTTCGGACTTGTGCTTTAATAAAAATACATGACCGAATCGTGAGAAATCGTCAGTGAACGTAATGAAGTATGAAAAACCGCCTCTAGCCTGTGTAGACATTGGCCCGCATACATCACTATGTATGAGGCCTAGGAGCACAGTAGCTCTTTCTTTGTGTCCAGTAAACGGAGTTTTGGTCATTTTACCCTTGATACAAGACTGGCAAGTCGCATAAGATTTATATTCAAAAGAGTTTAAATATCCATCTTTGTGTAACTTGTTTAGTCTTGTTTCGTTAATATGACCAAGTCTACAGTGCCAAAGAAAAGCTTCATTTAATTCTGAAAATTTCTTTTATTAGCGTGTTGTATACTGAAAACTGTGTGTTGATTTAGGACATATATCCCATTATTAATTGTACCATACCCAACCAACATTTGATTTAGGTGAATGTTCATAACATTGTTCTGCAATACAAAATTATATTCTTCATTGTCTAACAAAGAAACAAATATTATATTACGTAGCATACTTAGTACAAAATAACATGGGTTCAAAACCAATATACACCCAGATGGCAACCCCAAGTGATACTCTCCCACTGCGACTGTATGTACATTGGAACCATTTCCAACGCGGAGAGTATGGTCATCTGTCTTCAAAACTTTGCTATTTCTCAGTCCCTGAATAGAATTGCAAATGTGAGAACCTGAACCGGTATTTAATACCCATGAAGCAGAGTTCATTGAAAAACAGTTTTCTGTCACAAACACACCTGAAGCGGAAGCATCCCATGCTTCTTCTTGAGATTTAAGTACTCCGTACAGTTGCACTTCCAATGTCCTGTCTTGTGGCAATGAAAACATTCACCTTTCCCCGAGTCTCCAGCTTTGGACTTTTCCTTTCCCTTCACCTTTTTAATTCCACCCTTAGGATTGGTGGGCTTCTTCTTTTTCTTTCCCTTGGCTTTAGCCTTTGGGCGAGAAGAGGAAGATTGTCCAATAGTCATAACGGGAGTTTTCACTGATTTCATAGTGCTCTCTGCACTCCTTAACATATTAAGGAGTTCAGGTAGCTCCTTCTCATGCCGTGCATGTTGAAGTTAACTATGAATTGAGCAAAGATGGAGGGGAGGGACTGCAGAATAATATCCGTATATTGTTCATTGTTCATCGTCCATCCAAGGTCCTCAAGCTCTTCTATAAGAGCTATCATCTTCAGAACATGGTCTCCTACTGATGTACCAGGGGCCATTCGCATCTGAAACAATTTTTTTGATGCTTCGTACCGTAATACGCGGGATTGCTCTCCATACAACTCCTTTGTATGGAGGAATATGTCATGAATGTCCATATTCTCGTGCTGCTTTTGATGTGTATTGTCCATCAATGCAAGCGCGAGGCATTTGGCCATGGCACAG
Source organism: Agapanthus africanus (assembly GCA_030015575.1). NCBI lineage: Eukaryota > Viridiplantae > Streptophyta > Magnoliopsida > Asparagales > Amaryllidaceae > Agapanthus > Agapanthus africanus. The sequence goes on from JASDDO010000016.1 coordinate 293,551,285, forward strand.
TCAGCGTCCCATGTCTTGCGGACTTCAATGTCCGCAACTGAGGATTTTGGACCTGGGGTGGGCGGGGCTAAAGCCGTGAGGACATATGATACTTTATCATAAGTCAAGGCTATTTTTAGATTCCTCAGCCAGTCTTTATAATTGGTCCCATTCAGTTTTTTTTTATCTAGTAAAAGCTTGAATCCAGTCATTGGTATCTGCCATTAAGAGAGAGAAAAGAATACACTCAGCGAAAGCACTTGCATAGATTAGATTGGTTATTATCTTGTCTAATCGATGTCTCTCACTGCTTTAATCAAGTTTTTCTTTCAAACCATATAAAGAAAACTAGCCAGGATTAATTACAGTCTACAACTTCGCTAACCGTTCAGCCAGGCCAGTGTCTGTACTTGAGGGAGGTTCCCCGTGCTTTCGAACAGACCTAATTAAAGTAAACCTCGTTTTCTCAGAGGCGTAGCCCCGTTAACACCTTTCTAGACACCCAATGAGTTAGCTAATTGTAAACTGCAAAACTCTCCTGGGAGCAACTATTACCCACAGTGGGATCGGGATCCAACCATCATATGGAAGGTATGCAATCTCATTGCAAATCTCAACACTTGAAATTCCCGATATGATTTTTACCCCTAGTACCTATGACCTTGGATATGGTAAACAAATCACAAGTACTAGTCAAGTTCAGCCCGTCATTTCTTGATTAATCAGACCCGTTTACATGACCCTTGGCTATGGTCAACAAAGTCATATACTCGTCCTAATTAATCTGCATCATATGCATTGTAGGAAGACATCACTTAGCTACCATACACTACGCCTTGGCTAAGTACAACAAATGTAGCACGAATACTAAGTACTCTACTTCCTAAAATGACGGAGGGTTGCGAACGATTTTTAAGAAAATCTTTAACGCTTTGAACTTGATATCGTCGTAGAATCAAATGGTTTTCAAAAGGAGTGGCTTGTGCTCCGCAGTTTTGAAATATAACTTTTTCATAAAGAGCCGAGTGGTTTTCAAATCTGATTCTACAACATCTATTTAGGTTTATTTTCTTTACATTAATCATATTAATGTAATCCCATCATTTAAGTCCTTAAGCCAATCACAGAAAAGAAACGAAAATAACACGTACGCTTATGCCATCCGCATTCGCCACAATGTTCTGTTATGCACCGTTAGGTTACTTAACTAACGGCATACCGGGACGGGACTAGCGCGGGTGTAAAACATAAGCAACGTCTACTATATATCTCATATATAATATATCATTCGTCTCAGATTTCACAGAACACAGGCAGCAGAAACATATATATAATGTGGGATATAGTAGGACGTCCGTATTTAGTATTTAGCCAACAATAGAAAATATGGATTCCACAGTCGCGATGAATAGCCAAGCCCACACCCCTAGACCCCTACGAGAGAGGCAAGCGACCCTACCAATCCCTGAGTTTAGGAGACCCGGTCTCGACTCCTCGAGATGGCCTCCCACTGAACCCCAGAACCCGGTCACTTGTGCTCCCCTCCTTGGGTCTATCCTAATTCGGAAAAGTAAATAATATACAACACTGGTGACATCAACCTCAACCCGGAAGTGCCCCAAATAAAAGAATATTACATTACATTTGAATTTACATGAATGAAAATATAAAACTCTCATCTCACATAAAACCTCCGGGCTATTCAATCGCGACAATCCTGCACATCATATCTCAGCAACACATAATATCATATATCATCAACGTAAGTAAGTATGCGTACCCCGATTGTCATTGATGTATAGCAACGAAACCGGTGATATCGAACATACTACACTTACGGTCATAGAAAAGAAAGTGTAAAACTACAATATTTGGAATCCACATTCCCTTTAGACATCATAAATGCGAAATATCACATACTTCGTACTTCGTGCCTAAACTATATGAATTACACATATTATATCACATTCCAGATAAATAGACAGTATTAAAGTTTTCGAACGAATGATCAAATACCCAAAATTTCCTAAAGCTCAACACTTGAGCGGAGTTCAAAAACCCGGAAGTGTGACACAGTAGTAGCGGTCCAGCTGTAGAAGGGTCAAGCCAACGCCTCACATGTGGCACGCCGTACTGCCCCAAACCCTAAGGTTCAAAAGGCAGTTCAAGACGGTCACATAATCGAGTTAAGGTTTGTTGTCTTCTAGAGGGTCCACCACAAAACTTGCACATATTTCCGAAAGATTTAAACCCCGTGAAAAGTGAGCAAACGACACTCGTTCGAACAATTCAATACTTTCTAGTTATCCGGAAAAACATGAAGTTAAAATTCCGATCGAATCAATGAACTCTAAACAATCTCCAGAACTAACAGCACTAAATTCAGATTAAAAATAATCCAAAGAAATATACAAGCAGATAGAAAAGTTACTGTACATAAATGACACAATGATGCATCCGTACGGCCGCGGAACCGCGGCCCAAGCAGGCTCTTGCCGCGGTTCCGCGGTGGAATGTACTGTTCATGGCATCGTTTTTTACAGTTGTCCTTATATTTACCTGCTAATTTTTTTGCATTTTTTTAATTCTGAAAAATATCAGTTTTCAAAAAATGTCCAGAGAGTGTCCCGAAAATCCGCATTTCGGTTCGATCGGAGTTTTACTTCGCTAAAGTGTCGCCTAATGTTCTAGGTCGGCTCTGATACCAATGTTAGGTTTACCTAGCACCCTAAGAGAGGTTTGGAAGCATCACATGTCACAAAGATTAAATTTTTAGAGTGCTAAGTGAAAACACAAAGAATCAATCCTAGAAAATTAGGGTTTCATAACTTTAAACCACACTACAAGTAATAAAGGCTAGAGTTTTGAGAGTTCAACCTTTGTATCTCCATATTCTTGACTCCTTGGCCACTTGAGAGTTGGAAAACGGTTAGCTTGAGGTCTTCTAGCGTCCATGATGATCCACCCGAAGCTCCTTTGTCCAAGCTTGCAACTTCATATTATCAAGAGAAAGAAATGAAGCTAACACTCTAAACAAGTGGACAAGAGTTGTGTAGAATGGTGTTGTGGTTCTTTTTCTCACTTCAAAATCTTATCTTGTTGAGTATTTTGCTCACTTGAGATATCTAGAGAGCAAAAGAGAAACGTTGAAGAAGATGATGACTTTTTTAAGAAGAAGAGAAAAGATAATCTCATGAAAGAAAATAGAAAAATATATGTATATATATTTTTCTCTTCTCATCTCAAACCATGGTTAAATGATAAAGATATTATTTAATTTGAGTTAAAACAAAAAAGGAAAGTTTAATCCATGGTTAAAAGCAGGTGAGCATGGTTAGGTCAAAGAAGAGTGTAGAAACAAAGCATGAATTATCCTTTCCTTTTTCATTTTGTTTTAAAACAAATAGAAATAATAATCCATATAAATAACCAAAGTGTGAGTCTTATATTGCCACCATTTTCTATGTATAAACAACCATGATAGAATGATGTATGTATGCATGTGTGCATTCACATCCATATGTGCATGAACAAGAATGAATGCATACATGCATGCATACATCCAAAAATGATAAGAAAGGATTTCTAGTGAGAAGCTAATGGTTAAATGATAAATCAACACTTGATTTATGAACCCGGTCATATCATATACGACCCGATCAAAAGCCAGCCGCCCGATTAATATACGGTATCTCATACGCGCATTTTAACCGGGTCCATGCGCATATCGCATACGCACACCACAACGTTTCGCCTGGACTAGGTAACCCCTTTATGGGACTCTAAGACTCGTCAATACGCCGGCAGTGGGTGATGATCATATCAAGCACCCCCAAGCCGCAAGCGGTCAGCTAAACGTAACGGCCACCCGGGTATTGAGCAATCAGAAGAAAACAAGCGAACCTGCTACAACTCGGGTCGAGCCAACCGGCAACACTACCGTACAGTCCGGTCTCTTCGTCAGATGTGCTGCATATCGAGTCTAGGGATGGTAATGTCGACCCTAATAACTCTATAAGTCGTGCCGTTGAATGGTCTATAACAGATCGAGAAACTACTGATAACACTTATCAGTAAATCTCAGCAGCCCTGGCCAGGGACTTACTGATATAACCAGTCGAGCACAGCACAGCATCAACTCCCAATACCTGGAGAGACGAAACCCCTCCTATCGCTCATCGCCTTCGTGTGTCTCGGGACTGTACCCAACGGCCACTTGTTTGCACGACTCAGTAGAGCCGTGGTAGGGTGGTAATCAAAGTACAGTGGGAGAGCACACAATACTCTATGACGATCTCGGGTCTACAAACTACCCTGTACCAGTGTCACCTGAGAACTGCTATCCGACGATAGATATAATTCCATATAGGAGTTCTCGGTGAGTCCGTCCAGTGTACCCAGTCACCACTGAGCACCCGTATATGACCTAGATGTCAAACATCGATGAATGTGGGAACATCCATTGCCCATCACATGGGTCTAGTATCATATACGCTAGTCCACTCTGGTATATTGATACCCCGTGTCGATACACCTACGACTAGGGACATTTCAGGATATGCTTATAAACTACAGATGTCCCACTAGTATGACCTCTATCATAATCATTGTTGTCAAGCCAATACCCTCTGGGCTTTATCAACATGTGTGAATGAGTAAAAGCATGATCAAATCAACATGTCAGATAAAGAAGAACCAGATAGCATACTATCATGTCGAGCAAGAATGTACACTGAATATATATATATATACATGTATAAATACATCCACTATCACATAATGGCCTCTAGGGCATACATATATCCAACAATTTTTACAAAAGAAGTGCTGCCAAAATTTTGAAGGAAGAAAAGTTAGACTTTTAAAGAATTTGGGTTGAGATTTTCAAAGGATTTAAAATTGTTCTTATTTCTTACTACTTTTGATGGTTTAGATTGCTGGGTTTTTGGCTTACTTAAATTGCGTTACGCCTACAGACGTTGCGTTGTTTAAGGGCCGTCACGTACCAGTTTCGGGTCGTGACACTTACATACATCATCATGTATCAATCCCAAGAGTTCACTATCTCTTTCTCTATTTCCTATAACGGAGCTATGGTCATCTTATCTTTGTGACACTACTGTCAAGTTTCACAAGATGTAAATTCAAACAGATTTAAATATGCATCTAAATGTAACTTCAGCTAGTCGGGTCGCATTAATATGACCTAATCTACAATGCCTCAAAAAGGATTCGTTCATTTCTGAACTCTTCCTCCTGTGTGTGCTGTGTACGTTAAGAACTGTGGTTTGATTTAGAACGTATATGCTTTTAGATAACGTACCTGAACCGATCAACTCTTGATATAGGAAATGTTCAAAACATTATCCAACAATACAAAATTATATCCTTCTTTACTAAATAAAGAAACTGATATGATGTTGTATATCAGGTTCGGTATCTAATAACATTCGTTTAGAATCAATGTATTTGGTAATACTGGGTGATAACTGCCAACAAACTTGGCTGCAACATTTGCACCATTTCTAACTCTTGAAACTTATCATCCATTCTCAGTTCTCTACCTATCTGTAGCCCATGAAACATATTATATATGTGGGATCCTGATCTGGTATCTCATTACCAGGACGTAAAAGATACTGAGAAAATGTTCTCGGAAATGAACACACTCGAAGAAGATGCATCATCATGCACTTTCTTCGTTTAGGCGGCACTGGAATCCTGGTAATCCCCTATTTCCTGCTCGGCCTTATAATAATTATGAGTTGGAGCAGGACCAACGTTCCCTAGCGCAGTATAACAAGCGGGTTCGGTCAATACATCCATATTATTATCTTTGATTAAGGCGTGATATGGTCGCTACCTGGAGAGAGAAAAGAAAACACTCAGCGTATTCTCTTGCAAGATTAGATTGGTTATTAATTTATCTAATCAGGATGGCTCCCACTGTTTTAGTCAAATCTTCCTTCAAACCCTGAAAGGAAAGACTATCCGGGATTAATTACACCCTACAAGTTCACCAATCATTCAGCCAGACCAGTACCGGTACTTTGAGGGAGTTTCCCCATGCTTTCACACGGACCTAATTAAAATAAACCTCGTTTTCCCAGGGGCGTAACCCTGTTAACACTTTTCTAGCCACCTACTTGATCGGCTAATTGTAATGTTTAAAATTCTCCCAGGAGTAACTCTTACTCGCAGTGGGTATCGGGATCCAACTATCTCATAGAAGGTATGCAATCTCATTGCAAATTTCAACACTTGAAATTCCCAATAATATTTTTCCCCTAGCGGTCTATACCCTTGACATGGTCAACAAACCATAGACCGCAAGTCAAGTTCAACCTGTGCATTTCCTGATTGAATTAAACCGACCCGTACGACCCTTGATGCATACCAAACAACGTTGTACGAATACCTTAATCCAATCGCATCGTATGCTAGTAGATAAGCACTAGTTAGCTACCGTACACTACGCCTTGACGCATGCAAAACTACCGCATCACGAATACTAAGTAGTAATTATCTGAAATGACGGAGGGCTACGACGGGTTTTTAAGAAAACCTTTTGCGTAATGAACTTGATATCGTCGTAGAATCGAGTGATTTTGAAAAGGAGTGCTTTTGAGGCTTTTACTAGTTTTGCTAAAGAGGTCACTCCCGGTGAAGAGATCTCGGCTCTTTCCTTATCGAATAAGGCGCATGATGTTTCACAAATACCACTATGCAAAGCAAAAACCATAAAATCAATCAAAAGACAAACCGAATTTGTAGCATCTGCTAGTTTCGCTAAAGAGGTCACTCCCGGTGAAGGGATCTCGAGTCTTTCCTTATCGAATAAGGTGTTGGATGTTCTACAAGGAACGCCGCTATGCAAAGCAAGAACTAGAGCTACCAGTTTTCGAGAAAAGTTTCTACAACATCTTTTGGTTTCTTTTATTTCATCAATCTCATTAACGAAGTCCCATCATATTAAGTTACCAAAACATCACAGATAAAAACAACATACGCTTATGCCATCCGCATTCGCCTCGATGTCCCCTCATGCACCGTTAGGTTAGGTAACTAATGGCAGAGCGGGCAGTGCAAGCGCGGGTGTAAAACATATGCAACGTCTATATAATATATCTCATATACTATATCCAGTATCTATCTTAACATATCAAATGATCACATCACAGATATCGTAGCAGAAGAACAACATATGAAATATTGGATATACTAGGATTTTCGTGTTTTAAATTAAGCCTGTATAAAACACGGATTCCACGGTCATGATGAATAGCCAATCCCACACCCCTAAACCCCTACGAGAGTGGCAACCAACCCTTCCAATTCTAGAGTTAGGAGACCCGGTCTCGACTCCTCAAGATGGTCTCCCACTGGACCATAGAACCCGGTTACTTGTGCTCCACGCCTTGGGTCTATCCTATTGAGAAAAAGTAAATAATATACAATGGTGACATCATCCTCAACCCGGAAGTGACCTAATAAAAGAATATTACATACAATGAATTTTACATGAATGAAAATGAAAAACTCTCATCTCACATAAAACCCCCGGCTATTCAAACACGACGATCCAATATAACATATCACAGCAACACATAACAACACATGTCATCAACGTAAGTAAATATGCATATCCCAGTGGTCGTTGACATATAGGACCAAAAACGGCGATACACCACATATTACACTTACGGTCGCGGAAACGAAAGTGAAAAACTACATCAGTTGGAATCCGCAACCACCTTAGACATCGCATGCCTAACCAAATGAATTCCTTAGACATCGCATGCCTAACAATTATAAACCCCGCATTTTAGTCTCGATCTCGAACTTTTCAATATCTAGTTGGGCAATTCAACAAGATTCCCGACATCCTGATCGAATGCTCGTTGGAAAATTTAGTAGACGGCGGCACCCCCCGATGCCGTCGACGAAGTGCACTAAGGCGGAACACCACTGCCGCGAGCACCCGAACGGATGCTTTTGGCGACAGGGTTCTTCTGCAGTCACTTGGTCGGGGCTATGGGACGTGGCTATCTATTATGTTTATCCGGTGAGTATCCGCGTACGCTATGTGATTGCGACGGACTTTTGATCACATCAAAATCCCATGGCAACCGATCAATAGGCAACTCGGCGGTGCTCATCATAGAGCGCACCATATCTAATAGGGTGCGATTCCACCGTTCCGATACACAGTTGTGCTGTGGTGTATATGGAGGCGTAAGCTGAGAGAGAATCCCAATCTCTTTTTTCTGGGTTACCTACGACGGCATCAAGGATTCGGGAGGCATCGTCCATACCAAATTCAAAAATTTGCCGTTTTAGCTATCCTAACTAGAATTTTAAACTAGAAATATACAGAATCAAATGCAAACACTTTGCAATAAGTAAAGAGAGCAAGGAATACAACCTTTGTAGACCGGTACTTCATATCAATAGCTCCGTGTAGAAGCTGTTAGTTATATGTATGCCCTAGAGGCCATTACTGTATATACATTGTATATTGTAGTGGATACTTGGACATATATAGGGAGGACTTTCTTGCTCGACATGATAGTATGCTATCTGGTTACACTTTATCTTAACATGTACTTTGATTGTCTTTTTGTCACTTGTTGATAAAGCCCTTAGGATGAGTACTTGACTACCTGGACTATGATACAGATCATACTAGTGGGGACAGTGTAGTCGCCAAGTACATCCTTCAAATGTTCCTAGTCATGGAAGTGCCGAGACAGGGCATCGATACTCCAGAGTAGAATAGCGTATGCGCTTCTTGACCCATATGATGGGCGATGGATGATCTCATATCCATTGGTGTTTGACATCAGAGAAGGTATACGGGTGCTCAGTGGAGACTGGGTACACAGGATGGACTCGCCGAGAACTCCCAGATGGTATTATACCTCACGTCAGATGGCAGTTCTGGTGACACTGGTACAGGTTAGTCTGTCGACCCGAGATCATCATAAAGTCTTGTGTGATTCCCACTGTGCTTTGATTTCCATCATACCACGTCCAAGAGGGCATGCAAAAAGGTGGCTTTTAGGTACAGTCCCGAATCACATGGAGGCAATGAGCGATAGGAGGGGTTTCGTCTCTCCCGGTATAGGGAGTTGACGTTGCGCTGTGTTCTATTGGCTATAACTGGAAATCCCTGGCCAGGGTTGCTGAGATTTACTGGTAAGTGTTATCAGTAGTTTCTCAAACTGTTATGGACCTCATATCGACACGACTTATCAAGCTATTGGGGTCTGACATTTTCCACCCCTAGACGAGATATGCGACATATCAGACGAAGAGACCGGACTGTACGGGAGTGTTACTGGTTGGATTCACGGGAGAATGTACAGACTTGATTGTTGGTCTTCTGATTGCTCAATACCATGGTGGCTGTTATGTTTAGCTGACCGCTTGCAGCTTGTGGGTGTTTGATATGATCATCACTTACTGCCAGCGTATTGACGATTCTTTAGAGTCCTACAAAGAGGTTTCCTGGCTTAGGCAAAATGGAGTAGGAGCACATATGTGATATGTGCGTGACCGAGAACAATACATGTATATGATACCGTATTAGATTCTCACGATATGTGATATCGGCCCGGTATATGTGATATAGCCGGGTCATCGGATCAATTGTTGATTCGATGAACTGATACAGATTATATTAGTCGGTTATTTTTGAAATAGCCGGATTATCGGTTCAATTGTTGATTCGATAATTTAATGTATAATTATATATTTGATATATTAAATTACAATAACTAATATAAGCTCAGTTAAAGATTTTTTTTCTCACTCGGGTAATACATTGATATATATGTGATATATGTTTATTGTATTATTTTATTTTGTTACAATAAATATTGTATATGTGATATATAATATTGTAACATGTTATGGTTATAAATGCAACATGATTTGTAGAGTTTAAATATGGTTAGGGTTTGGGTTAGGGTTAAGCTTTCATGAAGCTTTCAAGAAGCTTCTTGAAGCTTTGACTTTGACCTTGATATTTTGTGATATTTTGCATAGATATTTCTTTAACCCAACCCAACCCTTTAAACATAGTTAAATCTCTACATGGGTTAAGTCTTCATACTTAACCCATGGTTCCATTTCTAACCTCACACTTGATTCATTATTCATCACAAAGAGTGAGAAATCTTTTTGCAAAGTGATGATAATGAGTGAGAAATCGAAAACAAATGAGAGCTAAATTCCTACTTCATCATCCTCATCTATTCTAGCCGCTTAGATTAGGGTGTTTGATTTGCTAATACTTGATTAGCAAAGCAAGAGCTTGGGTTTGAGTTTCTTCAAGGTAGATCATCTTTGTTATTGAAGATCGGAAGTAAGCTTGCATCCTTTTCTTCATGGAGCCTCTCTAGAGTCTGGGTACTCGATGATCACAGCGAAGGAACCTTAACACGGAGCTTTAGAAGTGAAGGAACGGACTACAAAGGTTGTAATCCCTAACTCTTAGAAGTAAAGTTGTTTACTTGCTCTGTTTTCGCCTAATCTCTAGTCTAAGATCTTGGTTAGGCTTGTTCTGCATGTCTAAATTTTAAATCGGGCATGGTTGATGCCTTGTAGACCCTTATGAGAGCGACTAGTAACCCTGCAGTGGTATCAGAGCCAAGCTAGAGCTTTAGGCGAAGTCTAGACGAAGTTTAAAGTCCGATCGAACACCGAAATGTCATTTTGACCCCTTCTCTGGAAATTTTTCAAAAAGTTGAAAATTTTCATATTAAAAATACTCTGAAAATTAAGCAGGGATTTCTAAGAATTACTGCGAAAAACGAGCCCATAATCCCTTTAAAGCGCTGCGGAATCGCGGCAATACCCTGCCTTGCGCGGCGGTTCCGCGGCCGTATGTAGATATTAGGGACTCATTTTTCTACAGTAACATCCGTAGGTATCCTTGCATGCTTCTGGGAATTTTTAATATTACTCAAGTGTTGAGTTTTTTGGGAATCTTTTGTATTCGTTGATTCGATCGGAAAGTTTAACTTCGTTTATGTTTTTCCGGGTTATTTAGAATATGTTAAAAGGTTCGAACAGATATCAATAAATCACTTTTTCCCCTGTCGGAAAATTTCCAAGTGTTGGATTTTTCCTTAGTTAAAGAACATTCAAAGTCATGTAAGTAACGCGGTGGACCCTCTAGAAGAACATAAACCTTAACTCGATTATGTGACCGTCTGAACCGCCTCTAAACCTTAGGGTTTGGGGCAGTACGGCGTTGCCACATGTGAGGAGTTGGTTTGACCCTTCTACGGCTGGACCATTGGTACTGTGGCATGTGATGGATACTTTTTGAACTCCGCTCAAGTGTTGAGCTATTTGGGAAATCTTGGGTGTTTGTTTATTCGATCTGAAAGTTTAACATTGTCTATTTATCTGGAATGTGATACAATATTTGGAATCCACAAGTAGTTATGAGATAACTAATTTGAATGTTATAAATCTAGCAGTTTAGTCTCATTTGATCGATTGCCACGGGATTTTGATGTGATCAAAAGTCCGTCGCAATCACGTAGTGTACGCGGATACTCTTCGGGTAAACTTAATAGATAGCCACGCCCCATATCCCCGACCAAGTGACTATAGGAGAACCCCGTCGCCCAAAGCATCCGTTCGGGTGCTCGCGGCAGCGGTGTTCCGCCTTAGTGCACTTCGTCGATGGCATCCGGGGGTGCGGCCGTCTACTAAAGTTTGCGACGAGCATTCGATCAGCATGTCGAGAATCTTGTTGAATTGTCCGACTTGATATTGAAAAGTGTTTTCGAGATCGAGACTAAAATGCGGGGTTTATAATTGTTAGGCATGAGATGTCTAAGAAATTCATTTGGTTAGGCATGCGATGTCTAAGGAGGTTGCGGATTCCAACTGTTGTAGTTTTACACTTTCTTTTCTTTGACCGTAAGTGTAATATGTGGTGTATCGCCGGTTTCGTTGCTATACATCAACGACAATTGGGATACACATATTTACTTACGTTGATGATTTGTGATATTATGTGTTGTTGTGATATTTTATATTGTTTCGTCATGTTTTGAATAGCCGGGGGTTTTATGTGAGATGAAAGTTTTTCATTTTCATTCATGTAAAATTCATTGTCTGTAATATTATTTTATTGGGGAACTTCCGGGCTAATGATGATGTCACCATTGTATATTATTTACTTTTCCGCATTAGGTAGACCAAAGGCGTGGAGCATAAGTAACCGGGTTCTAGGATCCAGTGGGAGACCATCTCGAGGAGTCGAGACCGGGTCTCCTAACCCTAAAATTGGCAATGTTGCTTGCTGCTCTCGTAGGGTCTAGGGATGTGGGTTTGGCTATTCATCGCGACCGCGGATCCGTGTTTTATAGAGGCTCGTATAAAACACGGAAATCCTAGTATATCCAATATTTCATATGTTATCTTCTGCTGCAATATTCTGTGATGAGATTGTATTACTGCCTGAGACGAATGTTTATATTATATATATGAGATATATGTTATATTACTGATTTCGTTTCAAATGTGATGCTTGTGAAGCATAATAAAATGGGACTTCATTAATGAGATTAATGAAATAAAAGAAACCTAAAGATGTTGTAGAAATTTGTTTAAAAACTGGTAGCTCTAGTTCTTGCTTTGCATAGCGGTATTCCTTGTAGAATATCCAGTACCTTATTCGATAAGGAAAGAGCCGAGATCCCTTCACCGGGAGTGACCTCTTTAGCGAAACTAGCAGATGCTACAAACTCGGTTTTGTTTTAGATTGCTTCTATAGTTTTTGCTTTGCATAGTGATATTTGTGAAATATCCTGCACCTTATTCGATGAGGAAATAGCCGAGATCCCTTCACCAGGAGTGACCTCTTTAGCAAAACTAGAAAAGGCCTCAAAAATATTCCATTTAAAATCACTCGATTATACAACGATATCAAGTTCATTACGCAAAGGGTTTTCTTAAAAACCTGCCGTAGCCCTCCATCATTTCAGGTAAGTACTTCGTAGTATTCGTGCTTCGTTTGTTGACCTTGTCAAGGCGTAGTGTGCGGTAGCTATTTATGCTTATCTGCAAAAGCATATGATGTGATTGAGTTAGGTTAGTCGTGTGACTTTGTTGACCTTGTCAAGGGTATGCGGGTGGGTTTAATTCAATCGGGAAATGACGGGTTGAACATGACTTGCGGTTTATGGTTTGTTGACCTTGTCAAGGTCATAGATCGCTCGGGGAAAAATATTATCGGGAATTTCAAGTGTTGAAATTTGAAATGAAATTGCATACCTTCTATGAGATAGTTGGATCCCGATACCCGCTGCGAGTAAGAGTTACTCCTGGGAGAGTTTTACACATTACAATTAGCCGATCAAGTAGGTGTCTAGAAAGGTGTCATCAATGGCGTTATGCCTCTGGAAAAACAGGGTTTATTTTAATTAGGTCTGTGCGAAAGCGTGGGGAACCTTCCTCAAAGTACCGGCACTGGCCTGGCTGAAAGATTGGCGAACTTGTAGAGTGTAATTAATTCCGGCTAGTCTTTCATTTTAAGGTTTGAAGGAAGATTTGATTAAAATAGTGGGAGACATCCTGATTAGATATATTAATAACCAATCTAATCTTGCAAGAGCATACGCTGAGTGTTTTCTTCTATCTCTCTCCAGGTAGCGACTATGTCACACCTTAATCAAGATATTAATACGGATGTATTGACTGAACCCGCTTGTTATACTGCGCTAGGGAACGTTGGTCCCGCTCCAACTTATAATTGCTATAAGACAGAGCAGGAAATAGCGGATTACCAGAATTCCCGTGCCCCCCAAATGAAGAAAGTGCATGCTGATGCATCTTCTTCGGGTGTGTTCATTACCGAGAACTGTTTCTCTGTATCCTTTACGTCCTGGGTATGAGATACCGGATCAGGATCCCGCAAATGTAATTTGCTACATGGGCTACAGATAGGTAGAGAACTGAGAACGAGTGATAAGTTCCAAGAGTTGGAAATGATGCAAGTGTTGCAGCCAAGTCTGTTGGCAGTTATCATCCTGTAGTACCAGAATATATTGATTCTGAACGAATGTTATTAGATACCGAACCTGATATACAACATCATATCAGTCTCTTTATTAGTAAAGAAGGATATAATTTTGTATTTTTAGATAATGTTTTGAACATTTCCTATATCAAGTGTTGATCGGTTCAGGCACGTTATCTAAAAGCATAAACGTTCTAAAATCAAACCACAGTTCTTAACGTACAGAGCAAACACAAAAGGAAGAGTTCAGAAATGAACGAATCCTTCTTGAGGCATTGTAGACTAGGTCATATCAATGCGACCGGACTAGCTGAAGTTACATAAAGATGCATATTTTGTTGGATATGGTGCCCTCTAAGTCAATTATTGGATCGCGGGTACGTGATTGCAATGATTGAGGTAAGGCCTATACCGATATGGCAGTCTTGCTCGAGATGACAGTATGCTATCTGGTTTGTCTTTATCATCGTATATATACTTTAGTTCACTATTGCATGATGATAGAGCCCATAGGATTCTTGCTTGACTGCCAGCAGTATGATGGCGATCATATACGTGGGAGCTGGGGTCTATAAGCACATCCTTAAAGTGTCCCTAGTCGTGGGAGTTTCGAGACAGGGCATCAATACACCAGAGTAGACTAGTGTATACAGTCGAGACCCCGACGAGGGGCGGTGGCCGGTCTCACAAGCCATTGGTGTCAGTTGGTTCACCTAAGATGTATACAAGTGCTGATTGGGTTAAAAGTACACCGGACAGGACTCGCCGGTAATACGCTAGTTGGTATTATACATATCGTCAGATAGCTGTTCCGTGGTGACATGTGTACAGGTTAGTTCATTGACCTGAGTTCGTCATTTGTCTCATGTGAGTTACCACTGTGCTTTGATTTCTACCCTACCACGGCTCAAAGGAGTCGCGCAAACAGGTCTTTTTTGGGTACAGTCCCGAGCCACATGGAGGCAAGTGAGCGGATCGGCAGGGGATTCGTCTCTCACGGTATTGGGGGTGAGATCGCGCTGTGTATAGGAGAGCCATTATACAAAGTCCTCGGCCGAGGCAGGAGATTTACTGGTAGGTACTCCAGTAGTATCTCAGGGTGTTCTGGGCCACTCTCTGACACGACTTATACCGCTATTAGGGGTCTGACGTTACCAGCCCCCTTGGCCGATATCCGATACTCATAGACGAACAGACCAGACTGTATGTATATTGTCACTGTTAGGCTCAGTAGGGTTTCTGTATGAGTTCGCTCGTCAGCTTCCCTTCCAATCAATACATAGGCAACCGTTACGTACAGTTAGTACCTCTGACGTGCTAGTGGTTATACCTAGTGCCAGTATGTTGATGAGTCATTAGAGTCACCCACAAACAGTTTCCCAAGTTTGGGCGAAACGTTGTAGAGGCCGTATGGTTTTATGGCAGGGTTCGGAAAATGCACACGCGTTTACTCACGTGTCATATTTCGGGCAGATAATACTGGTGGGCTTTGGTTTAAGCCGGATCCGAGTATTATACTGTGTAGATATAATATCTTTGTCTCTGTTGCATTTTTATTCGGTCGTAATACAATTGCGGGTATGTTTATACTGTTACGGGGTTATCCTGAAATTCTTTTCGGGATCTCTTTTGGAAGTTGCCAGTTTCCAGTTTTCTATCGCCCGTCTTTAACATTCGGTTAAAGACGGATTTATCTATTCTTGATGAGTGTGGAAGGTTCTAGAAGCATCTAGATGATGACTGGGATGATGAGGTGGCTAGTGACTCATTATTCCATTTAATGAGTTGGTGACTAGGTTAATGATCATTGTTTTGCATTTATTGCTTTAAGATGATTCATTGTTTTCTTTAATGATAATGCATGGTGTCTTGTGACTCATCCTCTTCATTAATCTTATGGTCACCCTCTCCTTTGCCCCTACCCTCACCTCCCTCATCCTATATAGTGGCCGGCCCCTCTCCTTAAAAAATGATGGTTGTTTATTTGGAAAAAGATTAGGGTTTTGGCTTCATGGAAATTTCATATATTCATTTCTCATTTCATTTGAATCCAAAAAGGCAACTTAATTAACCGTTCGTCCATAGCTATGGACGTAACGAGACAAAGTGTTCTACTCATTCTCTACATCCATCTTGGTCATCTCTTTTGGCAAACTTGATGATCGAGTTGCTTCGGTTCGGAGGCGGGAGCCCGTTTAAAAGTTCCGTCGACGTGGTGCCACCTGGACGAGAAGACTGGAGATTCAGGAGATCGGAGCAGCCGCAACAAAGCGCGGGATGATGGTTGAAGACCGAAGGACTCGGATCGTTCGGTATAACGTTTCTACCCACTTTGTAGTTTGTTTGCTTAGCTTTAATGGCAGATCCGGGTTATAGTATACGATAGCGCCAGTTGTAAAAGTTTTTGTTCCGCATTTGGCGTCTGTTAGACCGCCGGGGCGCTAACGTGTACTTACAGTGGTATCAGAGCCTCACCATTAAGCTTTACTAACTTGTGCTAACGTGTTTAAAATATCGATCGAACGGAATTTTCAAGTGTTAAAGTTTCTGTTGTTTTTAAATCTGGTCTAAAAATAATTTTGACCATACCAGAAATTTAAGCAGGCTTTTTTAAGGAACCAGAAGAAATACGACCCACTGCGTCGACCAAACGGCCACGGAAACGCAGTCAGAGCCTTGCTAGACCGCGGAACCGCAGCCTTCTTGGTGACTTAGTGGACCATGTTTCTTCTGTTGTGTCTACAGAGAAAATTGTGGTTTTTGGTAGTATTCTTTTGGACCCAGATTTTGTTACAGTACAACAGATGTATGTGGGGCCCACTTCGGGAAATTTTGTCGATCGAAATTTTAAACTTGTTAGTATGCAGTACTTATATTATATCTCCGACCGGGAATGTCATTTGAGCGATAAAACGCGTCTAATTGCTTTAGTTCTTTTAGACGGGTTTGCGAACGTGACATTCGCGTTGATGTTCTGTGTTGTGCTGTGATGTTGCGGATATGTCGTGGTGGATTGCAATGTGCAATGGTAGTGCTGTTTGAATTTATTTGTACATTTGATATTGCGGGGCGAGCGTCCAACATGTGGACTGCCGTCACTGCTTGTTTGTATAATATTCTTTTGGGGCACGACCGGGCTGAGGTTGATGTACCCGTTGTACATATTTTTATTTCTGTACTAGGTTTACCCCGCGACGGAGTGCACGGATAGACGGGTTCGGGAGGGCAACGGGTCCTATCTCATGGCTTTGAGAGGCAGAGGGGCCTCACTCTAGAATTGGCAGACTATTCGCCGCACTCGTAGGGGGTACAGGTTGACCCAAGGAGGGGTGCTCAAGTTACCGGATTCCGTGAAGTGCCGGGTGGTCCATTCACTATGCTGTAGGGGGCTGACTCTCTTCAGGTTTTGGCGGGTAACTTGCCGCACCCGTAGGGTCTAGGTTTCATTGCACAGGCTATCCACACGACCAGGGGAACGTCGGGTTTCAGTAGCGGCTCTGTGAAACCCGGGGATCCCAGATTATCTGTATTGTTCTGTGATGCTTATTACTTTTCTGTAATGTTGCATATTATCATGCCTGGAGCTATTATTGTATATTGGTATATATACTATTAGATGTTGTATATGTTTTACACCCGCGCTAGTCTAGTCCCCGCTCTGTCGTTAGTTAAGTAAACTAACGGGTGATGACGGGACATAGTGGCGAATGCGGATGGCATATACGTACATTTTATTTTTCGTTCTTTCCTGGTGTGATTAATTAATGGGACTGCGTTGATTCTGATCAAAGCAAAGTAAAACAAACCTATATTTGATGTTGTTGGAACAATTTTAGAAGGTGTTATTACAAAGACGTTTCCTTTTGTTATGCATAGTGATATTCGGATGGAATATCCTGCACCTCATTCGACGAAGCAAGGGCTGATATCCCTTCACCGGGAGAGACCCCTTGGGCAGAAGTTTGCGTCAGGGTAATAACTTCAATATAGTCGATTACAAGTTGCTTTGCATCGAGATATTCAGTTGGAATATCCTGCACCTCATTCCATGAGAAAAGAGCCGAGATCCCTTCACCGGGAATGACCTCTTTAGCAAAAGGTTTTCATCACTATATTTTTATAAAAGCTATCAGGTTCCTTCAGCGATATCAAGTACATTACGTTAAAGGTTTTTCGCTAAAAACCAGTCGTAGCCCTCCATCATTTCTTATGGATGGTCAGCAGTATTCAAGCTATGTATATTTGGCCCTTAGTCAAAACATAGTGATTGGTAGCTGCTAGGGTGTTCACATGTTGCATAGATAGATGCGATGGTTTGGGACAGTCGTATTACTATATTTGGCCCTTAATCAAGAGTATGTACGGGTGGCTTCAAATTGACCTGGATAATGATGGATAGAACTTGACATGTGACTTATGAGATTTTTAGCCCTTAGTCAAGAGCATGGGGCAAAAATATATATCGGGAGTTTCAAACATACAGGAAACTTGCCAGGCATGTGCATACCTTCTGGTGTGTGATAACTTGAATGGCTTCCATCGAGTTATTATGCGATGAAAGTTGGATTCCGATTCCCACTGATGAGTTAGTTTACTCTTCGGGTGATCCCGACTAATTCTTCTTTAAGGTTTGGAGGAGAATTTGAGATAACAGTGGGAGGTTTCCTGATTAGATAAAGTGATAACCATTCTGATCTAGGTTAGAGTGCACGCAGAGTGTTTCTTTTCTCTCTCTCTCTCTTTGGTAGCAACCTTAAACCGACCCTAGACTATGACTCAGTGACCAAGTTGACCGAACCTTCTTAAAATACTGGCTTTTGGATTGTCTGAGTTGCATAAGTCAATGCCGCTCTTTCTTTTACCTTTTGTATTTCTCAGAACACCCCGTATTACTACGGACATCCACTTCCATTGGATAGATCCATCGTATGGTTATATACGAACTCGACGGGACTTCTTCGAGAATGGATCCAGGTTCAGGAGAAATAGAATTGGTTTATTCAGTTTTCTTTTATTATCACCTTCTCCAGGTTGCGAGGGCTCCTTAGTTTAGGAGGGTACACCTATTACGCTTATTGGATAGTCTTATTCCAAACCATAGGCAGGTGCCGAAAGGTGGGGAATGAAGAAAACCAATTAGCCTAAGTAGGGTATACAGAAGGTAAAAACTAAAGACAAAATAAAGGGATTAGAAAGAGGGCAAAGTAAATTGCGACTCTTATCATTCACGACCAAACCGCGTACTTCATCGCCACTCCTATTTCACCTTTAATAGAATAACGAATTATTCAGTTGTCTTTTATCATCACCTTCTCTCAAGTTGCGAGTACTCCTAGGATTAGGAGGGTACACCTATTATGCTTACTGGATAGTCTTCTTCCAAACCATAGGCTGGTGCCGAAAGGTAGGGAAGGAGGAAAACTACTTAGCCTAAAGATGGTGTATAGAAGGAAATGAATAAAGACAAATAAAGGGATTTGGAAAGAAGGCAAAGAAATATACGGTTATAGTCATGAATTTGATTATGGAAGAGGCATTACTAGGAATACCTGGATACGCCTACGAATCATTTTCATGTTTCAGTGCATTGTTAAAACAAAACTGATTTCCCGATTAGATACTTACTCCAGGGTATGTATTTACCAGGTTACATTCTCATATCTGTATGGTTTTACAGATGATGAGTGGGAGTAATTTATTGGGAATTTGGTGATCATCCTCATTATAACGGAATTCGTTGTAATTGGTGATATTTGAGCAAATCGCCTGGGTACAGTCTTCAACCTACAATGCACAAGTTTTTAGTTATTCAACTCAGCGGACTTATACAGAGTATTGTATGTTGTCCAGTGTCCATCAGGACAAAGGGGTAGGTCCTCGTACTATGTTCTGTTTACTTATGACTTCTCTAGTTCTGGACAAGTGTTTCGTATAAATACAATGTCTAAGTTTTGAGAAGTTGTGGATATAAGAATAAAGTAGAGAACCAGGTATCGCAAGTATCGTGATTCTTCAAAGAAATCGAAGATGTAGATTCTTGTGAATGGTATTCAGATGATAGTAATGGTTTTTGAGAAACTTGTTTCTCTTTCAGATTACTCATAATTGGATGGATTTCTAAGTGGAGTAATGCTGATTAGCTCCTCTCCATTAAGTTGATATGCATTGGAGACAGCTGCATGATTAGAATCTGGATCCAATTAAATAAGTGCCAATATTTCTATATTGGATACAGAATGGATTATATCTTAACGTTGTTAAGGGACGGTGAGTTGTTCAGCTTATGCTTAAAACCAGACACTGGATAACTCAAGGCATGTTTCTGTAATGGCAGTTTGTGGGTTGACCCTGGCTTTGACGAGGGTTGATTTTCTGCCATCTGGAAGATCAATAATGATATTGTTCTTGACTCGCCACAGTTTTAGTAAAATGGATTTTTTCAGAAAACAGTAGTAGGAGTATGGTAGAACTGGAAGTGATTCCAGAACCGCAAACGATTACGGAAAATTTAATAGGACCTATATATTCAATCAGGTTTGACATTCCATTAGCCACTCCGCAGGTATGGTGGGTAACCTCAGACACCCGAGAGGTACTCCGGTAGCCTCAAGGACGATGACAGGGAGGTTCTTGTTTACCCAGACTTGACACTACTGTTGTTCCAGACTATGAGACTCGGCAGGAGGATAAGTATAGCGTCGTTCTAGACTAGCTTTAGAAGTGTACGTATATATTATTCTGCAAGAGGATTGTTGTGGTCAGTGGGAGCAGCGGAAGCATAGTGGGCAAGTTGATGTCTATTTATAGACTTGAGCAGATATAGTAGAGATAGATCATCTAGTTTTGATGTGACAGTCATAGGTTTGAGTTCATCAGAATAGGGGATGGATCTGTTAAGAAGGTAGTAGAGTGTGATGTCCTGGTATTTGGATGACATACACAGAGTAGGAAGTAAAATTCCTATACTACAATCGGTTGTACTGTGATCGTCACACAGTTGTTTCTCCAGAAAGGATATGAATATAATATAAGACATTCTGGTTACTAGATCTATGGTTTTAGATCTAGATTTGGGTAGTTTCCCAATACGGGTACTTTGACAGTATTCTAATAGTATTTTAGAATAGATGACTACTGGCATGGTGGTGTACGTGCAGGTGATGGAGTCACCCTCTCTAAAGGTGTCTTAAAGACTAAAAGGGTTAGGGATGTGCATGATTGGCAGATCACTTGCTTAGGCAATTGAGTCAATGGATGTCAAGTACCACACCAGATGTTGTTTTTGCACTAGATGCAATAAGTTTATATTAATCCAATACTGAAGAAACATAAGGAAGCAGTTTTATAACATAAGTGCATGTTCTACGGATTTGATGACGGCAGCCTCCTTCGGGAGACAGTTATCATTCCAGGCTTCAAAGGTGACATGGATGACAGAGTGATTGTCAGAGTTATAGTTTTCCTTCTGACGAGGGACAGTATTATGGACAGGTGGTCCAAGAGGATACCGTGGGAGGCATGGAGCTGGATACTGATTAGGTTCAGTTATCGATACAGACTAAGAAGTTTGGATTTGGTGTTCATTTATGAACTAGGTCCCATCAGATATTCAGACATATTTTAAGACAAGTATTACTCGATTCGGGAGATGGCTTTCTCCGCGAACTTGAGATTAAGAGAGACATAGAGAAAAACATCAGGGCGGATCCACTCACTGAGGCTATTTCTCGAACACAAGAGTTTTACAAACTAGCTTTGTAAAACTGATTTGTAGAGGAGTTGGGTGTTCGGTATCACACGGGCTGTGAGTATGCGACATCGCAATAATTAGCCTTAAGTGCAAATGGCAGATTGTTGGATATAGTGCCCTCTAAGTCAATTATTGGATCGCAGGTACGTGATTGCAATGATTGAGGTAGGGCCTATACCGATATGACAGTCTTGCTCGAGATGATAGTATGCTATCTGGTTTGTCTTTATCATCGTATATATGCTTTAGTTCACTATTGCATGATGATAGAGCCCATAGGATTCTTGCTTGACTGCCAGCAGTATGATGGCGATCATATACGTGGGAGCTGAGGTCTATAAGCACATCCTTAAAGTGTCCCTAGTCGTGGGAGTTTCGAGACAGGGCATCGATACTCCAGAGTAGACTAGTGTATACAGTTGAGACCCCGACGAGGGGCGGTGGCCGGTCTCATAAGCCATTGGTGTCAGTTGGTTCGCCTAAGAGGTATACAGGTGCTCATTGGGTTATGAGTACACCGGACAGGACTCCCTGGGAATATGCTAGTTGGTATTATACATATCGTCAGATAGCAGTTCCCTGGTGACATGTGTACAGGTTAGTTCATCGACCTGAGGTCGTCATTTGTCTTGTGTGAGTTCCCACTGTGCTTTGATTTCTACCCTACCACGGCTCAAAGGAGTCGTGCAAACAGGTCTTTTTTGGGTACAGTCCCGAGCCATATGGAGGCAAGTGAGCGGATCAGCAGGGGATTCGTCTCTCCCGGTATTGGGGGTGAGATCGTGCTGTGTCTAGGAGAGCTATTACACAAAGCCCTCGGCCGAGGTAGGAGATTTATTGGTAGGTACTCCAGTAGTATCTCAGGGTGTTTTGGACCACTCTCTGACACGACTTATACCGCTATTGGGGGTCTGACGTTACCAGCCCCCTAGGCCGATATGCGATACTCATAGACGAACGGACCAGACTGTATGTATATTGTCACTGTTAGGCTCAGTATGGTTTCTGGATGAGTTCGCTCGTCAGCTTCCCTTCCAATCAATACATAGGCAACCGTTACGTACAGTTAGTACCTCTGACGTGCTAGTGGTTATACCTAGTGCCAGTGTGTTGATGAGTCATTATAGTCCCCATAGACAGTTTCCCAAGTTTGGGCGAAACGTTGTAGAGGCCGTATGGTTTTATGGCAGGGTTCGGAAAAAGCACGTACGTTTACACACGTGTCATATTTCGGGAAGATAATACTGGTGGGCTTTGGTTTAAGCCGGATCCGAGTATTATACTGTGCAGATATAATATCTTTGTCTCTGTTGCATTTGTATTCGGTCGTAATACAAATGCGGGTATGTTTATATTGTTACAGGGTTATCCTGAAATTCGTTTCGGGATCGCTTTTGGAAGTTGCCTGTTTCCAGTTTTCTATCGCCCGTCTTTAACATTCGGTTAAAGACGGATTTATCTTTTCTTGATGAGTGTGGAAGGTTCTAGAAGCATCTAGATGATGACTAGGATGATGAGGTGGCTAGTGACTCATTATTGCATTTAATGAGTTGGTGACTAGGTTAATGATCATTGGTTTGCATTTATTGTTTTAAGATGATTCATTGTTTTCTTTAATGATAATGCAAGGTGTCTTGTGACTTATCCTCTTCATTAATCTTATGGTCACCCTCTCCCTTGCTCCTACCCTCACCTCCCTCATCCTATATAGTGGCCGGCCCCTCGCCTTGAAAAATGATGGTTGTTCATTTGGAAAAAGATTAGGGTTTTGGCTTCGTGGAAATTTCATATATTCATTTCTCATTTCATTTGAATCCAAAAAGGCAACTTCATTAACCGTTCGTCCATAGCTATGGACGTAACGAGACAAAGTGTTCTACTCATTCTCTACATCCATCTTGGTCATCTCTTTTGGCAAACTTGATGATCTAGTTGCCTCGGTTCGGAAGCGGGAGCCCGTTTAAAGATCCATCGACGTGGTGCCACCTAGACGAGAAGACTGGAGATTCATGAGATCGGAGTAGCCACAACAAAGCGTGGGATGATGGTTGAAGATCGAAGGACTCGGATCGTTCGGTATAACGTTTCTACCCACTTTGTAGTTTGTTAGTTTAGCTTTAATGGCAGATCCGGGTTATAGTATACGATAGCGCCAGTTGTAAAAGTTTTTGTTCCGCATTTGGCGTCTGTTAGACGGCCGGGACGCTACCGTGTACATACATATTTAAACTAGTTTGGATTTACATCTTGTAAAACTTGCCAGTCATGTCACAAAGATAAGATGACCACAGCTCCGTTTATTGGAAACATAGAAAGAGTTAGTGAACTCTTGGAATTGATACATGCTGATGTATGAAAGTCCCCTGTCTATATATGCCAGGACCGGTTCTTTGTACTTCAGTAGATTCACTGATTATCTCTCAAGATTCAAACATATGTTCCTATTGAAACACAAGTCCGAAACTTTTGAGATAATCACAGAATATAAGCTAGAAGTAAAGAACCAAAAATTGGGTATAAGAATTATGTCCTTTGATGAGATCAAGGAGGAGAATACTTGAGCACGGCATTCCTGGACTATTCTAAAGGAGAATGAGATTCTCTCTCAGCATTACTCCTCCGTATACACAACAGCACGTCGGTGTATTGGGACGGAGCAATTGCACCCTATGTGATATGGTGTGCTCTATGATGAGTACTACTGAGTACCCTATTAACTTTTGGGGTTATGCACTTCAGAAGTTGCATACCTATTGAATAGGGTTCCAACCAAATCAGATGCCTACCACTCCATATGTGATATGGTATGGAAAGAGCCCATCTCTCAAGGAAGTTAAGATTTGGGGTTGTCCGGCCTTTGTCAAAAGCAAAATCCGGACAAGCTCGAAGCAAGGCCAGTTCTGTGGAAGTTTGTTGGATATCCCAAGCATTCGCAGGGGAATATCTTCTACCACACCGAGGAATAAAAGATGATTTATTTCTCGGCATACCACTTTTTGAGAAAAAGGGAATTTCTTGTGAAGAAATTAGTGGTCATGAGGTAGAACTGGAAGGAGTTCCAGCTATACAAACTGCAGCTGATGATTTGGTAAACCCAGAGGATTCAAAAGTTTCCAACGAACCTCAGCCTCTCCGCCGATCTGGTAGGGTTCCACATCCACCTGAGAGATACTTCGGTTTCTTTATGACAGTGGGAGCGAGGATTGCATCATGAGATGATGACCCAACTAGTTTCAAACAGGCCATCAGGAGTGGGACTCTGTAAGAATGGCTGGATGCTTAGCAATCAGAGATGGAATCCTTATACACCAATAGAGTATGGACTTTGGTTGCTTTATCTAAAGGGTTAAATCTGTTAGTTATATGTATGCCCTAGAGGCCATTACTATACATACGATGTATATTGTAGTGGATGCTAGGACATATATAGGGAGGACTTTCTTGTTCGACATGATAGTATGCTATCTGGTTGTACTTTATCTTAACATGTACTCTGACTGTCTCTATGTTACATGTTGATAAAGCCTTTAGGATATGTACTCGACTACTGGGACTATGATGAGATCATACTAGTGGGGCCATGGTAGTCGACGAGTACATCCTATAACTATTCCTAGTCGAGGGTGTATCGAGACAGGGCATCGATACACCAGAGTAGACTAGCATATACGCATCTTAACCCATATGATGGGCGATGGATGATCCCATATACATCGGTGTTTGACATCAAGGATGGTGTACGGGTGCTCAGTGGTCACTGGGAACACTGGACGGACTTGCCGAGAACTCCCAGATGGTATTATACCATACGTCAGATGGCAGTTCTCCGGTGACACTGGTACTGAGTAGTCTGTTGACCCGAGATCGTCGTAGAGTCTTGTGTGATTCCCATTGTGCTTTGATTTCCATCATACCACGTCCAAGAAGGCGTGCAAAAAGGTGGCTTTTGGGTACAGTCCCGAATCACATGGAGGCAATGAGCGATAGGAGGGGAATCGTCTCTCCCGGTATAGGGAGTTGATTTTTCGCTGTGTTCGATTGGCTATAACCGGAAATCCCTGGCCAGGTTTGCTGAGATTTACTGGTAAGTGTTATCAGTAGTTTCTCGAATTGTTATAAACCTCATATCGACACGACTTATCGAGCTACTGGGGTCTGACGTTTTATCACCCCTAGGCGAGATATGCGACATATCAGACGACGAGACCGGACTGTACGGGAGTGTTACTGATTGGATTCACAGAAGAATGTACAGGCTTGCTTGTTGATCTTCTGAGCGCTCAATACCTGGGTGGCTGTTACGTTTAGCTGACCACTTGCAGCTTGTGGGTGTTTGATATGATCATCACCTACTGCCGGCGTATTGACGATTCTTTAGAGTCCTACACAGAGGTTTCGTGACTCAGGCAAAACGGAGTAGGAGCACATATGTGATATGTGCGGGACCGAGGATAATGCGGCATGTGATACCGTATTGGATTCTCGCGATATGAGATATCGGCCTGGTATATGTGATATAGCCGGGTCATCGTATTAGTCGGTTATTTGTGAAATAGCCGGATTATCGGATCAAGTGTTGATTCGATAATTTAATGTATAATAATATATATTATATATTAAATCACATTAACTAATATTAGCTCACTAAAAGATTCATTTTCTCACAGGATAATACATTGATATATATGCGATATATGTTAATTGTATTATTCTCTATTGTTACAAAATATATTGTATATGTGATATATAATATTGTAACATGTTAGGGTTATAAATTTAACAATGGTTTAGGGTTTAAACTTGGTTACCGTTTGGATTAGGGTTAGCTTTTGCATGAAGCTTCAATGAAGCTTTGACTTTGTGGTTGCTTGATATTTTTGTGAGATATTATGTTAACCCAATCCAGACCATTAACTCTAGTTAACTCTCTAAAAGGGTTAACTCTTCTCATGCTTAACCCTTGGTTAGATTTGTAACCACTAAAATAATTCATTGTTCATCACAAAAGGATTAAGTGATCATATTCATTCTTCTTCTTCTTCCTTGAGTTCCTTCATGAAAAAGCTTTCTTTTGTGATGAAAGTGAGTGAGAAAAAGATTATAATTGAGAGCAAAAATCCTACTTCATCATCCTCATCTATCCTTGCCATTTAGATGTGGGTGTTCACTTCATATTATGAGTGTTATCTTGTGTTAATGAAACTTCAAGGTAGATCATCATTGTATCGAAGATCGGAAGCAAGACTGCATCTTTCTCTTCGTGGGACCTCTCGAGAGTCCGGAACACGATGATCGCAGCGAAGGGACCTCAACACGGAGCTTAAAAATTGAAGGAACGGATCTACAAAGGTTGTAATCCCTCTCACTTAGTGTTAAAGTGTTTAACAGGCTAGTTTTCGCCTAAACCCTAGTTTAAAGATCCGGCTTCGGGTTGTTCGGCACGGCTAAAACGATAATCGGGCATGGTTGATGCCTTGTAGACCCTTGTGCGCGTGCCTAGCAACCCTACAGTGGTATCAGAGCCAAGCTAGAGCTTTTGGCGAAGTCTGAGCGAAGTTTAAAGTCCGATCGAAACACGAAACCCTAATCCGAACCCTTCTCTGGACATTTTATGAATATGTGATTTTTTCCAAATTTAAAATACTTAAAAAAATCAGCAAGGAGTTTTAGGGACACGTGTGAAAAATGAAACAGTAATTCGCCTAGGACGCCGCGGAACCGCGGCAGTAGCATGGATATCGCGGCGGTTCCGCGGCCGTACAGGCTAATTAATGTTAACTTTTTGCACAGTAATGTCCGTACTGCTTTACTGATTGTTTTAGGATATTTTTGTTTTCACTCAAGTGTTGATTTTTCTGGGATGTATTAGGGACTTATTGATTCGATCGGATATTTTAACTTCGTTTAGTTTGTCCGGATATTTTTTAGAAACTGTTAAAAAGTTCGACCGGATATCAATAACTCACTTTTTCCCGACCCGGAAAATTTCCAAGTGTTGGATTTTTCCATTGTTTAAGAACGTTCTAAGTCGTGCAAGTAACGCGATGGACCCTCTAGAAGACAACAAACCTTAACTCGATTATGTGACCGTCTTGAACTGCTTTTTGAACCTTAGGGTTTGGGGCAGTACGGTGTGCCACATGTGAGGCGTTTGCTTGACCCTTCTACGGCTGGACCATTGGTACTGTGGCATGTGATGGATGTTTTTAAACTGATTTCAAGTGTTGAGATATATTGGGGAAATCTTGGGTATTTGATTATTCGATCGGAAAGTTTAACATTATCTATTTATCTGGAATGTGATACAATATTTGGAATCCATAAAAAGTTATGAGATAACTAATTTTGAATGTTATAAACATAGCAGTTCAGTCTCAGATAATCGGTTGCCACGGGATTTTGATGTGATCAAAAGTCCGTCGCAATCACGTAGCATACGCGGATACTCGCCGGGTAAACTTAATAGACAGCCATGCCCCAAAGCCCCGACCAAGTGACTGTAGGAGAACCCTGTCGCCAAAAGCATCCGTTCGGGTGCTCGCGGCAGCGGTGTTCCGCCTTATTGCACTTCGTCGACGGCATCGGGGGTGCGGCCGTCTAGTAAAGTTTGCGACGAGCATTCGATCAGGATGTCGGGAATCTTTTAGAATTTCCCGACATGATATTGAAAAGAATTTTCGATAATGAGACTAAAATGCGGGGTTTATAATTGTTAGGGATGTATTGTCTAAGGAATTCATTTGGTTAGGCATGCGATGTCTAAGGAGGTTGCGGATTCCAACTGTTATAGTTTTACACTTTCTTTTCTATGACCATAAGCGTTGTATGTGGTGTATCGCCGGCTTCGTTGCTATACATCAACGACAATCGGGATACGCATACTTGCTTACGTTGATGATATGAGATATTATGTGTTGCTGTGATATGTTGTATTGGTTCGTCGCGTTTGAATAGCCGGGGGTTTTATGTGAGATGAGAGTTTTTTCTTTTTCATTCATGTAAAATTCATTTGTATGTAATATTCTTTTATTGGGGCACTTCCGGGCTGAGGATGATGTCACCATTGTATATTATTTACTATTCCGCATTAGGTAGACCCAAGCGGGGAGCACAAGTAACCGGGTTCTAGGGTCCAGTGGGAGACCATCTCGAGGAGTCGAGACCGGGTCTCCTAACCCTGGAATTGGCAGAGTTGCTTGCCACTCTCGTAGGGGTCTAGGAATGTTGGTTTGGCTATTCATCTCGACCGTGGAATCCGTGTTTTATACAGGCTCGTATTGAAAACACGGAAGTCCTAGTATATCTAATATTTCATATATGTTCTTCTGCTGCAATGTTCTGTGATGAGATCATATTACTGCCTGAGACGAATGTTTATATTATATATATGAGATATATGTTTTATTGCAGATTTCGTTTCAAATGTGATACTTGTGAAGCATAATAAAATGGGACTTCACTAATGAGATTAATGAAACTAAAAGAAAACTAAAGATGTTGTAGAAACTTTTTTAAAAACTTGTAGCTCTAGTTCTTGCTTTGCATAGCGGTGTTCCTTGTAGAACATCCAGCACCTTATTCGATAAGGAAAGAGCCGAGATCCCTTCACCGGGAGTGACCTCTTTAGTGAAACTAGCAGATGCTATAAACTCGGTTTGTCTTTTGATTGCTTCTATAGTTCTTGCTTTGCATAGTGATATTTGTGAAATATCCTGCACCTTATTCGATGAAGAAAGGGCCGACGATCCCTTCACCGGGAGTGACCCCTTTAGCAGAACTAGAAAAGCCTCAAAAACACTCCATTTAAAATCACTCGATTCTACAACGATATCAAGTTTATTACGCAAAAGGTTTTCTTAAAAACCTGTCGTAGCCCTCCGTCATTTCAGGTAAGTACTGGTTAGTATTCGTGCTATGTTTGTTGACCTTAGCCATGGCGTAGTGTGCGGTAGCTGATTAGTGCTTATCTGTATAAGCATATAATGCGATTGAGTTAGGGTAGTCGTGCGACTTTGTTGACCTTAGCCAAGGGTCATGTGGGTGGGTTTAATTCAATCATGAAATGACGGGTTAAACTTGGCTAGCACTTATGATTTGTTGACCTTAGCCAAGGTCATAAGCTGTTAGGGGCAAAATATTATTGGGAATTTCAAGTGTTGAAATTTGCAATGAGATTGCATACCTTCTATGAGATAGTTGGATCCCGATACCCGCTGCGAGTAAGAGTTACTCCTGGGAGAGTTTTACACATTACAATTAGCCGATCATGTAGGTGTCTAGAAAGGTGTTAACGGGGTTACGCCTGTGGGAAAACGAGGTTTACTTTAATTAGGTCCCCCGTGCGAAAGCACGGGGGACCTCCCTTAAAGTACCGGCACTGGCCTGGCTGAAAGATTGGCGAACTTGTAACGTGTAATTAATCCCGGCTAGTCTTTCTTTTTAGGGTTTGAAGGAAGATTTGATTAAAACAGTGGGAGACATCCTGATTAGATATATTAGATAACCAATCTAATCTTGCAAGAGCATACGCTGATTGTTTTCTTCTCTCTCTCTCCTGGTAGCGACAATATCACGTATTAATCAAAATAATAAAACGAATATATTGACCGAACCCGCTTGTTATACTGAGCAGGGGAACGTTGGCCCCGCTCCAACTTATAATTGTTATAAGACAGAGCAGGAAATTGGGGGATACCAGATTTCCCATGCCGCCCAAACGAAGAAAGTGCATGTTGATGCATCATCTTCGGGTGTGTTCATTATAGAGAACTGTTTCTCAGTATCCTTTACGTCCTGGGTATTTGATACCGGATCAGGATCCCACATATGTAATTTGTTACATGGGCTACAGAAAGGTAGAGAACTGAGAACGGGTGATAAGTTTCATAAGATAGAAACGGTGCAAGTGTTGCAGCCAAGTCTGTTGGTCACTGTCAACCTGTATTACCAGAATACATTGATTCTGAACAAATGTTATTAGATACTGAACCTGATGTATAACATCATATAAGTCTCTTTATTAGTAAAGAAATGATATAATTTTGTATTGTTGGATAATGCTTTGAACATTTCCTATATCAAGAGTTGATCCGTTCAGGCACGTTATCTAAAAGCATTGATGTTCTAAATCAAACCACAGATCTTAGTATACAGAACACACACAAGAGGAAGAGTTCAGAAATGAATGAATCCTTCTTGAGGCATTGTAGACTAGGTCATATCAATGCGACCCGACTAGCTGAAGTTCCATAAAGATGCATATTTAAATTTGTTTGAATTTACATCTTGTGAAACTTGCCGGTCATGTCACAAAGATAAGATGACCATAGCTCTGTTTATTGGAAACAGAGAAAGAGTTAGTGAACTCTTGGGATTGATACATGCTGATGTATGAAGGTCCCCTGTCTACACATGCCAGGACCAGTTCTTTGTACTTCATTACATTCTTTGATGGTCTCTTAAGATTCAGACATATGTTCCTGTTGAAACACAAGTCCGAAGCTTTTGAGATATTCACAGAATATAAGTTAGAAGTAGAGAACCAAAAACGGGTATAAGTATTATGTCCTTTGATGAGATCAAGGAGGAGAATACTTGAGCACGGAATTCATGGACTATTCTAAAAGAGAATGAGATTCTCTCTCAGCATTACTCCTCCGTATACACCACAGCACGTCGGTGTATCGCGGTGGAGCAATAGCACCCTATGTAATATGGTGTGCTCTATGATGAGTACTACTGAGTTTCCTATTTCCTTTTGGGTGTTATGCGCTTGAGAAGCTGCATACCTATTGAATAGGGTTCAAATCAAATCAGTTGCCAACCACTTCATATATGATATGGAAAGGGAAGAGCCCATATCTTAAGTTTGTAAGGATTTGGGGTTGTCCGGACTATGTCTAAAAACCAAAATCCGGACAAGCTCGAGGCAAGGTCTGTTATGTAAAATTGGAAAGGTTCCAGCTATACAAACTGCAGCTGATGATTTGGTAGAACAATAAGATTTAATAGTAACCCACGAACCTCAGCCTCTCCGCCGATCTAATAGGGTTCCTCACCCACCTAAGAGATACTTCGGTTTCTCTATGACAGTGGGAGCGAGGATTGCATCATGAGATGATGACCCAACTAGTTTCGAGCTGGCCATCAGGAGTGAGACTCTGTAAGAATGGCTGGATGCTTATCGATCTGAGATGGAATCCTTATACACCAACAAAGTATGGACTTTGGTTGCTTTATCTGAAGGGTTAAATTCCCATCAGGAGCAAGTATATCTTGAGAAGATTACTTGGTGTACATGGAAAAGTTGAGACTTTCAAAGCTATGCTTAAGTCCATCCAGATCCTACTTGCCACGGCTGTATACCATGACTACGATATCTGGCGATTGGGTGTCATGACTGCTTTTCTTA
This sequence comes from Agapanthus africanus, assembly GCA_030015575.1. Lineage (NCBI taxonomy): Eukaryota > Viridiplantae > Streptophyta > Magnoliopsida > Asparagales > Amaryllidaceae > Agapanthus > Agapanthus africanus. Next base: position 293,583,469 of record JASDDO010000016.1, read on the forward strand.
ATGTTGATTTGGAAGAGAGAGTCTATAAGTACACAGCCAGAGGGCTTCGTAGACAGAGGGAGCAACGGAAACGTGTGCAAGATGTTTTATGTTATAAAACAGGTATCGCGGAGTTGGAACATCTGTTTTGATGTGGTAGTCAAAGAGTTTGACTTCATCAAAATGGTAGATGGACCTTGTATATACAAATGGTAGTATGGAGTATGGTGGTGATCCTCGTAGAGTACGTGGATGACATACTCTTGATAGGGAAGGAGTTTCCTATGCAACGCTCGGCCAAACTCCGCTTATCATAAGGATTCTCTATATAGGATCAAAGTGATACCTCCTAAATCCTGAGATTTGGATCTATGAGATAGATCTAATTGGATGTTAGGATTCTCATAAGTTATAGTGAGATGTTATCAATCGATCCTGGGGAGAATCACTAGAAAGGTTTCAGGGTGATAAGGAGGACCGAATGTCAGTCGCAGGCATTGTCTTTACCCTTAGTGGAGGGACGGTATGTTGGAAGAGTTCCAAGCTAGATACCGTGACTTACTAGACGATTAAAGCCAAGATACATCATTACCAAGGATGCTACCAAAGAGGCAATCTGGATATATATAAGTTCATGAGATGAACTTCGTTCCTACCATTGTGTGAGAATGGAGTTGTGGCTTATGCCAAGGAACCCCCGTCCCATCGAAATAAAGATATAATTCTTAGGAAGTATCACCTGATCATGGAGATGGTTGATCTCCTGGGAGATCGAGGTTAGGAGAGTAGACACAGAGGACAACAACGCGGATCCACTCACAAAGGCCTTTTTCCAAGTAGAGACTTTTATGTGATGGTTGAGTATGAGATACTTCAACCGCAGCTAATTGTTGGGTATGTGATACCACAACAGATGGCCCTAGTGCAAGTGGGAGATTGTTAGTTATATGTATGCCCTAGAGGCCATTACTGTACATACGATGTATATTGTAGTGGTTGCTAGGACATATATAGGGATGACTTTCTTGCTCGACATGATAGTATGCTATCTGGTTGTACTTTATCTTAACATGTACTCTGACTGTCTCTATGTTACATGTTGATAAAGCCCTTAGGATATGTACTCGACTACTGGGACTATGATGAGATCATACTAGTGGGGCCACGGTAGTCGACGAGTACTTCCTATAACTGTTCCTAGTCGAGGGTGTATCGAGACAAGGCATCGATACACCAGAGTAGACTAGCGTATACGCATCTTGACCCATATGATGGGCGATGGATGATCCTATATCCATCGGTGTTTGACATCAAGGATGGTGTATGGGTGCTCAGTGGTGACTGGGTACACTGGACGGACTCGCCGAGAACTCCCAGATGGTATTATACCTTACGTCAGATGGCAGTTCTCCGGTGACACTGGTACAGAGTAGTCTGTTGACCCGAGATCGTCATAGATTCTTGTGTGATTCCCACTGTGCTTTGATTTCCATCATACCACGTCCAAGAGGGCGTGCAAAAAGGTGGCTTTTGGGTACAGTCCCGAATCACATGGAGGCAATGAGCGATAGGAGGGGATTCGTCTCTCCCGGTATAGGTAGTTGATGTTGCGCTGTGTTCGATTGGCTATAACCGGAAATCCCTGTCCAGGGTTGCTGAGATTTATTGGTAAGTGTTATCAGTAGTTTCTCAAACTGTTATAGACCTCATATCGACACGACTTATCGAGCTACTGGGGTCTGACGTTTTACCACCCCTAGGCGAGATATGCGACATATCAGACGACGAGATCGGACTGTACGGGAGTGTTACTGATTGGATTCACAGGAGAATGTACAGGCTTGCTTGTTGATCTTCTGAGCACTCAATACCTGGGTGGCTGTTACGTTTTGCTGACCGCTTGCAGCTTGTGGGTGTTTGATATGATCATCACCTACTGCCGGCGTATTGACGATTCTTTAGAGTCCCACACAGAGGTTTCTTGACTCGGGCAAAATGGAGTAGGAGCACATATATGATATGTGCGGGACCGAGGATAATGCGGTATGTGATATCGTATTGGATTCTCGCGAAATGAGATATCGGCCGGGTATATGTGATATAGCCGGGTCATCGTATTAGTTGGTTATTTATGAAATAGCCGGATTATCGGATCAAGGGTTGATTCGATAATTCATTGTATAATAATATATATGATATATTAAATTACATTAACTAATATTAGCTCACTAAAAGATTCATTTTCTCACAGGATAATATATTGATATATATGTGATATATGTTAATTGTATTATTTTCTATTGTTACAAAATATATTGTATATGTGATATATAATATTGTAACATGTAAGGGTTATAAATTTAACAATGGTTTAAGGTTTAAACTTGGTTAGGGTTTGGATTAGGGTTAGCTGTTGCATGAAGCTTCCATGAAGCTTCATGAAGCTTTGACTTTGTGGTTGCTTGATATTTTTGTGAGATATTATGTTAACCCAATTCAAACCATTAACTCTAGTTAACTCTCTACAAGGGTTAACTCTTCTCATGCTTAACCCTTGGTTAGATTTGTAACCACTACAATAATTCATTGTTCATCACAAAAGGATTTAGTGATCATATTCATTCTTCTTCTTCTTCCTTCAGTTCCTTCATGAAAAAGCTTTCTTTTGTGATGAAAGTGAGTGAGAAAAAGATTATAATTGAGAGAAAAAATCCTACTTCATCATCCTCATCTATCCTTGCCATTTAGATGAGGGTGTTCACTTCATATTATGAGTGTTAGCTTGTGTTAATAAAACTTCAAGGTAGATCATCTTTGTATCGAAGATCGGAAGCAAGACTGCATTTTTCTCTTCGTGGAACCTCTCGAGAGTCTGGAACACGATGATCGCAGCGAAGGGACCTTAACACAGAGCTTAAGAAGTGAAGGACCGGATCTACAAAGGTTGTAATCCTTCTCACTTAGTGTTAAAGTGTTTAACATGCTAGTTTTCGCCTAAACCCTAGTTTAAAGATCCGGCTTCGGGTTGTTCGGCATGGCTAAAACGATAATCGGGCATGGTTGATGCCTCGTAGACCCTTGTGCGCGTGCCTAGCAACCATACAAAATCCCCATCAGGAGCAAGTATATCTTGAGAAGATTACTTGGGTACATGGAAAAGTTGAGACTTTCAAAGCTATGCTTAAGTCCATCCAGATCCTACTTGCTACGGCTACATACCATGACTACGATATCTGGCGGTTGGGTGTCATGACTGCTTTTCTAAATATTGATTTGGAAGAGAGCGTCTATAAGTACACAGCGGGAGCAAGATGTTTTATGTGATAAATCAGGCATCGCTGAGTTGGAACGTCTGTTTTGATGAAGTAGTCAAAGAGTTTGACTTCATAAAAATGGTAGATGAACCTTGTATATACAAAAAGGTAGTAGGGAGTATGGTGGTGATCCTCGTATAGTACGTGTATGACATACTCTTGATAGGGAAGGAGTTTCTTATGCTACGCTCGGTCAATCTCCTCTTATCACAAAGATTCTCCATATAGGATCAATGTGATACCTCCTAAATCCTTGGTTATGGATCTTTGGGATAGATCTAACTGGATGTTAGGATTCTCACTAGTTGTAATGAGATGGTATCAATCGATCCTGGGGAGAATCACTGGAAAGGTTCCAGGGTGATATGGTCGACTGAATATCAGTCGCAGGCATTGTCTTTACCCTCAGTGGAGGGACAGTATGTTGGAAGAGTTCCAAGCTAGATACCGTGACTTACTAGACGATTAGAGGCAAGATACATCGTTACCAAATATGCTACCAAAGAGACAGTCTGGATATATTTTAGATCATAAGATGAACTTCTTTCCTGCCATTGTGTGACAATGGAGTTGTGGCTTATGCCTAGGAACCCCCGTCCCATCTGTGAGCCAGATATATTCTTAGGCAGTATCACCTGATCATGGAGATGGTTGATCTCCAGGAAGATCGAGGTTAGGAGAGTAGACACAGAGGACAACAGCGCAGATCCACTCACAAAGGCCTAATTCCCAGTAGACACTTTTATGGGATGGTTGAGTATGAGATACTTCAATCACAGCTGATTGTTGGGTATGCGATACCACAACAGATGGCCGTAGTGCAAGTGGGAGATTGTTAGTTATATGTATGCCCTAGAGGCCATTACTATACATACGTTGTATATTGTAGTGGATGCTTGGATATATATAGGGAGGACTTTCTTGCTCGACATGATAGTATGCTATCTGGTTACACTTTATCTTAACATGTACTCAGATTGTCTCTATGTCACATGTTGATAAAGCCCTTAGGATGAGTACTTGACTACAAGGACTATGATGCAGATCATACTAGTGCGGACAGTGTAGTCGCCAATTACATCCTTCAAATGTTCCTAGTCGTGGGAGTGCAGAAAAAGGGCATCGATACTCTAGAGTAGACTAGCGTATGCGGTTCTTGACCCAAATGATGGGCGATGGATGATCTCATATCCATTGGTGTTTGACATTAGAGAAGGTATACGGGTGCTCAGTGGAGACTGGGTACACTGGACGGACTCGCCGAGAACTCCCAGATGGTATTATACCTCACGTCAGATGGCAGTTCTCTGGTGACACTGGTACAGGTTAATCTGTTGACCCGAGATCGTCATAGAGTCTTGTGTGATTCCTACTGTGCTTTGATTTCCATCATACGACGTCCAAGAGGGCGTGCAAAAAGGTGTCTTTTGGGTACAGTCCCGAATCACATGGAGGAAATGAGCGATAGGAGGGGTTTCGTCTCTCCCGGTATAGGGAGTTGACGTTGCGCTGTGTTCGATTGGCTATAACTAGAAATCCCTGGCCAGTGTTGCTGAGATTTACTGGTAAGTGTTATCAGTAGTTTCTCGAACTGTTATGGACCTCATATCGACACGACTTATCAAGCTATTGGGGTCTGACGTTTTCCACCCCTAGGCGAGATATGCGACATATCAGACGAAGAGACCGGACTGTACGGGAGTGTTACTGGTTGGATTCACGGGAGAATGTACATGCTTGCTTGTTGATCTTCTGATTGCTCAATACCTGGGTGGCTGTTACGTTTAGCTGACCGCTTGCAGCTTGTAGGTGCTTGATATGATCATCACCTACTGCCGGCATATTGACGATTTTTTAGAGTCCTACACAGAGGTTTCCTGGCTCAGGAAAAACGGAGTAGGAGCACATATGTGATATGTGCGGGACCGAGAACAATACGTGTATGTGATACCGTATTAGATTCTCGCGATATGTGATATCGGCCGGGTATATGTGATATAGCCGGGTCATCGGATCAAGTGTTGATTCGATGAACTGATACAAATTATATTAGTCGGTTATTTGTGAAATAGCCGGATTATCGGATCAAGTGTTGAATCGATAATTTAATGTATAATTGTATATTTGATATATTAAATTATATTAACTAATATAAGCTCAATTAAAGATTCTTTTTCTCACTCTTGTAATACATTGATATATATGTGATATATGTTAATTGTATTATTTTATTTTGTTACAATAAATATTGTATATGTAATATATAATATTGTAACATATTATGGTTATAAATGCAACATGATTTGTGGAGTTTAAATATGGTTAGGGTTTGGATTAGGGTTATTCTTTCATGAAGCTTTCAAGAAGCTTCTTGAAGCTTTGACTTTGACCTTGATATTTTGTGATATTTTTCATAGATATTTCTTTAACCCAACCCAACCCTTTAACCATAGTTAAATCTCTACATGGGTTAAGTCTTCATACTTAACCCATGGTTGCATTTCTAACATCACACTTGATTCATTATTCATCACAAAGAGATTTGCTTCTTCTTCTTTTTCCTTTTTGATAAAAAGCTTTCTAGCTTTTTCCAAAGTGATGATAATGAGTGAGAAATCGAAAACAAATGAGAGCTAAATTCCTATTTCATCATCTTCATCTATTCTAGCCGCTTAGATTAGGATGTTTGCTTTGCTAATACTTGATTAGCAAAGCAAGAGCTTGGGTTTGAGTTTCTTCAAGGTAGATCATCTTTGTTATAGAAGATCGGAAATAAGATTGCATCTTTCTCTTCAGGAGCCTCTCTAGAGTCTGGGTACTCGATGATCGCAGCGAAGGGACCTCAACACGGAGCTTTATAAGTGAAGGAATGGACAACAAAGGTTGTAATCCCTAACTTTTAGAAGTAAAGTTGTTTACTTGATTTATTTTCGCCTAATCTCTAGTCTAAGATCTTGGTTAAGGTTGTTCGGCATGTCTAAATTTTAAATCGGGCATGGTTGATGCCTTGTAGACCCTTGTGAGAGTGCCTAGTAACCCTACAAAAGCCCCCTTCACCGCGATCGTAAACTCCGGACTCTAGAGAGGCTCCACGAAGAAACGAACATGCTTGCTTCGATGACTTCGAGGCCACAGATGATCTACGTCGAGGAGACACTAACCCAAGCTATTTCTTCACTAGGTCAAGAACTTTGTGAAGAGAACACCCTATAATAAATGGAAATTAGTAGAGGATTATGAAGTAGGAAGTGGGCTTACTTTAGAATTGATTTTCTCACACTTTTTCTCATAACTCCATTAGAGCTAGAAAGCTTTTGAGGAGGAAGAAGAAGAAGAAGATGAACTCAAGTCAATAATTCATCCAAATGAATTATGTAACCATGGGTGAGTTAAGTCATCATGCTTAACTCATGTAGAGAATTAAGCAAGGTGTAAGGTTAAGGGTTTGGTTAAGAAATATCCTAAGGAATGACAAAAGAGTTGACTTTGTCAATGTTTCTACAAGCCTCAAGCAAGCTTGAGAACTTTGACTAAGTAACCTCTCTTTTGTTATTCTTTAAGAAATAAATAAACCCTAATTTAACCTTAATATGGTTTAAGTCTCATACACCCATCTTGTTTGTATCATCAAGCATGACACAAACTTGTACACTTGCATATATCACATATATACAAAGTGCACAATCTTGTGAGAAAAGAAATCATAAGTGAGTAATACTAATTAATGTAATGCAATATATCAAATATATAATTATACATTAAATTATTAAATCAACTCCTGATTTAATAATCCGGCTATAACCGACTAATATCATGTGTAACAATTTATCGAATCAACACTTGATCCGATAACCCGGCTATATCGCATATAACCGACCAATGTCATATATCGCGAGAATAGAATACGATATCACATATCGTATTAATCTTGGTCCTGCACATATCACATATGTTCGCTTACTCCGTTTCGCTTGAGCCAGGAAACCCCTGTGTAGGACTCTAAAGACTTGTCAATACTCCGGCAGTAGGTGATGATCATATCAAACACCCACAAGCAGCAAGCGGTCTGCTAAACGTAACGGCCACCCAGGTATTGAGCGATCTGAAGATCAACAAGCATGCCTGCTCACACTCCTATGAATCCAATCAGTAACACTACCGTACAGTCCGGTCTCTTCATCTGATATGTCGCATATCTCGTCTAGGGGTGGTAAACGTCAGACCCCAGTAACTCGATAAGTCGTGTCGATATGAGGCTCATAACGGGTCAAGAAACTAGTGATAACACTTACCAGTATATCTCTGAAGCAGCCTTGGCCAAGGACTTCCTGTTATAGCCAATCGAGCACAGCGCAACATCAACTCTCTATGCAGGGAGAGGCAAAACCCCTCCTATCGCTCATTGCCTCCATGTGACTCGAGACTGTACCCAAAAGCTACCGTTTTGCACGTTCTGTTGAACGTGATAAGGTGGAAATCAAAGCACAGTTTGAATCAAACAAGATTCTATGACGATCTCAGGTCTACAGACTAACCTGTACCAGTGTCACCAGAGAACTGCCATCTGACGTGAGGTATAATACTATCTGGGAGTTCTCGGCGAGTCCGTCCAGTATACCCAGTCTCCACTGACCAGCCGTATACTATCTCTGATGTGAAACACCAATGGATATGGGATCATCTATCGCCCAACTACATGGGTCGACAAGCTATACGCTAGTCTACTCTGGTATATCGATGCCCTGTCTCGATACACCTGCGACTATGAACATTTGAAGGATGTACTTAGCGACTACACTGTCCCCACTAGTATGATCTACATCATACTCCTGGTAGTCAAGTACTCATCCTAAAGGCTTTATCAACTTGTAACATAGAGACAATAAGTGTACATGTTAAGATAAAGAGCAACCAGATAGCATACTATCATGTTGAGCAAGAAAGTCCTCCATATATATGTCCAAGCATCCACTACAATATATATCATATGTACAGTAATGGCCTCCAGGGCATACATATTACTAACACTTTTAGATAGTCTAAGAACTCATTGCTCAAGTATTCTCCTTCTTGATCACATCGAAAGATCTTAATACGTTTACCCTTTTGGTTCTCGATTTCGTGTTTATATTCATTGAATTTCTCAAAATCTTTGTACTTGTGTTTCAATAGGAACACATGTCCGTATCTTAAGAGATCGTCAGTGAATGTAATGAAGTACGAGGAACCATCCCTCAGACTTGTGTTTCAACAGAGTTTTGGTCATCTTTCCTTTGAGACATGGTTGGCAAGTGTCAAAAGATGAAAATTCGAACGGATTCAAATATCCATCCTTATGTAACTTAGCTACTCATGTCGCGTTGATATGACCTAGTCTACAATACCACAAGAAGGATTCGTTCATTTCTGAACTCTTCCTATTGAGTGTGTTATGTACATTAGGAACTATGGTTTGGTTTAGAACGCATATGCCATTATTTAACGAGGCTGATCCTGTCACGGCCCGAAATGGCAGGTGACTATCACTTGAATCATATGAAGTCTATAGGACCCCATCTAATTCAAATAAGCCAAAATCGCAGAAATATAAATCATTCAAAAGAAGAAGGTGAAGGAAACTTGTTTAAAAGTTTGCATATAAATTACTTTGAAAGTCGTAGTAAACGTTTTTAAAACATCAAGTCTTTTCCGAAAATTTCGGCAGAGTCTCCGTTGTAAATACTGACCCAAAACGGGTACAACATGAAATATATATAAAGGCATCCACAAGCGGGAGCTAGCTCTTCGCCAATTGGCAGTCACAACCACGTAAGCAATATAATATACAACGCCGAAGGGCGAGGATCAAAACTCAGAAGAAAACCAGAAAAAAAACCATAATAATACATACGCGCTACACTAAGGTCGAAAGAATATACAACTGGTCTTCTAAGTCTATAAATACTACAAGTCTGGTTGATGGAGTTTTACAAGATACAACTGAATGAAAATAAAATACAAGGATGGTCACGATGCGAGTGAACCCACCTACCAAACCAATCACCTGGAATAAGCAATGTGCCAGCAAAGTCGCTAAGAAAACCTGTACGGCAAACCTGCAAGAAAATGTAGCACAACGGGGGTAGAAAACATCACCGAGCAGAAATCGCATGTATGACTCAATCCTAGGTCATACGATAATAATATCCTTAAAATGATATAGCCTGAAGCATATAGTAATGGCAAAGGTAAACATTTATACATAAGTGTAATACCAAGTGCTCTTGTCATTGCCTCAGGTAACAACATATCATATATATGATGTATGAATGCATGAAAATAGAATACATCTAAATGAGAAAACTGTTTTCTTATCTCAGTGAGATTTCTATATAAAAATCGTGTTTCATCAATGAAATCAACAGAGAACCAGTGTCAAGCATCGACACAAAATATATATCCTAATATCTCAGGCTCCGGCTATCCGCACTGGCCTATATCATCAATCTCAATATCTAGGGCTTCGGCAATCCGAACTGGCCCATATCATCAAATCTCAAGACCACGTCGGTATCCGCTAGATATTCAGCGCATCACAATAACCGGTCGGTAGTGCTCACCTGCCGGGCTCAACGCCATCTACTGGGACCATCTTGCCCCGAGGTACCGCACCGGGTCCCCCATGCACCTACAGACGGTTCCTCCTCCTCCTCGAATCGCGTGTATGATATCGCTCAAGAGCCGAGAAAACTCATGGTGGACATATCTCAAATCATATCAGGAGAAATTCGCAATTTTCTACCTTTTAAAATGACAATAATTTTATAAAATCTTCGTGGTTTCTCCAAATCCAGAAATCTCATAGAAATCCAAAATCCCGATCCCAAGAGTATAACAGTAAATTACTGGCATAAAACTCCATAATATTGCATGACAAATGAATATATGATTGCATTTGATATCAAGTAAGGAATGCAAAATTAAACTAGCATAATAAGGCAATAACATATTGAAACTATCAACTAGCAAGTTATGTCATTGCAGTACTACTTCTAAAGTGTACGTGTTATGGCAATTACCGATGATGATGTGTGTGAGCCGGCAAGCGAGTGTATGTGGACCATATGAATCATCGGTAATGGTGCTGGTGTCCTGACAACAGGTTTCATACTAGCTAACGAAAATACATATAAGCATGCAATGCGATGCGAACAGCAAGAATAAATGGCAATGAAAAGTAAATGCAACAATAAGGAAAAATATGTTCCTAAATACGAGTCATACAGTTTTTGGTATATGAAATCGCACGAATCATGGTGTGTAGAAAATAGGTGCAACAGTGTTTTTATGAAAATGTACGTCCTTTGAAATATCCGTAGTATCCCTCGGTCTGTCTTAAAATGCTCATGATTCGTTAGTTTTGGAAATAAGTATGACTCGCCTAGATCTAACATCTACTAAGTAAAATACTGGACAAAACTAAGAGACTAATCGATAGGGTAAGAAAAACCACCTATGTCTGAGTCGATATTTATATCTAGTAGTCGGTGATCCCGCCTCAATAGTATCACGTACGATACAATATATAATATGACATCCTCGAGTCAAGAATACGGATCTATCATCATAATTATTTCTCGTACGGTAAATCCATCGAATGGCATCCCAAATCTGGGTATGGTTCTTTATCACATACAACTCATAATTTATTTGGTATCATTATCATCGTATTCCGAATTTAGGGTACTGGTCTAAAGTCTAATACATTCTGATACCATCAACATATATATATGCGTGTGTTTGAAAACACATCGCCTAATGATCCGCTATAATATCTTGTCGTATCTCATAATACGAACCAAGTCACATCACTGATCTCGTGGCATCTTGCCTAATCACATCGACTCATCTTCAAGTACCATATACTATCCTTATTATCCATGTATATGCATACATACACACACACACACACACACATACATACATACTCACATACATATATGCATATATACATATATCCCCATATACGCATAAGTAAAACAAATGTATGCGTGTGTGTGTGAGTGTGTGCAAAACTTTACTCTAGGGTTTCGCTACTAAGAAGCTAAACTAGGTTACTTCTAATACACAAAAACTAACCCATGAACATCTAAGACCTATCTCATAATCATTCACGTATCACAATACAAATATTTATATATATATAATATAACGTATTCGTATTTTGTACTACGAAACTGCGGGGATGCTATACACCATCCACCCGACTTCCCCGTAGATATATATCTACTCACCTGATCCTTGCTTGCCGAAGTCGATGTAGCCACGCTCATCCTTGTTGTTCTAAGTCCACATAGGGGTACCTACATATCACATGTAGTATCGTAAATCGAAATCGCACACGAAAACCAAAACGGCACGTGTATCACATATAGGTTAAAACCTAGGGTCTATACATGCAAGAATAACCAAACAACCCTCATCGCTGACGTACAACGTCAGACGATGGGACACAATATCAAATACTAAATCGCAATTCATTAAAAGCGACAAAACAAAATCAGAAACTTTGAAAACTTGCTCCAAATTTTCCTCAGGTGACAATTGGGACATTTTGCATATTGGGGAGGTCTAATTAACAGATACTGGAGCCATAAACCAAAAACGAGGCCATATATCCCTACACTGGCCGCAATTTGCGGCCAGAGTGGATTAATCTACGGCCATGTGAGGGAGATGGGGTCTCGGGTCTTCAGGGTAGCATCTAAGTCACCTTCACTACTTACTGTGATTGCTAAATAATTTTCAGGGCCAACGGGTGAGAGCAGATTTCAATATACCATCCCCAAAGTCTAAAAAATACGATATCGAGATTTCTAAGTTTGGGGTTTGGGTTTAAGTCTTTGGTTCCAGTCCATGAAACTAACATTACATGGGTTTAAGGTCACTATTAATCCTCAATTACTCATTCACAACTCAAGAAATCCCCTAACATCTTCTAGGAATTTACCTATATGACAAAACCCCATTAAACCAATTCTAAACTAACACTTAAATTAAAGGAAATGGAATGCTACACTAATGATGAAGAAGTACCTCATTTGGCAACTCAAGAATTTTCTTGAGTTGCCCCAAGTCTCAAAATCCAGTTTTTCTAGGTCCATCATGCTTGTGGTGAGCTTGTGCACAACTTTAGTGAAGAGGGTGCATGGTTTTGATGTATTTTTTGAGGATGTTGTGAGGGGATTGAGGTGGTAGGAAGAGGAGGGAATCTAAGTGGGAGAGGGAGGGGAAAATGATGAAGGAAAAATGGAGGGAAACAAATGAGAGCAATGGTCAATGACCCTTTACCTCTCTCTCTATTCTCACTCTTGCCTATTCTTCTTTGTTTAATCCCTTTTCTTTTCTTTTCTTTTAAAACAAATCCATGCATGAATCGAAAAGGAAAAGCCATCGTTGAAAATGTAAAAAGTATTTTTAGAAAATGTGACATCATGCATGTCATGAAGCCTAATCAAGATTAGTGAACGATTAGAGATATTTAATAGCGATTAACATAAAAATAGAATAAAATTAATCATAAAGAATTTATAATTTGCCTAAATCATATAAAACACCCTCATTTTAGAAATTTCTATAATTTTCCAAATATTTCTCAATTTATTGGTAATTAATTATACCGCATTATCAAAATATTCATAATATTTATTATTTAATTATATAAGTTCCCAAAAATAATATTTTATTTTTCTGAAATGTTACAATCTTCCACCCTTAAATAAATTCGGTTCCCGAATTTAAATTTAAACCCCTCAAATACTGAAATATTTCAGTAAAAAGATCAGGTCGTCGGGGCTCCGAAATCATAACATAAAACACATCGTAGCGCAATGCATGCGCATGAAAAACGAGTATATAAACCAAAATCAAAACTCCGTCAAGCATCCCGCAATCATCAGAACTATGGTGAAGACATTAATGTCAAAATTCAATACGAAAACAAACCTGGTATACTCAAGACTAAAATACGTACATAGTACGCATCGTTAAAACCTCTTAAAGAAATGCATGCCAAACTCTTTTCCAATCAATGTATAATGTGTGTATCACGGCACATGCGGCGGGCGTCTATTGTAAGAAAATAACTATATATACACCCTTTGTTTAACATACATGTCCCGCCGTTTTGAAAAATAATTTAGAAGGGTTTCGTTTGTTAAATGTCTTGTGTCATCTCGGACACATAGGTAAATACTGAGACTATAGCTCCTTTTTGGAAATCCCTTCGATAACTATCAATGCATGCAAAATATGTTCAGGTACTGTCCTCGGACTAGTCCTGCTAAGTCACTATACCAAATAATAATTATCATAAAACATACTGCTCCAAAAAAAATCAATCCCAAAATGTGTATAAGGATGCCACGTGCGTCTGGTGCGCACGGAAATCGAAATCCATGAATGTGCCATACATGTACACAGAAACAAAATCTAAGTGCAACTGGTGTGCACGAAAACACCTGTCAAAGGCAATGGTATGCCTGACAACAATATCAGGTGCATCTGATATACATAAAGAATCCCGATTTAGTGCATCTGGTGTGCACCAAAATCGCATCAAGCGCGTCTAGTATGCGCAATAATCCAAAATCAAGTGCACAAGGTGTATGAAAACGATACGAATATCATAATCGAAATCGACGGTATACATCACATCTCAAACCAAATCAGGTATACCGTGGTGTATCATCTCACAACCATGTGTATCAGCGTGCACAAAATCGAATCAAAATACTAAAAGTGCATGAAAATTATGCCGAAAGCATAAGTCAAATCACATGCATACCATAAGAATGAAATCCAAATCATCATCTCGAATGACATCAAATCGAAGTCAAGTGCAACTGTGGTGCACAAAATCTCAATCATGCAAATAAATCGCCCAAATTACCGAAATCCGAAATAACAGACACGTGATATTCGAGTCACCAAATCGCAAATCGTAACATCTGCCGTCGATATGTCCTTCCTTCGAAGTCGAGAAGGTGTCGGTGCATCCAAAACTAGCAGAGCAAGATATCTCCTTGCCTCCTGTTTATGATCTGGCGCCTGGTGCCCTTAGGCTCTCGTCTCTCACTGTGAATTGCCAGTTACATAACTCTTCGGTTCAAAGGCTCAATATGGAAATGATAACGGAAATAGTTCCGCTCTAACACATCCACTAAAGATATCTGGCCAACTATCATGGTCGCTCATAACATATCTCATCAATGATGCCGACCTCTGGCCTACTAGGTGTGCGTAATACGTCCGATCATTGGTCTAAGTCTTCCCGTGAAGTATCCCATCATATGATATCCGGATGACGTCGAAATTTTCGATCGAATCCATCAAAGTCCTATAATTTCCCGAGAGCTCAACACTCGTGCATTGTTTAATAATATCCAGTACATGCCACAGTACCTATGTGTAAGTCGATGTACAACACCCCAATACTTGTGGGGAGGCGGAATTTTCAAAAACGAACTTGTTTAGTGAACAAACATCGACTAACCGCTTGAATCGAAGCTAAACGATAACTAACTTAAAACATAGAGTTTCTATGCTACTATGTTTAGGGATTATACCTAACGAATCGTGTCCTTCGTCTTTGTGAACTCCACCTCCTCCTCGGCCTTCTCGAAGTAGTAGACGATCCACCCGAGAGCTTTACTCCAAGCTTAGCCTCTAAACTTGAGGCAACTAAACTTCTCTAAGTGCTAATCAAAGAAGCTAGGTGTAATATAGAGAGGGTTATGGATTAAGTAGTCTAACTAATCCTTGTACTCAACACATGAGAGGGGAGGATTAGGGTTTGAAGAGGGAGAGCTTGAGGAGAGAGAAGGTGAGGATAATAATGAAGTGAGAATAATGAGTTATGATAATATATATCAAGCATTTCTTTTATCAAGAAAAGAATAAGAAATGAATTTAGCAACCATGCTTGATAATATCTAGTGATGATTCACTCCATGAGTCATTAAGCAGTTATCATGCATTAATGACATGGATGAATCATCCATATGACTCACTAATCACATTCATTGCTTATGCCACCTTAACCCCCTTAGTCACCACCTTCTAGAAGCTTCTCGTGCAATTACGAGAACGCCCCTCCTTTCTGAAAAATACGGAAAAACTTTAGACTGTATAAATCCAATAACCGGATACCAGTAACTGGCTTAAACCAAAGCCGACTGGTAAAAACTGTCCGAAAGTCGTACGCGCGTAAACGCACGTATGCGTCCGAACCCTTGTCGTAAAACCATACGACCTCTATATTGTTTCGCCTGGAGTAGGGAAACTCTCTGTGTAGGACTCAAGAGACTCGACTACTACGCTGGCAGTGGGTTTAACCACAGACCGCAAGCGGCACTAGCTGTACGTAACGGTCCCCAGGTAGATGTCGATAAGAAGGCCGATGAGGGAACCCATCCGAACTCCTACTGAGTCCGAAGTGACAATCTCCATAATGTCCGGTCCGTTCGTCCAAGACTATCGCATATCGGGCCTAGGGGGCGGCAAGCGTCAGTCCCCTAATAGCGGTATAAGTCGTGTCGGAGGGAAGCCCATTACACCCTGAGAAACTACTGGAACCTACCAGCAAATCTCGCTTGCCCTGGCCAAGGACGTTGCGTAATGGCTCTCTGACACAGCGCGATATCAACTCCCATTATCGGGAGAGACGAATCCTGTCTAACCGCCACTGCCTCCAAGTGCTCGGGACTGCACCCAACTGCTACCTGTTTGCACGACTCCTTTGAGCCGTGGTAGGGTAGCAATCTATGAACAGTGGGACACACTCGAGGCGAAGTAGTAGTGTCAAGTCTGCGGACTATGCTGTACTCATGTCACCTGGGAACTGTTCACTGACGACTGGTATAAAACTAACCAACAGTTCCCTGTGAGTCCTGTCCGGTATACCCGTAACCCAACGAGCACCTGTATACTATCTCCAGTACGACGTACTGACGGCTGTGGGACAGACCATCTTCCCAACTGGGATGAGAAGCGTACACACTAGTCTACTCCGGAGTATCGATGCTCTGTCTCGATAATCCAACGACCAGGGACCAGAATAAGGATGTGCTTGTAGACTACCCAGCCCCCACTAGTGTGACTGCCATCACAACGCTGGTAGTCAAGCAAGATCCTAAGAGCTCTATCAATACGTATACTCACATATTAAGATAGAAAAACCAAGTAGCAAACTACCATGTTTAGCAAGACTGTTATGTACATGTGAATATCCCAAGCTTCCATTAAGTAATATACAAACTAGTATGATACAGTAATGGCCTTCTAGGGCATAAACACTAACAATCTCCCACTTGCACTAGGGCCATGTACTGGCGTATCGAAGACCGATGATCTCGAGTAGCCTCTCGAACTGAATCTGAGGTAGGGCCTTAGTGAATGGATCAGCAATGTTATCCTCCGTATTTACTCTCTTTACCTCGATCTCCCGGCGATCTACGATCTCCTTGTTCAGGTGATACCGCCTTAGGATGTGTCTGGACTTCTGATGGGACCTAGGTTCCTTCGCTAAAGCTATAGCGCCATTGTTGTCGCAATACAGAGGTATTGGACCAACACTGGTAGGAACCACCTGAAGTTCTGTGAGGAACTTCTTCATCCAGACAGCTTCTTTTGTGTCATCGCAAGCAGCTATGTACTCCGCTTCCATCGTTGAGTCAGCAACGGTGTCCTGCTTGGAACTCTTCCAACAGACCGCCCCTCCATTGAGGGTAAAGACATATCCCGACATGGACTTGGAGTCATCCATGTCACTCTGGAAGCCGGAATCAGCATAGGCCTCTATCTTGAGGTCCTTTCCGCCGTAAACCAAGAACATCTCCTTAGTCCTTCTTAGGTACTTGAGAATGTTCTTTACTGCTATCCAGTGATTCTCCCCTGGGTTTGCCTGATACCGGCTTACAACGCTCAATGCGTATGCTACATCTGGTCTGGTACATAACATCGCATACATTATAGAGCCTACCGCAGAAGCGTAGGGTATAATCGACATGCGTTCCCTTTCCAAATCAGTCTTTGGAGACATCTCTTTGGAGAGGGTGATTCCGTGACAAGCCGGTAGGTTACCGTGCTTTGAATCTTCCATCCTGAATCTTTTCAATATGGTGTCTATGTACCTGGACTGTGAAAGTCCCAACATCCTCTTTGATCTATCACGATAGATCTGGATCCCCAGAATGTAGGTGGCATCACCCAGGTCCTTCATGGAGAATTTCTGTGACAAGAATCTTTTGACTGACTGTAGCATAGGAATATCATTTCCTATTAGGAGAATGTCATCCACGTACAAGACGAGAAATACAACAACTCTCCCTACAATCTTACTGTATATGCATGGTTCATCTGGATTTTTGATAAAGTCGAATTCTTTGACAGTATCATCAAAATAGATGTTCCAACTCCGCGATGCCTGCTTTAGTCCATAAATTGATTTAAGCAGCTTGCATACTTTACCGCTGCTCCCACTCTGAATGGACCCCTCTGGCTGATCCATATAGACGCTCTCTTCTAAATTTCCATTTAGAAAGGCCTTCTTTACGTCCATCTGCCAGATTTCATAATCGTGTAAGGCAGCAATAGCAAGAAGGACCCGAATGGATTTCAGCATAGCCACAGGAGAAAAGGTTTCGTCATAGTCTAAACCAGGTCTTTGACGGAAACCCTTTGCAACAAGTCTAGCCTTATAGGTTTCAACCTGTCCATCTACACCAATCTTCTTTCTGAAGATCCACTTGCATCCTACGGGTTTCACCCCATCTGGAGCAGTGTCCAAAGTCCATACTTTGTTAGTGTACATGGACTCCATTTCGGTCCGCATTGCAACTAGCCATTTTACCGAGTCACCGCTCTGAATGGCTTGCTGGAAGCTTGTAGGGTCGTCATTATCAATGATGCAATCTTCTCTATCCCCGTCTATGAGAAAACCGTAGTATCTCTCGGGCGGATGAGACTGCCTACTACTTCTGCGGATAGTCGCTGGTATGTCCCTTTCTTCTGAAACTTCTTGTTCCACCAAACTTTCAGTAACAGCTTGTGGTTCTGGAATTTCTTCCAGTTCTACTGCGCTCCCACTCTTCTGATTTTCTAAAAATTCAGTTTCTAAGAAGCGGGCATGACGAGAAACAAAAACCTTTTGTTCCTCTGCGTAGTAGAAGCAATATCCTATGGAATTCTTTGGATATCCCACAAACTTACACTTTACTGAGCGTGCCTCGAGCTTGTCCGGATGCTGCTTTTTTACAAAAGCTGGATATCCCCATGTCTTCAGGTACTGAAGATAGGGTTTCTTCCCACTCCACATCTGATATGGCGTGGGAGGCACAGTCTTGGTTGGAACCTTGTTCAAAAGATATGCTGCTGATTCTAGCGCATAACCCCAGAATGATCGCGTTAACTCTGCCTTACTCATCATGGAACGAACCATATCTAATAGGGTTCGATTCCTCCTTTCCGATACACCGTTGTGTTGTGGTGTGTATGGAGGAGTAAGCTGAGAGAGAATTCCTTTCTCTTTTAAGTAACCCAGGAACTCGGCACTTAAGTATTCACCACCTCGATCAGATCTCAGTGTCTTAATACTTTTGTCTGTTTGGTTTTCCACTTCATTCTTGTATTCTTGGAATTTCTCAAAGGCCTCGGATTTATGCTTCATCAAGAAGATATGTCCATACCTAGAGAAATCATCCGTAAAAGTAATGAAGTAGGAATAACCACCTCGCGCATTTGTAGACATCGGACCGCACACGTCACTGTGTACGAGTCCTAAGAGCTCGCTCGCTCTTACTCCGTGTCCAGTAAACGGAGTCTTTGTAATCTTTCGCATGAGACAAGATTCAC
This sequence comes from Agapanthus africanus, assembly GCA_030015575.1. NCBI lineage: Eukaryota > Viridiplantae > Streptophyta > Magnoliopsida > Asparagales > Amaryllidaceae > Agapanthus > Agapanthus africanus. The sequence continues at coordinate 293,602,653 of JASDDO010000016.1, forward strand.
AAGTGGCATAAGATTGATATTCGAACGGATTCAAATATCCTTCTTTATGTAACTTCGTTAACCGTGTTTCATTGATGTGACCTAGTCTAAAATGCCATAAGAAAGCCTGATTTACTTCTGGAGACTTTCTTTTAAGTGTGTTCTGGACATTGAAAACCTGAGCTTGATTCAATACGTATATACCGTCATCTAATGTACCGGACCCAATCAGAACTTGATTTAGGTGGATGTGAACTACATCGCTTACGAATGTAAAGTCATATCCCTCTCTTGAAAGTGAAGACACTGATATGATATTACAAGTCAAACTAGGTACATACAGACAGTTACGTAGAATCAATATCTGCCCACTTGTCAAACCTAGGCGATATTCTCCCACGGATTCAGCATCCACGCTCATTCCGTTTGCAACTCTGAGAGACAAATCACCTATCCTTATAACTTTACGGTTTCTCAAAGCATGTAACGAATTACAGATATGAGATCCTGCTCCGGTATCTAGTACCCAGGAAGCAGAGTTAATTGACAAACAGTTCTCAATTACAAACACACTTGAGGCTGAAGCCACAACATGCTTCGTATCCTGGCTACTGGCTTCCAAAGCCCTGCAATCCTTCTGCCAATGTCCATTCCCATAACAATAGGAATATCCCTCCTTACCTATACCAAGTCCCGAAACTTTTCCTCTTCCCTTTCCTCCTACTTTGCTGACACCATATATCGGCTTTGTAGAGGTCTTCTTCTTTTCACCCTTTGCTTTCGCCTTGGATGAAGAAGAAGAAGGTCCCTTATTAAGCAGAGCTTGTGTCTCCCTGGTTTCTTTCAGGGTGTAAGTAGAGGGTAGGGACTGTGGAAATAAGTCAGTATATGACCTGTTTCCCAACGTGGTCTCCAGGTCCTTGAGCTCATCAATATAGCTAGTCATCGTAAGGACGTCGTCCCTTGCAGATGACCCGTCAGCCGACCTCGCTTGAATCAATTCGTTCGAGGCCTCATATCTTGCGATATGAGATTGCCCTCCATATAAATCTTTGTTATGGAGAAAGATGGAAACAGAGTCCATCTTCTCATGCTGCTTCTGGTATATACCATCAACTGAAGCCAACACGAGGCACTTGGCTTTCGCTTTATTCTTTTCCTTTGTCTGACGGATATCCATATCCGCGACGTTGGAAACTGGACCTGGAACGGTAGGATCTTGAGTAGTAATAGGGTGGTCCAGCTTGTCATAGGCACTGGTCATCTGGACAGATCATTGCCAGTCATATAAGTTAGATCCAGTCATCTTGTTATCTAGATGTAACCTAGTCATGGTCACAAGGTCGCTGCAATGAGAGAGAGAGAGAAGAAAACACTTTAGGATGATGCTCTTGCAAGTTTAGATTGATTTTCAATTTATCTAAACTAGATGGCTCCCACTGTTTTTCGAATCCTTCCTCAAACCATAAAAGAAGAATTAGCCAGGACTATTCTCACTGTACAATTCTTGCTTAACCGTTCAGCCAGGCTAGTGTCGATACTTAGAGGGAGGTTTTCCAACGCTTTCGCGAAGTTCCTTAATTAAATAACCTCTTTTCTCTACGGGCGTAATCCCGCTGACACCTTTCTGGACACCTTCTTAGTTTATAGCATTGATCGTTAAGTGAAGAATATCCTGATACGTAGCATATACTCTCAGTAGGATCAGGATCCAAATATCATCGTATGATAATGTTGAAGGAATCCTACCAACATTCATCAAACTCCAAATGGTATGCATCTCTTTGCAAATTTCAGTTTCTTTAGAAATTCGCGATATATATTTTTGCCCCATGTTCTTATGACCTTGACGAAAGCCAACAAATCATAAAACACATGTCAAGTTCTGCCCATCATTATCTTGTTAATTTGAACCCACCCGTATATACCCTTGACGAAAGCCAACAAGGTTATACGACTGTCCCATACCAACTCATCTATCTATGCAACAAATGAATACCCCAGCAGCTACCAAACACTATGCCTTGACGAAAGCCAACAAGCATAGCTTGAATACTACTGACCATCCATATGAAATGACGGAGGGCTACGAATGGTTTTGGCGAAACCGTGAACGTAGTGAACTTGATATAACCGAAGGAACCTGATAGCTTTTAAAAGGAGTGGTTAAAGCTCCGCATTTAAAAATATCTGTTTTTAAAATTAACCGAGTGGTTTCTTTTAAATTGTTCCAACGATTAAAACTTTGGTTTATTTTTCTTTGCATTATAGATAATGCGTCCCATCATTAACCTATCATTGCAGAAAAACAACGAAAATACAACGTCCTCTTATGCCATCCGCATTCGCCACGGGGTCCCGTCATTACCCATTAGGTTACTTAACTAACGACAGAGCGGGGGCTGGGCTAGCGCGGGTGTAAAACATAAGTGACGTCTAAATAGCTATCATATATATAGATATTTTACGTTCGTCTGACACAATGATATTCATTCCAGATCACAGATGAACTTAATTGGATTTGCAAGCAATCCGTGTTTGTTTTGAGCCTGCAACAAAATACGGATTACACAGTTGTGATGAATAGCCATTACCCCACCCACGACCCCTACGGGTGCGGCAAACTGCCCGCCCGGCCGTTTGTGCACCCCACCTTGGGTCTGTCCTAGGAGCAAAAACAGTAAAATGAAATAATACAACGGTGGCTACAACCGCAACCTGGATGTGCCCCGCAAAATAATATTACAACAAATTACATTTAGATCAAATGAATTAAATGATAACCCATCACATAACCCCGGCTATACATCACAACAGTCCAACACAGTTCATATGCACAAACAGATAAAATCCATTTCAGAAATGTGCAACCCCTGCCAACTGACATACTAGCAGTTAGGGGAGGTTTATGAACACATTATACAATCACAGATATAATCCAACAAGCAAATACTGTATAATTTCGATCGATTAAACACTTTTAATTTTGCTCCAATACTGCTCTGCAAATCTGAAACCTGAGCAAAAATTAAATATTCCAGAAAATCCCAAATATCACACAGAACCAACACAGGAAAATTAGGTACATGACTCGGCAACTCGGCGGCGGAACCGCGGCGGGATTGGTGGGATCCGCCGCGTTTCCGCGGCGCTTTAGCCGAATCATGTGCCTAATTTTCTTGGGTGTTCTTCTACTGTCTTATTAAGCTTTCTGAACATCCCTGAAAAATTTTTGGACTTCATTTAAAAATCGACAGAAACTGATGTTTTCGGGCTTCTCCGGTTTCGTTTTTTCCGTTCGAAATTCTTACAAATTTGCAAGTAAGTTATTTATTATTTAGCGAGGCTCTGATACCACTGTAAGTCGATGTACAACACCCCAATACTTGTGGGGAGGCGGAATTTTCAAAAACGAACTTGTTTAGTGAACAAACATCGACTAACCGCTTGAATCGAAGCTAAACGATAACTAACTTAAAACATAGAGTTTCTATGCTACTATGTTTAGGGATTATACCTAATGAATCGTGTCCTTCGTCTTTGCGAACTCCACCTCCTCCTCGGCCTTCTCGAAGTAGTAGACGATCCACCCGAGAGCTTTACTCCAAGCTTAGCCTCTAAACTTGAGGCAACTAAACTTCTCTAAGTGCTAATCAAAGAAGCTAGGTGTAATATAGAGAGGGTTATGGATTAAGTAGTCTAACAAATCCTTGTACTCAACACATGAGAGGGGAGGATTAGGGTTTGAAGAGGGAGAGCTTGAGGAGAGAGAAGGTGAGGATAATAATGAAGTGAGAATAATGAGTTATGATAATATATATCAAGCATTTCTTTTATCAAGAAAAGAATAAGAAATGAATTTAGCAACCATGCTTGATAATATCTAGTGATGATTCACTCCATGAGTCATTAAGCATTTATCATGCATTAATGACATGGATGAATCATCCATATGACTCACTAATCACATTCATTGCTTATGCCACCTTAACCCCCTTAGTCACCACCTTCTAGAAGCTTCTCGTGCAATTACGAGAACGCCCCTCCTTTCCGCAAAAATACGGAAAAACTTTAGACTGTATAAATCCAATAACCGGATACCAGTAACTGGCTTAAACCAAAGCCGACTGGTAAAAACTTTCCGAAAGTCGTATGCGCGTAAACGCACGTATGCGTCCGAACCCTTGTCGTAAAACCATACGACCTCTATATTGTTTCGCCTGGAGTAGGGAAACTCTCTATGTGGGACTCTAGAGACTCGACTACTACGCTGGCAGTGGGTTTAACCACAGACCGCAAGCGGCACTAGCTGTACGTAACGGTCCCCAGGTAGATGTCGATAAGAAGGCCGATGAGGGAACCCATCCGAACTCCTACTGAGTCTGATGTGACAATCTCCAAACAGTCCGGTCCGTTCGTCCAAGACTATCGTATATCGGGCCTAGGGGGCGGCAAGCGTCAGTCCCCTAATAGCGGTATAAGTCGTGTCGAAGGGAAGCCCATTACACCCTGAGAAACTACTGGAACCTACCAGCAAATCTCGCTTGCCCTGGCCAGGGACTTTGCGTAATGGCTCTCTGACACAGCGCGATATCAACTCCCAATACCGGGAGAGACGAATCCTATCTAACTGCCACTGCCTCCAAGTGCTCGGGACTGCACCCAACTGCTACCTGTTTGCACGACTCCTTTGAGCCGTGGTAGGGTAGCAATCTAAGAACAGTGGGACACACTCGAGGCGAAGTAGCAGTGTCAAGTCTGCGGACTATACTGTACTCATGTCACCTGGGAACTGTTTTCTGACGACTGGTATAAAACCAACCAACAATTCCCTGTGAGTCCTGTCCGGTGTACCTGTAACCCAACGAGCACCTGTATACTATCTCCAGTACGACGTACTGACGGTTGTGGGACAGAGCATCTTCCCAACTGGGATGAGAAGCGTACACACTAGTCTACTCCGGAGTATCGATGCTCTGTCTCGATAATCCAACGACCAGGGACCAGAATAAGGATGTGCTTGTAGACTTCCCAGCCCCCATTAGTGTGACTGCCATCACAACGCAGGTAGTCAACCAAGATCCTAAGAGCTCTATCAATACGTATACTCATATATTAAGATAGAAAAATCAAGTAGCATACTACCATGTTTAGCAAGACTGTTATATACATGTGAATATCCCAAGCTTCCATTAAGTAATATACAAACTAGTATGATACAGTAATGGCCTTCTAGGGCATAAACACTAACACTATGGACCGCCGTAGAAAGGCAAACCCAAGCCTCACTAGTGGCACCGCGAAACTGCCGCAAACCCTAAGGTTCAAAAACGGTCCCATGGTCATTATGTCGAGTTAGGGTTTCATTCTTCTAGAGAGTCTACAGAATTACTTGCATGTTTTTCCGAATACTTTAAACTTGGAAAAAAGGGTTCTGACATTCGTTCGTTTTCTATCGGCTCATCATCGTACCTGTATGAAGTCTTCTCTAGCTGGAATCCATCAATCTAATGACCTCGCATCGGGGTATGCAACTAACCACATGTCCTAGTCGTTCCTCCATGGGTGACTAACGATCTTCTATCATAACTCTAATTGCAACTCGTGCTGCAATAGGTTCAAACATCTGGAGCGATATCTTGTCAGTCGCCGCAACAACTGGCTCATCCGTCCGCACGCTCAACAGTGGCTCAATCATCAAGAATAATAGTGCATTGACGGTCATCACATTCTGGCTGGCCTCTAGCGGTAGCTTGATCCTCTGGTGCTGATCTGCACGTTCGAGAAATTTTAGTAAAAGCAATCCATCAAATGCTCATGGTGTGAAAAACATAATAAAACGACACATCTATGCAATCGTGTGTCACCGGAATTACGCCCTGGTCAGTCCTCATCCATGACGAGCTCGTGCTGACCGCAACTCTAGCCACAGCTCTCCATGTCCGTGCAACTGTGGTAACAAAACCATAAACTGATATTGATGAGGATAGAACATAGGAATGAATATAATACTGTGCAAGGAAATGTACATCCTAAGATTTCTTAAGCGGAGTAGCGTATCGTAAGTATGCCACGGAACATACCCATAGTACGTCACTCTATTTAAGTCACCTACTCCATCAACCAAGGTCAACCTACACGACGAAATTTTGGGTCTAATACCCCCCTCGATCAAGTCTAAGTTCCTTAAGGTCAAGCCTAGCTTCCGAATATATATAAACGCCCTAGATTCCGCATGGTCAAACATAGACTCGAACCAAGGTTAAACTTAGCGCTCTGATACCAACTTTGTCACGACCCAAAATGGCACATGACTGGAACTTGAATCATATGAAGTCTATAGGACCCAATCTAATTCAAGCAAGCCAAAATCCCAGAAATCTAAACCATTTAAAAGAAGAAGGTGAAGGAAACTTGTTTAAAAGTTTGCATATAAATCACTTTGAAAGTCGTACTAAACATTTTTAAAACATAAAGTCTTTTCCGAAAATTTCGGCAAAGTCTCCTTTGTAAATACTGACCCCAAAAGGGTACAACATGAAATATATATAAAGGCATCCCCAAGCGGGAGCTAGCTCTTCATCAATTGGCAGTCACAACAATGCAAGCAATATAATATACAACACCGAAGGGCGAGAATCAAAACTCAGAAGATAACCAGAGAAAAACCATAATAATACATACACGCGACTCTAAGGTCGAAAGAATATACAACTGGTCTTCTAAGTCTATAAATAATACAAGTCTGGTTGATGGAGTTTTACTTGATACAACTGAATGTAAATAAAATACAAGGGTGGTCAAGATGCGAGTAAACCCACCTACCAAACCAATCATCTGGAAGAAGCAATGTGCCAGCAAAGCAGCCAAGAAAACTTGTACGGCAAAACCTGCAAGAAACCGTGGCACAATGGGGGTGAGTTGCCAGCTCGTGAGTAGAAAACATCACCGAGCAGAAATCGCATGTATGACTCAATCCTAGGTCATACGATACTAATATCCTCAAAATGATATAGCCTGAAGTATATAGTAATGGCAAAGGTAAACATTTATACATAAGTGTAATACCAAGTGCTCGTGTCAGTACCTCAGATAACAACATATCATATATATGATGTTTGAATGCATGAAAACAGAATACATCAAAATGAGAAAACTGTTTTCTTATCTCAGTGAGATTTCTGTATAAAAATCGAGTATCATCAATGAAATTAACAGAGAATCAGTGTCAAGCATTGACACAAAATATATATCTCAATATCTCAAAATCTCAGGCTCTAGCTATCCGGACTGGCCTATATCATCAAATCTCAATATCTAGGGCTCCGGCAATCCGGACTGGCCCATATCATCAAATCATAAGACCATGTCGGTATCCTCCGGATATTCGGCGCGTCACAATAATCGGTCGGTAGTGCTCCCCTGCCGGGCCTAACGCCATCTACTGCGGCCATCTTACCCCGGGTACCGCACTGGGTCCACCATGCACCCACAGACGGTTCTTCATCCTCCTTGAATTAGGTGTACGATATCGCTCAAGAGCCGAGAAAACTCAAGGTGGACATATCTCAAATCATATCAGGAGAACACCACAATTTTCTATCTTTTAGAATGATAATAAGTTTATAAAATCTTTGTGGTTTCTCCAAATACAGAAATCTCATGGAAATCCGAAATCCCAATCTCAAGAGTAAATAACAGTAAATTACCGGCATAAAACTCGATAATATTGCATGACAAATGAATATATGAATGCATCTGATATCAAGAAAGGAATGCAAAATTAAACTAGCATAATAAGGAAATAACATATTGAAACTATTAGCTAGCAAGTTATGTCAATGCAGTAATACTTCTAAAGTGTTTGTGTCATGGAAATTACCGATGATGATATGTGTGAGCCGGCAAGCGAGCGTACGTGGAGCATACACATCATCGGTAATGGTGCTGCTGTCCTGACAACAGATTTCATACTAGCTAACGAAAATACATATAAGCATGCAATGCTATACGAATAGCTAGAATAAATGGCAATGAAAGGTAAATGCAACAATAAGGAAAAATATGTTCCTAAATACGAGTCATACAGTATAAGGAACAATGTATTCATATTTTGCACTACGAAACTGCGGGGGTGCTATACGCCATCCACCCGACCTCCCCTGTAGATATATATCTACTCACCTTATCCTTGCTTGCCGAAGTCGATGTCACCACGTTCATCCTTGTTGCTCTAAGTCCACATAAGGGTACCTACATATCACACGTAGTATAGTAAATCGAAATGGCACACGAAAACCAAAACGGCACGCGTATCACACAAAGGTTAAAACCTATGGTCTACACATGCAAGAATAACCAAACAACCCTCGTCGCCGATGTCGCCGACGTACAACTTCAAACGACTGGACACAATAGCAAATACCAAATCCCAATTCATTGAAAGCTGCAAAACGAAATCAGAAACTTTGAAAAATTGCTCCAGATTTTTTTCAGGTGACAATTGGTACATTTTGCATATTGGGGAGGTCTAATTAACAGATACTGGAGCCATGTACCAAAAACGAGGCCATACATCCCTACTCTGGCCGCAATTTGCGGCCAGAATGGATTAATCTGCGGCTATGTGAGGGAGATATGGTCTCGGGTGTTCAGGGTAGTATCTAGGTCACCTGCACGACTCAGTGTGATTGCTAAATAATTTTCATGGCCTCCGGCTGAAAGAAGATTTCAATATACCATCCCCAAAGTCTAAAAAATACGATATCGGGGTTTCTAAGTTTAGGGTTTAAATCTATAGTTTTAGTCCATGAAACTAACATTATAGTGGTTTAATGTCACTATTAATCCTCAATTACACAATCACAACTTAAGAAATCCCCTAACCTCTTCCAGGAATTTTCCTATGTGACAAAACCCCATTAAACCAATTCTAAACTAACACTTAAGCTAAAGGAAATGGAATGCTACACTAATGATGAAGAAAGTACCTCATTTGGCAACTCAAGAATTTTCTTGAGTTGCCCCAAGTCTCAAAATCCATTTTTTCTTGGTTCATCATTCTTGAGGTGAGCTTGTGCACAACTTTAGTGAAGAGGGTCCATGGTTTTGATGTATTTTTTGAGGATGTTGTGAGGGAATTGAGGTGGTGGGAAGAGGAGGGCAGCCAAGTGAGGAGAGAGAGGGGAAAATGATGAAGGAAAAATGGAGGGAAACAAATGGGAGCAATGGTCAATGACCCCTTACCTCTCTCTCTTGCCCATATTTCTTTGTTTAATCCCTTTTGTTTTGTTTTGTTTTCTTTTAAAACAAAGCCATGCATGAATAGCAAAGGAAAATCCATGGTAGAAAATGTAAAAAGTGTTTTTAGAAAATATGACATGGTGCATGTCATGAAATCTAATCAAGATTAGTGAACGATTAGAGCTATTTAATCGCGATTAGCATAAAAATGGAATATAATTAATCAAAAAGAATTTATAATTCGCTTAAATCATATAAAACACCCTCATTGCAGAAATTCCAATAATTTTCCAAATATTTCCAAATTTATTGGTAATTAATTATACAGCATTATCAAAATATTCATAATATTTATTATTTAATTATATAAATTCCTAAAAATAATATTTTATTTTTCTGAATTGTTACAGATCCAATCAACTTTTGATTCAGGAAGATGTTCATAACATTATCCTGTACTACAAAATTATATCTGTCTTTACTTAATAAAGAAACTGATATAAGATTGCATAATAGGGTCGGAATGTAATGTCATTCATTCAGAATCAATGTATTCTATTTGGTAACACTAGGTGATATTCGCCAACTTCTTTGGCTGCAACATTTGAACCATTTCCTACTCTTACGGAATGATCGCCCTCTCCCAGTTCCCTACCTTTCTTTAGCCCATGTAACATATTACATATGTGGGATCCTGATCCGGTATCTAATACCCAGGACTTAGAGTGAACTGAGAAACAGTTCTCAATAACTAACAAACCCGAAGAAGATGCATCAGTATGCTTGTTTTTCATTTGGACGGCATGAGAATCAGGATATTCCCCTATTTCCTGTTCAGTCTTATAACAGTTATAAGAAAGAACGGAACCAACGTTTCCCTACTCAGTATAACACGCGGGTTCAGTCAATACATCCATATTATCTTCATTATGGCCTGACATGGTCGCTACCTCGAGAGAGAGAGAAGAAAACACTTTAACCTATGCTCTTGCAAGATTAGATTGGTTATTATCTTATCTAATAAGGATGGCTCCCACTGCTTTTATCAAATCTTCCTTCAAAACCTAAAAGGTAAGACTAGCCGGGATTAATTACACCTTACAAATTCGCCAATCTTTCAGCCAGGCCAGTGTTGGTACTTAGAGGGAGGTTCCCCATGCTTTCTCACAGACCTAATTAAAATAAACCTCATTTACCAAGAGACATAACCCCCTTAACACCTTCCATGACCCTACTTGATCGGCTAATTGTGACGCATAAAAGTCTCCCAAGAGTAACACTTATTCGCAGTAGGTATCGGGATTCAACTATTTTGTATAAGGTTTGCAATTTCATTGCAAATTTCAACACTTGAAATTCCCGATAACGTTTTTCCCCTAGCGTGCTATGACCATGAAAGATGTCAACAAACTATAGTGCACTAGTCAAGTTCACCCGTCATTTCTTGATTGAATCAAACTCACCCGCACGACCCTTGTGTAAGTGCACGGCGGCGCCCCGGCAGTCAATCCGATGCCGGAATGCGGAAACGAAACTTTTTACGAACTTCTAAACCGGCACCACCGCGCACTATAATCCCGGATCGGGCCATTAATCTAGTCCTAGCAAACAAGAGAAGGGATAGAGAGATATACCGAGCGATCCGTGTCCTTCGGTCTTCTCGTCGTCGTCCCGATATCCCCGCGGAATCTCCGGTCTTCAACTCCTCGTCGGAAGGGCACCACTTCGCCGGGTTCTTTTACGGGCTCCCACCTCTGGACCGAGGCAACTCGGGCACGAAGATTGTGAGCCGACGTGCCCAAGGATTGCTGTAGAATACGTGTAGTGCTCTATGTCTCATTTAGGGTTTGAGGAAGTTGCCTTTGGTGGAGGAAATGAACTAAACCTTTTTGGAGATGAACTCGGGATTTTTGCAAACATGAAGAGAACAAAATCCCACCCAAAAACATTGGGCAGCCCCTCCCTCTATCATGGCCGGCCAAAAGATGAGGGGATTGAGAGAGTGAGGGAGAGTGTGGAGTGTGTATAAAAAAATGTGAGAGAGAGAGAGTCTCAGAATGCAAGAGAGAGAAAAAGGGTTATCATGAAAAGAAATGATCACCCACCAAAACCCACACTCCACCAACCATCTTGAAAACCATGTCCCAGAAAAGTCAAGCCATGATGAAGATAGAAGTCAAGGTCAAACAAGATCTATCATGAAGCAACCATATGCAAAGACCACCCTCCACAATGCTTATTTGCACAATTGCAAATAATCCCTCGTCCACCAATTTTCAGCCAATGAAAGATACAAAGAAATATGGCCGAAATGGAAAACAAACTGGCAACTCCAAAAACTGATCCCGTAATAAATTACAAGAAAACCCCGCTACTGTATATACATACGCGCATTTGTATTCCGACCGAATACAAATGCAATGAGACAAAATCTACACAGTACAATACTAGGATCCGATTTAAACCAAAGCCTGCTAGTATTAACCGTCCGATCCTGATCCGTGCAATGCCGCACGTATCTGATCGAATCTTGCCATATCTCCATACGGCCTCTACAGCGTTTCGCCCGAAACATGAGAAACTGGTATATGAGGGACTCTAAAGACTTGTCAATACATTGGTTGTGGATTTAACCATTAGCACGTCAGAGGTATTAGCCTATACGTAACGGGCTACCAGGTATTGACCCAAAGGGACGTCGATGAGCGAACACATCCTGACACCCTACCGAGCCTGTCAGTGACAATATCCGTACAGTCCGGTCCGTTCGTCTATGAGCATCGCATGGCGGGCCTAGGGGGTTGGTAAAAGTTAGACCTCCAAAAGCGGTACAAGTCGTGTCGGAGTGTAGCCTAGAACACCCTGAGATACTACTGGAATACCTACCAGTAAATCTCCTGCCTTGGCCAAGGACTTCGTGTAATGGCTCTCCTAGACACAGCGCGACCTCACCCCTAATACCGGGACAGACAAACCCCTGAAGATCCGCTCACTGCCTCCATGTGGCTCGGGACTGTACCCAACTAAAACCTGTTTGCACGTCTCCTTTGAGCGTGGTAGGGTAGTAATCAAAGTATAGTGGGAACTCACACGAGACAAATGACGATCTCAGGTCGATGAACTAACATGTACGCATGTCACCAGGGAACAGCTATCTGACGTCAGGTATAAGACCAACTAGCATGTTCCCGGCGAGTCCTGTCCGGTGTACTCATAACCCAATGAGCACCTGTATACATCTTAGGTGAACCAACTAACACCAGTGGCTTGTGAGATCAGCCACCGCCCCTCGTCGGGTTTTCGACTGTATACACTAGTCTACTCTGGAGTATCGATGCCCTGTCTCGAAACTCCCATGACTAGGGACCTTTTAAGGATGTGCTTATAGACTACCAGCTCCCACGTATATGATCGCCCTCATACTGCTGGCAGTCAAGCAAGAATCCTAGGGGCTCTATCAACGTGCAATAGTGACCTGTAAGGTCACCTAAAGCAGTACACGATGATAAAGGTAAACCAGATAGCATACTATCATCTTGAGTAAGACTGTCCTACCGGAATAGGCCCTCCCTCAATCATTGCAATCACGTGCCTGTGATCCAATAATTGACTCTGAGAGAACTATCTCCAACAATCTCCCACTTGCACTCAAGGATAATTATTGCGATGTCGCATACTCACAGCCCGTGTGATACCGAACACCCAACTCCTCTAATAATCAGTCTCACAAAACCTGTTTGCGAAACTATTGCGTTCGAGGAATAGCCTCAGTGAGTGGATCCGCCTTGATGTTTCTTTCTATGTCTCTCTATATCTCAAGTTCGCGGAGAAAACCCATCTCCCGAAATGAGCAATGCCTGTCTTAGAATATGTCTGGATGTCTGATGGGACCTAGCTCATAAATGAACTCCAAATCCAAACTTCTTAGACTGTATCATCAACTGAACTTAATCAGTATCCTGCGCCATGCCTCCCTCAGTATCGCCTTGGACAACCTGTCCAAAATACTGCCCCTCGTCAGAAGGAAAACTATAACTCTGACAACCTCCTGGTCGTCCAGGTCACCTTGGAAGCCTGGAGTGATAACTGTGTCCCGAATGAGGTTGTCGTTATCATATCCCTAGAACATCCACTTATGTTCTAAAACTGCTTCTGATTGTTTCTCCAGGATTGGATTAATGTCAACTTCTTGCATCTACTGCAAAAAATAACATCTGGTGTGGTAGTTGACATCTCATGATTGGCTCAATTGCCTGAGCAAGTGATCTGCCAATCATGCACATCCCTCTCCACTTTAGTCTGTAAGACACCTTTAGAGTGGGTGACTCCATCACCTGCAGGTACACCACCATGCCAGGAGTCGTCCATTCTAAAGCACCTCTAGAATGCTGTCTAAGTGCCTTGATTGGGAAACTATCCAAATCTAGATCTAAAACCATAGATCAAGTAACCAGAATGTCTGATTAATAACCAAGTCCCATGTGGAGAAACCACTGTGTGACAACCAAAGTATAACCGATCGTAGTATAGGAATATCACTTCCTACTTTGTGTATGTCATCCAAATACCAGGATATCACACCCTACTACCTTCTTAACAGATCCATCCCCTATTCTGATGAAGTCAAACCTATGACTGTCATATCAGAAATAGATGATCTATCTCCGCTATATCTGCTTTAGTCTATAAATAGACATAAGCCACTTGTCCACCAATGCTTCCACTGCTCCCACTAACTACGACAACCCTCCGGCAGAGTCATATACATGTACACTTCTAAAGCTAGTTTAGAACGACGCTATACTCATCCTCTTGCCGGGTCTCTCACCCTGGAACAACAGCAATGGCATGTCTGGGTAAACAAGAACCTCCCTGTCACCGTCCTTGAGGCTACCGGAGTACCTCTCGGGTGTCTGAGGTTACCCACCGTATCTGCGGAGTGGCCAATAGAATGTCAAACCAGATTGAATCTTTAGGTTCTTATCAAATTTTCAGCAATCGTTTGTGGTTCTGGAATCACTTCCAGTTCTACCATACTCCCACTACTGTTTTTCTGAAAAAATCCATTTTTGTTAAAACTGTGGCGAGTTAAGAACAATATCACTATTGATCTTCCAGATGGTAGAATGTCAATCCTCGTCATAGCCTGGATCAACCCACAAACAGCCATTACAGAAACGTGCCTTGAGTTATCTAGAGTCTGGTTTTAAGCATAAGCCGGACAACTCCCTGTACCTTAACATCGTTAAGATATGAACTGTTCTATATCCAATATAGAACCAGAGGCACTGATTTAATTGAACCAGATTCAAATCATGCAACTATCTCCAGTGCATGTCAACTAAATGGAAAGAGGCCGATCAGCGTTACTCAACTTAGGAATGCTTCTAATTATGAGTAACCTGAAAGAGAGGCAAGTTCTCTTAATCATTACTATCAACTGAACACCATACGCAAGTATCTACATCTTCGATCAACTTGAAGAATCCCGATACTTGCAACATCTGGTTCTCTACTTTATCCATATACCTATAATTTCTCAAAACTTGGACCCTGTGTTTCTACGAAACACCTGTCTAAAAACTAGAGAAGTCATAAGTAAACCGAATATAGTACGAGAACCAACCCCTCTGTCCTCATAGACGATGGACAACATACAATACTCTGTATAAGTCCCTTGAGTCTGATAACTCAATCCCTGTGTGTCGAAGGTTGAAAACTGTACTTATGGTTAAGAAGAATTACACCGTTGTTTAATACTCCTTACCTAACCATCCACTGATATAGGTAAATGTCATAGACACAATTTCAAAAAGGTATATCTCACTCTATGAAAATAGACGTACAGATATATCAATTTGAAATTGGTGCATAACAGCGGATATTCAAAACCAAATATTTGTCGTCCGACAAACAGCCCAGGCGATTTCCACAGATATCACCTATTACAACGAATCCCAATATAATGAGGATGATCACCTAATTCCTAATAACTTACTCCCACTCATCATCTGTAAAACAATACAGATATGAAAATCATACCTGGTAAATACATACCCTGGAGCAAGTGTCTAATTGGGAAATCAGTTTTCTTTTAACAGTACACAGCGAAACTGAAACAATGAAATGTTTAGATGGGGTATCCCGGTATTCCTAGTAATGCCTCTTCCATTATCCAGATTCACAAATGTAGCCGTATAATTCATTGCCAACTCTCCAAATCCCTTTATATGACTTTAGTCGTTACCTTCTGCACACCCCTTTAGGCCAAATGGTTTTCTTCCTTCCCTACCGTTCGGCACCAGCCTAAGATTTGGAAGAAGACTATCCAATAAGCATAATAGGTGTACTGTCCTAATCCTAGGAGCACTCGCAATGAGAGAGAAGGTGAAGATAAAAGACAACTGAATAAACCTTATTCCTATTTCTCCTGAACCAGAATCCATCCCCGAACTGGAACAAGTTCCTTTCGAGTTCGTATATAACCATACGATGGAGTATCCAATAAACTGTGGATCTTCGTAGTGATACGGTGTGTCCTGGAGAAATACAAAGGTGATTTCGGATTGGCGAAGAAATACTTGGTTTGGTCATGAATAGCAGTCGCAATTTACATTGCCCTCTTACTAATCCCTTGATATGTATTTACTTAATACCTTCTGCACACCATCGTCATGCTAATTGGTTTTCTTCATTCCCCACCGTTCGGCACCAGCCTAAGGTTTGGAATAAGACTATCCAATTTGAATAATAGGTGTACTATCTCCTAAACCAAGGAGTACTCGTAGCCTGAGAGAAGGAAAAAGGAAAAGACAACTGAATAGTCCTATTCGTTTTCTCCAAATCCAGAAACCATCTTCGAATAAATTCCTTCGAGTTCGTATATAACCATACGATGGTTTTATCCAATGGAAGTGGACGTTCGTAGTAATACGGGGTGTCCTGGAGAAAAGGGTAAAAGTAGGAGTGGCAATGAGGTTTGCAACTCTGACAATCCAAAAGCCAGTGTTTAAGAAGGTTCGGTCAACTTGGTCACTGAGTCTTAGTCTTAGGGTCGGGTCAATGGTCGCTGCCAAAGAGAGAGAGAAAAGAAACACTCAGCGTGCACTCTAACCTAGATCAGAATGGTTACCAATTTATCTTATCTGGAAACCTCCCACTGTACCGTTAAATTCTTCTCCAAACCTGAAAGAAGAATTAGTCGGGATCACCCGAGGAGTAAACCAACTCATCAGTGGGAATCAGGATCTAACTATCATCGCATGAAAACGTGATGGAATCCGCTCATGTCATCAAACTCCAGAAGGTATGCGTATATCTGGCAAGTTTCAATTTCTTTAGAAACTCCCAATGTGGATTTTTACCCTATGCTCTTATGACCTTGACTTTGGCCAACATATCATAAGTCGCATATCAAGTTCTACCCGTCATTCTCCAGGTTAATTTGAGCCCACCCGTACATACCCTTGACTTTGGCCAAAATAGTAGTACGACTGCCCCAAACCAACACATCTATCTATGCAGCATATGAATACCCAACAGCTACCAATCACCGTGCCTTGACTTTTGCCAACATACACAGCTTGAATACTATTGACTATCCATATGAAACGACGGAGGCCTACGAATGGTTTCTGGCGAAAACCTTTAACGTAATGAACTTGATATCGTTGAAGGAACCGGATAGCTTTTAAAAATATAGTGATGAAAACCTTTGCTAAAGAGGTCACTCCCGGTGAAGGGATCTCGGCTCTTTCCTCGTAGAATGAGGTGCAGAATATTCCAACTGAATACCACGATGCATAGAAAAAGTAATCGGCTATAGTGAAGTTATTACGCTGACGCAAACTTCTGTCCAAGGGGTCACTCCCGGTGAAGGGATCTCAGCCCTTGCCTCGTCGACTGAGGTGCAGGATATTCCAACTGAATACCACCGTGCAAAACAAAAGTGAACGTCCTTGTAATAACAGCTTTTTGAAAAATTGTTCCAACAACATCAGAATAGGTTTGTTTAGCTTGCATTGATCCGAATCAACGCAGTCCCATCAATTGATCACACCACAAAGAACGAAAATAATGATGTACGTATCACTAGTAAAATAAGGGGTTGCCCCTACGGATAATATCATCCGTAGGGGCAATAAAAGTTTGGCCCTACGGATTAATACGTAGGGCAAAGTGGTTGCCCCTACGGTCGTTCAATATTTATTTAAAATTTATTAAATCTTAAAGTGTTTTTTGCCCCTACGGTGGCGCAAACCAAGCACCTACGGGTATATCCGTAGGGACATCTAAATAGCGATTTAAGTGATCGATCCCTACGCTGATTATTTCTTATTTCCTTTATCGTTGCGCGCGAACCCAAATCCCCAAACCTTGACGTTCCCGCCGATCGCCGTTCTCGTCATCGCCAGCGCCGGCCGAATCGTCGTCGCCACCGCCTGCAGTGATCTCGTCGTCGCCACCGCCGGCCGAATCGTCGTCGCCACCGCCTGCAGTGATCTCGTCGTCGCCACCGCCCTCGTCGTCGCCGATTGCGTCTCCGTCGTCTCCTCCACTGCCTAGCCTACAGGTTAGTTAAACATTATTTTAATGATGTTAGGGTAGCGATGAGGGTTAGGGTTAGGTATCGGTTGGGGTTAGGGTTAGGATTAGGGTTAGGGTACGGGTTCGATCGGTTGGGGTTCGACTGGTGTTGGGGTTAGGGTTAGGGTTAGGGTTAGGTTGGGGTTTGGTGTTGGGGTTGGGGTTCGGCTGGGGCTGGGTTGGGGTTAGGGTTTGGTGTTGGGTTGGGGTTCGGCTGGGGCTGGGTTGGGGTTAGGGTTTGGTGTTGGGTTGGGGTTCGGCTGGGGCTGGGTTGGGGTTAGGGTTAGGCCGGGTTAGGGTTTGGTGTTGGGTTGGGGTTCGGCTGGGGCTGGGTTAGGCTTAAAAAGGTGAAATTTTAGGAGATTGATCTGGAAAATAGTGAAAGTCGATACTGTTTATTTGTGAATAACACAGTCCATGATTTTTATATGAGAAAATGGTCCATGAAAGTCTATGGGATTTATCTAAAAAACGCTGAAAGTTCATGTATTTATTTGTAAACAACAAAATTCATGGTATTTATCTGGAAAACGTTGGAGGTCAATGGTATGTATTTGTAAACAACAAAATCTATGAAAATTATGTGAAACGTTAAAACTTCATGGTATTTATTTGTAACAAACAAAGTCTATGGTATTTGTTTGATAAATATTGAAAGACCATGACATTTATATGTAATGGGTCAAAGTCATTTGGGTTATGTCAATCTTATTGGCGATACTTTCTTTTTGTGCATATCCAAAAACTTTGAAAGTTCTTGGTACCTATTAGAAAATATAAAGGGTTTTGTAGTGAAAGGAAAAAATTGGATTTAGAAAAACCGTGTGTAACTTTTAGAAATTCTATACACTCAAGTATATAGAAAAGGGTTAATTGCGGATACAGCCTATGTACTATGGGGATCAAGCACTTATAACCTCTGAAGTATAATAATAAGCACTTTTGTTTGTTTTTCATTAGTGATTAATTTTTAGTTTGCTATTTATTCTTTTTCAGTATGGATACTTTATAGAATTATAATTGCTTTACTATTGTTTGCCTTTTTCCTTTTGTGTAGAAAATATATCCATTATGTCATATGGACACTATTAATTTCACATCGATTCAAGGGAAAAATTGAAAAAGATTGTGTTTGTTATATCAAAAACCTTTTTGTTGAACCCAACAGATGAAACTTTAGAGTTGTTATAGATAGCTCTACATGTTTAATGCATGTACCATTGTTAAGAGAGTGCAAGGTGGAGAACAATAATTTGTTTCAACGGCACGTTTTTCAAGTTATAACCAATATATGATACTCGATGATAATATGAAACCTTCATATTCCCATCGATACCCATATATGAAACTAAAAGCGCCACTTAGTCCCCGTCTATCGGTTAACATACGTGCGATGCTCGTCGTGACCTAGAACTATACGAAGGTTGTTAAATATCGGACAGTATAGCTCGATACTAACAACCGTTGTATAGTCTACGCGACGAGAAAATTCAATCGTATGGTAACCCATAGATTTGTCCCGTGTGGACAAGTTAAGAATGTATAAAGCAAACGCCTTCATTCACTTGTGTTTTCATCCGTTTCGAGATATTTCGTCGGTACCTTTCCGCTGGTTCTCCGTGTACAAAGATAGATTAGATGTTCATTTCAACGTTGTTTCACAGCTTTGAAATGATTATCTATTCTATTACAGTGTACTCGGAGAACAGCGGGGAGGTGCTGCCGAAATTTACTCGAAACGGTTGAAAGCACAAGTGATGGGCGTTCGCTCTATACATTCTTAATGGGATAGAAGCCTACCCCCGACAGCCGAAACACATACATACAAACGCATAATCAGAGAGCGACTCGAGATGTTCGGGTTAAAACCAATATATGATACTCGATGATGATATGAAACCTTCATATTCCCATCGATACCCGTATATGAAACTAAAAGCGCCACTTAGTCCCCGTCTATCGGTTAACATACGTGCGATGCTCGTCGTGACCTAGAACTATACGAAGGTTGTTAAATATCGGACAGTATAGCTCGATACTAACAACCGTCGTATAGTCTACGCGACGAGAAAATTCAATCGTATGGTAACCCATAGATTTGTCCCGTGTGGACAAGTTAAGAATGTATAAAGCAAACGCCTTCATTCACTTGTGTTTTCATCCGTTTCGAGATATTTCGTCGGTACCTTTCCGCTGGTTCTCCATGTACAAAGATAGATTAGATGTTCATTTCAACGTGTTTCACAGCTTTGAAATGATTATCTATTCTATTACAGTGTACTCGGAGAACAGCGGGGAGGTGCTGCCGAAATTTACTCGAAACGGTTGAAAGCACAAGTGATGGGCGTTCGCTCTATACATTCTTAATGGGATAGAAGCCTACCCCCGACAGCCGGAACACATACATACAAACGCATAATCAGAGAGCGACTCGAGATGTTCGGGTTAAAACCAATATATGATAATATGAAACCTTCATATTCCCATCGATACCCATATATGAAACTAAAAGCGCCACTTAGTCCCCGTCTATCGGTCAACATAACGTGCGATAATTTATTCTTTTCAACGACAAACGCACACACAAAGCATATACATGAATTTTCTTCTTTGTCAGTAACTATCCCATTCTTATATTTCTCAATATAGTCAGCATAACCTACAATTTATATGTTATTCAGTCTAACATGGCCCATGAGTACGTCAGAGTTAAGGACTGGATGTATGTGGATTGGAAACAACGTATGCAATCTAAGTTTGTCGCAGGAGTTGCTGCTTTCCTTGAATTTGCACGAGCACATAATAAGATCATAATAGAGAAGATTCTTTGTCCGTGTGATAGATGTGGCAATAAGTACTGGCGGAAGGTAGAATTGGCAGAGCTTCATATTGTAAAATATGGGTTTACTAGACTTTATTCAATTTGGAAATATCACGGGGAAGGAGAAGAATGCAGTACTGCGGTAGAAGAAGGAGAACACGATAATGCGGCAGGAGAAGAAGAAGAATTCGGTAATACGGCAGGATACGGAAATTTATTTCCATCAGAAGAAATGGAGGATATGGTAGAGGCTGCCCTAGGTGAATCTATTCGTACCGAAGATGACATTCCTTCCGGTCAAGGAACGCGTGCGGATAAATATGAAAATTTCATGAATGATGCTAGGAAACCAATTTATGAGAATGCGAAGTATTCCACCCTCTCATGGTTCGTCCAACTTTTCCAAATTAAGTGCCTAAATGGATGGAGCAACAAGTCATTCACAATGCTTCTTTCGTTCTTGAAAGATTCTATGCCTCCGGAAAATAATGTGCCCGAAAGCTGGTACGAAGCCCAGAAAATGATGTCTGATTTGGGTCTAAAGTGCGAGAAGATTCAAGCATGTCCTAAAAATTGCGTGTTGTACCGGAAAGAGAATTCAGATTTGAAAGAGTGTCCAACATGCGGAGAGGCCGGGTATAAGTCGAAAGATTCTGATAAGAAGCCTGATATACCTGTGAAGATAGCACGATATTTTCCCATAACACAGAGGCTACAGAGGCTATTTAGGTGCAAGAAAACAGCCGAGGCAATGATTTGGCATCACCGTGCTCCTCCAAGCGAAAATGGAAAAATGAGCCATCCAAGAGATTCACCGGCATGGAAGGATTTCGATAGGAGGCACGCAATATTCAGTAGCGATCCTCGCAATGTCCAGCTCGGACTGGCTGCCGATGGCTTCTGCCCATTCAACTATATGGCTGGAAGTCACAGTACATGGCCCGTTGTAATGATAATTTATAATCTGTCGCCTTGGTTGGCTATGGACCAATCATACTTTATGATGCCTCTTCTTATCGACGGACCAAACTCACCGGGGAACAATATCGACGTCTATCTCCGACCTCTGATTGAGGAGCTGAAAACTTTGCTCATTGATGGTGTAGAGACATATGATTCAAACACAAATACAACCTTCATACTGCGTGCGGCTTTAATGTGGACAATTAATGACTTTCCTGCGTATGGAATGCTTTCAGGTTGGTCCGTACATGGTCACAAAGCATGTCCTCATTGCCATGAACACACAACATCAAAATTTTTGAATTTTAGCAGGAAGGTTTGTTATTGCGGCCATCGACGTTTTCTGCCTCCAGACCACCCCTATAGGTTAGACACGGTTCACTTTGATGGTCATCAGGAGCTTCTTGGGCCTCCATCCCCATTGTCCGGAGAGGACGTGACTGCTAAATGGGATGGTTACAATAACGTGACCTTCGGGATGGATCCGACGAGACAGGTCAAACCACAATATTGGAACAAGTTAAGCATTTTCTTCGAGCTTCCGTACTGGTCTACAAATTCAGTGCGTCATTGTCTGGATGTCATGCATATAGAGAAGGGAGTATCAGAGTACATACTTAACTTGCTTCTGTGTAAAGACGGGAAATCGAAAGACAACATGAATGCCCGGATGGATCTACAAGAGTGGGGAATAAGAAGTGAACTGCACCCTAAACCGGTAGCAGGTAAACCGGGCAAGTTTGTACTTCCCAATGCCGCTTATCATATGTCACAACCGGAGAAGAAAAGATTCCTGCAGGTGTTGCATGATTTGAAAGTCCCCACAGGCTTCTCAGGATCATTCAGCAAGAAAATAAAAATTGTGAAGGGCAAGATCGATGGGCTGAAAAGTCATGACCACCATGTTATCGTGGAGCACCTTCTTCCATTAGCCCTCAGGACTTCTCTCCCCGACTCGGTTGGTCTGGTAATCAACGACCTATGTTGTTTTTTGAGGGAGTTGTGTGCTAAAACGCTGGAGGTTGCGACGCTGAATAAACTAGAAAATTCTATTGCGTTGATACTTTGCAAGTTTGAGCGTATTTTCCCACCGTCATTCTTCGATATCATAATACACTTGACGGTTCATCTTGCAACTGAGGCGAAATTAGCCGGACCGGTACAATATCGATGGATGTATCCCATCGAGAGGTACGTTAAATTTTTCGTTTCGCGTAATTTATAAATTTATTTTTGTCATGTATGCCCGTGTTTATTTATTCAACATATTCTCATTAGGTACCTTTACACTCTTAAGAAGTATATACGCAATAAAAATCGACCAGAGGGTTCTATCATGCAAGGTTATCTTCTTGATGAAGCAACCACATTTTGTTCCCGCTATCTGGACGAGAACATTGAGACAAGGCTTAACCGACCACGAAGAATTCAAGACGGGCCATATGGTAAAGCCGAGTATAAGAGGGTAGACACTATGTTTATCAACAAGATATACCGGTTTATCTTGCTTAATTGCGTATGTCTTGAACAAATTAGAGAGTAAGTTCTTTTGGATTAATTGTTATATCTGTGTTTGTGTATGAAATGACATAATATTAATGTCACAATTATTTGTCGAAAACAGAACTCATTTTAACGAGGTACGTGAGGGGCATCCTGATTGGAACGAAGAGCGTTTGGAAAAATACCATCAGGATAATTTTTGTGATTGGGTCACAGAGCATGTAAGTTATTCGAATTACATTTTATTGCTATCGGTTTTAATCTAAACTTGTATCGTTATGTATTTATCGTAAAATTTGTTTTGTTAGATCCACGATCCGAACTTGTCTGCATCATTTGAGAGTGATTCAAGATGTTTAGCTCAATTTCCTAGTATGGAGGTTGCACATTACAAAGGATTTGGTGTCCTTGGATACAAATTCGAAGTTAAGGACATAGAAACATCTAGAATCACTCAGAACAGTGGGATTGCGACGGTAGGATCGGACGGTGTGATTTACTATGGGTACTTAAATTGTATACTCGGCATCCACTATCCCGGATGATCAGAACCCTTTTATATATTCCACTGTACTTGGTACGATCCGCGAACCGATACAGACAAGTGGAGAAGCAGTCTTGGGACCTGGAAAGATGAATATGGATTGACAAGTGTGAACACACTTCGATTTTACGGTCAGGACGATCCGTTTATCTTTCCGAACCAAGCGTTCCAAGTATACTACTCACAGTGTTTGAAGCATCCGGGGTGGAGTGTTGTATGCCGATGGAAACCTAGAGATGTCTACGATGTCCCAGAATACGAGGACAGCGATGAGGACGAAGAAGAGAGAAGGCTTAAAGTGCTCCGACCGTCTGTTTCGAAGGACGGGTTGTCTTCGACCGATCATGAAGTTACGTGGGTTAGAAATGACATCGACGATGAAATCCAAGTAGATATGTATGATGCGCCCACGAAACGAAAAAGGTTATCAGTAATGTTATATTATTACTTCACATTTTACGCTCTAGATCATATATAGTCAATACTTTTAATGATTGTCTAATGCGTCCACGAACCGTTTATCTAGATTTGATGACGATGTCGGGAGCAGCGAGGGGCGGCAGGAGCTCCAGCCGCGGCAGAGGCAGAGGCAGAGGCAGAGCGGTTCTGCCGCCCGGAGAGCTCCGTAGGGAGCTTCAGAGGGCCGGTCTTGCACCCAGATCGGAGACCCCTTCGGATGCCTCCTTCCGTGTTGATTTGGCCACACCTCCAGGTATACTGCACGCATATCCATTTTGAATGTAATATTACAGATATTCATGCATGTTTATGTAAAAATTACTTATATTGTAAATGTTTGATTGTCTAGTTGTTGGTGATGCGTCCACATCTGGGACAGAGGCCACCCCCGCTCCTCCAGGTATGTTTATATATCATATAGTGTATGTATATTGATTTAGAATGCTATATCATAAATATACACATTCCTTTTGCTCTTACTTAGCAATTTTTATTATTGTCTAGCTGTAGGTGGTGACACCACCGCACCTGCGGGTATGTTTATATGTCCTATAGTGCATGCATATTGATTTAGAACGTTATATTATTGATCTACACATTCTTTTTGCAATTACTTATAAAATCTATTTTTAATTGTCTAATTATAGGTGGTGCGTCCACACCTTCCACAGGGGCCACTCCTGCCGCTTCCATACCCTCCGCATCGTCTGCAGGTTAGTATGAATAAATTTAAAATATTTATTTATTTTACATATGCTCTATAGAATAAATATGAACTTCATGGAGATTTAGCGTCGATGTTTATTTTACAGTTGGAGGGGTTGCGTCCGGGACCCCGGTTGTTCCTCACCGGAGGAACTATCGTCCCGCTCGTGCTGCTGCTCGGGCCCAGGCTCGTGCGCTATTCACCGGAGGTATATATCACACTGGAATTCTTAATACAACTTTGTCTTATTATTGATTGTCTTGATATTTCGTGCAGACGCAGGGCCTCTCCACCCCCAGAGGGGGACTCGAGGCCCGAATCAGTCCCATAGGCTGAGGCCTGATAGAGCTAGGGGGGAGGCAGCATTCCCCCTATTTTTTACCCTTGACTATCGCTATACCGGTCCTCATGCCGAGAGGTTCGGCCGGTATTTGGGGGACGAGAGCCGGATCGTGAAGAACTATCCACTTCACGTTGAGTGGGGCGAGCAGCACCAGCGCTCATTCGCCCTCTTCTTTGAACAGGCTCAGGTATGTATTAATATATATTTTCATTTGATCTATCCAATATATTTATTATTAACACTTGCAATCTAATAACAATGTTTTTTTGTATTTTCAGTTGGATTACGATTTTCAGCCTGTAGCCGACCCTGATCACCCGGGGAGGGTGCTCGACCTTCATGCTCTGTACAATGGCCTGATGAAGAACATGCAGGCCAAGGTCCGATACAACAGGAATGAGCTGAAGGCCGACTGCTACTCCCTGTGGATAGCGACCCCCGAGGCAGAGAGAGCGGCCCTCCTATCTACTCCGGCGTTTGCGAGAGTCGATGTAGAGACATGGCCTATATTGTGCGCTTATTTCGACTCCGAACGCAAACGAGTATGTATTTTAAATTTAATTCATTATTTATGATATAATTTATTTCTTTGTGTTTCTTAATTAGAAAACTAAATGTTAATGCGTTGTGCAGAAACAGGCCGCTCAGAATACGGTGAACAGGAAGTCGGCGAAGAGGGGTCGCCCCACTTACACAGGTGGCTCGAGGAACATTACTCGAGCCATGGAGTTATCGGTAAATTAAGAGTTATTCTCTAATATTCTGCAATATTAAGAGTTATTCTCTAATATTTCTAATATTAAGAGTTACTTTCTAATATTGCAGACAGCTCGGACCGTGGCGTCAGGTGGTACACCGAGCGTGCTGTCCGCATATCTTGCCGTCCACGGCACCTCGACAGATCCCGCCACGGGCGAGCTTCGATGTCCCGACGTCGCTACCCAGGAGTACTGCGTAAGTGTTAATATTTTTTCTACCCAAATTTGAAATTTTAGTTTTGGAAGGTTCAAGTTTAAATTTTATACTTATACTTTACTGCTTAATGTGGGTGTAGGAGCGGGTGGTTGAGCAGGCCCAGGCCTCGGGGATCGATTTTACCGGACAGAACGATCCGAGGCTGCTGACCCCAGTTCTGGACGCCGCACACGGAGGGCACCACGGAGGATGGGAGAGAGGCCGGGGATTGGGCCCCAGCAGGGCCCATATGAGGTTGGACTCCACCCCGGCGGTTACTTCCTCCGTCTCCAGTGGCCGGCATGTCCATCAGGAACTGGATAGCTTGAGGGCCACCGTTCAGGAGTTGAAGGAGATGCTGGTATGTATACTACTTTATAGTAAAATATCATTTCATATTATATACATATCAACATATCCATAATTAGTACGTAGCTAGAGCTTATTTGGTTTTAGAATTAAGTTTGATTAATCATACATACATATGTAATTAAAATAAACAACGCTTTTCCAAACTAGATATCCAAACAGGGTTTCGAAATAACTTAATAATGAAACGAATTCGAATAATACACAGTTCTTACACGTTTCTTACACACGTTATGTCCAGACGCGACAGGGTAGATCGGCCGAGCCTCCACATGCATCTCCTTCGGCTGCGGCTCCGCAAGCCACTACATCGGCTGCGGTTCCGCAGACAGCTCCTGTAGCTCCACCGCCCACTCAGACTCCCGCAGCCGCGGCTCCGCAAGCGACTACCTCGACGGCGGCTGCGCAGACCACAACGCCAGCTCCATATGCCGCTCAGACTCCCTTATCTGTAGCATTGGAGAGTGTATTTACCGAGGAGCAGGCGCGCGTTATTTTAACGTTATTCGGAGGTGGAGCTGGACCGAACTAGGGTAGATTTTTGGTTCTTATTTTTTGAAACATGTATTTATTTATATCACATTGTACTATATTTTGAAACGATATTGATATTGGTTTGAATTTATATCATATTCAGTTTTTGGGTTTCTTTTGTATATTATATATATGCGTGGGATGTGATTATGAATACTGCAATATATGATTTGATTGATGTATATAGTATTATGCACAGGGCGGGAAAAAATCTAGCAGCCCTTTTTTAAAAAAAAATACAGACAAAATGTACCTACGGATTAATCCGTAGGTATATATGTTGCCCCTACGGCGTTAGCCGTAGGGGCAAACTATCAGGAAACCTGATATTTTCCCACCTGATATCAGTGCAGGGTGTTGGGGGTGCCCCTACGGATATGAACGTAGGGGCCACTGTTTATCCCCTACGTATATAACCGTAGGGGAAAAATATCAGGGAACCTGATATTTTCCCCCCGATCTCAGTGCAGTGTGTTGTGAGTGGCCCCTACGGATATATTTGTAGGGGCTACTTTATATCCCCTACGGATACAGCCGTAGGGGACGTAATAGGACCTACGGACATATCCGTAGGTACAGACAATATATTCAAAAAAAAAAATTAAATATATGATTTTATTACCCCTACGGGGTACTCCGTAGGGGCTATAGCACCTACTGAGTTATCCGTAGGGGCATAAATTTGTCCGTAGGGGCACGTTCGGGACCTCAACTTGCACCTGCGGCCTTTGCACCTACGGGGTCTTTTTTCGCCCCTACGTATATATCCGTAGGGGCAGTGGGTTGCCCCTACCGATAAATCCGTAGGGGCAAACCATATTTGTAGTAGTGTATATGCCATCCGCATTCGCCACTGGGTCCCGTCATTACCCGTTAGGTTACTTAACTAACGACAGAGCGGGGACTGGACTAGCGCGGATGCAAAACATATAAAACATCTACTAGTATATATATATATCAATATATAATATTTCGCTCAAGGCGTGATAAAATGCAACATCACAGAAATGTAATAAGCATCACAAAACAATACAGATATCTGGGATCCCCGTGTTTCATAGAGCCGCTACTGAAACCCGACGTTCCCCTGGTCGTGTGGATAGCCTGTGCAATGAAATCCTATACCCCTATGGGCGCGGCAAGTTACCCGCCAAAACCTGAAGCGAGGCAGCCCCCTTCAACAATGTGAATGGACCACCCGGCACTTCACGGAATCCGGTAACTTAGGCACCCCTTCTAGGTCAACCTGTACCCCCTACGAGTGCGGCGAATAGCCCGCCAATTCTAGAGTGAGGCCCCCTCCGTCTCAATGCCATGAGATGCGGGCTCGTTGCCCTCTAGAATCCGGCTATCCGTGCACTCCACCTTGGGGTAATCCTAGTACAGAAAGTAAAATATACAAACAACGGGTACATCGACCTCATCCCGGTCGTGCCCCAAAATAATAATATATAAACTGGCAGTGACGGTAGTCCACATGTCGGAGGCTCGCCCCGCAATATTAAATGTACATAATACAACCAAAACTGTACTAGCATTGCATCCAGGCTATCCCCTACGACCAATCCGCAACATCACAGCACAACACAGAACATCAACATGAATGTCATGTTCGCAAATCCGTCTAACCGGGCTATAGCAGTTAGACAGGATTTACCGATCAAGTGACATTCACGGTCGTAGATATAATGTAAATACTGTGAAATAACATGTTTAAACCTTTTCGATCGATCAAATTTACCCAAGTAGGCCCCAAGCACAACTGTAGAACTCAGAGAAAATCTAGGCCCAAAAAGAATATTCCAAAAACCCCAATTTCAACTCAGAAGCCCACTTTTAAAATTTGGTGTGTTGATAAGTCAAAGTGGCGGCGGAACCGCGGCCAATGCGTGGGTTTGGCCGCGGTTCCGCGGTGGAATGGTGACGTCACGCGACCAAATTTGCATAGCATGCTTAGAATTTACTGCATGTGTTTCTGCAATGACCTGAAAAAATTTTGGAGGTAAAAAAAATTCGACAGAAACTGATGCACTTGAAATCGGGTTTTCGGAAAATCCGTTCGATCGAACTTGTAAACACGTTAGACCAAGCTAGACTAGGTTAATGGCGAGGCTCTGATACCATGTAAGTGCACGGCGGTGCCCCGGCCGTCAATCCGACGCCGGAATGCGGAAACGAAACATTTTACGAACATGTAAACCGGCATCACCGCGCACTATAATCCCAGATCGGGCAATTAATCTAGTCCTAGCAAACGAGAGAAGGGGTAGAGAGATATACCGAGCGATCTGTGTCCTTCAGTCTTCTCGTCGTCGTCCCGATCTCCCCGCGGAATCTCCGGTCTTCAACTCCTCGTCGGAAGGGCACCACTTCGCCGGGTTCTTTTTCGGGCTCCCACCTCTGGACCGAGGCAACTCGGGCACGAAGTTGGCGAGCCGACGTGCCCAAGGATTGCTGTAGAATTCGTGTAGTGCTCTATGTCTCATTTGGGGTTTGAGGAAGTTGCCTTTGGTGGAGGAAATGAACTAAACCTTTTTGGAGATGAACTTGGGATTTTTGCAAACATAAGGAGAACAAAATCCTACCCAAAAACATTGGGCAGCCCCTCCTTCTGTCATGGCCGGCCAAAAATGATGAGGGGGTTGAGAGAGTGAGGGAGAGTGTGGAGTGTGTATCAAAAAATGAGAGAGAGAGAGAGTCTCATAATGCAAGAGAAAGAAAAAGGGTTATCATGAAGAGAAATGATCTCCCACCAAAACCCATACTCCACCAACCATCATGAAAACCATGTCCCACAAAAGTCAAGCCATGAAGAAGATAGAAGTCAAGGTCAAACAGGATCTATCATGAAGCAACCATATGCAAAGACCACCTCCACAATGCTTATTTGCTCAATTGCAAATAAGCCCTCCTCCACTAATCTTTAGGCAATGAAAGATACAAAGAAATATGGCCGAAACGGAAAACAAACTGGCAACTCCAAAAACTGATCCCGTAATAAATTACAGGAAAACCCCGCTACTGTATATACAAACCCGCATTTGTATTCCGACCGAATACAAATGCAATGAGACAAAATCTACACAGTACAATACTAGGATTCGGCTTAAACCAAAGCCTGCTAGTATTAACCGTCCGATCCTGATCCGTGCAATGCCGCATGTATCTGATCGAACCCTGCTATATCTCCATACGGCCTCTACAGCGTTTCGTCCGAAACTTGAGAAACTGGTCTGTGGTGGACTCTAATGACTCGCCAATACATTTGTTGTGGATTTAACCACTAGCACGTCAGAGGTATTAGCCTATACGTAACGGGCTACCAGGTATTGACCAAAAGGGACGTCAATGAGCGAACTCATCCTGACACCCTACTGAGCCTGTCAGTGACAATATCTGTACAGTCCGTTCCGTTCGTCTATGAGCATCGCATGGCGGGCCTAGGGGGTTGGTAAAAGTCAGACCCCCAAAAGCGGTACAAATCGTGTCGGAGTGTAGCCCAGAACACCCTGAGATACTACTGGAATACCTACCAGTAAATCACCTTCCTTGGCCAAGGACTTCGTGTAATGGGTCTCCTAGACACAGCGCGACCTCACCCCTAATACCGGGAGAGACGAACCCCTGAAGATCCGCTCTCTGCCTCCATGTGGCTCGGGACTGTACCCAACTAAAACATGTTTGCACGTCTCCTTTGAGCGTGGTAGGGTAGTAATCAAAGTACAGTGGGAACTCACATGAGACAAATGACGATCTCAGGTCGATGAACTAACCTATACACATGTCACCAGGGAACTGCTATCTGACGTCAGGTATAAGACCAACTAGCATGTTCCCGGCGAGTCCTGTCCGGTGTACTCATAACCCAATGTGCACCTGTATACATCTTAGGTGAGCCAACTGACACCAGTGGCTTGTGAGACCAGCTACCGCCCATCGTCGGGGTCTCGACTGTATACACTAGTCTACTCTGGAGTATCGATGCCCTGTCTCGAAACTCCCACGACTAGGGACCTTTTAAGGATGTGCTTATAGACTACCAGCTCCCACGTATATGATCTCCCTCATACTGCTGGCAGTCAAGCAAGAATCCTAGGGGCTCTATCAACGTGTAATAGTGACCTGTAAGGTCACCTAAAGCAGTACACGATGATAAATGTAAACCAGATAGCATACTATCATCTTGAGTAAGAATGTCCTACCGGAATAGGTCCTCCCTCAATCATTGCAATCACGTGCCTGTGATCCAATAATTGACTCTGAGAGCACTATCTCCAACACCTTGACAGAGGTCAACAAGGTCGTACGACTACCCTAATCCAATGTTATCACATGTTTTATAGATAAGCACTAATCAGCTACCGTACACTACGCCTTAACAGAGGTCAACAAACGCAGCGCGAATACTAAATAATCTTTATCTAAAATGATGGAGGGCTACGACAGGTTTTATAAAAACCTTTTGCATAATGAACTTGATATCGTTGTATAAACAAGTGATTTTGAAAAGTAGTGTTTTTGAGGCTTTTACTAGTTTTGCTACAGAGGTCACTCTCGGTGAAGGGATCTCGGCTATTTCCTTATCGAATAAGGTGCAGGATATTTCATAAATACCGATATGCAAAGCAAGAGATATAGAAGCAATCAAAAACAAAACCAAGTGTGTTGTAGCATTTGCTAGTTTCGCTAAAGAGGTCACTCCCGGTGAAGGGATCTCGGCTCTTTCCTTATCGAATTAGGTGCTATATATTCTACAAGGAATACCGCTATGCATAGCAAAAAGTAGAGCTTCTCTTTTTGAAAATTTGATTCTACAACATCTTTTAAGTTTTTTTCTTTTCATTAATCTCATTAATGAATTACCATTATTTATGCTTCCTAAGCATCACAGAAGAAATGAAAGAAATAATATTTATATATCATATATATATATATATAGTATAAGCATTCGTCTCTTGCATATAAAATAATCACATCACAGAATATCATTAGCAGAAGAATCACATATGAAATATTTGATATACTAGGAATTCCATGTTTTATTTAAGCCATTAAAAACACGGATTCCACGGTCGTGATGAATAGCCAAACCCACCTCCCTAGACCCCTACGAGAGCGGCAAGCAACCTTACCAATTCTAGAGACCCAGACTCGACTCCTCGGGTTGGTCTCCTACTGGACTCAAAGAACCCGGTTACTTGTGCTCCCCACCTTGTGTCAATCCTAATGCGGAAAAGTAAATAATATACAACAATGGTGACATCATCCTCAACCCGGAAGTGCCCCAATAAATGAATATTAAATACAATGAATTTTACATGAATGAAAATAAAAACTCTCATCACACATAAAACCTCCGGCTATTCTAATCACGACGATCCAATATAACATATCACTGCAACACGTAACACCACATGTTATCAATTTAAGTAAATATGCGTATCCCAATTGTCGTTGATGTATAGCAATGAAATCGGTGATACAACACATATTACACTTACGGTCGCAGAAAACGAAAGTGAAAAACTACAACATTTGGAATCCACAATTACCTAAGATATCATAAACCCGAAATATCACATATACCGGATTTCATGCCTCACTGTATGAATTCCACATATTATATCACAATCAAAGATAGCTAGGCGAAGTTAGAAAATTCGATCGATTCAACGAATTCCCAAAATTTCCCAGAGAGCTTAACGCTTGAGCACTGTTAAAGTTAATCAGATACATACCATAGTACGTACGGACCTACAGCTGAAGGCCCGACCCAAGCCTCTCAAGTGGCGCTGCGGATCTGCCGCCAAAACCATGTTTTGACCGCGGATCTGCGTGACGAGTTAGGGTTTCGTTCTTCAGGTGTGTCCATAGAATTACCTGCATGATTTTCTAAATATTTTTAACTTGAAAATTTTCAACTTTTTGAAAAATTTCCAGAAAGTGAGAAAATTAGTGTTTTTGGAGTTCGATTGGATTTCTAACTTCGTCTAGACAACGCATAATGCTCTAGTTTGGCTCTGATACCACTGTAGGGATAGCTTAGCACTTTGTGAATGTTTTGGCAAGCATCAAACATGCTATATTAAAATTTTGGGGTGCTAAACAAACGAACCAAGTAATCGAACTAGAGACTTATGGTTAACTTTGCATGTAAACAACTTTACAACTAAGTGATTACGGATTACAACCTTTGTAGTCCGTTCCATCGCTTCGTAAGCTCCGAGTAGTGGTCCCTTCGCTGTGATCCAAGAACTCCCGGATTCTCTAGAGGCTCCACAAGTCGAATGATCCATGCTTGCTTGAAGGCTTCGAAATCCAAGATGATCTACTTCGAGGAAACACGAACTGAAGCTATGAATTCACTAATATGGAATCAGTGAAGCTAACACACTAATCTATATGGCTAGTATAGAAGAGGATGATGAAGTAGGAATTTTGCTCTCTTTAGTTTTGTTTTTCTCACAATCTTTGATCACAATATCAAAAGCCAGAAAGCTTTTGCAATGAGGAAGAAGAAGATGAAGTGATGAAAATAATTGAAGTGGGGTTAGAAATGCAACCTTGGGTGAGTATATGGAATGCACTAACTCTTGTAGAAAGTTAACCATGACTATGTGTAATGGTTAGGTTAACAAAATATCTCAAGTAAAACAAAAAGGGTGGACTAAGTCAATGGTTATCTACAAGCTTCTCCAAGCTTCTAACCATGAGTCATTTCCACTTAATTTTGAATTACTTGATATAAATAGAAACCCAAACATTATTAATAGCATGGTGTAAGTCTCATACACCCATGTTGCATGTATAACCAAACATGTCACATTAATAATATATATCACATATATATCATTTGTGAACAAAAGAAAATAATACAATAAACATATATCACATATATGTTAAATGTATCACAAGTGAGAATAATAAATACTTAAATGAGCATATAGTATGTATCATTTTATCGAATCAACAGTTGATCCGATAACCCAGCTATATCACATATACCCGGTCGATATCACAGATCGCGAGAATAGAATACGGTATCACATACACGTAACAATTCCGGTCCCGCACATATCACATATGTGCTCCTACTCCGTTTTGCCTGAGCCAGAAAACCTATGAGTAGGACTCTAAAGACTCGTCAATACGCCGGCAGTAGCTGATGATCATTCCAAACACCCACAAGCTGCAAGCGGTCAGCTAAACGTTACAGCCACCCAGGTATTGAGCGACCAGAAGATCAACAAGCAAGCCTGTACATACTCCGGCGAATCCAATCAGTAAACACTACCGTACAGTCCGGTCTCTTCGTATGATATGTAGCCTATCCAGTCTAGGGGTGGTAAACATCAGACCCCAGTAACTGATAAGTCGTGTCGATGTGAGGCTCATAATGGGTCGAGAAACTACTGATAACACTTAGAAGTAGATCTCCATATCAGCCCTGGCCAGGGACTTCCAGTTATAGCCAATCGATCACATCGCAACATCAACCGCCAATACCGAGAGAGACGAAACCCCTCCTATCGCTCATTGCCTCCATGTGATTCGGGACAGTACCCAAAAGCCACCGTTTTGCATGTTCTCATGAACGTGGAAAGGTGGAAATCAAAGCACAGTGGGAATCACACAACACTCTATGACGATCTCGGGTCTACAAACAAACCTGTACCAGTGTCACCAGAGAACTGCTATCTGACGATAGGTATAATACCAACAAGGAGTTCTCGGCGAGTCCGTTCAGTGTACCCAGTCTCCACTGAGCACCCGTATACTATCCTTGATGTTAATCACCAATGGATGTGGGATCATCCATCGCCGGGTCATGATGCGTATATGCTAGTCTACTATGGAGTATCGATGCCCTGTCTCGATACACTCTCGACTAGGAATAGTTATAGGATGTACTTGTGGACTACCCTGGACCCAATAGTATGATCTGCATTACAGTCCTATTAGTCAAGTACATATCCTAAGGGCTTTATCAACATGTGAGAGCAAGTCAGTAACACAATACAAGATAACATGTTAAGACAAAGAGGAATAAGATAGCATACTATCATATCGAGCAAGAAAGTCCTCTCTATATATATCCAAGCATCCACTATAATATACATCATATGTACAACAATGGCCTCTAGGGCATATACATAACTAACAAGATGTATACAGATGCTCATTGGGTTATGAGTATACCGGACGGACACGCAGGGAACATGCTAGTTGGTATTATACCAATTGTCAGATAGCAGTTCCCTGGTGATATGTGTACAGGTTAGTCTGTCGACCTGAGATCATCATTTTTCTCGTGTGAGTTCCCACTGTGTGCTTTTATTACTACCCTACCACGTCTTAAAGGAGTCGTGCAAACAGGTTTTAGTTGGGTACAGTCCCGAGCCACATAGAGGCAGTGAGCGGATCGTCAGGCGATTCGTCTCTCCCAGTATTGGGGGTTGATGTCGTGGTGTGCACGAGTGGCCATCACCAGAAATCCTTAGCAAAGGTAGTCGAGAATTACTGATCTTGGTTTGGTAGTTTCTCAAGTGGTGATAGGTTTCATACCGACACTGAATGTCAAGTTATTAAGGGTCTGACTTTATCCACCCCCTTAGACTCGATATGCGATACTCATAGACGAACGGACCAGACTGTACGGATATTGTCACTGTCAGGAGCAGTAGGGGTTTCAGGATGAGTTTGCACGTCATCCTCCCTTTCGCTCAATACCTGGGTAGCCGTTACATACAGCTAGTGCTACTGACGTGCTTGTGGTTAAACCCACTGCCAGCGTATTGACGAGTCATTAGAGTCCCACACAAAGGGTTTTCCTGCTTCGGGCGAAACGATGTAGAGGCCGTATGGTTTTAAGGCAGGGTTCGGTCAACTACGTGTACTTATGCACGCATGATGTTCGGACGGATAATACTAGTGGGCTTTGGTTTAAGCCGGATCCTAGTATTATATTTGTTGGATTATTTTCGTCACTTTTTATTTGTATTCTTCGGAATACGGATACAGGTATGTATATACGGTTGAGGGGTAATCTTGTAATTTATTACAAGATTGCTTTTATAAGATTACACCACATTATGGTTTAGACCTTTTTGGATTAAAAGGTTATTAAGGTGTAGGATGAGGTATTTATTGCATTTTTGTGGCATGGCTAATTAGTGATCCATGGTTACTATTCTAGCATGCTTAGGGTTTTTATTTGTTGTGAGATTATGTTAACTTGATATATTTTTTGCTGCCTAAGATATTTTGGAGACATGGACATTTTATGTGATGGTTCCATTATTTCTTATCACACCCACACAACAAACAAAAACACAAGCAATTATTATTCATTTCTTTTCTCTCTCTTGAGTTGCTCTCAACATCTCATTCTCATGGCATCTTCTTATTCCTCTAGCTCCACCCAAACCCTCTCATGAGTTGAGAATCCTTGGGTGTCTTGAGATAAATTAATCCTTCATCACTCTCTACTTCATCTACGGTATCTAGATTAGCGATCTAGGTGTCCTAGTTGCCACGGATATGAGGTTAGAGCTCGTTGCATAGACTCTCGGGTGGATCCTGTTCGATGGAGGGGGACTGGAGATCAAGCTTGATCAAGGAAGTCTCTAGGAGATTGGGATGATGGTTGAAGACCGAAGGACACGGATCTATTCGGTATAACCATTCTAACTCTTTTGCATGTTTTGTTATTGTCACGAACCGAAAGAGCACGTGACTGGCCCTTGAACCATATGAAGTCTATAGGACTCCATCTGATCCAAGTAAGCCAAAAGCCTAGAAATCTAAAACCATTTAGAGTAAAGAAACATATTTTGTAAATTATTTTCCAATGTGGCATTTTATCACACGCTTACAACGCCTAAGCAAAGAGCACAACCCACACGAGCAATATAATATACAACGCCGAAGGGCGAGGATCAAACCCAAGAGAATCTCCAATAAGCAAGAAAATCGTAATACTACTGAGCGCGACTCTAAGGTCGAAATAATACATCACTTGCGTCTAAGTCTGAAACAATATACATGTTTTGGTTGATGGAAATTCTAGATACAAAGAATAATACAAGTACAATGGTGGTTCTGATGCAAAGAATCCACCTACCGAGCAAATCACCCGCAAAGGAAACAATGTGCCGGAAATGCCGCTATGGAACCTGTACGGCAAAACCTGCAAGAACTGTGGCACAACGGGGGTGAGTTGCCAACTCGTGAATAGAAAATATCTACAAGCAGAAATTGGAAGCAAGACATAAACCTAAGTCATAACGATCAGATATAATATAAACCTCAAATGAATAAGTTTGAAGCATAGTAAAGTAGCAATGTAACATCTGAACATAAGTGTAGTGCCGAGTACTCGTACCAGTGCCTCACGTAACACTATATCACAGATATGATGTATGTATGCGGTAAAATGAAAACAGGAGATATCGTGAATGAAATCATCAGAAAATCAACGTCGAGCATTGACACAAACTATATATCTCAATATCAAATGAAACCCATATATCATGTATCCGACATGTATGAAGCATTCATGAGGGTACTCTATCAGGTACTACTAATAGGTGATGCAATGCATATACAATAAATGTGGGGTAG
The DNA here is from genome assembly GCA_030015575.1 of Agapanthus africanus. Classification (NCBI taxonomy): domain Eukaryota; kingdom Viridiplantae; phylum Streptophyta; class Magnoliopsida; order Asparagales; family Amaryllidaceae; genus Agapanthus; species Agapanthus africanus. The sequence goes on from JASDDO010000016.1 coordinate 293,640,280, forward strand.
GGGAGATATAATATACCATCGACCATAAAGGCCCCGAGCACATAGGCTCCTCTCACATCGAGCTCATAGGCTCCGAGCACATAGGCTCCTCTCACATCGAGCTCATAGGCTCCGAGCACATAGGCTCCTCTCATATCGAGCTCATAGGCTCCGAGCACATAGGCTCCTCTCACATCGAGCTCATAGGCTTCGAGCACATAGGCTCCTATCACATCGAGCTCATAGGCTCCGAGCACATAGGCTCCTCTCACATCGAGCTCATAGGCTCCGAGCACATAGGCTCCTCTCACATCGAGCTCATAGGCTCCGAGCACGTAGGCTCCTCTCACATCGAGCTCATAGGCTCCGAGCACATAGGCTCCTCTCACATCGAGCTCATAATGCATATGTAAATTTGCATAGATCATCATAATGATATATTAAGTATGCGTATATATATATCAGCGTCCCATACCACTAATATATATATACTCTATGGGTATACATATATATTTCAGCGTCCCATACCACTGATATATATACACTGGAGTAAAATAATCTAGAATCATCATATGCAACCATATCAGAGTGCGAAATCCATGAATTATAATACATGCAACAAGAACACTAATATAAGCATGCAACTATGTAAAGGCATGTGCGCAAGGAATATGAATCATTAACATATGAGCATGCAATGCAATGCGAGCCGTAGAATAAATGGTAAATGAATAATAATGCAGCTTACCATTTGAAATAAGACAAATCGGGGTTTTTGTAATAGGTATGACTTGGGTCTAGTCTACCATCTATTATGCAAACCACAGATCTAAGTATCAAGTCAACCGGGAGGGGTATGGAATCCATCTAAATCTAGGTCGATATAAATATATATATCCATATAATAGTCAGTGATCCCACCTCAATAGTATCGCGTACAACACAGTATATCATTTGGCAATCCTCAAGTCACGAGTGCGGATCTATCATCAATATAAAGCTCGTACAGTAAATCGTCGTACGGCGTCCCAATAGCTGGGTACGGTCACAATCACATGATCTCATCAAGTACCTGGTATTCTCATCATCATAACACATAATCTGGGATACTGAATCTAATCCTAGTACAAATCGATACCATCTATATAATTATGAATGCGGGGGTAAAACACATGCCCAAAGGCCCGCTAAGAATCACATATCGTATCCCAAATACGAATTATATCAAATCACCGATCTCACGGCACCCAGCCCAATATCATTGACTCATCTCCAAAGTCATCCAATATCATCATCAACGCAGTGTAAGTATAGTGAATATGCAAGGGTGTGCGTGTGGGTGTAAACCTATTTTAGGGTTCGTGGCTATGAACAACACTAGTTTACTTCTAAGCCTAAACTATCCATAAAACACCTAACACAATATCCATGACACACTGTAACTATCATATATAGTATATCAACTACGGACTGCGGGGGTGCTATACGTCATCCCCCGACTTCCCCCTGTAGATATAATCTACTCACCTTGCGTCTTCATTTGTCGACGTCACCACGCGCATTGCTTGTCGTCCCGAAGTCTTTATGGGGTACCTACACATCAATGTATCCTATATGCGTATTAAAACCAAATCAAAGCTAAACGGCACACGAAACCCAAAACGATACGATAAGGGGCCTATAGGTTAGAACCTATGGCACGCCTTCAAAACCATCAATAAATCCTCTATATCGTCGTATAAACGCCAAATAGTCGAGGCAAAACACAATACACAATTGCAGAATTAACAATACGGAATACGGAAACACGAATCCAAAACAGCAACTTAGGAAATATTTCCCAGATTTCACCCTAGGTCCAATTAGACAAATCTATATATACCAGGGGTCTAATCTACAGATAAGGAAACACCAAAACCAAAACGAGCCAAATTGGTGGGGTCCAGGCCGCAAATTGCGGCCAAATGGGTAAAATTTGCGGCCGGGAAAAGGAGTTAGGGGCTGGGGTCTTGGTGGTAGCTTCCTGGGCGCCTGCACATACCACTGTCTAATCAATTTTTGTTTAGGGTGTCTCGGGTGATAGCAGATTCAATATACCCTGCACAGATTTCACAAATTCCCCGATATCGGTTTCTAAAATCCGTATTATGGGTTTATGCTTCAGGTTAGGGTCTCAATTCATATACTAGGGTGTTGGTGTAGCCTCTATTGAACTCAATTTCACAATACAACACAAGTTTCCCTCAAACCCTAACTAGGTTTTTCCCATGTTCACAAAATTACCCGATATCGATTCAATCTTAACATAGGGTTACAAGAAATGCTAAAACTAAGCTAATGGTTCAGTAATTACCTCATTTGGCAACTCAAGAATTTTCTTGAGTTGCCCCTAGTGGCCAAAATCCATGCTTTCTTGGTCCATCGGGTAGGTCTTGAGCTTGTGCATCTTTTTAGTGAAATGGGGGTAGGGTTTTGGAGTTGTTTATGATGTGTTTAGAGGGCTTTGAAGAGGGGAGGGAAGTGAGGAGAAGCAGCAGCAGCAAGGATGAAGTGGGAGAGAGAGATGAGTGATGGAGAAATGGCTAAGGGTTTTGTCAAGGGTGCCCATACCTCTCTCTCACCAAACCTCATTCTTTAATCTTTTCCCATTTCATTTCCTTTCCTTTTCTTTTTCCTTAAACCCCTTCTCACTCAAATAGTAACCCCAAAACAAACCATGGTGAAAATGCACAAGTGTGAAAAAGAATGATATGTGCATGCTTTGCACAAAAAGCTAAAAAAAACCGTTTAGCGATTTTTAATCGCGATTAGCACTAATTTAGCATATAACTAATCAATTAAACTTAGAAATGGCATAATTCTCTGATTTACCCTATTTTTGAATTTTCCATAATTTTTTTTTCTCCATTTATTTGTATTTAATAATACCAAAATATTAAAATATTCAATAAAATAATATTAAATTATAAATTTCCCATAAATAATATTTTTATTATTTCGAAATGTTACAGTAATCTAGGGCTTATGGGTAGATCGGGTAATTGGTTGTGGTAGCGCCAAGTTTTAAAAATTTTTGTTCCGCATTTGGTCACGGATTGATGACCCGGGCGCTGCCGTAACCCAACAATTCATTCATCAACATCCAAATCCGCTACATTTAACAGTAGCTAGATGACCGTTCGAGATGTGGGGAACCGATGTAATCGGCCCTATCGAACTAGAGTCATCCAAGGGATACCGGTTTATACTGGCAACAACCGACTACTTCTCGAAATAGGAAGAAGCAGTACCACTAAGCGAAGTGAAGACAGAGAATATCCTCCACTTCTTCATAACCCATGTCATCTACCAGTTTGGGATTCTGTGATGGATAATCTCGGATAATGGGCCAGCTTATAGAAGCCACAAAATAAGTTGCTTCGCACAGCAGCACAAGATAGATTGGAGATACTCCCTAGTCTACAATCCTCGGGTCAATGGTTTAGTTGAAGCATTCAACAAGAACTTGACCAAGATTATAAAAAAGATGGTGTCCAGGAACAAAAAGACTGGCATGAAGCTCTTTGGTTGTACCGAACAACGTTCAAGACGACCATAAATACAATACCATATGCATTGGTATTTGGCACTAAAGCAGTGCTCCTACTAGAGATAGAACTGCCTTCGTTATGAGTATCGGTTCAATACGAGCTAATGGATGAAGAAAATTCTCAACTTTGGCTCGAAGAGTTCGATGCTCTACACGAAACTCTCTTTATAGCACAAAAAAACCTGGAGGCTTATAAGATAAGGACGACACAGTCGTATGAATGACTGACTAGGCCGAGAACCTTCCGTCAAGGAGAACTCATGTTGGTTGTCAAAAGACCAATGATCCCTAATCGTGCAAAACGAGGGAAGTTCGAGCCGTACTATAAAGTCACACACATCATAGATAAGGTCTACCAAGGTGGAGCTTATCTTCTCATGGGCATGCATTACGAATGACCATTCCGGCCGATAAACGGTTGGTTCCTCAAAAAGCACTACGCCTGAAGAGTTGCAATTTAAGTCAATGATAGATGACGACGCTTGTGTCTGTTCACGATCTTCCTGAGTCAAAACTCTAAAATCAGTACCAAATAAAATCCGTCCCAAATACGGGAATGTTGGACCACTACGTCCTTAAACTGGTATTGGACCGAGAAATCCCTAAATTAAAAATGCACTGTGAAGTCCCTAAACTGATATTGGACCGAAAAGTCCCTAAATTAAAAATGGACCGAAATGTCCTTAAACTAATATTCGCCTCGAAACTGTAGGATTGTTCGGCACGACAGCAAGGTTTCGGGAGGCATCATCCATGCCATTTTCAAAAATTTGCCGTACAAAACAATCTTAACCCTAGAATCTTAACTAAAGATTTAAAAATACAATGTGTAAACTACTTTACAACTAAGTGATTAGGGATTACAACCTTTGTAGTCTGGTCCTTCACTTCTTTAGCTCCTTGTAGTAGTCCCTTCGCTCCAAGTTGTGATCTTGCAGACTCTCGAACAGCTCCACATGAAGAATGATGCATGCTTGTTTGAAGTCATCAAAGCCGAAGATGATCTACGTGGAGGAGTCACAAACACAAGCTACCCTCTTCACTAATGTGGAATTAGTGAATCTAACACTCTATACTAAAGTGCTAATCTAGTAGAGGATGATGAAGTAGGATTTTTGCTCACTTTAGAATTACTTTTCTCACTTGTTTTAAGCTTCTCTCAAAACCTAGAGAGCTCTCTCATCTCAAGAAGAGGAAGAAGCAAAATAATAGAGGAGAGAGTGAATGGCAACCATGGGTGAGAAAATATCTAATATATCTAATATAGAGAATTAACCATGAGTTTAGATAATGGCTGTGTTAACAAATATCTAGTATAAGACAAAACTAGTGGACTAGTCAATGGGTCTCCAAGCTTCATGCCATGCGACCATTATCCAACAAATAATTGATTTACACTAAATAAATAAACCCTTCTTTATTATTATCATGGTGTTAGTCTCATACACCCATGTTGCATGTATCATCAACCATGACATATAAATAAAACACAATTAATATATATCACATATATATCAAGTGTGCACATATGAGAAAATGAAATGCTTATGTGAGCTAATATTAGTTAATGTAATTTAATATATCAAATATATAATTATACATTAAATCATCAAATCAACACTTGATTGAATAATCCGGTTATATCTCATATGACCGACTAATATTATTTGTATCAATTTATCGAATCAACACTTGATTCGATAACCCGGCTATATCTCATATAACCGACTGATACTGTATCGACTTATCGAATCAACACTTGATTCGATAACCCGGCTATATCTCATATAACCGATCGATAATTTATATCACGAGAATAGAATACGGTATCATATACTCTTATTAATCTCGGTCCCCCACATATCACATATGTGTTCCTAGTTCGTTTTGCCTGAGCCAGTGAAACCTCTGTGTAGGACTCTAAAGACTCGTCAATACGTCGGCAGTAGGTGATGATCACATCAAGCACCCACAAGCCGTCAGCGATACTAGCTGGACGTAACGGCTACCCGGGTATTGAACGATCAGAAGATCAGCAAGCTAGCCCGCTCTGACTCCTGCAAAAGCCTGTCAGTAACACTACCGTACAGTCCGGTCTTTTCATCTGATATGATGCATATCTAGTCTAGTGGTGGTCGATGTCAGACCCCACTAACTGATAAGTCGTCCCGATGTGAGGCTCATAATGGGTCGAGAAACTATTGATAACACTTATCAGTAAATCTCCGTAGCAGCCCTGGCCAGGGACTTATCGTTATGGCAAATCGAGCACAGCGCAACTATTAGTTGTATATATGCCCTAGAGGCCATTGTTGTACAAATGATGTATATTTTAGTAGATGCTTGGATATATATAGATAGGACTTTCTTGCTCGATATGATAGTATGCTATCTTGTTTTACTTTGTCTTAACATGTTGACTTGTATTGGTTTACAGTCTTGCTCTCACATGTTGATAAAGCCTTTAGGATATTTACTCGACTACTAGGACTATGATGCAGATCATACTAGTGGGGCTATGGTAGTCCAAGAGTACATCCTATAACTATTCCTAGTCAAGTGAGTATCGAGACAGGGCATCGATACTCTAGAGTAGACTAGCGTATACGCTTCTCAACCCTTATGATGGGCAATGTATGATCCCATATCCATTGGTGTTTGACATAAAAGATGGTATACGGGTGCTCAGTGGAGACTGGGTACACTGAATGGACTCTCCGAGAGCTCCTAGATGGTATTATACCTATCGTCAGGTAGCAGTTCTCTGGTGACACTGGTACAGGTTAGTCTGTAGACCCGAGATCGTCATAGAGTCTTGTGTGATTCCCACCGTGCTTTGATTTCCACCTTACCACGTTCATGAGAACGTGCAAAATGGTGGCTTTTGGGTACAGTCCCGAATCACATGGAGGCAATGAGCGATAGGAGGGGTTTCGTCTCTCCCCGTATTGGGGGTTGATATTGCGCTGTGTTCGATTAGCTATACCTGGATGTCCCTGGCCAAGGCTGATATGGAGATCTTCTGGTAAGTGTTATCAGTAGTTCTCGACCCGTTATGAGCCTCACATCGACATGACTTATCGGTTACTGGGGTCTGACGTTTACCACCCCTAGACAGGATATGCGACATATCAGACGAAGAGACCGGACTGTATGGTAGTGTTATTGATTGGATTCACAGGAGTATGTGCAGGCTTGCTTGTTGATCTTCTAATCGCTCAATACCCCGGTGGCTGTTACATTTAGCTGACCGCTTGCAACTTGTGGGTGTTTGATATAATCATCGCCTACTGCCGGCATATTGACGATTCTTTAGAGTCCTACACAGAGATTTCCTGGATAAAGAAAAACGGAGTAGGAGCACATATGTGACATGTGCGGGTCCGAGAATAATACGTATATGTGATACCATATTCGATTCTCGTGATATGTGATATCGGACAAGTATATGTGATATAACCGGGATATCGGATCAAGTGTTGATTCGATAAAATGCTACATATTATATTAGTCGGTTATCTGTAAAATAGCCGGATTATTAAATCAAGTGTTGATTTAATAATTTAATGTATAATTATATATGTGATATATTACATTACATTAACTAATATGAGCTCACTTAAATGATTCTTTTTCTAACTTGATCATACATTGATATATATGTGATATATGTTAATTGTATTATTTTCTTTTGTTACAAAGTATCGTATATGTGATAAATGATATTGTAACATGTTAGGTTATGAATGAAACTAGGGTTTTGGAGATCAAACCATGCTAGGGTTAAGATTAGGGTTAGATATTTATTTTATTAGTTAATTCTAAATTGAGGAATTTTGTTGAGATATTTTCTTTTGTTGAATAAGTCCACTCTTTAGATTTTTATGAAGATATTTATCTACCTAACCATTAACCCTAGCTAATGGTTAAGTATCTACAAGGGTTACGCATGTCATGCTTAACCCATAGTTGCATTTATAACCTCAATAATAATAATAATTCATTTTTCAATCATCACAATTCTTCTTCTTCTTGCTCTCACAAAAGCTTTCTAGCTTTTATCTTGGTGATGAATGATTAAGAGAAAAAGAAAATTGAAGAGCGAAAAATTCCTACTTCATCATCCTCATCTATTCTAGCCACATAGATTAGGGTGTTTGCTTTACTAATAGCTCATTATTGAAGTGATAGCTTGGGTTTGTGTTTCCTCAAGGTAGATCGTCTTGGATTTCGAAGACTTCAAGACAGATGTATCATTCACCTCATGGAGCCCCTCGAGAGTCCAGGAACTTGATGATCGCAGCGAAGGGAACTTAACTCTGAGCTTATGAGGCGAAGGAATGGACTACAAAGGTTGTAATCCCTAACTCTTAGATGTTAAGTTGTTAACATATAGTTTACGTTTGATCCTCTAGTTAAAGTTCTTGTGTTAGGGGTATCTAGAATGGCAAAAATATGAAAATGGCATGGATGATGCCTCCCAAAACCTTACCGCCGTTGTAGGTAACCCAGCAGTGGTATCAGAGCCTAGCTAGAGAATTAGACGGATAAGTATAGGATTACGAAACCGAAACACCGAAACACAGCTGCAGAATGTTGTATGTGATACAATATGAACACAGTGCAAAATTGAACACCATAGCTCGGATTTTGGCTGGCCAATTTGCTAGGTTTTCCGCCCTGCTCAGCCATAGTAGGTAGTTTTGGGTTCAAGTTTTCACTGTGTTCCAGTCTCTGGGGTTTTGTACTTCAGGTGTTGTTTGTTTTTCCTAAATTTGCATGTGATGTTATCTTTTTGTAGAGGCAATTTGGAGTGTTTCGTAATTACAGTTTTTTTTTCGGGTTATTTAGACGGTGTTAAAAAGTTCGAACGGATATCAATAACTCACTTTTTCCCACGTTTCCAAGTGTTGGATTTTTCTTTAGTTAAAGAACATTCAAATAGCTTGCAAGTGATGCGGTGAACTTTCTAGAAGAACAAAACCTTAACTCAATTTTGTGACCGTCACAACCGCCACTAAACCCTAGAGTTTGTGGTAGTTTAGCGGTGCCACAAGTGAGGCATTGGTTGATCCTTCTAGGGCTGGTTCATTGCTACTGTGGCATTGATTGTTAGGATAAGTGCGTGTCAAGTTTAGTTTTAAATACCGCAATCAAGACGGTTTCGCTTGTAGCAAGCCGGTTGAGTACGGGTCGTCCGCAGGGAGATGGGAGTCTTTTTCAAAGTGTTTTAACGAGTTAAGTCCGGTTTTCAGATTTTATTTGACTATCTAAGTGTTGAGTTGATATTTAAAGAGAGCTTGTTAGGGTTAGGACTAGGTTAGTTTGAGTTAGGAGTCTCCACTTCTTTCATTGCCCCACTTAATATCAGTGTTACGGTAATCGGCAACAACGGGGATTAGCACGACTAGGAAGGAACTTGCGAGTATAAGCTAGGCTTTCCAACGCATAGTCCTTCCTTTTGGTGCTTGTCCGTCCGTTCTTGGCTCTTATCCATAACCTCCGGTTAATTCAACCACAACCGGTCTCACTACGGAATCACCGCTATCATGTAGGATAGGGTGCCGTAAGGAGCGGATTGTGGTTCAATTAACGGGAGTTGATTTAAGTTGTTGGACAAGGAAAGAGTGAGAGAGATTTCCTTCTCTCAAACTTCCCTTATCCTACCCTAACAAGTATAGAACTACTCACACTTCATGATACGGAAAAATAAAACAAACAAAAGAGGAAGATAGAAAGAAGGAGACTAGAAGAATACGACTAACTATTTGCGACCTCACCTTGGCGAGGATCTAGCGTAAGTATCATTGTCATATGTAAGGATAAAGAAAAAGAAAGAAGAAAGAACAACAAGGAAATAACAACAACTACTTAACGAATTTAAAGTTACAACAATTATAACAAAAGTAAGACAAGCATGATAATGAAATGTTCTTCTTTATTCATCACTCTTCACTCAAAAGCTCACTTACAAGTTTAATGGAGAAGAGGTGAGAAGAGGAAGAAGAAACACTAAACCTAAGCAAAATGAAAAATACAAGATTATGGACTAAAAGAATGACCCTTGGCATTGGCAAGTTCTGCTGTATTTATAGGCAGGGAGTTGGAGTTCTAGGGCAACCAGCAGCCTTAACATGAAGTACCAAAAATACCCTCAAAAACCGTCGGCAAGTGGGCCCCACATGGCCGCGGAAGCGCGGCCAAGACCCCCATTTGGCCGCGCTTCCGCGGCCCTTTATTGGAGTTGGGGTGTAGTCTTTGGTTGGGGTTCGTGGTTGGCTTTTTCCAGCTGTTTGGTACATATAGTTTCTGATAATACCTCCACATTTCTTCCAGAATTCTTGTTGAGGGAAAGGTGAACTTTTTGTCAAGATTTGGAATGATTGCCTCGAGCTCCGCGTAGATCTCTTGGATTTTGTGCTACCATTGAGCCTTGTGCATGAAGGTGACAATGATTTGACATTTTGTCTTCCTAAACTGGTCTCTGGCAACATACGGATGACGAGCGGAGACCGTGTTTTCTCAGTGGTTGGCAGGAACCCGGATTTTGTTGTGTTTTCCATGAATTTCACCGTTTTAGAACTGAGAACCTGTATCCTGCAATTGACTAGCAAACACGGCTCAAGAATATCTACCGATATACAATGTGACAAAAATTGGGCGGTATGAAAATGCAGAAATCTGATATGAACAAATACCCCCAAACTTATCATTTGCTCGTCCCGAGCAAAGTCCATTTATTCACAAAAAATTTCCTAACCTCACTTTCGCAGGGAACGCGATTGCACTGAGCATGTGCAACAAGCCGTTAAACCTCTAGGTGTCCCTAGTAGGAGGAGTGTTGTCTCCTGAGGGTTTTCAGCGGATACTACCCACAAAATCCGGTCAAGTTGATTTTGTAAAATAACTAAGCTTCAAACCCTAAAGTTTTGTTTTAGAAAATAACAATTCTATAATCCTAAGTCTAGACCATCGAACCTTTATTTTTCACACCTCGCATCTTATTTAACTACAGCTTTTATATGTCTTTACGTGCAGTGCGTATAGTGTCGTTAAGTTCCCGAAAGGTTGATTAAAGTCATCATGTCGCACAATAAAGCCCAGATAACAATTTTAAAAGGATCACATAAGTTTTATAACGAGTTAAGCATTTTTTTAAGTTTCGTTTTCCAGTAAGGTTTCAACTTCAGAACTTCTATCTTCCTTAACAGGAAACTAAGTCATATTTTTCACTCCACCTTTTTCTTGTTTTCATTTCATACACACCTCTGTGAACGTGCAATAGTCTTTATCAAAGAGTAAAACCTTCATATCTCCGTTAAAATTCTTTTTAAAAGCTTGTCTTTTATCAAGATTATTCTCACACAAAGAACCGTTAGGAATTTTAACTCGGAGAGAACACTTGCTTGACTTTGTTTTAAACTGGACTTTCTAGACTTCTTAGCGAGCTTTGGGCCAATGCACCCAAACCAGTTGGTTTTAGGGGATTAGGTTTAAAAAACACCCCAGCGGACTTAATTACTCAAGTTACCTAGGTCCAAAAACAAAAGACAGATTGGCGTGAAAATCAGATGATTTAATACGAACGGAGATATAACTGGCAGTTCAAATATTTTTTTGGATAAAAGACGTGTCTAGTGGGTTTGGTGTGTAATCATTCCAATCAAGTTTTAGATGGGTTATTTTTCAGACTTAGCTCCAATTACGGCATCAATAACATTCCTTCATATTCGCTTTACTTCATAAACTATTCTTGACATTTACTTATTTCAGAACAAACCTATTTGATCCTCAGAAAATTATTTATCTGTTTAAAAGTTTAAACATGAAAGACTTGTCATCTAATTCCCAAAATCTCACGACACGTGTAGTGTGATGTAAAGACGTATATCAACTATAGTTAACTTCAAAGGAGAGTTATCTTTCAGGTTTTCAAAATCCACACATAAGATCTAGTTATTCCTATTTTTTCAAACTAAAACCGTCGAATGTTGAATCAGAGTTCTTCCACAAGTTAACTTGACGAAAAAGTTTTTATATTTTTTAGAAAATTTTCAAATTTTTATGGATTTTATGGATTTTAATATGCAGACGCAAAGATATACATATGAATGCGAAGGGAAGAAATGCGTACCGAGCGTACCCCCAAACTTAACTGGACAGTGTCCTCACTGTCATAGCATGAAGAGAGCAGTTGGAAGGTTCAAAATTGTCGGTTAGTGATACACAATTTTTATTTGTTTTTTTTTTTTTTTTTTTGTTTTTAAAGAAAAGAAAAAGAATATACACAGATATAAACAAAATGGTTTGTACATACCCCCAAACTTATTTGGAACAGTGTCTACTGTTCTTGGCTGGATAACCGAAGTTTGGAGGTAGGCAGAGGAAGATCATGCAAGGTAAACCGGCTCCTGTAAGAACAGGAGCTCCTCTGTTGGTTCGGCGCTAAGGTACGGTTTGCATCGGTGTCCATTTACCTTGAAGAGTGAACCGTCCTTTGGATTTTCCAAATCCACAGCGCCCTGCGGATACACATTCCGCACAAAATATGGCCCTTTCCAGCGAGATCGGAGCTTTCCAGGATGGAAATGAAGTCGGGTGTCGTAAAGAAGTACCTGTTGACCAGGTACGAAAGTTTTGCGCAAAAGGTGTTTATCGTGAAACTCCTTCGTTCGATTCTTAACGACAACCGCGTTGTCGTAAGCCTCATCCCTAAGCTCGCATAGTTCGTTCAGCTGCAGCTTCCGATGGCTGCCCGCGTCCTCAAGAGACAGATTCAGCTCCTTAATCGCCCAAAACGCACGATGCTCGATTTCGACAGGAAGGTGGCAGGCCTTTCCGTACACAAGCCGATAGGGAGACATGCCAAGGTCGGTCTTATAAGCAGTTCTAAATGCCCAAAGGGCATCAGTCAGTTTCAGAGACCAATCCTTACGGTTCTTGGAAACCGTCTTCTCCAATATCTGCTTGATTTGCCGATTTGAAACTTCGGCCTGCCCGCAGGTTTGGGGGTGGTAGGGCGTAGAAAACTTATGATTAATGGAGTACTTCCGCATCAAGGCCTCGAAAGTCCTATTGCAGAAATGACTTCCATTGTCGCTAATGATCGCTCGGGGGTGCCCAAACCGGGAGAAAATGTTTTCTTTAAGGAACTTAACGACAACCTTGTTGTCGTTAGTCCGGCTGGGCACAGCCTCGACCCATTTAGAGACGTAATCAACAGCTAGAAGTATGTACAAGTTCCCAAAAGAGTTGGGAAACGGCCCCATGAAGTCTATCCCCCACACATCGAAAATCTCCACAACCAAGATCGGTTGGAGCGGCATCTCGTTTCTCTGGGATATCCGGCCCATGTGTTGGCACCGGGAGCAAGTCTTGCAATATTCGTGAGCGTCTTTGAAAAGTTGTGGCCAGTAGAAACCACATTGCAAGATCTTCTCAGCTGTCTTTCTGGGCCCAAAATGCCCGCCACACGCTTGATCGTGGCAAAATGACAGCACACTCTTGAATTCCTCATCGGGGACACACCGACGAATAATCTGGTCGGGACAGTACTTGAACAAGTAGGGTTCGTCCCAGTAAAAGTGTTTTACTTGGGATAAGAAGCGAAGTCTGTCCTGACTAGACCATTCGGTCGGTAGTAATCCCGTGGCCAAGTAGTTCACAATATCTGCGAACCAGGGTTCGCAAGATACTGTCAAGAGTTGTTTATCTGGAAAAACGTCGTTTATCGGAAGTGGAAGTGAAGGCGAAGAAGGAAGTCGCGAGAGATGGTCGGCAACCACGTTTTCACATCCTCGTTTGTCCTTAATGACAAGGTCAAACTCTTGAAGCAAGAGGATCCAACGGATTAACCGAGACTTGGCATCTTTCTTCGCAAAAAGATGGCGCAGAGCTGAATGGTCCGTGTAGACGATGACTGGAGAGCCGATGAGGTAGGGCCTGAACTTTTCTAAAGCAAATACAACAGCTAAGAATTCCTTCTCAGTTGTTGTATAGTTAAGTTGGGCGTCGTTCAGGGTTCGGCTAGCGTAGTAGATCACGTGCGGCATCTTATTGATGTGCTGTCCAAGGACAGCACCGATGGCAAAGTCGGATGCATCGCACATAATCTCGAATGGGTGCGTCCAGTCAGGAGAAGAGAGAACGGGAGCAGAAGTGAGTGAGTGTTTCAATGATTCAAAAGCAGCCGCACAGCTTGAGCTGAAGTCGAATGGCGTGTCCTTGGCCAGGAGAAGAGTCAAGGGCCTAGCAATCTTGCTAAAGTCTTTGATAAACCGTCTATAAAAACCGGCGTGGCCAAGGAAGGCTCGGATATCTCGGACGCATCGGGGAGGAGGAAGATTGGAAATGACCTCAATCTTAGCTTTGTCTACCTCAATGCCTTTCTGCGAGATGATATGTCCTAAGACAATACCTTCGCGCACCATGAAGTGGCATTTCTCCCAGTTCAAAGTGAGATTCTTGTCCTTACATCTGGTAAGGACAGCGTCGAGATGCAGCAGACACTCGTCAAAAGAATCGCCAAAGATGGAGAAGTCGTCCATGAAGATCTCCAGAAATTTCTCCACCATGTCAGAGAAAATTCCCATCATACACCGCTGGAAGGTAGCGGGCGCATTGCATAACCCAAAGGGCATGCGACGATATGCAAACGTGCCGAAAGGACAAGTGAAAGTGGTCTTGTCCTGGTCTTTTTCGGCGATGGGAATTTGATTATAGCCAGAGTAGCCATCTAGAAAACAATAGTACTCGTGTCCGGCCAATCGTTCGAGCATCTGGTCAATAAAAGGTAGCGGAAAGTGGTCTTTCCGCGTTGCGGCGTTGAGTTTTCGGTAATCAATGCATACTCGCCACCCAGTTTGGGTGCGAGTAGGGATTAACTCGTTTGCCTCATTGGTGATGACCGTAATGCCCGACTTTTTGGGGACAACATGAATGGGGCTAACCCACTGGCTATCAGAGATAGGGTAAATGATACCACTATCTAGACATTTGACGATCTCCTTCTTCACAGCCTCCTTCATGACTGGATTGAGACGTCTTTGTGGATCCCGGGCTGGTTTGGCATCATCCATCAGATGTATATGATGCTCTACGATCAGGGGACTAATCCCCTTAATGTCCGCCATGGACCAGCCAAAAGCTTGCCTATTGCTGTGCAAGACCGAAAGAAGGGCTTTCTCTTGCTCAGGAGCTAGAGAAGCCGAAATGATAACTGGGAGGGTCTCGTTCTCACCTAAGTAAGCGTACTTAAGGTGAGACGGCAAAAGCTTGAGTTCGAGAATTGGAGGTGAAATGATAGAAGGAAGGATTGGAGAAAAGGTCTCGAACTCAAAGGATTCCAACAAAGGTTCGAAACGAGTGTAAGCCACAGAGTTGGATGGTTCAGGTAACTCATCCGAAAAGTCAAACGATTCAAACTCGGGTGGTGAGCGGCTAAGATCGTGTGAAAACGTAAAACACTCATAGTCGTAGTTGGGCGCGGAAGCAGCAGCGGGTTCGAAGAGAAACGCACTAGTGGCGTCAAGGTTATCGTCGTGAAATAGAAACTCCTCGAACTCACATTCTTCAGGGGTGATCTCCTGGATCGAGCAAACATCTAATATATGAGCATTAGGTTCGGTGGGCTGATTCCCCAACCTAAAAATGTTGAGTTCAATTGTCATATTACCAAAAGAGAGGTTCATCGAACCATTGCGACAATTGATCACAGCATTTGAGGTTGCAAGAAACGGGCGACCGAGTATCACCGGAATTTGATTCCGGGGGTTAGCTACAGGCTGTGTGTCTAATACGATGAAGTCAACAGGGAATATGAAGTCCCCGACTTTGATTAACACATCCTCTAGCTCACCCCTAGGATGGGTGATCGATCGGTCGGCCATTTGGAGAGTGCAGTGTGTGGGTTTCAGCTCTCCGACCCCTAATTGCTCATATACAGAGTAAGGAAGCAAGTTAACACTGGCACCAAGATCTAATAGTGCGCGGTTGATGTTCTTATCCCCAATAGTAATAGAAATCGTAGGACAGCCAGGGTCCTTCCGTTTTTGTGGTAAAGATTGGGTAAGGGCATCACTCACAGCACTAGCCAAGAAAACTTTCTTGGGTACCTGAGACTTCCTCTTTTTCGTGCACAAGTCCTTTAAGATTTTTGCATAGGACGGGACTTGTTGGACAGCATCTAAAAGAGGAATATTAATGTTAACTTGCTTGAACAACTCCAGAATCTTCTCCATATGTGGATTTTGTTTATTAGACCTCAACCGGTTTGGAAATGGGACATTTTTAAAATTGGTTGAGTCTAATGTTGGTGGAGGAGATTGTGGAGTAGGAACGGATCCCAGAATAGGTGTTTTCGTGGAGTGAGAAGCGGGTCCGTTCAGAGCAGCAGAAGAAGAAGAAGAAGGAGAGCCTTTTGAAGAATGGAGAATAGGCTCAGAAGACGAAGAAGAAGAAGGAGAAGAAGAAGAAGAAGCGGCGGCCGGGGTGTCATCGTTGATTCGCTTGCCAATGTTGTTTTGCAGCATCCTTCCTGATCTCAGCGTAGTCACGGCACTCACATTATGGTTTTGTTGTTCAAGAGCAACATGTACATTATGTGGGTGACCGGGATTTGGCAGTGGCTGGGACGGAAGCTTCCCCTTCTCTCGCTCGCTCAAGGCCGCGTTCAGCTGTGCAATCTGGGCCTCGATGGTTTTGATGCTCTGCCCATGTGCGGCGGTGTGTTGCACTAAAGATTGGATCGAAGACTGGATGTTGGCGGTGGATTGAGTCGATTGTTTAACAAACGCCTCCAGACTTCGCTCGAGCGAGGAAACCTTATCAGTGTTTGACGGAACAAAGTTGTTATTTGGTGGAAAAGAATTATTTGGTGCGAAATTGTTCGTCTGGTTTTGGTAAGGTTGGGGTTGGAAGGGCTGCTGATACTGAGTTTGTTGTTGCGCTTGTTGTTGCGGTGGAGGGGCCCTTTGGAAATTGTTGCCTTGGAATTGATTCTGATTCTGATTCCAGGCGAAATTGGGGTGGTTCCTCCAACCGGGATTGTAGGTGGAAGAGTATGGATCATTCCTCGGTCTTTGCTGGAATGCATTAACCTGATCCTGTCCTTGCGATGGTGGATTGTAAGGACACTCTTCGGTCAAGTGGGAAGGATCGGAACAACAAGCGCAGATGGTACGAAGGGGGAGAACAGGGGCAGGAGAAGGAGCAGAAAATTTGCTCTCTATCGCTTCAAGCTTTCGTGTTATCGCAGCCATTTCAGCTTTCATCGCGATAGAGACATCGAGTTGGTGGATTCCTACCCTAGACTGACCGGTTGAAGTGGAGGTAGAAGAAGAAGAAGTCGGTCTTGTGCTCTCCCACTGTAGCGTTTGCTCCGCAAGATCGTCAAAGAACTGCCACGCTTCATCGTCAGATTTCGATAGGAAGTGGCCCTGACAGATGGTTTCCAGCAACTGCTTCGTTGCTGGGTTCAGTCCCTCGTATAAGGTTTGGCATAGTTGCCATTTCTCTATACCGTGGTGAGGACACTGAACAAGAAGGTCTTTGTACCGGTCAAAGCACTTCCAGAAAGGTTCAGAAGGAAGCTGGGAGAATTGGTTGATTTCGTTTCGAATTCGTGCGGTCTTATGATTTGGATAGAATTTTTTCAGAAACGCTTTAACAAACTCGTCCCAGCTGGTGATTGAGTGGGAAGCGGTGCTATACAGCCATTTTTCTGCGAGATCGCATAAAGTGAACGGAATGACCCGTAGACGTATAGCATCGTCCGACAGCTGGGTGGTTTTCATCATGGCACAGACATTTTGAAATTTGTTGATGAAGATATAGGCATCTTGAGATTCAAGCCCATGAAAACGTGGAAGCATGTTGATGAAATGGGGCTTAATTTCGAAGTTGTCCCCATTGGCCGGAGGAAGAGAAAGGCAGGTGGGAAGTGCAGAACGGGTGGGGTAGAAACGATCCTGGAGCGCAATTCGCTGCGGCGCTACAACAGGCGGAGGTGGTGGAAGATTGGTCTCCGTAGGAGGTGGAGCCATTCCAGCGGTGGTCAAAGAGATGTTCGGATTAAA
Organism: Agapanthus africanus; assembly: GCA_030015575.1. Lineage (NCBI taxonomy): Eukaryota > Viridiplantae > Streptophyta > Magnoliopsida > Asparagales > Amaryllidaceae > Agapanthus > Agapanthus africanus. The sequence goes on from JASDDO010000016.1 coordinate 293,657,923, forward strand.
TCCCGACATCGCGGAAGAAGAGGTTGGTGAAGGTGAAGGTGAAGGTGAAGATGTGTGAACAGAATTCCGATCAACGTCGGAGTTGGCCGGCAAAGGAAGGGGTGAAAGAGGAGTGGACGGAGTATCGACTTCGGAGTCGATCGCGTAGTCGGTCGCGACTAACGTAACGCGGACTAAACGGGCGCTAGTGTCCCGAGTCCAAGCGGACATACACTAAACGAGTTTAGTATAGTCAAAGCGGAGAAGGTGAGGGTAAGAAAACGTCAATGGAGAAAGGCGATGGATGGTGGGTGAAAATGGATTTGGCGACAAAAGGGCAAGTTATTATAGAAAGTTTTTGATTTTTTTTTTTTCTTTTTTTTTTTTTAGAAAGAGATTTACAGAAGTATGTACGGAAATACGGCTTAAGCAATCACAAACAAGATATGCACAATCACACCTAGATCTAGGGTAACCTAGGTCTACTAGACCTGCTCCTGAACTTGATTTTCGAAGTTAAACAGTGTCGAGAAACAGGCTTAAAAATACACCGATCACGGGGCCAGGTAAGTGCAGAGATAAGGGGCGGTTGTCCAACGCTTTCGCGAAGTTCCTTAATTAAATAACCCTTTCTCTTTCGGCGGTTGCGCCTTTAACACTTTCCTAGGCACCCCGTAATCAATATACGGTTAAGCGAGGTTCTAAACACGGTTTATCTTCTCCTAATGAGCGCGAAGTCCTTAGGGCTGAAGTCTAGTATTTTTTAATTTACAATGGACAATGCATATGCTTTAGTGATTTTTGGGGTCCTGGGAAGGGTGATGAAATCCCCACCCAATCTGGATTGGTTTCAAGCCCCTTAAGTCCGTATTAAAGAATGCAAAACAGTAACAAATCAACTGCAAACAATTTTTATTTTGCGGCGCAAAGAATCCTGCACAAGAACAGTTTATTGGAAGGGGGAGAAGAATTTGCGCAAAGAAGCCTGCAGAAAACACAATTCAGTGGAGTTCAGAGGAGTGGAGAGAGGCAGGGGACTTACAGAGAAATTGGAGGCTCTGAAGCCAACAGATGGCCGCGTTTCCGCGGCCAAACGCATGCAATGGCCGCGGATACGCGGCAGTCCTGGGGCTTTGGGGCTCTGGAAAAATTTGGTGTTCTCTGTTGGGTGTCCTCTTCTTGCCTGGATGTACGGAATCTTGATTTTCTCAATGTTTTTGCTCCAGATTTGTACAGTAGACCGGATGCTTCGTTTTGTCCGTCGCGGTGTAGCCGCGAAATGTGGGTCTATCTTCCCACGTCTTTGGCACTGTACTTGAACTCCGTATTATCCGACGTCTTTGTCGCCGATCTTGAACTTCGTATTTTCCTGCGCACTTGCACAAAAACTAATCAAGAATAACAAGATGGTTTTTTAAACAAAGTATGTATATATTTTTTTTTACTTACAAATTAACCCGAAATTTCACAAAGAAACAAACTACCGTCTCCCCGGCAACGGCGCCATTTGATTGTTAGGATAAGTGCGTGTCAAGTTTAGTTTTAAATACCGCAATCAAGACGGTTTCGCTTGTAGCTAGCCGGTTGAGTACGGGTCGTCCGCAGGGAGATGGGAGTCTTTTTCAAAGTGTTTTAACGAGTTAAGTCCGGTTTTCAGATTTTGTTTGATTATCTAAGTGTTGAGTTGATATTTAAAGAGAGCTTGTTAGGGTTAGGATTAGGTTAGTTTGAGTTAGGAGTCTCCACTTCTTTCGTTGCCCCACTTAATATCAGTGTTACGGTAATCGGCAACAACGGGGATTAGCACGACTAGGAAGGAACTTGCGAGTATAAGCTAGGCTTTCCAACGCATAGTCCTTCCTTTTGGTGCTTGTCCGTCCGTTCTTGGCTCTTATCCATAACCTCCGGTTAATTCAACCACAACCGGTCTCACTACGGAATCACCGCTATCATGTAGGATAGGGTGCCGTAAGGAGCGGATTGTGGTTCAATTAACGGGAGTTGATTTATGTTGTTGGGCAAGGAAAGAGTGAGAGAGATTTCCTTCTCTCAAACTTCCCTTATCCTACCCTAACAAGTATAGAACTACTCACACTTCATGATACGGAAAAATAAAACAAACAAAAGAGGAAGATAGAAAGAAGGAGACTAGAAGAATACGACTAACTATTTGCGACCTCACCTTGGCGAGGATCTAGCGTAAGTATCATTGTCATATGTAAGGATAAAGAAAAAGAAAGAAGAAAGAACAACAAGGAAATAACAACAACTACTTAACGAATTTAAAGTTACAACAATTATAACAAAAGTAAGACAAGCAAGATAATGAAATGTTCTTCTTTATTCATCACTCTTCACTCAAAAGCTCACTTACAAGTTTAATGGAGAAGAGGTGAGAAGAGGAAGAAGAAACACTAAACCTAAGCAAAATGAAAAATACAAGATTATGGACTAAAAGAATGACCCTTGGCATTGGCAAGTTCTGCTGTATTTATAGGCAGGGAGTTGGAGTTCTAGGGCAACCAGCAGCCTTAACATGAAGTACCAAAAATACCCTCAAAAACCGTCGGCAAGTGGGCCCCACATGGCCGCGGAAGCGCGGCCAAGACCCCCATTTGGCCGCGCTTCCGCGGCCCTTTATTGGAGTTGGGGTGTAGTCTTTGGTTGGGGTCCCTGGTTGGCTTTTTCCAGCTGTTTGGTACATATAGTTTCTGATAATACCTCCACATTTCTTCCAGAATTCTTGTTGAGGGAAAGGTGAACTTTTTGTCAAGATTTGGAATGATTGCCTCGAGCTCCGCGTAGATCTCTTGGATTTTGTGCTACCATTGAGCCTTGTGCATGAAGGTGACAATGATTTGACATTTTGTCTTCCTAAACTGGTCTCTGGCAACATACGGATGACGAGCGGAGACCGTGTTTTCTCAGTGGTTGGCAGGAACCCGGATTTTGTTGTGTTTTCCATGAATTTCACCGTTTTAGAACTGAGAACCTGTATCCTGCAATTGACTAGCAAACACGGCTCAAGAATATCTACCGATATACAATGTGACAAAAATTGGGCGGTATGAAAATGCAGAAATCTGATATGAACAGGCATGTGATGGATACTTCTAAACTACGCTCAAGTGTTGAGCATTTTGGGAAAATTTGGGTGTTTGTTGATTCGATCGGAATGTTTAATATCGTCTAGCTTTTTCTGTAATGTGATACAATATGTGGAATTCATATAGTTAGGCATGAAATCCGTAATATGTGATATTTCGGGTTTACGATGTCTAAGATGATTGTGGATTCCAAATATTGTAGTTTTTCACTTTCTTTTCTACGACCGTAAGTGTAATATATGGTATATCGTCTTTTTCGTTGCTATATGTCAACGACAATTGTGATAGGCATATTTACTTACGTTGATGACATGTGATGTTTTTTGTTGCTGTGATATGTTATATTGGATCGTCGTGTTTTTAATAGCCGCTGTTTTTATATGAGATGAGCGTTTTTATTTTCATTAATGTAAAATTCATTGTATGTAATATTTTTTTATTTGGGCACTTCCGGGTTGAGGATGATGTCACCATTGTATATTATTTACTTTTCCGCATTAGGATAGACCCAAAGAAGAGAGCACAACTAACCGGGTTCTAGGGTCCAGTTGGAGGCCATCTCGAGGAGTCGAGACCGGGTCTCCTAACCCTAGAATTGGTAGGATTTCTTTCCGCTCTCGTAGGGGTCTAGGGATGTGGGATTGGCTATTCATCGTGACCGTGGAATCTGTGTTTTATACAGGCTCACAATAAAACACGGACCTCCTAGTATATCCAATATTTCATATGTTATCTTCTGCTGCTGATATACTGTGATGTGATCATTTTATATTCGTGAGACGAATGCTTTATTAGTGTATATATGATATATAATAAACGTTGCTTATGTTTTACACCCACGCTAGTCCCGCCACGGTATGCCGTTAGTTAAGTAACCTAACGGTGTATAACGGGACACTGTGGCGAATGCGGATGGCATAAGCGTATGTTGTATTTTCGTTTCTTTTATGATGCTTAGGAAGCATAAATGATGGCATTTTAATGAGATTAATGAAAGAAAAGAAACCTAAAATATGGTGTAGAATCAAATTTATAAAAAAGGTAGCTCTAGTTTTTGCTTTGCATAGCGGTATTCCTTGTAGAATATCCAACACCTTATTCGATAAGGAAAGAGCCGAGATCCCTTCAACGGGAGTGACCTGTTTAGCGAAACTAGCAGATTCTACAACTCACTCGGTTTTGTTTTTGATTGTTTCTATAGTTCTTGCTTTGCATAGTGGTATTTGTGAAATATCCTGCACCTTATTCGATAAGGAAAGAGCCGAGATCCCTTCACCGGGAGTGACCTCTGTAGCTTAACTAGTAAAAGCCTCAAAAATACTCCTTTTTCAAAATCACTTGTTTCTACAACGATATCAAGTTCATTACGCTCATGGTTTTCTTAGAAACTTGCGTACCCCTCCGTCATTTCAAATAAATGCTACTTAGTATTCGTGCTACGTTTGTTGGCCTCCGTCAAGGCGTAGTGTGCGGTAGCTAACTATTATTTATCTGCAACATAAGATGAGATTGGATTAGGGTAGTCGTATGACTTTGTTGGCCTCCGTCAAGGGTCGTGCGGGTGGGTTTGATTCAATCATGAAATGTACGGGATGAACTTGACTAGCAGCCTATGGTTTGTTGGCCTCCGTCAAGGTCATAGGACGCTAGGGGTAAAAGCATTATGGGGAATTTTAAGTGTTGGAATTTGCAATGAGATTGCATACCTTCTATGAGATAGTTGGATCCTGATACCCACTGCGAGTAAGAGTTACTCCTGGGAGAGTTTTACACAGGACAATTAGCCGATCAAGTAGGTGACTACAAAGGTGTTAACGGGGTTATGCCTCTGGGAAAACGAGGTTTATTTTAATTAGGTCCGTGTGAAAGCACGGGGAACCTCCCTCAAAGTACAAACACTGGCCTGGCTGAAAGATTAGTGAACTTGTAAAGTGTAATTAATCCCGGCTAGTTTTACCTTTTAGGGTTTGAATGAAGATTTGATAAAAACAGTGGGAGCCATCCTGATTAGATAAGATAATAACCAATCTAATCTTGTAAGAGCATACGCTAAAGTGTTCTCTTCTCTCTCTCTCTCCAGGTAGTGACCATGTCAGGCCTTAATCAAGAAAATAATATGGATGTATTGACCGAACCCGCTTGTTATACCGAGCAAGGGAATGTTGGTCCCGCTCCTACTTATATTTGTTATAAGTCCGAGCAGGGAATAGGAGAATATCTGAATTCTCACGCCGCCCAAACGGAGAATAAGCATGTTGATGCATCTTCTTCGGGTGTGTTAGTTATTGAGAACTGTTTATCAGTTCACTCTACGTCCTGGGTATTAGATACCGGATCGGGATCTCATATATGTAATATGTTACATAGGCTACGGAAAGGTAGGGAACTGGGAGAGGGTGATCATTCCATAAGAGTAGGGAATGGTCCAAATGTTGCAGCCAAGGCTGTTGGCGAATATCACCTTGTATTACCAAATGGTAATACAATGATTCTGAACGAATGCTATTACATTCCGACACTGATATGTAATCTTATATCTGTTTCTTTATTGAGTAAAAAAGGATATAATTTTGTAGTACAGGATAATGTTACGAACATCTTCCTGAATCAAAAGCTGATTGAATCAGGCTCATTAAATAATGGCATATACATTCTCAATCAAACTACAGTACTTAATGTGCAAAACACACACAAGATGAAGAGTTCAGAAATGAACGAATCCTTATTGTGGCATTGTAGACTAGGTCATATCAATGCGACACGACTAGCTATGTTACATAAGGATGGATATTAGAATCCGTTAAAATTATCATCTTATGTTACTTTCCAGTCATGTCTCAAAGTCAAGATGACCAAAACTCCATTTGGTTGACACGGAGAAAGTGTTACAGAACTCTTGTGACAGATACATGGTGATGTATGTGGTCCCATGTCTACACATGCCAGGAATGGTTCCTCGTACTTCATTACATTCACTGACGATCTCTCAAGATACGGACATGTGTTCCTGTTGAAACACAAGTCTGGAGCTTTTGAGAAATTCAGAGAATATAAACACGAAGTAGGGAACCAAACGGGTAAAAGTATTAAGATCCTTCGATCAGATCGAGGAGGAGAATACTTGAGCAATGAGTTCCTGGACTATCTAAAAGAGAATGGGATTCTCTCTCAGCTTACTCCTCCTTATACACCACAGCACAACGGTGTATCGGAGCTAAGGAATCGCACCCTATTAGATCTATGATGAGCACTGCTGAGTTGCCTATTTCCTTTTGGGGGTATGCGCTTGAGTGAGCCATATACCTATTAAATAGAGTTCCAACCAATTCAGTGCCTACCACTCCATATGAGATATGGGATGGGAAGAGACCATGTCATAATTTTGTTAAGATATGGGGTCGCCCGACCTATATTAAAAGGCAAAATCTAGACAAACTCGAGTCAAGGTCGTTTCTGTGTAAGTTTATAAGATATCCCAAGCATTCGCGAGGGAATATCTTCTACCACCCTGAGGAACAAAAAGTGTTTGTTTCTCGACATGCCACCTTTTTAGAAAAGGAATTTCTTGAAAAAGAAATTAGTGGCAATAAGGTAGAACTGGAAAAAGTTCCAGCTACACAAACTGCAACAGATGATTTGGTGGAACCAGAGGATTCAGTAGTTCCCAACGAACCCCAACCTCTCCGCCGATCTAGTTGGGTTCCTCATCCACCTGAGAGATACTACGGTTTTCTCATTGATGGTAGTGGAGACTCTGTAAAGTGGCTGGAAGCAATGCCATTTGAGATGGAATCCATGTACACCAACAAAGTATGGACTTTGGAAGTTGCTCCTGAAGGGGTAAAACCGATTGGGAGTAAATGGATCTTTAAGAAGAAACTTGGTGTAGATGGAAAAGTTGAGACTTTCAAAGCTAGAATTGTTGCAATGGGTTTTCGTCAATGACCAGGTGTGGATTATAACGAAACCTTTTCTCCAGTGGATATGCTTATGTCCATCCAGATCTTACTTGCCAGTGCTGCATACCATGACTACAAAATCTGGTAAATGGATGTTAAGACCGCCTTTCTAAATGGTGATTTAGAGGAAAGCGTGTACATGACTCAGCCAGAGGGCTCCGTAGACAGTGTGAGCAGCGGAAAGGTGTGCAAGTTGCTTAAATCCATCTACGGGTTAAAGCAGGTATCGCTGAGTTGGAACATCTGTTTTGATGTTGTAGTCAATGAGTTTGACTTCGTCAAGAACGTAGATGAACATTGTATTTACAAGATGGTTGCAGAGAGTAAGATTGTCTTCCTCGTATTGTATGTGGATGACATACTCTTGATAGGAAATGATGTTCCTATGCTGTACTCAGTCAAGCTCTTCTTATCACATAGATTCTCAATGAAAGATCTAGGTGATTCCTCCTGCATTTTGGGGATTAAGATCTATAGAGATAGATCTAAACAGATACTGGGATTGCCCCAATCCAGGTACATTGACACCATACTAAAGAGCTTTAGTATGGAAGAATCCAAGCGTGGGTTTTTACCCACGATCTCAGGACTCACTCTCTCCAAAAAGATGTCTCCCAAGACTGATTTGGAGAGAGCTCGCATGCAAGGGATACCCTATGCTTCGGCAGAAGGCTCTATCATGTATGCGATGCTATGTACCAGTCCCGATGTAGCATACGCACTAAGTGTAGTGAGTAGGTATCATGCAGATCCAGGAGAGAGTCACTGGATAGCTCTGAAGAACATTCTCAAGTACTTGAGAAGGACTATGGAGATGTTCTTGGTGTATGGTAACGGAGAACTCCAGGTAGAGTCCTTTATCGATTCGAGCTTCCAAAGTGATAAGGACGACTCTAAGTCGAACTCGGGATTTGTCTTTACCCTAAATGGAGGGACAGTTTGTTGGAAGAGTTCCAAACTGGAAACCGTGGCAGACTCGACGATGGAGGCTGAATACATCGCTGCCAACGATGCTACCAAAGAGGCTGTATGGATGAAGAAGTTCATTACTGAACTTGGAGTTGTTCCATCCATTGAGCATCCAATACCTTTGTATTGTGATAACAATGGAGCTGTGGGTTTGGCCAAGGAACCCAGATCCCATCAGAGATCTAGACATATTCTGATGCGGTATCACCTAATCCGGGAGATAGTTGATCGCTGAGAGATCCTGGTCAGGAGAATTGACACGAAAGGCAACACTGCGGATCCACTTACAAAGGCTATACCCCATATGCACTTTGTGAGACTCTTCGAGATGTTGGGTATGAGATACTACAATAATTGGCCTTAGTGCAAGTAGGAGATTGTTGGTTGTATATATGCCCTAGAGGCCATTGTTGTATATATGATGTATATTAGAGTGGATGCTTGGATATATAGAGAGGTCTTTCTTGCTCGATATGGTAGATATCTGGTTTTACTTTGTCTTAACATGTTGACTTGTATTGGTTTACTGTCTTGCTCTCACTTGTTGATAAAGCCCTTAGGATATGTACTCGACTACTGCGACTATGATGCAGATCATACTAGTAGGGCCAGGGTAGTCCAAGAGTACATCCTATGACTGTTCCTAGTCGAGGGAGTATCGAGACAGGGCATCGATACTCCAGAGGAGACTAGCGTATACGCTTCTCGACCCATATGATGGGCGATCGATGATCTCATATCCATTGGTGTTTGACATCAGAGAAGGTATACGGGTGCTCAATGGAGACTGGGTACACTGAACGGACTCGCCGAGAACTTCTAGATGGTATTATACCTATCGTCGGGTAGCAGTTCTCTGGTGACACTGGTACAGGTTAGTCTGTAGACCCGAGATCGTCATAGAGTCTTGTGTGATTCCCACTGTGCTTTGATTTCCACCTTACAACGTTCATGAGAACGTGCAAAACGGTGGCTTTTGTGTACAGTCCTGAATCATATGGAGGCAATGAGCGATAGGAGGGGTTTCGTCTCTCCCGGTATTGTGGTTTGATGTTGCCTTGTGTTCGATTGGCTATAAATGGAAGTCCCTGGCCAGGGATGATATAGAGATCTACTGGTAAGTGTTATCAGTAGTTTCTATACCCGTTATGAGCCTCATATCAACATGACTTATTGATTACTGGGGACTGACGTTTACCACCCCTAGACTGGATATGCGACATATTAGACGAAAAGACCGGACAGAACGGTAGTGTTACTGATTGGATTCACAAGAGTGTGAGCAGGCTTGCCTGTTGATCTTCTGATCACTCAATACCCGGGTGGCTGTGACGTTTAGCTGACTCCTTGCATCTTGTGGGTAGTTGATATGATCATCACCTATTGCCGGCGTATTGACGATTCTTTAGAGTCTTACACAGAGGTTTCCTGGCTCAGGCAAAATGGTGTAGGAGCACATATGTGATATGTGCGGGACAAAGAATAATACGTGTATATGATACAGTATTCGATTCTCGCGATATGTGATATCGGCCGGGTATATGTGAAATAGCCGGGATATCAGATCAAGTGTTGATTCGATAAAATGTTACATATTATATTATTCAGTTATCTGTAAAATAGCCGGATTATTAAATCAAGTGTTGATTTAATAATTTAATGTATAGTTATATATGTGATATATTATATTACATTAAATAATATAAGCTCACTTAAATGATTCTTTTTTTCTCACTTGATGATACATTGATATATGTGTGATATATATTAATTGTATTATTTTCTTTTGTTACAAAATATTGTATATGTGATATGTGATATTGTAACATGTTAGGTTATGAATGCAACTAGGGTTTAGGAGATCAAACCATGCTAGGGTTAAGATTAGTGTTAGATATTTATTTTATTAGTTAATTCTAAATTGAGGATTTTATGTTGACATATTTTCTTTTGTTGACTAAGTCCACTCTTTAGATTTTTATGAAGATATTTATCTACCTAACCTTTAACCCTAGCTCATGGTTAAGTCTCTACAAGTGTTAAGCATGTCATTCTTAACCCATGGTTGCATTTCTAATCTCAATAATAACAATTCATTTTTCATTCATCACAACTCTTCTTCTTCTTGCTCTCACAAAAGCTTTCTACCTTTTATCTTGGTGATGAATGATTAAGAGAAAAAGAAAACAAAAGAGAGCAAAATTCCTACTTCATCATCCTCATCTATTCTAGCCACTTAGATTAGGGTGATTGCTTCACTAATACCTCATTAGTGAAGTGATAGCTTGGCTTTGTATTTCCTCAAGGTAGATCGTCTTCGATTTCGAAGACTTCAAGCAAGATATATCATTCACCTCATGGAGCCTCTAGAGAGTCCGGGAACTTGATGATCGCAGTGAAGGGACCTCATCTCGCTGCTTATGAAGCGAAGAAATGGACTACAAAGGTTGTAATCCCTAACTCTTAGATGTTATGTTGTTAACATATAGTTTACGTTTGATTCTCTAGTTAAAGATCTTGTGTTAGGCTTATCTAGAATGGTAAAAATTTGAAAATGGCATGGATAATGCCTCCCGAAAATGACTTTGAAATTTCGTTAGAATGTTTTTCGTGTTAAATTAGAAATTGTGCGTGTTATTATATATGTGTACATAGGATTATTAGTTATTTTAGTCGGGTTTACCCTAATTGGAAAAAATTTCCTTTGTGGTGTACACATGCACACTTAGCCAATTTTGTGACCTAGGGTTAAAGTGTAACCATTTCTTTTGTTTCATGGTTGATAATTTATCCCCACCATTTTAATCAAAACAAAACCCTTTTTAAAATTCTTTTAGCAATAGAAAATGAGAGCATGGTGTTAGGTGAAAGAGGTTGACTTTTTGACCCCATTTCCTTCTCTTCTCTCTCTCTTCTCCTCACTTCAGAAATTCTGCAAATTCCAGCAGAAAACCCTAGCTTTCCTGCATCTTTTCCTCTCCTTTTCACTTCTCTTTGATCCCTACACAAAAACCCTACACAAATCAACACATTTTCATCACAAAACCATGGAAAAGTGAGCTTTTTGAGGTGTTTGGAGGCAAATATACACACTTGATGCTAGAGCTGGGATTTTTGGTGTTTCATAAGGTCTTTTGAAGGTATTAACTCATGTTAGCACTCCTTTTCCATAAACTTGTAGTATTCTTTAGCAAAAATCATGTTTTTATGTGCTTTTTAGTGATATTAAAGGATATTTGTGATGCATATGTTAAATTGGGATTTTTTTGGCTTGGTTAACTCTTTTAGGTGCTATTAGAGCTATTTAACCCAGGTTTATGTTTCAGTTTGCACAGAAATACCCGAAAGTGTCATTTTAGTGTAAAGGTGTGGTTTTTAACTAGAATTAGGGATCTGTTGGATCTGGTACTACCCGAGTTATTTCAGAATGAAATTGTAATTACTGTAGCACACACAGGGGGTATAGAGTGCACACATAAAACCTGGGAGCCCAATTCCCAAGATAGGCCGCCGGAATATTCATTCTGGCCGCAATTTGCGACCAGATGGGTGAGTTGGGGGTTGGGGTTTGGGCCACTGGAGTCTGCTGCTATGTGGAGTATTTTGGTATATATATTTTTATAATATCTGTGCTGTATCAAAATCTGGAGTTGAATACCCTATTTCCCGTATTTTTACATCTTTCTTGACACGCGTGATACGTGTGTGTGGATTTGGGGTTTCTGCGTATCGCGACGCGCCGGAGTGACATCCGGCGCGTAATCACATGTTTTAGCGTATCGCGCACACGCGCGCTTGGTTTGCGACACGGGTTTCTAGTTGACTTTAAATGTCGTGTTTGTATGATTTTGAGCTTATGTGTGATATATTATGAAATTCTAGGTTCGCAGGTGAGTGCGACGGACACCACGAAGAAAGGGAAACAAGTCGTCGGCTATACCTAGCGAGAGACTACGGTGAGTAGATTTAATATCTACGGGGATATCGCCCGCATGGCGTTATGCGTCAGGGCTGATAAGACATTATAGCGATATGTTTTGCATTCACCTACATGACTACTGTTTATTGCATACCACATTCCCTGCTATGCGTATATAAACTAGAATTGATAGAACACCGCACTATTACTAACGGTTCAAGTTGCATGAGCACCATTTATATGCTACACTCACACCGTTAGTGATTGCCATGACACTCACATTATAGGATTGCTATAAATCATATATCAGATTGTTTCCGCATTATTGATGTTTGCCATGATTTACCGTATATCAGCCGATTTTATATTCATACTTAGACACATCTACATCACATATTCATACATGTGCCGTGTATATATTGATATCCTCATACCTGCATAGATTTACTCATTGAGATATGTTGTTTCCATGTTATTTCTGGATTTGGGAACCGTGGATATTTCAAAAGAGAATAGGTAATTATTTAAAAACCTGGTTTCCCTTGATATGATATTTCAGTGCGTCCACCATGTGTTTTCTCGGAGCTAGAGCCCGATATATGAGAGAGAAAGGGTTGACCCGGACTGACGGATGCCCGATATATGAGAGAGAGGGGGCTGACCCGGACTGACGGATGCCCGATATATGAGAGAGAGAGGGCTGACCCGGACTGACGGATGCCCGATATATGAGAGAGAGAGGGGGCTGACCCGGACTGACGGATGCCCGATATAGGAAGATTTGCGTGTCGATGCTAGACACGAGTATTTATGATATTTGGGTGCCGATGTTGGGCACTCGTGAATCTCAGTGGTGTACATGATTTGAGGGCCGATGGGAGTGCCAGCGTCTGGGTTGTTGGGATTTGGGGTGCATTGATGGACACCGATTATATATTCCACGTAGATGTTATATTTCCCATGCTCAGCATTCATTATTGTATCTCATCCTGTAGTTATATTACCTGATAGAGCACTTGCATGATTATTGCACATACTGCTTATCACGCATTGATAACATCTGTTGGCATATGATAGAGTAGCGCAGTACGTGTATGCTCGCGATTACCTTTATATGTTATTTCTATTCACGAGTTGGCAACTCACCCTCGTTGTGCCACAGTATTTGCAGGTTGCCCCTCGGAGTAGTCGCGACAGGCTGCTTTCTTACATCTTCTGGCTACAGATACCACTACAGTTGGTGCGTGAGCTGTTTTGCTGTTAGGTGGGTTGTGGTATCTGGTTACTTTTGTTGTACACACTTTTGTATCTAGTATTCTCCATCTACCATATATGTACTTGACTTAGAGACAGTGTGAGGATGATGATGTATATTATTTGTATTCTGATGTCGAGCTCGTTGTGAGCAGACTTTACTTATGCAGTTGATTCTATCTGTGATGTTCCCACTTGTTACTCTTGATCTTCGCTACGGCGTTGTATATTGCCATCTTGGTGATTGTTTACTTAGATTTCTTAACATGTTGGTAAATGCTTCCATTTAAAACTTAAAACACTCTATACTTTTACTGGTTTGATTTCTATGTTTTCGGTTCACTTAGTCGCGTTACGCCTGTAGACGTTACGTGGTTAAGTGCCGGTCACGGGCCAAACTTTGGGTCGTGACAAAGTTGGTATCAGAGCGTAGGTTTTACCTTTCGGAGTATTCCTAGGATGACCCTGGTATGATGGAGTTGGTAGCTGAAGCAGAGCGGCGTAGCGTGCGTATGTTCCGCGGCATACTCACGAAACGGTACTCCACCAAGGCGACCTTAGGACTTGTTGATTTAAATTCCTTCTTGAGTACATACATTCTTGCGATTCGATTTCCGTATCCTTATCGAATCCTACTATCCCTTTCAGCCATTATGCCGCCAAAGACTACGAGGGCGTAGAGAGCGGCCGCGAGGGCCGAGATTCGAGTTGACTCGTCCGAGACGAGGACTGATCCGGGTTGTACACCGGTTATGCCCGAGCAGGCCATTCCTGCCATGACAGATCAGATTGCCATGTTAGGGGCTGGTGTGTAGGAGATGCGCCAGACGATGGGATCAAGTACGCAGGAGATGCGCCAGAAGATGGGATCTCTAGCTGAGACACTTCGAGCGCAGCGACCAGAGGTAGTTCCACCCGTTGCAAGACCGCGGTGGTACCCACAGTACAGGCAGTTGTACCTGTAGCTACAGAGGTTATCTCGGTATCGTTATCAGAGTTTATGAGGCTGAAGCCTCTGGTCTTCATAGGCAGCGATGCGGCCGAGGACCCACAGTCTTTCGTTGATAGGATGGCGCGGATATGTCGTTCGCTTAGATGCGCAGATGCGAGATGGGCTGAGTTCGCGAACTTTCGCCTGGAAGGTCTCGCGCAGAAATGGTGTGAATCAGTCGAGAAGGGTAGAGTAGCGGGTCTTCCTCCTATGACCTGGACAGAGTTCGTGGCGCTATTCTTTGCTCGCTTTCTTCCCCTGAGTGTCAGAGATGCTAGACCACGCAGGTTTGAGTCCTTACGTCAGACTCTGGAGATGTCAGTGGCAGAGTATGATGTCCTGTTCACCGAGATATCAGTGTATGCTCCATACCTAGTGGCTACTAAGGGGTTGCGAGTCAAGAGATTTGTCCGAGGCTTTCTTACACCACTGTTTCTAGCGATCAGCGCACATCATTACGAGACATATGCAGCAGCTGTAGACGCAGCCCTATTAGTCGAGGAGCGCCTTGCAGAGACTTCGGTAGTTCCAGAGCCGAAGAGAGTTCGTGCGGATACATCAGTGCAGAGACAGCCTTTTCGTCTCCGTGATAGACGTTTTGTAGGTAGCAGAGATTTAGGGCGAGGCCTGTTGTTCAGTTCCTATTCCCAGGAGGGTCAGCGGTCATCGTCGGGATGTTTTCGCTGCAGGGATTATTATCATCGTGTACGAGATTGTCCTGAGATACCCCGGAGGGAGGCAGCAGCACTGCACGTTACACTATCACCTTTACCACCCCAGACGGCATTGCCTATTGTACCTACTGTTACTCCGCGCCAGACTCATGCACAGAGAGGTCATGGTCGCGGAGGATTTGTTCATAGAGGACGGGGTGATCGAGGCAGAAGACAGCCAGCTGCCGGCAGGGGACAGTCAGTCGCAGGTGGAGGACAGGCGCGAGTTTTTGCTTTGACGCATCAGGACGCGGAGGCGTCCATTGCTGTGGTCTCAGATATCCTTCCAGTACGTTCGGTTGATGCACACGTGTTATTCGATCCCGGATCCACGCACTCGTACGTATCCACACACTTTGTGCCGAGTTTGGGTAGAGAGTTCGGTTTGCTTGATCAGCCGCTTGTTGTGACTACTCCTGTGGGAGAGTCGTTTGTCGCTAGTCACGTGTTCCGATCCTGTACCGTCCGTATTGGAGAGAGAGAGTTGCCAGTCGATTTGATCCTTCTTGAGATGTTGGAATTCGACGTTCTTTTGGGCATGGATTGGTTAGCCACGTGCTATGCTTCTGCTGACTGCCGCGAGAAGACTGTTAGATTTTGTTTTCCCGGCGAGTCGGTTTTTGTTGTGTTGGGGGACCGTGGTGCCACCCCTCATACTGGGATTTCTTCTTTTCGCGCGGACAGCTTTTGAGGAAGGGATGTCAGGGATTTCTCGCCTATGTTTGCGATACTAGAGATACAGAGGTTCCGATAGATCAGGATCCGGTTGTTAGCGAGTTCCCTGATGTGTTCCCTGACGAGCTTCCTGGGCTACCGCCCGAGCGTGATATTTCTTTCTGTATTGATTTGGTTCCTGGCACGGGGCCTATTTCTGTACCGCCTTATCGGATGGCCCCGGCGGAACTTAGAGAATTGAAGGGTCAGTTGCAAGATTTGCTGGATAAGGGACTTATTCGACCCAGTGTTTCTCCTTGGGGTTCTCCAGTCCTGTTTGTCAAGAAGAAGGACGGCAGTATGCATTTGTGTATCGACTACCGCCAGCTGAACAGGGTGACAGTGCGGAACAGGATCCTTTGCCACGCATCGACGATTTGTTCGACCAGCTTCATGGGGCAGGATACTTTTCGAGGATCGATTTGCGATCAGGCTACCATCAGCTGCGGGTTCGACAGGAGGACATTCCTAGGACAGCTTTCCGCACGCGCTACGGCCATTATGAGTTTTTGGTGATGTCGTTCGGACTCACCAACGCGCTAACAGCATTCATAGACTTGATGAACCGTATTTTCTGGCCGTATCATGATCTGTTCATCATAGTATTCATTGACGATATCTTGGTGTAGTCTTGGAGTAGAGAGGAGCACGAGCAGCACCTGCGGATTACACAGCAGACCTTGAGTGACATCAGCTTTTCGCAAAATTCTCCAAGTGTGCTTTCTGGCTAGACAGCGTAGATTTCTTGGGGCACTTGATTACACGAGATGGTATATGTGTAGACCCGAGGAAGATTGAAGCCGTTCGGAGTTGGCCCAGACCCACGTCAGTTACTGAGGTTCGCAGCTTTCTAGGGCTGGCCGGCTACTATAGGTGATTCGTGTAGGGTTCCTTGGCACTCTTGTGAAGGTTCATAAGGCATCAAACATGCCCGGATAAAATTTTAGACGTGCCGAACAACCCAAAGCCGGGATCTTTGCTAGATTATTAGAGTTTAGCATGCAAGATAATATCTTTTTATCTAAGTGTGAGGGATTACAACCTTTGTAGTCCGCTCCTTCGCTACACAAGCTCCGAGTAGAAGTCCTTTCGCCGCGATCCTAGATCTCCCAGACTCAAGAGAGGGTCCACGACTCGAATGATCCATGCTAGCTTGAAGTGTTCCGAATCTCCGATGATCTACGTCGAAGTTGCAATAACTCAAGCTTTCTCACTCTAAAGAGATGAACACCCTAATCTCATGAGCTAGATGAGATGAGGATGAGGGAGTAGTATTTATGCTTTCTTTTAATTCACTTTCTCACTATTCATCATCACAAATGGAATGTCTAGTGAGCTCAAAATCAAGAGAGAAGAAGATGATAATGAAAAGATAATGGTCATTCCTGTTGTGATGAATAGAAAAGAAATCTATATGATTGATATATCAACCATGGTCAAGGATGATAGGCTAAGAGTTTGTAGAGAATAAACTAGAGTTAGGGTTTGGTTAGGTTAGAAATGAGTCATGGAAAAATATCAACCATAATATCTTAACCAAGACAAAAAGGAGAAGCTTCTAGAATGTGCAAGAAGAAGCTAACCCTAATCAAACCCTAATCCCATTTAATCATCCTTAAACATGTTTAATAATAAATCATATCATGTCACAACAATATATATCACATATATATTATATATTTGCAACAAAAGAAAATATTACACTTAACATATATCGCATATATATCAATGTATCATCTAGTGAGAAAATGAAATAATAAAGCGAGCCAATATTAGATAATTTAATACAATATATCATATATATTATTATACATTAAATCATCGAATCAACTCTTGATCCGACAATCCGGCTATATCGAATATAACCGACTAATATATCATGTACCGATTCATCGAATCAACACTTGATCCGATGTCCCGGTTCATATCTAAATATCGCGAGAATATAATACTGTATCTCATATCGCATTATTCTCGGTCCTGCACATATCACATATGTGCCTCTACTCCGTTTGGCCTGATCCAAGAAACCTCTGTGTAGGACTCTAAAGAATCGTCAATACGCCGGTAGCAGGTGATGATCATATCAAACACCCACAAACTGCAAGCGGTCAGCTAAACGTAACAGCCACCCAGGTATTGAGCGATCAGAAGATCAACAAGCTAGCATGTGCGTTCTCCTGTGAATCCAATCAGTAACACTCCCGTACAGTCCGGTCTGTTCGTCTGATATGTCGCATATCAAGTCTAGGGGTGGTAAACGTCAGACCCCAGTAACCGATAAGTCGTGTCGATGTGTGGCTCATAACGGGTCGAGAAACTACTAGTAACACTTACCAGTAAATCTCTATATCAGCCCTGGCCAGGGACTTCCAGATATAGCCAATCGAACACAGTACAACATCAACTCCCTATACCGGGAGAGACGAATCCCCTCCTATCGCTCATTTCCTCCATGTGATTCGGGACTGTACCTAAAAGCCACTGTTTTGCACGCCCTGTTGGACGTAGTAAGGTTGAAATCAAAGTACAGTGGGAATCACACAAGTGACTATGACGATCTCGGGTCTACAGACTACCCTGTACCAGTGTCACCGGAGAACTGCCATCTGACGTGTGGTATATCACCATCTGGGAGTTCTCGGCGAGTCCGTCCAGTGTACCCAGTCTCCACTGAGCACCCGTACACCATCTCTGATGTCAAACACCGATGGATATGGGATCATCCATCGCCCATCATATGGGTCAAGATGCATATACGCTAGTCTACTCTGGTGTATCGATGCCCTGTCTCGATATACCCTCGACTAGGAACAGTTATAGGATGTACCCATCGACTACCGTGGCCCCACTAGTATGATCTCATCATAGTCCCAGTAGTCGAGTACAGATCCTAAGGGCTTTATCAACATGTGAGAGAAAAACAGTAAACCAATACATGTCAACATGTTAAGATAAAGTGAAACCAAATAGCATACTATCATGACGAGCAAGAAAGTCCACTCTGTATATATCTAAGCATCCATCATAATATACATCATATGTACAACAATGGCCTCTAGGGCAAATACATAACTAACAATCACCCACTTGCACTAAGGCCAGCTGCTGTAGTATCTAATACCTAGCATCCCGATTAATCTCTCAAACTGTATCTGGGGAATAGCCTTCGTGAGTAGATCCGCAGTGTTGTCCTTCGTATCTACTCTCCTGACCTCGATCTCCCGGCGATCAACTATCTCCCTGATCAGGTGATACCGCCTCAGAATATGTCTGGACTTCTGATGGGATCTGGGTTCCTTGGCCAAAGCCACAGCTCCATTGTTATCGCAATACAGAGGTATTGGATGCTCAATGGATGGAACCACACCAAGTTCATTAATGAACTTCTTCATCCTGACAGCCTCTTTGGCAGCATCGTTGGCAGCGATGTATTCAGCCTCCATCGTCGAGTCTGCAACGGATCCTATTTGGAACTCTTCCAACATACCGCCTCTCCATTGAGGGTAAAGACAAAACCCGAATGCGACTTAGAGTCCTCCTTATCACTTTGGAAGCTGGAATCGGTAAAGGACTCCATCCGGAGTTCTCCGTTACCATATACTAAGAACATGTCTCTAGTCCTTCGCAAGTACTTGAGAATGTTCTTCACAGCTGTCCAGTGACTCTCTCCAGGATCTGCTTGATACCGACTCACTACACTTAGTGGGTATGCTACATCGGGTCTGGTACATAGCATTGCATACATGATAGAGCCTACTGCCGAAGCATAGGGTTTCCCTTGCATGCGAGCTCTCTCCAAATCAGTCTTGGGAGACATCTCTTTGGAGAGAGTGAGTCCAGAGATCGTGGGTTGGTTCCCACGCTTGGATTCTTCCATACTAAACCTCTTTAGTATGGTGTCAATATACCTGGATTGGGACAATCCCAGTATCCGTTTAGATCTATCTCTATAGATCATGATTCCCAATATGCAGGAGGCATCACCAAGATCTTTCATTGAGAATCTCTGTGATAAGAAGAGCTTGACTGATTGCAGCATAGGAATATCATTTCCTATCAAGAGTATGTCATCCACGTACAATACGAGGAAGACAACCTTATCCTCTGCTACCTTGTTATAGATACAAGGTTCATCTATATTTTTGATGAAGTCAAACTCTTTGACTACAACATCAAAACAGATGTTCCAACTCCGCGATGCTTGCTTTAACCCATAAATGGATTTAAGCAGCTTGCACACCATTCCGCTGCTCCCACTATCTACGAAGCTCTCTGGCTGAGTCATATACACGCTCTCTTCTAAATCACCGTTTAGAAAGGCGGTCTTAACATCCATTTGCCAGATTTCGTAGTCATGGTATGCAACAATGGCAAGTAAGATCCGGATGGACTTAAGCATAGACACTGGAGAAAAGGTTTCGTCATAATCCACACCTGGCCGTTGACGAAAACCCTTTGCTACAAGTCTAGCTTTGAAAGTCTCAACTTTTCCATCTACACCAAATTTATTTTTAAAAATCCACTTGCTCCCAATGGGTTTTACCCCTTCAGGAGCATTTTCCAAAATCCATACTTTATTGGTGTACATGGATTCCATCTCAGATCGCATTGCATCCAGCCATTTCACAGAGTCACCACTCGTGATGGCCTGCTCGAAACTAGTCCGGTCATCATCTTCCATGATGCAATACTCGCTTCCACCATCAATGAGAAAACCGTAGTATCTCTCAGGCGGATGAGAAACCCTGCTAGATCGGCGGAGAGGCTGGGGTTCATCGGGTACTACTAAATCCTCTAGTTCCACTAAATCTTCAGTTGTAGTTTATGTTGCTGGAACCTCTTCCAGCTCTACCTCATCGCCACTAATTTCTTTTGTAAGAAATTCCTTTTCTAAAAAGGTGGCATGTTGAGCAACAAACACCTTTTGTTGCTCACTGTGGTAGAATAGATATCCATACAAATTGCTTGGATATCCTACAAACTTACAAAGAACTGATCGTGCCTCGAGTTTGTCCGGATTTTGCTTTTTAACATAAGCCGGACAACCCCATATCTTAACTCTTTTAAGAGATGGTCTCTTTCCATTCCATATCTCATATGGAGTGGTAGGCACAGATTTAGTTGGAACTCTATTCAATAGGTATATGGCTGTCTCCAGCGCATACCCCCAGAAGGAAATAGATAACTCAGCTGTACTCATCATAGAGCGCACCATATCTAATAGGGCGCGATTCCTCCGCTCCGATACACCGTTGTGCTGTGGTGTATAAGGAGGAGTAAGCTGAGAGAGAATCCCATTCTCTTTTAGATAATCTAGGAACTCATTGCTTAAGTATTCACCTCCTCGATCAGATCGAAGAATCTTAATACTTTTGCCCGTTTGATTCTCTACTTCGTGCTTATATTCTCTGAATTTCTCAAAAGCTTCAGACTTGTATTTCATCAGGAACACAGATCCGAATCTTGAGAGATCGTCAGTGAATGTAATGAAGTAGGAAGAACCGTTCCTGGCATGCGTAGACATAGGACCGCATACATCACTATGTACCAGTCCTAAGAGTTCGGTAACTCTTTCTCCGTGTGCACTAAACGGAGCTTTGGTCATTTTTCCTTTGAGACATGAATGGCAAGTATCATAAGATGATAATTCGAACGGATTCAAATAACCATCCTTATGTAACTTAGCCAGTCGTGTCGCATTGATATGACCAAGTCTACAATGCCACAAGAAGGATTCGTTCATTTCTGAACTTTTCCTCTTGTGTGTGTTTTGTATATTGAGGACTGTATTCTGATTTAGAATGAATATGCCATTATGTAACGAGCCTGATGCAATCAACTTTTGATCTAGGAATATGTTCATAACATTATCCTTTACTACAAAATTATATCCTTCTTTACTTAATAAAGAAACTGATATAATGTTGCACATCATGTTCGGTATATAATAGCACTCATTTAGAATCAGTGTATTACGACTTGGCAATACAAGTTGATATTCGCCAACTGCTTTGGCTGCAAAACTTGCACCGTTCCCTACTTGAACGGAATGATCACCTTTTCCCAGTTCCCTACCTTTACGTAGCCCATGTAACAATTTACATATGTGGGATCCTGATCCGGTATCTAATACCCAGGACGTAGGATGAACTGAAAAACAGTTCTCAATAACTAACACACTTGAAGAAGATGCATCAACATGCATGTTCTTTTGGGCGGCTTGAGAATCTAGATATTCTTCTATTCCCTGTTCAGTCTTATAACACTTATAAGAAAGAACGGGTCCAACATTCCCCTGCTCAGTATAATAAGCGGGTTCAGTCAATACATCCATATTATAATCTTGATTATGGCCTGACATGGTCGCTACCTGGAGCGAGAGAGAAGAAAACACTTTAGCGTATGCTCTTGCAAGATTAGATTGGTAATTATCTTATCTAATCAGGATGTCTCCCACTTTTTTTTATCAAATCTACCTGCAAACCCTAAAAGGTAAGATTAGCCGGGATTAATTACACCCTACAATTTCGTCAATCTTTCAGCCAGATCAGTGTCGGTACTTTGAGGGAGGTTCCCCGTGCTTTCGCACGGACCTAATTAAAGGAAACCTCATTTTCCCAGAGGCATAACCCCGTTAACACTTTTCTAGACACCTACTTGATCGACTAATTGTCCTGTGTAAAACTCTCCCAGGAGTAACTCTTACTCGCAGTGGGTATCGGGATCCAACTATCTCATAGGAGGTATGCAATCTCATTGCAAATTTCAACACTTAAAATTCCCGATAATGCTTTTACCCCTAGCAACTTATGACCTTGGCTAAGGTCAACAAATCATAAGCGCCAGTCAAGTTCAACCTGTCATTTCCTGATTGAATTAAACCCACCCGTACGACCCTTGGCTAAGGTCAACAAAGTCGCACGACTACCCTAACTCAATCACATCTCATGTTTTAGCAGATAAATACTAATTAGCTACCGTACACCACGCCTTGGCTAAGGTCAACAAACCCAGCACGAATACTAACTAGTCTCTATCTGAAATGACGGAGGGCTACGCAGGTTTTTCAGAAAACCCTGAGCGTAATGAACTTGATATCGTCGTAGAATCAAGTGTTTTTGAAAAGGAGTGTTTTTTAGGCTTTTCCTAGTTTCGCTAAAGGGGTCACTCCCGGTGAAGGGATCGTCGGCCCTTTCCTCATCGAATAAGGTGCAGGATATATCATATATACTGCTGTGCAAAGTAAAACACTAAAAGCATTCAAAAGACAAACCGCGTTTTGTAGCCTCTGCCAGTTTCTCTAAAGAGGTCACTCCCAGTGAAGGTATCTCGGCTCTTTCCCCATCGAATAAGGTGCAGGATATATCATATATATCACTGTGCAAAGCAAAACTGTAGCTACCCTTTTTATAAAGTTTTGATTCTACAACATCTTTAGGTTTCTTTTCTTTTTATTAATCTCATTAATCAAATCCCATTAGCTTATGCTTCCTAAGCATCACAGATAAATATGACATACACTTATGCCATCCACATTCGCCTCGATGTCCCCTCGTGCACCGTTAGGTTAGGTAACTAATGACAGAGCAGGGCAGGGCTAGTGCGGGTGTAAAACATAAGTAACATATATATAATATATAATATATACTATATACTGTATCCATCACAACATATCAAATGATCACATCACAGATATCGCAGCAGAAACATAGATATAATGTGGGATATACTAGGACGTCCGTATTTAGTACATAGCCAATAATAGAAAATACGGATTCCACAGTCGCGATGAATAGCCAAGCCCACACCCTGGACCCCTACAAGAGCGGCAAGTGACCCTACCAATTCTGGAGTTTAGAAGACCCGGTCTCGACTCCTCGAGATGGCCTCCCACTGAACCCCAGAACCCGGTCACCTGTGCTCCCCTCCTTGGGTCCATCCTAATGCGGAAAAGTACATAATATACAACACTGGTGGCATCAACCTTAACCCGGAAGTGCCCCAAATAAAAGAATATTACATTACATTTGAATTTACATGAATGAAAATATAAAACTCTCATCTCACATAAAACCCCCAGCTATTCAATCGTGACAATCCTGCACATCATATCTCAGCAACATATAATATGACATATCATCAACGTAAGTAAGTATGCATACACCGATCGTCGCCGATGTATAGCAACAAAGACCGGCAATACAACTACATACTACACTTACGGTCACAGAAAGGAAAGTGTAAAACTACAATATTTGGAATCCACAATCACTTTAGACATCGTAAATCCGAAATATCACATACTTCGCATTTCATGCCTAACTCTATCAATTCCACATATTGTATCACATTCCAGATAAATAGATAGTATTAAACATTTCGAACAGATAATCAAACACCCAAAATTTCCCAAAGTTCTCAACACTTGAGCGGAGTTCAAATAATCCCAGAATATGTCATAGTACCAGTGATCCAGCCGTAGAAGGGTCAAGCCAACGACTCACATGTGGCACGCTGTACTGCCCCAAACCCGAAAGTTCAAAAGGCAGTTCAAGACGGTCACATAATCGAGTTAAGGTTTGTTGTCTTCTAGAGGGTCCACCGCTTAACTTGTACAATTTTTCCGAAAGATTTAAACCCAATAAAAATTCAACACTTGAAAGTTTGACGTGCCGGGCAAAAGTGAGTTAATGATATCCGTTCAAATAGTTTAACAGTTTCTAAATATCCGGAAATAATAACGAATTTAAATTTTCCGATCGAATCTATGATTACAAAAGAAACCCCAGAATACTCAACACTTGAGTCAGAATAAAAATACCCATAAAATATATACCAGATAAATATGAATTACTGTGCAAAAATGAGGCCCTGATCTCTTTATGCTGCCGCCGTTCCGCGGCCCAAGTGAGGTACGGCCGCGGTTCCGCGGCGGTTTGTACGGATCAGTGGATTATTTTTTCACCGTATTTCTTATTTTTCCCTGCTGTATTTTTCAGGTATTTTTAATTCAGAAAAATCCCAGATTTTGAAAAATTTCCAGAGAGGAGGTTAAATTTGTCGGTTAGGGTTCGATCGGAGTTTTAACTTCGTAAACACGTCGCCTAATGCTCTAGCTAGGCTCTGATACCACTGTAGGGTTCCTAGGCACTCTTGTGAAGGTTCATAAGGCATCAAACATGCCCGGATAAAATTTTAGACGTGCCGAACAACCCAAAGCCGGGATCTTTGCTAGATTATTAGGGTTTAGCATGCAAGATAAAATCTTTTTATCTAAGTGTGAGGGATTACAACCTTTGTAGTCCGCTCCTTCGCTTCACAAGCTCCGAGTAGAAGTCCCTTCACCGCGATCCTAGATCTCCCGAACTCAAGAGAGGGTCCACGACTCGAACGATCCATGCTAGCTTGAAGTGTTCCGAATCTCCGATGATCTACGTCGAAGTTGCAATAACTCAAGCTTTCTCACTCTAAAGAGATGAACACCCTGATCACATGGGCTAGATGAGATGAGGATGAGGGAGTAGTATTTATGCTTTCTTTTAATTCACTTTCTCACTATTCATCATAACAAATGGAATGTCTCATGAGCTCAAAATCAAGAGAGAAGAAGATGATAATGAAAAGATAATGATCATTCCTTTTGTGATGAATAGAAAAGAAATCTATATGATTGATATATCAACCATGGCCAAGGATGATAGGCTAAGAGTTTGTAGAGAATAAACTAGAGTTAGGGTTTGGTTAGGTTAGATATGAGTCATGGAAAAATATCAACCATAATATCTTAACCAAGACAAAAAGGAAAAGCTTCTAGAATGTGCAAGTAGAAGCTAACCCTAATGAAACCCTAATCCCATTTAATCATCCTTAAACATGTTTAATAATAAATCATATCATGTCACAATAATATATATCACATATATATTATATATTTGCAACAAAAGAAAATAATACACTTAAAATATATCGCATATATATCAATGTATCATCTAGTGAGAAAATGAAAAAATTAAGCGAGCCAATATTAGATAATGTGATACAATATATCATATATATTATTATACATTAAATCATCGAATCAACTCTTGATCCGACAATCCGTCTATATCGAATATAACCGACTAATATATCATGTACCGATTCATCGAATCAACACATGATCCGATGTCCCGGTTCATATCTAAATATCGCGAGAATATAATACGGTATCTCATATCGCATTATTCTCGGTCCTGCACATATAACATATGTGCCTCTACTCCGTTTCGCCTGAGCCAAGAAACCTCTGTATTGGACTCTAAAGAATCGTCAATACGCCGGTAGCAGGTGATGATCATATCAAACACCAACAAACTGCAAGCGGTCAGCTAAACGTAACAGCCACCTAGGTATTGAGCGATCAGAAGATCAACAAGCTAGCCTGTGCGTTCTCCTGTGAATCCAATCAGTAACACTCCCGTACAGTCCGGTCTGTTCGTCTGATATGTCGCATATCAAGTCTAGGGGTGGTAAACGTCAGACCCCAGTAACCGATAAGTCGTGTCGATGTGTGGCTCATAACGGGTCGAGAAACTACTAGTAACACTTACCAGTAAATCTCTATATCAGCCCTGGCCAGGGACTTCCAGTTATAGCCAATCGAACACAGCACAACATCAACTCCCTATACCGGGAGAGACGAATCCCCTCCTATCGCTCATTGCCTCCATGTGATTCGGGACTGTACCCAAAAGCCACCGTTTTGCATGCCCTATTGGACGTAGTAAGGTGGAAATCAAAGCACAGTGGGAATCACACAAGACACTATGACGATCTCGGGTCTACAGACTACCCTGTACCAGTGTCACCGGAGAACAGCCATCTGACGTGTGGTATATCACCATCTGGGAGTTCTCGGCGAGTCCGTCCAGTGTACCCAGTCTCCACTGAGCACCCGTACACCATCTCTGATGTCAAACACCGATGGATATGAGATCATCCATCGCCCATCATATGGGTCAAGATGCATATACGCTAGTCTACTCTGGTGTATCGATGCCCTGTCTCGATATACCCTCGACTAGGAACAGTTATAGGATGTACCCATCGACTACCGTGGCCCCACTAGTATGATCTTATCATAGTCCCAGTAGTCGAGTATAGATCCTAAGGGCTTTATCAACATGTGAGAGAAAGACAGTAAACCAATACATGTCAACATGTTAAGATAAAGTGAAACCAAATAGCATACTATCATGATGAGCAAGAAAGTCCTCTCTGTATATAACTAAGCATCCATCATAATATATATCATATGTACAACAATGGCCTCTAGGGCATATACATAACTAACAATTCGTGCAGGACTTCTCCCGCAATGCTATACCTTTGACCGGGTTGACCCGGAAGGGAGTTCGTTTCGATTGGACGGAGGAGTGTGAGCACAGTTTCCAGCAGCTACGGGATCTACTGACTACGACACTAGTGTTATCATTGCCTTCAGGATCAGGCGGATTTGTGGTCTATTGTGATGCTTCACGAGTGGGGCTAGGGTGCGTATTGATGCAGCATGACAGGGTGATCGCATATGCTTCGCAGCAATTAAATAAACTTGAACAGAACTACCCCACTCACGATTTGGTGATGGCCGCAGTGGTCTTTGCACTGAAGATCTGGCGACATTACCTATACGGCGAGTCGTGCCAAATATTCACTGATCACAAGAGCTTAAAGTATATATTTCAGCAGCGAGACCTAAACCTTAGACAGCGCCGATGGATGGAGTTAGTGAACGACTACGATTGCGAGATCTTGTACCACCCGGGTATGGCTAATGTAGTGGCGGATGCTTTGAGAAGGAGGCCCGGGGGTAGTCTATCTTGTTTGAGCGCAGTAAAGAGGCAGTCGTCGGCAGATTGGCAGATTTTATGCGACAGCCGGGTACAGTTCGAGTTTACGCCGATCGGAGGACAGATTGCGCATGTTCGTGCACGCCCACAGTTTTTTGACCGTATACATGAGGCACAGCACAGTGATGACCGATTTTCAGAGATCATGGCACAGATGGGACAGGGCAGATTTTCTGAGTTTGTGATCGATGATCAGGGGAAACTGCGATTCGGGACCAGACTGTGCGTACCAGATGCTGAGAGATTGCGGCGCGAAATTCTTGAGGAGACACATCGATCGGTATACAGTGTTCATCCCGGTTCCACCAAGATGTACCATGCCATGAGAGGTGTTTACTGGTGGGGCGGAATGAAGAGAGACTTCACAGATTTTGTGTCGAGATGCCTGACTTGTCAGCAAGTCAAGGCTGAGCACCAGAGGCCCGCGGGAGAGCTACAGCTGTTACCCATTCCGGAGTGGAAATGTGAGCAGATTTCTATGGACTTCATTGTGGGTCTGCCCAGGACTAGTCGAGGGTATGACTCCATCTGGGTGATCGTTGATCGTTTGACGAGAGCGGCTCACTTCCTACCGGTGAAGAGGACATTCGGATTTGCTCAGTATGGCCAGATTTACATCGACGAGATTGTACGACTGCACGGAGTTCCGACATGTATCGTGTCCGACAGAGGCACCCAGTTTACCAGCCGGCTATGGCAGAGACTTCAGGAGGCTTTGGGCACTCGCTTGAGTTTCAGCACAGCTTTTCATCCGCAGACCGACGGATAGTCAGAGCGGACTATTCAGACTCTCGAGGACATGCTCAGAGCGTGCGTCTTAGACTTTGGAGGTAGCTGGGATCATCATTTACCCTTAGTGGAGTTCTCCTACAACAACAGCTACCAGGAGACCATTCAGATGGGACCGTTTGAGGCTCTTTATGGGAGGAGATGCAGATCGCCCACCTGTTGGACAGAGCTCAGTGAGAGCAGTATCTTAGGGCCACAGATTGTGGAGGAGACGACCGCGAAGATCCAGTTGATTCGAGACAGGATGAGAGCAGCCCAGAGTAGGTAGAGATCTTATGCGGACCGTCGTCGGCGCAGACTTGAGTTTTCGGTTGGTGATCATGTTTTTTTAAGGGTCTCCCCAATGAAGGGTGTAATGAGATATGGGAAGAAGGTGAAGCTTAGTCCCAGATATGTGGGCCCCTTCGAGATCCTCAAGCGTGTTGGTGCAGTTGCGTATCGGTTAGCCCTTCCGCCCAGTTTTCCAGACCTGCACCCTGTATTTCACATTTCGATGCTCCGCAGATATCTTCATGATCCTTCGCATGCGATTCAGCACCCGACGATCCAGCTTGAGCGCGACCTTTCCTATGTAGAGCAACCGGTGATGATCTTGGATCGACAAGTGAAGAAATTATGGTCGAAAGTGTAACACCTGAGTTTAGGGTTAGTAGTAATTAAGTGTTAATGTGGGGGTTTTGGTAAAAATTTTAACAAAACGGGGTTCTAATAATTTAGCTGGGTTTATGGTTATTTTTGTGGAATTTTATCTCGACCACACACACTTGTGCACGTTAAATGGATTAAGATTAGGGTTTGCCATATATTTGAGCTTGTGGGTTAGCCATGTTTAAATTAACCATGGTGGGTTAGGTCCTTGGTTAAGTTAATTGGGTTGTTTAGAGCTTATTAGTTTAAAATGGTGGATGGTTGGCTTTGACCATAGGTAATTAGTGAGTTTAAGGTTGACTTAGGGAGAGAGTGAGGGATGTGATGTGTCATGATGGCTTTTGGTTGGGAAAGTGTAAGTCCACGTTGCCCACCCTGGTGCTTGCGGGGAGGCGGAAAACGGAATAAAAATCGGATTTTTATGAGCTTAGGCAACATGGACTATAGCTTGAAGGATCTTTGCTAAACAAAAACTTGGTAAAGCTAACTAGAAAATAGCTAAGTGCTAGAAAGGTTATACCTTGGGCTTTAAGTCCTTCTCTCCTTGCTCCTTGGAGTGGTGGAAGGAGGTCACCTTGGTCGTCTTCTCACGTCGAAGAAAGATCCACCCGAAAGCCTCTACCTTTGGCTTCAACTCCAAGCTAGAAGTAACTAGAGTGCAAGAAGTGCTAGTCCTTGAACCCTAGATGAGAGTAAAGATTATCTAGAAAGGGTTTTTCTCAAGCTCAAGTGTTTCTCAACACATGAGAGAGGAGAGCTTGAGGGAGAGGAAGAACAAGAGAGAGAAAGTATATGATAGAATGAGAATAATGTGAACCATTCTCACTAATATGTGTGAATTATTGTAATTAGAAAATTAGCTAGATAATTGTCATGGTTAATCACGACATGACCATTATCATTTCAATTTGCAAGGATCAAAAAGCATCTTCCAAAAGAAATGATGATGGTCAAAGTGTCAACCATAGTCAACAAGTCAAAGAGGTCAAATGGTCAACAACCATAACCATGCACAATTATAAAACTAATATCAATTAACAATAATACACACATAAGCATTAGGGTTAATAAAATGACAATAGTCATTAACCCTAATCAAAGTCCTCTCCCTCTGTCTCAAGCAACTGTGCATACGCACCCGTATTCGTGATCCGAGGAACATGAACACAATGAGAAAAACCAATCCCAAATCATATACTAGGATCCGGCTTAAACCAAAGCCCGCTAGTATAAACTGTCCAGATAGAAAACGTGCACAAGTGCGCGGATGTGAACGAACCCTGTCGCAAAACCATGCGACCTCTACTCATTTTGCCTAAAGGCGAATAGCTCTCTGTGTGGGACTCTAAAGACTCGACACAACGCTGGCAGTGGGCTTAACCACAGACCGCAAGCGGCACTAGCTGTACGTAACGGTCCCCAGGTAGACATCGATAAGAAGACTGACGAGGTGAACCCTATCTGAACTCCTACTGAGCCTGTATGTGACAATCTCCGTACAGTCCGGTCTGTTCGTCTGATACATCGCATGGCGGGCCTAGGGGGCGGTGAACGTCAGTCCCCTAATAGCGGTACAAGTCGTGTCGGAGTGTAGCCCAGAACACCCTGAGATAACACTAGAAACCTACCATTATATCTCGCTTGCCCTGGCCAGGGACTACTCGTGTAATGGCTCTCCAGGACACAGCGCGATGTCAACCCCCAATACCGGGAGAGACGAATCCTGTCTAACCGTCACTGCCTCCAAGTGCTTCGGGACTGCACCCAAAAACTACCTGTTTGCACGACTCCTTTGAGCCGTGGTAGGGTAGTAATCAAAGTACAGTGGGAACACACTCGAGGCGAAGTGACAGTGTCAAGTCAGCGGACTAAGCTGTACTCATGTCACCTGGGAACTGATAACTGACGATAGGTATAATACCAACCAACAGTTCCCGACGAGTCCTGTCTAGTGTACTCATAACCTAACGAGCACCCGCATACTATCTCAAGTACGACGTACTAACGGCTGTGGGACAGACCGTATCCCACACTGGGATGAGAAGCGCATACGCTAGTCTACTCTGGAGTATCGATGCCCTGTCTCGATAGTCCAACGACTAGGGACCTGTATAAGGATGTGCTTATAGATCACCCAGCTCCCACGAGTGTGAGCGCCATCACAACGCTGGTAATCAAGCAAAGATCCTAAGGGCTCTACTAATATGTATATCAGCTATATGCTAAAAGAAACACATGCACATATTAAAGCAGAGACAAACCAAGTAGCATACTACCATTTCAGGCAAGATTGTATATACAACTATGAATATCCCAAGCTTCCATTAAGTAATATACAAACTAGTATGATACAGTAATGGCCTCTAGGGCATATACACTAACAATCTCCCACTTGCACTAAGGCCATGTACTGGCGTATCGAAGACCTATCATCTCGATCGGCCGCTCGAACTGAGTCTGGGGCAAGGCCTTGGTGAATGGATCTGCTGTGTTATCTTCTGAAGCAACTCTCCGTACCTCGATCTCTTAGCGATCCACGATCTCCCTGATCAGGTGATACCGCCTTAAGATGTGTCTGGATTTCTGATGGGACCTGGGTTCCTTCGCTAAAGATATAGCCCCGTTGTTGTCGCAATACAGAGGTATTGGGTCAACAATGAACGGAACCACCTGAAGTTCTTTCAAGAACTTCCTCATCCAGACAGCTTCTTTTGCGGCATCAGATGCAGCGATGTATTCCGCTTCCATAGTCGAGTCCGCAACGGTTTCCTGTTTGGGACTCTTCCAACACACCGCCCCTCCATTGAGGGTGAAGACAAAACCCGACATGGACTTGGAATCATCCTTGTCACTCTGGAAGCTGAAGTCAGCAAAGGCCTCAATCTGCAGGTCTTTTTCGCCATACACCAAGAACATCTTCTTAGTCCTTCTCAGGTACTTGAGAATGTTCTTTACTGCTATCCAATGTTTCTCCCCAGGGTTTGACTGATACTTGCTTACCATACTCAGTGCATAAGCCACATCCGGTCTGGTACACAACATCGCATACATTATAGAGCCTACCGCAGAAGCGTAGGGTATAATAGACATGCGATCCCTCTCTAAATCAGTCTTGGGAGACATCTCTTTGGAGAGGGTGATCCCGTGACAAGCCGGCAGATTACCGCGCTTGGAATCTTCCATAATGAATCTCTTCAGTATGGTGTCGATGTACCTGGACTGCGAAAGTCCTAATATCCTCTTGGATCTGTCACGGTAGATCCGGATACCCAGAATGTATGAGGCATCACCCAGGTCTTTCATGGAGAACCTGTGTGACAAGAACCCCTTGACAGATTGTAGCATAGGAATGTCATTTCCTATTAAGAGAATGTCATCTACGTATAAAACGAGGAATACTACAGTTCTCGCTACAAATCTACAATAGATGCATGGTTCATCTGGATTTTTGAGCAACTTGCACACCTTTCCGCTGCTCCCACTCTGAATGAAACCCTCTGGCTAATCCATATAGACACACTCCTCTAAATGTCCATTTAGAAAAGCTGTCTTTACGTCCATCTGCCAAATCTCATAATCGTAGAAGGCAGCAATGGCAAGAAGGATCCGAATGGATTTCATCATAGCTACTGGAGAAAAAGTTTCATCATAGTCCAAGCCAGGTCGCTGACGGAAACCCTTTGCAACCAGTCTAGCTTTATAGGTCTCAACCTGTCCATCTACACCAATCTTCCTTTTGAAGATCCACTTGCATCATACGGGTTTTACCCCATCTGGAGCAATGTCCAACGTCCATACTTTGTTGGTGTACATGGACTCCATCTCGGTCCGCATTGCATCCAGCCATTTTACCGAGTCGACGCTCTGAATGGCTTACTGGAAGCTAGTAGGCTCATCACAGTCTATGATGCAATCCTCTCTATCCCCATCAATGAGAAAACCGTAGTATCTCTCGGACGGTTGAGACTGCCTACTACTCCTGCGGAGTGGCATGGGAATGTCCTGATCTTTCGAACCCTCTGGTTCTACTAAGCTTTCAGTAATAGCTTGTGGTTCTGGAATTTCTTCCAGTTCTATTGCGCTCCCACTTATTTCTTTTTCTAAGAACTGATGTTCCAGAAAATG
Organism: Agapanthus africanus; assembly: GCA_030015575.1. Classification (NCBI taxonomy): domain Eukaryota; kingdom Viridiplantae; phylum Streptophyta; class Magnoliopsida; order Asparagales; family Amaryllidaceae; genus Agapanthus; species Agapanthus africanus. Next base: position 293,690,981 of record JASDDO010000016.1, read on the forward strand.
GGCATTACGAGAAACAAGGACTTTTTGTTCCTCTGCGTAATAGAAAAGATACCCCCTGGAGTTCTTTGGGTATCCCACAAACTTGCACAGTACTGAGCGTGCCTCAAGCTTGTCCGTATGCTGCTTTTTGACATAAGCTGGACATCCTCAAATCTTCAGGTATTGAAGATAGGGTTTCTTCCCACTCCATAACTCATATGGTAGGGTTTCTTCCCACTCCATAACTCATATGGTGTGGTAGGCACAGTCTTAGTGGGAACTCGGTTCAAAAGGTATGCAGCTGATTCTAGCGCATATCCCCAGAACGATCGCGGCAACTCAGCGTTACTCATCATAGACCGTACCATATGCAATAGGGTTCGGTTCCGTCTCTCCGATACACCGTTATGTTGCGGAGTGTATGGAGGAGTAAGCTGAGAGAGAATTCCATTCTCTTTTAAGTTACCTAGGAACTCGGCACTCAAGTATTCACCATCTCGATCAGATCTTAGTGTCTTGATACTTTTGCCTGTTTGTTTTTCTACTTCATTCTTATATTCCTGGAACTTATCAAAAGCTTCGGATTTATGCTTCATTAAGAAGACATGTCCGAACCTTGAGAAATCATCCGTAAAAGTAATGAAGTAAGAATAACCGCTTCGCGCATGTGTAGACATTGGACCGCACACGTCGCTGTGTACGAGTCCCAAGAGCTCGCTCGCTCTTACTCCGTGTCCAGTGAACGGAGTTTTTGTCATCTTTCCCTTGAGACAGGATTGACAAGTTGCATACGATTGATATTCGAACGAATCCAAATATCCTTCTGCATGTAACTTAGTCAACCTTCTCTCATTGATGTGACCCAGTCTACAATGCCATAAGAAAGTTTTATTGATTTCTGGAGACTTTCTTTTGTGTGTATTCTGGACATTGAAAATCTGTGGTTGGTTTAATACGTATATACCGTTGTTCAATGTACCTGACCCAATCAAAACTTGATTAAGGTGAATGTCCACTACATTACTTACAAATGCAAATTCATAACCTTCTTTAGATAATAAAGATACAGAAATGATATTACAGGTTGCATTTGGTACATAATAACAACTACGCAAAACCAAAAAAATGTCCATCCGACAATCCCAGGTGATAGTCCCCCACGGCCTCAGCATCCATGCTAGCACCGTTCGCAACTCTGAGGGTCATGTCACCTGCCTTCAAAACTCTACGCTTTCTCAACGCCTGTAAAGAATTACAGATATGAGATCCTGATCCGGTATCCAATACCCAGGAAGTAGAGTTTATTGATAGACAATTTTCAATAACATACACACCTGAAGCTGAAGCTGCAACTCGCTTCAAATCCTGTGTTCTGGCTTTCCAAGCCTTGCAATCCTGTTTCCAGTGACCACTTTTGTGACAATAGAAGCATTCTTCCTTCCCCACCAGCTTTCCCGCTATCTTTGTTGCTTTTCCTTTTCCCATCGTATCCACTTACTTACACCGCCTCTTGGTTTGGCGGGGGCTTTCTTCTTCATACCCTTGGCTTTCGCCCTGGATCTAGAAGAGGAAGATCCTCCTACAAACAAAGTGGATGTCTCCCTACCTTTCTGTAGGGTGCCCTCAGCACTCCTCAACATGTTCAGAAGTTCGGAAAGTTCAACCTCCTTTCCTTGCATGTTGAAGTTAAGAATAAACTGGGCGTAAGTGGAAGGAAGGGACTGGAGAATCAAATCAGTATAGAGTTCATTCTCTAACGTGGTCCCAAGGTCCGCGAGCTCTTCTATGTAACCAATCATCTTAAGCACGTGTTCCGCTACCGATGATCCGACGGCCAATCCTACCGAAAATAGCTTCTTCGACACTTCGTATCTTGCGATACGAGACTGCTCTCTATACAGTTCTTTTGTATGAAGAAATATGGACTCTAGGTCCATATTCTCGTGCCTCCTCTGATGTTCGTTGTCCATCTAGGCTAGTACGAGGCATTTGGCCTTCGCGCAATCTATCTCCTATGCCTTACGGATTTCCTTATCCGCGACGCTGGAGGTGGGACCTGGGACAGAGGGAGCTTTGGTGGTAAGGACATACCCCAACATGCCGTAAGTGATTGCCATCTTGACATTCCTGAGCCAATCTTTGTAGTTTGGCCCTGTCAATATGTTTTTATCTAGTAATAACTTAAGTCCGGTCATGTTGAATGGTCGCTGCAATTAGGAGAGAGAAAAGAAACACTTTAGCATGATGCTCTTGCAAGTTTAGAGTGGTTTTTAATTTGTCTAAACTGGATGGCTCCCACTGTCTCTCGAATCCCTTCTCAAACCGTAAAGAAAGGATTAGTCAGGATTACTCTCACCGTACAATACTTGCTTAATCGTTCAGCCAGGCCAGTGTCGGTACTTCGATTGAGGTTTTCCAACGCTTTCGTGAAGTTCCTTAATTAAGTAACCTCTTTTCCCTGTGGGCGTAACCCCGCTAACACCTTTCTAGACACCTACTAAGTTTATAGCATTGATCGTTAAGTGAGAGTTTTCCCGAGGAGTAGCATATACTCACAGTAGGATCGGGATCCAAATATCATCGTGTGATAAAACCGAAAGAATCCTACCATAATTATCACACTCCAAATGGTATGCAGCACTAGCAAGTTTCAGTACTTATGAAACTCCCGATGTGGATTTTTTTTTTGCCCCATGCTCTTATGACCTTGGCGTGAGGTCAAAATGTCATAAGTTACATGTCAAGTTCTTCCCATCATTATCCCGGTTAATTTGAACCCACCCGTACCTACCCTTGACGTAGGCCAAAATGGCAGTACGACTGTCTCAAACCAACGCATTCTATCTATGCAACAGATAAATATCCGGCAGCTACCAATCACTATGCCTTGGCGTGAGGTGAAAATACATAGCTTGAATACTACCGTATATTTAACTGAAATGATGGAGGGCTGCGGATGGTTTTGGCGAAACCGTGAACGTAGTGAACTTGATATAATCGATGGAACGAGATAGCTTTTAAAAGGAGTGGTTCAATCTCCGCGTTTAAAAGTTTAGTTTTGAAAAGAACCGAGTGGTTTTCAAAGTGTTCCAATCGACTTTTACTTGGTTTATTTTCTTGCATTAGTTCTTTTAATGCGTCCCATCATTTAATCCTACCATTGCAGAAAACAACCAAAATATGACGTACGCTTATGCCATTCGCATTCGCCACGGGGCCCCGTCATCACCCGTTAGGTTACTTAACTAACGACAGAGCGGGGGCTGGGCTAGCGTGGCTGTAAAACATAAGCAACGTCTAAATAGTTATCATATATATATATATATAGCAATGATAGACAATACAGATCATAGATGAATACATTGGATATACTAGGAATCCGCAATCCGTTCGAGCCTGCAACGAAAAGCGGATTACACGGTCCCGGTGAATAGCCAATACCCCACCCAAGACCCCTACGGGTGCGGCAAACTACCCGCCAAGTACCCGAAGCGAAGCAACCTCCCTCAACACCGTGAGTAGGCCACTCGGCACTTCGAGATACCCGGTAGTTTGTGCACCCCTCCATGGGTCTATCCTAGGAGCAAAAAACAGTAAAAAGAATTATACAATGACGACTACAACCCCGACCCGGTTGTGCGGCCATACAAATAATAATATTACATCAATTTACATATTACAATGAATGAAAGAAAAGCAACACTCATCTCACATCCACCCCGGCTATTCATCCGCGACAATCCAACCCATTCATATACACATACCAATATCAAACACAGATCACAGATATGTATAACCCCGACTAATCGACATATAGCAATTAGCCGACGTTCAATACATATAAACATCACAGATATAACCTTTTAGTCAAAGTGTATTGAAGTTCGGAAAAAAAATACGGATTTATAGGCCCCCAAAAACAAATTTCTATTCTGGAAAATCTGGGCACATATAAACTATCTTAAAAATCCCAAAACCAAGCCATAAGAAAACTGCACCAAACTCGACTCAGTGAAGAGTCAAAACCGCGGCGGTTCCGCGGCAATAGCTTGCTATTGTCGCTGAACCGCGGCGGTTTAGACGACTCACTGGACCGGGTTTGCTGTGCTTCTTAATAAAACCCTGAGATGATTTTTCGAGTATAACAAATTTTGTTTTGACCCGAAATTTTTTTTACAGAAACTTAGGGTTTCGAAAACTTGGTTTTTCGATTTTTTTTTTCGATTCGAACTTCGATACACTCTACTACCTAGCTAGTTTATGTTTAGTTAGGCTCTGATACCACTGTAAGTCCACGTTGCCCACCCCGGTGCTTGCGGGGAGGCGGAAAACGGAATAAAAATCGGATTTTTATGAGTTTAGGCAACATGGACTATATCTTGAAGGATCTTTGCTAAACAAAAACTTGCTAAAGCTAACTAGAAACTAGCTAAGTGCTAGAAAGGTTATACCTTGTGCTTTAAGTCCTTCTCTCCTTGCTCCTTGGTGTGGTGGAAGGCGGTCACCTTGGTTGTCTTCTCACGTCGAAGAAAGATCCACCCGAAAGCCTCGACCTTTGGCTTCAACTCCAAGCTAGAAGTAACTAGAGTGCAAGAAGTGCTAGTCCTTGAACCCTAGATGAGAGTAAAGATTATCTAGAAAGGGTTTTTCTCAAGCTCAAGTGTTTCTCAACACATGAGAGGGGAGAGCTTGAGGGAGGGGAAGAACAAGAGAGAGAAAGTATATGATAGAATGAGAAAAATGTGAACCATTCTCACTAATATGTGTGAATTATTGTAATTAGAAAATTAGCTAGATAATTGTCATGGTTAATCAAGACATGACCATTATCATTTCAATTTGCAAGGATCAAAAAGCATCTTCCAAAAGAAATGATGATGGTCAAAGTGTCAACCATAGTCAACAAGTCAATGAGGTCAAATGGTCAACAACCATAACCATGCACAATTATAAAACTAATATCAATTAACAATAATACACACATAAGCATTAGGGTTAATAAAATGACAATAGTCATTAACCCTAATCAAAGTCCTCTCCCTCTGTCTCAAGCAACTGTGCATACGCACCCGTATTCGTGATCCGAGGAACACGAACACAATGAGAAAAACCAATCCCAAATCATATACTAGGATCCGGCTTAAACCAAAGCCCGCTAGTATAAACTATCCGGACAGCAAACGTGCACAAGTGCGCGGATGTGAACGAACCCTGTCGCAAAACCATGCGACCTCTACTCATTTTGCCTAAAGGAGAATAGCTCTCTGTGTGGGACTCTAAAGACTCGACACTACGATGGCAAAGGGTTTAACCACAGACCGCAAGCGGCACTAGCTGTACGTAACGGTCCCCAGGTAGATATCGATAAGAAGACTAACGAGGTAAACCCCATCTGAACTCCTACTGAGCCTGTTTGTGACAATCTCCGTACAGTTCGGTCTGTTCGTCTGATACATCGCATGGCGGGCCTAGGGGGGCGGTGAACGTCAGTCCCCTAATAGCGGTACAAGTCGTGTCGGAGTGTAGCCCAGAACATCCCGAGATAACACTGGAAACCTACCAGTATATCTCGCTTGCACTGGCCAGGGACTACTCGTGTAATGGCTCTCCTGGACACAGCGCGATGTCAACCCCCAATACCGGGAGAAACGAATCCTGTCTAACTGTCACTGCCTCCAAGTGCTTCGGGACTGCACCTAAAAACTACCTGTTTGCACGACTCCTTTGAGCCGTGGTAGGGTAGTAATCAAAGTGCAGTGGGAACACACTCGAGGCGAAGTGACAGTGTCAAGTCAGCGGACTAAGCTGTACTCATGTCACCTGGGAACTGATAACTGACGATAGGTATAATACCAACCAACAGTTCCCGACGAGTCCTGTCCAGTGTACTCGTAACCTAACGAGAACCCGCATACTATCTCAAGTACGACGTACTGATGGCTGTGGGACAGACCGTCTCCAACACTGGGATGAGAAGCGCATACGCTAGTCAACTCCGGAGTATCGATGCCCTGTCTCGATAGTCCAACGACTAGGGACCTGTATAAGGATGTGCTTATAGATCACCCAGCTCCCACGAGTGTGAGCGCCATCACAACGCTGGTAATCAAGCAAAGATCCTAAGGGCTCTACTAATATGTATATCAGCTATATGCTAAAAGAAACACATGCACATATTAAAGCAGAGACAAACCAAGTAGCATACTATCATTTCGAGCAAGATTGTATATACAACTGTGAATATCCCAAGCTTCCATTAAGTAATATACAAACAAGTATGATACAGTAATGGCCTCTAGGGCATATACACTAACAGAAAGGGAGTTTAAGGTTAAGTCCCCTCACCTCACATCAAACTCCTATCACCTGTCTCTCACTCATACTACATTTTCAGCTCAAAACCTTATCAATTCAGCCCCCAAACCACTACCTTTTTTCTGCTACAGTAGCTGGTGATGCACATCAGCCATTCTCAACCCCTCCCCTTCACACTCCAGCACTTAAACTGCTGCAACAACAGCTGTTGCAGCCCCCAAAACAGCCATCAGCTCAAACCATCATCCATATATCCTCATCTCAACCATATCAGCCCCACTTCAGCCACAACATCAGCAACCATACCTACCTAAATCCTAGCTCAGCAGTGGCTGCACCAGCAGCAGCACCATCACCAACCTCAGCCCCTAATGCAACAGTAGCTACTGCTACAGCCAGCAAACTTCACAAAAAAACAGCAGCCACAGCAGCAACACATCATCAGCCCTCAAAACCAACACATCAGCCCAACTCCACAGCTCAAATCAGCCTCCAAAACAACAACAACAGCCCCATTTATCATCATTTTAGCCATAATTCAGCACCAAAACACCACAAAACAGCCCAACTTCAGCTCTATTTCTAGCACCAGCAACATCAGCTGAGGCAGCAACATTATCAGCCCCAACACCACACAACATCTGCCCCATTTATCATCATTTCAGCCACAATTCAGCACCAAAACACCACAAAACAGCCCAGCTTCAGCTCTATTTCTAGCACCAGCAGCATCAGCTGAGGCAGCAACATTATCAGCCCCAACACCACACAACATCAGCCCCAACACCACACCACATCAGCCCAACACAACTACATCAACACAACACCACAATCCTGCATCTGCATCAACACATTTCAGCAACAACTCCAGCACATTTCAGCAACAGCTGCAGCGATTCTCCTTCCTCTTCTTCTCCTTGGTTGCAAGGTTCTTAGGGGGTATAACTCGTAAACTTTTTCCATATTGTGTAGATTACGTGTTTGTTTGGCTAGTTTAGTGTTTTAATGGAGTTTTCATGCTAGAATTGTGTAGTGATGTTAGATTTAGTTACTTTAGAGTGCTTGTAGTTTAATGAACCCTTTTTGGTGTTAATTAGTCTGTTTTAGCCTAGTAGTGTCGTTAAATTTAGATGGATAGCCTTAAATCGCTAAAATTATGGTAATCTAGCTTATTAGTGCTTATTTCATGCTTAGTTGTGATTTTGAGTGAATTAAGGGGAATTTTGGCAAAGTGAAGGTAGTGTTAGTTAGAATAGCCCTTTTAGGTACTATTGAGGCCTGTTAACCAGAGAATTGCCCCAGATTTCGCAAAGACACCCGTTTTACCCGACTTGGCGTAATTTAGCAGTTTTAGTGACTTTTTAGCATCTGTTGGATCTGCTGTTGACCCGAGATCTTCAGAATAAAATTGTGAAGACGGTAGCATGGTGTGACTAGTAGAAACAAACGCACCGAGCACGGGAACCCAACTCCTCCTCACGGCCGCCGGTTTAATCGTTCTGGCCGCAATTTGCGGCCAGAGTAGGGGGTGGGGTGTGGGGATTTTGGGTGTAGGGTCCTTCTAGGTAGGTTAGTGTGTTGGTATCTGTAACTTTTTGATTTGGGTCCAGAGGCAAAATCTGGAGCTAATTGCGTATTTCCGAGGTTTTAAGTTTCGTGCGACACGCGCTTGATACGCATGGTTCTGTGGCGCGCTGCGCGACACAGCGTGTCAGCTTAGGTTCTGGTGGTTTGTGTGCGTCGCGTCGTGTCGTGTGCACACGCTTTTAGTTCCACGCACGCGTATCCTTTTTATCGACATATCGCGTTTTGCAGGATTTTTCCTTATGTGGTGACTTTTGTAAATTCTAGGTTCGCCGGCGGGGACTTCAAGCACAGCGGAAAAAGGAAAGCAGGTGGTCGGACACACTTAGCACTGGATCACGGGTGAGTAAATTTAACATCTACAGTGGACGATCGTTTGGATGGCGCGAGTCGCCCGATAGATTTAGTAACCTGAAAATTAGTAAACATGGTACTTATTTGTGACATCAGAATAAGAACACTTGCATGATAATTGCTGCAGTTAGGATCTATATGATGTTCTTTATACGCAAACTCATTTATAGGACACATGCACCATTACCAGGGCTTAAATGCAGCACGAGCACTATTCATGTGGACACACACACCCTGGTAATTGCCATGTCACGACACTAGATAACTATAAATCTGAAACATGTTAATTGCCTAGAAATGTGATATTGCAATAAGTATTTAAAGTGAAACCATAAGAATTACCTTACTCGTGCATATGTATTATCATATCATCTGCTCATGCCTATTATAAATCATACATTGCAAATTGATACCATAAGCATTCATAATCATCGACATATGCATTTATGATGATTTCATGAGATTTATGATATTTCTGGACTTCGGGGGAAAACCGCAAGATTTCAAACTTATAACCTTTTAAAATATAAAAGTTGCGGTTTTCTAGTGATGTAAAGTGTCGTCCACCATGAGTTTTTCTATGGTTTTCAAGACCCGTTTCGAGGAGGTGGATGAACCGTCTCGGGTACATGGTGGGCCCCGTACGGTACCCCGGGGCAAGAAGATCGCAGGAGATGGCGTTGACCCTGGCAGGGGACGGATTACCTACCGGTGACTTCATTTGGCACGGCGGATATCCTGAGGATACCGACCGGGGCCGCTGGATTGAGATATGGATATTTGACATGGATCAGCCGGATGGCTGAAGCTAGAGATACTTGACATGGATACATGAGATTTAGAGAGTTTTGAGGTGTCGTTGCTGGACACGGATTTATTGATTTCATGGACATTATACTGATATTTTAAATAAAGTTTCAAAAACAGAATAAAGAACAATTCTTATACCTACATGATGGGATCTCGAGTTGGCTCATATAGCATTCACTTATGACAGTATATTCATGTGGCATACATACCTGTTATCACATCCATGTCACATACATACTTAATAGTACACTGATGATGCATACATACCTGCTAGTACATATAGCCATACCTATTCTAGGGATGTTAGGATACTGGTGTACATGCATACGATAGCCTTAGTAGATGTTATTTATTACTCACGAGCTGGCAACTCACCCCCGTTGTGCCACAGCTTTTCTGCAGGTCCATTCCGTCAGCACTGTAGCGGCGGATACTTTTGCTTCTTTTGCACTTTTTGCCTGGACTCGAGGCTTTTGCTCATAGGTGGGTTATTATCATTTTGTGCCACCTTATATATTTTTTGTATCTCGAACACTCCATCTACTGCTACTATTATTTCAGTTGTACCTGTCTTATTTGGATTACTGTATATTGACCTAGAGGTGAGATTGTGAGACTTGGGGATTTATTTTATGATATATCTGGAGTCGAGCTCACTTGAACCGACATGTTATCTCTTATGCTTCATGCTTATTTATGCACATTGTCATTTTACATTGCGTCGGATTTGTGACCGCCTTGAGACGAAGAGCTACCTCCCGCTTGGGGATGCCATATTCATCTATTCATTTATATTCTGCTTGCACCCGTTTGGGGCTGATTTTACAAATAAAATTCTGCAGGAATTTGGGAAAAGGAAGGATATTTTAAAAAGGGGAATTTAATGTGGTAATGGAGTAAAATTCTTAAATAAATTGGTTTTCCTTCACTCTAAAAAATTTGAAATGGGTTTTGTATTCTGGGCTTCGGCTTACTTAGTTACGGACGCCTTGAGACGTTTCGTAACTTAAGTGTCGGTCGCGTTCCGTACTTTGCGGGTCGTGACAGAAAGAGATACCGTCCGTCAAGGTACTTTGACGTGGTCCAAGCAGAGAGGAGGTCAGTTGGGAGACCGAGAGCGAGATGAGGAAGAGGTATCCCCACCTTTTTGAATGTACGTGTAGTTAGATTTTGAAATTCGGGGACCGAATTTCTTTAAGGGGGGTAGATTGTAACACTTCGAAATTTCGTTAGAATGTTTTTCGTGTTAAATTAGAAATTGTGCGTGTTATTATATATGTGTACATAGGATTATTAGTTATTTTAGTCGGGTTTACCCTAATTGGAAAAAATTTCCTTTGTCGTGTACACTTGCACACTTAGCCAATTTTGTGACCTGGGGTTAAGGTGTAACCATTTCTTTTGTTTCATGGTTGATAATTTATCCCCACCATTTTAATCAAAACAAAACCCTTTTTAAAATTCTTTTAGGAATAGAAAATGAGAGCATGGTGTTAGGAGAAAGAAGTTGACTTTTTGATCCCATTTCCTTCTCTTCTCTCTCTCTTCTCCTCACTTCAGAAATTTTGCAAATTCCAGCAGAAAAGCCTAGCATTCCTTCATCTTTTCCTCTACTTTTCACTTCTCTTTGATCCCTAGACAAAAACCCTACACAAATCAATACATTTTCATCACAAAACCATGGAAAAGTGAGCTTTTTTAGGTGTTTGGAGGCAAATCTGCACAATTGATGCTAGAGCTGGGATTTTTTGTGTTTCATAAGGTCTTTTGAAGGTATTAACTCATGTTAGCACTCCTTTTCCGTAAACTTGTAGTATTCTTTAGCAAAAATCATGTTTTTATGTGCTTTTTAGTGATATTAAAGGATATTTGTGATGCATATGTTAAATTGGGATTTTATTGGCTTGGTTAACTCTTTTAGGTGCTATTAGAGCTATTTAACCCAGGTTTAAGTTTCAGTTTGCACAGAAATACCCTAAAGTATCATTTTAGTGTAAAAGTGTGGTTTTTAACTAGAATTAGGGATCTGTTGGATCTGCTACTACCCGAGTTATTTCAGAATGAAATTTTAATTACTGTAGCATACACATGGGGTATAGAGTGCACACACAAAACCTGGAAGCCCAATTCCCAAGATAGGCCGCCGGAATATTCATTCTGGCCGCAATTTGCTGGCAGATGGGTGAGTTGGGGGTTGGGGTTTAGACCACTAGAGTCTGCTGCTATGTGGAGTATTTTGGTATATATATTTTTATAATATCTGTGCTGTATCAAAATCTGGAGTTGAATACCCTATTTCCCGTATTTTTACATCTTTCGCGACACGTGTGATACGTGTGTGTGGATTTGGGGTTTCTGCGTATCGCGACGCGTCGGAGTGACTTCAGGCGCGTAATCACATGTTTTAGCGTATCGCGCACACGCACGCTTGGTTAGCGACACGGGTTTCTAGTTGACTTTAAATGTCTTGTTTGTATGGTTTTGAGCTTATGTGTGATATATTGTGAAATTCGCAGGCGAGTGCGACGGACGCCGCGAAGAAAGGGAAACAAGTCGTCGGCTATACCTAGCGAGAGACTATGGTGAGTAGATTTAAAATCTACGGGGATATCGCCCGCATGGCGTTATGCGTCAGAGCTGATAGGACCTTATAGCGATATATTTTGCATTCACCTACATGACTACTGTTTATTGCATACCGCATTCCCTGCTATGCGTATATAAACTAGAATTGATAGAACACCGCACTATTACTAACGGTTCAAGTTGCACGAGCACCATTTATATGCTACACTCACACCGTTAGTGTTGCCATGACACTCACATTATAGGATTGCTTTAAATCATATGTCAGATTGTTTCCACTATATTGTTGTTTGCCATGATTTACCGCATATCAGCCGATGTTATATTCATACTTGAACACATCTACATCACATATTCATACATGTGCCATGTATATATTGATATCCTCATACCTGCATAGATTTACTCATTGAGATATGTTGTTTCCATGTTATTTCTGGATTTGGGAACCGTGGATATTTCAAAAGAGAATAGGTAATTATTTAAAAACCCGGTTTCTCTTGATTTGATATTTCAGTGCATCCACCATGTGTTTTCTCGGTGCTAGAGCCCGATATATGAGAGAGAGAAGGCTGACCCGGACTGACGGATGCCCGATATACGAGAGAGAGGGCTGACCTGGACTGACGGATGTCCGATATACGAGAGAGAGAGGGCTGACCCGGACTGACGGATGCCCGATATATGAGAGAGAGAGGGCTGACCCGGACTGACGGATGCTTGATATATGAGAGAGAGGGGGCTGACTCGGACTGACGGATGCTCGATATAGGAAGATTTGCGTGTCGATGCTAGACACGAGTATTTATGATATTTGGGTGCCGATGTTGGGCACTCGTGATTCTCAGTGGTGTACAGGATTTTAGGGCCGATGGGTGTGCCGGCGTCTGGGTTGTTGGGATTTGGGGTGCAATGATGGACACCGATTATATATTCCACGTTGACATTCTGTGTAGATGTTATATTTCCCATGCTTAGCATTCATTATTGTATCTCATCCTGTAGTGTAAGTCCACGTTGCCACCCCCGGTTCTTACGGGGAGGCGGAAATGGTATAAAAATCAAATTTTTAGTGCGAGAGGCAACATGGACATAGCTAGGTCGGGATCGTTACCTAAACTAAAACTAGCAACCTAGCTAAAGAAGTTTAGCTACTCGGATGAAGATGGTTATACCTAGACTTGAACTCCTTCGTCTTCAAACTTTGTAGAGGTTGATGGTTCTCCTTTGTCGCCTTCTCCCGTCGAAGATGGATCCACCTCGAAGGCTCGACCTTTGGGCTCTTTCTCGTACTTGGAGTGAAACTAGAATCGCCGGCTTGCTAGACCCTTGATCCTAGAGTGAGTAGAGAGTGTTTAGGGTTTGCTTTTGTTTTTCAAGAGAAGGATTCTCAACTCATGAGAAGGTTTCTCTTGACTAGAGGAAGAAGAAGATGAGAATGAAGAGAGAGAGTGAGAATGATAAAGTGAGCTCTTTCTTTTCCTTTTTGCAACCATAACAAAAGAAAAAGAAAAATCAAATAATAACAATAATCAAAATGAAAAAGGTTTGATGGTTAGTTTAGAATGACTAATATCATTACATGCATTAAATGAATAAAGCAAGAATGAAAAAGCATCTTGCATTTGTAATGATGGTAGTCAAAAGTTCAACCATGGTCAACAAGTCAACCATGGTCAACAAGTCAACAAAAACTAACCATGACACAATTTCATTTTATTATATATTATTAAATGATATAATACAAATCCATTAGGGTTTGGAAAAAGACGACTGTCAACTGTGCATACGCACCCGTTCCGAAACCCTAATGGAAATCATCTTCCTCCTCCTCAAAAACTGTGCATACACACCTGCATTCTTGTTCCGAGGAACATGAATACTGAGAGATAAAAGCAACCCCAAATACTATACCAGTATCCGGCTCAAACCAGAGCCCGCTGGTAATATCTGTCCGGACTCCAAACGTGCACAAGTGCGCGGATGAGAACGAACCCTGTCGCAAAACCATGCGACCTCTACTCTGTTTTGCCCATAGGCGAATACCCTCTGTGTGGGACTCTAAAGACTCGACACTACGCTGGCAGTGGGTTTAACCACAGACCGCAAGCGGCACTAGCTGTGCGTAACGGTCCCCAGGTAGATGTCGACAAGAAGGCTGACGAGGTGAAACCCCATCGGTACTCCTACTGAGTCTGAATGTGACAGTCTCCGTACAGTCCGGTCTGTTCGTCTGATACATCGCATGGCGGGCCTAGGGGGCGGTAAACGTCAGTCCCCCAATAGCGGTACAAGTCGTGCCGGAGCGAAGCCCAAAACACCCTGAGATAACACTGGAAACCTACCAGTATATCTCGTTTGCCCTGGCCAGGGACTACTCGTGTAATGGCTCTCCTAGACACAGCGCGATGTCAACCCCCAATACCGGGAGAGACGAATCCTGTCTAACCGTCACTGCCTCCAAGTGCTTCGGGACTGCACCCAACCACCACCTGTTTGCACAACTCCTTTGAGCCGTGGTAGGGTAGTGATCAAAGTGCAGTGGGAACACACTCGAGGCGAAGTGCCAGTGTCAAGTCAGCGGACTAAGCTGTACTCATGTCACCTGGGAACTGACGACTGACGATAGGTATAATACCAACCTGTCAGTTCCCGACGAGTCCTGTCCAGTGTACTCGTAACCCAACGAGCACCCGTATACTATCTCCAGTACGACGTACTGATGGCTGTGGGACAGACCATCTCCCACACTGGGATGAGAAGCGCATACGCTAGTCTACTCCGGAGTATCGATGCCCTGTCTCGATAGTCCTGCGACTAGGGACCTGTATAAGGATGTGCTTATAGATTACCCAGCCCCCACTAGTGTGACTGCCATCACAACGCTGGTAATCAAGCAAAGATCCTAAGGGCTCCACTAATGCGTATAAGTGATATAGTAAAATAAACACAAGTACACATTGAAGTAGAGACAAACCAAGTAGCATACTACTATTTTGAGCAAGATTGTATATACAAGGTGAATATCCCAAGCATCCATTAAGTAATATACAAACTAGTATGATACAGTAATGGCCTCTAGGGCATATACACTAACAATCTCCCACTTGCACTAAGGCCATGTACTGGCGTATCGAAGACCTATCATCTCGATCAGCCGCTCGAACTGAGTCTGGGGCAGGGCCTTGGTGAATGGATCTGCAGTGTTGTCTTCTGAAGCAACTCTCCGAACCTCGATCTCCTTGCGATCCACGATCTCCCTGATCAGGTGATACCGCCTCAAGATGTGCCTGGATCTCTGATGGGACCTGGGTTCCTTCGCTAAAGCTATAGCCCCATTGTTATCGCAATACAGAGGTATTGGATCAACAATGGACGGAACCACCTGAAGTTCTTTCAAGAACTTCCTCATCCAGACAGCTTCTTTTGCGGCATCAGATGCAGCGATGTATTCTGCTTCCATCGTCGAGTCTGCAACGGTTTCCTGTTTGGAACTCTTCCAACACACCGCCCCTCCATTGAGGGTAAAGACAAAGCCCGACATGGACTTGGAATCATCCTTGTCACTCTGGAAGCTGGAGTCAGCAAAGGCCTCGATCTGGAGGTCTTTTCCGCCATACACCAAGAACATCTCCTTAGTCCTTCTCAGGTACTTGAGAATGTTCTTTACCGCTATCCAGTGTTTCTCCCCAGGGTTTGACTGATACCGGCTTACCACACTCAGTGCATAAGCTACATCCGGTCTGGTACACAACATCGCATACATTATAGAGCCTACCGCAGAAGCGTAGGGTATAATAGACATGCGATCCCTCTCCAAATCAGTCTTGGGAGACATCTCTTTAGAGAGGGTGATCCCGTGACAAGCCGGTAGGTTACCGCGCTTGGAATCTTCCATACTGAATCTCTTCACTATGGTGTCGATGTACCTGGACTGATAAAGTCCCAATATCCTCTTGGATCTATCACGATGGATCCGGATCCCCAGGATGTATGAGGCATCACCCAGGTCTTTCATGGAGAACTTGTGTGACAAGAACCCCTTGACAGATTGTAGCATAGGAATGTCATTTCCTACTAAGAGAATGTCATCCACGTATAAAACGAGGAATACTACAGTTCTCGCTACAAATCTACTATAGATGCATGGTTCATCTGGATTTTTGATAAAGCCAAATTCTTTGACCGTCTCATCAAAGCAGATGTTCCAACTCCGCGATGCCTGCTTTAGTCCATAGATGGACTTAAGCAACTTGCACACCTTTCCGCTGCTCCCACTCTGAATGAAGCCCTCTGGCTGGTCCATATAGACACACTCCTCTAAATTTCCATTTAGAAAAGCTGTCTTTACGTCCATTTGCCAGATCTCATAATCGTGGAAGGCAGCGATGGCAAGAAGGATCCGAATGGATTTCAGCATGGCTACTGGAGAAAAGGTTTCGTCATAGTCCAAGCCAGGTCTTTGACGAAAACCCTTTGCTACCAGCCTAGCTTTATAGGTCTCAACCTGTCCATCTACACCAATCTTCCTTTTGAAGATCCACTTGCATCCTACGGGTTTTACCCCGTCTGGAGCAATGTCCAACGTCCATACCTTGTTGGTGTACATGGACTCCATTTCGGTCCGCATTGCATCCAGCCATTTCACTGAGTCAACGCTCTGAACGGCCTGCTGGAAGCTAGTAGGCTCATCATAATCTATGATGCAATCCTCTCTATCCCCGTCTATGAGAAAACCGTAGTATCTCTCGGGCGGATGAGACTGCCTACTACTTCTGCGGAGCAGCGTAGGAATGTCCTGTTCTGTTGAACCCTCTGGTTCCACTAAGCTTTCAGTAGCAGTCTGTGGTTCTGGAACTTCTTCCAGTTCTACTGCGCTCCCACTTATTTCCTTTTCCAAGAACTGATGTTCTAGAAAGTGGGCATTGCGAGAAACAAGGACTTTTTGTTCCTCTGCGTAGTAGAAAAGATACCCCCTGGTGTTCTTTGGGTATCCCACAAACTTGCACAGCACCGAGCGTGCCTCGAGTTTGTCCGCATGCTGCTTTTTGACAAAAGCTGGACATCCCCAGATCTTCAGATATTGAAGATATGGTTTCTTCCCACTCCACATTTCATATGGGGTGGTAGGCACAGTCTTAGTCGGAACTCGGTTCAAAAGGTATGCAGCTGATTCTAGCGCATACCCCCAGAATGATCGCGGTAACTCAGCGTTACTCATCATGGACCGCACCATATCCAATAGGGTGCGGTTCCGTCTCTCCGATACACCGTTATGTTGCGGGGTGTATGGAGGAGTAAGCTGAGAGAGAATTCCGTTCTCTTTTAAATAGTCCAGGAACTCGGCACTTAAGTATTCTCCACCTCGATCCGATCTTAGAATCTTAATACTCTTGCCGGTCTGTTTCTCTACTTCATTCTTATACTCCTGGAATTTTCCAAAAGCCTCGGACTTATGTTTCATTAAGAAAACATAACCGTACCTTGAGAAGTCATCCGTAAAAGTAATGAAGTAAGAATGTCCGCTTCGGGCATGTGTAGACATTGGACCGCACACGTCACTGTGTACGAGTCCCAAGAGCTCGCTCGCTCTTTCTCCATGTCCAGTAAACGGAGTCTTTGTCATCTTTCCCTTGAGACAGGATTGACAAGTGGCATACGACTGATATTCGAACGCATTCAAATACCCTTCTGTATGTAACTTCATCAACCTTCTCTCATTGATGTGACCCAATCTACAATGCCATAAGAAAGTTTGGTTTATTTCTGGAGACTTTCTTTTGTGTGTATTCTGGACATTGAAAATCTGTGGTTGGTTTAATACGTATATACCATTACTCAATGTACCTGACCCAATCAGAACTTGATTAAGGTGAATGTTTACAACATTACTTACAAACGCAAATTCATAACCTTCTTTAGAAACTAAAGATACAGAAATGATATTACAAGTTGCGTTGGGTACAAAAAAGCAATTACGCAAAACCAAAACATGTCCATCTGACATTCCCAGGTGATAGTCCCCCACGGCTTTAGCATCCATGCTAGCTCCGTTCGCAACTCTGAGGGTCATGTCACCTGCCTTCAAAACCCTACGGTTTCTCAACGCCTGCAAAGAATTACAGATATGAGATCCTGATCCGGTATCCAATACCCAGGAAGTAGAGTTTATTGAAAGACAGTTTTCAATAACATACACACCTGAAGCTGAAGCTGCAACCTGCTTCAATTCCTGTGTTCTGGCCTTCCAGGCCCTGCAATCATTCTTCCAGTGTCCTTTCTTATGACAAAAGAAGCATTCTTCCTTATCCACCAGCTTCCCCGCTATCTTTGTTGCCTTTCCTTTTCCCTTCGTATCCACTTTACTAACACCGCCCCTTGGTTTGGCGGGGGCTTTCTTCTTCTTTCCCTTGGCTTTCGCCTTGGACCTAGAAGAAGATGGTCCTCCTACAAACAAAGTGGATGTTTCCCTACCTTTCTGTAGGGTGCCCTCTGCGCTCCTCAGCAGGTTGAGGAGCTCTGAAAGTTCAACCTCCTTTTCTTGTAGGTTGAAATTCATTATAAACTGGGCGTAAGTGGAAGGAAGGGACTGGAGAACTATATCCGTATATAGCTCACTCTCCAATGTGATCCCTAGGTCAGCGAGCTCCTCAATGTAGCCGATCATCTTTAGCACGTGCTCGGCTACTGATGATCCGACGGCCATTCTTGTCGAAAACAACTTTTTCGACGCTTCGTATCTTGCGATACGTGATTGCTCTCCATACAGTTCTTTTGTATGAAGCAATATGGACTCCATGTCCATATTCTCATGCCTCCTCTGATGTTCGTTGTCCATCGAGGCAAGCAGGAGGCACTTGGCCTTCGCGCTATCAATCTCCCAAGTCTTGCGGATTTCCTTATCCGCGACGCTGGAAGTTGGACCAGGGACAGGGGGAGCTTTGGTGGTAAGAAGATACCCCAGCTTGTCATAGGTGATTGCTATCTTGACATTCCTGAGCCAATCTTTGTAGTTTGGCCCTGTCAGCTTGTTTTTATCTAGGAGTAACTTAAGTCCAGTCATGTTGATTGGTCGCTGCAATTAGGAGAGAGAAGAAGAAACACTCAGCATGATGCTCTTGCAAGTTTAGAGTGGTTTTTAATTTGTCTAAACAGGATGGCTCCCACTGTTTCTCGAATCCCTCCTCAAACCATAAAGGAAGAATTAGCCAGGATCAATCCCACCGTACAATACTTGCTTAACCGTTCAGCCAGGCCGGTGTCGGTACTTCGAGGGAGGTTTTCCAACGCTTTCGCGAAGTTCCTTAATTAAAGAACCTCTTTTCCCTGGGGGCGTAGCCCCGCTAACACCTTTCTAGACACCTACTAGGTTTATAGCATTGATCGTTAAGTGAGAAATTTCCCGAGGAGTAGCATATACTCACAGTAGGATCGGGATCCAAATATCATTGCGTGACGAAACTGAAGGAATCCTACCAGAATCATCACACTCCAAATGGTATGCAAATCTAGCAAGTTTCAGTACTTATGAAACTCCCGATGTGGATTTTTGCCCCATGCTCTTATGACCTTGGCGTGAGGTCAAAATGTCATAAGTCACATGTCAAGTTCGTCCCATCATTATCCAGGTTAATTTGAATCCACCCGTACATACCCTTGACGTAGGCCAAAATGGCAGTACGACTGTTTCAAACCAACGCATTCTATCTATGCAACAGATAAATATCCGGCAGCTACCAATCACTATGCCTTGGCGTGAGGTCAAAATACATAGCTTGAATACTACCGAATATTTAACTGAAATGATGGAGGGCTACGGATGGTTTTGGCAAAACCGTGAACGTAGTGAACTTGATTTGGTCGATGGAACGAGATAGCTTTTAAATGGAGTGGCTCAAGCTCCGCATTTTAAAAGTTAGTTTTGAAAAGAACCGAGTGGTTTTTCGAAAGTGCTCCAACGACTTTAACTTGGTTTATTATCTTGCATTAGTTCTTTTAATGCGTGATATTCTTGCATTAGTACTTTTAATGCGTCCCATCATTTAAATCCTACCATTGCAGAAAACAACCAAAATATGACGTACGCTTATGCCATTCGCATTCGCCACTGGGCCCCGTCATTACCCGTTAGGTTACTTAACTAACGACAGAGCGGGGGCTGGGCTAGCGCGTCTGTAAAACATAAGCAACGCCTAAATAGAAAGCAATGATAAACATTTCAGATCACAGATAAATACATTGGATATACTAGTAATCTGTAATTTGTACGAGCCTGTAACAAAAAACAGATAACACGGTCGCGGTGAATAGCCAATACCCCACCCAAGACCCCTACGGGTGCGGCAAACTACCCGCCAAGTACCCGAAGCGTAGCAACCTCCCTCATCTCCATGAGTAGGCCACTCGACACTTCGGCATACCCGGTAGTTTGTGCACCCCTCCATGGGTCTATCCTAGGAGCAAAAACAGTAAAAGAATTATACAATGACGGCTACAACCCCGACCCGGTTGTGCGGCCAAACAAATAATAATTATTACATCAATTTACATTTACAATGAATTGCAAGAAAAGAAAAACTCTCGTCTCACAACCCCCGGCTATTCACCCGCGACAATCCAACATATTTATATACTCATTCCAGCACATTACAGATCATGTATAACCCCGACTAATCGTCTTATAGCGATTAGTCGACGTTCAATACATGCAAACATCACAGATACAACCATCATAGTCAAAGTGCAGTGAAGTTCGGAAAAATACGGAATTATAGGCCCCCAAAAGTAAATTTTAGTTCTGGAAAATCTGGGCATATAATTTATATTCTAAAAATCCCAAAATCCCCAACTACAGATACTGCACGAAAAACGAGGCGCAGAAGACGACAAAGCGCGGCGGTTCCGCGGCACGAGCCTACCTCGTGCCGCGGATGCGCGGCGCTTTGAGCTCCTCACTGGATCGTTTTTCATGGGTGTTCTTAGAAAAGCCTGAGACGATTTTACAAATATAAAGTTTTTCATTTCGAGCCAAAAAAAATTCAACAGAAACTCAGGTTTTTGAAAATACGGTTTTTTTGGGTTTTTACGGTTCCGAACTTCGTTACACTTCACTACCAAGCTAGTTTAAGTTTAGTTAGGCTCTGATACCACTGTAAGTCCACGTTGCCACCCCCGGTTCTTACGGGGAGGCGGAAACGGTATAAAAATCAAATTTTTAGTGCGAGAGGCAACATGGACATAGCTAGGTCGGGATCGTTACCTAAACTAAAACTAGCAACCTAGCTAAAGAAGTTTAGCTACTCGGATGAAGATGGTTATACCTAGACTTGAACTCCTTCGTCTTCAAACTTTGTAGAGGTTGATGGTTCTCCTTTGTCGCCTTCTCCCGTCGAAGATGGATCCACCTCGAAGGCTCGACCTTTGGGCTCTTTCTCGTACTTGGAGTGAAACTAGAATCGCCGGCTTGCTAGACCCTTGATCCTAGAGTGAGTAGAGAGTGTTTAGGGTTTGCTTTTGTTTTTCAAGAGAAGGATTCTCAACTCATGAGAAGGTTTCTCTTGACTAGAGGAAGAAGAAGATGAGAATGAAGAGAGAGAGTGAGAATGATAAAGTGAGCTCTTTCTTTTCCTTTTTGCAACCATAACAAAAGAAAAAGAAAAATCAAATAATAACAATAATCAAAATGAAAAAGGTTTGATGGTTAGTTTAGAATGACTAATATCATTACATGCATTAAATGAATAAAGCAAGAATGAAAAAGCATCTTGCATTTGTAATGATGGTAGTCAAAAGTTCAACCATGGTCAACAAGTCAACCATGGTCAACAAGTCAACAAAAACTAACCATGACACAATTTCATTTTATTATATATTATTAAATGATATAATACAAATCCATTAGGGTTTGGAAAAAGACGACTGTCAACTGTGCATACGCACCCGTTCCGAAACCCTAATGGAAATCATCTTCCTCCTCCTCAAAAACTGTGCATACACACCTGCATTCTTGTTCCGAGGAACATGAATACTGAGAGATAAAAGCAACCCCAAATACTATACCAGTATCCGGCTCAAACCAGAGCCCGCTGGTAATATCTGTCCGGACTCCAAACGTGCACAAGTGCGCGGATGAGAACGAACCCTGTCGCAAAACCATGCGACCTCTACTCTGTTTTGCCCATAGGCGAATACCCTCTGTGTGGGACTCTAAAGACTCGACACTACGCTGGCAGTGGGTTTAACCACAGACCGCAAGCGGCACTAGCTGTGCGTAACGGTCCCCAGGTAGATGTCGACAAGAAGGCTGACGAGGTGAAACCCCATCGGTACTCCTACTGAGTCTGAATGTGACAGTCTCCGTACAGTCCGGTCTGTTCGTCTGATACATCGCATGGCGGGCCTAGGGGGCGGTAAACGTCAGTCCCCCAATAGCGGTACAAGTCGTGCCGGAGCGAAGCCCAAAACACCCTGAGATAACACTGGAAACCTACCAGTATATCTCGTTTGCCCTGGCCAGGGACTACTCGTGTAATGGCTCTCCTAGACACAACGCGATGTCAACCCCCAATACCGGGAGAGATGAATCCTGTCTAACCGTCACTGCCTCCAAGTGCTTCGGGACTGCACCCAACCACCACCTGTTTGCACAACTCCTTTGAGCCGTGGTAGGGTAGTGATCAAAGTGCAGTGGGAACACACTCGAGGCGAAGTGCCAGTGTCAAGTCAGCGGACTAAGCTGTACTCATGTCACCTGGGAACTGACGACTGACGATAGGTATAATACCAACCTGTCAGTTCCCGACGAGTCCTGTCCAGTGTACTCGTAACCCAACGAGCACCCGTATACTATCTCCAGTACGACGTACTGATGGCTGTGGGACAGACCATCTCCCACACTGGGATGAGAAGCGCATACGCTAGTCTACTCCGGAGTATCGATGCCCTGTCTCGATAGTCCTGCGACTAGGGACCTGTATAAGGATGTGCTTATAGATTACCCAGCCCCCACTAGTGTGACTGCCATCACAACGCTGGTAATCAAGCAAAGATCCTAAGGGCTCCACTAATGCGTATAAGTGATATAGTAAAATAAACACAAGTACACATTGAAGTAGAGACAAACCAAGTAGCATACTACTATTTTGAGCAAGATTGTATATACAAGGTGAATATCCCAAGCATCCATTAAGTAATATACAAACTAGTATGATACAGTAATGGCCTCTAGGGCATATACACTAACATGTAGTTATATTACCTGAAAGAGCACTTGCATGATTATTGCACATACTGCTCATCACGAATTTATAACATCTGTTGGCATATGATAGAGTAGCGCAGTACGTGCATGCTCGCGATTACCTTTATATGTTATTTTTATTCACGAGTTGGAAACTCACCCCCGTTGTGCCACAGTATTTGCAGGTTGCCCCTCGGAGTAGTCGCGGCAGGTTGCTTTCTTACATCTTCTGGCTACAGATATCACTACAGTTGGTGCGTGAGCTGTTTTGCTGTTAAGTGGGTTGTGGTATCTGGTTACTATTGTTGTATACACTTTTGTATCTAGTATTCTCCATATACCATATATGTACTTGACTTAGAGACAGTGTGAGGACGATGATGTATATTATTTGTATTCTGGTGTCGAGCTCGTTGTGAGTCGACTTTACTTATGCAGTTGATTCTATCTATGATGTTCCCACTTGTTACTCTTGATCTTCGCTACGGCGTCGTATATTGCTATCTTGGTGATTGTTTACTTCGATTTCTTAACATGTTAGTAAATGCTTCCATTTAAAACTTAAAACACTCTATACTTTTACTGGTTTGATTTCTGGGTTTTCGGTTCACTTAGTCGCGTTACGCCTGTAGACCTTACGTGGTTAAGTACCGGTCATGGGCCAAACTTTGGGTCTTGACAATCATATAGGTCAAAATGCATATACGCTAGTCTACTCAGGAATATTGATACCCTGTCTCGATACACCCTCGACTAGGAACAATTATATGGTGTATTTACGGACTACCCTTGGACCCACTAGTATGATCTTCATCATAGTCCTTGTAGTCAAGTACACAATCAAAGGGCTTTATCAAAATGTGAGAGCAAGACAGTATCACATATAGAAGTCAACATGTTAAGATAAAGAGCAACCAGATAGCATACTATCATGTCGAGCAAGAAAGTCCTCTCTCTATATATATCCAAGCATCCACTATAATATACATCACATGTACAATAATGGCCTCTAGGGCATACATATAACTAACAATCTCCCACTTGCATTATAGTTATTGCAGTATCTCATACCCAACATCCCGAAGATTCTCTCAAATTGTATTTGAGGAATGGCCTTGGTGAGTGGATCCGCCGTGTTGTCCTTTGTGTCAACTATCCTGAACTCGATCTCCCGACGATCAACTATCTCCCGAATCTGGTGATACCGCCTAAGAATATTCCTGGATCGCAGATGGGACCTGGGTTCCTTGGCCAAGGCTACTGGTCCATTGTTATCGCAATACAAAGGTATTGGACGCTCAATGGATGGAACCACACCAAGTTCAGTTATGAACTTCTTCATCCAGACAACCTCTTTGGCAGTAACGTTGGCAGCGATGTATTCAGCCTCCATCGTCGAGTCTACCACGGTTTCCTGTTTGGAACTCATCCAACAAACCGCCCCTCTATTGAGGGTAAAGGCAAACCCCGAGACCGACTTAGATTCTACCTTATCACTCTGGAAGCTCAAATCGGTAAAGGATTCTACTTGTTGTTCTCCGTTACCATACACCAAGAGCATCTCTTTAGTCCTTCTCAAGTACTTAAGAATGCTCTTCACAGCTGTCGAGTGACTCTCTCCTTGATCTGCTTGATACCTACTAACTACAATTAGTGAGTATGCTACATCGGGTCTGGTACATAGCATCGCGTACATGATAGAGCCTACTGCCGAAGCATAGGGTATCCCTTGCATGCGAGCTCTCTCCAAATCAGTCTTGGGAGACATCTTTTTAGAGAGAGTGAGTCCTGAGACCGTGGGTAAAAACCCATACTTGGATTCTTCCGTACTAAACCTCTTTAGTATGGTATCAATGTACCTGGATTGGGACAATCCCAGTATCCTTTTAGATCTATCTCTATAGATCTTAATCCTTAAGATGTTGGAGGCATCCCCTAGATCTTTTATTGAGAATCTTTGCGATAAGAAGAGCTTGACCGAGTGCAGCATTTGAACATCATTTCCTACCAAGAGTATGTCATCGACGTACAATACGAGGAAGACAACTTTACTCTCTGCAACCATCTTATATATGCAAGGTTCATCTCCATTTTTGAAGAAGTCAAACTCTTTGACTACGACATCGAAACAGATGTTCCAACTCAGCGATACCTGCTTTAACCCATAGATGAATTTAAGCAGCTTGCACACCTTTCCGCTGCTCCTACTGTCCACGAAGCCCTCTGGCTGAGTCATGTACACGCACTCTTCTAAATCACCATTTAGAAAGGCGGACTTAACACCAATTTGCCAGATTTCGTAGTCATTATATGCAGTGATGGCAAGTAAGATCCGGATAGACTTAACCATAGCCACTGGAGAAAAGGTTTCATCGTAGTCCATACCTGGTCGTTGACGAAAGATTTTGCAACAAGTCTAGCTTTGAAAGTCTCAACTTTTTCATCTACACCAAGTTTCTTCTTAAAGATCCATTTACTCCCGATGGGTTTTACCCCTTCAGGAGCAACTTCCAAAGGCCATACTTTGTTGGTGTATAAGGATTCCATCTCATATCGCATTGCATCCATCCATTTCACAGAGTCCTCACTCGTGATGGCCTGCTCGAAGCTAGTTGGGTCATCATATACCATGATGCAATCCTTGCTCCCACCGTCTATGAGAAAACCGTAGTATCTCTCAGGTGGATAAGGAACCCTACTAGATCGGTGGAGAGGCTGAGGTTCGTTGGGAACTATCGAATCCTCTGGTTCCATTAAATCTTCAGTTGTAGTCTATGTTGCTGGAACTTCTTCCAGCTCTACCTTTTTGCCACTAATATCTTTCCACAAGAAATTCTGTTTTTTTAAAAGGTGGCGTATTGAGAAACAAACACCTTTTGTTCCTTAACGTAGTAGAAAATATATCCTTGTGAATTCTTTGGATTTCCCACAAACTTGCAAAGAACTGTTCGTGCCTCGAGCTTGTCCAGATTTTGCCTTTTGACATAGGCCGGACAACCCCATATCTTAACTCGTTTAAAATATGGTCTCATTCCCCTCCATATCTCATATGGGGTTGTAGGCACTGATTTAAATAGAACTTGATTCAATTGGTATGCTGCTGTCTCAAGCGCATAAACCCAAAACGAAATAGGTAACTCAGCAGTGCTCATCAAAGAGCGCACCATATCCAATAGGGTGCGATTCCTCCTCTCCGATACACCGTTGTGCTTTGGTGTATACGGAGGAGTAAGCTGAGAAAGAATCACGTTCTCCTTTAGATATTCCTGGAACTCATTGCTCAAGTATTCTCCGCATCGACCAGATCGAAGGATCTTAATACTTTTACCCGCTTGGTTCTCGACTTAGTGGTTATATTCTTTGAATTTCTCAAAAGCTTCAGACTTGTGTTTCATCAGGAACACATGTCCGTATCTAGAGAGATTGTCAGTGAATGTAATAAAGTATGAGGAACCATTCCTGGCATGTGTAGACATGGGACCTATGTATCAGTCCAAAGAGTTCTGTAACTCTTTCTCCATGTCCAGTAAACGGAGTTTTGGTCATTTTGCCTTTGAGACATGACTGGCAAGTGTCATAAGATGAAAATTCGAACGGTTTCAAATATCCATCTTTATGTAACTTAGCTAGTCGTGTCGCATTGATATGACCTAGTCAACAATGCCACAAGAAGGATTCGTTCATTTCTGAACTCATCCTCTTGTGTGTGTTTTGTACGCAAAGAACTGTGGTTTGATTTAGAACATATATGTCATTATTTAATGAGCCTGATCCAATCAACTTTTGATCCAGGAAGATGTTCATAACATTATCCTGTACTATAAAATTATATCCTTCCTTACTTAATAAAGAAACTGATATAAGATTGCATATCAGAGTCGGTATGTAATAGCATTCGTTCAGAATCAATGTATTACCATTTGGTAATACAAGGTGATATTGGCCAACTGCTTTGGCTGCAACATTTGCACCATTCCCTACTCTTACAGAACGATCGCCCTCTCCCAGTTCTCTACCTTTACTTAGCCCATGCAACATATTACATATGTGGGATCCCGATCCGGTATCTAATATCCAGGACGTAGAGTGTACTGTGAAATAGTTCTCGGTAACTAGCACACCCAAAGAAGATTCATCAACATGCTCATTCTTCGTTTGGGTGGCGTTGAAATCCGGATATTTTCCTACTTCCTGCTCAGTTTTATAACAATTATAAGTTGGAGCGGAACCAACGTTCCCCTGCTCAGCATAAAATGCGAGTTCGGTCAATGCATCCATATTATTATCTTGATTAAGGCCAGACATGGTCGCTACTTAGAGAGAGAGAGAGAGAGAAGAAAAAACTTAGCGTATGCTCTTGCAAAGATCAGATTGGTTATTTATCTTATCTAATCGATGTCTTCCACTGCTATTCTCAAATTTTCTTTCAAACCTTAAAAAGAAAATTCATCCAAGATTAATTGCATTCTATAATTTCGCTAACCGTTCAGTCAGGCCAGTGCCGGTACTTCTGAGGGAGGTTTCCCGTGCTTTCGCACGGACTTAATTTAAATAAACCTCATTTTCCCTGAGGCATAGCCCCGTTGACACCTTTCTAGACACCTAATGAGTTAGCTAATTGTAAAGTGCAAAACTCTCCCGGGAGCAATTTTTGCTCACAGTGGGTATCGGGATCCAACTATCTCATAGAAGGTATGCAATCTCATTGTAAATTTCAACACTTGAAATTCCCGATAAAACTTTTACCCCTAGCTACTTATGACCTTAACATGGTCAACAAATCATAAGCGCTAGCCATGTTCAACCCGTCATTTCCTGATTAAATTAAACCCACCCGTACAACCCTTAACATAGTCAACAAAGTGGTACGACTACCCTAATCTAATCGCATTACATGCTTTAGCAGATAAGCACTAATTAGCTACCGCTCACTATACCTTAACATGGTCAACAAACGTAGCATCTAAGTAGTACTTATCTGAAATGACGGAGGGCTACGTCAGGTATTTAAGAAAACCTTTTGCGTAATGAACTAGATATAGTTGTAGAAACAAGTGATTTTTGAAAAGGAGTGTCTTTTGAGGCTTTTTACTAGTATTGCTAAAGAGGTCACTCCCGGTGAAGGGATCTCAGCTCTATCCTTATCGAATAAGTTTCAAGGTATTTCATAAATACCGCTATGCAAAGCAAGAACTAAAAGAAGCAATCAAAAGCCAAAACGAGTGAGTTGTAGCAACTGCTAGCTTTTTCTAAAGAGGTCACTCCCGGTGAAGGGATCTCGGCTCTTTCCTGATCGAATAAGGTGCTGGATAATCTACAAGGAATACCGCTATGCAAAGCAAAAAACCAGAGCTACCATTTTTGAAAATATGATTCTACAACATCTTTTAGGTTTCTTTTTCTTTTCATTAATCTCATTAACGAATTCCCATCATTTATGCTTCCTAAGCATCACAAAAGAAACGAAAATACAACGTACGCTTATACCATTCGCATTCGCCACAGTGTCCCGTTATGCACTGTTAGGTTACTTAACTAACGGCATAGCGGGGCTGGACTAGCGCGGGTGAAAAACATAAGCAACGTTTATTATATATCATATATACAATAATAATGCATTCGTCTCAGAAATATAAAGTGATCACATTACAGAATATCAGAGGCAGAAGATAACATATGAAATATTGGATATACTAGGAATTCCGTGTTTTAATTTAAGCCAATATAAAACACAGATTCCACGGTCACGACGAATAGACAAACCCACATCCCTAAACTCCTATGAGAGCGGCAAGCAACCCTACCAATTCTAGAGTTAGGAGACCCGGACACGAATCCTCGAGATGGTCTCCCACTGGACTCTAGAACCCGGTTACTTGTGCTCCCCACCTTGGGTCTATCCTAATGCGGAAAAGTAAATAATATACAAAAATGGTGACATCATCCGCAACCCGGAAGTGCCGCAATAAAATAATATTACATACATTGAATTTTACATGAATAAAAATAAAAACTCTCATTTCACATAAAACCCCCGGGTATTCAAAACACGACGATCCAATATAACATATCACAGCAACACATAAAATCACATGTCATCAATGTAAGTAAATATACGTATCCCAATTGTCGTTGATGTATAGCAAAGAAACCGGCGATACACCACATATTACACTAACGGTCGCAGAAAAGAAAATGAAAAACTATAACATTTGGAATCCATAATCACCTTAGACATCATAAACCCGAAATATCACATATTACGGATTTCATGCCTAACTATATGAATTCCACATATTATATCACATTCCAGAAAAATTTAGACGACATTAAACATTCCGATTGAATCAACAAACACCCAAAATTTCCCGAAGATCTCAACACTTGAGCGTAGTTTAAAAATACTCATCACACGCCACAGTACCAACGGTCCAACCGTAGAAAGGTCAACCCTTGCCTCAACTATGGCGCCGCGGAACTACCGCAAATTCTAGGGTTTGGCGGCGGTACTTACGGTCATAGAATCGAGTTAAGGTTTTGTTCTTCTAGAGGGTCCACCGCATTACTTGCATGATATTTGAATGTTCTTTAACTCGGAAAAAATCCAACTCTTGGAAAATATTCCGGCAAGGGTTAAAGTTGATATTTGATATCCGTTCAAACTTTTTAACACCGTCTAGACAACCTAAAAAACTGTCAGAATTATGACTACGAAACACTCCGAGTTGCCTTTAATTTTAACATCACATGCAAATTTAGCAAAAACAAACAACACCTGAAACACCAAAACCCAGAGACTGGAACACAGTGCAAATTTCAACCCAGAACACCATAGAAAAACTAAGCAGGTCGGTTTTCTAGGCTTTGTGGCCGGTCAAAATCCGAGGCCTGGTGTTGAATTTGGCACCGTGTTCATGTTGCATCTCATAAAACATTCTGCAGTTGTTTAAAAATTTTTTTGATGACTTTAAAATATCGACAGAAACTGAACTTATGTATAGGGTGTTTCGGAGTTGTTTCGGTTTCGTAATTCTACATACATCGTCTAAATCTCTAGCTTGGCTCTGATACCACTGTAGTAATGTTCGGACCGATAGCAAGGTTTCGGGAGGCATCGTCCATGCCATTTTCAAAAATTTGGCGTACAAAACAATCCTAACCCTAGAATCTTAACTAAAGATTTAGATAATACAATGTGTAAACTACTTTACAACGAAGTGATTAGGGATTATAACCTTTGTAGTCCAGTCCTTCACTTCTTTAGATCCTTGTAGTAGTCCCTTCACTCCAAGTTGTGATCTTCTGGACTCTCGAACGGCTCCACATGAAGAAAGATGCATGCTTGCTTGAAGTCTTCAAAGCCGAAAATGATCTACGTCGAGGAGTCACAAACCCAAGCTACCCAGTTCACTAATGTAGGATTAGTAAAGCCAACATCCTACACTAAAGTGCTAATCTAGTAGAGGATGATGAAGTAGGATTTTTTTCTCACTTTAGAATTACTTTTCTCACTTGTTTTAAGCTTCTTTCAAAACCTAGAGAGCTCTCTCATCTCAAGAGGAAGAAGAAGCAAAATAATAGAGGAGATAGTGAATGGCAACCATGGGTGAGAAAATATCTAATATATCTCATGTAGAGACTTAACCATGAGTTTAGATAATGGTTGGGTTAACAAATATCTAGTATAAGACAAAACTAGTGGACAAGTCAATGTGTCTCCAAGCTTCTACAAACTTCATGCCATGTAACCATTATCCAACTAATAATTGATTTACACTAAATAAATAAACCCTTCATTATCATTATCATGGTGTAAGTCTCATACACCCATGTTGCATGTATCATCAACCATAACACATAAATAAAACACAATTGATATATATCACATATATATCAAGTGTGCACATGTAAGAAAAAGAAATGCTTATGTGAGCTAATATTAGTTAATGTAAATTAATATATCAAATATATAATTATACATTAAATTATCAAATCAACACTTGATTTAATAATCTGGTTATATCTCATATGACTGACTAATATTACTTGTAACAAATTATCGAATCAACACATGATTCGATAACCCAGCTATATCTCATATACCCAACTGACACTGTATCGACTTATCGAATCAACACCTGATTCGATAACCCGGATATATCTCATATAACCGATCAATACTTTATATCGCGAGAATAGAATATGGTATCATATACTCGTATTAATCTCGGTCCCGCACATATCACATAAGTGCTCCTACTTCGTTTTGCCTGAGCTAGTGAAACTTCTGTGTAGGACTCTAAAGACTCGCCAATACGCTGGCAGTAGGTGATGATCACATCAAGCACCCACAAGCCGTCAGCGGTACTAGCTGGACGTAACGGCTACCCTTGTATTGAACGATCAGAAGATCAGCAAGCTAGCCCACTCTAACTCCTGCAATAGTCTATCAGTAACACTACCGTACAGTCCGGTCTTTTCATCTGATATGTCGCATATCTAGTCTAGGGGTGGTCAACGTCAGACCTCAATAACTGATAAGTCGTGCCGATGTGAGGCTCATAACGGGTCGAGAAACTACTGATAACACTTATCAGTAAATCTCCGTAGCAGCCCTGGTTAGGGACTTATCATTATGGACAATCGATCACAGCGCAACATCAACCTCCAAATCCGGGTGAGACGAATCCCCTCCTATTGCTCATTGCTTCCATGTAATTCAGGACTGTACCCAAAAGCCACCGTTTTGCACGTTCTATTGAACGTGGTACGGTGGAAATCAAAGCACGGTGGGAATCACACAAGACTCTATGACGATCTCGGGTCTACAGACTAACATGTACCAGTGTCACCTGAGAACTACTACCTGAAGATAGGTATAATACCAAATAGGAGTTCTCGGCGACACCATTCAGTGTACCCAGTCTCCACTGAGCACCCATATACCATCTTTGATGTCAAACACCAATGGATATGGGATCATCCATCGCCCATCATATGGGTCAAGATGCGTATACGCTAGTATACTCCGGAATATTGATGCCCTGTCTCGATACACCCTCGACTAGGAACAATTATAGGGTGTACTTGCGGATTACCCTTGGCCCCACTAGTATGATCTTCATCATAGTCCTGGTAGTCAAGTACACAACCTAAGGGCTTTATCAACATGTGAGTGCAAGACAACATCACATATAGATTTCAACATGTTAAGATAAAGAGCAACCAGATAGCATAGTATCATATCGAGCAAGAAAGTCCTCTCTATATATATCCAAGCAACCACTATAATATACATCACATGTACAATAATGTCTTCTAGGGCATACATATAACTCACAGAAACACGGCGATATTGGACCGTAATGTCCTTAAACTAACATATTTCCCTACGATGGGTCTCTATATCGAGCGCCGTATACAGTGTACGGGCATAAAACAATTCACATCCTTTCCAGGACCCATATAATGCGGTCTTTCGAAGAATGTCGTGATCGACAACCGTTAGGGCGTTACCTTTTGGGCCGCCTAAAAAAATGGTATGTCCACAAGCGAAATAGGCATGGATGAAAATCTTAAAGGGCGCCATGAGTAAAAATTGCAGGGCTACCGACAAGCTTATGAAAACCCAAGAGAGCGTAAACTCGTTAGAAGAAAGGAAAAGCTGCACTTGGAAAGTTCTCGTGACTTTGTAAGGAGAAAACACCTGTGTGAGATCCTTACGACTCACAAAAGAGCAACACACTATGGAATCTATACGATCCTTAAAATGAAAATGCAATTACGAGATCCTCAAGACTCATAAGGAGAATATACCCTCTATAAGACCATCAGCCTTAAGTTATAGGGATCTGAACCTCTTCTTAAACCATCAAAACCCTATCGATTTATGCCCCACAAGTGGTCCTATACGGACTCTTGTATACCATCCACGGGCGTAAATAAATCTATTCCCAATCAAGCTCCACTAAATTCGAGAAATATTGCTCAACAAGGTGAACAGCACTTGTGAATCCTTACGATATGCAAGAGAAAATACTACTTAGGAATCTTCACGATTCCAAAGGAGAAAATACACCTATGAGATCCTCATAGCTCATAGGGAAAAATACCTTTATGAGACCCTTACGACTCGTAAAGTAAAAAGCCTTAGTCGACAGGATCCTAACCCTGTTTGCTAAGCCACCTTTTCAAACCAGCAAAGTCAAAAGACGATTTGCTCCTGACAATATCCCAGTTGTAGTGACGCTGATGCTAAAATTGGTATCAGATTCCAAATTCACAAACCGCAATAAAAAACAGCGAGCATGATAAAAAATGACATTGCCGAAATGATTGGACACCACGGATAAACTAGTCGAAATGATTGGACAATCACGACTTTCGCGATATAAAATCTGAAAAGACAGAGAATTGCGGAAATATACAAAAATTGTATAATAAAATAAAACTTTTTTGCCCTGCAAGTAGGTCTATACTGGCTCTTGTACTCAATCTTGTTAGTTATATGTATGCCCTAGAGGCCATTACTGTACATATGATGTATATTGTAATGGATGCTTGGACATATATAGGCAGGACTTTCTTGCTCGACATGATAGTATGCTATCTGGTTGTACTTTATCTTAACATGTACTCCGATTGTCACTATATTACATGTTGATAAAGCCCTTAGGATATGTACTCGACTACTGGGACTATGATGAGATCATACTAGTGGGGCCACGGTAGTCGACGATTACATCCTATAAACTGTTCCTAGTCGAGGGTGTATCGAGACAGGGCATCGATACACCAGAGTAGACTAGCGTATACGCATCTTGACCCATATGATGGGCGATGGATGATCCCATATCCATCGGTGTTTGACATCAAGGATGGTGTACGGGTGCTCAGTGGAGACTGGGTACACTAGACGGACTCGCCGAGAACACCCAGATTGCATTATACCTCACGTCAGATGGCAGTTCTCCGGTGACACTGGTACAGAGTAGTCTGTTGACCCGAGATCGTCATAGATTCTTGTGTGATTCCCACTGTGCTTTGATTTTCATCATACCACGTCCTTGAGGGCGTGCAAAAAGGTGGCTTTTGGGTACAGTCCCGAATCACATGGAGGCAATGAGCGATAGGAGGGGATTCGTCTCTCCCGGTATAGGGAGTTGATGTTGTGCTGTGTTCGATTGGCTATAACCGGAAATCCATGGCCAGGGTTGCTGAGATTTACTGGTAAGTATTATCAGTAGTTTTTCGAACTGTTATAGACCTCAAATCGACACGACTTATCGAGCTACTGGGGTCTAACGTTTACCACCCCTAGGCGAGATATGCGACATATCAGACGACGAGACCGGACTGTACGGGAGTGTTACTGATTGGATTCATAGGAGAATGTACAGACTTGCTTGTTGATCTTCTGAGCGCTCAATACCTGGGTGGCTGTTACGTTTAGCTGACCGCTTGCTGCTTGTGGGTGTTTGATATGATCATCACCTACTGCCGACGTATTGACGATTCTTTAGAGTCCTACACAGAGGTTTCTTGACTCAGGAAAAATGGAGTAGGAGCACATATCTGATATGTGCGGGACCGAGGATAATGCGATATGAGATACCGTATTCTATTCTCGCGATATTTGATATCAGCCGGGTCATCGGATCAAGTGTGGATTCGATGAATCGGTACGGATAAATATTAGCCGGTTATATGCGATATAGCCGGATTGTCGAATCAAGTGTTGATTCGATAATTTAATGTATAATAATATATTTGATATATTAAATTACATTAACTAATATTAGCTCACTAAAAGATTCTTTTTCACACTCGGGTAATACATTGATATATATGCGATATATGTTAATTGTATTATTTTATTTTGTTACAATAAATATTATATATATGATATATAATATTGTAACATGATATGGTTATTAATGCAACTTGTTTAGTGGAGATTAAACATGGTTAGGGTTTGATTAGGGTTAAGGTTTTCTAGAAGTTTCTAGAAGCTTTCATTTTTTGTTTTGGAAAAGATATTTTGCTAGATATTTCCTTAACCTAACCAAACCTTTAACCTTAGTCAAATCTCTACAAGGGTTAGTTTGACCACGGTTGCATTATTCATCATTATTATCCTTTCATTATTCATCACAAAAGGTTTTACAATTCATTATTCATTCATCTTCTTCTTACTTGAGTTCTTTATGAAAACCTTTCTTGTTTTGCTTTAAGTGATGAAAGTGAGTGAGAATATGAAAACAAATAAGAGCAAAAATCCTACTTCATCATTCTCATCTACCCTTGCCCTTTAGATGAGAGTGTTCACTTCATTTAGTGAGTGTTAGCTTGTGTTAATGAAACTTCAAGGTAGATCATCTATGTTATCGAAGATCGGAAGCAAGACTGCACCATTCTCTTCGTGAAGCCTCTCGAGAGTCCGGAACACGATGATCGCAGCGAAGGGACTTCAACAAGAAGCTTAAGAAGTGAAGGACCGGATCTACAAAGGTTGTAATCCCTCTCACTTAGTGTTAAACTGTTTAACATACTTGTTTTCGCCTAAACTCTAGTTTAAAGATCCGGCTTCGGGTTGTTCGGCACGGCTAATTTTTTAATCGGGCATGGTTGATGCCTCGTAGACCCTTGTGCGCGTGCCTAGCAACCCTACAGTGGTATCAGAGCCAAGCTAGAGCTTTAGGTGAAGTCTAAACGAAGTTTAATGTCCGATCGAACCCGGAAAACCCGATAAAACCCCTTCTCTATACATTTATCAAAAATGTGGTTTTTTCTTAATTAAAAATGCTCAGAAAAACAAGCAGGAAAAACCAAGAATTACCGTGAAGTACGGTCCCCTAAGTCAACTATTTGACCACGGAAACTCGGCGAAACCATGCGTTTGGCGGCGGTTCCGCGGCCAAAATTTGGACTTAGTCCATAAAATTTCACTTAATTATTCATAGGTGCTTTCTTGCTAATTTTTCCTGGGAATATTTTAATTCCACTCAAGTGTTGAGTTTTCTAGGGTTGTATTAGGGAATCGTTGATTCGATCAGATAATTTAACTTTGTTTAGTTTTTTCCGGATAATTTTTAGAAACTGTTAAAAAGTTCGAACGGGTATCAATAACTCACTTTTTCCCCAGTCGGAAAATTTTTCAAAAGTTGGATTTTTTTCTCATGTTTAAAAATATTCTAAGTCGTGCAAGTAACGCAGTGGACCCTCTAGAAGAACACAAACCTTAACTCGATTATGTGACCTTCTTGAACTTCCTTTTTTACCTTACGGTTTGGGGCAGTGCGGCGTGCCACATGTGAGGCGTTGGCTTGACCCTTCTACGGCTGGACCATTGGTACTGTGGCATGTGATAGATGTTTTTAAACTGATTTCAAGTTTTAAGATATATTAGGGAAATCTTGGGTGTTTGATTATTCGATCGGAAAGTTTAACATTGTCTATTTATCTGGAATGTGATACAATATTTGGAATCCACAAGTAGTTATGAGATAACTAATTTGAATGTTATAAATCTAGCACTTCAGTCTCAAAATGATCGGTTGCCACGGAATTTTGATGTGATCAAAAGTTCGTCGCAATCACGTAGCGTACGCGGATACTCGCCGGGTAAACTTAACAGACAGCAACGCCCCATAGCCCCGACCAAGTGACTGTAGGAGAACCCCGTCGCCAAAAGCATCCGTTCGGGTGCTCGCGGCAGCGGTGTTCCGCCTTAGTGCACTTCGTCGACGGCATCCGGGGGTGCGGCCGTCTACTAAAGTTTGCGACGAGCATTCGATCAGGTTGTCGGGAATCTTGTTGAATTGCCCGACTTGATATTGAAAAGAGTTTATGATAATGAGACTAAAATGCGGGGTTTATAATTGTTAGGCATACGATGTCTAAGGAATTGATTTGGTTAGGCATGCGATGTCTAAGGAGGTTACGGATTCCAACTGTTGTAGTTTTACACTTTCATTTCTGTGACCGTAAGCGTAGTATGTGGTGTATCGCCGGCTTCATTGCTATACATCAACGACAATCGGGATACGCATACTTGCTTACATTGATGATATGAGATATGTTACTGCGATATGTTGTATTGGATCATCGCGTTTGAATAGCCGTGGGTTTTATGTGAGATGAGAGTTTTTTCTTTTTCATTCATGTAAAATTCATTTGTATGTAATATTCTTTTATTGGGGCACTTCCGGGCTGAGGATGATGTCACCGTTGTATATTATTTACTTTTCCGCATTAGGTAGACCCAAGGCGGGGAGCACAAGTAACCGGGTTCTAGGGTCCAGTGGGAGACCATCTCGAGGAGTCGAGACCGGGTCTCTTAATCCTAGAATTGGCGGTGTTGCTTGCCGCTCTCGTAGGGGTCAAGGGATGTGGGTTTGGCTATTCATCGCGACCGTGGAATCCGTGTTTTATACAGGCTCGTACTAAAACACGGACGTCCTATTATATCCAATATTTCATGTATGTTCTTCTGCTGCAATGTTCTGTGATGAGATCATATTACTGCCTGTGACGAATGTTTATATTATATATATGAGATATATGTTATATTGCAGATTTCGTTTCAAATGAGATGCCTGTGAAGCACAATAAAATGGGACTTCATTAATGAGATTAATGAAACTATAAGAAACCTAAGATGTTGTAGAAACTTGTTTAAAAACTGGTAGCTCTAGTTCTTGTTTTGCATAGCGGTGTTCCTTGTAGAACATCCAGCACCTTATTCGATAAGGAAAGAGCCGAGATCCCTTCACCGGGAGTGACCTCTTTAGTGAAACTAGCAGATGCTACAAACTCGGTCTGTCTTTTGATTGCTTCTATAGTTCTTGCTTTGCATAGTGATATTTATGAAATATCCTGCACCTTATTCGATGAGGAAAGGGCTGACGATCCCTTCACCGGGAGTGACCCCTTTAGCAAAACAAGAAAAGCCTCAAAAATGCTCCATTTCAAATCACTCAATTCTACAACGATATCAAGTTCATTACGCAAAGGGTTTTCTTAAAAACCTAGCGTAGCCCTCCGTCATTTTAGGAAGTAGAGTACTTAGTATTCGTGCTGCGTATGTCGACTTTAGTTGAGGCGTAGTGTACGGTAGCTAAGTGATGTCTTCCTACACAGCATATGATGCGATTAGTTAGGACATTCATGTGATTATGGCGACCATAGTTGAGGGTCATGTAGGGTGGGTCTGATTAATCATGAAATGACGGGTAGAACTTGACTAGTGCTTATGATATGTTGACCTTAGTTAAGATCATAAGTGCTAGGGGTAAAATATTATTGGGAATTTCATGTGTTGAAATTTGCAATGAGATTGCATACCTTCTATGAGATAGTTGGATCCCGATACCCGCTGTGAGTAAGAGTTACTCCTGGGAGAGTTTTACACATTACAATTAGTCGATCAAGTAGGTGTCTAGAAAGGTGTCAACGGGGTTACGCCACTGGGAAAACGAGGTTTACTTTAATTAGGTTCGTGCGAAAGCACGGGGGACCTCCCTGAAAGTACCGGCACTGGCCTGGCTGAAAGATTGACGAAATTGTAGCATGTAATTAATCCCGGTTATTCTTTCCTTTTAGGGTTTGAAGGAAGATTTGATTAAAACAGTGGGAGACATCCTGATTAGATATATTAGATAACCAATCTAATCTTGCAAGAGCATACACTGTGTGTTTTCTTCTGTCTCTCTCCAGGTAGCGACCATATCATGCCTTAATCAAGATAATAATACGGATTTATTGACTGAACCCGCTTGTTATACTGTACAAGGGAACGTTGGTCCCGCTCCAACTTATAATTGTTATAAGACAGAGCAGGAAATTGGGGAATACCAGATTTCCCTTGTCGCCCAAACGAAGAAAGTGCATGTTGATGCATCTTCTTCGGGTATGTTCATTACAGAGAACTGTTTCTCAATGTCCTTTACGTCCTGGGTATGAGATGCCGAATCAGGATCCCGCATATGTAATCTGTGTAAGTCGATGTTCAACACCCCAATACTTGTGGGGAGGCGGAAATATGAATAACAATCAAGTTCTATGATCAAACATCGATTAACCGTACGAATCGTTTGCTATACAAGTTTTAATAAAAGC
This sequence comes from Agapanthus africanus, assembly GCA_030015575.1. NCBI lineage: Eukaryota > Viridiplantae > Streptophyta > Magnoliopsida > Asparagales > Amaryllidaceae > Agapanthus > Agapanthus africanus. The sequence continues at coordinate 293,729,967 of JASDDO010000016.1, forward strand.
TTTAGAGTTTTAATCTACTATGCGAAGGGATTATACCAAACGGTTCTAGTCCTTCGTCTTGATGTTCTCTACGGCCTCTTTGGATCTCCACTCCCTCTCCGGCTTTCTTCCGTGATAGACGATCCACCCGAGAACCCTAATCCAAGCTATAACCTCTAAACTTGAGGTTACTTAGTTTCTCTAGTTGCTAAATAGAGTAGCTAAGGTGATGTAGAGATTGGTTATGGAGTAATTAGTCTTTCCTAATCCTTGTTCTCAACTCATGAGGGTAGGATTAGGGTTTGGTGAAGGAGAGAGAACTTGAAGAGAGAGAATGAGAAGATGATAATGATATTATTATATTGAATAAAGCTTCTCACTTGATATATATGAAACATAAAGAATATGAAAGAAATGAATAATAAGTGAATATTCATCATGTTTCATTTAATCAAGTGGGTGATTCATTATGTGAGTCATTAAGCAATAAATGATGCTTTAATGACATGATGAATCACTCACAATGAGTCACTAAATCAATAAATGAAAATGCCACCTCTCTCTTTATGTCACATCCTTCTAGAAGCTTCTCGGAAAATTACGAGAACGCCCCTCTCATCCGTGAAAACACGGAAAAACTTTAGACTGTATAAATCCAATAACCTGATACTAGAATCTGGCTTAAACCAAAGCCGGCTAGTAAAAACTGTCCGAATGTCGTACGTGCGATCAAACACGTACGCGTCCGAACCTTTGTCGTAAAACCATACGACCTCTATATCTTTTCGCCTGGGTTTGGGAAAACTCTGTGTGGGACTCTAAAGACTCGACTACTACGCTGGCAGTGGGTTTAACCACAGACCGCAAGCGGCACTAGCTGTACGTAACGGTCCCCAGGTAGTTGTCGATAAGAAAGCTGATGAGGTAACCCATCTGAAATCCTACTGAGCCTGTCTGTGACAATATCCGCGCAGTCCGGTCTGTTCGTCAAAGAGTATCACATGTACGGTCTAGGGAGGTGGTGGACGTCAGACCCCTAATAACCATACAAGTCGTGTCGGTATGGCTCTATCACCATCCGAGAATCTATTGATCAACCTATCAGTAATTCTCAATCAGCCCTGGCCAGGGACTTATGGTAATGACCAACCGATTACCGTGCGATATCAACTCCCTATACCGGGAGAGACGAATCCCTAACAGTCACTCACTGCCTCCACATGGCTCGGGACTGTGCCCAACTGAAACCTGTTTGCACGACTCCTTTGAGCCGTGGTAGGGTAACAATCAAAGCACAGTGGGAACTCACACGAGACAAATGATGACCTTAAGTCAACGGACTATCTGCACACATGTCACCTGAGAACTGCTATCTGACGTTAGGTATAATACCATCCAGTCAGTTCTCGGCGAGTCCTGTCCGGTGTACTCACACCCAGTGAGCATCTGTATACAATCTTAGGTGAACGCCACCAATGGTTGCGGGACCAATCCATCGCCCCTCGTCAGGGTCTAGATATGTATACACTAGTCTACTCCGGAGTATCGATGCCCAATCTCGATACTCCTGCGACCAGGGACATCTAAGGGTGTGCCTATTGACTATCAAGCTCCCACTAGTATGACTGCCATCACAACGCCGGTAGTCAGACAAACACCCTATGGGCTTTATCAACATATATATATAAATACCAAGTAAAATATATTATACGTTAAGACAAAGTCAAACCAAATAGCGTACTATCATATCAAGCAAGACTGTCATGTACATACATATCCCAAGCATCCTATACAATGTAGGCCTCTAGGGCATATACATCCAACAATCTCCCACTTGCACTAAGGCCTATAATTGGCGCAATGAGTACCCACTGTCTCTACCAGATCCAGTTGCTTGCGTACCGCATGCCCAACATCTCAAAAAGTCTCTCGAACTGTACTTGAGGAATGGCTTTGGTGAATGGATCTGCCGTGTTGTCTTTTGTGTCCACTCTCCGTATCTCGATCTCCCGACGATCCACGATCTCCCTGATCAGGTGAAAACGCCTTAAGATATGCCTGGATTTCTGATGGGACCTTGGTTCCTTCGCTAAAGCTACAGCGCCATTGTTATCGCAATACAAAGGTATTGGATTGGCAATGGACGGAACCACCTGAAGTTCAGAAATGAACTTCCTTATCCAGACAGCCTCTTTTGCGGCTTCACTAGCAGCTATATACTCAGCCTCCATAGTTGAGTCTGCGACGGTATCTTGTTTGGAACTCTTCCAACTCACCGCCCCTCCATTGAGGGTAAACACAAAACCCAAAATAGATTTAGAATCATCCTTGTAACTTTGGAAGCCGGAGTCGGTAAAAGCCTCTACCTGGAGGTCCTTATTGCCGTAAATCAAGAACATCTCCTTAGTCCTTCTCAGGTACTTGAGAATGTTCTTCACCGCTATCCAATGTTTCTCACCTGGGTCCGATTGATACCTGCTTACCACACTAAGTGCGTAAGCTACATCTGGTCTGGTACATAACATCGCATACATTATTGATCCTACCGCCGAAGCGTAGGGTATAATGCCCATGCGAGCCCTCTCTTCATCAGTCTTTGGAGACATATTTTTGGAGAGGGTGATTCCGTGACAAGCGGGCATATTGCCGCGCTTGGAATCTTCCATACTAAATCTCTTTAGTATAGTGTCTATATACCTGGACTGTGAAAGTCCCAATATTCTATTAGATCTATCTCGATGGATCTTAATGCCCAGAATGTATGATGGATCTCTTAAGTCTTTCATAGAGAATTTCTGTGACAAGAAGAGCTTTAATGATTGTAACATAGGGATATCATTCCCTATCAGTAGTATGTCGTCGACGTACAAAACGAGGAAGACTACTGCTCCTTCTACAATCTTCCTATAAACACATGGTTCATCTACATTTTTGATAAAGTCAAATTCCTTAACTGTTTCATCAAAGCAGATGTTCCAACTCCGCGATGCTTGCTTTAACCCATAAATGGATTTAAGCAATTTGCACACTCTTCCGCTGCTCCCACTGTCTAAGAAACCTTCTGGTTGATCCATGTAAACACTCTCTTCTAGATGTCCATTTAGAAAAGCTGTTTTTACATCCATCTGCCAGATTTCATAGTCATGGAAGGCAGCAATGGCAAGCATGATCCGAATGGATTTAAGCATAGCTACTGGCGAAAAAGTTTCATCGTAGTCCAATCCTGGTCTTTGACGAAAACCTTTTGCTACTAGTCTAGCTTTGTGCGTTTCCACTTATCCAAATATACCAATCTTCTTTTTGAAGATCCATTTGCATCCAACTGGTTTTACCCCAGGAGGAGCAACTTCTAAAGTCCATACTTTATTGGTATACATGGATTCCATTTCGGATCTCATTGCATCCAGCCACTTTACTGAGTCGCTACTTGTGATAGCCTGCTGAAAACTAGTAGGCTCATCATCATCGATGATGCAATCCTCTCGATCCCCATCAAGAAGGAAACCATAGTATCTTTCAGGAGGATGAGAAAGCCTACTAGATCTGCGGAGTGGCGTTGGTTCGTCATGTTCTATTGAAGTCTGAGATTCTTCTAAGTCTTTGGTTACAGTTTGAGGTTCTGGAATTTCTTCCAGTTCTACCGCGCTCCCACTAATTTCTTTTGCAAGAAATTCGCTTTCTAAGAAGACAATGTGACGAGCGACAAACACCTTTTGTTCTTCAGTGTGGTAGACCATGTACCCCCTTGAATGCTTGGGGTATCCTACAAACTTGCACAAAACCGATCGTGCTTCGAGCTTGTCCGGATTATGCTTTTTTACATATGCCGGACACCCCCATATCTTTATATACTTGAGATATGGTCTCTTCCCACACCACATTTCATATGGAGTGGTAGGTACAGACTTAGTTGGAACTCTATTTAATAGATATGCGGCTGATTCTAGAGCAAATCCCCAGAAGGAAAGTGGCAACTCAGCACTACTCATCATTGATCGCACCATATCTAATAGTGTACGATTCCTTCTTTCTGATACACCATTATGCTGAGGTGTATAAGGAGGAGTAAGCTGAGAGAGTATTCCATTTGCTTTCAAGTATTCAAGGAAACTGGTACTTAAGTATTCTCCACCTCGATCAGATCGAAGTGTCTTGATGCTTTTACCAGTTTGTTTTTCTACTTCATTTTTATACTCCTTAAACTTCTCAAAAGCCTCGGATTTATGCTTTATTAAGAACACATGTCCATACCTAGAGAAGTCATCAGTAAAAGTGATGAAGTAGGAGTGACCACTTCATGCATGTATAGACATCGGACCACATACATCACTGTGTACTAGTCCCAAGAGCTCGGTGGCTCTTTCTCCATGTCCGGTGAACGGAGATTTGGTCATTTTTCCTTTGATACATGATTGACAAGTTGCATATGATGAATATTCAAACGAATCTAGATATCCATCTTTATGTAACTTAGTCAACCTTGTTTCATTTATATGACCAAGTCTACAATGCCATAGGAAGGCTTGATTCGAATCTGGAGCCTTTCTTTTACGCGTGTTTTGAATATTGAAAATTTGTGGTTGATTAAGTATGTATATGCCGTTTTCCAGTGTGCCAAACCCAATCAGTTCTTGATTTAGGAGAATGTTCATGACATTTCTTTCAAGCACAAAATTATATCCTTTATTAGACAATAAAGATACTGATATAATATTACATAGCATACTGGGAATACAAAAACAGTTATACAATACCAAAATGTTTCCACTATTCAACCCTAGGTGATATTCCCCTATTGCAACTGCATCCACATGCATTCCATTGCCCATCCGGAGAGTCATATCACCTGCCCCCAGTACTCTACTGTTTCTCAGATCCTGCAAAGAATTACAGATGTGAGAACCAGAACCGGTATCAAGTACCCATGAAGTAGAGTTAACTGAAAGACAATTTTCGATTACGAACACACCTGAAGTAGAAGCAACTGCTTGCTTCATGTCCTTGGCTTTGAAGGCCTGACAATCCTTCTTCCAGTGCCCCTGCTTGTGACAATAGAAGCACTCGTTCTTTTCCGCCTTCACCCTTCCTGCCTTGTTCGTTCCCTGCACCTTCTTGACCCCACCCTTCGGTTTGGTGGCTTTCATCTTCTTCTTCCCTTTTGCTTTCGCTTTAGATTTAGAAGAAGATGATTGGCCAACATACAGAACGGGGGTCTTCTCCTTTTTCAAGGAGGTCTCTGCTACCCTCAACATATTGAGGAGCTTTGGAAGATCCGCTTCCATTTCGTGCATGTTGAAGTTCAGCACGAACTGAGAGAAGGTGTGGGGAAGGGACTGCAAAATCAAGTCGATGTACAAATCATTCTCTAGCACGCATCCCAGGTTTGCGAGTTCCTCAATGAGGATGATCATTTTGAGGACGTGCTCTCCAACAGGAGATCCTGGAGCTAACCTCATCTGGAAGAGTTTCCTTGAGGTTTCGTACCTCGCGATACGGGAGTGTTCACCATACAATTCCTTGCAATGGAGGAATATGGATGCAATATCCATACTCTCGTGCTGTTTCTGGAGTTCATTATTCATAGACGCCAGCACGATACACTTAGCTCGCTCACAGTCTAGATCCCTGGTTTTATGAACTTCCTTGTCCGCAACTGAGGAATCTGGTCCTGGGATAAGGGGAGGAACAGCGGTGGTAACATATGCAACTTTGTCATAAGTCGGCGCAATATTGACGTTTCTTAGCCAATCTTTATAGTTCTGCCCGGTCAATATATTCTTTTCAAGTAATAGTTTTAGTCCAGTCATGGTAGCTGCCAGAGAGAGAGAAAAGAAAACACTCAGCATATGCTCTTGCAAGTTTAGATTGGTTTATTAAATTTATCTAGACAGGATGGCTCCCACTGTTTCCTCAAATCCTTCTTCAAAACCTAAAAGAAGAACTAGTCAGGATTTAATCACACGTCACAATACTTGCTTAACCTTTCAGCCAGGCTGGTGTTGGTACTTCGAGGGAGGTTTTCCAACGCTTTCGCGAAGTTCCTTAATTAAAGAACCTCTTTTCCCTGGAGGCGTAGCCCCTCTAACACCTTTCTAGGCACCTACTTGGTTTATAGCATTGATTGTTAAGTGAGAGAAATTCCCGAGAGTAATCCTACTCATCAGTGGGATCGGGATCCAACTATCATTGCATGATGCCCTAAATGGAAGCCACTCTAGTCACCACACTCCAGAAGGTAAGCTAAATCTGCAAGTTTCCTTTATGTTTGAAACTCCCGATGTGATTTTTACCCCAAGCTCTTATAGACCTTGACGTAGGCCAACAAGTCATAAGACGCTAGTCAAGTTCTACCCGTCGTTGTCCTGATCAATTTAAATACATCGTACAAGCCCTTGACGTAGGCCAACAAGGTGTACGTCTGTATTAAACTAATGCATCTATCTATGCAACAAATAGGCACACACACTGCTACCATACACTATGCCTTGATGTAGGCCAACAAGCATAGCATGAATACGATGTGCTGTCTATCTGAAACGACGGAGGGTTACGGCTGGTTTTTGGCAAAAAACCGTTAACGTAATGAACTTGATTTGATCGAAGGAACTATGATAGCTTTTTAAAAGGAGTGGTTTAAGCTCCGCATTTAAAATTTGCTTTTTCAAGAAAACCGAGTGGTTTTAGAAATTGTTCCAACGATTCTATTAGGTTTTATTTTCTTTGCATTAATAATAATGCGTCCCATCTTTAACCTATCATTACAGATAACAACGAAAATACAACGTCCTCTTATGCCATCCGCATTCGCCACTGGGTCCCGTCATCACCCGTTAGGTTACTTAACTAACGACAGAGCGGGGGCTGGGCTAGCGCGGGTGTAAAACATAAGCGACGTCTAAATAGCTATCATATATAGATATTGTACATTCGTCTGACGCAATGATATACATTCCAGAACACAGATAAACAATATTGGATTTGCAAGCAATCTGTATTTCTTTTGAGCCTGCAAGAAAAGACAGATTACACAGTTGTGATGAATAGCCATTACCCCACCCAAGATCCCTACGGGTATGGCAAACTACCCGCCCGGCAGTTTGTGTACCCCACCTTGGATCTGTCCTAGGAGCAAAAACAGTAAAAAGAAATAATACAACGGTGGCTACAACCGCAACCTGCATGTGCCCCGCGAAATAATATTACAACTTGTTACAATTACATCAAATGAATTAAAACAATAACCCATCACAAAACCCGGCTAATCACCACAACAGTCCAATACAGTTTATATGCACAAACAGTTAAAACCATTACAGAAATGTGCAACCCCCTGCTAACAGACATACTAGCAGTTAGGGGAGGTTTACGAACACATTATACAATCACAGATATAATCCAATATGCAAATACTGTACAATTTCGATCGATTAAACACTTTCAATATTGCTCCAAAATCTGCTCTGTAAAACTGAAACCTGAGCAAAAACTAAATATTCCAGAAAATACCAAATTCAACAGAGAACCCACCCAAGAAAACTGGGATCATGACTCGGCTACTCGGCCGCGGAAGGGAGGCGGATCGGTGGGATCCGCCGCGGAACCGCGGTCGTTTGGTCGAGTCATGGCCCCAAATTTCTTGGGTGTTCTTCTGGTGTCATAACAAGCTTTCTGAACATCCCTGAACCAATTTTGGACTTCATTTAAAATTCGACAGAAACTAGTAATTTTTAGGGTTTTCCGGCTTCGTTTTTCCGTTCGAAATTCGTACAAATTTGCGATTAAGTTAAAACTTGTTTAGCTAGGCTCTTATACCACTGTAAGTCGATGTTCAACACCCCAATACTTGTGGGGAGGCGGAAATATGAATAACAATCAAGTTCTATGATCAAACATCGATTAACCGTACGAATCGTTTGCTATACAAGTTTTAACAAAAGCTTTAGAGTTTTAATCTACTATGCGAAGGGATTATACCAAACGGTTCTAGTCCTTCGTCTTGATGTTCTCTACGGCCTCTTTGGATCTCCACGCCCTCTCCGGCTTTCTTCCGTGATAGACGATCCACCCGAGAACCCTAATCCAAGCTATAACCTCTAAACTTGAGGTTACTTAGTTTCTCTAGTTGCTAAATAGAGTAGCTAAGGTGATGTAGAGATTGGTTATGGAGTAATTAGTCTTTCCTAATCCTTGTTCTCAACTCATGAGGGTAGGATTAGGGTTTGGTGAAGGAGAGAGAACTTGAAGAGAGAGAATGAGAAGATGATAATGATATTATTATATTGAATAAAGCTTCTCACTTGATATATATGAAACATAAAGAATATGAAAGAAATGAATAATAAGTGAATATTCATCATGTTTCATTTAATCAAGTGGGTGATTCATTATGTGAGTCATTAAGCAATAAATGATGCTTTAATGACATGATGAATCACTCACAATGAGTCACTAAATCAATAAATGAAAATGCCACCTCTCTCTTTATGTCACATCCTTCTAGAAGCTTCTCGGAAAATTACGAGAACGCCCCTCTCATCCGTGAAAACACGGAAAAACTTTAGACTGTATAAATCCAATAACCTGATACTAGAATCTGGCTTAAACCAAAGCCGGCAAGTAAAAACTGTCCGAATGTCGTACGTGCGATCAAACACGTACGCGTCCGAACCTTTGTCGTAAAACCATACGACCTCTATATCTTTTCGCCTGGGTTTGGGAAAACTCTGTGTGGGACTCTAAAGACTCGACTACTACGCTGGCAGTGGGTTTAACCACAGACCGCAAGCGGCACTAGCTGTACGTAACGGTCCCCAGGTAGTTATCGATAAGAAAGCTGATGAGGTAACCCATCTGAAATCCTACTGAGCCTGTCTGTGACAATATCCGCGCAGTCCGGTCTGTTCATCTAAGAGTATCACATGTACGGTCTAGGGAGGTGTTGGACGTCAGACCCCTAATAACCATACAAGTCGTATCGGTATGGCTCTATCACCATCCGAGAATTTACTGATCAACCTATCAGTAATTCTCAATCAGCCCTGGCCAGGGACTTATGGTAATGACCAACCGATCACCGTGCGATATCAACTCCCTATACCGGGAGAGACGAATCCCTAACAGTCACTCACTGCCTCCACATGGCTCGGGACTGTGCCCAACTGAAACCTGTTTGCACGACTCCTTTGAGCCGTGGTAGGGTAACAATCAAAGCACAGTGGGAACTCACACGAGACAAATGATGACCTTAAGTCAACGGACTATCTGCACACATGTCACCTGAGAACTGCTATCTGACGTTAGGTATAATACCATCCAGTCAGTTCTCGGCGAGTCCTGTCCGGTGTACTCACACCCAGTGAGCATCTGTATACAATCTTAGGTGAACGCCACCAATGGTTGCGGGACCAATCCATCGCCCCTCGTCAGGGTCTAGATATGTATACACTAGTCTACACCGGAGTATCGATGCCCAATCTCGATACTCCTGCGACTAGGGACATCTAAGGGTGTGCCTATTGACTATCCAGCTCCCACTAGTATGACTGCCATCACAACGCCGGTAGTCAGACAAACACCCTATGGGCTTTATCAACATATATATATAAATACCAAGTAAAATATATTATACGTTAAGACAAAGTCAAACCAAATAGCGTACTATCATATCAAGCAAGACTGTCATGTACATACATATCCCAAGCATCCTATACAATGTAGGCCTCTAGGGCATATATATCCAACAATCTGTTACATGGGCTACAGAAAGGTAAAGAACTGAGAACGGGTGTTAAGTTTCATGAGACAGAAAACGGTGCAAGTGTTGCAGCCAAGTCTGTTGGTCACTGTCACCCTGTATTACCAGAATACATTGATTCTGAACGAATGTCGTTAGATACCGAACCTGATATACAACATCATATCACTCTCTTTATTAGTAAAGAAAGGATATAATTTTGTATTGTTGGATAATGTTTTGAACATTTCCTATATCAAGAGTTGATCGGTTCAGGCACGTTATCTAAAAGCATTGACGTTCTAAATCAAACTACAGTTCTTAGTATATAGAACACACACAAGAGGAAGAGTTCAGAAATGAACGAATACTTCTTGAGGCATTGTACACTATGTCATATCAATGCGACCCGACTAGCTGAAGTTCCATAAAGATGCATATTTAAATTAGTTTGAATTTACATCTTGTGAAACTTGCCGGTCATGTCACAGAGATAAGATGACCATAGCTCTGTTTATTGGAAACAGAGAAAGAGTTAGTGAACTCTTGGGATTGATACATGATGATGTATGAAAGTCCTATGTCTACACATGCCAAGACCGGTTCTTTCTACTTCATTACATTCACTGTTTATTTCTCAAGATTCGGACATATGTTCCAGTTGAAACACAAGTCTGAACCTTTTGAGATATTCACAGAATATAAGTTAGAAGTAGAGAACCAAAAACGGGTATAAGTATTATGTCCTTTGATGAGATCAAGGAGAAGAATACTTGAGCACGGAATTCCTAGATTATTCTAAAGGAGAATGAGATTCTCTCTCAGCACTACTCCTCCGTAAACACCACAGTACGTCGGTGTATCGGGGCGGAGCAATAGCACCCTATTTGATATGGTGTACTCTATGATAAGTACTACTGAGTTTCCTATTTCCTTTTGGGAGTTATGCACTTGAGAAGCTGCATACCTATTGAATAGGGTTCAAATCAAATCAGTTGCCTACCACTTCATATGTGATATGGAAAGGGAAGAGCCCATATCTTAAGTTTGTTAAGATTTGGGGTTGTCCAGCCTATGTCTAAAAGCAAAATACGGACAAGCTCGAGGCAAGGTCTGTTATGTACAACTGGAAAGGTTCCAGCTATACAAACTATAGCTGATGATTTGGTAGAACCAAAGGATTCAATAGTTTCCAACGAACCTCAGCCTCTCCGCCGATCTAGTAGGGTTCCTCACCCACCTGAGAGATACTCCGGTTTCTCTATGACAGTGGGAGCGAGGATTACATCATGAGATGATAACCCAACTAGTTTCGAGCTGGCCATCAGGAGTTGGACTCTGTAAGAATGGCTGGATGCTTAGCGATCTGAGATGGAATCCTTATACACCAACAAAGTATGGACTTTGGTTGCTTTATCTGAAGGGTTAAATCCCCATCAGGAGCGAGTATATCTTGAGAAGATTACTTGGTGTACATGGAAAAGTTGAGACTTTCAAAGCTATGCTTAAGTCCATCCAGATCCTACTTGCCACTGCTACATACCATGACTACGATATCTGGTGGTTGGGTGTCATGACTGCTTTTCTAAATGATGTTTTGGAAAAGAGCGTCTATAAGTTCACAGCCAGAGGGCTTCGTAGACAGTGGGAGCAGCGGAAACGTGTGCAAGATGTTTTATATGATAAAACGGGTATCGCGGAGTTGGAACGTCTGTTTTGATGTGGTAGTCAAAGTGTTTGACTTCATCAAAATGGTAGATGAACCTTGTATATACAAAAAGGTAGTAGGGAGTATGGTGATGATCCTCGTAGAGTACGTGGATGACATACTCTTGATGGGGAAGGAGTTTCCTATGCTACGCTCGGTCAATCTCCGCTTATCATAAGGATTCTCCATATAGGATCAAAGTGATACTTCCTAAATCCTGGGTTTTTGGATCTATGAGATAGATCTAATTGGATGTTAGGATTCTCACTAGTTGTAGTGAGATGGTATCAATCGATCCTGGGGAGAATCACTGGAAAGGTTCCAGGGTGATAAGGACGACTGAATGTCAGTCGCATGCATTGTCTTTACCCCTCAGTGGAGGGACGGTATGTTGGAAGAGTTCCAAGATAGATACCGTGACTTACTAGACGATTAAAGGCAAGATACATCATTACCAAGGATGCTACCAAAGAGGCAGTCTGGATATATTTTAAGTTCATGAGATGAACTTCGTTCCTACCATTGTGTGACAATGGAGTTGTGGCTTTAGCCAAGAAACCCCCGTCCCATCAGAAATCGAGATGTAATTCTTAGGCAGTATCACCTGATCATGGAGATGGTTGATCTCCAGGGAGATCGAGGTTAGGAGAGTAGACATAGAGGACGACAGCGCGGATCCACTCACAAAGGCCTTTTTCCCAGTAGAGACTTTTATGGGATGGTTGAGTATGAGATACTTCAACCATAGCTAATTGTTGGGTATGTGATACCACAACAGATGGCCCTAGTGCAAGTAGGAGATTGTCAGTTATATGTATGCCCTAGAGGCCATTACTGTACATATGATGTATATTGTAATGGATGCTTGGACATATATAAGGAGGACTTTCTTGCTCGACATGATAGTATGCTATCTGGTTGTACTTTATCTTAACATGTACTCCGATTGTCTCTATATTACATGTTGATAAAGCTCTTAGGATATGTACTCGACTACTGGGACTATGATGAGATCATACTAGTGGGGCCACGGTAGTCGACGAGTACATCCTATAAACTGTTCCTAGTCGAGGGTGTATCGAGACAGGGCATCGATACACCAGAGTAGACTAGCGTATACGCATCTTGACCCATATGATGGGCGATGGATGATCCCATATCCATCGGTGTTTGACATCAAGGATGGTGTACGGGTGCTCAGTGGAGACTGGGTACACTGGACGGACTCGCCGAGAACTCCCAGATGGTATTATACCTCACGTCAGATGGCAGTTCTCCGGTGACACTGGTACAGAGTAGTCTGTTGACTCGAGATCGTCATAGAGTCTTGTGTGATTCCCACTGTGCTTTGATTTCCATAATTCCACATCCTTGAGGGCGTGCAAAAAGGTGGCTTTTGGGTACTGTCCCGAATCACATGGAGGCAATGAGCTATAGGAGGGGATTCGTCTCTCCCGGTATAGGTAGTTTCTCGAACTGTTATAGACCTCAAATCGACACGACTTATCGTGCTACTGGGGTCTGACGTTTACCACCCCTAGGCGAGATATGCGACATATCAGACGACGAGACCGGACTGTACGGGAGTGTTACTGATTGGATTCACAGGAGAATGTACAGGCTTGCTTGTTGATCTTCTGAGCGCTCAATACCTGGGTGGCTGTTACGTTTAGCTGACCGCTTGCAGCTTGTGGGTTTTTGATATGATCATCACCTACTGCCGGCGTATTGACGATTCTTTAGAGTCCTACACAGAAGTTTCTTGACTCAGGAAAAACGGATTAGGAGCACATATGTGATATGTGCGGGACCGATGATAATGCGATTTGAGATACCGTATTCTATTCTCGCGATATTTGATATCAGCCGGGTCATCGGATCAAGTGTTGATTCGATGAATCTGTACGGATAAATATTAGCCGGTTAATTGCGATATAGACGGATTGTCGGATCAAGTGTTGATTCGATAATTTAATGTATAATAATATATATGATATATTAAATTACATTAACTAATATTAGCTCACTAAAAGATTCTTTTTCTCACTCGGGTAATACATTGATATATATGCGATATATGTTAATTGTATTATTTTATTTTGTTACAATAAATATTATATATATGATATATAATATTGTAACATGATATGGTTATTAATGCAACTTGTTTAGTGGAGATTAAACATGGTTAGGGTTTGATTAGAGTTAAGGTTTTCTAGAAGTTTCTAGAAGCTTTCATTTTTTGTTTTGGAAAAGATATTTTGCTAGATATTTCCTTAACCTAACCAAACCTTTAACCTTAGTCAAATCTCTACAAGGGTTAGTTTGACCACGGTTGCATTATTCATCATTATTATCCTTTCATTATTCATCACAAAAGGTTTTACAATTCATTATTCATTCATCTTCTTCTTACTTGAGTTCTTTATGAAAACCTTTCTTGTTTTGCTTTAAGTGATGAAAGTGAGTGAGAATATGAAAACAAATGAAATCAAAAAACCTACTTCATCATTCTCATCTACCCATGCCCTTTAGATGAGAGTGTTCACTTCATTTAGTGAGTGTTATCTTGTGTTAATGAAACTTCAAGGTAGATCATCTATGTTATCGAAGATCGGAAGCAAGACTGCGCCTTTCTCTTCGTGAAGCCTCTCGAGTGTCCGGAACACGATGATCGCAGCGAAGGGACTTCAACACGAAGCTTAAGAAGTGAAAGACCGGATCTAAAAAGGTTGTAATCCCTCTCACTTAGTGTTAAACTGTTTAACATACTTGTTTTCGCCTAAACTCTAGTTTAAAGATCCGGCTTCGGGTTGTTCGGCACGCTAATTTTTTAATCGGGAATGGTTGATGCCTCGTAGACCCTTGTGCGCGTGCCTAGCAACCCTACAAATCTATGGGTATAAATGAATGAAAAGGAACCATACTTTCTCACCATACTTCATCAAAAGAAGAAACAGGTCTTGATGACACATCTACAGCCTAGATACTATTTGGACGTCTCTCTTACTCCAGCAAAGTACAGATGCGACGTCAGCAAAGACCCAAGGGTCCAATAAATATGGAGTGACGACAAAATCCTAGCTTCAGATCTTAATGGCAAATCTTCAGCCTAGAGATCATCTCGACGTTCCTCCTCATTCTAGCAGCGTGCGGACATAACCATCAAATGAAGTTAGAGCAATGTTATATTCCTAGCTCCAGACCTTGATTACAATACATACCGTATAGAGGTCATATGGATGTTTACCCTACTTTAGCAAAGAATCGGTACGACAACAAAACAAAAATAATGAAGTGATGGATTATTCCTAGTTTCGAGTCTTGATGGCAAGAATAGAGACTATTAGAGATATCCCACCCCAGAAGGGTGCAGTTATGACTAATCGGGCTTTAAATTAAGTCTAACCTCAAGTAAAGTGCCTCGGCATTACCTAACGTTTGATCTTCCGATAGTAACACGGATACTCAAAAATAAGAAGATTACTTGAAGACATCTTGTCCGGCCTCCGAAGGGATCAGAGATACGACAGACGCGGCGGCTACTCGAACAGCAACCCAAAGGACTGCATATCAAGAATACATCAGTCAATGCCACAGTATGATGGACTTAACTTAGTACCACAAACCAAATGGACCCCTAACATAAAAGAAAGGAGTTATCTATATTTAACGTTAGGATACACCTGCGAAATCCTCACGACTCGCAGAGAGAAACATCTTTATGAGAGCCTCACAGCTCATAATGGTGAAAAGCCTTAGACGATGGGTATATCAACCTGTTTCCTAAGCCACTGTTGCCCTGCAAGTAGGTCAATATTGACTCATGTATACAATCCATAGGCCACAACTGAAAAAATTGGTAGATTACGCTGCCATCAAAAAGGGAAAGGTGCAACTCATAAGCCTCAAGGTCTAGAACTATATTTCTTAAGAACTGTGATTTGAGTCAACGATAGATGACGGCGCTGGTGCCCTTTCACTATCTTTTTGGAGTAAGATTCTAAAGGTTATTTAAGATTCGCCCTCCCGAGATCCACCGTATGCTATGCATTACTCTGCATTACTTAACCGACGTTTATACCTACGTGGGGAAAGTAGTGGGGGCATTATTTTAACGTCGAAAAATTCAACAAATAACAAACAAGCATTCAAATATTTATTTCAATTTACATGGAACAGATCAGCAAACAGGGGATCAAAATTACAAGGGTTAACAAAACGGTAAAAAAAATTCTTTAACTCCCTCTCTGCCCTCTCAACCAAGTCGTAACGGTGGACCTCACGAAGTGACCCTCCCCATCTGTCAGTGCCACGCTCGTCAATAAAGGAAGACATGACGACCGCTGAGCCTGGATCTGACTCAGCATAAGAATCGAGTGGTCCTTCAGAGACTTTGCAATCAAGCACCCCTCATGAACGCAGTCGATCTTATCCTCCGCTGCGTCGAGCATCGCTAGAGTCATCTCCGCCGGATGTGGGGGAATGCTGTCAAGGATGGCCAGGAAAATCATGTGAATCCAAATAGAACCGGCGGGGAGAGGAGACCCCCTATGAGTCATAAGCTCATGCATCACTGTGTCGCATTGATCATCCATGAGAGCGGGATTCACCGGAAGAGCAGAAAAATGAGGAATAATCTCCTCAATGGGCAACTCCCATGGTTGTCGAGGAACATGTGGGAGATTACAAACCATGGTTCTTTCTCTGTTAAAGTGGTTCTTTCCCTGTAAAGGAGAAGATGAGCACTGCTTCAGATTATAAAGAGAAGTATTTAAGTCTCGGCATGGAAAATGTTGTGCATGGTGAAACTATTTCCAAGCTCTGACGAGAAAAAGGCTTTGGAAATGAAAGGAGTGACTCAGAAAAAGAAGAGAAAGAAGGTGGAACGATTCACTCATAAAATAAGACAGCGCCTCATGTGAAATACACGTGAGTGCCGGTGCTAGTCTTTAGTTGAATTAAATCCTATACCAGCGCCTCACATAAAAAGCACGTGAGCGTTATCATGCAAAGCATGTGGACGCAGATTGAGTTTTAGGACCAGCGCCTCTTGTGAAAGGCACGTGAACGCCGGCGTGGATAGCACATGAGCGTCAATGCCCAAATTAAAGCAGGTCTGCTTGGATAGAATTAAATTCTACATAGAAAATATTTCCAAAAAATATACTCTGTTAAACAGATCCGTTGGATCAAAAATCCAATGGTGATTAAAAATCATCAAAAGATAGAATTGAATTCTATATGGGAAAATATTTCCTTAATCTTTCTAAAGTAGAAAGATCTACTATGTTAAATAGAGAAACTTTGGATTAAAAATCCAATGGTGCATAAAAATCACCGTTTGAATTAAAAGGTAAAATTATATTCTAAGAATGGGAAAATATTTCCTTAATCTTGTTAAAAATAAGAAAATATATTCTGTTAGACAGAAAATTAGTTTATTAAAGATCAAATGGTGGATAAAATTTCTCGAATAATCTTTAAGACCAATTAAATCAATTGGTATCTCTCAATGAGATATTTTCTCAAAACTGATCAACAGTTTGCAATCTTTATATAAAGGACTTGAGAGAGACACACATATAGAGAGAGATCCCATAAGTTTTGGCAGCTACCATCGAGAATTCAATTCTTTTGCTAAAAAGTACTTTTTCCTCTCAAAACCCTTGGTAAAGAAAATTGAGATTAATAATATCTCCTTTGCCTAACATATAAGAATATAAATGTTTAACCCTCTAAAAAAAACTTAGTTCTTTCTTTGGATCTGAGATCCGTAAGGAAAATCTCCCATAAGATGAGAATTTAATTCTCATCGGGATGATTTTGTTTTTTCAGACTCAAGATCTAGGAGAGAAAAACTAGGTATGAGAAAAGAAATAAAAAAGAAAAGAAAAGAGATGAAAGTTATATCCAGGAGTTATTTCCTTTGAAAACAGGGTTTAACTCTACATGAAGAACTTAGTTCTTACAAGAAAGAATGGAAGAACATAGTTCTCAAAGAAAATCTGATCCACAGATCCTCAAAACAATGATCTCGGTGATCATTAATGGCCAAAACGCCATTAATAGAAGTTTAATTTCTTTTCAAATGATAAACAGAGTGTAAATCTCAAAAAGGTTCAGCGCCTCATGTGAAACAGACGTGAGCGCACAACGCTTAAAAAACTTAGCTCCATACGTGTTTCACACGTATGCGCCACAAAAAGAAAACTAAGCACCGACGTGTATAGCACGTGAGCGCCAGAAAGCAAAAAAGATCAGTGCTTAGCACTATTGCAGCGCCGCATGTGATAGCACGTGAGCGTTAAGAAACTCAGCGTCTGACGTGAATTACACGTGAGTGTCAAGAAACTCAGCGCCTCACATGAAATATACGTGAGCACTGAACTATAGTGCTTAACACTATATATATAGTCAAAAGGTTATGTGCTTAGCATTGCTGAATAAAGGAAAAGCTCAGGGCTGAGCCCAAATTGGCAAAGTCTCTGAAACTTCCTTACAGCCGAGCCCATATACTCTGTTGATGGATCTTAACAAAATTAAATGAACCCCAAATATATTTCTAAGTTGATCTTAGTCTCAAACAGGACTAACGTATCGTTAATTAAAATAAATTGAGCCTAAATGATCATATATTTAAGTTGATCTTAATCTCAAATCAGATTAACTGTCCTTAAATAAAATAAAATATTCTTTTGAACTAACAGAATATACAACCTAAGTTCAATCCCCAAATCAAAAATATACGGATTTGAACTAATCCGCGCTCTACGGGCGACGACATAAATTAGTCTCCGTATACAATCCACGGGCAACCAAAATAAATAAAACACAACACGACACGAAGTGAAATACTGGAGCAGGAGAAAGCTGTTATCGCAACGCGATAATGAAATTAACTTCAGGGGTTGCACCTCCAAGGAAGAGCGTCCCCATAATCAAAAACCCCTTACAAATGAGGGGGAATCTGATAAAATCTGCTACACCAGTCGCATCTATCCAATCTTTCGATATGCAATGTCATAAATCAACTTGGTATTTTCAGAGAGGCGAATTGATATGTTCCAAATAGCATCCGTCCCGAAATTTAGGCAAGACGATCCATCCTAGTTCGTCTCTGTTTTCTGCAGTAAACAACACTAAAGAATATAGATAATCAAATTAGAAACTCTTGAGTGTGTGTGTGAGAGTGATTTGGATAAGAAAATGAAAATCAAACTAAACTCTTATAAGAGATGAGTTTTTTTTCTTAAAATCAGTTATATATTAAAAGATCATGTGATTGCAAGTGGTTCTTTAAGAAAAATCCCAAAAAAATCTTATTTATAGCCTACAAGAAAAACAAACTAAAATAATTAGGGACAACAAAAAATAAGCACGATAGACGTCTAAAGTTCAGTTGCCCAGACGTCTATAAGAAAAGTGAAAACACCCCAACGGCTATAAACGGTAACATTTTCAAATCATTTCTTCATCAGACGTCTGCCAATTAAAGCACCAGACATCTGTCATTTGTCGGCAGACGTCTGATGTACATTTGGGCAGACGTCTGAAGAACAAAACATTTTTCACCCAGGGACTTTTATGCAGATGTCTGAAGAACTATGGGCAGATGTTTGAAGGTATAAAATTTCCATATTCAAATCCTTCATCAGACATCTATCCATTTAAGCTTCAGACGTATGTTGTCCCTTTGGATTTTTGATATTTTCTGATACCGGAAAATGCAACAGTACCCAGACAACTGCAGTAGTATTTGGCATACGTCTAGAAAGCACAAAAAAAGTAGTTTGGGATTTTATTAAAATGGAAAACTTTAAAATCTCAAAACCCAAGTTTTATGCAATGTAAATCATTTATTCTAGCATATGAGAGTGTTCAAGAGCTCTAAATGATTATACCATAATCTATAGAGTACTTACAAGTATTCCTATATCGGTTTAGGTAAATTTTCAAATCTTTAATTCTTGAAGTCTTGAGCTCTTGAAACTTCGACGAATCACTTAATCTTCATTTGAATTTTCCTTGATCTTTGCCGCCACTCAGATGCATCTTGAATTCTTAACTTTGATCTTCAACTTGAACTTCTCGGACTTCTTCGCTTCAATACTTGGACTTTGGCTTCTTTCGCTTCAATGAGCTTGAATTTGCTATTGAGAAGCACTCGTCCGTATCCTTCAAGCTCCATTAGATATTCCATTTAGGCTCAATTTCCTCCATACTCCTTTATATGTTTATGCCGTGAGATATCCTGAAAAGCAATCTCAAAATGACCAAGCATATCATGTTAGGATTATGTATGCCCTAGAGGCCATTATTGTATGATATAGTGGATGCTTGGACATATATATAGAGGACTTTTTTGCTCGACATGATAATATACTATCTGGTTTCACTTTATCTTACACTTGTATTATTATACTTTCTCTCTGATTCATATTGATAAAGCCCTTAGGATGTTTACTTGACTACTAGGACTATGATGCGGATCATACTACTGGGACTTGTGTAATCTACAAGCACATCCTTTAACTGATCCTAGTCGAAGGAGTATCGAGACAGGGCATCGATATTCCAGAGTAGACTAGTGTGTACGTTTCTTGACTCTGTATGGGGCGATGGTTTATCCCGCATCCATTGATATTTGACATAAAAGATTGTACACAAGTTCTCATTAGAGAATGGGTACACCGAAAAGGACTCGCCGAGAACTCCTAGATGGTACCATACCTATCGTCAGATAGTAGTTCTCTGGTGACACTGGTATAGGTTAGTCTGTAGACCCAAGATTGTCATAAAGACTTGTGTGGTTCATATTGTTCTTTGATTTCCTCCCTACTATGGTTCAAAGGAGTCGTGCAAACATGTGGATTTTGTATACAGTTCCGAGTCACATGGAGGCAGTGAGTGATAGGAGGGGTTTCGTCTCTCCCGGTATTGGGAGTTGATGTTGCGCTATGGTCAATTGGCTATAACAGTAAGACCCTAACCAGGGCTGATGAGATTTACTGGTAAGTGTTATCAGTAGTTTCCCGAACGGTTATGAGCCATACATCGGCACGATTTATCAAGTTACTGGGGTCTGACGATTCCACCCCTAGACTTGATATGGGACATATCAGACGAAGAGACCGGGCTGTATGGTAAGTGTTACTTATAGGTATTATAGGAATTTGGACAAGCTAGCTTGTGAATCTTCTATTCTCTCAATACATGTATAGCCGTTACGTCCAGCTTGTACCGCTGACGGCTTATGGGTAACTGATGTGATCATTATCCACTGCTGGCAGATTGACGAGTCTTTAGAGTCCCACACAGAGGTTTCCTAGTTCAAGCGATACAAAGTAGGGCACATATGTTGATATGTGCGTGTTGGAGATAGTGCCCTCAGAGTCAATTATTGGATCACAGGCACGTGATTGCAATGATTGAGGGAGGACCTATCCCGGTAGGACAGTCTTACTCGAGATGATAGTATGCTATCTGGTTTACCTTTATCATCGTGTACTGCTTTAGGCGACATGACATGTCGCTATTGCACGTTGATAGAGCCCCTAGGATTCTTGCTTGACTGCCAGCAGTATGAGGGCGATCATATAAGTGAGAGCTGGAGTCTATAAGCGCATCCTTAAAAGGTCCCTAGTCGCAGGAGTTTCGAGACAGGGCATCGATTCTCCAGAGTAGACTAGTGTATACAGTCGAGACCCCGACGAGGGGCGGTGGCCGGTCTCACAAGCCACTGGTGTTGGTTGGTTCACCTAAGATGTATACAGGTGCTCATTGGGTTATGAGTACACCGGACAGGACTCGCCGGGAACATGCTAGTTGGTCTTATACCTGACGTCAGATAGCAGTTCCCTGGTGACATGTGTACAGGTTAGTTCATCGACCTGGGGATCGTCATTTGTCTCGTGTGAGTTCCCACTGTACTTTGATTACTACCCTACCACGGCTCAAAGGAGTTGTGCAAACAGGTTTTAGTTGGGTACAGTCCCGAGCCACATGGAGGCAGTGAGCGGATCTTCAGGGGTTCGTCTCTCCAGGTATTGGGGGTGAGGTCGCGCTGTGTCTAGGAGAGCCATTACACGAAGACCTTGGCCAAGGCAGGAGATTTACTGGTAGGTATTCCAGTAGTATCTCAGGGTGTTCTGGGCTACACTCCGACACGACTTGTACCGCTTTTGGGGGTCTGACTTTTACCAACCCCCTAGGCCCGACATGCGATGCTCATAGACGAACGGACCGGACTGTACGGATATTGTCACTGACAGGCTCAGTAGGGTGTCAGGATGAGTTCGCTCATCGACGTCCCTTTTAGTCAATAGCTGGTGGCCCGTTACGTATTGGCTTATACCTCTGACGTGCTAGTGGTTAAATCCACAGCCATAGTATTGACAAGTCTTTAGAGTCCACCACACTTTCAGTTACTCAAGCTTTCGGGCGAAACGCTGTAGAGGCCGTATGGAGATATAGCAGGGTCCGATCAGATACGTGCGGTATTGCATGGATCAGGATCGGACAGTTTTATACTAGTGGCCATATGGTTATATGGCAGCGTTCGATCAGATACGTGCGGTATTGCACGGATCAGGATCGGACTGATATTACTAGCCGGCTTTGATTTAAGCCGGATCCTAGTATTGTACAGTGTAGATTTTGTCTCATTGCATTTGTATCCAGACGGAATACAGATGCGGGTGTGTATGCACAGTATCGGGGTTTTCCTGTAATTTATTACGGGACCAGTTTTCTGGGGTTGCCAGTTTGCATTCCGTTCCGGCCGGTTTTCCTTTGTTCTTTCCCGGCCGAACTTTTCCGATGGAGGGGGTTATTTGCAATTGTGCAAATAACATTAGTGGAGGGGGTTTCTTGAAAAAAGATTTATTATGAGAGCATCTTTTCTTTTCCACCATTCTTGCATTTATTGTGAAGTGAATGGATTTGATATAGGTATGGGTTTTGTTATGGTTGATGTTTTCTTGTCTCTTGGATGTGGTCACCATTGCTTTCCTCCTACACTCACTCTCCTTCATGGTTTATGTATGGATGATTTCATTTTTCCTCCACAATTAGTTTTTCTAAGTGAGAAGAAGAAAAGAGAAGAAGAGAGCTTCATCTTCATCTTTGAGAGAGTAGCATTCTTGATCTCATTTTTTATGCTAGAAAAATGCAAGCACCATTTTTCTTGCCTTGATTCCTCCATCATCTACAAATGGCAACAAACCCCAAAAGAGACTATGATTCTACACTACACTTCCTACAGCAAATCTTGGACGCGTCGATTCGCCAGCTTCGCGCCCGAGTTGCCTCGGTATAGAGGCGGGAGCCCGTAAAAGATGCAGGCGACGTGGTGCCCTTCCGGCGAGGAGGCGACGACCGGAGATCCCGCGAGGAGATTGGAGTGGAGATGAAGACCGGAGGACTCGGATCAGTCGGTATATCTCTAACCCATGCTCTTGTTAGTTTAGACTAGTTTAATGGCACGATCCGGAGTTATAGTGCGCGGTGGTGCCGGTTTGCTAAGTCCGCAAAAATTAAAGTTTATCACCGCTTCCGCGTTTGGCCGTCGGATTGACGGCCGGGGCGCCGCCGTGCACTTACAGTGTGGGGGTCCTGATTAAATACGAGTATATGATACCGTATTCTAATCTGGCGGTATTTGATATCGGTTAGGTTATATGTGATATAAACGGATTATTGAATCAAGTGTTGATTTGATAATGTGATATATAGATAAATGATATTAGTCGGTTTTATGTGATATAACCAGATTATTGAATCAAGTGTTGATTTAATAATATGATATATATTTATATTTGATATAATTATATATTAACTAATATTATTGCTCGCTAATTATTTTGTTCTCTTAATATATATATATATATATATATATATTATATGTATATATGATATATATATATATATATATATTATGAAGCATGGCATGGATTTCTATTTTGAGAAAATAGAAAATGAGGTGGAAAATAGGGAGATATTTGAGTGATGGGTGAAGTATGGCGTTATTGAATTGTTTAGTTGTTTGTGAACACTATTGAAATATTCTTGAGTTTTATTATTGGAAATTATTCATACTTCAATAAGTGAGTTCAAGATTGAGAGGCGTTCATCACTTCATCATTTTTTGAAGCCTTTGCTCATTTTCTCTCTAGCTCTCTCCATCTCCTTCTTTCTCTACCTTAAAGCCTTAACCCTCACATGTGATGTGAACCATAGAGCCTTGGATCAACCTAAGTTAGCTTTGAACCCCTACTTCTCCATGTTACACTTGATTAGCACTTGAGTTTAGGGTGATTCTTCACTAAAGAAAGATTAGTGAAGAGGTAGCTTGTATTAGAGAAATTTCGGGTTGATCATCTTCGACACGAAGATCGCGAAGCAAGTTCGTGAACTTCTTCAAGTGGGGCTACGAGGAGTCGTAGGGAATACAACCCAGAGCTATTTACGTGAACGACTTGGTCTTCAAAGGTTGTTGCCTCCTTCACTTAGTGTTAAAGTTTATATATATCATGCTAAAACCCTAATAATCTAGTTTGATCTTTGGATAGTTTAGCTTAGCACCAAGATTTTTTGAAAATTGCATGCTTGATGCCGGTTTTAACCTTGTGGTGGTGCTAGGACACACTTTCATGGTATCAGAGCCAAAGTAGAACATTACGGGGAGTCTTTACGATGTTAAAGTGTTCGATCGATATTCAAAACCCGACTTTTTACATGTTTCTGTTCATTTTTTCAAAAGTTGAAATCTTCGAGATTAAAAATATTCAGAAAATTATGCAGGTTATTTGATGGAGCCCCAAGAAAAACGAGGCCCCATCTCCACTAAACCGCCATGGAACCGCTGCCTAGCCCTTGTTTTGGTCGCGGTTCCGCCTCAAGGTTGTAGAGTTATGGGTTCATTTTTCTTTTGCAGCACCATTTTGTGATTCTGGTGTTTCTGGGTATTTTTAATGAGACTCAAGTTATTGAGATCTCTATGATTTCTGGGTGTTTGATGAATCGATCGAAATGTTTAACATCGTCTTGATTATGATGATATGTGATACAATATTTGGAATCCACAACAATTAGTTTTGAGAAAACTAGTTAATGTATTATAAATCTAGCATTTTAGTCTCTGTCAATCGATTACCATGGAGTTTCGATTCAGATCAAAACTCCGTCGCAATCGCGTATAGTACGTGAACACTAAGTCGGGAATCTTGTTGATTTATTTGACTGATTGTTGAAAAGATTTTTCAATTTGAGACTAAAATGTAAAGTTTATAGGGTCGGGCATGAAATTCGGAATATGAGATATTCCGGGTTTATGATGTCTAAAGTATTTGCGGATTCTAAATATTGTATTTTTTCATTTTTTTCTGCTACCGTAAGTGTAATATGTGGGGTATCCCCGATCTCGTTGCTATATGTCAACTGAATTCGGGATACGAATATTTATTTACGTTGATGACATGTGATATTATGTGTTGCTGTGATATGTTATATTGGATCGTCGTGATTTAATAGCCGGGGGGTTATTGCGTGAGATGAGAGTTTTTTAATTTTCATTTATACAAAAATGTATGTAATAATCTTTTATTGGGACACTTCCGGGTTGAGGATGATGTCACCATTGATGTATATTATTTACTTTTCTGCATTAGGATAAACCCAAGGTGAGGAGCACAAGTAACCGGGTTCTAGAGTCCAGTGGGAGACCATCTCGAGGAGTCGAGACCGGGTCTCCTAACTCTAGAATTGGCAGGGTTGCTTGCTGCTCTCGTAGGGGTCTAGGGATATGGGTTTGGCTATTCATCATGACCGTGGAATCCGTGTTTTTCATTACTGAATGAATTTAAAACACGGACCTCTTAGTATATCCAATATTTCATATGTTGACTTCAGCTACTTGAGTTATGTGATGTGATTATATAACTGCGTGAGGCGAATGATATATATATATGATATATATAATAAACGTTGCTTATGTTTTGCACATCCGCTAGTCCAGCACCCGCTCTGCCGTTAGTTCAGTAACCTAACGGTGCATGATAAGGCCCCGTGGCGAATGGTGATGACATATGCGTACGTTATATTTTCGTTTCTTTTCATTGATGTTTAGGGAACCATAAATGATGGGAGTTCATTAATGAGATTAATGGAAAGAAAAGAATCCTAAAGATGTTGTAGAATCAAAATTTTTAAAAAGGTAGCTCTGGTTCTTGTTTTGCATAGTAGTATTCCTTGATGAATATCCTGCACCTCATTCGATGTGGAAAGAGCCGAGATCCCTTCACCGGGAGTGACCTCTTTAGCAAAACTAGCAAAAGCTATAAAAACCACTCCCTTTTCAAATCATTAGATTTTATAACGATATCAAGTTCAATACGTTAAAAGTTTTCATCAAAACTAGTCGTAGACCTCCATCATTTCAGATAAGTGATATTTAGTATTTGTGATGCCTTTGTTGATCATAGCCAAGGCGCATTGTACGGTAGCTGATTAGTGTTTATCTACCGTATGTGATGTGATTGGATTAGGATAGTTGTACGGCTTTGTTGACCTTAGCCAAGGGTCATACGGGTGGGTTTAATTCTGTCACGACCCAGAATTAGACACGTGACCGTCACTTAAACCACGTAACGTCAACAGACGTAACGCAATTTAAGTAAGACGAAAATCCAGAAATCTTAACCATATAAAGAATTAAGTGATAAAAACATTGTTAAAACATTTAGGAATCTCAAGTAAAAATCTTTAAACTTAAGTTTATTTTCTTAAAAATTTCGGCAGCACCTCCTTTGTAAAAACCAGCCCCCAAACGGGTAAAATATAGAATAAAAATAAAGCATCCCCAAACAGGAGCAAATCACGTCCAAAGGGGAAAACAACCACCACAAGCATATATACGCACCGTAGCGAAGAAATAGACGATATAAATGAAAAATAACATAAAGAGGTAAAACAACATAATAATGGCCGGCTCACACGAGCACAACACCCAGAGTCACTAAATAATACAATATCGATCCTTACAACTCGTCTCTAAGTCAATACATGGAATTGTAGATGGAGAATACTAGATACAATAAGATGTAAAATAGATAGAATCGGATAGCCGCAACCCACATATACCAAATGGCCTCACAGCCAACTGTAGCGGTATCCGCAAAAATGGAGATTATAAGAAGCCCTGCCGCGACTACTCTGAGGGTCAAACATCCAAAACACTATGGTACAACGGGGGTGGGTTGCCAACTCATGAATAGTAAGTAATATCATACCGGTAATCGTAAGTATGCACGAACAACGATAATCTATAACATGCAATCTGATAGCATAAATATGGCAATATGGATATGCAACAATCATGATCAAGGTACTCCATCAGGCACTACAAATATATGAAACAATGCATATCAAATAAATGCTGAGTATGGGATAAAACATAACATCATCAATGAATCGTCATCATGGAAAATCCCGGTATGCATCAACGACACCCCAAATCCCAATAGCTCAGGCTCCGTCACTCTGATCGGCCCTCATATATATAAATCTCATGGAAAATGAGTGTCAAACATCGACACTCGAAACATCATGAAAACTCATGTCCATAAACGACACGTAAATATTCATCTCTCAGGCACCGCATACCCAGATCGGCCTTCAATATAACTCATGTCATAACTCCTCAAACGGTATCCTCTGGATAACCGTCGGGTTCTATAATATAACCGGTAGGTAATGCTCCCTCCGCCAGGCTCATTGTCTAAACCACAAAAACCATTTCTTGCCCCGGGATACCATACCGTGTCAACTATGTACCCGCAGACGGTGCCTACTGCGCCTCGAATCGGGTATCTAACATAAGTCTCGGAACCGAGAAAACTCATGGTGGACGCACCGAAATATCATATCAAGAGAAACCGAGTTTTCAAAACAATGCATACATTCTTGAAATTTCCCCACGGTTCTCAAATCCATAAATCATATGAAATCCGTATCTCAATTCGTAAATCCATGAAATATTATATATGCAACATAAATCAGTAATATGAGCATATTAACGGAAAACCGCTCTTTTAAATGAATCCAGTTTTTAAATATATCATGCGGTTCCCAATTCCTCCAAAATCAAATGCAACATCATATAAATGTGTACATGTAGCTCTAGCAAGATATGTGTATATACATGTAAGTATGTTTGCATGATGCATTTCAAATGCGCAATAGCACGAGAATCAACGTCTAAATGTCAATAACAATACAATACCACATTGGTGTATGTGTATATACATGTCAATAATGATACGATACCACATAGGTATATGTATAGCTATAACAAAGTATGCGTATATACATGTCAATAATGATACGATACAACATAGGTATATGTGTAGCTATAACAAAGTATGTGTATATACATGTCAAGAATGATACGAAACCACATAGCTATATGTGTAGCTATAACAAAGTTTGTGTATATAAATGTCAAGAATGATACGATACCACATAGGTATACATATAGCTATAACAAAGTATGTGTATATACATGTCAAGAATGATACGATACAACATAGGTATTCGTGTATCTATAACAAAGTATGTGTATATACTGTTAGTTATATGTATGCCCTAGAGGCCATTACTGTACATACGATGTATATTATAGTGGATGCTTGGACATATATAGAGAGGAGTTTTTTGCTCGACATGATAGTATGCTATCTAGTTGCTCTTTATCTTAACATGTACGATGATTGTCTCTATATTACATGTTGATAAATCCCTTAGGATGAGTACTTGACTACCAGGATTATGATGCAAATCATACTAGTGGGGACAGTGTAGTCGCTAAGTACATCCTTCAAATGTTGCAAGTCGTGGGTGTATCGAGACAGGGCATCGATATACTAGAGTAGACTAGCGTATAGATTCTCTGCCCATGTAGATGGGTGATGGATGATCCCATATCTATTGGTGTTAGACATCAGAGATAGTATACGGGTGCTCAGCGGAGACTGGGTACACTGGACGGACTTGCCGAGAACCCCCACATGGTATTATACATAACGTTAGATGGCAGTTCTCTGGTGACACTGGTACAGGTTGGTCTGTAGACCCGAGATCGTCATAGAATCTTGTGTGATCCCCACTGTACTTTGATTTCCACCTTACCACGTTCAAGAGAACATGCAAAACGGTGGATTTTGGGTACAGTCCCGAGTCACATGGAGGAAATGAGTGATAGGAGGGGTTTCGTCTCTCCCAGTATTGGGAGTTGATGTAGCGCTGTGCTCGATTGGCTATAACAGGAAGTCTCTGGCCAAGGCTGCTTTTAAGATATACTGGTAAGTGTTATCAGTAGTTTCTCGGCCCGTTAAGTGAAAGGTTTACCTAGCACCTCATGAAAGGTTTGGAAGCATCACATGTACCAAAGATTAAGTTTTTATGGTGCTAAGTAAACTTACAAAGGATCTATCCTAGAAAAATTAGGGTTTCAAAATATTCACATCATCATATGAAAGGAAAGCTAGGGTTTAGAGAGTACAACCTTTGCAGCTCCCTACGCTAGACTCCTCGGCAACTTAGGGTTTGAAAAAGCTCCGCTTGAACTCCTCGATGTCACCGATGATCCACCCGGAGTCCGCTTTGTCCAAGCTTGCAACTTTATCCGATCAAGTGAACGAAATCAAGCTAACACTCCAAACAAGTGGGCTAGACTTGTGTAGAATGGTGTTGTGGTTCTTATTCTCACTTCAAAATCCAATCTTGATGAGTATATTGCTCACTAAAAAGAACTAGAGAGCAACATGAGAGAGGAAGAAGAAGATGATGGCAATATCTTTTTCAAGAGTGAAAAGGATAACTCTTGTGATAGAAAAATGAAAATATATCAATATATATTTTCTTGTTCTCATCTCAAACCATCGTTTAAACAATGAATATATTATTAAACTTGAGTTAAAACACAAAAGGAAAGTTTACCCAAGTTTAAAAGGTGGGTGAGAATGGTTAGGTCAAAAGAAGAGTGTAGAAACAATTCAATCATAACCATTTTCTTTTTCCTTTTTGTTTTAAATCAAATGTAATAAAATTCATATTAAAAACCATGGTGTGAGTCTTATATTGCCACCATTTCCTTGTATAAGCAACCATGATAGAATGATGTATGTATGCATGTGTGCATGCACATCCATATGTGCATGAAACAATAAGGAATGCATACATGCATCCATACATCCATAGAAACAAGAAAGGATTTCTAGTGAGAATCTAATGGTTAAATGATAAATCAACACTTGATTTATCAATCCGGCCATATCACATATGACCCCTACCAAAAGCAAGCCGCCCGACCAATATACGGTATCCTATACGCGCATTTTAATCGGGTTCATGCGCATATCGCATACGCGCACCACAACGTTTCGCCTGGACTAGGAAACTCCATTGTGGGACTCTGAGACTCGTCAATATGCCGGCAGTGGGTGATGATCATATCAAGCACCCCCAAGCCGCAAGCGGTCAGCTAAACGTAACGGCCACCCGGGTATTGAGCGATCAGAAGAGAACAAGCGAACCTGCTACAACTCCCGTCGAGCCGATCGGCAACTCTTCCCATACAGTCTGGTCTCCTCGTCTGATATGTCGCATATCAAGTCTGGGGGTGGTAAACGTCAGACCCCAATAACCGATAAGTCGTGCCGATGTGAGGCTCATAACGGGTCAAGAAACTACTGGTAACAGTTACCAGCAAATCTCTGAATCAGCCCTGGCCAGGGACTTCCCTATTACGGCCAATCGAGCACAGCGCAACATCAACCCCCAATACCGGGAGAGACGAAACCCCTCCTATCGCTCATTGACTCCATGTGACTCGGGACTGTACCCAAAAACCACTGTTTTGCACGCCCTCATGGACGTGGTAAGGTGGAGATCAAAGCACAGTGGGAATCAAACAAGACTCTATGATGATCTCGGGTCTACAGACTAACATGTAAAAGTGTCACCTGAGAACTGCCATCTTACGTGAGATATAATACCATCTGGGAGTTCTCGGCAAGTCCGTCCAGTGTACCCAGTCTCCACTGAGCACCCGTATACCATCTCTGATGTCAAACACCAATGGATATGGGATCATCCATCGCCCATCTCATGGGTCGAGAAGCGTATACGCTAGTCTACACTGGTATATCGATGCCCCGTCTCGATACACCCACGACTAGGGACCTTGAAGGATGTACTTATGGACTACCATGTCCCCACTAGTATGATCTTTATCATAGTCCAGGTAGTCAAGTACACATCCTAAGGGCTTTACCAATATGTAACTATAAGACAGTTTAAAGAGAATAGTATACATGTTAAGATAAATAGCAACAAGATAGCATACTATCATATCGAGCAAGAAATTCATCTCTATATATGTCCAAGCATCCAATATAATATACATCATCTGTACAATACTGGCCTCTAGGGCATACATACAACTAACAATCTCCCACTTGCACTAGGGCCAGCTATTGTAGTATCGCATACCGAGCATCCCGAAGAGTCTCTCAAACTGTATCTAGGGAATGGCCTTCGTGAGTGGATCCGCTGTGTTGTTCTTCGTGTCAACCCTCCTGACCTCGATCTCCCGGCGATCAACTATCTCCCAGATCAGGTGATACCGCCTCAGAATATGCCTGGATCGCTGATGGGACCTAGGTTCCTTGGACAAAGCCACCGCTCCATTGTTATCGCAATACAAAGGTATTGGATGCTCAATGGATGGAACCACTCCAAGTTCAGTAATGAACTTCTTGATCCAGACAGCCTCTTTGGCAGCATCGTTGGCAGCGTTGTATTCAGCCTCCATCGTCGAGTCTGCTACGGTTTCCTGCTTGGAACTCTTCCAGCTAACCGCCCCTCCGTAAAGGGTAAAGACAAATCCCGACTGCGACTTAGAGTCGTCCCTATCACTCTGGAAGCTCGAATCGGTAAAGGACTCCACTTGGAGTTCTCCGTTACCATACACCAAGAGCATCTCTTTAGTCCTTCGCAAGTACTTGAGAATGCTCTTCACAGCTGTCCAGTGACTCTCTCCAGGATCATCTTGATACCTACTCACTATACTTAGTGAGTATGCTACATCGGGTCTGGTACATAGCATCGCGTACATGATAGAGCATACAGCCGAAGCATAGGGTATCCCTTGCATGCGAGCTCTCTCCAAATCAGTCTTAGGAGACATCTCTTTGAAGAGAGTGACTCCAGAGATCGTGGGTAAGTTCCCACGCTTGGATTCTTCCATACTAAACCTCTTTAGTATGGTGTCAATGTACCTGGATTGGGACAATCCCAATATCCGTTTGGATCTATCTCTATAGATCCTAATTCCCAATATGCAGGAGGCATCACAAAGATCTTTCATTGAGAATCTTTGTGATAAGAAGAGCTTGACCGATTGTAGCATAGGAATGTCATTTCCTATCAAGAGTATGTCGTCCACGTACAATACGAGGAAGATAACCTTACTCTCTGCCACCTTCTTGTAGATACAAGGTTCATCTAGGTTTTTGACGAAATCAAACTCTTTGATAACGACGTCAAAGCAGATGTTCCAACTCCGCGATGCTTGCTTTAATCCATAAATGGATTTAAGCAGCTTGCATACCTTCCCGCTGCTCCCACTATCTACGAAGCCCTCTGGCTGAGTCATGTACACGCACTCTTCTAAATCACCGTTTAGAAAGGCGGTCTTAACATCCATTTGCTAGATTTCGTAATCAAGATATGCAGCGATAGCAAGCATGATCCGGATGGATTTAAGCATAGCCACTGGAGAAAAGGTTTCATCATAGTCCACACCTGGTCTTTGACGAAAACCCTTTGCAACAAGTCTAGCTTTGAAAGTCTCCACTTTCCCATCTGCACCAAGTTTTTTCTTGAAGATCCACTTGCTCCCAATGGGTTTTACCCCTTCAGGAGCAACTTCCAAAGTCCATACTTTGTTGGTATACATGGATTCCATCTCGGACCGCATTGCATCCAGCCATTTCACTGAGTCTGTACTCGTGATGGCTTGCTCGAAGCTAGTTGGGTCATCATCCTCCATGATGCAATCCTCGCTCCAACCATCCAAGAGAAAACCGTAGTATCTCTCAGGTAAGAGAGGAACCCTATGTAAGTGCACGGCGGCGCCCCGGCCTCCATCCCGAGGCCAAAATGCGAAAGCGGTGATAAACTTTAATTTTGCGAACTCAGCAAACCGGCAATACCGCGCACTAAACCCGGATCGAACCATTAACTAGTCCTAGCTAACTACAAGATGGGGAATAGAGATATACCGACTGATCCGAGTCCTCCGGTCTTCTCGTCGTCATCCCGATCTCCCGCGGAAACTCCGGTCGTCGCCTCCTTGCCGGAAGGGCACCACATCGTCTGCATCTTTTACGGGCTCCCACCTCAATACCGAGGCAACTCGGGCACGAAGCTGGCTAGTCGACGTGCCCAAGATTTGCTGTAGAATGTAGTGCTCAAGTCACATTTTTGGGGTTGTAGGAATTGCCATATGGTGGAGGAAATGATACAAGCTTTTGGAGGAGGATCTAATACGATTTTTGCCAAGCCAAATGGGTGTAAATCCCTACACCAAAAATTGGGACAGCCCAAGAGGGATTGGCCGGCCAAAAACAATGAGGGAGAGAGAGGAATGTGAGGGTGAGAGTGTATCAAAAATGAAGGGAGCCACACCCTCTTCCAATTGAGAGAGAGAGGTCAAAAGATATCATGAAAGGAAATCATCACAAACACAAACCCACACTCAACCACAACCATCATAACCCATCATCAAGCATGATGACTTCAAAAAGTCAAGCCATCATGAAGAAGTCAAGAAGTCAAGGTCAATGGATAGTGCACCATCATGACACAAGAATATGCAAATACCCCCTCCACAAAAGCTTATTTGCACAATTGCAAATAAGCCCTCCTCCACCAATCTTCGGCCATTGAAAGATACAAATGAAAATGGCCGAAACGGAAAACAAACTGGCAACTCCAGAAAACTGGTCCCGTAATAAATTACAGGAAAACCCCGCTACTGTGCATACACACCCGCATCTGTATTCCGACCGAAATACAAATGCAATGAGACAAAATTCACACGGTACTATACTAGGATCCAGCTTAAACCAAAACCGGCTAGTAATATCCGTTCGATCCTGATCCGTGCAATACCGCACGTATCTGATCGAACCCTGCCATATATCCATACGGCCTGTAGTACAAACTGTCCGATCCTGATCCGTGCAATACCGCACGTATCAGATCGGACCTTGCCATATCTCCATACGGCCTCTACAGCGTTTCGCCCGAAAGCTGAGTAACTGAATGTGGGGGACTCTAAAGACTAGTCAACACCTTGGCTGTGGATTTAACCACTAGCACGTCTGAGGTATAAGCCAATACGTAACGGGCTACCAGGTATTGACCAAAAGGGACGTCAATGAGCGAACTCATCCTGACACCCTACTGAGCCTGTCAGTGACAATATCCGTACAGTCCGGTCCGTTCGTCTATGAGCATCGCATGGAGGGCCTAGGGTGTGGGTAAAAGTCAGACCCCCAAAAGTGGTACAAGTCGTGTCGGAGTGTAGCCCAGAACACTGTGAGATACTACTGGAATACCTACCAGTAAATCTCCTGCCTTGTCCAAGGACTTCGTGTAATGGCTCTCCTATACACAGCACGACCTCACCCCCAATACCGGGAGAGACGAACCCCTGAAGATCCGCTCACTGCCTCTATGTGGCTCGGGACTGTACCCAACTAAAACCTGTTTGCACGACTCCTTTGAGCCGTGGTAGGGTAGTAATCAAAATACAGTGGGAACTCACACGAGACAAATGACGATCCCCAGGTCGATGAACTGACCTGTACACATGTCACCAGGGAACTGCTATCTGACGTCTCGTATAAGACCAACTAGCATGTTCCCGGCGAGTCCTGTCCGGTGTACTCATAACCCAATGAGCACCTGTATACATCTTAGGTGAACCAACTGACACCAGTGGCTTGTGAGACCGGCCACCGCCCCTCGTTGGGGTCTCGACTGTATACACTAGTCTACTCTGGAGTATCGATGCCCTATCTCGAAACTCCCACGACTAGGGACCATTTAAGGATGTGCTTATAGATTACCAGCTCCCACGTATATGATCGCCCTCATACTGCTGGCAGTCAAGCAAGAATCCTAGGGGCTCTATCAACGTGCAATAGTGACCTGTCAGGTCACCTAAAGCAGTACACGATGATAAAGATAAACCAGATAGCATATTATCATCTTGAGTAAGACTGTCCTACCGGGATAGGTCCTCCATCAATCATTGCAATCACGTGCCTGTGATCCAATAATTGACTCTGAGGGCACTATCTCCAACAATCTCCCACTTGCACTCAAGGCTAATTATTGAAATGTCGCATACTCATAGCCCGTGTGATACCGAACACCCAACTCCTCTACTCGTCAGTCTCACAAAGCTCGCTTGCGAAACTATTGCGTTCGAGGAATAGCCTTAGTGAGTGGATCCTCCTTGATGTCTCTTTCTATATCTCTCTATATCTCAAGTTCGCGGAGAAACCCATCTCCCGAAATGAGCAATACCTGTCTTAGAATGTGTCTGGATGTATGATGGGACCTAGCTCATAAATGAACTCCAAATCCAAACTTCTTAGACTGTATCGTCAACTGAACTTAATCAGTATCCTGTGCCATGCCTCCCTCAGTATTGCCTTAGACCACCTGTCCAAAATATTGCCCCTCGTCAGAAGTAAAACTATAACCCCGACAACCTCCTTGTCGTCCATGTCACCTTAGAAGCCTGGAATGATAACTGTCTCCCGAATGAGGCTGTCGTTATCATATCCCTAGAACATCCACTTATGTTCTAAAACTGCTTCCGACTGTTTCTCCAGGATTGGATCAATGTCAACTTATTGCATCTAGTGCAAGAACAACATCTGGTGTGGTACTTGACATCTTATGATTGACTCAATTGCCTGAGCAAGTGATCTGCCAATCATGCACATCCCTCTCCTTTAGACTGTAAGACACCTTTAGAGAGGGTGACTCCATCACCTGCAGGTACACTACCGTGCCAGGAGTCGTCCATTCTAAATACTCTTAGAATGCTGTCTAAGTACCCAGATTGGGAAACCACCCAAATCTAGATCTAAAACCATAGATCTAGTAACCAGTATGTTTGATATAATGTCCAAGTCCCATGTGGAGAAACCACTGTGTGACGAACAAAGTATAACCGATCGTAGTATAGGAGTTTCTTTTCCTATTCTGTGTATGTCATCCAAATACCATGACATCACACCCTACTACCTTCTCAACAGATCCATCCCTTATTCTGATGAAGTCAAACCTATGACTGTCTTATCAGAAATTGATGATCTATCTCCGCTATACCTACTTTAGTCTATAAATAGACATAAGCCAACTGTCCACCAATGCTTCCGTTGCTCCCACTGACTACGACAACCCTCTGCCAGAGCCATATACACGTACACTTCTAAAACTAGTTTAGAACGACGCTATAATCATCCTCCCGCCGGGTCTCGCAACCTGGAACAACAACAATGGCAAGTGTGGGTAAACAAGAACTTCCCTGCCACTGTCCTTGAGGCTACCGGAGTACCTCTCGGGTACCTGATGTTACCCACCTTATCTTCGGAGTGGCCAATGGAATGTCAATCCAGATTGAATCTTTAGGTTCCTTATCAAATCTTCAACAATCGTTTGCGGTTCTGGAATCACTTCCATTTCTACCATACTCCCACTACTGTTTTCTGAAAAAATCCATTTTTAATAAAACTGTGGCGAGTCTAGAACATTATCACTATTGATCTTCCAGATGGTAGAAAGTCAACCCTCGTCATAGCCTGGGTCAACCCACAAACAGCCATTACAGAAACGTGCCTTGAGTTGTCCAGAGTCTGGTTTTAATCATAAGCCGGACAACTCCCCGTACCTTAACATCGTTAAGATATGAACTGTTCTATATCCAATATAGAACCAGAGGCACTGATTTAATTGAACTAGATTCAAATCATGCAGCTGTCTCCAGTGCATGTCAACTAAATGGAAAGAGGCCAATCAGCGTTACTCAACTTAGGAATGCTT
Organism: Agapanthus africanus; assembly: GCA_030015575.1. Classification (NCBI taxonomy): domain Eukaryota; kingdom Viridiplantae; phylum Streptophyta; class Magnoliopsida; order Asparagales; family Amaryllidaceae; genus Agapanthus; species Agapanthus africanus. The sequence goes on from JASDDO010000016.1 coordinate 293,766,575, forward strand.
CCAATTATGAGTAACCTGAAAGAGAAGCAAGTTCTCTTAATCATTACTATCAACTGAACACCATACACAAGTATCTACATCTTCGATCACTTTGAAGAATCCCGATACTTGCAATACTTGGTTCTCTACTTTATTCAAATACCTATAACTTCTCAAAATTCGGACCCTGTGTTTGTACGAAACACCTGTCTAAAAACTAGAGAAGTCAAAAGTAAACCGAATATAGTACGAGGACCAAGCCCTCTGTCCTGATAGACCCTGGACAACATACAAAATTCTGTATAAGTCCCTTGAGTCTGATAACTCATTCACTGTGTGTCGTAGGTTGAAAACTGTACTTATGGTTAAGAAGAATTACACCGCTGTTTAAGACTCCTTACCTAACCATCCACTGATATAGGTAAATGTCACTGACATAATTTCAAAAGGTATATCTCACTCTATGAAAATAGACGTACAGATTTATCGATTTGAAATTGGTGTATAACAGCGGATATTCAAAACCAAATATTTACCGACCGGCAAACAGCCCAGGTGATTTCCTCAAATATCAACGATTACAACGAATCCCGATATAATGAGGACGATCACCTAATTCCTAATAACTTACTCCCACTCATCATCTGTAAAACCATACAGATGTGAGAATCATACCTGGTAAATACATACCCTGGAGTAAGTATCTAATCGGGAAATCAGTCTTCCTTTAACAGTACACAGTGAAATTGAAACATTGAAATGTTTCGATGGGGTATCCTGGTATTCCTAGTAATGCCTTTTCCATTATCCAGATTCACAACTGTAACCGTATAATTCTTTGCCACCTCTCCAAATCCCTTTATATGTCTTTAGTCATTACCTTCTGCACACCCCTTTAGGCCAAATGGTTTTCTTCCTTCCCTACCGTTCGGCACCAGCCTATGGTTTGGAAGAAGACTATCCAATAAGCATAATGGGTGTGCTATCCTGATCCTAGGAGCACTCGCAATGCGATAGAAGGTGAAGATAAAAGACAACCGAATAAACCTTATTCTTATTCCTCCTGAACCAGAATCCATCCCCGAACTGGAACAAGTTCCTTTCGAGTTCGTATATAACCATACGATGGAGTATCCAATAAACTGTGGATCTTCGTAGTGATACGGAGTGTTCTGGAGAAATACAAAGGTGATTTAGGATTGGCGAAGAAATACTTGGTTTGGTCGTGAATAGCAGTCGCAGTTTACTTTGCCATCTTACTAATCCCTTGCTTTGTCTTAACTTAATACCTTCTGTACACCATCGTTAGGCTAATTGGTTTTCTTCATTCCCTACTGGTCGGCACCAGCCTAAGGTTTGGAAGAAGACTATCCAATTTGCGTAATAGGTGTACTACTCCTAAACCAAGGAGTACTCGCAACCTGAGAGAAGGTAAAAAGAAAAGACAACTGAATAGTCCTATCCCTTTTCTCCAGAACCGGAAACCATCCTCGAATAAATTTCTTCGAGTTCGTATATAACCATACGATGGTTTTGTCCAATGGAAGTGGACGTTCGTAGTAATACAGGGTGTCCTGGAGAAAAGGGTAAAAGTAGGAGTGGCAATGAGGTTTGCAACTCTGATAATCCAAAAGCCAGTGTTAAGAAGGTTCGGTCAACTTGGTCACTGAGTCATAGTCTTAGGGTCGGGTCAATGGTCGCTGCCAAAGAGAGAGAGAAAAGAAACACTCAGCGTGTACTCTAACCTAGATCAGAATGGTTACCAATTTATCTAATCTGGAAACCTCCCACTGTACCGTCAAATTCTCCTCCAAACCAGTAAGAAGAATTAGTCGGGATCACCCGAGGAGTATACCAACTCATCAGTGGGAATCGGGATCCAACTATCATTGCATGATAACGTGACGGAATCCGCTCACATCATCACACTCCAGAAGGTATGCGCATATCTGGCAAGTTTCAGTTTCTTTAGAAACTCCCGATGTGATTTTTACCCCATGCTCTTATGACCTTGGCGTGAGGTCAAAATATCAGAAGTCACATGTCAAGTTCTACCCATCATTATCCAGGTTAATTTGAATCCACCCGTACATACCCTTGACGTAGGCCAAAATAGTAGTACGACTGTCCCAAACCAACGCATCTATCTATGCAACAGATAAATACCCGGCAGCTACCAATCACTATGCCTTGGCGTGAGGTCAAAATACATAGCTTGAATACTACCGAATATTTAACTGAAATGATGGAGGGCTACCAATGGTTTCTGGCGAAAACCTTTAACGTAAAGAACTTGATATCGTTGAAGGAACTGGATAGCTTTTTGAAATATAGTAACGAAAACCTTTGCTAGAGAGGTCACTCCCGGTGAAGGGATCTCGGCTCTTTCCCCGTAGAATGAGGTGCAGGATATTCCAACTGAATACCACGGTGCAAAGCAAAAGTAATCGGCTATAGTGAAGTTAATGCCCTGACGCAAACTTTTTGTCCAAGGGGTCACTCCCGGTAAAGGGATCTCGGCCCTTGCCTCGTCGACTGAGGAGCAGGATATTCCAACTGAATACCACGATGCAAAACAAAAGAGAACATCCTTGCAATAACAGCTTTTTGAAAAGTGTTCCAACAACATCAGATTAGGTTTGTTTAACTTGCAATGATCCGAATCAATGCAGTTCCATCAATTGATCACACCAAAAAGAACAAAAATAATATGACGTACGTATATGCCATCCGCATTCGCTACTGGGTCCCGTCATTACCCGTTAGGTTAGCTAACTAACGACAGAGCGGGGACTGGACTAGCGCGGATGTAAAACATATACAACATCTACTAATATATATACCAATATATTATATTTCGCTCATGGCATGATAAAATGCAACATCACAGAAATGTACAGCATCACAGAACAATACAGATATCTGGGATCCCCGGGTTTCACAGAGCCACTACTGAAACCTGACGTTCCCCTGGTTGTGTGGATAGCCTGTGCAATGAAATCCTAGACCCCTACGGGCGCGGCAAGTCACCCGCCAAAACCTGAAGCGAGGCAGCCCCCTTCAGTACCGTGAATGGACCACCCAGCACTTCACGGAAACCGGTAACTTGGGCACCCCTCCTGGGTCAACCTGTACCCCCTACGAGTGCGGCGAATAGCCCGCCAATCCTAGAGTGAAGCCCCCTCCGTCTCAATGCCATGAGATACGGGCCCATTGCCCTCTAGAACCCGGCTATCCGTGCACCCCACAGCGGGGTAATCCTAGTACAAAAAGTAAAATTTACATACAACGGGTACATCGACTTCAACCTGTTCGTGCCCCAAAATAATAATACAATCAGGCAGTGACGGCAGTGCACATGTCGGACGCTCGTCCCGCAATATCAAATATACATAATACAACCACAACTGTACTAGCATTGCATCCAGGCTATCCATTACGACCAATCCGCAACATCACAACATAACATAGAACATCAACGTGAAAATCACGTTAGCAAATCCGTCAAACCGGGCTATAGCAGTTAGACTGGATTTACCGATCGAGTGACATTCACGGTCGCAGATATAATGTAAATACAGTGAAATAATGTGTTTAAAATATCCGATCGATTAAGTTTTATCAAGTGGGCCCCCAAGTACTACTGTAGCGCATCAAGAAATTCTGGGCCCAAAAATAATATTCCAAAAACCCTAAAAACTGTAAGCCCGCGGGGCGCCCCGACCGTCGATCCGACGCCGGAAACGCGGAAAACAAAAACTTTGCGGACTTTGCAAAAACGGCACCACCGCGGACTTTTTACCCGGATCGGGCCATTAACCTAGCTAGCTAGCAAACTAGAAAAGAGTAGAGAAGTATACCAAGCGATCCGTGTCCTTCGGTCTTCGTCTCCACTCCGATCTCCTGCAGGATCTCCGTCACCTCCTCGCTCGTCGGAAAGGGCACCACGTAGCCGGAATCTTTTACGGGCTCCCGCCTCTTGACCGAGGCAACTCGGGCGCGAAGTTGGCTAGCCGACGCGTCCAAGACTTGCTATAGAATAGTGTAGTAAACTTGTCTCTTGGGATTATGAGGTTGCCATGGTTGGAGGAATTTTAGCACAAGAATTTCATGGAGGCTTGCAAGGAAAAATCAATGGAGCATGCAAGAAATGAGCCCGGCCAAAAGCAAGATAATTTGTGCTCTGTGGAATTATGTGTGTAGAAGTGCACTCAAAAAGAACCAAAAAACATGCAAAGGAAATTTCCTTTACAGCACACACACACTACAAAGAGGGGGGGCCCACGAAAAATGCAAGCAAGGAATTTTCCACTCAAATTAAATAAAACTCTCTCCATTCACAGGAAATCATGGCCGGCCCAAAGAATAAAAATGGGTGTGGGAAATAAAATCAATTAATAAAGAAAAGATAAGAAAGGGAATGAATGAAGGAGAAACAAGTCACACCAAATTCTAATCCATTTCCAAATCAATACCCATCCAATAAATGCAAGGAAATGACCATAAAAGAATATCATGATGAGGCTAGTCTCATCATGAAGCCACATATGCAAGAAAGCCCCTCACAACTAAGTTAATTGCAAAATTGCAATTAACCCCCTCCAACGAAAAGTCCGGCCGTGAAGGAAAAAGAGAAAACCGGCCGGAACGGAATGCAAACTGGCAACCCCAGAAAACCGATCCCATAATAAATTACAGGAAAACCCCGCTACTGCAAATACATGCCTGCATTTGTATTCTCACTGAACACAAATGCAAAGAGACAAAACTACACTATCAAATACTAGGATCCGGTTTAAGCCAAAGCCGGCTAGTAAAAACCGTCCGATCACGATCCGTGCAATACCGCACGTATCTGATCGAACCCTGCCATATCTCCATACGGCCTCTACAGCGTTTCGCCCGAAACTTGAGTAACTGTCTGTGTGGTGGACTCTAAAGACTCGTCAATACTTTGGCTGCGGATTTAACCACTAGCACGTCAGAGGTATAAGCCAATACGTGACGGGCCACCAGCTATTGACCAAATGGGACGTCGATGAGGAAGCTCACCCCGACACCCAACTGAGCCTGTCAGTGACAATATCCGTACAGTCCGGTCCGTTCGTCTATGAGTATCGCATGGCGGGCCTAGGGGGTTGGTAAAAGTCAGACCCCCAAAAGCGGTACAAGTCGTGTCGGAGTGTAGCCCAGAACACCCTGAGATACTACTGGAATACCTACCAGCAAATCTCCTGCCTTGGCCAAGGACTTTTCATGTTCTGGCTCTCCTAGACACAGCACGACCTCACCCCCAAACCGGGAGAGACGAACCCCTGAAGATCCGCTCACTGCCTCCATGTGGCTCGGGACTGTACCCAACTAAAACCTGTTTGCACGACTCCTTTGAGCCGTGGTAGGGTAGTAATCAAAGTACAGTGGGAACTCACACGAGACAAATGACGATCTCAGGTCGATGAACTAACCTGTACACATGTCACCAGGGAACTGCTATCTGACGTCTGGTATAATCCCAACTAGCAGGTTCCCGGCGAGTCCTGTCCGGTGTACTCATAACCCAATGAGCACCTGTATACATCTTAGGTGAACCAACTGACACCAGTGGCTTGTGAGACCGGCCACCGCCCCTCGTCGGGGTCTCGACTGTATACACTAGTCTACTAATGGAGTATCGATGCCCTGTCTCGAAACTCCTACGACAAGGGACCATTTTAGGATGTGCTTATAGACCGCCAGCTCCCACTTATATGATCGCCCTCATACTGCTGGTGGTCAAGCAAGAATCCTAGGAGCTCTATCAACGTGCAATAGCGACTCGTAAGGTCACCTAAAGCAGTACACGATGATAAAGGTAAACCAGATAGCGTACTATCATCTCGAGTAAGATTGTCTTCCCGGGATAGGTCCTCCCTCAATCATTGCAATCACGTGCCTGTGACCCAATAATTGACTCTGAGGGCACTATCTCCAACAATCTCCCACTTGCACTCGAGGCTAATTATTGCGATGTCGCATACTCACAGCCCGTGTGATACCGAACACCCAACTCCTCTAGTAGTCAGTCTCACAAAGCTCGTTTGCGAGACTATTGCGTTCGAGGAATAGCCTCAGTGAGTGGATCCGCTTTGATGTTTCTTTCTATGTCTCTCTATATCTCATGTTCGCAGAGAAAGCCATCTCCCGAAATGAGCAATACATGTCTTAGAATGTCTGGATGTCTGATGGGACCTAGCTCATAAGTGAACTCCAAATCCAAACTTCTTAGACTGTATTGTCAACTGAACTTAATCAGTATTCTGCGCCATGCCTTCCCTCAGTATCCACCTGGACCACCTGTCCAAAATACTGCCCCTCGTCAGAGGGAAAACTATAACTCTGACAGCCACTCTGCCATCCAGGTCACCTTGGAAGCCTGGAATGATAACCGTCTCCTAAAGGAGGCTGCCGTTATCAATTCCATAGAACATCAACTTATGTTCTAAAACTGCTTCCGATTGTGACGACCAAAGTATAACCGATCGTAGTATAGGAATATTACTCCTACTCTGTGTATGTCATCAAAAACCAGGACATCACACCCTACTACCTTCTTAACAGATTCACCCCTATTCTGATGAAGTCAAACCTATGACTGTCACGTCAGAAATAGATGATCTATCTCCGCTATTTCTGCTTTAGTCTATAAATAGACATAAGTCTGATGTCCACCAATGCTTCCGCTGCTCCCACTGACTACGACAACCCTCTGGCAGAGTCATATAGATGTTCACTTCTAAAGCCAGTTTAGAACGACACTATACTCATCCTCCTGCCGGGTCTCACAGTCTGGAACAACAGCAATGGCAAGTCTGGGTAAACAAGAACCTCCCTGCCACCGTCCTTGAGCATACCGAAGTACCTCTCGAGTGCCTGAGGTTACCCACCATATCTGCGGAGTGGCCAATGGAATGTCAAACCAGATTGAATGTTTAGGTTCTTATCAAATCTTCAGTAATCGTTTGCGGTTCTGGAATCACTTCCAGTTCTACCATACTCCCACTACTGTTTTTCTGAAAAAATCCATTTTTGATAAAACTGTGGCGAGTCAAGAACAATATCGCTATTGATCTTCCAGATGGTAGAAAGTCAACCCTCGTCATAGCCCGGGTCACCCCACAAACAGCCATTACTGAAACGTGCCTTGAGTTGTCCAGAGTCTGGTTTTAAGCATAAGCCGGACAACTTCCCGTATCTTAACAATGTCAAGATATGAACTGTTCTATATCCAAGAAACAGAGGCACTGATTTAATTGAACCAGATTCAAATCATGCAGCTGTCTCCAGTGCATGTCAACTAAATGGAAGGAGGCCGATCAGCGTTACTCAACTTAGGAATGCTTCCAATTATGAGTAACCTGAAAGAGAAGCAAGTTCTCTTAACCATTACTATCAACTGAATACCATGTACAAGTATCTACATCTTCGATTACTTTGAAGAATCCCGATACTTGCAACACATGGTTCTCTACTTTATTCTTATACCTATATCTTCTCAAAACTTCGACCCTGTGTTTCTACGAAACACCTGTCTAAGAACTAGAGAAGTTAAAAGTAAACAGAATATAGTACGAGGACCAGCCCCTCTGTCCTCATGGACACTGGACAATATACAATACTCTGTATAAGTCCCCGGAGTCGAATGACTCATTCACTGTGTGTCGTAGGTTGAAAACTGTACTTTTGGTTAAGAAGAATCACACCGTTGTTCAATGCTCCTTACCTAACCATCCACTGGTATAGGTAAATGTCATAGACATAATTTCAAAAAGGTATGTCTCACTCTATAAAAATAGACGTACAGATATATCAATTTGAAATTGGTGCACAACAACGGATATTCAAAACCAAATATTTGCCGACCGGCAAACAACCCAGGTGGCTTCCTCAAATATCACCAATTCCAACGAATCCCGATATAATGAGGATGGTCACCTAATTCCCAATAACTTACTCCCCTTCATCATCTGTAAAACCATACAGATGTGAGACTCATATCTGGTAAATACATACCCTGGAGTAAGTGTCTAATCGGGAAATCAGTTTTCTATTAACAGTACACAGTGAAACTGAAACATTGAAATGTTTCGTCGGGGTATCCTGGTATTCCTAGTAATGCCTCTTCCAATTTCCAGATTCACAACTACAACCGTATAATTCTTTGCCACCTTTCCAAATCCCTTTATATGTCTTTAGTCATTACCTTCTGTACACCCCTTTAGGCCAAATGGTTTTCTTCATTCCCTACCGTTCGGCACCAGCCTATGGTTTGGAAGAAGACTATCCAATAAGCATAAAGGGTGTACTGTCCTAATCCTAGGAGCACTCGCAACGCGAGAGAAGGTGAAGATAAAATACACCTGAATGTACTTTATTCCTATTTCTCCTGAACCAGGATCCATCCCCGAACTGGAACAAGTTCCTTTCGAGTTCATATATAACCATACGATGGATTATCCAATAAACTGGGTTCTTCGTAGTGATACGGAGTGTCCTGGAGAAATACAAAGGTGATTTGGGATTGGCGAAGAAATACTTGGTTTGGTCGTGAATATCAGTCGCAATTTACTTTGCCCTCTTACTAATCCTTTGCTTTGTCTGAACTTAATACTTTCTGTACACCGTTTAGGCTAATTGGCTTTCTTCATTCCCCACCGTTCGGCACCAGCCTAAGGTTTGGAAGAAGACTGTCCAATTTGCGTAATAGGTGTACTACTCCTAAACCAAGGAGTACTCGCAACCTGAGAGAAGGTGAAAAGAAAAGACAACTGAATAGTCCTATCCGTTTTCTCCAGAACCAGAAACCATCCTCGAAGTCCTTCGAGTTCGTATATAACCATACGATGGTTTTGTCCAATGGAAGTGGACGTTCGTAGTAATACGGGGTGTCCCGGAGAAAAGGGTAAAAGTAGGAGTGGCAAAGAGGTTTGCAACTCTGACAATCCAAAAGCCTGTGTTAAGTAGGTTCGGTCAACTTGGTCACTGAGTCAAAGTCTAGGGTCGGGTCAATGGTCGCTGCCAGAGAGAGAGAAATGAAACACTCAGCGTGCACTCTAACCTAGATCAGAATGGTTATCACTTTTTCTAATCAGGAAACCTCCCACTGTAACTCAAATTCTTCTCCAAACCTGAAAGAAGAATTAGCCGGGATCACCCGAGGAGTAAACCAACTCATCAGTGGGAATCGGGATCCAACTATCATCGCATGATAACGTGACGGAATCCGCTCACGTTATCACACTCCAGAAGGTATGCGCATATCTGGCAAGTTTCAGTTCTTTTGAAACTCCCGATGTGGATTTTTACCCCATGCTCTTATGACCTTGACTTTGGCCAACATATCATAAGTCACATGTCAAGTTCTACCCGTCATTTTCCTGGTTAATTTGAACCCACCCGTACCTACCCTTGACTTTGGCCAAAATGGCAGTACGACTGTCCCAAACCAACGCATCTATCTATGCTGCATATGAATACCCAACAGCTACCAAACACTGTGCCTTGACTTTGGCCAACATACACAGCTTGAATACTATTGACTATCCATATGAAACGACGGAGGGCTACGAATGGTTTCTGGCGAAAACCTTTAACGTAATGAACTTGATATCGTTGAAGGAACTGATAGCTTTAAAAATATAGTTACGAAAACCTTTGCTAAAGAGGTCACTCCCGGAGAAGGGATCTCGGCTCTTTCCCCGTAGAATGAGGTGCAGGATATTCCAAATGAATACCACGATGCAAAGCAAAAGTAATCGGCTATAGTGAAGTTAATGCCCTGACGCAAACTTTTGTCCAAGGGGTCACTCCCGGTGAAGGGATCTCGGCCCTTGCCTCGTCGACTGAGGAGCAGGATATTCCAACTGAATACCACGGTGTAAAACAAAAGTGAACGTCCTTGCAATAACAACTTTTTGAAAAAGTGTTCCAACAACATCAGAATAGGTTTGTTTAACTTGCATTGATCCGAATCAACGCAGTCCCATCAATTGATCACACCAATAAAGAACGAAAATATACTGATGTACGTATATGCCATCCGCATTCGCCACTGGGTCCCGTCATCACCCGTTAGGTTAGCTAACTAACGACAGAGCGGGGACTGGACTAGCGCGGATGAAAAACATATACAACATCTACTAATATATATATAATATATAATTTTCGCTCAAGGCGTGATAAAAAATGCAGCAACACAGAAATGTATAGCAACACAGATCAATACAGATATCTGGGATCCCCGGGTTTCACAGAGCCACTGAAAACCCGACGTTCCCCTGGTCGTGTGGATAGCCTGTGCAATGAAAATCCTAGACCCCTACGGGCGCGGCAAGTCACCCGCCAAAACCTGAAGCGAGGCAGCCCCCTTCAGCGACGTGAATGGACCACCCAGCACTTCACGGAATCCGGTAACTTGGGCACCCCTCCTGGGTCAACCTGTACCCCCTACGAGTGCGGCGAATAGCCCGCCAATTCTAGAGTAAAGCCCCCTCCGTCTCAAAGCCATGAGATGCGGGCTCGTTGCCCTCTAGAACCCGGCTATCCGTGCACCCCTCCGCGGGGTAATCCTAGTACAGAAAGTAAAATATACATACACCGGGTACATCGACCGCAACCTGGTCGTGCCCCAAAATAATAATACAAACAGGCAGTGACGGCAGTCCACATGTCGGACGCTCGCCCCGCAATATCAAATGTACATATAAAATAGAACTGTACTACCACTGCAACCAGGCTATCCCCCACGACCGATCCGCAACAACACAGTACAATCACAGAACATCAACGTGAATGTCACGTTCGCAAATCCGTCTAACCGGGCTATAGCAGTTAGACAAGATTTACCGATCAAGTGACATTCACGGTCGCAGATATAATGTAAAAAACTGTGAACTAGCATGTTTAAAATATCCGATCGAACAAATTTATCAAAGTGGGCCCCCAAAAAGAACTGTAGCACTTACAGAAAACCTGGGCCCAAATAAAATATCCCAAAAGCCCTATTTCTAACTCATAAGCTTACTGGGAAAATATGGTGCCACGAATCCTCCTATCCGCCGCGGAACCGCGGCCAAACCAAGGGTTTGGCCGCCCTTCCGCGGTCGAAGTGAGGAATCAGTGGATCGTATTTTCCCAGAATTCTTAGAATGTTTTGTACATGCCTCTGCAACAACCTGAAAAATTTTAGGAGCTCAAAAAATTTTAACAGAGAACACATGCAAGGAAAATACGGATTTTGGGTTTTTTTGTTCGATCGAGTACTAAACATACTAGAGCAAGCTAGGTAGGTTAACGGCGTGGCTCTGATACCATTGTAAGCCCGCGGGGCGCCCCGGCCGTCGATCCGACGCCGGAAACGCGGAAAACAAAAACTTTGCGGACTTTGCAAAAACGGCACCACCGCGGACTTTTTACCCGGATCGGGCCATTAACCTAGCTAGCTAGCAAACTAGAAAAGAGTAGAGAAGTATACCAAGCGATCCGTGTCCTTCGGTCTTCGTCTCCACTCCGATCTCCTACGGGATCTCCGTCACCTCCTCGCTCGTCGGAAAGGGCACCACGTAGCCGGAATCTTTTACGGGCTCCCGCCTCTTGACCGAGGCAACTCGGGTGCGAAGTTGGCTAGCCGACGCGTCCAGGACTTGCTATAGAATAGTGTAGTAATTAAACTTGTCTTCTGGGGTTATGAGGTTGCCATGGTTGGAGGAATTTTAGCACAAGAATTTCATGGAGGCTTGCAAGGAAAAATCAATGGAGCATGCAAGAAATGAGCTCGGCCAAAAGCAAGATAATTTGTGCTCTGTGGAATTATGTGTGTAGAAGTGCACTCAAAAAGAACCAAAAAACATGCAAAGGAAATTTCCTTTACAGCACACACACACTACAAAGAGGGGGGGGGGGCCACGAAAAATGCAAGCAAGGAATTTTCCACTCAAATTAAATAAAACTCTCTCCATTCACAGGAAATCATGGCCGGCCCAAAGAATAAAAATGGGTGTGGGAAATAAAATCAATTAATAAAGAAAAGATAAGAAAGGGAATGAATGAAGGAGAAACAAGTCACACCAAATTCTAATCCATTTCCAAATCAATACCCATCCAATAAATGCAAGGAAATGACCATAAAAGAATATCATGATGAGGCTAGTCTCATCATGAAGCCACATATGCAAGAAAGCCCCTCACAACTAAGTTAATTGCAAAATTGCAATTAACCCCCTCCAACGAAAAGTCCGGCCGTGAAGGAAAAAGAGAAAACCGGCCGGAACGGAATGCAAACTGGCAACCCCAGAAAACCGATCCCATAATAAATTACAGGAAAACCCCGCTACTGCAAATACATGCCTGCATTTGTATTCTCACTGAACACAAATGCAAAGAGACAAAACTACACTATCAAATACTAGGATCCGGCTTAAGCCAAAGCCGGCTAGTAAAAACCGTCCGATCACGATCCGTGCAATACCGCACGTATCTGATCGAACCCTGCCATATCTCCATACGGCCTCTACAGCGTTTCGCCCGAAACTTGAGTAACTGTCTGTGTGGTGGACTCTAAAGACTCGTCAATACTTTGGCTGTGGATTTAACCACTAGCACGTCAGAGGTATAAGCCAATACGTGACGGGCCACCAGCTATTGACCAAATGGGACGTCGATGAGGAAGCTCACCCCGACACCCAACTGAGCCTGTCAGTGACAATATCCGTACAGTCCGGTCCGTTCGTCTATGAGTATCGCATGGCGGGCCTAGGGGGTTGGTAAAAGTCAGACCCCCAAAAGCGGTACAAGTCGTGTCGAAGTGTAGCCCAGAACACCCTGAGATACTACTGGAATACCTACCAGCAAATCTCCTGCCTTGGCCAAGGACTTTTCATGTTCTGGCTCTCCTAGACACAGCACGACCTCACCCCCAAACCGGGAGAGACGAACCCCTGAAGATCCGCTCACTGCCTCCATGTGGCTCGGGACTGTACCCAACTAAAACCTGTTTGCACGACTCCTTTGAGCCGTGGTAGGGTAGTAATCAAAGTACAGTGGGAACTCACACGAGACAAATGACGATCTCAGGTCGATGAACTAACCTGTACACATGTCACCAGGGAACTGCTATCTGACGTCTGGTATAATCCCAACTAACAGGTTCCCGGCGAGTCCTGTCCGGTGTACTCATAACCCAATGAGCACCTGTATACATCTTAGGTGAACCAACTGACACCAGTGGCTTGTGAGACCGGCCACCGCCCCTCGTCGGGGTCTCGACTGTATACACTAGTCTACTAATGGAGTATCGATGCCCTGTCTCGAAACTCCTACGACTAGGGACCATTTTAGGATGTGCTTATAGACCGCCAGCTCCCACTTATATGATCGCCCTCATACTGCTGGTGGTCAAGCAAGAATCCTAGGAGCTCTATCAACGTGCAATAGCGACTCGTAAGGTCACCTAAAGCAGTACACGATGATAAAGGTAAACCAGATAGCGTACTATCATCTCGAGTAAGATTGTCTTCCCGGGATAGGTCCTCCCTCAATCATTGCAATCACGTGCCTGTGACCCAATAATTGACTCTGAGGGCACTATCTCCAACAAAAACAACCCAGAGAGCAACTGCAGAAATTTGATGCAGTGATCTCAACATAGTGTGGCGGAACCGCGGCCCAAAGGGGTGTTTGGCCGCGGTTCCACGCTCCCACTGTGGAGTCACTGTATCGAATTTCTACAGTGTTCTTAGAATTTCCAGTACATCACTTTTCTACAACGTGAAAAATTTTTCGAGCAAGAAAAAATTCAACAGAAAACTGATGTATGTGAAAACGCGGGTTTTTGGAATTTTGGTCGATCGAAAATGCAAACACATTAAACAAAGCTAGACTATGTTAATGGCGAGGCTCTGATACCACTGTAAGTGCACGGCGGCGCCCCGGCGTCCATCCTGAGGCCAAAATACGGAAGCGGTGATAAACTTTAATTTTGCGAACTCAGCAAACCGGCACCACCGCGCAGTAAACCCGGATCGAACCATTAACTAGTCATATCTAACTACAAGATGGGGAATAGAGATATACCGACTGATCCGAGTCCCACGGTCTTCTCGTCGTCATCCCGATCTCCCGCGGAAACTCCGGTCGTCGCCTCCTTGCCGGAAGGGCACCACATCGTCTGCATCTTTTACGGGCTCCCACCTCAATACCGAGGCAACTCGGGCACGAAGCTGGCTGGTCGACGTGCCCAAGATTTGCTGTAGAATGTAGTGCTCAAGTCTCATTTTTGGGGTTGTAGGAATTGCCATATGGTGGAGGAAATGATACAAGCTTTTGGAGGAGGAGCTAATATGATTTTTGCCAAGCCAAATGGGTGTAAATCCCTACACCAAAAATTGGGACAGCCCAAGAGGGAATGGCCGGCCAAAAACAATGAGGGAGTGAGAGGAATGTGAGGGTGAGAGTGTATCAAAAATGAAGGGAGCCACACCCTCTTCCAAGTGAGAGAGAGAGGTCAAAAGATATCATGAAAGGAAATCATCACAAACACAAACCCACACTCAACCACAACCATCATAACCCATCATCAAACATGATGACTTCAAAAAGTCAAGCCATCATGAAGAAGTCAAGAAGTCAAGGTCAATGGATGGTGCACCATCATGACACAAGAATATGCAAATACCCCCTCCACAAAAGCTTATTTGTACAATTGCAAATAAGCCCTCCTCCACCAATCTTCGGCCATTGAAAGATACAAATGAAAATTGCCGAAACGGAAAACAAACTGGCAACTCCAGAAAACTGGTCCCGTAATAAATTACAGGAAAACCCCGCTACTGTGCATACACACCCGCATCTGTATTCCGACCGAAATACAAATGCAGTGAGACAAAATTCACACTGTACTATACTAGGATCCGGCTTAAAACAAAGCCGGCTAGTAATATCCGTTCGATCCTGATTCGTGCAATACCGCACGTATCTGATCGAACCCTGCCATATATCCATACGGCCTGTAGTACAAACTGTCCGATCCTGATCCGTGCAATACCGCACGTATCTGATCGGACCTTGCCATATCTCCATACGGCCTCTACAGCGTTTTGCCCGAAAGCTGAGTAACTGAATGTGGGGGACTCTAAAGACTCGTCAACACCTTGGCTGTGGATTTAACCACTAGCACGTCAGAGGTATAAGCCAATACGTAATGGGCTACCAGGTATTGACCAAAAGGGACGTCGATGAGCGAACTCATCCTGACACCCTACTGAGCCTGTCAGTGACAATATCCGTACCGTCCGGTCCGTTCGTCTATGAGCATCGCATGGCGGGCCTAGGGGGTGGGTAAAAGTCAGACCCCCAATAGCGGTACAAGTCGTGTCGGAGTGTAGCCCAGAACACCCTGAGATACTACTGGAATACCTACCAGTAAATCTCCTGCCTTGGCCAAGGACTTCGTGTAATGGCTCTCCTAGACACAGCACGACCTCACCCCCAATACCGGGAGAGACGAACCCCTGAAGATCCGCTCACTGCCTCCATGTGGCTCGGGACTGTACCCAACTAAAACCTGTTTGCACGACTCCTTTGAGCCGTGGTAGGGTAGTAATCAAAATACAGTGGGAACTCACACGAGACAAATGATGATCCCCAGGTCGATGAACTAACATGTACACATGTCACCAGGGAACTGCTATCTGACGTCTGGTATAAGACCAACTAGCATGTTCCCGGCGAGTCCTGTCCGGTGTACTCATAACCCAATGAGCACCTGTATACATCTTAGGTGAACCAACTGACACCAGTGGCATGTGAGACCGGCCACCGCCCCTTGTCGGGGTCTCGACTGTATACACTAGTCTACTCTGGAGTATCGATGCCCTATCTCGAAACTCCCACGACTAGGGACCATTTAAGGATGTGCTTATAGATTACCAGCTCCCACGTATATGATCGCCCTCATACTGCTGGCAGTCAAGCAAGAATCCGAGGGGCTCTATCAACGTACAATAGTGACCTGTCAGGTCACCTAAAGCAGTACACGATGATAAAGATAAACCAGATAGCACACTATCATCTTGAGTAAGACTGTCCTACCGGGATAGGTCCTCCATCAATCATTGCAATCACGTGCCTGTGATCCAATAATTGACTCTGAGGGCACTATCTCCAACACCCTACTAGATCGGCGGAGTGGCTAGGGTTCATTCGGAACTACGGAATCCTCTGGTTCCACCAGATCTTCTGTTGTAGCTTTTATAGCTGGAACCTCTTCCAGTTCTACCTCATGACCACTAATCTCTTTTTCAAGAAATTCCTTTTCTAAAAAGGTGGTATGCCGAGAAACAAACACTCTTTGTTCCTCAGGGTGGTAGAAGATATACCCTTGTGAATTCTTGGGATATCCTATAAATTTGCATAGAACAGACCGTGCCTCGAGTTTGTCCGGATTTTGTCGTTTGTCATAGGCTGGACAACCCCATATCTTAACATATCTCATATGGAGTGGTAGGCACAGATTTGGTGGGGACCATATTCAATAGATGTATGGCTGTCTCAAGCGCATACCCCCAGAAGGAAATAGGTAACTCAGCTGTGCTCATCATAGAGCGCACCATATCTAATAGGGTGCGGTTCCTCCGTTCTGATACACCGTTGTGCTGTGGTGTATATGGAGGAGTCAGCTGAGAGAGAATCCCATTCTCTTTTAGGAAGTCCAGGAATTCACTGCTCAAGTATTCACCCCCTCGATCAGATCGAAGGATTTTATTACTTTTTCCGGTTTGGTTCTCGACTTCTTGTTTATATTCTCTAAATTTCTCAAAAGCTTCAGACTTTTGTCTTATCAAGTACACATGTCCGTATCTTGAGAGATCGTCAGTGAATGTAATGAAGTACGAAGAACCATCCCTGGCATGTGTAGACATGGGACCGCATACATCACTATGTATCAGTCCCAAGAGTTCGGTAAATCTTTCTCCGTGTCCCGTAAACGGAGTTTTGGTCATCTTGCCTTTGAGACATGACTGGCAAGTGTCATAAGATGAAAATTCGAACTGTTTCAAATATCCATCCTTATGCAACTTAGCCAGTCGTGTTGCATTGATGTGACCCAATCTACAATGCCACAAGAAGGATTCGTTCAGTTCTGAACTCTTCCTCTTGTGTGTGTTTGTTATGCTCAGAACGTTTGATTGATTTAGAACATAAATGCCATTGCATAACGTGCCTGATCTAACCAACTTTTGGTTACGGAAATTGTTCATAACATTATCCTGTAATACAAAATTATATCCCTCTTTACTCAACAAAGAAACCGATATAATGTTGCATATCAGGTTCGGCATGTAATAGCATTCGTTCAGAACCAATGTATTACCAGTTGGTAATGCAAGGTGATATTCCCCGACAGTCTTAGCTGCAACAATTGCACCATTTCCAACTCTAATGTCTTTATCACCTTCTCCAAGTTCTCTACCATTCCTGAGCCCATGTAACTGATTACATATATGGGATCCTGACCCGGTATCTAATACCCAGGACGTAGGACAAATGGAGAAACAGTTCTCTGTAACGAACACACCCGAAGAAAATGCATCAACATGTACTTTCTTCATTCGGGTGGCATGGGAATCCTGGTATTCCCCTATATCCTGTTCAGTCCTATAACTCTTATAAGAAAGAACGGAACCAACGTTCCCCAGCACAGTATAACATGCGGGTTTGGTGAATACATCCATTTTATTATCTTGATTAGGGCATGACATGGTCGCTACCTGGAGAGAGAGAGAAGAAAACACTTTAGCGTATGCTCTTGCAAGATCAGATTGGTTATTATCTTATCCAATCAGGATGGCTCCCACTGGTTTTTATCAAATCTTCCTTCAAACCCTAAAAGGAAAGATTAGCCGGGATTAATTACACCCTACAACTTCGCCGATCTTTCAGCCAGGCCAGTGTCGGTACTTTGAGGGAGGTTCCCCGTGCTTTTGCTTGGACCTAATTAAAGTAAACCTCGTTTTCCCAGATGCGTAACCCCGTTGACACCTTTCTAGACACCTACTTGATCGGCTACTTATAATGTGTAAAACCCTCCCAGGAGTAACTCTTACTCGCAGTGGGTATCGGGATCCAACTATCTCGTAGAAGGTATGCAATCTCATTGCAAATTTCAACACTTGAAATTCCTGATAATGCTTTTGCCCCTAGCGTGCTATGACCTTGACGAAAGCCAACAAACCACAGCCCGCTAGTCAAGTTCAACCCGTACATTTCTTGACTGAATTAAACCCACCAGCACGACCCTTGACGAAAGCCAACAAAGCCGTACGACTACCCTAATCCAGTCGCATCATATGCAGCAGATAAGTAGCACATAGCTACCGCACACTACACCTTGACGAAAGCCAACAAATGTAGCACGAATACTATATGCAACTTATCTGAAATGACGGAGGGCTACGACAGGTTTTTCTGAAAACCTATTGCGTAATGAACTTGATATCGTTGTAGAATCAAGTGAAGGTTTGAAATGGAGTGATTTTGAGGCTTTTCTAGTTTTGCTAAAGGGGTCACTCCCGGTGAAGGGATCGTCAGCCCTTTCCCCGTCGAATGAGGTGCGGGATATATCATATATATCACTGTGCAAAGCAGAAACTATAGAAGCAATCAAAAGTCAAACCGAGTGTGTAGCATCTGCCAGTTTTTGCTAAAGGGGTCACTCCCGGTGAAGGGATCTCGGCCCTTTCCTTATCGAATAAGGTGCAGGGTATATCATATATACCGCTATGCAAAGCAAAACTGTAGCTACCCTTTTTATTTAAAATTTGATTTTACAACATATTTTAGGTTTCTTTTCTTTCATTAATCACATTAATGAAGTCCCATCATTTAAGTCACCTAAACATCACAGATAAATACGACGTACACTTATGCCATCCGCATTCGTCTCGATGTCCCCTCGTGCACCGTTATGTTAGGTAACTAACGACAGAGCAGGGCAGGGCTAGTGCGGGTGTAAAACATAAGTAACGTATATATAATATATCATATATACTATATACTGTATCCATCAGAATATATCAAATGATCACATCACAGATATCGCAGCAGAAACATAGATATAATGCGGGATATACTAGGACGTCCGTATTTAGTATTTAGCCAATAATAGAAAATACGGATTCCACAGTCGCGATGAATAGCCAAGCCCACACCCTGGACCCCTACGAGAGCGGCAAGCGACCCTACCAATTCTGGAGTTTAGGAGACCCGGTCTCGACTCCTCGAGATGGCCTCCCACTGAACCCCAGAACCCGGTCACCTGTGCTCCCCTCCTTGGGTCCATCCTAATGCGGAAAAGTAAATAATATACAACACTGGTGACACAACCTCAACCCGGAAGTGCCCCAAATAAAAGAATATTACATTACATTTGAATTTACATGAATGAAAATATAAAACTCTCATCTCACATAAAAACCCCCGGCTATTCAATTGCGACAATCCTGCACATCATATCTCAGCAACACATAATATCTCATATCATCAACGTAAGTAAGTATGCATACACCGATTGTCGTCGACTTATAGCAACGACAATCGGTAAATACATACTACACTTACGGTCACAGAAAAGAAAGTGTAAAACTGCAATATCTGGAATCCACATTCTCTTTAGACATCGTAAATGCGAAGTATAACATACCTCGTATTTCATGTCTTATAATATGAATTCCACACATTGCATCTCATTCCAGATAATTAGACGGTATTAAAGTTTTCGAACGAATGATCAAATACCCAAAATTCCCTAAACCTCAACACTTGAGCGGAGTTCAAAAACCCGGAGTGTGACACAGTGGTAGCGGTCCAGCCGTAGAAGGGTCAAGCCAACGCCTCACATGTGGCACGCCGTACTTCCCTAAACCCTAAGGTTCAAAAGGCAGTTCAACACGGTCATATAATCGAGTTAAGGTTTGTTGTCTTCTAGAGGGTCCACCACAAACAAACTTGCACGTATTTCCGAAAGATTTTAAACCCCGTGAAAAGTGAGCAAATGATACTCGTTCAAATACTTCAATACATTCTAATTTATCCAGAAAAGAAACGAAATGAAAATTCCGATCGAATCGTTGAGTGCAAAACCATCTCCAGAATTTTCAACGGTATATTCAGATTAAACAAACTCAAAACAATGTACAAGCAGTTTAAGGAGTTACTGTGCAAAAACGAAGCCATGAAGCCACTATATGGCCGCGGAGCCGCGGCGTAAGCCAAGATTTGCCGCGGTTCCGCGGCGGTTTGTTCAGATCATGGGTTCGTATTTCACAGTTTTTCTTATATTTTCCTGCTGTTTTTTTTTAAGTATTTTTAATTCTGAAAATAACCAGATTTTAAAAAATGTCCAGAGAGCATTCTAAAAGGCAGTATTTCGGTTCGATCGGAGTTTTAACTTCGTAAATTAGTCGCCTAATGTTCTAGGTTGGCTCTGATACTAGTGAAAGGTTTACCTAGCACCTCATGAAGGGTTTGGAAGCATCACATGTACCAAAGATTAAGTTTTTATGGTGCTAAGTAAACTTACAAAGGATCTATCCTAGAAAAATTAGGGTTTCACAATATTCACATCACCATATGAAAGGAAAGCTAGGGTTTAGAGAGTACAACCTTTGCAGCTCCCTACGCTAGACTCCTCGGCTACTTAGGGTTTGAAAAATCTCCGCTTGAACTCCTCGATGTCACCGATGATCCACCCGGAGTCCGCTTTGTCCAAGCTTGCAACTTTATCCGATCAAGTGAACGAAATCAAGCTAACACTCCAAACAAGTGGGCTAGACTTGTGTAGAATGGTGTTGTGGTTCTTATTCTCACTTCAAAATCCAATCTTGATGAGTATATTGCTCACTACAAAGAACTAGAGAGCAACATGAGACAGGAAGAAGAAGATGATGGCAATATCTTTTTCAAGAGTGAAAAGGATAACTCTTGTAATAGAAAAATGAAAATATACCAATATATATTTTCTTGTTCTCATCTCAAACCATGGTTTAAACAATGAATATATTATTAAAGTTGAGTTAAAACACAATAGGAAAGTTTACCCAAGGTTAAAAGGTGGGTGAGAATGGTTAGGTAAAAAGAAGAGTGTAGAAACAATTCAATCATAACCATTTTCTTTTTCCTTTTTGTTTTAAATCAAATGTAATAAAATTCATATTAAAAACCATGGTGTGAGTCTTATATTGCCACCATTTCCTTGTATAAGCAACCATGATAGAATGATGTATGTATGCATGTGTGCATGCACATCCATATGTGCATGAAACAATAAGGAATGCATGCATGCATCCATACATCCATAGAAACAAGAAAGGATTTCTAGTGAGAATCTAATGGTAAATGATAAATCAACACTTGATTTATCAATCCGGCCATATAATATATGACCCCTACCAAAAGCAAGCCGCCCGACCAATATACGGTATCCTATACGCGCATTTTAATCGGGTCCATGCGCATATCGCATACGCGCACCACAACGTTTCGCCTGGACTAGGAAACTCCATTGTGGGACTCTGAGACTCGTCAATACGCCGGCAGTGGGTGATGATCATATCAAGCACCCCCAAGCCGCAAGCGGTCAGCTAAACGTAACGGCCACTCGGGTATTGAGCGATCAGAAGAGAACAAGCGAACCTGCTACAATTCCCGTCGAGCCGATCGGCAACACTTCCCATACAGTCTGGTCTCCTCGTCTGATATGTCGCATATCAAGTCTGGGGGTGGTAAACGTCAGACCCCAATAATCGATAAGTCGTGCCGATGTGAGGCTCATAACGGGTCGAGAAACTACTGGTAACACTTACCAGCAAATCTCTGAATCAGCCCTGGCTAGGGACTTCCCTGTTACGGCCAATCGAGCACAGCGCAACATCAACCCCCAATACCGGGAGAGACGAAACCCCTCCTATCGCTCATTGACTCCATTTGACTCGGGACTGTACCCAAAAACCACCGTTTTGCACGCCCTCATGGACGTGGTAAGGTGGAGATCAAAGTACTGTGGGAATCACACAAGACTCTATGATGATCTCGGGTCTATAGACAAACCTGTACAAGTGTCACCTGAGAACTGCCATCTGACGTGAGGTATAATACCATCTGGGAGTTCTCGGCGAGTCCGTCCAGTGTACCCAATCTCCACTGAGCACCCGTATACCATCTCTGATGTCAAACACCAATGGATATGGGATCATCCATCGCCCATCTCATGGGTCGAGAAGCGTATACGCTAGTCTACACTGGAATATCGATGCCCCGTCTCGATACACCCACGACTAGGGACCTTGAAGGATGTACTTATGGACTACCATGTCCCCACTAGTATGATCTTTATCATAGTCCAGGTAGTCAAGTACACATCCTAAGGGCTTTACCAATATGTAACTATAAGACAGTTTAAAGAGACTAGTATACATGTTAAGATAAAGAGCAACCAGATAGCATACTATTATATCGAGCAAGAAAGTCATCTCTATATATGTCCAAGCGTCCAATATAATATACATCATCTGTACAATACTGGCCTCTAGGACATACTGTAACGTTTTGAAAATCGTTTCGGTGAAATTTCGAAAAAACGGTAAAATAAGGGGGTTTTCTGTAAAAATTCAAAATGCAAATATCTTTATTATAAAATTAAATATAAATATTCTAGCTATGTAATTGCTAGTATTTGGTGTTTATTGAGCCACTGCTGAAATTTCAAATTTTCTGAAAAATTTTCCGAAATTAATTATTTTAATATTATTTTAAGCCGGTAAGAAAATACATTAAATTAGCGATAAATACAAATTTAAATGGGCTAATTTTAATCTTTAAAATCATGTTAATTAAAATCTAGTTGTAATATAATTTTTTAGTATTTTATTTCATGTTTTAATTGATTTATTATATGGAAAACAAAAATATAGTTATTTTGAACTAAAACTTGCAAATATGGTATTGTGGGGGGTCTTTTTGCATAGAATTTTTTTGTAAAGTCTCTCACACTCACCCTCACTCCCCTTGGCCGGCCCCACACTATTGTAGCAGCCCAAGAATTTTATTTCCCTCTTTTTGACCTTAAATCATGTGAGAAATGGGTTAAAATAAGGTTTTTATATATAGTAAAGTAGGTGGGGGTATTATGGTAATTTGGGAGGGGATTTGACTTGGATTCTTTTCCACAACTCCCCCACACCTCTCCCCACTCCCTCCATAGCCGAAATTCTGCTACAACAGCCCCAAAATTTTCCCCCATTTTCCATCTCTTTTGCTTCAAAAATTGCCTCAAAATCCATCAAATAAATCCCAAAATCCAAATCCAACTCCTACCCATTTCTCATTAGCCAAACTTACATGGATATAGGAGCATGGAAGCTACTTTTGGAGG
This sequence comes from Agapanthus africanus, assembly GCA_030015575.1. Lineage (NCBI taxonomy): Eukaryota > Viridiplantae > Streptophyta > Magnoliopsida > Asparagales > Amaryllidaceae > Agapanthus > Agapanthus africanus. Next base: position 293,790,015 of record JASDDO010000016.1, read on the forward strand.
CTAGAATTTGCATGCTAGATCCTTGATCTTGTGAGGTATAAATCAAGACCTTTTGTTAAATTGTTGTTTGAATATCTTAAATCAAGCATTATTACTTATTAATTTGGGTTTAATTGTATGTTTGGAAAAACTTAGTAAGGGTTTATGAAATTCAAGTTAGGTTTTTGTGTATGTAATTGTGGTTGCAATTGTAGTTCTTCATATTGTGAAATGAAAACCTAATCAAATTTCTAGTTGCAAATTGTTAGTTTGGAATTGTAATATTTAAGCTATATTGCTAACTAGGTTTTTGTAAACCATGAATTTGATTATGAGAAAAATATAATTAGGTTTTTTCATGACTTCATTAACATTATTAAGTGTATTTTAATACTTTAGTTCATGAAAATCCAACCTAGATTGTAGTTTGTGCATTTTGCTATAAAATTGTTAAAATTGGTTAATATTGCAAACTAGGTTTTTGAAATCGAATTAAATTGTGGGTTTAAAATTTGCGTAATGGTTTCTATGGCATAATTAGGATATTAAGTTATCATCTTGGTCACTAGAATTGTTAAAACATCATGTTTTGTACAAAAACGGCGAATTGTGCTTGCTAGATTTTCGGAAAAATGACTTTTTAAGTGAAATTGGGGTTTTTGTGAATTTTAACCTATTTTATATTAAAATTAGTGTTCGTGAATGTGCAAATGAGTGTGTTGGGAGTTTTCTCGATGGTTTGGCGTTTGTACGCCGACGTCGAGGGTTTTTGGGTCGATTTGCGAAAGCAACCATAGGTTTTGACCTATGTGGGATTCGTGCGTCGTTTTGGTCATGAGTCGGATTTTAATGCGGTATGGTGCGTTATAATATGTAGGTACCCCATGTGGACTTCGAGACGACAAGCAAGCGCATGGCGACGTCGGCACCGGCGAGCGAGGACCAAGTGAGTAGATTATATCTACAGGGGGAAGTCGGGTGGATGGCGTATAGCACCCCCGCAGTCCGTAATTAGTACTATGTGGTATATTTATTTGTGTGATAGCTATAGTGCGTTATGGTTAGTTAGGGGTAGAAATAACTAGCGTAGTTCCTAGTTGCGAACCATAGGATAGATTTGCACCCACACGCATACACTTGTGTGTTTCTTATACTTGCACTGTACTTGATGATATGGGATGACTTTGGAGATGAGTCGATGATGTGGGCTTTATGCCGCGAGATCGGTGATTTGATATAATTCGTATTTGAGATACGAAATGTGATTCTTGCGGGCTTGGGATATGTGTTTACCCCCGCATGCATACTTCATTGGTGGTATCGTTTTGTGCTAGACATAGAGTAGTACCCCAGATTATATGATCTGATGATAGTGATACCTGTTATGTGACGAGATAATGAGATGTTGACCCGTACCCAGCTATTGGGATGCCGTACGACGATTTACCGTACGAGCCTATATTGATGATAGATCCGCGCTCATGACTCGAGGATGTCAGATGATATACTGTATCGTATGCGATGCTATTGAGGCGGGATCACCGACTTATATATATTTATATATATCGACTCAGGTGTTAGGCGGTTTCCTTACCTGTAGTTCAGCCGTATAGTTAGTTTAGTTGTTAGAGTAGATTAGACTTCTTACCTATTTCAAAAAACTAACGAATCGTGGGCATTTTTAAAGACAGCTCAAGGGAATCTACGGATATTTCAAAAACGACGTATCTTTTCATAAAAACACCGTAGCCCCTATTCTCAAAACCCCATGATTCGTGTTATTTCAAAAGGCACCAATTGTAGGACTTATGCTAGATTAATGCAGATTAGTTTTAGTTACGTCTAGTTTCAGCTCCCACTCCCTTTTTGTGGTTTGCTTTGCATCGCATTCCTATATTATGCTTCATACTCCATTATTAATATCATGCTGATAGGACACCAGCACCATTACCGATGATGCGTATGTACCACGTACACTTACTTGCCGGCTCATACACATCTTCATCGGTAATTGCCATGTCACGTACACCTTAGAAAATATATTATTGCTTGACATAGCCTATTAGCTAATAGTTTAGACATTGTAGTTGTTACCTGCTACTTCATGCATACTATTATTCATTGTTATGCCGCATTCATGGATTCTCATGCATATATTCACTATTTTGCATGCTATTGAAGTTTGGATTTGGATTTCTATGAGATTTTCTAGATTTGGAGGAAAACCGCAAAAACACAAATAAACATATTCTCTCTTTTAAAATAAAAAGTGCGGTTTTCCATGATGTATGAGTCGTCCACCATGAGTTTGCTGATGGATTTGGAAACCCGATTCGAGGAGACGGATGAACCGTTTCGGGTACATGGTGGACCCGGTACGGTACCCCGGGGCAAGAGGAATGTGGTGATGACGTTGAGCCTGGCAGGGGAGTACTACCTACCGGTGATTTTACCCGACGCGTCGGATATCCGGAGGATACCGTCGTGGTCTGAGATTTACGGTAGGGGCAGGTCTGGACTGACGGCGCCCTAGATATTGTGGTTGAGACTTGAGATATCGAGATATTGGGATTTCGTTTGTGCCGATGCTAGGCACAGTTTTATGCTGATTTCATTATGGTACCTCATCTTTTAAATTACAAGGGAAATCTCACTAAAGTTTGAAAACAGTTGCTTCATGTAAATGTATTCTGTTTTCACGCATTCATATCTCATTCATTTGCTATATTGTTATCTGAGGCACTGACACAGACACAGGAGATTGCACTCGGGTTAGATATTTACCCTAGCCTTGTTATAGGCTGCATGTTATATATTGAGGATTTTATATACTGATCGTATTGACCTAGGTTTATGTCTTGCATTCGGTTTCTGCTTGTAGATGTTTCTATTCACGAGTTGGCAACTCACCCCCGTTGTGCCACAGTTCTTGCAGGTCCTGCCGTACAGGTTTCTTTGCGGCATTTCTGGCACACTACCTTCTTGCAGGTGATTTGCTTTGGTAGGTGGATTCTTTCGCATCAAGAACCACCATTGTATTTATTTTATTCATTGTATCTAGTATTTCCATCAACCAAAACTTGTATATTGTTTCAGACCTAGACTTTAGTGATGTATTATTCGACCTTAGAGTCGCGCTTAGTAGTATTGCGGTTTTCTTGTTGTTTTTGAGCTTTCTTTTGGATTTGATCCTCGCCACTTGGCGTTGTATATTATTGTTGCATGTGTGGTGGTGGCCGTCGATTGACGAAGAGCTAGCTCCCGCTTGGGGATGCCTTTATCATTGCATATGTTGATATCCTTGTTGTACCCCATTCGGGGCCAGTTTTACAGAAGAAACTCTGCCGAAATTTTTAGAAAAGACGGTACTGTTTCAAAATGTATATTCGGCTTAGTTATTTAAAAACCTTGATTTCAAACATGTATTTCTTCACTTCTTTATACCAGTTTCTTTACTTATTCGTAAAAATGGTTTTAGATTTCTGGGCTTTTGGCTTACTTGGATCAGATGGAGTCCTATAGACTTCATATGGTTCAAGGGCCAGTCACGTGCTTTTTTTTCGGGTCGTGACAAAGTTGGTATCAGAGCGCTAGGTTGACCTTGGTTCGAGTCTAAGTTTGACTATGTGGAGCCTAGGGAGTTATTTATATACGGAACTTAGGCTTGACCTTACGGAACTTAGACTTGGTCGAGCGGGTATTAGACCCGAACTTTCGTCGTATTAGGATGACCCTTGGTTGATGGAATAGGTGACTAAAGTAGAGTAACGTACCGTTGGTATGTTCCGCGGCATACTTACGACACGCCACTCCGCTTAAGGAACCTTAGGATGTACATTTTTCGAGATCAGCGATTCTCTTTGTATCCTGGATCATACATCCATTTGAGATTCCCGATTCTACTAGTTTCATGATCATACCCTTATTGATGCTGTTCCTTCCTATGATCATGTATCCACTCTGGGTCGGTCGTTTCCCTTTTTGCCATTGATGTGCTCTTTTTGATACTCGATTGAGGTTCCTGTCACCATGTTTGAGCGCAGTTTGGGATGCTGCTAGGGTTACGGTCAGTGCGAGCTCGTCTGGTACGAGGGCTGACCATTATGTTTTCTGGTGACATGGGAACGTCTCGAGTTAGTATTGGTGATTGTGACCTCTAGTGGAGGTGAGTGCTTAGTCTTGCACCGGATGACCGGGCCATTGTTAGAGCCGCCAGTTGAGAGAGAACTGTTGATGTACAGCATACCTCAGAGATTGTGATGTCGCCTACCGTGCAGATAGATGGACCAGCTGTTGCTGAGATTGACAGGATGTCGCTTCCGAAGCTTACGAGCTGAGATTGCCGGAGCTTTTAGGCAGATATGAGACAGGTGATAGCTAGTCTACCCGATTTGAGAGACGAAGGTGATTCGTCCGATTTATGCGCCGGAGCGGGCCCAGTTGAGTTGGAGATTTCCAGTGTGGAGAGTTTTACTCAGATCTAGAGCAGACCGATTCAGAGATGACCGCCAATGCGTTGCCTTTCCTGGAGGATTGAGGCGTTGTTCGGCGTACAGGCGTATGAGCCAGTTGCTGCTGCAAATGACGAGATATCGCCCAGATGATTGGGGCTACTGCAGCATGAGCATGTTCTTGGAGATATGATAGCGAGTCGCTAGTCACCTGAGGATAAATGACTAAGACATGTGGTTCGTTCGTTTACCGATGCGAGGTCATCAGATAGATTGTTTCCAGCCAGAGACGACTTCACGCAGGTTCGTTGAGAGTCGATAGAGACGATCGAATGTCAGGAGCCCATTTTCCAAGTTTAAAGTATACGGAAGGACATGCAGGTGATTCTATGGACCCTCTAGAAGAATGAAACCCTAACTCGACTTAATGACCGTGTGAAAGCCTTTGAACCTTCGGGTTTGCGGCGGTTCCTCGGCGCCATTAGTGAGGCTTGGGTTTGCCCTTCTACGGCTGGACCACCGACGCTGTGGCATGTACTCGATACTATTAAACTGTACCCGAGATGTGAGCTCTTGGGGGATCATGAGGATCTGACGAGTCGATCGGATGGTTCGACATCTTTCGGATATCGTGATGGGACATTGCTTGGGAGACTCCAGATGCGAGCATAGCCGTCGGAGCGCAGTTCGTGCAGCCATGATGAGACGAGTCCGAATCAGTCGACATTGGCGCAGAGTGAAGAAAAGAGTTCGCAAGATATTTCGACGAGATGACGTCCCCCCTCCGCTAACATTAGAGATGTGATATGCACCCCGAGGCGTGGTATATGGATATATCTTCCAGAAAGAAGCGCGATACGTATGCAGCCGTTCCGGAACAAGCTTTAGCTTCAGCATTGGATGACGACTTCCGGGCATTTCGGCAGGATGAGATTTGAGAAGGAGACCTCGATAGGACCCTTCGGGAAGACGATACGAGAAGACCTAGACCAGGAGTGGTGGTATTGCGCGCACCCAGCAAGACAGAGTTCAGCATTGTCGACGAGGTAGTTGACCAGGTTCGGATAAAGGAACTTACCCAGATGCGTTGCAAATTGATCAAAGACGGACGAGTGATGAGTATTCCTTCGATGGTTGGGACGTGTTCCCGAGGACCAGTTCGGCCTGACATCTGCTACAGAATGATGAAGCTACAGTATACGCGATTTCGAGTCCGTGCGAGAGACTTCAGATTGACCGTGGCCGAGGACAGTGCAGTGCGTAGTAGCTTGGCGTGACATCATAGTGGACGACGATAGAGACTGGTAGAACAAGAGGTTCGTGCGAGACACTGGCGAGCTGTCATTACCTTCCGTCGAGACTAGAGACCTGATATGCTTACAGAGGCGTTGGGATGCGACCAATTTCCGAGAAATATTGTGCTGAGGACACAGGTGTCTATTGAGCGAAAGGAGATTATGCAAGAGTACCAGCCTTCGTACAGTTCGGCTTAGGCATGATTGGAAGAGACCTTGAGCAGGATTCTTTCAGGACATTGCTGCAATGATGTTGCACCCAGGATCAGATGTGTGACGTGCATTCAGAGAGCCAGAGGCCGACGCCAGTGATATCCTGCCTTACGAGTGGTCGTGAGGTTTGACCGAGAGGTGACCAGAGAAGTGCCAGAACGGAATCGTCCCCGTTAGCACATTTGACAGGGCCGATGAGCCGATTGACTGTGAGATAGGAAATCCGCAAGGAAGATAAGGACCTAGAGTCAGAGGACGCCAGACCGTGAGCAAGGGGCAAGTAGATATCCTGCGCTACTAACAGTGGTATGCACCGACTCCTTCTCGACCTCGAAGGAGGAACTACCGACGACGGTATTTATGATTTGTGATTTTGTGATTCGATTATCACGTATCCGTCATTATGGATTTCGGTATTTTGGGCGTTCTGTTTGCATGATTTAGTTTTGATGATTGAGTTTCATGATATTCGTTTCATGTACCCACTGGATATTTATATATTTTGCGCCTAGTTATTACATTTGAGATATTGATGGAGATTTCATGCCTACCGTATGCAGTGATTTGATTTGCACTTCCAGCGTGGTTTTCATGCACCTTTAATGTTTTGTTATACGATTTTGGTGCACGTCAGATGCACTAAATCGGGATTCTTTGTGCATGTCACATGCACCTGATTTTTTTTTCTGTCAGGCACACACGTTGCCTACGACAGGTGTTTTGTGCATACCAGTTGCACCTAGATGTTGTTTGTACATCTGTTTGACACATATATGGATTTTGATTCCTTGCGCACCAGACGCATAGGATATTCTTATATATGTATTTTGGGATTGATTTTTCTTATAGAGCAGTACGTTTTTATGATATTGCTATGTGTTTTCGTACTGAGCAGGACTAGTCAGAGGACAGTACATGAATATATTTTACATGTATAGTTTCGAGTTATATCATATTGGTTTTGCTTTGGATTTGGTATTGATGTCTTTCCCATGACTCCGATGATTGCGGGATGCTTGACGGAGTTCTGGTTTGAGTTATATTCTCATTTTTTATGCGCATGCGTTGCGCTACGATTTGTTTTATGTATTTATGATTTCGGAGCCCCGGCGATTTGATGGTTTGGGCTGAAATATTTTAGTATTTGGGGGAAGTTTTAATTTAAATTCGGGGACCGAATTTCTTTAAGGGGGGAAGATTGTAACGTTTTGAAAATCGTTTCGGTGAAATTTCGAAAAAACGGTAAAATAAGGGGGTTTTCTGTAAAAAGTCAAAATGCAAATATCTTTATTATAAAATTAAATATACATATTCTAGCTATGTAATTGCTAGTATTTGGTGTTTATTGAGCCACTGCTGAAATTTCAAATTTTCTGAAAAATTTTCCGAAATTAATTATTTTAATATTATTTTAAGCCGGTATGAAAATACATTAAATTAGCGATAAATACAAATTTAAATGGGCTAATTTTAATCTTTAAAATCATGTTAATTAAAATCTAGTTGTAATATAATTTTTTAGTATTTTATTTCAAGTTTTAATTGATTTATTATATGGAAAACAAAAATATAGTTATTTTGAACTAAAACTTGCAAATATGGTATTGTGGGGGGTCTTTTTGCATAGAATTTTTTTGTAAAGTCTCTCACACTCACCCTCACTCCCCTTGGCCGGCCCCACACTATTGTAGCAGCCCAAGAATTTTATTTCCCTCTTTTTGACCTTAAATCATGTGAGAAATGGGTTAAAATAAGGTTTTTATATATAGTAAAGTAGGTGGGGGTATTATGGTAATTTGGGAGGGGCTTTGACTTGGATTCTTTTCCACAACTCCCCCACACCTCTCCCCACTCCCTCCATAGCCGAAATTCTGCTACAACAGCCCCAAAATTTTCCCCCATTTTCCATCTCTTTTGCTTCAAAAATTGCCTCAAAATCCATCAAATAAATCCCAAAATCCAAATCCAACTCCTACCCATTTCTCATTAGCCAAACTTACATGGATATAGGAGCATGGAAGCTACTTTTGGAGGCTAGAATTTGCATGCTAGATCCTTGATCTTGTGAGGTATAAATCAAGACCTTTTGTTAAATTGTTGTTTGAATATCTTAAATCAAGCATTATTACTTATTAATTTGGGTTTAATTGTATGTTTGGAAAAAACTTAGTAAGGGTTTATGAAATTCAAGTTAGGTTTTTGTGTATGTAATTGTGGTTGCAATTGTAGTTCTTCATATTGTGAAATGAAAACCTAATCAAATTTCTAGTTGCAAATTGTTAGTTTGGAATTGTAATATTTAAGCTATATTGCTAACTAGGTTTTTGTAAACCATGAATTTGATTATGAGAAAAATATAATTAGGTTTTTTCATGACTTCATTAACATTATTAAGTGTATTTTAATACTTTAGTTCATGAAAATCCAAGCTAGATTGTAGTTTGTGCATTTTGCTATAAAATTGTTAAAATTGGTTAATATTGCAAACTAGGTTTTTGAAATCGAATTAAATTGTGGGTTTAAAATTTGCGTAATGGTTTCTATGGCATAATTAGGATATAAAGTTATCATCTTGGTCACTAGAATTGTTAAAACATCATGTTTTGTACAAAAACGGCGAATTGTGCTTGCTAGATTTTCGGAAAAATGACTTTTTAAGTGAAATTGGGGTTTTTGTGAATTTTAACCTATTTTATATTAAAATTAGTGTTCGTGAATGTGCAAATGAGTGTGTTGGGTGTTTTCTCGATGGTTTGGCGTTTGTACGCCGACGTCGAGGGTTTTTGGTCGATTTGCGAAAGCAACCATAGGTTTTGACCTATGTGGGATTCGTGCGTCGTTTTGGTCATGAGTCGGATTTTAATGCGGTATGGTGCGTTATAATATGTAGGTACCCCATGTGGATTTCGAGACGACAAGCAAGCGCATGGCGACGTCGGCACCGGCGAGCGAGGACCAAGTGAGTAGATTATATCTACAGGGGGAAGTCGGGTGGATGGCGTATAGCACCCCCGCAGTCCGTAATTAGTACTATGTGGTATATTTATTTGTGTGATAGCTATAGTGCGTTATGGTTAGTTAGGGGTAGAAATAACTAGCGTAGTTCCTAGTTGCGAACCATAGGATAGATTTGCACCCACACGCATACACTTGTGTGTTTCTTATACTTGCACTGTACTTGATGATATGGGATGACTTTGGAGATGAGTCGATGATGTGGGCTTTATGCCGCGAGATCGGTGATTTGATATAATTCGTATTTGAGATACGAAATGTGATTCTTGCGGGCTTGGGATATGTGTTTACCCCCGCATGCATACTTCATTGGTGGTATCGTTTTGTGCTAGACATAGAGTAGTACCCCAGATTATATGATCTGATGATAGTGATACCTGTTATGTGACGAGATAATGAGATGTTGACCCGTACCCAGCTATTGGGATGCCGTACGACGATTTACCGTACGAGCCTATATTGATGATAGATCCGCGCTCATGACTCGAGGATGTCAGATGATATACTGTATCGTATGCGATGCTATTGAGGCGGGATCACCGACTTATATATATTTATATATATCGACTCAGGTGTTAGGCGGTTTCCTTACCTGTAGTTCAGCCGTATAGTTAGTGTAGTTGTTAGAGTAGATTAGACTTCTTACCTATTTCAAAAAACTAACGAATCATGGGCATTTTTAAAGACAGCTCAAGGGAATCTACGGATATTTCAAAAACGACGTATCTTTTCATAAAAACACCGTAGCCCCTATTCTCAAAACCCCATGATTCGTGTTATTTCAAAAGGCACCAATTGTAGGACTTATGCTAGATTAATGCAGATTAGTTTTAGTTACGTCTAGTTTCAGCTCCCACTCCCTTTTTGTGGTTTGCTTTGAATCGCATTCCTATATTATGCTTTATACTCCATTATTAATATCATGCTGATAGGACACCAGCACCATTACCGATGATGCGTATGTACCACGTACACTTACTTGCCGGCTCACACACATCTTCATCGGTAATTGCCATGTCACGTACACCTTAGAAAATATATTATTGCTTGACATAGCCTATTAGCTAATAGTTTAGACATTGTAGTTGTTACCTGCTACTTCATGCATACTATTATTCATTGTTATGCCGCATTCATTGATTCTCATGCATATATTCACTATTTTGCATGCTATTGAAGTTTGGATTTGGATTTCTATGAGATTTTCTGGATTTGGAGGAAAACCGCAAAAACACAAATAAACATATTCTCTCTTTTAAAATAAAAAGTACGGTTTTCCATGATGTATGAGTCGTCCACCATGAGTTTGCTGATGGATTTGGAAACCCGATTCGAGGAGACGGATGAACCGTTTCGGGTACATGGTGGACCCGGTACGGTACCCCGGGGCAAGAGGAATGTGGTGATGACGTTGAGCCTGGCAGGGGAGTACTACCTACCGGTGATTTTACCCGACGCGTCGGATATCCGGAGAATACCGTCGTGGTCTGAGATTTATGGTAGGGGCAGGTCTGGACTGACGGCGCCCTAGATATTATGGTTGAGACTTGAGATATCGAGATATTGGGATTTCGTTTGTGCCGATGCTAGGCACAGTTTTATGCTGATTTCATTATGGTACCTCATCTTTTAAATTACAAGGGAAATCTCACTAAAGTTTGAAAACAGTTGCTTCATGTAAATGTATTCTGTTTTCACGCATTCATATCTCATTCATTTGCTATATTGTTATCTGAGGCACTGACACAGACACAGGAGATTGCACTCGGGTTAGATATTTACCCTAGCCTTGTTATAGGCTGCATGTTATATATTGAGGATTTTATATACTGATCGTATTGACCTAGGTTTATGTCTTGCATTCGGTTTCTGCTTGTAGATGTTTCTATTCACGAGTTGGCAACTCACCCCCGTTGTGCCACAGTTCTTGCAGGTCCTGCCGTACAGGTTTCTTTGCGGCATTTCTGGCACACTACCTTCTTGCAGGTGATTTGCTTTGGTAGGTGGATTCTTTCGCATCAAGAACCACCATTGTATTTATTTTATTCATTGTATCTAGTATTTCCATCAACCAAAACTTGTATATTGTTTCAGACCTAGACTTTAGTGATGTATTATTCGACCTTAGAGTCGCGCTTAGTAGTATTGCGGTTTTCTTGTTGTTTTTGAGCTTTCTTTTGGATTTGATCCTCGCCACTTGGCGTTGTATATTATTGTTGCATGTGTGGTGGTGGCCGTCGATTGACGAAGAGCTAGCTCCCGCTTGGGGATGCCTTTATCATTGCATATGTTGATATCCTTGTTGTACCCCATTCGGGGCCAGTTTTACAGAAGAAACTCTGCCGAAATTTTTAGAAAAGACGGTAATGTTTCAAAATGTATATTCGGCTTAGTTATTTAAAAACCTTGATTTCAAACATGTATTTCTTCACTTCTTTAAACCAGTTTCTTTACTTATTCCTAAAAATGGTTTTAGATTTCTGGGCTTTTGGCTTACTTGGATCAGATGGAGTCCTATAGACTTCATATGGTTCAAGGGCCAGTCACGTGCTTTTTTTTCGGGTCGTGACACATACATACAACAAACATTAAGAGCCTCATATTGACACGACTTATCGAGTTACTGGGGTCTGACGTTTACCACCCCTAAACGAGATATGCGTCATATCAGACGAAGAGACCGGACTGTACGGTAGTGTTACTGATTGGATTCGCATGAGTACGAGCAGGCTTGCTTGTTAATCTTCTGATCGCTCAATACCCGGGTGGTCGTTACGTTTAGCAGACCGCTTGCGGCTTGTGGGTGTTTGATATGATCGTCACCTACTGCCGGCGTATTGATGATTCATTAGAGTCCTACACAGGGGTTTCCTGGCTGAAGCGAAATGGAGTAGGAGCACATATGTGATATGTGCGGGACCGAGATTAATACGATATGTGATACCGTATTCTATTCTCGCGACATGTGACGTAGGTTGGTTATATGTGATATAACCGAGTTATCGGATCAAGTGTTGATTCGATAAGATGTTACATTTGATATTAGTCGGTTATATGTCATATAACCGGATTATTAAATCAAGTGTTGATTTAATAATTTAATGTATAATTATATATTTGATATATTACATTACATTAACTAATATTAGTTAACTTAAGATTTCTTTTCTTACTTTGGATACATTGATGTACATGTGATATATGTAAATGTATCAGCTAGGTTACAAATGCAACTAGGGTTAATGAGGGTTAAACCATGCTAGGGTTAAGATTAGGGTTTATAATTTAACATTAAGTAATTCAAATATTTTGGATATTTGTTATGGTTGATATTTGTTGAAATCTTGTAGAAAGTTCAAGGCATCTTTTGACTCTGTCCACTCTCTTTGTCTAGCTTAAGATATTTTTTGACCTAACCTTTAACCCTAGCTCATGGTTAACTCTCTACAAGGGTTAAGCATGACATGCTTAAGCCCTGGTTGCATTTCTACCCTCACACAATAATTCATTTTCATCACTTGTTTTTCTTTTTCTTCTTCTTCTTGAGCTTGCTTTCTAGTTTGTGATAAAGTGTTGATTTTGAATGAGAAAAAGATTTCTAATGTGAGCAAACATCGTACTTCATCATCCTCTACTACTTGCCATTTAGTATAGGGTGCTTTCTTCACTAATTCTATAATTAGTGAAGAGATAGCTTGGGTTAGTATCTCCTCGGCGTAGATCATCTTTGGCCTCGAAGTCTTCGAAGCAAGCATGCTCATTTCTTCAAGGAAGCCTCTCTAGAGTCCGAGACTTCATGATCACAACGAAGGGACTACTACATGGAGAAAATGAAGTGAAGGACCGGTCTACAAAAGTTGTATTCCTTGTTCTCTTTTAGTTGCCAAGTGTTTGCATTACTTTCCGTCGGATTTCTAGTTAACGATTCTTTGTTAGGGTTAGCTAGAACGACAAATTTTTGAATTTGGCGTGGACGATGCCTTCCGAAACCTTGCTTCAGTGCTAGGTAACCTTGTAGTGGTATCAAAGCCATGCTAGAAGTTTATACAGATTTTGTTAAGATTACGAAACCGAAATACTTCGAAACATGAAACGCCAAAATGATGTTTTTGTCGATTTGAAATAATTGTCAAAATTTTTTTAAAACAAGTACAGAGTGTTATATGGGATATAACATGAACACAGAAGAAACTTGAGGCAATTCTGACACTTTTTGGCCGGCCACTACCCCCCCCATCTCGGCCAAAATCCGAGCTCCCCCCTGAAATTTTGTGTGTGTTCCAGTGACTTGGTTTTGATGTTTCTGGTGTTATTTGTTTTTGCTAATTTTGCATGTCATGTGATCTTACACTATAAGCAATTCGGAGTGTTTCGTATTCATAGTTTTAACATTGTTTCGGTTTATTCACATGTTGTCTAGGCGAAGTTAAAAAGTTCGATCGAATGTAAAAAACCCATTTTTCCAAATTTAACGTATTCGGAAAAACATGCAAGTAATTCTATGAACCCTTTAGAAGAATGAAACCCTAACTCGACTTTTTGGATCGCGGAACCGCGGTCAAACCCTAGGGTTTTCCGTAGTTCCGTGAAGACATAAGTGAGGCTTGGGTTTGCCCTTCTACGGCTGGTGCTTAGGTACTGTGGCAAATTCTGGGTATTATTGAACTTTGCTCAAGTGTTGAGCTATCGGGAAATTGTGGGACTTTGATGAATCGATCGAAAAGTTTAACTTCGTCCAGATATCATGTGATGGGATACAATATTTCGAATCCACAAATGTAGTTATGAGATAACTAGTTTGAATTTTATAAATCTAGCAGTTTAGTCTCATTTGATCGGTTGCCACAGGATTTTGATGTGATCAAAAGTCCGTCGTAATCACGTAGCGTACGCGGATACTCATCGGGTAAACATAATAGATAGCCACGCCCTATAGCCCCGACCAAGTGACTTTAGGAGAACCCCGTTGCCAAAAGCATCCGTTCGGGTGCTCGCGACAGCGGTGTTCCGCCTTAGTGCACTTCGTCGATGGTATCGGGGGATGCAGCCATCTACTAAAGTTTCCGACGAGCATTCGATCAGGATGTCGGGAATCTTGTTGAATTGCCCGACTTGATATTGAAAAGCGTTTTCGAGATTGAGACTAAAATGCGGGGTTTATAATTGTTAGGCATGTGATGTCTAAGGAATTCATTTGGTTAGGGATGAAATCCAAAGTATGTGATACGTTGTGTTTATGATGTCTAAGGTGGTTGCGGATTCCAACTGTTTTGGTTTTTCACTTTCTTTTCTGCGACCGTAAGTGTAATATGTGGTGTATCTCCGGTTTCGTTGCTATATGTCAACGACAATTGGGATACTCTTCTTTACTTACGTTGATGACATGTGATGTTATGTGTTGCTGTGATATGTTATATTGGATCGTCGTGTTTTGAATAGCCTGGGGTTTTATGTGAGATGAGGATTTTTATTTTCATTCATGTAAAATTCATTGTATATAATATTCTTTTATTGGGGCACTTCCGGGTTGAGGATGATGTCACCATTGTATATTATTTACTTTTCCGCATTAGGATAGACCCAAGGCGGGGAGCACAAGTAACCGGGTTCTAGGGTCCAGTGGGAGACCATCTCAAGGAGTTGAGACCGGGTCTCCTAACCCTAGAATTGGTAGGGTTACATGCCGCTCTCGTAGGGGTCTAGGGGTGTGGGATTGGCTATTCATCACGACCATTGAATCTGTGTTTCATACATGCTTAATTTAAAACACGGAAATCCTAATATATCAAATATTTCATATGTCTTATTTTGCTGTGATTTATCTATGATGTGATCACTGTATATGTTGAGATAGATACTGGATAAAGTATATATGATATATTATATAGACGTTGCTTATGTTTTACACCCGCGCTAGCCCTGTCCCGCTCTACCGTTAGTTACCTAACATAACGGTGCACGAGGAGACAATGAGGCGAATGCGAACCGTACATTGTATTTATCTGTGATATTTAGATAACTTAAAATGATAGGACTTCATTAATGAGATTAATGAAGTAAAAGAAACTTACAGATGTTGTAGAAACTTGTCTCGAAAACTGGTAGCTCTAGTTCTTGCTTTGCATAACAGTATTCCTTGTAGAATATCCATCACCTTATTCGATAAGGAAAGAGCAGAGATCCCTTCACCGGGTGTGACCTCTTTAGCGAAACTAGCAGATGCTACAAACTCGGTTTGTATTTTGATTGCTTTTAAAGTTTTTGCTTTGCATAGTGGTATTTGTGAAATATCATGCACCTTATTCAATAAGGAAATAGCCGAGATCCCTTCACCGGTAGTGACCTCTTTAGTAAAACTAGTAAAAGCCTAAAAAACACTCCATTTTAAATCACTCGATTCTACAACGATATCAACTTAATTACGCAAAGGGTTTTCTTAAAAACCTGTCGTAGCCCTCCGTCATTTCAGATAAGTACTTCATAGTATTCGTGCTACGTTTGTTGACCTCCGTCAAGGCGTAGTGTGCGGTATCTATTTATGCTTATCTACATAAGCATGCGATGCGATTGGATTAGGGTAGTCGTGTGGCCTTGTTGACCTCCGTCAAGGGTCATGTGGGTGGGTTTAATTCAATCAAGAAATATACGGGTTGAACTTGACTAGTAGCCTATGATTTGTTAACCTCCGTCAAGGTCATAAGATGCTAGGAGAAAAACATTATTGGGAATTTCAAGTGTTGAAATTTGCAATGAGATTGCATACCTTCTATGAGATAGTTGGATCCCGATACCCACTGTGAGTAAGAGTTACTCCTGGAAGAGTTTTACACATTACAATTAGCCGATCAAGTAGGTGTCTAGAAAGGTGTTAACGGGGTTACGCCCTAGGAAAACGAGATTTATTTTAATTAGGTCTGTGCGAAAGCACGGGGAACTTCCCTCAAAGTACCGGCACTGGCCTAGCTGAAAGATGTTAGTGTATATGCCCTAGAGGCCATTACTGTATCATATTAGAATGTATATTACTTGATGGAAGCTTGGGATATTCACAGTTGTATATACAATCTTGCTCGAAATGGTAGTATGCTACTTGGTTTGTCTCTACTTCAATATGTGCCTGTGTTTCTTTTAGCATATCGCCTATGTAACATATTAGTAGAGCCCTTAGGATCTTTGCTTGATTACCTGCGTTGTGATGGCGCTCACACTCGTGGGGGCTGGGTAATCCATAAGCACATCCATATACAGGTCCCTAGTCGTAGGACTATCGAGACAGGGTATCGATACTTCGGACTAGACTAGCGTATGCGCTTCTCATCGCAGTACGGGAGACGGTCTGTCCCACAGCCTTCAGTACGTCGTACTTGAGATAGTATGCGGGTGCTCGTTAGGTTATGAGTATACTGGACAGGACTCGTCGGGAACTGTTGGTTGGTATTATACCTATCGTTAGTTATCAGTTCCCAGGTGACATGAGTACAGCTTAGTCCGCTGACTTGACACTGTCACTTCGCCTCGAGTGTGTTCCCACTGCACTTTGATTACTACCCTACCACGGCTCAAAGGAGTCGTGCAAACAGGTAGTTTTTGGGTGCAGTCCCGAAGCACTTGGAGGCAGTGACGGTTAGACAGTATTCGTCTCTCCCGATATTGGGGGTTGACATCGCGCAGTGTCCAGGAGATCCATTACATAAGTAGTCCCTGGCCAGGGCAAGCGAGATATACTGGTAGGTTTCTAGTGTTATCTCAGGGTGTTCTGGGCTACACTCCGACACGACTTGTACCGCTATTAGGGGACTGACATTCACCGCCCCCCTAGGCCCGCCATGCGATGTATCAGACGAACAGACCGGACTGTACGGAGACTGTCACATACAGGCTCAGTAGGAGTTCAGATGGGGTCACCTCGTCAGTCTTCTTATCGGCATCTACCTGGGGACCGTTACGTACAGCTAGTGCCGCTTGCGATCTGTGGTTAAACCCACTGCCAGCGTAGTGTCGAGTCTTTAGAGTCCCACACAGAGAGCTATCCGCCTTTAGGCAAAATGAGTAGAGGTCGCATGGTTTTGCGATAGGGTTCGTTCACATCCGCGCACTTGTGCATGTTTGCTGTCCGGACAGCTTATACTAGCGGGCTTTGGTTTAAGCCAGATCCTAGTATATGATTTGGGATTGGTTTTATCTCTTTGTATTCGTGTTCCTCGGATCACGAATACGGGTGCATATGCACAGTTGATTGAGACAGAGGGAGAGGACTTTGATTAGGGTTAATGACCATTGTCATTTTATTAACCCTAATGCTTATGTGTGTATTATGATTAATTGATATTAGTTATATATAATTGTGCATGGTTAGGGTTGTTGACATTTTGACTATTCTTGACTTGTTGACCTAGGTTGACACTTTGACCATCATCATTCCATATAAAAGATGTTCTTTGATCCTTGGAATTTGCATTAAATATGAAATGATAATGGTCATGTCTTGATTAAGCCATGACAATTATCTTGCTAATTATCTTTTTACAATAATTCACACATATATGTGAGAATGGTTCTATTATTCTCTCATTCTATCATATTGATTCTCTCTCCTCCTCTTCCTCTCTCTCAAGCTCTCCCCTCTCATGTGTTGAGAAACACTTGAGCTTGAGTTAAACCTCTCCATAGTAATCTCTACTCTCATCTAAGGTTCTTGGATTAGCACTCCTAGCACTTTAGTTACTTCTAGCTTGAAGTTGAAGCCAAAGGTTGAGGCTCTCGGGTGGATCCTTCTTCGACTAGAGAAGGCGACAAGGTGATCTCTTTCTTCCACTCCAAGGAGCAAGGAGAGAAGGACATAAAGCCCAAGGTATAACCTTTCTTCCATGTAGCTAATTCTAGTTAGCTTTTAGTTAGTTTTGTTTAGTAAAGATCCTCCTTAAGCTAGTCCATGTTGCCTAGTTCGATAAAAATCTGATTTTTATTCCGTTTTCCGCCTCCCCGCAAGCACCGAGGTGGGCAACGTGGACTTACAGTGGTATCAGAGCCTGACTAAACATAAACTAGCTAGTTAGTAAAGTGTATGGAAGTTCGATCGGAAAAATCGCAAAACTAAAACATCAGAACCCTAAGTTTCTGTTGTTTTTTTTCTGCTCAAAAAATAAAAAATCATACTTCAAAAATCGGCTCAGGGTTTTCTAAAGAAGCACACCAAAAACGATCCAGTGAATCGTTCAAAGCTCCACGGTTCCGCGGCAGAAACACGCCTTTCGCCGCGGAACCGCCGCCGTTTTGACTTGGCTCTGGACCGAGTTTGGTGCAGTATTCTTCTGATGAGGTTTTGGGATTTTTAAGATGGTTTATTTCTGCTCAGATTTTCCAGAAAAGAAATTTGTATTTGGGGTGCCTATAAATCCGTATTTTTTGATCGAACTTCACTGTACTTTGACTATTGGGTTATATCTGTGATGTTTATATGTATTTAACGTCTGCTAATCGCTATACGTCGATTAGTGGGGGTTATACATATCTGTAATCTGTAATGCTCATTGGTTTGTGTATATGAACTCGGTGGATTGTCGTGGATGAATAGCCGGGGTGGATGTGAGATTAGTGTTTCTTTTTCTTTCATTCATGTAATATGTAAATTGATGTAATATTATTTATTTGGCCGCACAACCGGGTTGGTGTTGTAGCCGTCATTGTATAATTTCTTTTTACTGTTTTTGCTCCTAGGATAGACCCATGGTGGGGTGCACAGACTACCGGGTATCTCGAAGTGCCGAGTGGCCTACTCACGTCGTTGAGGGAGGTTGCTTCGCTTCGGATACTTGGCGGGTAGTTTGCCGCACCCGTAGGGGTCTTGGGTGGGGTATTGACTATTCATCTCGACCGTGTAATCCGCTTTTCGTTGCAGGCTCGAACGAATCGCGGATTCCTAGTATATCCAAAGTGTTCATCTGTGATCTGTAATGGCTATCATTGCTATATATTTATATATGATAACTATTTCGGTATTGCTTATGTTTTGCATCCGCGCTAGTCCTGCCCCCGCTCTGTCGTTAGTTAAGTAACCTAACGGGTGATGACGGGACCCCGTGGCGAATGCGGATGGCATAAGCGTACACCATATTTTGGTTGTTTTCTGCAATGGTAGGATTAATTGATGGCACGCATTAAAAGAACTAATGCAAGAAAATAAACCAAGTTAAAGTCGATTGGAACACTTTGAAAACCACTCGGTTCTTTTCAAAACTAAACTTTTAAATGCGGAACTTGAACCTCTCCTTTTAAAAGCTATCTCGTTCCATCGATTATATCAAGTTCACTACGTTCACGGTTTCGCCAAAACCATTCGTAGCCCTCCGTCATTCCACATGAATGGTCAAAAAGTATTCAAGCTATGTATTTTGTCCAAAGTCAAGGCATAGTGATTGGTAGCTATTGGGTATTCATATGCAGCATAGGTAGATGCGTTGGTTTGGGACAGTCGTGCTGCCATTTTGGCCAAAGTCAAAGGTAGGTACGGGTGGGTCCAAATTAACCAAGAGAATGACGGGTAGAACTTGACATGTGACTTATGATATTTTGGCCAAAGTCAAGGTCATAAAAGCATGGGGCAAAAATCCACATCGGGAGTTTCATAAGTACTGAAACTTGCTAGCGCTGCATACCATTTGGAGTGTGATGATTTTGGTGGGATTCCTTCAGTTTTATCACGCGATGATATTTGGATCACGATCCTACTGTGAGTATATGCTACTCCTCGGGAATGTTCTCACTTAACGATCAATGCTATAAACCAAGTAGGTGTCTAGAAAGGTGTTAGCGGGGCTACGCCTACAGGGAAAAGAGGTTACTTAATTAAGGAACTTCGCGAAAGCGTTGGAAAACCTCCCTCGAAGTACCGACACTGGCCTGGCTGAACGGTTAAGCAAGTATTGTATGGTGAGATTGATCCCGACTAATTCTTTCTTTATGGTTTGAGAAGGGATTCGAGAGACAGTGGGAGCCATCCTGTTTAGACAAACTAAAAACCACTCTAAACTTGCAAGAGCATCATGCTAAAGTGTTTCTTTTCTCTCTCCAAATTGCAGCGACCATTCAACATGACCGGACTTAAGTTATTACTGGATAAAAATATACTGACAGGGCCAAACTACAAAGATTGGCTCAGGAATGTCAAGATGGCAATCACTTACAACAAGTTGGGGTATGTCCTTACCACCAATGCTCCCCCCGTCCGAGGTCCCACCTCCAGCGTCGCGGATGTAGAAATCCGTAAGACATGGGAGATTGATTACGCGAAGGCCAGATGCCTCGTGCTTACCTCGATGGACAACGAACATCAGAGGAGGCACGAGAATATAGACTTAGAATCCATATTTCTTCATACAAAAGAACTGTATGGAGAGCAGTCTCTTATCGCAAGATACGAAGTGTCGAAGAAGTTATTTTCGGCAAGATTGGCCGTCGGATCATCGGTAGCGGAACACGTGCTTAAGATGATTGGCTACATAGAGGAGCTCGCGGACCTTGGGACCATGTTGTAGAATGAACTCTACACTGACTTGATTCTCCAGTCCCTTCCTTCCACTTACGCCCAGTTTTTCCTAAACTTCAACATGAAAGGAAAGGAGGTTGAACTTTCCGAACTTCTGAACATGTTGAGAAATGCTGAGGGCACCCTACAGAAAGGTAGGGAGACATCCACTTTGTTTGTAGGAGGATCTTCCTCTTCTAGGTCCAGGGCGAAAGCCAAGGGAAAGAAGAAGAAAGCCCCTACTAAACCAAGGGGCGGTGTCAGTAAAGTGGATACGAAGGGAAAGGGAAAGGCAACAAAGGTAGCGGGAAAGCTGGTGGAGAAGGAAGAATGCTTCTACTGTCACAAAAGTGGATACTGGAAACAGGATTGCAAGTCTTGGAAGGCCAGAACCCAGGATCTGAAGTGAGTTGCGGCTTCAGCTTCAGGTATGTATGTTATTGAAAACTGTCTATCAATAAACTCTACATCCTGGGTATTGGATACCAGATCAGGATCTCATATCTGAAATTCTTTGCAGGCGTTGAGAAAGCGTAGAGTTTTGAAGGCAGGCGATATGACCCTCAGAGTTGCAAACGGAGCTAGCATGGATGCTGAGGCCGTGGGGGACTATCACCTAGGATTGTCAGATGGACACTTTTTGGCTTTGCGTAGTTGTTATTTTGTACCAAATGCAACCTGTAATATCATTTCTGTATCTTTATTGTCTAAAGAAGGTTATGAATTTGCATTTGTAAGTATTGTTGTGAACATTCACCTTAATCAAGTTCTGATTGGGTTAGGTACATTAAACAACGGTATATACGTATTAAACCAACCACAGATTTTCAATGTCCAGAATACACACAAAAGAATGTCTCCAGAAATCAATAGGACTTTCTTATGGCATTGTAGACTCGGTCACATTAATGAGAGAAGGTTGACGAAGTTACATACAGAAGGATATTTGGATCCGTTCGAATATCAATCGTATGCAACTTGTCAATCCTATCTCAAAGGAAAGATGATAAAGACTCCGTTCACTGGACACGGAGTAAGTGCGAGCGAGCTCTTGGGACTCGTACACAGCGACGTATGTGGTCCAATGTCTACACATGCACGAAGCGGTTATTCTTACTTCATTACTTTTACGGATGACTTTTCAAGGTACGGTTATGTTTTCTTAATGAAACATAAATCCGAGGCCTTTGAAAAATTCCAGGAATATAATAATGAAGTAGAAAAAAAACAGGCAAAAGTATCAAGGCACTGAGATCTGATCGAGGTGGTGAATACTTGAGTGCCGAGCTCCTGGGTTACTTAAAAGAGAATGGAATTCTCTCTCAGCTTACTCCTCCATACACTCCGCAACATAACGGTGTATCGGAGAGACGGAACCGAACCCTATTGGATATGGTACGGTCCATGATGAGTAACGCTGAGTTGCCGTGATCGTTCTGGGGATATGCGCTAGAATCAGCTGCATACCTTTTAAACCGAGTTCCAACTAAGACTGTGCCTACTACACCATATCAGATGTGGTGTGGGAAGAGACCCTATCTTAATCACATTAAGACATGGGGATGTCCAGCTTTTGTAAAAAAGCAGCATGCGGACAAGCTCGAGGCACGCTCAGTACAGTGCAAGTTTGTGGGATATCCAAAGAACTCCAAGGGATATTTCTTCTTTTGCGAAGAGGAACAAAAGGTCTTTGTTTCTCGCCATGCCCACTTTCTAGAACACCAGTTAATAGAAAAAGAAATAAGTGGGAGCGCAATAGAACTGGAAGAAATTCCAGAACCACGAGCTATTACTGAAAGCTTAGTAGAACCAGAGGGTTCGAAAGATCAGGACATTCCCACGCCACTCCGCAGGAGTAGTAGGCAGTCTCATCCGCCCGAGAGATACTACGGTTTTCTCATAGACGGGGATAGAGAAGATTGCATCATAGATTGTGATGAGCCTACTAGCTTCCAGCAAGCTATTCAGAGCGTCGACTCGGTAAAATGGCTGGATGCAATGCGGACCGAAATGGAGTCCATGTACACCAACAAAGTATGGACGTTGGACATTGCTCCAGATGGGGTAAAACCCGTAGGATGCAAGTGGATCTTCAAAAAGAAGATTGGTGTAGATGGACAGGTTGAGACCTATAAAGCTAGACTGGTTGCAAAGGGTTTTCGTCAGCGACCTGGTTTGGACTATGACGAAACCTTTTCTCCAGTAGCTATGCTGAAATCCATTCGGATCCTTCTTGCCATTGCTGCTTTCCACGATTATGAGATTTGGCAGATGGACGTAAATACCTCTTTTCTAAATGGACATTTAGAAGAGTGTGTTTATATGGACCAGCCAGAGGGTTTCATTCAGAGTGGGAGCAGCGGAAAGGTGTGCAAGTTGCTTAAGTCCATCTATGGACTAAAGTAGGCATCGCGGAGTTGGAACATCTGTTTTGATGAGACGGTCAAGGAATTTGGCTTTATCAAAAATCCAGATGAACCATGCATCTATTGTAGATTTGTAGCGAGAACTGTAGTATTCCTCGTTTTATACGTGGATGACATTCTCTTAATAGGAAATGACATTCCTATGCTACAATCTGTCAAGGGGTTCTTGTCACACAGGTTCTCTATGAAAGACCTGGGTGATGCCTCATACATTCTGGGGATCCGGATCTACCGTGACAGATCCAAGAGGATTTTTGGACTCTCACAGTCCAGGTACATCGACACCATACTGAAAAGATTCAGTATGGAAGATTCCAAGCGCTGTAATCTACCGGCTTGTCATGGGATCACCCTATCCAAAGAGATGTCTCCCAAGACTGATTTGGAGAGGGACAGCATGTCTATTATACCCTACGCTTCTGCGGTAGGCTCTATAATGTATGCGATGTTGTGTACCAGACCAGATGTGGCTTATGCACTGAGTGTGGTAAGTAGGTATCAGTCAAACCCTGGGGAGAAACATTGGATAGCGGTAAAGAACATTCTCAAGTACCTGAGAAGGACTAAGGAGATGTTCTTGGTGTATGGCGGAAGAGACCTCAAGATTGAGGCCTTTGCTGACTCCAGCTTCCAGAATGACAAGGATGATTCCAAGTCCATGTCGGGTTTTGTCTTTACCCTCAATGGAGGGGCGGTGTGTTGGAAGAGCTCCAAACAGGAAACCGTTGCTGACTCGACCATGGAAGCGGAATACATCGCTGCATCTGATGCCGCAAAAGAAGCTGTCTGGATGAGGAAGTTCTTGAAAGAACTTCAGGTGGTTACGTCCATTGTTGACCCAATACATCTGTATTGCGACAACAATGGGGCTACAGCTTTAGCGAAGGAACCCAGGTCCCATCAGAAATCCAGACACATCTTAAGGCGGTATCACCTGATCAGGGAGATCGTGGATCGCCAGGAGATCGAGGTTCGGAGGGTTGCTTCAGAAGATAACACTGCAGATCCATTCACAAAGGCCTTACCCCAGACTCAGTTCGAGCGGCTGATAGAGATGATAGGTCTTCGATACGCCAGTACATGGCCTTAGTGCAAGTGGGAGATTGTTAGTGCATATGCCGTAGAGGCCATTACTGTATCATACTAGTATGTATATTACTTGATGGAAGCTTGGGATATTCACAGTTGTATATACAATCTTGCTCGAAATGGTAGTATGCTACTTGGTTTGTCTCTACTTCAATATGTGCATGTGTTTCTTTTAGCATATCGCTTATATAACATATTAGTAGAGCCCTTAGGATCTTTGCTTGATTACCAGCGTTGTGATGGCGCTCACACTCGTGGGGGCTGGGTAATCCATAAGCACATCCTTATAGAGGTCCCTAGTCATAGGACTATCGAGACAGGGCATCGATACTCCGGAGTAGACTAGCGTATGCGCTTCTCATCCCAGCACGGGAGACGGTCTGTCCCACAGCCGTCAGTACGTCGTACTTGAGATAGTATGCGGGTGCTCGTTAGGTTACGAGTACACTGGACAGGACTCGTCGGGAACTGTTGGTAGGTATTATACCTATCGTCAGTTATCAGTTCCCAGGTGACATGAGTACAGCTTAGTCCGCTGACTTGACACTGTCACTTCGCCTCGAGTGTGTTCCCACTGCACTTTGATTACTACCCTACCACGGCTCAAAGGAGTCGTGCAAATAGGTAGTTTTTGGGTGCAGTCCCGAAGCACTTGGAGGTGGTGACGGTTAGACAGGATTCGTCTCTCCCGGTATTGGGGGTTGACATCGCGCTGTGTCCAGGAGAGCCATTACACAAGTAGTCCCTGGCCAGGGCAAGCGAGATATACTGGTAGGTTTCCAGTGTTATCTCAGGGTGTTCTGGGCTACACTCCGATACGACTTGTACCGCTATTAGGGGACTGACATTCACCGCCCCCTAGGCCCGCCATGCGATGTATCAGACGAATAGACCGGACTGTATGGAGACTGTCACATACAGGCTCAGTAGGAGTTCAGATGGGGTCACCTCGTCAGTCTTCTTATCGGCATCTACCTAGGGACCATTACGTACAGCTAGTGCCGCTTGCGGTCTGTGGTTAAACCCACTGCCAGCGTAGTGTCGAGTCTTTAGAGTCCCACACAGAGAGCTATCCGCCTTTAGGCAAAATGAGTAGAGGTCGCATGGTTTTGCGACAGGGTTCGTTCACATCAGCGCACTTGTGCACGTTTGCTGTCCGGACAGCTTATACTAGCGGGCTTTGGTTTAAGCCAGATCCTAGTATATGATTTGGGATTGGTTTTATCTCTTTATATTCGTGTTCCTCGGATCACAAATACGGGTGCGTATGCACAGTTGATTGAGACAGAGGGAGAGGACTTTGATTAAGGTTAATGACCATTGTCATTTTATTAACCCTAATACTTATGTGTGTATTATGATTAATTGATATTAGTTTTATATAATTGTGCATGGTTAGGGTTGTTGACATTTTGACCATTCTTGACTTGTTGACCTAGGTTGACACTTTGACCATCATCATTCCATATAAAAGATGCTCTTTGATCCTTGCAATTTGCATTAAATATGAAATGATAATGGTCATGTCTTGATTAAGCAATGACAATTATCTTGCTAATTATCTTTTTACAATAATTCACATATATGTGAGAATGGTTCTATTATTCTCTCATTCTATCATATTGATTCTCTCTCCTCCTCTTCCTCTCTCTCAAGCTCTCCCCTCTCATGTCTTGAGAAACACTTGAGCTTGAGTTAAACCTCTCCATAGTAATCTCTACTCTTATCTAAGGTTCTAGGATTAGCACTCCTAGCACTTTAGTTACTTCTAGCTTGAAGTTGAAGCCAAAGGTTGAGGCTTTCGGGTGGATCCTTCTTCGACTAGAGAAGGCGACAAGGTGATCTCTTTCTTCCATGTATCTAATTCTAGTTAGCTTTTAGTTAGTTTTTGTTTAGTAAAGATCCTCCTTAAGCTAGTCCATGTTGCCTAGTTCGATAAAAATCTGATTTTTATTCCGTTTTCCACCTCCCCGCAAGTACCGTGGTGGGCAACGTGGACTTACAAAAGATTGGCAAACATGTAGGGTGTAATTAATCCCGGCTAGTCTTTCCTTTTAGGGTTTGAAGGTAGATTTGACTAAAACAGAGGGTGCCATCCTGATTAGATAAAATAATAACCAATCTAATCTTGCAAGAGTATATGCTGAGTGTTTTCTTCTCTCTCTCTCCAGGTAGCGACCATGTCATGCCTTAATCAAGATATTAATACGGATGTATTGACCGAACCAGCTTGTTATACAGAGTTGGGGAACGTTGGTCCCGCTCCAACTTATAATTGTTATAAGACCGAGCAGGAAAGAGGGGATTACCAGAATTTCCATGCCCCCCAAATGAAGAAAGTGTATGTTGATACATTTTCTTCGGGTGTGTTCATTACCGAGAACTTTTTCTCAGTATCCTTTACGTTCTTGGTATGAGATACCGGATCAAGATCCCACATATGTAATATGTTACATGTGCTACAGATAGGTAGAGAACTGAGAACGGGTGATAAGTTTCAAGAGTTGGAAACGGTGCAAGTGTTGCAGCCAAGTTGTTGACAGTTATCATCCTGTATTAACAGAATACATTGCTTTTGAACAAATGTTATTAGATACCGAACCTGATATACAATATCATATTAGTCTCTTTATTTAGTAAAGAAGGATATAATTTTGTATTGTTGGATAATATTTTGAACATTTCCTATATCAAGACTTGATCGGTTCAGGCACGTTATCTAAAAGCATATCTTCTAAATCAAACCACGGCTCTTAATGTAAAGAACACACACAAGAGGAAGAGTTCAGAAATGAACGAATACTTCTTTAGGCATTGTAGACTAGGTCATATCAATACGACCCGACTAGATAAGTTACATTAAGATGCATATTTAAATCAGTTTGAACTTACATCTTGTGAAACTTTCCAGTCATGTCACAAAGATAAGATGACCATAGCTCCGTTTATTGGAAACAGAGAAAGAGTTAGATGAACTCTTAGGATTGATACATGATGATGTATGTAGGCCCCCTGTCTACACATGCCAGGACTCGTTCTTTGTACTTCATTACATTCACTGATAATCTCTAAAGATTCAGGCATATGTTATGTTGAAACATAAGTCTGAACGTTTTGAGAAATTCAAAGAATATAAGAAGTAGAGAACCACAATGGGTATAAGTATTATGTCCTTTGATGTGATCAGGGAGGAGAATACTTGAGCACGGAATTCCTGGACTATTATTAAAGAGAATGAGATTCTCTCTCAGTATTACTCCTCCGTATACACCACAGCACGTCGATGAATCGGAGCTGAGCAATCGCACCCTATGTGATAAGGTGTGCTCTATGATGAGTACTACTAACTTTCCTATTTCCTTTTAGGGGTTATGCACTTGAGAAGCTGCATACCTATTGAATAGGGTTCCAACCAAATCAGGTGTCTACCACTCCATATGTAATATGGTTTAGGAAAAGCCCATCTCTTAAGTAAGTTATGATTTGGGGTTGTCCGGCTTATGTCTAAAAGCAAAATCCGGATAAGCTCGAGGCAAGGTCAGTTCTGTGGAAGTTTGTTGGATATCCTAAGCATTCGCAAGGGAATATCTTTTACCACACTGAGGAGAAAAAGGTGTTTTGTTTCTCAGCATGCCAACTTTTATAAAGGGAATTTCTTGTGAAGAAATTAGTGGTCATGAGGTAGAACTGGAAGGAGTTCCAGCTATACAAACTGCAGCTGATGATTTAGTAGAACCGAAGGATTCAATAGTTCCCGACGAACCTCAACCTCTCCGCCGATCTGGTAGGGTTCCTCACCCACCTGAGAGATACTTCGGTTTTCTCTATGACAGTGGGAGCGAGGATTTCATCATGAGATGATGACCCAACTAGTTTCGAGCAGGCCATTAAGAGTGGGGACTCTGTGAGAATGGCTGGATGCTAAGCGATGAGATGGAATCCATATACACTAACAAAGTATGGACTTTGGTTGCTTTATCTGAAAGGTTAAATCCCCATCAGGAGAAAGTATATCTTGAGAAGATTACTTGGTGTACAAGGAAAAGTTGAGACTTGTTGCAAAAGGTTCTCGTCATCCACCAGGTGTGGACAATGATGAAACCTTTTGTAGTCTCTATGCTTAAGTCCATTCGGATCCTACTTGCCATTGCTACATACCATGACTACGATATCTGGCGGTTGGGTGTTATGACTGCTTTTCTAAATAGTGATTTAGAAGGGAGCGTCTATAAGTACACAGTCAGAGGGCTTCGTAAACAGAGGGCATCGTAAACAGTGTGTAAATTGCTTTATGGGTTAAAGCAGGCATCGTGGAGTTGGAACATCTGTTTTGATGTGGTAGTCAAAGAGTTTGACTTCATCAAAATGGTAGATGAACCTTGTATATACAAAAATGTAGTAGGGAGTATGGTGGTGATCCTCGTATTGTACGTGGATGACATACTCTTGATAGGAAAGGAGTTTCCTATGCTACACTCGGTCAATCTCCTCTTATCACAAGGATTCCCCATACAGGATCAAGATGATACCACCTAAATCCCGGGTTTTGGATCTATGTGATAGATCTAAGTGGATATTAGGATTCTCACTAGATATAGTGAGATGGTATCAATCGATCCTGGGGAGAATCACTGGATAGCTTCCAGGGTGATAAGGTCGACTAAATGTCAGTCACAGGCATTATCTTTTCCCAAAGTAGAGGGACGGTATGTTGGAAGAGTTCCAAGCTAGATACCGTGACAAACTAGATAATAACGGCTGGATACATTGCTACCAAGGATGCTACCAAAGAGGCAATCTGGATATATAAAAGTTCATGAGATGAACTTGGTTCCTACCATTGTGTGACAATGGAGTTGTGGCTTATGCCCAGGAACCTCCATCCCATCAGTTACCCAGATATATTCCGAGGCAGTATCACCTGATCATGGAGATAGTTGATCTCTAGGGAGATCGAGGATAGGAGAGTAGACACAGAGGAGAACAGGGCGGATCCACTCACAAAGACTTTTCCCAAAAAAGATTTTTATGGGATGGTTGAGTATGAGATACTTCAACCACTGCTGATCGTTGGGTATGAGATACTACAACAGATGGCCCTAGTGCAAGTGGGAGATTATTAGTTATATATATGCCCTAGAGGCCATTACTGTACATACGATGTATATTGTAATGGATGCTTGGACATATATAGGGAGGACTTTCTTGCTCGACATGATAGTATGCTATCTGGTTGCTCTTTATCTTAACATGTACGATGATTGTCTCTATGTTAC
Organism: Agapanthus africanus; assembly: GCA_030015575.1. Taxonomy (NCBI): domain Eukaryota; kingdom Viridiplantae; phylum Streptophyta; class Magnoliopsida; order Asparagales; family Amaryllidaceae; genus Agapanthus; species Agapanthus africanus. The sequence continues at coordinate 293,819,283 of JASDDO010000016.1, forward strand.
ATGTTGATAAAGCCCTTATGATGAGTACTTGACTACAAGGATTATGATGCAGATCATACTAGTGGGGAAAGTGTAGTCGCTAAGTACATCCTTTAAATGTTCCTAGTCATGGGTGTATCAAGACAGGGCATTGATATACCAGAGAAGACTAGCGTATAGCTTCTCGACCCATGTAGATGGGCGATGGATGATCCGATATCCATTGGTGTTTGATGTCAGAGATAATATATGGGTGCTTAGTGGAGACTGGGTACACTGAACGTACTCGTCGAGAACTCCCAGATGGTACTATACTTAACGTCAGATGGCAGTTCTCTGGTGACACTAGTACAGGTTGGTCTGTAGACCGAAGATCGTCATAGAGTCCTGTGTGATTCCCACTGTGCTTTGATTTCCAGCTTACCACGTTCAAGTGAACGAGTAAAACGGTGGCTTTTGGGTACAGTCCCGAGTCAAATGGATGCAATGAGCGATAGGAGGGGTTTCGTCTCTCCCGGTATTGGGAGTTGATGTTGCGCTGTGCTTGATTGGCTATAACAGGAAGTCCCTGGGCAGGGCCACTTTAAAGATATACTGGTAAGTATTATCAGTAGTTTGTCGACCCGTTATGAGTCTCATATCGACACGACTTATCGAGTTACTAGGGTCTGACGTTTACCACCCCAACACGAGATATGCGACAGATCAGATGAAGAGACCGGACCGTACGGTAGTATTACTGATTGGATTCACAGTAGTACGAGTAGGTTTGCTTGTTGATCTTCTGATCGCTCAATTCCTGGGTGGCCATTAAATTTAGTAGACCGCTTACGGCTTATGCGTGTTTGATATGATCATCACCTTCTGCCGGCGTATTTACAAGTCTTTAGAGTCCTACATAGGGGTTTCCTGGCTCAAGCGAAACGTAGTAGGAGCACATATGTGATATGTGCGGGACCGAGATTAATACGATATGTGATACCGTATTCTATTCTCGCGACATGTGACATAGGTCGGTTATATGTGATATAACCGAATTATCGGATCAAGTGTTGATTCGATAAGATTTTACATTTTATATTTGTCGGTTATATGTGATATAGCCGGATTATTAAATCAAGTGTTGATTTAATTATTTAATGTATAATTATATATTTGATATATTACATTACATTAACTAATATTAGTTAACTTAAGATTTCTTTTCTCACTTTGGATACATTGATGTATATGTGATATATGTTAAATGTATCAAGCTAGGTTACAAATGCAATTAGAGTTAATGAGGGTTAAACCATGCTAGGGTTTAGATTAGGGTTTATAATTTATCATTAAGTAATTCAAATATTGTGGATATATGTCAAGGTTGGTATTTGTTGAAAGCTTGTAGAAGCTTCAAGGCATCTTTGACTTTGTCCACTCTCTTTGTCTAGCTTAAGATATTTTTTAACCTAACCTTTAACCTAGCTCATGGTTAACTCTCTAAAAGCGTTAAGCATGACATGATTAACCCTTGGTTGCATTTCTAACCTCACACAATAATTCATTTTCATCACTTGTTTTTCATTTCTTCTTCTTCTTGAGCTTGCTATCTAGTTTGAGATAAAGTGATGATTTTGAATGAGAAAATGATTTCTAATGTGAGCAAACTTCCTACTTCATCATCCTCTACTACCTTCCATTTAGTATAGGGTGTTTGCTTCACTAATTCCGTAATTAGTGAAGAGATAGCTTGGGTTAGTGTCTCCTCGACGTAGATCATCTTCGACCTCGAAGTCTTCGAAGCAAGCATGTTCGTTTCTTCAAGGAAGCCTATTTAGAGTCCGAGAATTCATGATCGTATAGAAGGGACTACTACACGGAGCTAATGAAGTGATGGACCGGTCTACAAAGGTTGTATTCCTTTTTCTCTTTTACTTGCAAAGTGTTTGGATTACTTTCTGTCGGATTTCTAGTTAACGATTCTTTGTTAGGGTTAGCTAGAACGATTGAATTTGGCATGGACGATGCCTCCCGAAACCTTGCTGCCGTGCTAGGTAACCCTGCATATACATGTCAAGAATGATATGATACCACATAGGTATACGTGTTGTGCGTGTCATGGCAATTACCAACGGTGTGTGTATAGCATACTATTTAGTGCTCGTGCAACATGAACAATCAGTAATGGTGCGATGTCCAATAGGTACTAAGTCAAGGCACAACAATTAATAATATGCAATGATGCTCATGCACAATCAACTCATATGCGTATAAACATGTGGCTATAATTTCATATCTAGCCCTGATGCATAACGCCATACGGGCGATTTCCCCGTAGATGTTAAATCTACTCACCGATGATCTCGAGCTAGGAAAATCCAACCACCTGCTTTCCTTTTCTAGTAGCGTCCGAAGTCCCCGCTTGCAATCCTAAAATTTCACAAACACAATACATAAGGCTAAATATTCTGCGCCGACACAAAGACAACGAAACGAAAGGATAAATGTCCACAAGATAGACACATTGTGCACTTAGTGCACAAAACGCGTACGATATCGCCACAGCCTCACTAAGATCGCTAAGCGATACAACCACAAAGCCTAGAAACCGATCGTACCGATCATGCATTTACAACACAATATATATCATAGAAGATAATATTATTATCGTCACAACATCAATTAAACCCAACGTCTAATTATACCGAAAACCTAGTAAGCATCTATTTACCATTTTAGTCCAAAACTAGATATTTTAACGAAACTAGTGGCCACAATAATCCCATAATAGCTTAATTAAGCCACATAAACCCTTACTAAACTTTTAATCTCATCTATTTTAGATTTACTAAAAGTTAGGTTGCAATCAAGCTTAGTTAGGACAATTTGGAAAATAACAATTAGCGAACTACCAATTAGCTTAAATTTGCAAGTCTAAGCAAGTGAGACTATACATCACAACCATCAACAAGTAGTCAAAACCCTAACTTGATCACAAACCCTCTCTTGAATTTCTAAACTTGCTATTAAAACCATAATTAAACACCTAATAAGCTAGATTAAAGTAATTATCTAACAATTAAACTTTAGAGTTAGGATTTATACCTCACAAACTTGATTTCAAACTTGAAGACTTGACTCCCAAAATGGCCTCCAAAATACTAACTTGCTCCTTGATCGAAGCTAAATTAGGCTAAGGAATAATGGGTTGGGATTTGATTTAGAGATTGTGGGATTTTTGATGGATTTTTGATGAATTTTTGGAGCTTTTTGAGTTGGAAATGGAGGTGGGGAAAAATTAGGGCTGCAACCAAGAGGCTCGGCCAAGGACGAGAGAGGGAGGGGTTTGTGTGAGTATGTGGACAAATATCTAGATTAAGTTAACTCTTAAGCCTCCATTAATGCACCTCACATCAATCTAATCTTATATCATTTTCTTTTCTATTTCCATTAACCTTAGAAAAGTCTAGAACCCTAAAGATAATTGGAGAAAAAGAAAACAATTTGTAAACTTGTATTTAGGTTGACATGGTTCACATTTGTATATTTAACCCATTCCAATTTATAATTACCACTAATTAAATGTATAAATAAATGCTTATAATAATATTTGAATTAATTAATTAAGGAAAAATATTTAAGTGAACTAATAATTATAAGTGACTAAATAAACAACACATACTAGAAATTTCATAGTTAAACTAGGTGTATTTAAGTCTATATTGAAAAATGATTAAATCTTGGTTTTTACGGAAAACACAAATTATTTTACTGATTATCGGAAATTTCGCTTAAACGATTTCTAAAACGTTACAATCTTCCCCCGTTAAAGAAATTCATTCCCCGAATTTAAAATTCTTACTATGCGTACCATCTAAGAGATGAGGGAATTTCTTCCGCATCTCTCTCCCGGCTTCCCAAGTGACATCTTCACTATTCGGGCCACGCTAAAGAACCTTCACAGATGGAAAGACCTTTGACCGAAGTTTTTTCACCTGCCGATCCAATATGACTACCGGCTGCTCAGTGAACGAAAGATCACGCTCTAGCTGAACGGTCTGGTCCTAAATCATTTGATAAGGGTCATGAAAGTACTTGTGAAGTATCGAAACATAGAATACGGGGTGAACATCCGGAAAACTGGGTGGAAGTGCCAAACGATAGGCAACGGCACCAACTCGCTCAAGGATTTCAAAAGGACCTACAAATCTGGGACTCGGTTTTCCTTTCTTCCCAAATCTGATCACGCCCTTCATCGGAGATATCCGTAGGAATACATGATCCCCCACTATGAACTCGAGCCTACGACGTCGACGGTCGGCATAAGACTTCTGTCTCCACCGGGCCGCTCTCATCCTATCCTGAATCAACTGGATCTTCTGCGCAGTCAGTGGAACTAGCTGGGGTCCCAAAATTCTGCACTCACTGAGTTCGGTCCAACAGACTGGCGATCGACACTTTCTATCATACAAAGCCTCAAAAGGCTCCATCTGAATCGTCTCCTGATAACTGTTATTGTTGGAGAACTCTATCAATGGCAAGTGACGATCCAAACTGCCCCCAAAATCAAGTGCGCACGCATGAAGCATATCCTCCAGTGTCTGTACTGACCACTCCGACTGACCATCGGTCTGCGGATGGAAAGTGGTGCTAAAACTCAAGCGGGTACCAAAGGCTTCCTGAAGCTTCTGCCAAAGACGGCTAGTGAAATGAGTGCCCCTGTCGGATATGATGCATGTGGGAACACCGTGGAACGCACAATCTCATCAATATACAACTGAGCATACTGAGCATAACTGAAAGTGGTCTTCACTGGAAGGAAATGAGCCGCCTTCGTCAACCGGTCAAAACTCACCCAAATGGAGTCATACCCTCGACTAGACCTCGGTAGAACCACAACGAAGTCCATTGAAATCTGTTCCCGTTTCCACTCAGGAACGGGTAAAGGCTGCAATTCTTTTGCAGGTCTCTGATGCTCAGCCTTGACTTACTGACAAGTCAGACACCTCGAATCAAAATCCGAAACATCACTCTTCATCCCTGCCAACCAGTAGATATCTCTCAAGTAACGATACATCTTAGCGGAACCTGGGTGAATACTAAAAGCTGACTGATGTGCCTGCTCTAGGATCTCGCGTCTCAACCTATCGGTATCAGGTAAACACAAATGAGTCCCAAAACGTAGCACACCCTGGTCATCAATCAAGAACTCCAAATTTCTACCCTGCCGAACATGCTCAAGAATCTCAAACAAACGGGCATCGGCGGGCTGTGCCTCATGAATACGATCAAGTAGAAGTGGACAAGCATGGACATGAGCAAGTTGTCCCCCAGTGGAAGTGAACTCAAACTGTACTTTACTGTCGCACAAGACCTGCCAATCTACAGAAGACTGTCTCTGAACGACGCTCAACTGGGACAAGTTACCCTCGGGCCTACGACTCAAAGCATCCGCTACCACATTTGCGTTGCCCGGGTGATAAAAGATCTTACAATTATAATCCTTCACAAGCTCCATCCAACGGTGATGTCTCAAATTCAGATCCCGCCGCTGGAAGATGTACTTCAAGCTCTTGTGGTCCGTGAAAATCTGACACGACTCCCCGTACAAGTAGTGTCTCCAAATCTTAAGCACAAAGACCACCGCGGCCATCTCAAGATCATGAGTAGGATAATTCTGCTCATGCTTCTTCAGCTTCCGGAAAGCATAAGCGAAAACTCTATCATGCTGCAACAATACACAACCGAGCCCCACTCAAGAAGTATTACAGTAAACGATATAGCCGCCCAATCCAGATGGCAAGGATAAAACTGGTGCAGTCGTCAACCGAGTCTTCAACTACTGAAAACTCTATTCGCATGCCTCAGTCAAAAGAAAAGGAACCCCCTTCCTGGTCAGTCCAGTCAGCGGTGCAGCGATACTCGAGAAGTCCTGCACGAAACGGTGATAATAACCGGTTAAGCCCAAAAATCGGCGGACCTCTGTCATTGATACAGGCCTGGTCCAAAGATGTACGGCCTTGATCTTCCTCAGGTCCATTTGAATACCGTCTCCCGTAACCACATGACCCAGGAAGTCAACACTATCTAGCCAAACGGCACACTTTGAGAATTTAGCAAATAGCTGGTGCTTTCTCAATGACTGCAAAACAATCCTCAAGTGCTGCCCATGCTCCTCTCGACTCTTGGAATAAACCAAAAAGTCATCAATAAACACAATAATAAACTGGTCGAGGAACGGCCTAAAAATCCGGCTCATCAAATCCATGAACGCTGCTGGGTCATTGGTGAGTCCGAATGACATCACAAAAAACTTATAATGCCCGTAGCGCGTACGAAAAACAATCTTCGGAATGTCATCATTCCGAACCCGCAACAGATGATAACCTGATCTCAAATCAATCTTAGAAAAAGGTCCCGCACCCTGGAGCTGATAAAAAAATCGTCAATGAGAGGTGAAGGATACCTATTCCGCACCGTAACTCGGTTCAATTGACGATAATCAATACACAACCTCAAAATGCCGTCCTTCTTCTTGACGAACAGAATAGGAGCTCCCTAAGGCGAAACACTCGGACGTACAAGTCCCCTATCAAGCAACTCTTGCAGCTGATCCTTAAGCTCCTTAAGCTCCGCCGAGGCCATCCGGTAAGGCGGTATAGAAATAGGCCCCGTGCCGGGGATCAAATCAATGCGAAACTCAATATTACTCTCTGGCGGCAATCCTGGCAACTCATCGGGAAAAACGTCGGGAAACTCTCTCACGATAGGAACCTGGTCTAACAATCTACCATGGCTCCAGTATCCCGTATGAATGCCAAGAATCCCTGACATCCCCTCCTCATAAGCCAACTAGCGCAAAGGGCTGAAATCAAACTGTGAGGGGCGGCACCACGGCCCCCTTGCTCAACAAGAATTGACTCGCCGGGAAAACAAAATCTGACTGTCTTCTCACAGCAGTCTACGGACGCATAGAAAGTACCTAACCGGTCTATGCCCAGGAGAACGTCAAAGTCTAACATCTCAAGAAAGATCAAGTTGATGGACGAATCTCTATCTCCAATACGAACGGCACACGACCGAAACACGTGTCGCACAACAAACGACTCGCCAACAAGAGTAGTCACGATAAGCGGCTGATCTAGCAAACATGACTCTCGGCCCAACCTCGTCACAAAGTGTGTAGAAACATACGAGTGCGTAGATCCCGGATCAAACAAAACGTGTGTATCGAAGGAACATACTAAAAGAGTACCTGAAACTATTGCATTGGACGCCTGCGCGTCCTGATGAGTCAAAGCAAACACTCAAGCCTAACTTCTACCGGCAACTGGCTGTCCTCCACCTCGGCCACCTCGTCCTATCTGAACAAAACCTCCGTGACCATGACCTCTCTGTGCATGAGACTGATGCCGAGCAACAATAGGCGTAAACGCTCTCTGAGGTGAAGGTGGTAAGGTAACATGTGGAACCTCTGCCTCCCTCTGGCGTATCTCAGTGCAATCTCTAATGCGATGATGGGGAATGCCACACCCAAAACATCTAGACAATGACTGCTGACCTTATGGGTAAGAGCTAAATATCTGGCCTCGTCCCAAGCCTATGCTACCCCCTCGACCTGAATGAAATATTTCATGGCATCTACCCAACTGCCTCTGAGCCGATACATCAGTATAAGCCCTCTTCGGTCCCAGAATGACCGAAGTCTTGGAAAGGCGCTCCTCAACCAGTAGGGGTACGTCCACCGCTGCTTCATATGTGTCAAAATGCTGGGAGCAGGTAGCGAGGAACAACTGGGTAATGAAGCCGCGAACAAATCTCTAGATCCAAATCTCCTCAGTGTCCACCAAATATGGAGCATACACAGATAGCTGGGTAAACTGAACATTGTACTCTGCCACCGTCATACCTGGAGTCTGGCGTAATGACTCAAAAATACGAGCTCGAGCATCCCTGACGCTCTGCGGAAGAAAACGAGCAAAAAACGTCACGAACTCAGCCCAGGTCAAAGGAGCAAGACCTGCGGCTCTGCCCCTCTCTAAAGACTCGCACCACTTCTGTGCAAGACCTTCCAGACAAAAAATCGCGAACTCTACCCATCTCGTGTCGGAGCATCTAAGCGAACGACAGATCCTGGCCATCCGATCAATAAACGACAGCGGATCCTCAGCTGTATCGGTGCCGGTGGAGACCGGAGGCTTCGGCCTCATGAACTCAGATAACGATAAGGTGATAACCTCCGTAGCTGTAGCTACGACTGCCGGAACAGTAGGCACCATCACGGTCCCCGTAACAGGTGGGCCAACCTTCTGTCTCTGCACTCGACTGGCCTCAACTAACGACCACATCATCTGGTGCAAATCCTGCATACCGGCATCTAGCATAGTAATACGGTCTGTCGATGATGGATCAACCTGCTCCTGTACAATGGGCGTACCGCCCTAGTCAGTCCTCGTCTCCTAAGAGCCTGCCCTAACCTCGGATCTCACGGTCGCTTTCTGTGCCCTCATAGTCTTCGGCGGCATAATGGCTAGAAATGAAAACAGGATTCGATAGGAACATAGAAATTCAAATCTCAAGGATGTATATAATCACGGAAGGAATTTCAACCAGCAATTCCAAAGGTCACTTAGGCAGAGTACCGTGTCGTAAGTATGCCGCGGAACATACACACGCTACGTCACTCTGCTTAAGCTACCTACTCCATCATACCAAGGTCATCCTACACTCCGAAAGGTAAAACCTATCGCTCTGATACCAACTTTGTCATGACCCAGAATTAGGCATGTGAACGGCACTTAAACCACGTAACGTCAATAGGCGTAACGCAATTTAAGTAAGCCGAAAACCAAGAAATCTAAACCATATAAATAATTATGTGATAAAAACATTGTTAAAACATTTGGGATTCTCAAGTAAATATCTTTATAATTAAGTTTATTTTATTAAAAATTTCGGCAGCACCTCCCCTGTAAAAACCAGCCCCGAAACGGGTACAATATAGAATATGAATAAAGCATCCCCAAACGGGAGCAAATCACGTTCAAAGGTGGAAACAACCACCACAAGAATATATACGACGCCGTAGCGAAGAAATAGACGATATAAATGAAAAACGGCATAAAGAGGTAAAACTACATAATAAAGGCCGGCTCACATAAGCACGACACCCAGAGTCACAAAATAAAACAATATCGATCCTCACAACCCGTCTCTAAGTCAATACATGGAAATGCTGTTAGTGTATATTCCCTATAGGCCATTATTGTATCATACTAGCTTGTATATTACTTAATGGAAGCTTGGGATATTCACAGTTATACTAAAAGTCTTGCTAAACATGGTAGTATGCTACTTGGTTATATCTATCTTAATATGTGTGTACGTATTGATAGAGCCCTTAGGATCTTTCTTGACTACTTGCGTTGTGATGGCAGTCACACTAGTGGGGGCTGGGTAGTCTACAAGCGCGTCCTTTTTTAGGTCCCTAGTCGTAGGATTATCGAGACAGGGTATTGATACTCCGGAGTAGACTAGTGTGTACTCTTCTCATCTCAGTTGGGGAGATGGTCTGTCCCACAGCCATCAGTACGTCGTACTGGAGATAGTATAGAGGTGCTCGTTGGGTTACGGGTACATCGGACATGACTCTCAGGGAACTGTTGGTTGGTATTATACCCGTCGTCAGTTAACAGTTCCCAAGTGACATGAGTACAGCATAGTCCGCAGACTTGACATTGCTGCTTCGCCTCGAGTGTGTCCCACCGTTCTTAGATTGCTACCCTACCACGGCTCAAAGGAGTCGTGCAAACAGGTAGCAGTTGGGTGCAGTCCCGAGCACTTGGAGGCAGTAGCGGTTAGACAGGATTCGTCTCTCCCGGTATTGGGGGTTGATATCGCGCTGTGTTTGGAGAGCCATTACGCAAAGTCCCTGGCCAGGGCAAGCGAGATTTACTGGTAGGGTTTCCAGTAGTTTCTCAAGGTGTAATGGGCTATGCTCCGACACGACTTATACCACTTTTAGGGGACTGACGCTTGCCGCCCCCTAGGCCCGATATGCGATAGTCCTAGACGAACAGACCGGACTGTACGGAGATTGTCTCATTAGGCTCAGTAGGAGTTCGGATGGGTTTCCTTATCGGCCTTCTTATCGACATCTACCTGGGGACCGTTACGTACAGCTAGTGCCGCTTGCGGTCTGTGGTTAAACCCACTGCCAGCGTAGTAGTCGAGTCTTTAGAGTCCCACACAGAGAGTTTCCCTGCTTCGGGCGAAACGATATAGAGGTCGTATGGTTTTACGACATGGGTTCGGACGCATACGTGTTTTTACGCACGTGCGATGTTCGGACAGTTTTTACTAGCCGGCTTTGGTTTAAGCCAGATTCTAGTATCGGATTATTGGATTTATACAGTCTAAATTTTTTCCGTGTTTTCACGGATAAGAGGGGTGTTCTCGTAATTTGGCGAGAAGCTTCTAGAAGGATGTTGACTTGGGGGTTAAGGTGGTATTTGCATTTATTGATTTTGTGACTCATTTGTGTGATTCATCCATGGAGTTAATGATGCATTTAATGGCTAATGACTCATGAGATGAATTACACAAGGTGAATGAATGAAGCATGGTTGATAAATCATTTTATTTATTCATTTAATAAATCATCATGCTTCATATATTCAAAATGAATCATTATTTCATTTCATTCTCACTCTCACCTTCTCTCTCCTCAAGCTCTCTCTCTTCATACCCTAACCCTAACCTCTCATGTGTTGAGATCAAGGGTTAGTAAGACTTGTTAATCCCTAATCACACTCTATATTACCTAGGTGACTTTGATTAGAAATTGGAGTAACCTAGTTTCCTCAAGTTAGAGGCAAAGCTTGAAGTAGTAGCTTCCAGGTGGATCGTCTATTACAAAGAGGAGGCCGACGAGGAGGTGGTTAACAAGAAGAAGAAGGACTTGGTTCATTAGGAATAATCTTATTTCATAGTAGCTGACTACTCCTATGATAGTGTTAGTTATAGTTTAGCAAAGATCCTTTCGGTTAGTCGATGATAGTTTAAAGAAAAAGATTGTTTTTCATATTTCCGCCTCCCCGCAAGTAGTGGGGTGTACAACGTCGACTTACAAATGCTAGATGGAGAATACTAGATACAATAATATGTACAGTAGATAGAATCGGATAGCCGCAACCCACCTATACCAAACGGCCTCACAGCCAGCCATAGCGGTATCCGCAAAAATGGAGATAATAAGAAGCCCTGCCGCGACTACTCTGAGGGTCAAACCTGCAAAACACTATGACACAAAAGGGGTGAGTTGCCAACTCGTGAATAGTAAATAACATTATACCGATAATCGCAAGTATGCACGAACAACGATAAATCTATAACATGCAATCTGATAGCATAAATATGTCAATATGGATATGCAACAATCATGATCAAGGTACTCCATCAGGTTCTACAAATACATGAAACAATACATATCAAATAAATGCTGAGTATGGGATAAAACATAACAGCATCAACGAATCGTCTTCGTGGAAAATCCCGGTGTCCATTAACGATACCCCAAATCCCAATACCTTAGGTGCCGTCACTCTGATCGGCCCTCATATCTGCAAATCTCATGGAATAAGAGTGTCCAACATCGACACTCGAAACTTCTTGAAAACTCATGTCCATCAACGAAACATAAATACTCATCTCTCAGGTGCCGCATACCCAGATCGGCCCTCAATATATCTCATGTCATAACTCCCCAAACGATATCCTCCGGACAACCGTCGAGTTCTATACTATCACCGGTAGGTAGTGCTCCCTCCGCCAGGCTCATTGTCTATACCACAAAAACTATTTCTTGCCCCGGGGTACCATACCAGGTCCAACATGTACCCGCAGACGGTGCCTACCGCTCCTCCAATCGGGTTTCTAACATAAGTCTCAAAACCGAGAAAACTCATGGTGGACGCACCGAAATAACATATCAAGAGAAACCGGATTTTCAAAACAATGCATATTTTCTTGAAATATCCCCACGGTTCTTAAATCCATAAATCACATGAAATCCGTACCTCAATGCGTATATCCATGAAATATGATATATGCAACATAAACTAGTAATATGAGCATATTAAGGGAAAACCGCTTTTTTAAATGAATTCAGTTTTTAAATATATCGCACGGTTCCAAATTCCTCCAAACTCAAATGCAACATCATATAAAGGTGTACATGTAGCTCTAGCAAGATACGTGTATATACATGTAAGTATGTATGCATGATGCATTTCATATGTGCAATAGCACAAGAATCAACGTCTAAATGTCAATAACAATACAATACTATATAGGTGTATGTGTATATACATGTCAATAATGATACGATACCACATAGGTATATGTGTAGCTATAACAAAGTATGTGTATATACATGTCAATAATGAAGGGTTACACTAGCGCCCCGGCTAACTCACGTGGCCAAATACGGAACAAAAATTTTATAGCGATACAAAACTTTGCGCTAGAACAATACTAAACCGGATCTTTACCATAATCCGAGCTAACTAGTTAGGGTTCTATCTACTATGATAGAATGCAAACCTAAAGAAAAGGAGTCCTTCGGATCTTTGATCCTCTTCTTAAGCTCCTCGATGGAAGTATGGATCGTGCTTGAACTCCGGCCTCCTTGTGTCAACGATAATCCACCCGAGAGCTCCAACCTTGAGATAACTAGAAGACTTAGCTTGCTAATCTAAGTAGACTAGAGTGAGTAGAGTGTGATTTTAGTGGCTTATTCTCACAAGCCCTTGATTCACAACACATGAGACATGAGGGTTTGAGAGAGGAAGAAGGAGAGAACCATGAAAGAGAATGAGAGTAAGAATAATGAAGAGAGCTCTCATATGAAGAAAAAAGAATAATAAATTTTATTAGGATAATTGTGATGGTTCATTTGATTTGACCATTATCATGTCACAATTAATGCTAAGCAAAATATCATGTGCTCAACAAAAATATCTAAGTCAACAATGATCAACAAGTCAAATGGTCAAACCGATTAACCATGACACAATTATCTCTAAAAAAGATTAGTAAACAATTTCCTCCTCCTCATAATGGTTTTAATCAAGTAAATGGTCAAAACAGTAATGAGGTGTCTCCTCCTACGCCCCACTCAACCGTATATACATACCCTCATCTGTGCTCCAAGAAACACGAATACAAAGAGACTAAACCAACCCAAAATCTAATAATAGGATCCGGCTTAAACTAAAGCCCACTAGTATCAACCGCTCGAACACCATACGTGCACAAGTACGCGTAAGTGAATGAACCCTGTCGCAAAACCATACGACCTCTACATCGTTTCGCTCGAAGCTGGGAAACCCTCTGTGTGGGACTCTAAAGACTCGATAGTACTCTGCCATTGGGTTTAACAAGAAGCACGTCAGCGACACTAGCTGTACATAACGGCTATCCAAGTACCTGTCGAAAAGGAAAGCCGGCGAACAAACTCGTCCAAACTCCTACTGAGCCTATCCATGAAAATATCCCTACAGTCCGGTCACTTCGTCAAAGACTATCACATACCGGGTCTTGGGGGTGGTGAACGTCAGACCCTAAAAACCTGATAAGTCGTGCCGATGTGGCTCAGGACCAATCCGGGAAACTACTGATCAACCTATCAGTAAATACCAGCTGCCTTGGCCAAGGTCTTATGGTCCTGACGAATCGATCACTGCGCGATATCAACTTTCAATACCGAGAGAGACGAATTCCCAACAATCGCTCACTGCCATCATGTGGCTCTGGACTGTACCCAACCAAAACCAGTTTGCACGACCCAGTAGAGCCATGGTAGGGTAGTGATCAAAGCTCAGTGGGAACTCACACGAGACAAATGCCGATCTCGGGTCCAAAGACTAACATGTACACATGTCACTTGAGAACTTCCATATGACGATAGGTATAGTACCATCTGGAAGTTCTCGGCGAGTCCGTCCAGTGTACTCACCCCCAATGAGCACCTGTATACAATCTTAGGTGCATCAGAGCAATGGCTGCAGGACCAACCATCCCCCGACGGGGTTGGAAACGTATACACTAGTCTACTGTGGAGTATCAATGCCCAGTATCGATACTCCCGCAACTAGGGACCATTTAAGGATGTGCTTATGGACCACCCTGCTCCCACAAGTATGATCGCCATCACAACGCAGTTAGTCAAGTAAGATCCCACGAGCTTTATCAACATGTAACTGCAATATGTAATAACGAGTATGACATATGCCATGTTAAGATAAAGACAAACCATAATAGCATACTACCGTATGGAGTCTTTATCAATATGTGCAAGCTAGATATAACAACAATAGAAATAAATACACATATCCTGACAAAGACAAGTCAAATAATATACTATAAAACTGAGAAAGATTGTCCTGTACATACATATCCTTAGCATCCATATGTATACATATACAATACTGGCCTCTAGGGCATATATATCCAACAATCTCCCACTTGCACTAAAGGCCTGTAATTGGCGTACCGAATACCCAACGTCTGCACTAAGGCCAGTTGCTGGCGTACCGCATACCCAACATCTCAAAAAGTCACTCGAACTGTTCTTGAGGGAGGGCCTTTGTAAATGGATCCGCCATGTTCTCTTTCGTATCCACTCTCTGGACCTCGATCTCCTGGCGATCTACGATCTCCCTGATCAGGTGATACCGCCTTAAGATGTGCCTGGATTTCTGATGGGACCGTGGTTCCTTCGCTAAAGCTATAGCCCCATTGTTATCGCAATACAAAGGTATTAGCTTAACAATGTACGGAACTACTTGAAGTTCACTAATGAACTTCTTCATCCAGACCGCCTCTTTTGCGGCATCGCTTGCAGCAATGTATTCAGCCTCCATCGTCGAGTCTGCGACGGTATCCTGTTTGGAACTCCTCCAATACACCGCCCCTCCGTTGACGGTGAACAAAAAACCCGAGACAGACTTGCTGTCGTCCTTGTCACTCTGGAAGCTTGAATCGGTAAACGACTCGACCCTGATGTCTCCATTATCGTAAACCAGGAACATCTCCTTTGTCATTCTCAGGTACTTGAGAATATTCTTTACTGCTGTCCAGTGGTTCTCACCTGGGTCTGATGGTACCGGCTCACCACGCTTAGCGCGTAAGCTACATCTGGTCTTGTACATAGCATCGCATACATTATAGATCCTACCGCCGAAGCGTAGGGTATAGTGCTCACCCTCTCCTCGTCAGTCTTGGGAGACATCTTTTTGGAGAGGGTGATTCTGTACAATGCGGGTACGTTACCGCGCTTGGAATCTTCTATAATAAATCTCTTTAGTACGATGTCTATGTACCTGGACTGCGAAAGTCCCAGTAATCTCTTAGATCTATCTTTGTAGATCTTGATCCCCAGAATGCACGAAGCATTGTAAGTCCATGTCATGCACCCCACGAGCTAGCGGGGAGGCGGAATATACGAAAAACGATTGTCAAAGCTTCGTAACATGGACTTGAGCAAACGGATTGTATCTAAACCATTACTAGCAAATTACGAAAGGTTTAACTACTCAGATTCGAAGTTATACCTCATGTTACTTGTCCTTCGGGTCTTCATCGGTGTCCTCCACTCCTCGTAGGCTCCTTGGAACGTCGGCACCTCAAATGCCTCCTCGAGTCAAAGACGATCCACCCGAGAGCTCCTACTTCAAGCTTGATCTCTAACTTGAGACAACTTGGTTTCTTTAATTGCTAATCAAAGTGTCCTAGGTGATATAGAGTGAGGTTATGGAATAATTAGTCTATCTAATCCTTGATCTCAACACATGAGAGGTAGGATTAGGATTTGAAGAGAGAGTGAGCTTGAGGAGAGAGAAGGTGAGCATAAGAATGATTATGAAATTGTTTCTCACTTGAATATATGAAGCATAATGTTTAATCAAATAAATGAATAAATGTGATTAATCATCATGCTACACTAATTCAATATGATTGATTCACTATATGAGTCATTAAGCATTTAAAGATGCATTAATTGTATGATGAATCGCATAAAATGAGTCACAAATGCATTTAATGAAAACGCCACCTAAACCCTCAAGTCACCATGCTTCTAGAAACTTCCTGTAAAATTACGAGAACGCCCCTCCTATCCGTGAAAACACGGAAAAACTTTAGACTGTATAAATCCAAAAACCTGATACTAGAATCTGGCTTAAACCAAAGCCGGCTAGTCAAAACTGTCCGAACGTCGTACGTGCGAAAACACACGTATGCGTCCGAACCCTTGTCGTAAAACCATACGACCTCTATATCGTTTCGCCAGGAGCAGGGAAACCCTCTGTGTGGGACTCTAAAGACTCGACACTACGTTGGCAGTGGGTTTAACCACAAACCGCAAGCGGCACTAGCTGTACGTAACGGTCCCCAGGTAGATGTCGATAAGAAGGACGATGAGGAACCCATCCGAACTCCTATTGAGCCTGATGTGACAATCTCCATACAGTCCGGTCTGTTCGTCTAGGACTATCGCATATCGGGCCTAGGGGGCGGCAAGCGTCAGTCCCCTAATAGCGGTATAAGTCGTGTCGGAGCGTAGCCTATTACATCCTGAGAAACTACTGGAACCTACCAGTAAATCTCGCTTGCCCTGGCCAGGGACTTTGCGCAATGGCTCTCTGACACAGCGCGATATCAACTCCTAATACCGGGAGAGACGAATCCTGTCTAACCGCCACGCCTCCTAGTGCTTGGGACTGCACCCAACTGCTACCTGTTTACATGACTCCTTTGAGCCGTAGTAGGGTAGCAATCTAAGAACAGTGGGACACACTCGAGGAAAAGTAGCAGTGTAAATTCTGCGGACTATGCTGTACTCATGTCACCTGGGAACTGTTAACTGAAGACGGGTATAATACCAACCAACAGTTCCCCTGCGAGTCTTGTCCGGTGTACCCGTAACCCAACAAGCACCTGTTTACTATCTCCAGTACGACGGATTGATGGCTGTGGGACAGACCATCTGTAGGGTTGCTAGGCACACGCACAAGGGTCTACGAGGCATCAATCATGGCCGATTAAAAATTTAGCCGTGCCGAACAACTCAAAGCCGGATCTTTAAACTATAGTTTATGCGAAAACTAACATGTTAAACACTTTAACACTAAGTGAGAGGGATTACAACTTTTGTAGATCCGGTCCTTCACTTCAAAAGCTCCGTGTTGAAGTCCCTTCGCTGCGATCATCGTGTTCCGGACTCTCGAGAGGCTCCACGAAGAGAAAGATTCGGTCTTGCTTCCGATCTTCGATAACATAGATGATCTACCTTGAAGTTTCATTAACACAAGCTAACACTCACTAAATGAAGTGAACACCCTCATCTAAAGGGTAAGGGTAGATGAGGATGATGAAGTAGGATTTTTGCTCTCATTTGTTTTCTTATTCTCACTCACTTTCATCACAAAATCAAAAGCAAGAAAGCTTTTCCGTGAAAAGAGAAGGAAGAAGAAGAAGGAATAATAATTAGAATCCTTTTGTGATGAATAATGAAAAGATAAATATGATGAATAATGCAACCATGGTCAACTAAACCCATGTAGAGAATTAACTAGGGTTAGGGTTTGGGTTGGGTTAAAGCATGAGTCATAACAAAATAAAACTAAACCTTCTAGAATCATCTAGAAAGCATTAACCCAAATCAAACCCTAATCTTGTTTAATCTCTACTAAACATGTTGCATTAGTTATCATATCATGTTACAATATTATATATCACATATATAATATTTATTGTAACCAAATAAAATAATACAATTAATATATATCGCATATATATCAATGTATTACCCAAGTGAGAAAAAAATCTTTTAGTGAGCTAATATTAGTTAATGTAATTTAATATATCATATATATTATTATACATTAAATTATCGAATCAACACTTGATCCGACAATCCGGCTATATAGAATATAACCGAATAATATGTATCCGTGCCGATTCATCGAATCAATACTTGATCCGATGACCCGGCTGATATCATATATCGCGAGAATAAAATACGGTATCTCATATCGCATTATCCTCGGTCCCGTACATATCACATATGTGCTCTTACTCCGTTTTGCCTGAGCCAAGAAACCTCTGTGTAGGACTCTAAAGAATCGTCAATACGCCGGCAGTAGGTGATGATCATATCAAACACCCACAAGCTGCAAGCGGTCAGCTAAACGTAACAGCTACCCAGGTATTGAGCGCTCAGAAGATCAACAAGAAAGCCTGTACATTCTCCTGTGAATCCAATCAGTAACACTCCCGTACAGTCCGGTCTCGTCGTCTGATATGTCGCATATCTCGCCTAGGGGTGGTAAACGTCAGACCCCAGTAGCTCGATAAGTCGTGTCGATATGAGGTCTATAAAAGTTCGAGAAACTACTGATAACACTTACCAGTAAATCTCAGCAACCCTGGCCAGCAATTTCCGGTTATAGCCAATCGAACACAGCACAACATCAACTCCCTATACCGGGAGAGACAAATCGCCTCCTATCGCTCATTGCCTCTATGTGATTCGGGACTGTACCCAAAAGCCACCTTTTTGCACGCCCTCTTGGACGTGGTATGATGGAAATCAAAG
The DNA here is from genome assembly GCA_030015575.1 of Agapanthus africanus. Classification (NCBI taxonomy): domain Eukaryota; kingdom Viridiplantae; phylum Streptophyta; class Magnoliopsida; order Asparagales; family Amaryllidaceae; genus Agapanthus; species Agapanthus africanus. The sequence goes on from JASDDO010000016.1 coordinate 293,837,902, forward strand.
CACAGTGGGAATCACACAAGACTCTATGACGATCTCGGGTCAACAGACTACTCTATACAAGTGTCACCTGAGAACTGCCATCTGACGTGAGGTATAATACCATCTGGGAGTTCTCGGCGAGTCCGTCCAGTGTACCCAGTCTCCACTGAGCACCCGTACACCATCCTTGATGTCAAACACGGATGGATATGGGATCATCCATCGCCCATCATATGGGTCAAGATGCGTATACGCTAGTCTACTCTGGTGCATCGATACCATGTCTCGATACACCCTCGACTAGGAACAATTATAGGATGTACTCGTCGACTACCGTGGCCCCACTAGTATGATCTCATCATAGTCCCAGTAGTCGAGTACATATCCTAAGGGCTTTATCAACATGTAACATAGAGACAATCAGAGTACATGTTAAGATAAAGTACAACCAGATACCATACTATCATGTCGAGCAAGAATGTCCTCCCTATATATGTTCAAGCATCCATTACAATATACATCATATGCACAGTAATGGCCTCTAGGGCTTACATATAACTAACAATCTCCCACTTGCACTAGGGCCATCTGTTGTGGTATCACATACCCAACATTTAGCTGTGGTTGAAGTATCTCATACTCAACCATCCCATAAAAGTCTCTACTGGGAAAAAGGCCTTTATGAGTGGATCTGCGATGTCGTCCTCTGTGTCTACTCTCCTAACCTCGATCTCCCTGGAGATGAACCATCTCCATGATCAGGTGATACTGCCTAAGAATTATATCCAGATTTCTGATGGGACGGGGGTTCCTTGGCATAAGCCACAACTCCATTGTCACACAATGGTAGGAACGAAGTTCATCTCATAAACTTATATATATCCAGACTGCCTCTTTGGTAGCATCCTTGGTAACGATGTATCTTGCCTTTAATTGTCTAGTAAGTCACGGTATCTAGCTTGGAACTCTTACAACATACCGTCCCTCCACTGAGGGTAAAGACAATGCCTGCGACTAACATTCAGTCGTCCTTATCATCCTGGAACCTTTCCTGTGATTCTCCCGAGGATCGATTGATACCATCTCACTACAACTAGTGAGAATCCTAACATCCAATTACATCTATCTCATAGATTCAAAACGCAGGATTTAGGAGGTATCACTTTGATCCTATATTGAGAATCCATGTGATAAGCGGAGATTGACCGAGCGTAGCATAGGAAACTACTTCCCTATCAAGAGTATGTCATCAACGTACTCTACGAGGATCACCACCATACTAACTACTACCTTTTTCTATATACAAGGTTCATCTACCATTTTGATGAAGTCAACTCTTTGACTACCACATCAAAACAGACGTTCCAACTCCGCGATGCCTGCTTTATCACATAAAACATCTTGCACACGTTTCCGCTGCTCCCACTGTCTACGAAGCCCTCTGGCTGTGTACTTATAGACGCTCTCTTATAAAACATCATTTAGAAAAGCAGTCATGACACCCAACCACCAGATATCGTAGTCATGGTATGTAGCAGTGGCAAATAGGATCTGGATGGACTTAAGCATAGCTTTGAAAGTCTCAACTTTTCCATGTACACCAAGTAATCTTCTGTCACGTCCCGAAAGTACGGAACATGACCGGAAAGTAAGTGTATGTGGTACATACGCATCATCAGTAATGGTGCTGGTGTCCTAACAGTATGATATCAACAATGCAATAAGAAATTATAATATAAGTATGCGATGCGGAGCGAACAACAATAATGAGCGGGAGCTGAATACTAAACACAATGATATTATAAGTCAACAGTAGTGCCTTTTGAAATAACACGAATCACGGAGTTTTGAAAATAAGGGCTACGGTGTTTTTAAGAAAAGATACTTCTTTTGAAATATCCATAGAATCCCTTGACCTGTCTTTTAAAATACCCACGATCCGTTAGTTTTGAAATAGGTATGAGTCTAATCTAGTCTAATAACTACACTAAACTATATGGCTGAACTAACAAGATGAACTACAGGTAAGGAAACCGCCTAACATCTGAGTCGATACATATACATACCTGTATATATATTAGTCGGTGATCCCGCCTCAATAACATCATATCCGATACCATATCTATAATCAGATATCCCAAGTCAAGAGTGCGGATCAAACATCAATATATAGCTCGTACGTAAATCCGTCGTACGGCATCCCTAAATCTGGGTACGGGTCAATATCATACTCAACCATTCTATGCATATCACTATTCATATGGTATCGTCGTCTAAAGATCCGCTATAAACATCAGGACATATCTCAAGTACGAATCCTGCCATATCACCGATATAATAATCTCAAATCAAATCTCATCGACTCATCTCAATCCCAAGTATCATCCTCAAATCCAGTATGTGAACACATAGTCCCATACCCATGTGAACACATAACAATATAACCCCATATAAGCACATATGAAAGAAGAATGTATGCAAGTATGGGTGTGTTTGTGTAATTGTGGTTCAACATCTACTCTAGGGTCTCGCAACACAAAACATATCCAATCACACATAAATTCTATCTTTAACCAATAAACTCAACAATATATAATCAATATATATGTGTGTATACGTATTCATATACATCACCACGAACTGCGGGGGTGCTATACGCCATCCACCCGACTTCTCCAAGTAGATATAAATCTACTCACCTGGTCCTCGCTCGCCGGTGCCGACGTCGCCACGCGCTTTCTTGTCGTCTCGAAATCTTCGTAGGGGTACCTACATATCATAACGCACCGTATCGCATTAAAATCCGACTCATGACTAAAACGACAAACGAATCCCATATAGGTCAAAACCTATGGCCGCTTTCACAAATCAACCCAAAAACCCTCGACGTCGGCGTACAAATGCCAAACCATCGAGAAAAACCCAAACACACTCATTTGCACGATCACAAGCACTAATTATACTATAAAATAGGTTAAAATTCACAAAAACCCCAAACTCACTTTAAAAGCCATTTTTCCGAAAATCTAGTAAGCAAATATTACCCGTTTTAGTAGAAACCCCGACGTTTCAACAAATCTAGCGGCCATAATACTTATTAAACATCTCAAATAAGTCATAAAAACAATTTCCACAATTTAATCTCATTAAATTTCATTGACCCCAAAATTCTAGTTTACAATATACCCAATTTTAACAATTTTATAGCAAAAATGCACAACAACAATTTAGCTAGTTAGCAAATTAGCGTAATTTTAACAATTTTATAGCAAAAATGCACAACAACAATTCCATGAACTAAAGTATTAAACTACACTTTATAATGTTAATGAAGTCATGAAAAACCTAATTACATTTTTAAACCCAATTATTTAACCAATTTTAAAAACCTAGTTAGCAAATTAGCGTAATTATCATAATTTTTAAACTAACAATTAACAACTAGCTACAAATTTTGTTTTAACATGTCATAAGGGCCCAATTACAACACATAACCATACACCAAATTCACAAAACCCTAACTTGCATTCAATCCCTTTCTAGAATTTCCAAACTTGCAACAAAAGCCTAATTTACACTTAAATAAATTAGCTTTAAGGAATTAACTAACAAATTAAGAAAAAGATTTAGAAATTATACCCAAAACATTTGAAGATCCATAAGCACCCATAGCCTCCCCAATTGAAATCTTGTTCCCAAGATCCATGCTAGATAGGCAAATGAGAAATGGGTAAGAGTTGGATTTTGATTTCGGTGAGGTTTTACTTGATTTTTGAAGAAGTTTTTGAAGGATTTTGGAGATGAGATAAGGTGGTGAGATGGGGGGGAATTAGGTGCAGAATTTCGGCCAGAGCAGAGGAGAGGGAGAGGTGAGGGGATTTGTGTGGAAATTCCAAGGTTAATGCCCTCACAAATTACCATAATACCCCTACCCTTTTAATATATATAAAAAAACCTTTTTACACCATTTCTTCACATGATTTATGGTCAAAAAGAGGGAAAGAAAATTCTTGGGCTGATACAATAGTGTTGGGCCGGCCAAGCGGAGTGAGGGTGAGTGTGAGAGACTTTACAAAAAAATTCTATGCAAAAATACCCCCCACAATACCATATTTGCAAGTTTTAGTTCAAAATAATTATATTTTTGTTTTCCATAATAAAAACCAATTAAAACTTGAAATAAAATACTAAAAAATTATATTACAACTAGATTTTAATTAACATGATTTTAAATATTAAAATTATCCCATTTAAATTTGTATTTATCGCTAATTTAAAGTATTTTCTTACCGGCTTAAAATAATATTAAAAATAATTAAATTCGGAAATTTTTTCAGAAAACCAGAAATTTTACGAGTGGCTCAATAAACATTAAACACTAGTAATTTCATAGCTAGAATATGTATTTTTAATTTTATAATAAAGATATTTATATTTTGACTTTTACAGAAAACCCTCTTATTTTACCGATTTTTCGAAATTTCACCGAAACGATTTTCAAAACGTTACAATCTTCCCCCCATAAAGAAATTCGGTCCCTGAATTTAAATTAAAACTCCCCCCGAATACTAAAACATTTCAGCGAATCCATCAAGTCGTCGGGGCTCCGAAATCATAAATACATAAAACAAGTCGTAGCGCAGCGCATGCGCATAAAAAATGAGCATATAACTCAAAATAAAAACTCCGTCAAGCATCCCGCAATCATCGGAGTCATGGTGAAGACACAATGTCTAAATCCAAAATGAAAATCAATATGATATACATCATTAAAACATCTGGAAGCAATGCATGCCAAATCTTCTTCAGATCGCTGTGCGATGCTCGCAGCACTGCACAGTGGCGGACGTCTATTGTAAGAAAATAACTACATATATATATATATATCCTTTGTTTAATATGTACGTTCCGCCGTTTTGGAAACAATTTAGAAGGGTCTCCTTGTATTAAACATTTCGTGTCATATCAGACACGTAGGTAAATACTGAGACTGTAGCTCGCTTTTTGGAATTCCCTTCGATAGCTATCAATGCATGCAAAATACATTCAGGTACTGTCCTCTGACTAGTCCTGCTCAGTATGAAAACACATAGAAAATATCATAAAAACGTACTGCTCTATAAAAAAAATCAATCCCAAAATACACGTATGAATACTACGTGCGTCTGGTGCGCACGGAAATCAAAATCCTTGAATGTGGTGCCATACATGCGCACAGAAACAATATCTAAGTGCATCGGGTGCGCACAAAGCATCTGTCATAGGCAACGTGTGTGCCTGACAGCAAAATCAGGTGCATGTGACATGCACGAAAAAGCTCGATTTAGTGCATCTGGTGTGCACCAAAATCACATCTCAAAACATGCGCTCAACATGCGTGAAAATCCAAGGCAGGTGCATCTATCATGCACGAAATCATGAAATCCAATATCAAGCGCCGAACATGCGCAAAATCCAATCAGGTGCGCAAGGTGCACAAAACCAATATCGAGCATCACAATCGAAATCGAAGTCCAGTGCACCTAAGTACACAAAATGCGTATCACTGCACTGCAAGCATATGTGAACTATACAGAGTGCAAAAACCAAATCGTATGCGTATATACGCACAAATCAACTCCACTGTATGAAATCCATATGATCACAAGCATGAGAAACGAAGGCACGGAAACTATCTCAAGTGCAACAACTGTGCAAAAATCGTAAATACCCAGTAGGTGCAACCATGGTCCATGAAAACAAATATCACGAAACTCAATCATCAAAATCAATTATGCGAATAGATCACCCAAAATACCGAAATCAAATATGGCGGGATAGTCCTCGCTCAAGTACTTTCTCTAAGAACCTCTGGCCAACTGTCGTGGTCACTCATAGCATGTCTCGTCGACGATCCTGAACATTGGCCTGCCGGCGTGCACAACATGACCACTCCTGGATCCTAGTCTTCTCATAATTCATTCCAGAAAGGTCCTGTCGCGACCTCTCCCAAATCTCGTCTCTGCCGAACTGTCCGAAGTCATCGTCCTTTACTATATCTGTTTCTTGTTCCAGAACGGCTGCATACTCATCGCGACTCCTTCTGGAAGGTATATCCAAGTACAATGCCTCGGCATGCGTATCGTATCTCTGATGTCGGCGGAGTGGAACGTCGTCTCATCAAGATCTCGTACGAACCTCTTACTCCACTTTTCTCTAATGTCGACTGCTTCGGGCTCGTCTCGTCGTGGCTGCATGGACTGAGCTCCAACAGCTATCTTCGTATCTGGAGTCTCCCAAGAATGCGTCTCACCACCTGGCATCCTAATGAAGTCGAAACATTTGATCGATTCGTCAAAACCTCGTAATCCCCCAAGAGCTCAACATCTTGGGTGCAGTTTAACAGTATCGAGTACATACCACAACATCGATGGTCCAGCCGTAGAAGGGCAAACCCAAGCCTCACTAATGCCGCCGCGGAACTGCCACAAACCCTAAGGTTCAAAGGCTTCCACACGGTCATTAAGTCGAGTTAGGGTTTCATTCTTCTAGAGGGTCCATAGAATTGTCTGCATGTCTTTCCGAATAATTTAAACTTGGAATAATAGGTTGCTGACATTCGATCGTCTCTATCGACTCTCAACGTCTCCGCATGAAGTCGTCTCTAGCTGGAATCAATCTATCTAATGACCTCGCATTGGGGTAACGAACGAACCACATGTCTTAGTCATTCATCCCCGGGTGACTAGCGACCTTTTATCATCTCTTAGTACAACTCGTACTGCAATAGCTCCAACATCTGGGGTGATATCTCGTCGTTTGCAGCAATAACTGGCTCACTCGTCCGCACGCTGAACATTGCCTCAATCATCATGAGTAAGCAATACACCAACGGTCATCAAAATCTGGCTGGCCTCTGTCAGTGGCTCAATCCTCTAGTGTTGATCGGCACGTCCAAGTAATCTCATACAGCGATCCATCCAACGCTTGTGGCGCGAAAGCACAATCAAAAGACACATCTCTACAATCGTGTGTCGCCGGAATTATGCTCTGGTCAGTCCTCGTTCGTAACGAGCTCGTGCTGACCGCAACTCTAGCCGTAGCTTTCCCTGCCCGTAATCGTGGCAGCAAAACCATAACTGGTACTGATGAGTCTAGATCGGAATGAATATAATACTGAGCAAAGAAATGTACATCCTAAGGCTCCTTAAGTGGAGTGGCGTGTCGTAAGTATGCCGCGGAACATACCCACGGTACGTCACTCTACTTTAGTCACCTATTCCATCAACCAAGGGTCATCCTACGCTCCGAAGGTAAAACCTAACGCTCTGATACCAACTTTGTCACGTGCCGAAAGTACGGAACATGACCGGCAAGTAAGTGTACGTGGTACATACACATCATCGTTAATGGTGCTGGTGTCCTAACAGTATGATATCAACAATGCAATAAGAAATTATAATATAAGTATGCGATGCGGAGTGAACAGCAATAATGAGCGGGAGCTGAATACTAAACACAATGATACTATAAGTCAACAGTAGTGCCTTTTGAAATAACACGAATCGCGGTGTTTTGAAAATAAGGGCCACGACGTTTTTAAGAAAAGATACTTCTTTTGAAATATCCGTAGAATCCCTTGACCTGTCTTTTAAAATACCCACGATCCGTTAGTTTTGAAATAGGTATGAGTCTAATCTAGTCTAATAACTACACTAAACTATACGGCTGAACTAACAAGCTAAACTACAGGTAAGGAAACCGCCTAACATCTGAGTCGATACATATACATACCTGTATATATATTAGTCGGTGATCCCGCCTCAATAACATCATATCCGATACCATATCTATAATCAGATATCCTAAGTCAAGAGTGCGGATCAAACATCAATATATAGCTCGTACGTAAATCCGTCGTACGGCATCACTAAATCTGGGTACGGGTCAATATCATACTCAACCATTTTATGCATATCACTATTCACATGGTATCGTCGTCCAAAGATCCGCTATAATCATCAGGACATATCTCAAGTACGAATCCTGCCATATCACCGATATCATAATCTCAAATCAAATCTCATGGACTCATCTCAATCCCAAGTATCATCCTCAAATCCAGTATGAACACATAGTCCCATACCCATGTGAACACATAACAATATAACCCCATATAAGCACATATGAAAGAAGAATGTATGCAAGTATGGGTGTGTGTGTGTAAATGTGGTGGAACCTCTACTCTAGGGTCTCGCAACACTAAACATATCCAATCACACATAAAATCTATCTTTAACCAATAAACTCAACAATATATAATCAATATATATGTGTGTATACGTATTCGTATACATCACCACAAACTGCGGGGGTGCTATACGCCATCCACCCGACTTCTCCAAGTAGATATAAATCTACTCACCTGGTCCTCGCTCGCCGGTGCCGACGTCGCCACGCGCTTTCTTGTCGTCTCGAAATCTTCGTAAGGGTACCTACATATCATAACGCACCGTATCGCATTAAAATCCGACTCATCACTAAAACGACACACGAATCCCATATAGGTCAAAACCTATGGCTGCTTTCACAAATCAACCCAAAAACCCTCGACGTCGGCGTACAAACGCCAAACCATCGAGAAAAACCCAAACACACTCATTTGCACGATCACAAGCACGAATTATACTATAAAATAGGTTAAAATTCACAAAAACCCCAAACTCACTTTAAAAGCCATTTTTCCGAAAATCTAGTAAGCAAATATTACCCGTTTTAGTACAAAACCCGACATTTAAACAAATCTAGCGGCCATAATACTTATTAAACATCTCAAATAAGTCATAAAAATAATTTTCAAAATTTAATCTCATTAAATTTCATTAACCCCAAAATTCTAGTTTACAATATACCCAATTTTAACAATTTTATAGCAAAAATGCACAACAACAATTTAGCTTGGATTTCCATGAACTAAAGTATTAAACTACACTTTATAATGTTAATGAAGTCATGAAAAACCTAATTACATTTTTAAACCCAATTATTTAACCAATTTTAAAAACTTAGTTAGCAAATTAGGGTAATAATCATAATTTTTAAACTAACAATTAACAACTAGCTACAAACTTTGTTTTAACATGTCATAAGGGCCTAATTACAACACACAACCATACACCAAATCACAAAACCCTAACTTGCATTCAATCCCTTTCTAGAATTTCCAAACTTGCAACAAAAGCCTAATTTACACTTAAATAAATTAGCTTTAAGGAATTAACTAACAAATTAAGCAAAAGATTTAGAAATTATACCCAAAACATTTGAAGATCCATAAGCACCCATAGCCTCCCAAATTGAAATCCTGTTCCCTAGAACCATGCTAGATAGGCAAATGGGAAATGGGTAAGAGTTGGATTTTGATTTCGGTGAGGTTTTACTTGATTTTTGAAGATGTTTTTGAAGGATTTTGGAGATGAGATAAGGTGGTGAAATGGGGGGAATTAGGTGCAGAATTTCGGCCAGAGGAGAGGAGAGGGAGAGGTGAGGGGATTTGTGTGGAAATTCCAAGGTCAATGCCCTCACAAATTACCATAATACCCCTACCCTTTTAATATATATAAAAAAACCCTTTTTACACCATTTCTCCACATGATTTAAGGTCAAAAAGAGGGAAAGAAAATTCTTGGGCTGATACAATAGTGTGGGGCCGGCCAAGGGGAGTGAGGGTGAGTGTGAGAGACTTTACAAAAAAATTCTATTCAAAAAGACCCCCCACAATACTATATTTGCAAGTTTTAGTTCAAAATAATTATATTTTTGTTTTCCATAATAAAAACCAATTAAAACTTGAAATAAAATACTAAAAAATTATATTACAACTAGATTTTAATTAACATGATTTTAAAGATTAAAATTATCCCATTTAAATTTGTATTTATCGCTAATTTAATGTATTTTCTTACCGGCTTAAAATAATATTAAAAATAATTAAATTCGGAAAATTTTTCGGAAAACCAGAAATTTTACCAGTGCCTCAATAAACATTAAACACTAGTAATTTCATAGCTAGAATATGTATTTTTAATTTTATAATGAAGATATTTATATTTTGAATTTTTACAGAAAACACCCTTGTTTTACCGATTTTTCGAAATTTCACCAAAACGATTTTCAAAACGTTACATCTTCTCAAGATATACTCGCTCCTGATGGGGATTTAACCCTTTAGATAAAGCAACCAAAGTCCATACTTTGTTGGTGTATAAGGATTCCATCTCAGATCGATAAGCATCCAGCCATTCTTATAGAGTCCCACTCCTGATGGCCAGCTCGAAACTAGTTGGGTCATCATCTCATGATGCAATCCTCGCTCCCACTGTCATAGAGAAACCGAAGTATCTCTCAGGTGGGTGAGGAACCCTACTAGATCGGCGGAGAGGCTGAGGTTTGTTGGTTACTATTGAATCCTTTGGTTCTACCAAATCATCAGCTGCAGTTTGTATAGCTGGAACTCTTTCCAGTTCTACCACATGACCACTAATTTCTTCACAAGAAATTCCCTTTCACAAAGGTGGCATGCTGAGAAACAAAACATCTTTTGTTACTCTGTTTGGTAGAAGATATTCCCTTGCGAATGCTTGGGATATCCAACAATCTTCCACAGAACTTACTTTGCCTCGAGCTTGTCCGGATTTTTCTTTTTAGACATAGGCCGGACAACCCCAAATCTTAACAAACTTAAGATATGGGCTCTTCCTTTTCCATATCACATATGAAGTGGTAGGCAACGGATTTGATTTGAACCCTATTCAATAGGTATGCAGCTTCTCAAGTGCATAACTCCCAAAAGGAAATAGGAAACTCAGTAGTAATCATCATAGAGCGCACCATATCAAATAGTGTGTGATTGCTCCGCCCCGATACATCGATGTACTGTGGTGTATACGGAGGAGTAATGCTGAGAGAGAATCTCATTCTCCTTTAGAATAGTCCAGGAATTCCGTGCTCAAGTATTCTCCTCCTTGATCTCATCAAAGGACATAATACTTATACCCGTTTTTGGTTCTCTACTTCTAACTTATATTTTGTGAATATCTCAAAAGCTTCGGACTTATGTTTCAACTGGAACATTTGTCTGAATCTAGAGAGATCATCAGTGAATATAATGAAGTACAAAGAACCGGTCCTGGCATGTGTAGACAGGGGATTTTCATACATCAGCATGTATCAATCCTAAGAGTTCACTAACTCTTTCTCTGTTTCCAATAAACAGAGCTATGGTCATCTTATCTTTGTGACATGACCGGCAAGTTTCACAAGATGTAAATTCAAACAAATTTAAATATGCATCTTAATGTAACTTCAGCTAGTCGGGTTGCATTGATATGACCTAGTCTACAATGCCTCAAGAAGGATTCGTTCATTTCTGAACTCTTCCTCTCGTGTGTGTTTCGTATAATAAGAACTGTAGTTTGATTTAGAACGTCTATGCTTTTAGATAACGTACCTGAACCGATCAACTCTTGATATAGGAAATGTTCAAAACATTATCCAACATTACAAAATTATATCCTTTCTTTACTAATAAAGAGACTGATATGATGTTGTACATCTGATTCGGTATCTAATAACATTCGTTCATAATTAATGTATTCTCGTAATACAAGATGATAGTGACCAACAGACTTGGCTGCAACACTTGCACCTTTTTCTATCTCATGAAACTTATCACCCGTTCTCAGTTCTCTACCTTTCTGTAGCCCATGTAACAAATTACATATGTGGGATCCTGATCCGGTATCAAATACCCAGGACGTAAAAGATACTGAGAAACAGTTCTCTGTAATGAACACACCCGAAGAAGATGCATCAGCATGCACTTTCTTCATTTGGGCGGCACGGGAATTCTGGTAATCACCTATTTCCTGCTCTGTCTTATAAAAACTATAAGTTGGAGCGGGACCAACGTTCCCCAGCTCAGTATAACAAGCGGGTTCGGTCAATTCATCCGTTTTATTATCTTGATTAAGGCGTGATATGGTCGCTACCTGGGGAGAGAGAGAGAAGAAAACACTCAGCGTATGCTCTTGCAAGATTAGATTGGTTATCTAATATATCCAATCAGGATGTCTCCCACTGTTTTAGTCAAATCTTCCTTCAAACCCTAAAAGGAAAGACTAGCCGGGATTAATTACACCTTACAAGTTCGCCAATCTTTCAACCAGGCCAGTGTCGGTACTTTGAGGGAGGTCCCCCGTGCTTTCGCACGAAACTAATTAAAGTAAACCTCGTTTTCCCAGGGGCGTAACCCCGTTAACACCTTTCTAGACACCTACTTGATCGGCTAATTGTAATGTGTAAAACTCTCCCAGGAGTAACTCTTACTCGCAGCGGGTATCGGGATCCAACTATCTCATAGATGGTATGCAATCTCATTGCAAATTTCAACACTTTAAATTCCCGATAATATTTTGCCCCTAGCATCTTATGACCTTGGCTAAGGTCAACAAATCATAAGTGCTAGCCAAGTTCAACCCGTCATTTCCCGATTGAATTAAACCCACCCGCACGACCCTTGGCTAAGGTCAACAAAGTGGCACGACTACCGTAACTCAATCGCATCAGATGCTTATACAGATAAGCACTAATCAGCTACCGCACACCACGCCTTGACTAAGGTCAACAAACGCAGCACGAATACTAACCAGTACTTATCTGAAATGATGGAGGGCTACGACAGGTTTTTAAGAAAACCCTTTGCGTAATGAACTTGATATCGTTCTATAATCGAGTTATTTTAAATGGAGTGTTTTTGAGGCTTTTCTAGTTTTGCTAAAGGGGTCACTCCCGGTGAAGGGATCGTCGGCCCTTTCCTCATCGAATAAGGTGCATGATATTTCATAAATATCGCTGTGCAAAGCAAGAACTATAGAAGCAATCAAAAGACAAACCGAGTTTGTAGCATCTGCTAGTTTCACTAAAGAGGTCACTCCCGGTGAAAGGATCTCGGCTCTTTCCTTATCGAATAAGGTGCTGGATGTTCTACAAGGAACACCGCTATGCAAAGCAAGAACTAGAGCTACCAGTTTTTAAACAAGTTTCTACAACATCTTAGGTTTCTTTTATTTCATTAATCTCATTAATGAAGTCCCATTTTATTATGCTTCACAAGCATCTCTTTTGAAACGAAATCTTCAATATAACATATATCTCATATATATAATATAAACATTCGTCTCAGGCAGTAATATGATCTCATCACAGAACATTGTAGCAGAAGAAACATATATGAAATATTGGATATACTAAGACGTCCGTGTTTTAATACGAGCCTGTATAAAACACGGATTCCACGGTCGCGATGAATAGCCAAACCCACATCCCAAGACCCCTACGAGATCGGCAAGCAACACTGCCAATTCTACGGTTAGGAGACCCGGTCTCGACTTCTCGAGATGGTCTCCCACTGGACCCTAGAACCCGGTTACTTGTGCTCCCCGCCTTGGGTCTACCTAATGCGAAAAAGTAAATAATATACAATGGTGACATCATCCTCAGCTCGGAAGTGCCCCAATATAAGAATATTACATACAAATGATTTTTACATTAATGAAAAAGAAAAACTCTCATCTCACATAACACCCCCGGCTATTCAAAACGCGACGATCCAATATAACATATCACAGCAACACATAATATCTCATATCATCAACGTAAGCAAGTATATGTATCCCGATTGTCGTTGATGTATAGCAACGAAGCCGGCGATACACTACATACTACGCTTACGGTCACAGAAAAGAAAGTGTAAAACTACAACAGTTGGAATCCGCAACCTCCTTAGACATCACATGCCTAACCAAATGAATTCCTTAGACATCTCATGCCTAACAATTATAAACCCAGCATTTTAGTCTCATTATCGAAAACTCTTTTCAATATGAAGTCGGGCAATTCAACAAGATTCCCGACATCCTGATCGAATGCTCGTCGCAAAGTTTAGTAGACGGCCGCACCCCCGGATGCCGTCGATGAAGTGCACTAAGGCGGAACATCGCTGCCGCGAGCACCCGAACGGATGCTTTTGGCGACGGGGTTCTCCTACAGTCACTTGGTCGGGGCTATGGGGCGTGGCTGTCTATTATGTTTACCCGGCGAGTATCCGCGTACGCTACGTGATTGCGACAGACTTTTGATCACATCAAAATTCCGTGGCAACCGATCAATTGAGACTAAACTGCTATGTTTATAATATTCAAATTAGTTATCTCATAACTACATGTGGATTCCAATTATTGTATCACATTCCAGATAAATAGACAATGTTAAACTTTCCAATCGAATAATCAAACACCCAAGATTTCCCCAATATATCTCAACACTTGAAATCAGTTTAAAAACATCCATCACATGCCACAGTACCAATGGTCCAGCCGTAGAAGGGTCAAGCTAACGCCTCACATGTGGCATGCCGTACTGCCGCAAACCCTAAGGTTTAGAGACAGTTCAAGACGGTCACATAATCGAGTTAAGGTTTGTTGTCTTCCTTAGGGTCCACCGCGTTACTTGCATGACATTACGAAAGTTTCAAACTCGAGAAAAATCCAACTTTTGAAAATTTTCCGACAGGGGAAAGAAAAAATCCAACTCGAGAAAAAAGTTTCAAACTCGAGAAAATTTTCCGAAAGTTACTTGCATGACTTTACGAAAGTTTCAAAAGTGAGTTATTGATATCCGTTCGAACTTTTTAACAGTTTCTAAAATTATCCGTAAAAAACTTAAACGAAGTTAAATTATCCGATCGAATCAACGAGTCCCTAATACAACCCTAGAAAACTCAACACTTGAGTGGAAAGAAAAAATTCCCAGAAATAAATGACAAGAAAGGACTTAAGAATAAATATATGAAATATGAGGGACTAAGTCTAAATTTTGGCCGCGGAACAGCCGCCAAACCCTTGGTTTGGCCGCGGTTCCGCTGTCAAATAAGTGACTTAGTGGACCGTACTTCACAGTAATTCTTAGTTTTTCCTGGTTGTTTTTCTGAGCATTTTTAATTCATAAAAAATCACATTTTTGAAAAATTTCCAGAGAGGGGTAAACATCGGGGTTTACGGGTTCGATCGGACTTTAAATTTCGCTCAGACTTTTCCTAAAGCTCTAGCTTGACTCTGATACCACTGTAGCGTTGCTAGGCACACGCACAAGGATCTACGAGGCATTAACCATACCCGATTAAAAATTTAGCCGTGCCGAACAACCCAAAGCCGGATCTTTAAACTAGAGGTAATGCGAAATCTAACATGTTAAACACTTTAACACTAAGTGAGAGGGATTACAACCTTTGTAAATCCGGTCCTTCACTTCAAAAGCTCCCTGTTGAAGTCTCTTCGCTGCGATCATCGTGTTCTGGACTCTCGAGAGGCTCTACGAAGAGAAAGATGCAGTCTTGCTTCCGATCTTCGATAACATAGATGATCTACCTTGAAGTTTCATTAACACAAGCTAACACTCACTAAATGAAGTGAACACCCTCATCTAAAGGGCAAGGGTAGATGAGGATGATGAAGTAGGATTTTTGCTCTCATTTGTTTTCTTATCTCACTCACTTTCATCACAAAATCAAAAGCTAGAAAGCTTTTCCATGAAAAGAGAAGGAAGAAGAAGAAGGAATAATAATTAGAATCCTTTTGTGATGAATAATGAAAAGATAAATATGATGAATAATGCAACCATGGTCAACTAAACCCATGTAGAGAATTAACTAGGGTTAGGGTTTGGGTTGGGTTAAAGAATGAGTCATAACAAAATATCTTTCACAAAACAAAACCAAACCTTCTAGAATCATCTAGAAAGAATTAACCCAAATCAAACCCTAATCTTGTTTAATATATACTAAACAAGTTGCATTAGTTATCATATCATGTTACAATATTATATATCACATATATAATATTTATTATAACCAAATAAAATAATACAATTAACATATATCGTATATATATCAATGTATTACCCGAGTGAGAAAAAGAATCTTTTAGTGAGCTAATATTAGTTAATGTAATTTAATATATCATATATATTATTATACATTAAATTATCGAATCAACACATGATCCGACAATCCGGCTATATCGCATATAACCGACTAATATTTATCCGTACCGATTCATCGAATCAACACTTGATCCGATGACCCGGCTAATATCATATATCGCGAGAATAGAATACGGTATATCATATCGCATTATCCTCGGTCCCGCACATATCACATATGTGCCCCTACTCCGTTTTTCCTGAGCCAAGAAACCTCTGTGTAGGACTCTAAATAATCGTCAATACGCCGACAGTAGGTGATGATCATATCAAACACCCACAAGCTGCAAGTGGTCATCTAAACGTAACAGCTACCCAGGTATTAAGGGCTCAGAAGATCAACAAGCAAGCCTGTACATTCTCCTGTGAATCCAATCAGTAACACTCCCGTACAGTCCGGTCTCGTCGTCTGATATGTCGCATATCTCGCCTAGGGGTGGTAAACATCAGACCCCAGTAGCTCGATAAGTCGTGTCGATATGAGGTCTATAAAAGTTCGAGAAACTACTGATAACACTTACCAGTAAATCTCAGCAAGACTGGCCAGGGATTTCCGGTTATAGCCAATCGAACACAGCACCACATCAACTCCCTATATCGGGAGAGACGAATCCCCTCCTATCGCTCATTGCCTCCATGTGATTCGGGACTGTACCCAAAAGTCCCCTTTTTGCACGCCCTCTTGGACGTGGTATGATGGAAATCAAAGCACAGTGGGAATCACACAAGACTCTATGACGATCTCGGGTCAACAGACTACTATGTACCAGTGTCACCGGAGAACTGCCATCTGACGTGAGGTATAATACCATCTGGGAGTTCTCGGCGAGTCCGTCCAGTGTACCCAGTCTCCACTGAGCACCCGTACACCATCCTTGATGTCAAACACCGATGGATATGGGATCATCCATCGCCCATCATATGGGTCAAGATGCGTATACGCTAGTCTACTCTGGTGTATCGATGCCCTGTCTCGATACACCCTCGACTAGGAACAATTATAGGATGTACTCGTCGACTACCGTGGCCCCACTAGTATTATCTTATCATAGTCCCAGTAGTCGAGTACATATCCTAAGGGCTTTATCAACATGTAACATAGAGACAATCAGAATACATGTTAAGATAAAGTATACCTAAATAGCATACTATCATGTCGAGAAAGAATGTCCTCCCTATATATGTCCAAGCATCCATTACAAAAAACATCATATGCACAGTAATGGCCTCTAGGGCATACATATAACTAACACCAT
The DNA here is from genome assembly GCA_030015575.1 of Agapanthus africanus. NCBI lineage: Eukaryota > Viridiplantae > Streptophyta > Magnoliopsida > Asparagales > Amaryllidaceae > Agapanthus > Agapanthus africanus. The sequence continues at coordinate 293,855,214 of JASDDO010000016.1, forward strand.
CTCCCCAACTGCGATGAGAAGCGTACACACTGGTCTACTCCGGAATATAGATGCCCTGTCTCGATAATCCAACAACCAAGGACCTGTATAGGATGTTGCTTATAGACTACCCAGCCCCCACTAGTGTGACTGCCATCACAACGCTGGTAATCAAGCAAAAATCCTATGGGCTCTACTAATATGTATAAATGATACGTTACAAGAAACATATGCACATATTAAAGTAGAAACAAACCAAGTAGCATACTACCATTTTTAGCAAGACTGATATATAATTGTGAATATCCCAAGCTTCCTTTAAGTAATATACAAGCTAGTATGATACAATAATGGCCCATAGGGCATATACACTAACAATCTCCCACTTGCACTAGGGCCATGTGCTGGCATATCACGGACCAATCATCTCGAATAGCCTCTCGAACTGCGTCTGAGGAATGGCCTTTGTGAATGGATCAGCAGTGTTATTCTCTATATCTACTCTCTTTACCTCGATCTCCCGGGGATCTACGATATCCTTGATCAGGTGATTCCACCTTAAGATGTGTCTGGACTTCTGATGGGACCTGGGTTCGTTTGCTAAAGCTATAGCGCCGTTGTTGTCGCAATACATAGGTATTGGACCAACACTGGTAGGAACCACCTGAAGTTCTGTGAGGAACATTTTCATCCAGACAGCTTCTTTTGCGGCATCGCAAGCAGCTATGTACTCCGCTTCCATTGTTGAGTCAGCAACGGTCTCCTGCTTGGAACTCTTCCAACAGACCGCCCCTCCATTGAGGGTAAAGACATAACCCGACATGGACTTGGAGTCATCTTTGTCACTCTAGAAGCTGGAGTCGGCAAAGGCCTCGATCTGGAGGTCTTTTCCTCCATACACCAAGAACATCTCCTTAGTCCTCCTCACGTACTCGAGAATGTTCTTTACTGCTATCCAGTGCTTCTCCCCTGGGTTTGCCTGATACCGGCTTACAACGCTCAAGGCGTATGCTACATCTGGTCTGGTACATAACATCGCATACATTATAGAGCCTACCGCAGAAGCGTAGGGTATAATCGACATGCGATCCCTTTCCAAATCAGTCTTGGGAGACATCTCTTTGGAGATGGTGATTCCGTGACAAGCCGGTAGGTTACCGCACTTAGAATCATCCATACTGAATCTCTTCAATATGGTGTCTATGTACCTGGACTGTGAAAGTCCCAACATCCTCTTTGATCTATCACGATAGATCCGGATCCCCGGAGTGAAGGTGGCATCAACCAGGTCTTTCATGGAGAATTTCTGTGATAAGAATCTTTTTACTGACTGTAACATAGGAATATCATTTCCTATTAGGAAAATATCATCCACGTACAAGACGAGGAATACTACAGCTCTCCCTACAATCATACTGTATATGCATGGTTCATCTGGATTTTTGATAAAGTCGAATTCTTTGACAGCATCATCAAAACAGACTTTCCAACTCCGCGATGCCTGCTTTAGTCCATAAATGGAGTTAAGCAACTTGCATACTTTACCGCTGCTCCCACTCTGAATGAATCCCTCTGGCTGATCCATATAGACGCACTCTTCCAAATTACCATTTAGAAAGGCTGTCTTTACGTCCATCTGCCAGATCTCATAATCATGGAAGGCAGCAATAGCAAGAAGGACCCGAATGGATTTGAGCATAGCCACTGGAGAAAAGGTTTCGCCATAGTCCAAACCAGGTCTTTGACGGAAACCCTTTGCAACAAGTCTAGCCTTATAGGTTTCAACCTGTCTATCTACACCAATCTTCTTTTTGAAGATCCATTTGCATCCTACGGGTTTTACCCCATCTGGAGCAATGTCTAAAGTCCATACTTTGTTAGTGTACATCGACTCTATTTCTGTCCGCATTGCATCCAGCCATTTTACCGAGTCACCGCTCTGAATGGCTTGCTGGAAGCTAATAGGGTCATCATCATCAATGACGCAATCCTCTCTATCCCCGTCTATGAGAAAACCGTAGTATCTCTCGGGCGGATGAGACGACCTACTACTTCTGCGGATAGGCACCGGTATGTCCCTTTCTTCTGAAACCTCTGGTTCTACCATACTTTCAGTTGTAGTTTGTGGTTCTGGAATTTCTTCCAGTTCTATTTCGCTCCCACTTGTTTTCTTTTCTAAAAACTGATGTTCTAGAAAATGGGCATTACGAGAAACAAAAACCTTTTGTTCCTCTACGTAATAGAAATAATATCCTTTGGAATTCTTCGGATATCCCACAAACTTACACTGTACTGATCGTGCCTCGAGCTGTCCATATGTTGCTTTTTAACAAAAGCTGGACATCCCCATATCTTCAGATGCTGAAGATGGAGTTTCTTTCCACTCCATATCTGATATGGCGTGGTAGGCACAGTCTTGGTAGGAGCCCTGTTCAGAAGATATGCCGCTGATTCTAGCGCATAACCCCAGAAAGATTGCGGTAACTCAGCCTTACTCATCATGGAACGAACCATATCCAATAGGGTTCGATTCCTCCTTTCTGATACACCGTTGTGTTATGGTGTGTATGGAGGAGTAAGCTGAGAGAGAATTCCATTCTCTTTTAAGTAACCCAGGAACTCGGCACTTAAGTATTCACCACCTCGATCAGATCTCAGTGTCTTGATACTTTTGCCTGTTTGGTTTTCCACTTCATTCTTGTATTCTTAGAATTTCTCAAAGGCCTCGGATTTGTGCTTCATTAAGAAGACATATCCATACCTAGAGAAATCATCCGTAAAAGTAATGAAGTAGGAATAACCACCTCGCGCATGTGTAGACATTGGACCGTACACGTCACTGTGTACGAGTCCCAAGAGCTCGCTCGCTCTTACTCCGTGTCCTGTAAACGGAGTCTTTGTCATCTTTCCCATGAGACAAGATTCATAGGTAGCATAAGATTGATATTCGAACGGATTCAAATATCCTTCTTTATGTAACTTAGTTAATCGTGTTTCATTGATGTGACCTAGTCTACAATGCCATAAGAAAGCCTGATTTATTTCTGGAGACTTTCTTTTAAGTGTGTTCTGGATATTGAAAACCTGAGCTTGATTCAATACGTATATGCCGTTATCTAATGTACCGGACCCAATCAGAACTTGATTTAGGAGGATGTTAACTACATCTCTTACGAATGTAAAATTATATCCCTCTCTCGAAAGTGAGGACTCTGATATGATATTACTAGTTATACTAGGTACATACAAACAGTTACGTAGAATCAATATATGCCCACTTGTCAAACCTATGCGATATTCTCCCACGGATTCAGCATTCACAGTCATTCTGTTTGCAACTGTGAGAGACCAATCACCTACCTTTATAACTCTACGGTTTCTCAAAGCATGTAATGAATTACAGATATGAGATCCTGCTCCGGTATCTAGTACCCAGGAAGTAGAGTTAATTGACAAACAGTTCTCAATTACAAACACACTTGAGGCCGAAGCCACAACATGCTTCGTATCCTGGCTACTGGCTTTCAAAGCCCTAAAATCCTTCTGACAATGCCCAATCCCATAACAATAGGAACGTCACTCTTTTACTATTTCCAGTCCTGAAACTTTTGCCCTTCTCTTTCCTTCTACTTCCCTGGTTTCCTTCAGGGTAGAAGGTAGAGATTGTAGAATCAAGTCAGTATCTGACCCGTTCACCAACGTGGTCTCCAGGTCCTTGAGCTCATCAATATAGCTAGTCATTGTAAGGACGTTGTCCCCTACAGATGACCCGAAAGCCAACCTCGCTTGAATTAATTCGTTCGAGGTTTCATATCTTGTGATATGAGATTGCTCTCCATATAAATCTTTGTTATGGGGAAAGATGGAAACTAAGTCCATCTTCTCGTGCTGCTTCTGGTATATACCATCAACTGAAGCCAACACGAGGCACTTGGCTTTCGCTTTATCCTTTTCCCTTGTCTTACGGATATTCATATCCGCGACAGTGGAAACTGGACCTGGGATGGCAGGATCTTGAGTAGTAATAGGGTGGTCCAGCTTGTCATAGGCAATGGACATCTGGACAGACCTTTGCCAGTCATATAAGTCAGATTCAGTCAAATTGTTATCTAGATGTAACCTATGTGTGGTCACAAGGTCGCTGGAATGAGAGAAAGAGAAGAAAACACTTTAGCATGATGTTCTTGCAAGTTTAGATTGGTTTTTAATTTATCTAAACTGGATGGCTCCCACTGTTTCTCGAATCCTTCCTCAAACCATAAAAGAAGAATTAGCAAGGACTATTCTCACCGTACAATACTTGCTTAACCGTTCAGCCAGGCCAATGTCGATACTTCGAGGGAGGTTTTCCAACGCTTTCGTGAAGTTCCTTAATTAAATAACCTCTTTTCTCTGGGGTCGTAGCCCCGCTGACACCTTTCTAGGCACCTACTTGGTTTATAGCATTGATCGTTAAGTGACGAATCTCCTGATAAGTAGTATATACTCACAGAAGGATCGGGATCCAAAATATCATCGTATGATAATGTTGAAGGAATCCTACAAACATTCATCAAACTCCAAATGGTATGCATCTCTTTGCAAATTTCAGTTTCTTTAGAAATTCCCGATATAAATTTCTGCCCCATGCTCTTATGACTTTGGCTTTGGTCAAAATGTCTTAAGTCACATGTCAAGTTCTACCCGTCATTTTCCAGGTTAATTTGAACCCATCCGTACATACCCCTGACTTTGGTCAAATGATAATACGACTGTCCCAAACTAACTCATCTAACTATGCAACAAATGAATACCCAGCAGCTACCAAACACTATGCCTTGACTTTGGCCAAAATACATAGCTTGAATACTACTGAATACCCAAATGAAATGACGGAGGGCTATGAATGGTTTTGGCGAAACCGTGAACGTAGTGAACTTGATATAACCGAAGGAACTTGATAGCTTTTTTCTAAAAAGAGTGGTTAAAGCTCCGTAATTAAAAATTCTGCTCTTTTAAAATAACCGAGTGGTTTCTTTCAAATTTGTTCCAACGACTTAACTTTGGTTTATTTTCTTTGCATTATAATAATGCGTCTCATCATTTATCCTATCATTGCAGAAAACAACGAAAATACCACGTCCTCTTATGCCATCCGCATTCGCCACGGGGTCCCGTCATCACCCGTTAGGTTACTTAACTAACGACAGAGCGGGGGCTGGGCTAGCGCGGGTGCAAAACATAAGTGACGTCTAATAGCTATCATATTTAGATATTGTACATTCGTCAGACGCAATAATAGGCATTGCAGATCACAGATGAACATTATTGGATATGCAAGCAATCCGCTTTTGCTTTGATCCTGCAACAAAAGACGGATTACACAGTTGTGATGAATAGCCATTAACCCACCCTAGACCCCTACTGGTACGACAAACTACCCTCCAAGTACCCAAAGTGAAGCGGTCTTCCTCAACAACGTGAGTAGGCTACTAAACACTTCAAAGTACCCGGCAGTTTGTGCGCCCCACCTTGGGTCTATCCTAAGAGCAAAAACAGTAAAAAGAAATAATACAACGGTGGCTACAACCGTAACCTGGATGTGGCCCGCAAAAGAATATTACATCATATTACAATTTACATCGAATGAATGAATATAAAACCCATCTCAAACCCCGGCTAATCATCACAACGATCCAATCAAGTTCATATACACAAACAATAAACATTACAGAAATGTGCAACCCCCTTCCAACCGATATACTAGCAGTTAGGGGAGGTTTACGAACACATTAAAGATTACAGATAAAAACACGATTAGCAAATAACTTAGAATATCGATCGACAACATTTTTCCGTGTCTACCCCAAATGCAAGCCAGCACAGAAGTAATCTGGGCAGAAACAGAATATACTGGAAAACAAAACACCAAAATATATGAATTACTGCGCAAATTCGAGTCAACTCGGAGTTGACTCGGCGGCGGATCCGCGGCCAAAAGCACTATCTTGCCGTGGATCCGCGGCCATCTTACCGAGTTGCAATCTCGTATATTCCCAGAATTCTTACAATCCCCTACTGTTAATTTTCAAGCACATCAAATAATTTTTTCGACGCATTTAAAATTGACAGAAACTTAAGGGGTCGGGGGTTTTATTTTCGCGTTTTTCCGACGAGCGAAGTTCTAATCAGTTGCTAACATGCTAGTAAAGGTTTAGTTGGCTCTGATACCACTGTAAGTCCATGTCACGCACCCCACGAGCAAGCGGGGAGGCAGAATATATGAAAAACGATTATCAAAGCTTCTTGACACGGACTGAGCATACAGATTGTATCTAAACCATTACTAGCAAACTACGAAAGGTTTAACTACTCAGATTCGAAGTTAAACATCACGTTACTTGTCCCTCGGGTCTTCATCGGTGTCCTCCACTCCTCGTAGGCTCTTTGGAACGTCGGCACCTCAACGGCCTCCTCGAGTCAAAGACGATCCACCCGAGAGCTCCTACTTCAAGCATGATCTCTAACTTGAGACAACTAGGTTTCTTTAGTTGCTAATCAAAGTGACCTAGGTGATATAGAGTGAGGTTATGGATTAATTAGTCTATCTAATTTTTGATCTCAACACATGAGAGGTAGGATTAGAGTTTTAAGAGAGAGTGAGCTTGAGGAGAGAGAACGTGAGCATAAGAATGATTATGAAATTGTTTCTCACTTGAATATATGAAGCATAATGTTTAATCAAATAAATGAATAAATGTGATTAATCATCATGCTACATTAATTCAATATGAGTGATTCACTATATGAGTCATTAAGCATTTATGATGCATTAATGATATGATGAATCACACAAAATGAGTCACAAATGCATTTAATGAAAATGCCACCTAAACCCTCAAGTTACCATGCTTCTAGAAGCTTCCCGTAAAATTACGAGAACGCCCCTCCTATCCGTGAAAACACGGAAAAACTTTAGACTGTATAAATCCAAAAACCTGATACTAGAATCTGGCTTAAACCAAAGCCGGCTAGTAAAAACTGTCCGAACATCGTAAGTGCGAAAACAAACGTATGCGTCCGAACCCTTGTCGTAAAACCATACGACCTCTATATCGTTTCGCCTGGAGCAGGGAAACCCTCTGTGTGGGACTCTAAAGACTCGACACTAGGCTGACAGTGGGTTTAACCATAGACCGCAAGCGGCACTAGCTGTACGTAACGGTCCCTAGGTAAAAGGCGATAAGAAGTACGATGAGGAACCCATCCGAACTCATACTTTGCCTGATGTGACAATCTCCGTACAGTCTGGTCTGTTCGTCTAGGTCTATCGCATATCGGGCCTAGGGGGTGGCAAGCGTCAGTCCCCTAATAGCGGTATAAGTCGTGTCGGAGCGTAGCCCATTACACCCTGAGAAACTACTGGAACCTATCAGTAAATCTCGCTTGCCCTGGCCAGGGACTTTGCGTAATGGCTCTCTGACACAGCGGGATATCAACTCCCAATACCGGGAGAGACGAATCCTGTCTAACCGCCACTGCCTCCAAGTGCTCGGGACTGCACCCAACTGCTACCTGTTTGCACGACTCCTATGAGCCGTGGTAGGATAGCAATCTAAGAACAGTGGGACACACTCGAGGCGAAGTAGCAGTGTCAAGTCTGTGGACTATGCTGTACTCATGTCACCTGGGAACTGTTAACTGACGACTGGTATAATACCAACCAACAGTTCCCCTGCTAGTCCTGTCCGGTGTACCCGTAACCCAACGAGCACCTGTATATTATCTCCAGTACGACGTACTGATGGCTGTGGGACAGACCATCTCCCCAACTGGGTTGAGAAGCGTACACACCGGTCTACTCCGGAATATCGATGCCCAGTCTCGATAATCCAACGACCAGGGACCTGTATAGGATGTTGCTTATAGACTACCCAGCCCCCACTAGTGTGACTGCCTCACAATGCTGGTAATCATGCAAAGATCCTATGGGCTCTACTAATATGTATAAATGATACGTTACAAGAAACATATGCACATATTAAAGTAGAAACAGACCAAGTAGCATACTACCGTTTTTAGCAAGACTGATATATAACTGTGAATATCCCAAGCTTCCATTAAGTAATATACAAGCTAGGATGATACAATAATGGCCCCTAGGGCATATACACTAACAGGCATCACCCAGGTCATTCATGGAGAACCGTTGTGAAAAGAATAGTTTGACCGATTGTAGCATAGGAATATGATTTCCTATCAATAGAATGTCGTCCACGTACAAGACTAGGAACACGACAGTTCGTCCTACAAACTTCTTATAAATACAAGGTCCATCCTCATTCTTGATGAAGTCAAATTCCCTGACTGTTTCATCTAAACAGATGTTCCAGCACTATGATGCCTGCTTTAATCCATAAATGGATTTGAACAACTTGCACACCTTCCCGTTGCTCCCACTGTTTACAAAACATTCTGGCTGATCCATATAAACACACTCTTCCAAACTGCCGTTTAGAAAAGCCGTTTTTACGTCCATCTGCCAGATCTCATAGTCATGGAAGGCAGCAATGGCAAGTAGGATTCGAAAGAACTTGAGCATAGCCACTATACAAAAAGTTTGGTCATAGTCCACACCAGGTCTTTGACGAAAACCTTTTGCAACGAGTCTAGCCTTATAGGTTTCCACCTGCCCATCTACACCAAGTTTCCTTTTGTAGATCCAGTTGCATCCAACGGGTTTTACCCCAGGTGGAACACTATCCAAGGTCCATACTTTATAGGTGTACATGGACTCCATTTCGGATCCCATAGCATCCAGCCACTTATCAGAGTCCCTAATGATAATGGCCTGCCTGAAACTGGTAGGATCATCTTCTTCCAAGATGCAATCCTCTCGATCCCCGTCTATGAGAAAACCATAGTATCTCTCGGACGGATGAGAAATCCTACCAGATTTTCGGAGTGGCTAAGGTTCGTCTGGGGTTACTGAATCTAGCGGTTCCTCCAAGTCTTCAGTTACATTTTGTGGTTCATGGATTTCTCCTAGTCTACCATACTCCCACTAGTTTCTTTTGCAAGAATCTCCCCTTCTAAAAAGGTAGCATAGCGAGATACAAACACCTTCTGTTTCTCAGTGTGGTAGAACAAATATCCTAGTGAATCCTTAGGATATCCCATAATTTTACATAGAAATGAACGTTCCTGAAGCTTGTCCAGTTTTTGTGTTTTCATATAGGCTAGACAACCCCATATCTTAATAAATTTAAGACATGGTTTCTTACTACTCAATATTTCATACGGAGTTTTAAGCAGAGATTTGGACGGAACTTGATTCAAAAGGTATGCCGCTGTCTGAAGCGCATGTCCCCAGAATGAAAGAGGCAACTCAGCACTACTCATCATAGAGCGAACCTTATCCAATACGGTACGATTCCACCGCTCTGATACACCGTTGTGTTTTGGTGTATACGGAGGTGTAAGTTGAGAGAGAATTCCATTCTCTTTTAAGTAATCTAGGAATTCCGTGCTTAAGTACTCCCCTCCTCTTTCCGATCGGAGGATCTTGATACTTTTTCCAACTTGGTTCTCTACTTCGTTTCTGAATTCTTTGAATTTCTTAAATGTTTCAGATTTGTGTTTCATAAGATACACATATCCGAATCTAGAGAGATCGTCAGTGAATGTGATGAAGTACGAGAATCCACCCCTTGCATGTATAGACATTGGACCACACTCATCACTGTGTATGAGTCCCTAGAGCTCTGCTGCTCTTTCTCCATGTCTGGTGAACGGAGATTTGGTCATCTTTCCTTTGAGACAAAACTGACAAGTTTCATAAGATGAAAATTCAAAAGTATTCAAGAGTCCAACTTTATGTAACGTACTTAGTCATTTCTCTCCGATATGACCAAGTCTACAATGCCACAAGTAGGATTCATTCATATCTGAACTCTTCCTCCCGCGTGCGTTTTGTATATTGAGAACTGTATTCTGATTTAGAACATAGATACCATTACACAGTGCACCTTCTGCAACCAGTACCTTATCAAGGTAAATGTTCATGATATTTCTATCAAGAACAAAGTTATATCCATCTTTATTAAGTAATGAAACTGATATGATGTTGCAAACAATGGAAGGTACATAGTAGCAATTGTTCAAAATCATAGCATTGCCATTTGGCAACACTAGGTGATATTCACCGAAGGCCGCAGCACTAACTTTTGCTCTGTTCCCTACCCTGAGGGACATATCACCAGGTCCAACTATCCTACTTTTTCTCAGTCCCTGCAATAGATTACAGATATGAGATCCTGACCCAGTATCTAGTACTCAGGATGTAGGACTTACCGAAAAACAGTTTTCAATTACAAGAACACCTGATGTAGATGCAATAGTATGCTTCTTCTTCATTGGGGTCTCCTTGGAATCCATACAATCATCTTTCCCTTGCTCATTTTTATGACTGTTGTCACAGTTTAGAGCCAAACCGACGTTCCCCAGCCCCGAATAAGAATTCAAATCGGTCAAGCGATACATTTTATTATCTTGATTAGGACGTGAAATGGTTGCTACCTTGAGAGAGAGAAAAGAAATACTCAGCGTGCGCTCTTGCAAGATTAGATTTGTTATTAATTTATATAACCAAGATGGCTCCCGCTGTTTCCTCAAATTCTTCTTCAAATCTTAAAAGAAGAACTAGTCAAGAATTAATCGCACGTCATAATACTTGTTTAACCTTTCAGTCAGGCTGGTGTTGGTACTTCGAGGGAGGTTTTTCAACGCTTTCGCGAAGTTCCTTAATTATATAACCTCTTTTCCCTGGAGGCGTAGCACTGCTAGCACCGTTCTAGACACCTACTTGGTTTGTAGCATTGATTGTTAAGTGAAATAATCTCCCGAGAGTAATCCAACTCATCAGTGGGATCGGGATCCAACTATCATTATATAATGACCTAAATGGAATCCATTCTAGTCACTACACTCAAGATGGTATGCTAAATCTGCAAGTTTCCTATATATTTGAAACCCCCGATGTGATTTTTACCCCTAGGACCCAAGTGACCTTGACGAATAATCAACAAATCAAAAGGTCCCAGTCAAGTTCAACCCGTCGTTATCCTGGATTGGATTAGACCTACCCGCATGATCCTTGATGAATAATCAACAAAATCAAGAGACCGTCCTAACCAATCGCATCTATCAGTGCAACAGAGAATTATTACTCAGCTACCGTTCACTGTGCCTTGACGAAAAATCAACAAACGCAGCACGAATACTAAGTAGTAATTATCTGAAATGACGGAGGGCAATGACTGGGTTTTTGGAGAAAAACCCGTTAACGTAATGAACTTGATATCGTTGAATGAACCTAAGTGGTTTTACAAATATATGGTGAAGAAAACTTTTGTTAAAGAGGTCACTCCCTGTGAGGGCATCTCGGCTCTTTCCTGATCGAGTGAGGTGCAGGATATTCCAAACTGAATACCAAGATGCAAAGCAAAAATAATCGACTATAGTGAAGTTATTACGTTGACACAAACTTTTACTCAAGGGGTCACTCCCAATGAAGGGATCTCGGCCCTTACCACGTCGAATGAGGTGCTGGATATTCATAACCGAATACCACTGTGCAAAGCAAAGAGAATGTCTGTAATGGCAGTTTTTAAAACTTAGTTCCAACAACATCTTTTAGGTTTATTTTCTTTCATTAATCAAAATTAGTGTGGTCCCATCAATTTAACCTATCACACCAGAAAAGAACAAAAATAAGATGAACGTATATACCATCCGCATTCTCCACTGGGCCCCATCATCACCCGTTAGGTTACTTAACTAACGACAGAGCGGGGGCTGGACTTGCGCGGGTGCAAAATATATACAACATCTACTAGTATATATAAAGTATATACAACATTTGTCCCAGGCATGATAATAATCAACATCACAGAATCTCAGCCAATAATACATAAAAGGTAGATAATCTTGGAGCCCCGGGTATCATTTGAGCCGCTAATGAAACCCAACGTTCCCGGTCGTGTGGATAGCCTGTGCAATGAAAACATGTACCCCTTACGAGTGCGGAAAATAGCCCGCCAATTCTAGAATAAAGCCCCCTCCGTCTCAACGCCATAAGATGTGGGCTTGTTGCCTTCTAGAACCCGGCTATTCTTGCACTCCACCGCAGGGCAATCCTAGTACAGAAAAAGAAAATAATATGTACAAATGGTGACATCGACCTCAACCCGGTCGTGCCCCAAAATAATATACAACCTGGCAAAGACGGCAGTCCACATGTCGGACGCTCGCCCCGCAATAACAAATGTACAAATGAATATAAAATATACTTCTAACATTGCACCACATGCTATCCACCAAGACAATCCAACCACAATCTCAGCACAATCACAGAAACATCAACGTGAATGTCACGTTCGTAAATCCTTCTAAAAGAACATATAGCAGATATATGGGTTTACCGATCAAATGACATTCACGGTCGCAGATGCTAAACTAAGTACTGATAACAAAATACGTATTTTAAAATTTCAATCGACTAAACCTTCCAAGTGGGCCCCAAGTTCTAATCCAGTACTGAAACAAATCTGGGCACAAAAAATAAACATTCCAGAAACCATAATTCCAAACAAAAGAACCCCAGAAGAAATATTGAGCACAGAAGCCCCAATACAGCCGCGGAACCGCGGCCAATGTACGATTTGCGCGGCGGTTCCGCGGTGTGTTAGAGGGATCATGGGCCCAAATTTCTTGAGGGTTCTTAAAAAAGCCTGCATGATTTTCTGAGACTATAAAATTGACTTTTTGACCACTTTTAAAATTCGACAGAAACTATAAAAATGGAATTTTGGTTTTGAAAAATTCGGTCGATGGATATTGTAAACACGTTGAAGCTCACTAATTTAGGTTTTATGGCTTGGCTCTGATACCATGAAGGGTTACACCAGCGCCCCGGCCAACTCCCGTGGAAAAATGCGGAACAAAAATTTTATAGCGATACAAAACTTGGCGCTAGAATAACATTAAACCGGAACTTTACCATAAACCTAGATAACTAGTTCGGGTTCTATCTACTATGATAGAATGCATACCTAAAGAAAACGAGTCCTTCGGGTCTTTGATCCTCTTCTTAAGCTCCTCGATGGAAGTATGGATCGTGCTTGAACTCCGGCCTCCTTGTGTTAACGATGATCCACCTCAGAGCTCCAACCTTGAGCTAAACCTCAAGCTTGAGATAACTAGATTACTTAGCTTGCTAATCTAAGTAGACTAGAGTGAGTAGAGTGTAATTTTAGTGGCTTAGTCTCACAAGCATTCTCAACACATGAGACATTAGGGTTTGAGAGAGGAAGCAGGAGAGAACCATGAAAGAGAATGAGAGTAAGAATAATGAAGAGAGCTCTCGTATGAGGAAAAAGGAATAATAAGTTTTATTAGGATAATTGTGATGGTTCATTTGATTTGACCATTATCATATAACAATTAATTGTAAGCAATATATCTTGATCTCAACAAAAATATCTAAGTCAACAATGGTTAACAAGTCAAATGGTCAAACCAATTAACCATGACACAATTATCCTTAATAAAAATTAGTAAACAATTTCCTCCACCTCATAATGGTTTTAATCAAGTCAATGGTCAAAACCCTAATGAGGTGTCTCCTCCTATGCCCCACTCAACCGTATATACATACCCGCATCCGTGCTCCAAGAAACACGAATTCAAAGAGACTAAACCAACTCAAAATCTAAAACTAGGATCCGGCTTAAACCAATACCCACTAGTATCAACCGCTCGAACACCATATGTGCAAAAGTACGCGTATGTGAACGAACCCTATCGCAAAACCATATGACCTCTACATCGTTTCGCCCGAAGCTGGGAAACCCTCTGTGTAGGACTCTAAAGACTCGACAGTACTCTAGCAGTGGGTTTAACCACAAGCAAATAACCGGCACTGGCTGTACGTAATGGCTATCCAGTTACCTGTCGAAAAGGAAAGGCGACGAGCAAACTCGTCCGAACTCCTACTGAGCCTATCCGTACAGTCCGGTCTCTTCGTAAAAGACTACTGCATACTGGTTCTAGGGGGTGGTGAACGTCAAACCCTAATAACTTGATAAGTCGTGCCGATGTGGCTCAGGACCAATCCGGAAAACTACTAATCAACCTATCAGTAAATCCCAACTGCCTTAGCCAAGGTCTTATGGTCCTGACCAATCGATTACTGCGCGATATCAACTCCCAATACCGGGAGAGACGAATCCCTAACAATCGCTCACTGCCTCCATGTGGCTAGGGACTGTACCCAACCAAAACCTGTTTGCACAACTCAGCAGAGCCATGGTAGGGTAGTGATCAAAGCTTAGTGGGAACTCACACGAGACAAATGCCGATCTCGGGTCTAAAGACTAACCTGTACACATGTCACTTGAGAACTTCCATCTAACGATAGGTATAGTACCATCTGGAAGTTGTCGGCGAGTCCGTCCAGTGTACTCACCCAGTGAGCACCTGTATACGAACTTAGGTGCATCAGACCAATGGCTGTGGGACCAACCATCCCCCGACGGGGTTAGAAACGTATACACTAGTTTACTATAAAGTATCAATGCCCAGTCTCGATACTCCCGCGACTAGGGACCATTTAAGGATGTGCTTATGGACCACTCTGCTCTCACAAGTATGATCGCCATCATAACACAGGTAGTCAAGCAAGATCCTACGGGCTTTATCAACATGTAACCGCAATATGCAATAACGAGTATGCCATATGCCATGTTAAGATAAAGACAAACCATAATAGTATACTACCGTATCGAGTCTTTATCAATATGTGCAGGCTAGATATAACAACAATAGAAATAAATACACATATCCTGACAAAGACAAGTCAAATAATATACTATAAACTGGGCAAGATTGTCATGTACATATATATCCTTAGCATATGTATACATATACAATACTGGCTTCTAGGGCATATATATCCAACAAATAATGATACGATACCACATAGGTATATGTGTAGCTATAACAAAGTATGTGTATATACATGTCAATAATGATACGATACCACATAGGTATATGTGTAGCTATAACAAAGTATGTGTATATACATGTCAAGAATGATACGATACCACATAGGTATATGTGTAGCTATAACAATGTATGTGTATATACATGTCAATAATGATACGATACCACATAGGTTTACGTATAGCTATAACAAAGTATGTGTATATACATGTCAAGAATGATACGATACCACATAGGTATTTGTATCGCTATAACAAAGTATGTGTATATACTTGTCAATAATGATACGATACCACATGGGTATACGTGTAGATATAACAAAGTATGCGTATATACATGTCAATAATGATACTATACCACATAGGTATACGTGTTGTGCGTGTCATGGCAATTACCAACGATGTGTGTGTAGTATACTATTTAGTGCTCCTGCAACATGAACCGTTAGTAATGGTGCGGTGTCCAATAGGTACTAAGTCAAGGCATAACAAGTAATAATATGCAATGATGCTCATGCACAATCAACTCATATGCATATAAACATGCGGCTATAATATCTTATCTAGCCCTGACGCATAACGCCATACGGGAGATTTCCCCGTAGATTGTTAATCTACTCACTGAGGATCTCGAGCTAGGTAAATCCAACCATCAGCTTCCCTTTTGTAGTAGCGTCCGAAGTCCCCGCTTGCGATCCTAAAATTTCATAAACACGATAAATAAGACTAAATATCCTGCACCGACACAAAGATAATGAAACGCTAGGAAAAAAGTCCACAAGATAGACACATTGTGCACTTAGTGCACAAAATGCGTACGATAACGCCACAACCTCACTAAGATAGCTAAGCGACACAACCACCAAGCCTAGAACCCGATCGTACCGATGGCGCATTCACAACACAATATATATCATAGAAGATAATATAAATATCATCACAACATCAATTAAACCCAATGTCTAATTATACCAAAAACCTAGTAAGCATCTATTAACCATTTTAGTCCAAAACTAGATATTTCAACGAAACTAGTGGCCACAATAATCCCATAATAGCTTAATTAAGCTACACAAACCCTTACTAAACTTTTAATCTCACCTATTTTAGATTTAGTAAAAATTAGTTTGCAATCAAGCTTAGTTTGGACAATTTGGAAAATAACAAGTAGCAAACTAGCAACTAGCTTAAATTTGCATGTCTAAGCAAGTGAGACTACACATCACAACCATCAACAACTAGTCAAAACCCTAACTTGATCACAAACCCTTTCTTGAATTTCTAAATTTGCTATTAAAACCATAATTAAACACCTAATAAGCTAGATTATAGTAATTATCTAACAATTAAACCTTAGGGTTAGGATTTATACCTCGCAAACTTGATTTCAAAATTGAAGACTCGACTAACAAAATGGCCTCCAAAATGCTAACTTACTCTTTGATTCAAGAAAGATTAGGCTAAGGAATAATTGGTAGGGATTTGATTTAGAGTTTGTAGGATTTTTGATGGATTTTTGGAGATTTTTGAGTTGAAAAGGGAGGTGGGAAAAATTGGGGCTGCCATCAAGAGGCTCGGCCAATGAGGAGAGAGAGAGGGGTTTGTTTGAGTGTGTGGAAAAATATCTAGATTAAGTTAACCCTTAAGCTTCCATTAATTCACCTCACATCAATCTAATCTTATTTCATTTTCTTTTCTATTTTCATTAACCTTAGAAAAGTCTAGAATCCTAAAGATAATTGGAGAAAAAGAAAACAATTTGTAAACTTGTATTTAGGTTGACATGGTTCACATTTGTATATTTAACCCATTTCAATTTGTAATTACCAATAATTAAATGTATAAATAAAAGCTTATAATAATATTTGAATTAATTAATTAAGTAAAAATATTTAAGTGAACAAATAATTATAAGTGACTAAATAAACACCACTTACTAGCAATTTCATAGTTAAACTAGGTGTATTTAAGTCTATATTGAAAAATGATTATATCTTGGTTTTTACGGAAAACACAAATTATTTTACCGATTATCGGAAATTTCGCCTAAACGATTTCTAAAACGTTACAAGTAACGAAATGACTGGTCGAACTTGTGTAGTGCTTATGATTTGTTAACCATAGCCAAGGCCATAAGTCGATAGGGGGTAAAAACAGATATTGGGAATTTCAAGTGTTGAAATTTGCAATGAGATTGCATACCTTCTATGAGATAGTTGGATCCCGATACCTACTGCGAGTAAGTGTTACTCCTGGGAGAGTTTTTCTCTTTACAATTAGCTGATACAGTAGGTATCTAAGAAAGGTGTTAACAGGGTTATGCCCCTGCGGAAACGAGCTTATTTAATTAGTTCCGTGCAAAAACATAGGGAGACTACCTGGGAGTACCAATACCTACCTGACTGACCGATTGACGATCTTGTAGGGTGTAATTAATCCCGGCTAACCTTACCTTTTATGGTTTGAAGAAAGATTTGATAAAAACAGTGGGAGCCATCCTGATTAGATAAGATAATAACCAACCTAATCTTGCAAAGAGCATATGCAAAAGTGTTTCATTCTCTCTCTTTCCAGGTAGCGACCATAACACGGCTTAATCAAGATAATAATATCGATGTATTGACCAAACTCTCTTATTATACTGAGCTGGGGAACGTTGGTTCCACTTTTTCTTATAATTGTTATAAGTCTGAGCAAGGAATAGGCAAATATCAGGATTCCTACGCAACCCGAACGAAGAAAGAGGATGCTGATGCATCTTCTTCAGGTGTGTTCATAACCGAGAACTGTTTCTCAGTTTTCTCTACGTTCTGAGTATTGGATACCTGATCAGGATCCCACGTATGTAATTTGTTACATGGGCTTAGGAGAGGTAGAGAACTGGGATCATGTGAAATGTTTCTCAAAGTAGAGAATGGAGAAATTATTGCAGCCAAAGCAGTTGGCGAATATCACCTAGTATTACCAAATGGTAATACATTGATTCTGAATAACTGTTATTACGTACCAAATATGATGTGCAATATTATATCAGTTTCTTTATTTCATAAAGAAGGATATAATTTTCTATTGGAGGATAATGTTATGAACATTTTCCTAAATCAAGTGTTGATTGGGTTTGGTACGTTATGTAATGGTATATACGTTTTAAATCAAACGAAAATTCTAAGCATACAATACACACACAAGAGGAAAAGTTCAGAAATGAACGAAGTCTTCTTGTGGCATTGTAGACTAGGTCATATCAATGCGACAAGACTAGCTAAGTTGGATAAAGATGCATATTTGAATCAATTCGAAATTACATCTTATGAAACTTGCGAGTCATGTCTCAAAGGGATGATGACCAAAACTCCGTTTACTGGACACGGAGAAAGAGCTACTGAACTCTTGGGACTAAAACATAGTGATGTATGCGGTTCTATGTCTACACATGTAAGGAATGGTTCCTCATATTTTATTACATTCATCGATGATCTCTCAAGATACGGACATGTGTTCCTGATGAAACACAAATCTGAATCTTTTGAGAAGTTCAAGGAATATAAGTGCGAAGTTGTGAACCAGACGGGTAAAAGTATTAAAGTCCTACGATCTGATCGGGGAGGAGAATACTTAAGCACGGAATTCAGAGACTATTTAAAAGAGAATGGGACTCTCTCAGCTTACTCCTTCGTATACACCACAACACAATGGAGTTTCGGAGTGCAGGAATCGCACCCTATTAGATAGGGTGCGCTTGTTCATATCAGGATTTTGCATTTTTATACCGCCCAATTTTTATCATATTGCTTATCGGTAGGTACTCTTGAGCCGTGTTTGCTAGTCAATTACAGGATACAGGTTCTCGGCTCTAAACGGTGAAATTCATGGAAAAACACGACAAAATCCGGATTACTGCCAACCACAGATAAAACACGGGTCTCCGCTCTCTATCCGTATATTGCCACAGACCAGTTTAAGAGACAAAATGGCAAAACAATGTCATTTTCATGCACAAGGCTCCATGACAACACAAGATCCAAGAAATCTACGTGGAGCTCAAGAAAATCATGGCAAAAAGATCCACATCCAATCACCTTTTGGTCTACTAAAATTCTGGAAGAAATGTGGAAGGATTATCAGAAAAAACATATGCCAAACTACAGACAACATCAGACCAGGGGGCCCCACAAAATACGAGGAGCTGAATCCTCTATTAGGCCGCGGAACCGCGGCCGTACGGCCTTGTCGGCTGAAGACATTCCAGGGGCAGTTTGGTATTTTTATGAAGGTTCAGAATTTTGCCCTAGGTTTCCATCTCCCTGCCTATAAATAGTCCAGATCTTGCCAAAGCCAAGGGTGCTTAATCTTGTATTTTTTTTTATGTTTTAGAATACTTGTTCTTCTTCCTCTTCTCATCTCTTCTCCATTGAAAAACTTGTAGTGAGCTTTTGTGAGTGAAGAATGATGAATAAAGAAGTTCCTTTTGTTATTATACTTGTCTTGTTCTTTAGTTAAATTATTATTGCTTGTAATTTTCATTTGTTAACTTAGTTGTTGTTATTTCTTGTTGTTTCTTTCTTTTCTCTTTTCCTTTATCCTTAAACAACCATGATGCTTACGCTTGATCCTTGCCAAGGTGAGGTCGCAAATAACTAGTTGTTATCTTCTAATCTCTTTCTATCTTCCTCTTTTGTTTTATTTTCTTTTCATTATGATGTGTGAGTAGTTTCATTCTTGTTAGGATAGGATAAGGGAAGTTTGAGAGAAGGAAATCTCTCTCACTCTTTCCTTTCCTAACATCTTAAATCGACTCCCGTTAATTGAACCACAATCCGCTCCCTTCGGCACCCTATCCTACATGATAGCGGTGATTCCGTAGTGAGACCGGTTGTGGTTGAATTAACCGGAGGTTATGGCTAAGAGCTAAGAACGGATGGACAAGCACCAAAAGAAAGAACTTAAGCGTTGGAAATCCTAGCTTATACTCGCAAGTTCCTTCCTAGTCGTGCTAATCCCCGTTGTTGCCGATTACCGTAATACCGATATTAAGAGTGGCAACGAAAGAAGTGAGCGACTTCTAACTCAAACTAACCTAATCCTAACCCTAACAAGCTCTCTTTACATATCATTTTAACACTTAGTTAATCACAAACAAATCTAAAAAATTGGACTTAACTCGTTAAAGCACATAGAAAAAGATTCTCATCTCCCTGCGGACGACCCGTACTCAACCGGCTAGCCACAAGCGAAACCGTATTGATTGCGGTAATTAACTAAACTTGAACATGCAGAATCGCTACCAATCAAATGGCGCCGTTGCCGGGGAGACGGTAGTTTATTTCTTTGTGTAATTTCGGGTTAATTTGTGAATATAAAGCTAACCAAAAAACAAAAAAAAATATACGTTGTAAAAAAATCATCTTGTTATCTTTGATTAGTTTTTGTGCAAGTGTGCAGAATTATACGAAGTTCGAGTTCAGTGCCAAAGACATGGGAAGAAAGACCCATATTTCGCGACTACACCGCGACGGATCAAAACGAAGCAAACGTTCTACTGTAAAAATCTGGAGCAGATACAGTGAGCAAATCAAGATTCAGCAAATTCAGACAAGAAGAGGACAACCACTGCACCACACCCCAAATTTTCAGAGCCCCAACTCCACTACCTTGCCGCGGAACCGCGGCATAAGCTGGCTTAGGCCGCGGAACTGCGGCCACTTTGTGTCCTCTGCATCTCACAATCTCTGTAAGTGTTCCTTGCTCCTTCCCCACTCCTCTGGACTCCACTAAACTGTGTTTTCTGCAGCATTCTTTGCGCAAACTCTCTTCCCCTTTCCAATAAACTGTTCTTGTACAAGATTCTTTGCGCCGCGCTAAAAATAAAAATTGTTTGCAGTTGATTTGTTACCGCTTTGCATTCATTAATACGGACTTAAGGGGCTTGAAACCAATTCAGATTGGGTGGGGATTTCATCACCCTTCCCAGGACCCCAGAAATCACAAAAAGCATATGCATTGACCATTATTAAATTAAAAAATACTAGACTCAGCCCTAAGGACTTCGCGCTCAATAGGACAGAGGACTAGTTACAGCCATCGGCCGTTTATCCTATCTGACTTTTGCGGTGTCTAAGCAAGTGTGTCGAAGGCAAGTGGTTATTTAATTAAGGAACTTCGCGAAAGCGTTGGAAAACCTCCCACTTACCTGGCCGCAATTAACGGAGAAGAGGCGGTTTGAGGTCCTATTTCTTGCCCTCTGGAACAGTTAGGAGCTGTCTAGCAGACCTAGGTGACCCTAGATCTAGGTGTGATTGTGCAAATCTTGTTTGTGATTGCTTAAAGTCGTAAGTCCGTACATATTTCTGTAAAGCTCTTTCTAAAAAAAAAGGGAAAAAAAATCAAAAACTTTTATAAAAACTTGCCCTTTGTCGCCAAAATCCATTTTTTTCACCCGCCACCTATCGCACTCCTCCATTGACGTTTTCTTACCCTCACCTACTCCTCTTTGACTATACTAAACTCGTTTAGTGTATGTCCGCTTAGACTTGGGACACTAGCGCCCGCCTAGTCCGCGTTACGTTAGTCGCTACCGACTACGCGATCGACTCAGACGTCGAAACTCCGTCCACGCCTCTTTCACCTTTACCTTTGCCGGCCAACTCCGACGTTGACCGAAATTCTGTTCATACATCTTCACCTTCACCATCACCAATCTCTTCTTCCGCGATGTCAGGATTTAATCCGAACATCTCTTTGACTACCCCTGGATTGGCTCCACCTCCTACGGAGACCAATAACCCACCACCACCGCCTGTTGTAACGCCACAGCGAATCGCGCTCCAGGATCGTTTCTATCCCACCCGTTCTGCACTTCCCACCTGTCTTTCTCTTCCACCGGCCAATGGGGATAACTTTGAAATTAAGCCCCACTTCATCAACATGCTTCCGCGATTTCATGGGCTTGAATCTGAAGATGCCTATCTCTTCATCAACAAATTTCAAAACGTTTGTGCCATGATGAAAACCACCCAGCTGTCGGACGATGCTATACGGCTACGGGTCATTCCGTTCACTTTATGCGATCTTGCTGAAAAATGGCTGTATAGCACTGCTTCCCACTCCATAACCAGTTGGGACGAGTTTGTTAAAGCGTTTCTAAATAAATTCTATCTGAATCATTAAACCGCAAGGATCCGTAACGAAATCAACCAATTCTCTCAGCTTCCTTCTGAACCCTTCTG
The DNA here is from genome assembly GCA_030015575.1 of Agapanthus africanus. NCBI lineage: Eukaryota > Viridiplantae > Streptophyta > Magnoliopsida > Asparagales > Amaryllidaceae > Agapanthus > Agapanthus africanus. Next base: position 293,877,460 of record JASDDO010000016.1, read on the forward strand.
AAAGTGCTTTGACCGGTATAAAGACCTTCTTGTTCAGTGTCCTCACCACGGTATAGAGAAATGGCAACTTTGCCAAACCTTATACGAGGGCCTGAACCCAGCAACCAAGCAGTTGTTGGAAACCATTTGTCAGGGCCACTTCCTATCAAAATCTGACGAGGAAGCGTGGCAATTCTTTGACGACCTTGCGGAGCAAACGCTACAATGGGAGAGAACCAGACCGACTTCTTCTTCTTCTACCTCCACTTCTACCGGTCAGTCTAGGGTAGGAATTCACCAACTTGATGTCTCTATTGCGATGAAAGCTGAAATGGCTGCAATAACGAGAAAGCTTGAAGCGATAGAGAGCAAATTTTCTTCTCCTGCTCCTACCCCTGTTCTTCCCCTTCGTACCATTTGTGCTTGTTGTTCCGATCCTTCTCACTTAACCGAAGAGTGTCCTTACAATCCACCATCGCAAGGACAGGATCAGGTTAATGCTGCATTTCAGCAAAGACCGAGAAATGATCCATACTCTTCCACCTACAATCCAGGTTGGAGGAACCACCCAAATTTCGCCTGGAATCAGAATCAGAATCAATTCCAAGGCAACAATTTCTAAAGGCCCCCTCCGCCGCAACAACAAGCGCAACAACAAACTCAACATCAATTTCAGCAGCCCTTCCAACCCCAACCTTTTCAAAATCAGACGAACAACTTTGCACCCAACAATTCTTTTCCACCAAACAACTTTGTTCCGTCAAACAACGATAAGGTTTCCTCGCTAGAACGAAGTCTGGAGGCGTTCGTTAAACAATCGACACAATCCACCGCAAACATCCAGTCTTCCATTCAGTCCTTAGTGTAACGCACTGCCGCTCACGAGCAAAGCATCAAGACCATCGAGGCCCAGATTGCACAGCTGAATGCGGCCTTAAGCGAGCGAGAGAAGGGGAAGCTCCCGTCCCAAACTCTCCCAAATCCCAGTCACCCACATAATGTACATGTTGCTCTTGAACAGCAGAACCATAATGTGAGTGTCGTGACCACATTGAGATCGGGAAGGATGCTGCAAAACAACATCGGCACACGGCCCAACAATGACACCCCGGCCACTTCTTCTTCTTCTTCTTCTTCTTCTTCTTCTTCTACTTCTTCGTCTTCTGAGCATATTCTCCATTATTCAACAGGCTCTCCTTCCTCTTCTTCTGCTCTGAACGGACCCACTTCTCACTCTACGAAAACACCTGTTCTGGGATCCGTTCCAACTCCACAATCTCCTCCTCCAGCACTGGACTCAACCAATTTTAAAAACGTTCCATTTCCAAACCGGTTGAAGTCCAATAAACAAAATCCACAAATGGAGAAGATTCTGGAGTTATTTAAGCAGGTTAACATTAACATTCCACTTTTAGATGCCGTCCAACAAGTCCCGTGCTACGCGAAAATCTTAAAGGACTTGTTCACGAAAAAGATGAAGTCTCAGGTACCAAAGAAAGTTTTCTTGGCTAGTGCTGTGAGTGATGCTCTTACCCAATCTTTACCACAAAAACGGAAGGACCCTGGCTGTCTTACGATTTCTATTACCATTGGGGATAAGAACATCAACCGCGCACTATTAGATCTTGGTGCCAGTGTTAACCTGCTTCCGTAGTCAGTATACGAGCAATTAGGCGTAGGAGAGCTGAAACCCACACACTGTACTCTCCAAATGGCCGACCGATCGATCACCCATCCAAGGGGTGAGCCAGAGGATGTGTTAATCAAAGTCGGGGACTTCATATTCCCCGTTGACTTCATCGTATTAGACACACAGCCTGTAGCTAACCCCCGGAATCAAATTCCGGTGATACTCGGTCGTCCATTCCTTGCAATCTTAAATGCGGTGATCAATTGTTGCAATGGTTCGATGAACCTCTCTTTTGGAAACATGACAATTGAACTCAACATTTTTAGGTTGGGGAATCAGCCCTCCTAACCTAATGCTCATATACTGGACGTTTGCTCAATCCAGGAGATCACCCCAGAAGAGTGTGAATTCAAGGAGTTTCTGTTCGATCACGATAACCTTAACGCCACTAGTGTGTTCCTCCTCGAACCTGCTGCTGTATCTGCCCCCGACAATGACTACGAGTGTTTCACTTTCTCGAACGATCTTAGCCACTCACCACCCGAGTTTGAATCCTTCGAATTTCCGGATGAGTTACCTCAACCATCGAACTCGGTCGCTTACACTCGTTTTGAACCTTTGCTGGAGTCCTTTGAGTTCGAGACCTCTTCACCAATCTTGCCTTCCATCGTTTCATCTCCAACGCTTGAACTCAAGCCTTTGCCGTCTCACCTTAAGTATGCTTACTTGGGTGAGAACGAGACCCTCCCAGTTGTCATCTCGGCTTCTCTAGCTCCCGAGCAAGAGAAAGCCCTTCTTGCAGTCTTGCACAACAATAGGCAAGCTTTTGGCTGGTCCATGGCAGACATCAAGGGGATTAGTCCCCTGATCGTTGAACATCACATTCATCTGATGGATGATGCCAAACCAGCCAGGGATCCACAAAGACGTCTCAACCCAGTCATGAAAGAGGCTGTGAAGAAGGAGATCGTAAAATGTCTAGATAGTGGTATCATTTACCCTATCTCTGATAGCCAGTGGGTTAGCCCCATTCACGTTGTCCCCAAGAAATCAGGTATAACGGTCATCACTAACGAGGTGAACGAGTTAATCCCTACTCGCACCCAAACTGGGTGGCGAGTATGCATTGATTACAGAAAACTCAACGCCGCAACGCGGAAAGACCACTTTCCGCTACCTTTCATTGACCAAATGCTTGAACGATTGGCCGGACACAAGTACTACTGCTTTCTTGATGGCTACTCCGGCTATAATCAGATTCCCATCGCCGAAAAAGACCAGGATAAGACCACATTCACTTGTCCTTTCGGCACGTTTGCATATCGTCGCATGCCCTTTGGGTTATGCAATGCGCCCGCTACCTTCCAGCGGTGTTTGATGGGAATCTTCTCAGACATGGTGGAAAAATTTCTGGAGATCTTCATGGATGATTTCTCCATCTTCGGTGATTCCTTCAACGAGTGTTTGCTGCATCTTGACGCTGTCCTTACCCGATGTAAGGACAAGAACTTCCCTTTAAATTAGGAGAAGTGCCACTTCATGGTGCGCGAAGGTATTTTCTTAGGACATATCATTTCGCAAAATGGCATAGAGGTTGACAAAGCAAAGATTGAGGTCATTTCCAATCTCCCTCCTCCCAGATGCGTCAGAGACATCCGAGCCTTCCTTGGCCATGCCGGTTTCTATAGACGGTTCATCAAGGACTTTAGCAAGATTGCTAGGCCCTTGACTCTTTTGCTGGCCAAGGACACACCATTCGACTTCAACTCGAGCTGTGTGACTGCATTCGAGTCATTGAAAAGCTCACTCACTTCTGCCCCCGTTCTTTCATCACCTGACTGGACGCACCCATTTGAGATTATGTGCGATGCATCCGACTTTGCCATTGGTGCTGTCCTTGGACAACACATCAACAAGATGCCGCACGTAATCTATTATGCGAGCCGAACCCTGAACGATGCCCAACTCAATTATACAACAACTGAGAAGGAATTCTTAGCTGTTGTATTTGCTTTAGAAAAGTTCAGGCCCTACCTCATCAGCTCTCCAGTCATTGTCTACACAGACCATTCTGCTCTGCGCCATCTTTTTGCGAAGAAAGATGCAAAATCTCGGCTAATACGTTGGATTCTCTTGCTTCAAGAGTTTGACCTTGTCATTAAGGACAAACGAGGATGTGAAAATGTAGTTGCCGACCATCTCTCACGACTTCCTTCTTCGCCTTCGCTTCCAATTCCGATCAACGACGTTTTCGCGGATGAACAGCTCTTGACAGTATCTTGCGAACCCTGGTTCACAGATATTGTGAACTATTTGGCCACAAGATTACTACCGACTGAATGTTCAAGTCAGGACAGACTTCGCTTCTTATGCCAAGTAAAACACTTTTACTGGGACGAACCCTATCTGTTCAAGTACTGTCCTGACCAGATTATTCGTCGGTGTGTCCCTGACGAGGAATTCAAGAGTGTGCTGTCATTTTGCCACGATCAAGCATGTGGCGGGCACTTTGGCCCTAGAAAGACAGCTGAGAAGATCTTGCAACGTGGTTTCTACTGGCCACAACTCTTCGAAGACGCTCATGACTATTGCAAGACTTGCTCCCGGTACCAACACTTGGGCCGGATATCCCGGTGGAACGAGATGCCACTCCAACTAATCTTGGTTGTGGAGATTTTAGATGTTTGGGGGATAGATTTCATGGGGCCGTTTCCCAGCTCTTTTGGGAACTTGTACATCCTTCTCGCTGTTGATTACGTCTCTAAGTGGGTCGAGGCTGTGCCCATCCGGACTAACGACAACAAGGTTGTCGTTAGGTTTCTTAAAGAAAACATTTTCTCCCATTTTGGGCACCCCCGAGCGATCATTAGCGACAATGGAAGTCATTTCTGCAATAAGACTTTCGAGGCCTTGATGCGAAAATACTCCATTAATCATAAGCTCTCTACGCCCTACCACCCCCAAACCTGCGGGCAGGCCGAAGTTTCAAATCGGCAAATCAAGCAGATACTGGAGAAGACGGTTTCCAAGAACCGAAAAGATTGGTCGCTGAAACTCACTGATGCCCTTTGGGCATTTCGAACCGCTTATAAGACCGATCTTGGCATGTCTCCCTATCGGCTTGTGTACGGAAAGGCTTGCCACCTACCTGTCGAAATAGAGCATCGCGCAATTTGGGCGATAAAAGAGCTGAATCTGTCTCTCGAAGATGCGGGCAGCCATCGGAAGCTGCAGTTGAACAAATTAAGCGAGCTTAGGGATGAGGCTTACGATAACGCGGTTGTCGTTAAGAACCGAACGAAGGTGTTTCACGATAAACACCTTTTGCGCAAAACTTTCGTACCTGGTCAACAGGTACTGCTTTACGACACCAGACTACACTTCCATCCAGGAAAGCTCAGATCTTGCTGGAAAGGGCCGTATTGTGTGCGGAATGTGTATCCGCATGGCGCTGTAGATTGGGAGAATCCAAAGGACGGTTCATTTTTCAAAGTGAACGGACAACGACTAAAACCGTACCTTAGCGCCGAACTAGCAGAGGAGCTCCTGTTCTTACAGGAGCCGGTTTACCTTGCATAATCTTCCTCTGCCTACCACCAAACTTCGGTTATCCAGCCAAGAACAGTGGACACTGTTCCAAATAAGTTTGGGGGTATGTATATACCATTTTGTATATATTTGTGGCAATTCTTTGCTCTTTTTCTTTTCTTTAAAAATAAAAACAAAAAAATAAAAATAAAAATAAATTGTGTATATCTAACCGATAGTTTTGACCCTTCAAATGATCTCTTCATGCGATGACAATGAGGACACTGTCCAGTTTAAGTTTGGGGGTACGCTCGGTACGCATTTCTTACCTTCGCATTCATATGTATATTTTGCATCTGCATATTAAAATCCATAAAATCCATAAAAATCAGAAAATTTTCTAAAAACATACAAACTTTTCTGTCAAGTTAGTTAGTGGGAGGACTCTGATTCAACATTTCGACGGTTTTGTTTGATAAAATAAGAATAACTAAATCTTATTTTTAGATTTTGAAAACCTGAAAGATAACTCTCCTTTGAAGTTAACTATAGCTGATATACGTCTTTACATCACACTACACGTGTCGTGAGTTTTGGAAATTAGATGACAAGTCTTTGATGTCTAAAAAAACTTTTAAATGGATCAATGATTTTCTGAGGATCAAATAGGTTTGTTCTGAAATAAGTAATACCAAGAATAGTTTATGAAGTGAAGTGAATATGAAGGAATGTTATTGATGCCTTAATTGGAACTAAGTCTGAAAAATAACCCATCTGGAACTTGATTGGAATGATTACACACCAAAGCCACTAAACACGTCTTTTATCCAAAAAAATAATTGAACTGCCGGTTATATCTCCGTTCGTATTAAATCATCATGATTTTCACGCCAAACTGTCTTTTGTTTTTGGACCTAGGTAACTTGAGTAATTAAGTCCGCTAGGGTGTTTCTACACCTAATGCCCTAAAGCCAACTGGTTTGGGAGCATTGGCCCAAAGCTCGCTAAGAAGCCTAGAAAGTCCAGATTAAAACAAAGTCAAGCAAGTGTTCTCTCCGAGTTAAAATTCCTAACGGTTCTTTGTGTGAGAATAATCTTGATAAAAGACAGGCTTTTATAAAAAATTTAGCGGAGATATGAAGGTTTTATTCTATGATAAAAACTATTGCACGTTCACAGAGGTGTGTATGAAATGAAAACAAAAAAAAGGTGGAGTGAAAAATAAGTCCTAGTTTCCTGTTAAGGAAGATAGAAATTCTGAAGTTGAAACCTTATTGGAAAACGAAAATTGAAAAATGCTTAACTCTTTATAAAACTTATGTGATCCTTTTAAAATTGTTATCTGGGCTTTATTGTGTGACATGATGACTTTATTCGACCCATCTGGAACTTAACAACACTATTTGCACTGCACGTAAAGACATATAAAATCTGGAGTTAAATAAGAAGCGAGGTGTGAAAAATAAGGGTTTGATAGTCTAGACTTGGGATCATAGAATTGTTATTTTCTGAAAACAAAACTTTAGGGGTTTGAATCATAGTAATTTCGCAAAACTAGCTTGACCGGATTTTGTGGGTAGTATCCGCTGAAAACCCTCAGGAGACAACACTTCTCCTACTAGGGACACCTAGAGGTTTAACGGCTTGTTGCACATGCTCAGTGCAATCGCGTTCCCTGCGAAAGTGAGGTTAGGAAATTTTTGTGAATAAATTGGCTTTGCTCGGGACGAGCAAATGATAAGTTTAGGGGTATTTGTTCATATCAGGATTTTGCATTTTTATACCGCCCAATTTTTATCATATTGCTTATCGGTAGGTACTCTTGAGGCGTGTTTGCTAGTCAATTACAGGATACAGGTTCTCGGCTCTAAACGGTGAAATTCATGGAAAAACACGACAAAATCCGGATTACAGCCAACCACAGATAAAACACGGGTCTCCGCTCTCTATCCGTATGTTGCCACACACTAGTTTAAGAGACAAAATGGCAAAACAATGTCATTTTCATGCACAAGGCTCCATGACAACACAAGATCCAAGAAATCTACGCGGAGCTCAAGAAAATCATGGTAAAAAGATCCACATCCAATCACCTTTTGGTCTACTAAAATTCTGGAAGAAATGTGGAAGGATTATCAGAAAAAACATATGCCAAACTACAGACAACATCAGACCAGGGGGCCCCACAAAATACGAGGAGCTGAATCCTCTATTAGGCCGCGGAACCGCGGCCTAAGCATGCTTAGGCCGCGGAACCGCGGCCGTACGGCCTTGTCGGCTGAAGACATTCCAGGGGCAGTTTGGTATTTTTATGAAGGTTCAGAATTTTGCCCTAGGTTTCCATCTCCCTGCCTATAAATAGTCCAGATCTTGCCAAAGCCAAGGGTGCTTAATCTTGTATTTTTTTTAGGTTTTAGAATACTTGTTCTTCTTCCTCTTCTCATCTCTTCTCCATTGAAAAACTTGTAGTGAGCTTTTGTGAGTGAAGAATGATGAATAAAGAAGTTCCTTTTGTTATTATACTTGTCTTGTTCTTTAGTTAAATTATTATTGCTTGTAATTTTTATTTGTTAACTCAATTGTTGTTATTTCTTGTAGTTTCTTTCTTTTCTTTTTTCCTTTATCCTTAAACAACCATGATGCTTACGCTTGATCCTTGCCAAGGTGAGGTCGCAAATAGCTAGTTGTTATCTTCTAATCTCGTTCTTTCTATCTTCCTCTTTTGTTTTATTTTCTTTTCGTTATGATGTGTGAGTAGTTTAATTCTTGTTAGTGTAGGATAAGGGAAGTTTGAGAGAAGGAAATATCTCTCACTCTTTCCTTGCCCAACATCTTAAATCGACTCCCGTTAATTGAACCACAATCCGCTCCCTTCGGCACCCTATCCTACATGATAGCGGTGATTCCTTAGTGAGACCGGTTGTGGTTGAATTAACCGGAGATTATGGCTAAGAGCCAAGAACGGACGGACAAGCACCAAAAGGAAGAACTTAAGCGTTGGAAAGCCTAGCTTATACTCGCAAGTTCCTTGCTAGTCATGCTAATCCCCGTTGTTGCCGATTACCGTAACACCGATATTAAGAGTGGCAACGAAAGAAGTGAGCGACTCCTAACTCAAACTAACCTAATCCTAACCCTAACAAGCTCTCTTTACATATCATTTTAACACTTAGTTAATCACAAACAAATCTAAAAAATTGGACTTAACTCATTAAAACACATAGAAAAAGATTCCCATCTCCCTGCGGACGACCCGTACTCAACCGGCTAGCTACAAGCGAAACCGTCTTGATTGCGGTAATTAACTAAACTTGAATACGCAGAATCGCTACCAATCAGCACTCTATGAAGAGTACTGCTGAGTTACCTATTTCCTTTTGGGGTTATGCACTTCAGACTGCTGCATACCTATTGAATAGGGTTTCGACCAAATCCGTGCCTACCACTCCATATGAGATATGGAATGCGAAGAGACCATCTCATAAACGAGTTAAGATATGGAGTTGTCCGGCCTATGTTAAAAAGCAAAATCCGGACAAGCTCGAGGCAAGGTCTGTTTTGTGCAAATTTGTGGGATATCCAAAGGATTCATATGGATATATCTTCTACCATACTGAGAACAAAAATTGTTTATTTCTTAATATGCCACCTTTTTAGAAAAGGAATTTCTTGTGAAAGAAATTAGTGGTAATGAGGTAGAACTGGAAGAAGTTCCGGGTATACAAACTATAACTGACGATTAGGTAGAACCGGAGAATTCAATAGCCCCAACGAATCTCAGCCGCTCTGCAGATCTAGTAGGGTTCCTCATCCACCTGAGAGATACTACGGTTTTCTAATAGACGATGGGAGTGAGGATTGCATGATGGAAGATGATGACTCAACTAGTTTCGAGCAGGCCATCACAAGTGGGGACTCTGTGAAAAGGCTGGATGCTATGCGATCTGAGATGGAATCCATGTACACCAACAAAGTATGGACTTTGGAAGTTTCTCTTGAAAGGGTTAAACCCATCGGGAGCAAGTGGATCTTTATGAAGAAAATTGGTGTAGATGGAAATGTTAAGACTTTCAAAGCTAGAATTGTTGCAAAAGGTTTTCTTCAACGACCAGGTGTCGACTATAGTGAAACCTTTTCTCCAGTAGCTATGCTAAAGTCCAGCAGGATCTTACTTTCCATTGCTGCATACCATGACTATGAAATCTGGCTGATGGACGTCAAGACCGCTTTTTTAAATAGTGATTTAGAAGAGAGCGTGTACATGATACAGCCAGAGGGCTTCGTAGACAGTGGGAGCAGCGGAAGCGTGTGCAAGCTGATTAAATCAATCTTCGTATTAAAGCAGGCATCGCGGAGCTGGAACAACTGTTTTGATGAAGCTATCAAAGAGTTTGACTTCATCAAAAATGTAGATGAACCTTGTATACAAAAAGGTTGTAGAGAGTAAGGTTGTCTTCCTCGTATTGTACGTGGATGACATACTCTTGATAGGAAATGATGTTCCTTTGCTACACTCTGTTAAGCTCTTCTTATCACAAAAGTTCTCCATGAAAGATCTAGGCGATGCCTCCTACATCCTGGGAATAAAGATCTATAATGATAGATCGAAGCGGATGTTGGGATTGTCCCAATCTAGGTACATTGACACCATACTAAAGAGGTTTAGTATGGATGATTATAAGAGTTGTAATTTACCCACTTGTTGAAGAATCACTCACTCCAAAGAGATATCTCCCAAGACTGATTTGGAAAAGGCTCGCATCCAAGGGATACACTATGCTTCGGCAGTCGGGTCTATCATTTATGCAATGTTATGTACCAGACCGGATGTAGCATACTCACTAGGTGTAGTAAATAGGTATCAATCAGATCCTAGGGAGAAACACTGGACAGCTGTGCAGAACATTCTTAAGTACTTGAGAAAGAATAAAGAAATGTTCTTGGTGTATGGTAACGGAGAACTCCAGGTCGAGACGTTTACCGATTCGAGCTTCCAGAGTGATAAGGACGACAGTAAGTCGGTATCGGGTTTTTTCTTAACCCTCAATGGAGGGGCGGTATGTTGGAAGAGTTCCAAGCAAGATACCGCAGCAGACTCGACGATGGAGGCTGAATATATCGCTTCCAATGATGCTGCCAAAGAGGCTGTCTGGATGAAGAAGTTCATTGCTGAACTTGGTATGGTTCCATCCAATGAGCATCCAATACCTTTGTATTATGATAACAATAGAGCTGTGGCTTTGGCCAAGGAACCCCGGTCCCATTAGCGATCCAGAAATATTCTTAGGCGGTATCACCTGATCCGGGAGATAGTAGATCGACGGGAGATGGAGGTCAGGAGAGTTGACACGAAGGACAACGTAGAGGATCCACTCAGGAAGGCGCTCCCCCAGACGCATTTTGAGAGACTTTTTGGGATTTTGGGTATGAGATACTACAACAACTGGTCTTAGTGCAACTGGGAGATTGTTAGGAATATGTATGCCCTAGAGGCCATTATTGTATGATATAGTGGATGCTTTGACATAAATATAAAGGACTTTCTTGCTCAACATGATAATATGCTATCGGTTGCTCTTAATCTTAACATGCACACTTGTATTATTATACTGTCTCTCTGATACATGTTGATAAAGCCCGTAGGATGTTTGCTTGACTATCAGGACTATGATGCGGACCATACTACTGGAACTTATGTAGTCTACAAGCACATCTTTTAACTGTTCCTAGTCGAGGGAGTATTGAGATAGGGTATCGATATTCCAGAATAGACTAGTGTGTACGTTTCTTGACCCTGTAAGGGGCGATGGTTGATCCCATATCCATTGGTGTTTGACATCAAAGATTGTACACAGGTGCTCATTAGAGATGTGTATACCGAACTGGACTCGCCGAGAACTCCTAGATGGTACCACAACTATCGTCAGATAGCAGTTCTCTGGTAACACTGGTACATGTTAGTCTGTAGACCCGAGATCGTCATAGAGTCTTGTGTTGTTCCCACTATGCTTTGATTTCCTCTCTACCATGGCTCAAAGGAGTCGTGCAAACATGTGGATTTTTGGTACAGTCCCGAGTCACATGGAGGTAGTGAGCGATAGGAGGTGTTTCGTCTCTCCTAGTATTGGGAGTTGATGTTGCGCTATACTCAATTGGCTATAACAGTAAGTCCCTGGCCAGGGCTGATGAGATTTACTGGTCAGTGTTATCAGTAGTTTCTCGAACCGTTATGAGCTATACATCGGCATGACTTATCAAGTTACCGGAGTCTGACAATTCCACCCCTAGACTTGATATGCGACATATCAGATGAAGAGACCGGACTATATGGTAAGTGTTACTTATAGGCTTCATGGGTGTTTAGAAAAGCTTGCTTGTTGATCCTCTATTCGCTCAATACCTGGGTAGCCTTTACGTCCAGCTAGTATCGCTGACATCTTGTGCGTAATTGATGTGATCATTACCCACTACTGGCGTATTGAAGAATCTTTAGAGTCCTACACAGAGGTTTCCTAGTTCAAGCGAAATGAAGTAGGGCATATATGTTGATATGTGCGGGGGGCCTGATTAAATACGAGAATGTGATACCGCATTCTAATCCGGCGGTAATTTGATGTCATGACCCAAAATGGCACGCGACTGGCACTTGAATCATATGAAGTCTATAGAACCCTATATAATTCAAGTAAGCCAAGAAATCCCAGAAATCTAAACCATTTTAAATAAGAAGTGAAGAAAACATGTTTTAAAACAAGGGGTTTTTAAATAACATAAGCCGAATATGAATTTTAAAATCTCAAGTCTTTTCTAAGAATTTCGGCAGAGTTTCCTTTGTAAATACTGGCCCCAAACGGGGCACAACTTGAATAATATATGCACAATGATAAAAGGCATCCCAAGCGGGAGCTAGCTCATCGTCAATCGACGGTCACAACCATGCAATCAATATAATATACAACGCCGAAAGGCGAGGATCAAAACTGAAAAGGAAACTCAAATCAACATGAAAACCCATAATACTACAACGCGCTACTCTAAGGTCGAAATAATATACAACTGGCCTTCTAAGTCAACAAATAAAACAAGTCTGGTTGATGGAGTTTCTAGATACAATAATGAAAATAATATACAAGGGTGGTCACGATGCGAGTGAACCCACCTACCAAAGAAATCACCCAGAATGGAAACAGTGTGCCAGAAAGCCGCAATGAAACCTGTACGGCAAGACCTGCAAGAAATTGTGGCAAAACGGGGATGAGTTGCCAACTCGTGAGTAGAAAATATCACAGAGCAGAAATCGCATGTATGACTCAATCCTAGGTCAATACGATCAGTAGTATAAATATCCTCAATATGATAAAGTCTGAAGCATGAAAAGGTGGCAAAGGTAAACATCTATACCAAGAGTAATACCAAGTGCTCGTGTCAGTGCCTCAGGTAGCAACGTATCATAAACATGAGGTGTGATCAATGTAATCATCATGAAATCAGTGTCAACTATATCATGAAGTCTAATAGTTTGTGGATATCATCCAACTATGTAATTAATTCCTGTATGTATGTGGATCTCGTCCACGTGTCAACCAATGACATAACAACATCATGCATGTAAAAGTCATAAAAGCATATGCATGAAAATATGAGGATATAAATCAACGTGTGTCCCTCGCGACACATCAAAATCATGGAACCTGAGTGACTAGTATCGACACTCGAAAATATCATGAAACCCGTGCCCAACATCAGCACGTAAATCCTCATATATCGGGCTCCGTCAGTCCGGATCGGCCCATATCATCTATCGACTCCGGTCGGTATCCTACGGATATCCGCCGACCTAAATACTATCACCGGTAGGTAGTAGTCCCTCTGCCAGGCTCATCGTCATCCACACGAAATCTCTCTCTCGCCCCGGAGTACCATACCGGGTCAACCATGTACCCACAAACGGAATCATCCGCCTCCTCGAATCGGGTTTCACATATCACACGTCTCGGAGCCGAGAAAACGCATGGTGGACGTACTGAAATATCATATCAAGAGAAACCGGGATTTTAAAACAGTACATACTTTCTTTTGAAGTACCCACGGTTCACAAATCCAGAAATCTCATGAAAGCAGCATATCTCAATGCGTATAATCGTAAAGCATGATATATGCGACATATAAAAGAAATGTAAGCATATCGTTATATCATGCAACATGTGTTAGTGTATATGCTCTAGGGGCCATTATTGTATCATACTTTTATGTATATTACTTAATGGAAGCTTGTGATATTCATAGTTGTATATACAGTCTTGCTAAAAATGGTAGTATGCTATTTGGTTTGTGTCTACTTTAATATGTGCATATGTTTCTTGTAACGTATCACTTATACATATTAGTAGAGCCCATAGGATGTTTGCTTGATTACCAGCGTTGTGATGGCAGTCACACTAGTGGTGGCTGGGTAGTCTATAAGCAACATCCTATACTTGTCCCTAGTCGTAGGATTATCGAGACTGGGCATCGATACTCCAGAATAGACTAGTGTGTACGCTTCTCATCCCAGTTGGGGGGATGGTCTGTCCCACAGCCATCAGTACGTCGTACTGGAGATAGTATAGAGGTGCTCTGATTGTTTCGAAAAAGTGTTTTAGTTTGTAGTTAACCGCAATCAATAACGGTGTCGCGTGTAGCTAGACCGAGATGAGTACGGGTCGTCCTCTGGGAAATATGGAACCTTTTACTTTACTTTAGATGTGTTGAGAAAGAGAGGAGGAATAAAGAATTTTATAGAATGGTTTCTAGATCTACGTTAAACAAGAATGTAAAATATAGATCTAGATTATTTTAAAGATATAGATAATATAATAAGAGGGCTTGTAGGGTTCGTTAGGATTTAGTAGTTATGGACGATTAATTAAAAGTTACCCTTTTATCCATTAATAGATTTAGAACTAGAACGACGGTGATGCGTGTAGATTAGGGTTTCTGGAGGGAAAAGGAATCCCACTCTTAACCCTTATCTCGACACGGAACTCTGTTCATATCTAGCCTTTACCAAAACAATCATTAATCTAATCTCTAATTGCGGTCGGAACTAGCAAAAAATTGCTACCGCGCCCGATTAGGATGTTAATGATTCTTTTGATAAAGTTCCTAAACTTTATAGGACTTAAAAAGGGTTTAGTTATTTTCATCGTCCATTAGCCTACCCTAATCCTACGAACCCTAACAAGCGGAGAATTACTCGCGCATGTTGGGAGAAGAAGATGAAAAGAAAGAGAGGGAAAACATAATGTAAAATGAAAAAGAATTAAATAAAATAACTACCTTTCTTAATCAACTGAACAATCTAAACTTTTATTCCGTAGAAAATGATTACAAAACTTGGTTTGTTTCTCGATCTTTCCTGAGGAGGTTGACGAACAGTTGATGATCAGCCTGGATGCGTGAGCGTCAGGGGCTTCGTTATCTCTTCGGCTTGATAACTTTTCCAAGAGGCTCTCGGTGCCCTTTTATAGTCCAAAGCCACAATCTTTTGCTTCAAAAGTTGGTAAAATATAGAAGAGATTTAAGCCACAAAATCTTAGCAAATGATCTCTCTAGATTGCCGCGGATCCGCGGCCAACAGGGGGGTTTGGCCGCGGTTCCGCGGCCAATGGTGGGGATCTCTTGATCATTTTTCTTGGGCTTTGTGATTGTGACATGTGGCAATCCTAGGCACCTTCAGAATTCAGAAATCTTTTCTCGGTTGCTCCTAGACTTGGTCTCCAAGTTTTGCTTCTTAATTTGGCAAGTTTTCTTCAACAACTTGATTTGTTTGATAAATTCTGCATAACAACTTGGAAAATTCTGCACAATAATCTCAAATAATATTTAGTAGACTTAGTTCTACTAGGATTTGGTCAATAAATTTATTTACATACATTTTCCTACCAAATACTAATTAAAATATATTAACACATGGAAAATGGTGTTTTTACACGTAAACCGTCATATGTATAATATATTATAATAAAGTCCTTTTTTAATATGAAAATGGTAGGATAAATGTAATACAAATGTGCAGTTTTATCAACTGAACAAATACCCCCAAACTTATCTTTGATCGTCCCGAGCAAACTAGTTTATTTAAGAGGAGAAAAAGAAAGGAGAAACTAAGCACACTTTCGTAGGCAGACACGATTGCACTGAGCACGTGCAACAAGCCGTTAAACCTCTAGGTGTCCCTAGTAGGAGGAGTGTTGTCTCCTGAGGGTTTTCAGCGGATTACACCCACAAAATCCAATAACAAAAGAAAGATGGTGAAATTTACATATAAAGATAAGAACCATAAAAGAAAGGCCTTGAAAAGAAGAGTTTCCAACTATACTAGCTTTTCAGTTGTCATGAGCCCTATCTTAATAGTCATGAAAAAATGTTAGAAATCACATCATCACTCAATAAAACATCGTCTTTATTTTTCATTCCTACCTTTCATCCAAACATTGATCATATAACCCCACGTGTGTGTAACGAACATCCCTACACTCGGAGAATTCAATTCAAGCTATCATACTCTTGTCCATCTACCTTAGTACTTTTTAATTTGATGAATATTAAGATTTGCTCACACATTTTTAGGCGACCGTTAATACTTCTTGAGGTACTAACAGACCGATTACTTATGTGCTTGCTGATTAGGTGATAATATTTTCCTCGTTTTGCACCACCTAAGGCTTAGCAGTGACTCCCAGACCAGTTGGCCTTAGGGCACTAGGTGAAGAGGCACCCTCGCTATATTTTTTTATTGCTGCCTTGGCGATAACAAAACCAGTGTTCATTTTTTTTCTTTTCACCATTTTTATATTTTCTTCATTTTTTTTTCATTTCCTTCATACTTTGGCTTTTAGACAAGGTCATTTCAAGGTATCCTCTACTATCCCGAGTCTCAAGACGTGTGTATGTGCATATAGTAGGGTATCAACATTCAAATGTTCGGCTTCCAGAATAGAAACTATTTTTCAGACTTATTTTTATCCTCAGATTAGTGACTTCCTTCATCTTACTAACCCATGGGACAATAGCTCATAACTACTTATTACTAGTTCGTTTAAGAAAACTTCTAATTTTCTTGGTTTTCTTAAACTATTCCTATCTTTTGGATGTAATTTTTCACTTTCTACTCTTTTGTTATAAAAGAATTTTTTTTTTTAAATTTTTGAAAATGTTGTGCTTATGCAAAATATGATGCAAATTGATGTGTAAATAAGCACAAAACTCCCCCAAACCTGTTTACAGCAGTGTCCTCACTGATGTCATCTGTTAAGCTCAAAAACCTGTAGACTTGGGAGGAAATTATTAATGGGGGCAAGAATATATGAAAGTGAAAATCCTCCTCCAAACTTATTTTTGGCTCACAAATTTGAGGACAAAAGTTATGATCAAGAGCCAAAAATATATCCCCCCTCAAACATGAGTTAGACAATACGAAGGATTTTAAGAGGGGGTGAGTCATTTGGTCAAAGTAAGACTTTACAAAGACCAAAAGTCAACACCAACCATTCATAGATTTTATCAGTATATCGTATAGGTTGGTGGAAGAATGTGTTGTATCGAGTCAAGAAAAAATGGGAAAGGGATAAGAGGTGGTCAGTAAAGGGTTTGAATTTAGAGAAAAGAAAGAATGAGGAGGAATGTGAATGATTAGGAAGAAGGAATGGTGACGGTTCAACCTCTATAGGTGGAGATTGATCAATCACAAAATCCGTATTATTTAAAAATTCAAGT
Source organism: Agapanthus africanus (assembly GCA_030015575.1). Lineage (NCBI taxonomy): Eukaryota > Viridiplantae > Streptophyta > Magnoliopsida > Asparagales > Amaryllidaceae > Agapanthus > Agapanthus africanus. The sequence goes on from JASDDO010000016.1 coordinate 293,894,354, forward strand.
TCGTCAGCAAAAAGTTCTTCAAAACTTTTATCAATGGTGTGATTGAACATTTTGCTGTCAAAGAGTTTTATGCCAGAATTTATTCTACTTGATTCATAAAAATTCACTGAGGTAGAGGACTCGAAAAACTCATCTACCTCTTTTTCAAAAATATCCAAATCAAGTTGAATTTCTGGTATTACTGAACTTGAATTAACGGATTGTGATTTATCAAAACTCACTGAAACTATAGGAACAGAAGAAGAACCGGAGAAAGTAGAAGGTGAAATGGGTAAACAAATTGGTGTGTCGAGTGTTTCTGAACCAGATGTGGAAGATGGAGGCTGTATTTCGATCCGATCTTCGGGTATACCTTTATCATCAATTTCAAGACATATTTGGGATTCGGGAAGAATTAAAGGCTCAAGATGATGACCAAAAGGAAGTGAAAAGAATCGATGAATTGGTGGGATAAAATTATCCAAAATTTCGGGTTCATCAATCAAAATATCCCCAACGTCAATCACCTCATTCAAGTGAAGGTTAAAATTCTCAAACTCCTCATCAAAAGTATGGTTTTCAATCAGTTTTGGTTCAAGAGTGGAGGTGTAGAGATCATAAGGGATGGGTATGGTTTCACTTGAAAGGGACCCTTCACAGTTGGGTAAATCAAACACTACAAAGTCACACAACTTATCAGACATTGTACTTGATGAATCTATGAAACTGGAGTTGTGGAGTTCAGTTTGGAATGGGGAGGTTTGATTAGGAAGGGTGTACAGTTCTGTCTTACTACGCAAATCTTTCATAATTTGATTCGTCAGTTCCATAAATTTTTCTAATGTCTGCTCCAGACTAGTCTTGGGTTGATAAGGGGTTTCAGTATAGGATTGAAATTCCTGTGGATAATTAAAACTCCCAAATGACTGATTAGAAGAACTGTCTAGAGTAGGTGGAAAAGTCGGATTGGATTGATAGGAACAGAATGGTTGCTGAACTTGGATAGGAGCAGGATCAATATTATGATAAGAAGAATATTGATATGGGTTGGTTGGTTGGCTATATACAAACCGCATATCAAACTCTTCTCCGGACAGTGGTGGTGATGGTTGATATTGGTCCGGGTTGAAACTTTGGCCTCTAGACCTAGCTATGTGCTCCGCAATGGACATTCGTCTAGGGGCTTCCTCACTCTGGATATGAACTGAAACAGGTGTAGGATTAGGATACGGTTGATAAGACCTAGACTGAGGTGGCCAACTGTTTCTTCCTGCTTGTTCTATATGATCTCTTAAGGACATGGAAGAGCCGGACGGTATACCGAATGGATTTCGAAAACAAGAGATATTTGGTTGTGGACAACAAAGCTCGGCAAGTGTACTTCTGTTTAGGTCACCCATTATAAGAAGAGAAGAAGGGGGAAGGGGTAAAAAGGAGAGAAAGTAATTGGTTTGTTTTAAAAAAAGGACGGATTTAGACAAATCACAAAAACGCACAACCCTAGAACTATGGTTACCTAGGTTCAGTCTCTAGACCGCTCCTAGACTTCCAAAGGACAAGCCGCAGGATAAATCCTCTACCGCCTCCGTACTGCCCTTGTAGCCAGGTAAGTGCCAGGTAAGTGGGAAGGAACCACGTCGTGGGCCTAATTAAAAACCACTAGCCTTCGACACACTTGCCTAGGCACTACAAAAATAATGCGGATAAACGATAGATTACACACGACCTTCCTCTGTCCTTATTGAGCGCGACAGTCCTCATAGTCTGTTCTAGATATTTTTTAAATTAATGAAGGGTTGATCTATATGCTTGGTTTGTGATTTGTGGGGCTTAGGAAGGGTGATGAAATCCCCACCTAATCTTGATTTGGTCCTTGCCCCTTAAAGATCCGTATTAAAATATGCAAAAACAAACCGAAAAACAAAACTTTGCAAAAAGATTTTTGAGCGGCGATATTTTGCAAAGAATCCTGCAGAAAATAGATTTTATTGGATTTTAGAGGAGAGAGAAGGGTGTTAGAATCTTACCAGAGAAGTGTGAACCCAAGATCTCCTGTTTCCTCAAGTCCGTGACTCCATATTTCCTCGCAAAAATTCACACAATAATCGTTAAATATACAATTTGCAGTTTTGTTTTAATAATGATATGACTCGTCTAAGAATTCAACACAAATAGTAAAAATAAAAAATTACGCACGTTTCCCCGGCAACGGCGCCATTTGATTGTTTCGAAAAAGTGTTTTTGTTTGTAGTTAACCGCAATCAATAACGGTGTCGCGTGTATCTAGACCGAGATGAGTACGGGTCGTCCTCTGGGAAATATGGAACCTTTTACTTTTACTTTAGATGTGTTGAGAAAGAGAAGAGGAATAAAGAATTTTATAGAATGGTTTCTAGATCTACGTTAAACAAGAATGTAAAATATAGATCTAGATTATTTTAAAGATATAGATAATATAATAAGAGGTCTTGTAGGATTCGTTAGGATTTAGTAGTTATGGACGATTAATTAAAAGTTACCCTTTTTATCCATTAATAGATTTAGAACTAGAACGACGGTGATGCGTGTAGATTAGGGTTTCTGGAGGGAAAAGGAATCCCACTCTTAACCCTTATCGCGACACGGAACTCCGTTCATATCTAGCCTTTACCAAAATAATCATTAATCTAATCTCTAATAGCGGTCGGAACTAGCAAAGAATTGCTAGCGCGCCCGATTAGGATGTTAATGATTCTTTTGATAAAGTTCCTAAACTTTATAGGACTTAAAAAGGGTTTAGTTATTTTCATCGTCCATTAGCCTACCCTAATCCTACGAACCCTAACAAGCGGAGAATTACTCGCGCATGTTGGGAGAAGAAGATGAAAAGAAAGAGAGGGAAAACATAATGTAAAATGCAAAAGAATTAAATAAAATAACTACCTTTATTAATCAACTGAACAATCTACACTTTTATTCCGTAGAAAATGATTACAAAACTTGGTTTGCTTCTCGATCTTTCCTAAAGAGGTAGACGAACAGTTGATGATCAGCCTGGATGCGTGAGCGTCAGGGGCTTCGTGATCTCTTCGGCTTGATAACTTTTCCAAAAGGCTCTCGGTGCCCTTTTATAGTCCAAAGCCACAATCTTTTGCTTCAAAAGTTGGTAAAATATAGCAGAGATTTAAGCCACAAAATCTTAGCAAATGATCTTTCTAGATTGCCGCGGATCCGCGGCCAACAGGGGGGTTTGGCTGCGGTTCCGCGGCCAATGGTAGGGATCTCTTGATCATTTTTCTTAGGCTTTGTGATTGTGACATGTGGCAATCCTAGGCACCTTCAGAATTCAGAAATCTTTTCTCGGTTGCTCCCAGACTTGGTCTCCAAGTTTTGCTTCTTAATTTGGCAAGTTTTCTTCAACAACTTAATTTGTTTGATAAATTCTGCATAACAACTTGGAAAATTCTGCACAATAATCTCAAATAATATTTAGTAGACTTAGTTCTACTAGGATTTGGTCAATAGATTTATTTGCATACATTTTCCAACCAAATACTAATTAAAATATATTAACACATGGAAAATGGTGTTTTTACACGTAAACCGTCATATGTATAATATATTATAATAAAGTCCTTTTTTAATATGAAAATGGTAGGAAAAATGTAATACAAATATGCAGTTTTATCAACTGAACATGCTCGTTAGGTTACGGGTACACTGGACAGGACTCGCAGGGGAACTGTTGGTTGGTATTATACCAATCGTCAGTTAACAGTTCCCAGGTGACATGAGTACAGCATAGTCCGCATACTTGACACTGCTACTTCGCCTTGAGTGTGTCCCACTGTTCTTAGATTGCTACCCAACCACGGCTCAAAGGAGTCATTCAAACAGGTAGCAGTTGGGTGCAGTCCCGAGCACTTGGAGGCAGTGGCGGTTAGAAAGGATTCATCTCTCCCGGTATTGGGAGTTGATATCGCGCTGTGTCAGAGAGCCATTACGCAAAGTCCCTGGCCAGGGCAAGCGAGATTTATAGGTAGGTTCTAGTTGTTTCTCAGGGTGTAATGGGCTACGCTCCGATACGACTTATACCGCTATTAAGGGACTGACGCTTGCCGCCCCGTAGGCTCGATATGCGATAGTCTTAGACGAACAGACCGAACTGTACGGAGATTGTCACATCAGGCTCAGTACGAGTTCAGATGGGTTTCCTCATCGGCCTTCTTATCGACATCTACCTGGGGACCGTTACGTACAGCTAGTGCCGCTTGCGGTCTATGGTTAAACCCACTGCCAGCGTAGTGTTGAGTCTTTAGAGTCCCACACAGAGGGTTTCCCTGCTCCAGGCGAAACCATATAGAGGTTGTATGGTTTTACGATAAGTGTTCGGACGCATACGTGTTTAAACGCACATGCGACGTTCGAACAGTTTTTTCTAGCCGGCTTTGGTTTAAGCCAGATTCTATTATCGGGTTATTGGATTTATACAGTCTAAAGTTTTTCCGTGTTTTCACGGATTGGAGGGGCGTTCTCGTAATTTTCCAGGAAGCTTCTAGAAGCATGGTGACTTGGGGGTTAAGGTGGCATATGCATTAATTGGATTAATGAGTCATGTAGTGATTCATACATTGAGTTAATGATTCATTTAATGTTTTGCATGACTCATGTGATGAATCACTTAGTGTATTAATGAAACATGGTGATAATTCATTATTTGTTATTTACTTAATATTATCATATGTTTCATATATACAAAAATGATTTCATTCATCCAAAAAGGATTCTTATCATTACCTTCTCTCTCCTCAAGATCTCTCATTCTTGAAACCCTAACCCTAACCTCTCATGTGTTGAGATCAAGGGTTAGCTAGACTAATACATCCATAAACTCACTCTATATCCCCTACGTAGCTTAGATTAGCACTTTGAACAACCTAGTTATCTCAAGTTAGAGATCAAGCTTGGCGTAGGAGCTCTCGGGTGGATCGTCTTTGACTCGAGGAGGCCGTTGAGGTGCCGATGTTCCAAGGAGCCTACGAGGAGTGGAGGACAGCGATGAAGACCTGAAGGACAAGTAACGTGAGGTATTACTTCGAATCCGAGTAGTTAAACCTCTCGTAATATTGCCAGTAATGGTTTAGATACGATTCATGCGCTCAAGTCCGTGTTACGAAGCTTTGATATCGTTTTTCATATATTCCGCCTTCCCGCAAGTTCGTGGGGTGCGTGACATGGACTTACAGTGGTATCAGAGCCAACTAAACCATTACTAGCTTGTTAGCAACTAATTAGAAGTTCGATCGACGGAAAAATGCGAAAAACGTCTGTTAATTTTAAACATGTCTAAAAAATTATTTGATATGCCTTAAAATTCACAGCAGGGAAATATAAGAATTCTGAGAAAATATGAGACAGTAACTCGGCAAGATGACCGCGGATCCGCGGCAAGTTGGTGCTTTTGGCTGCGGATCCGCCGCCGAGTCAACTCCGAGTTGACTCGGATTTCCTCTGTAATTCATATTTTATGGTTTTATGTTTTCCAGAATGTTCTGTTTCTACCCACGTTACTTCAATGCTGGTTTGCTTTTGGGGTAGACACGGAAAAAGGTTGTTGATCGATGTTCTAAGTTATTTGTTAATTGGGTTTTTATCTGTAATGTTTAATGTGTTCGTAAACCCCCCCTAACTGCTAGTATGTCAGTTGGCAAGGGGTTGCATATTTCTGTAATGTTTACTGTTTGTGTATATAGACTTGATTGGAGTGTTGTGATGATTAGCCGGGGTTTGAGATGGGTTTAATATTCATTCATTCGATGTAATTGTAATATGATGTAATATTCTTTTGCGGGGCGCATCCAGGTTGCGGTTGTATCCACCGTTGTATTATTTCTTTTTACTGTTTTTTGCTCCTAGGATAGACCCAAGGCGGGGTACACAAACTACCGGGTACGTTGAAGTGTTTAGTGTCCTACTCACGTTGTTGAGGGAGACCGCTTCACTTCGAGTACTTGGCGGGTAGTTTGCCGTACCCGTAGGGGTCTAGGGTTGGGGTAATGGCTATTCATCACAACTGTGTAATCCGTCTTTTATTGCAGGCTCAAAGCAAATGCTGATTGCTAGTATATCCAATAAAGTTCATCAGTGATCTAGAATGCTTATTATTGCGTCTGACGAATGTACAATATCTATATATGATATCTATTAGACGTCACTTATGTTTTACACCCACGCTAGCCCAGCCCCCGCTCTGTCGTTAGTTAAGTAACCTAATGGGTGATGACGGGACCCTATGGCGAATGCGGATGGCATAAGAGGACGTGGTATTTTTCGTTGTTTTCTGCAATGATAGGATAAATGATGGGACGCATTATTATAATGCAAAGAAAATAAACCAAAGTTTAATCTTTGGAACAAATTTAAAAGAAATCACTCGGTTATTTTAAAAGATCGGAATTTTTAATTGCGAAGCTTTAACCACTCTTTTTAAAAAGTATCAGGTTCCTTCGATTATATTAAGTTCACTACGTTCACGGTTTTTTCCAAAACCATTCGTAGCACTCCATCATTTCATTTGGGTATTCAGTAGTATTCAAGCTATGCATTTTGACCTAACGCCAGGGCATAGTGTTTCGTAGCTGCTGGATATTCATATGTTGCACAGATAGATGTGTTAGTTTGGGACAGTCGTATTATCATTTTGGCCTAACGTCAAGGATATGTACGGATGGGTTCAAATTAACAAGGATAATGATGGGTAGAACTTGACATGTGACTTATGACATTTTGACCTAATGCCAAGATCATAAGAGCATGGGGCAAAAATTTATATCGGGAATTTCTAAAGAAACTGAAATTTGCAGACAGAGCATACCATTTTGGAGTTTGATGAATGTTGGGAGGATTCCTTCAACATTATCATACGATGATATTTTGGATCCCGATCCTACTGTGAGTATATATTACTTATCAAGAGATTCATCACTTAACGATCAATGCTATAAACCAAGTAGGTGCCTAGAAAGGTGTCAGCGGGGCTACGCCCCCAGAGAAAAGAGGTTCTTTAATTAAGGAACTTCGCGAAAACTTTGGAAAACCTCCCTCGAAGTATCGACACTGACCTGGCTGAACGGTTAAGCAAGTATTGTACAGTGAGAATTGTCCTGACTAGTTCTTCCTTTTTGGTTTGAGGAGGAATTCGAGAAATAGTGGGAGCCATCCTGTTTAGATAAATTAAATACCACTCTAAACTTGCAAGAGCATCATGATAAAAGTGTTTTCTTCTCTCTCTCTTAATTGCAGCGACCTTGTGACCACGAATAGGTTACATCTAGATAACAAATTGACTCAATCTGACTTATATGACTGGAAAAAGTATGTCCAGATGTCCATTGCCTATGACAAGCTGTACCACCATAATACTACTCAAGATCCCGACGTCCCAGGTCCATTTTCCACCATCACGGATATGGATATCCGTTAGACAAGGGAAAAGGATAAAGAGAAAGCCAAGTGCCTCGTGTTAGCTTTAGTTGATGGTGTATACCAGAAGCAGCACGAGAAGATGAACTCAGTTTCCATCTTTCTCCATAACAAAGATTTATATGGAGAGCAATCTCATATCGCAAGATATGAGATCTCGACCGAATTAATTCAAGTGAGGTTGGCCGTCGGGTCATTTTTAGGGGACAACGTCCTTATAATGACTAGCTATATTGATGAGCTCCAGGACCTAGAGACCACTTTGGGAAACGAGTCAAATACTGACTTGATTCTACAGTCTCCGCCTTCTACCCTGAAGGAAACCAGGGAAGGAGAAAGAAAGAGAAGGGCAAAAGTTTCGGGAGTGAATGTAGTAAAAGAGGAACGTTCCTATTGTTATGGGATTGGGCATTGGCAGAAAGATTGCAAGGCTTTAGAAGCCAGTAGCCGGATACGAAGCATGTTGTGGCTTCAGCCTCAAGTGTATTTGTAATTAAGAACTATTTGTCAATTAACTCTACTTCCTGGGTACTAGATACCGGAGCAGGATCTCATATCTGTAATTCATTACATGCTTTGAGAAACCTTAGAGTTATGAAGGTAGGTGATTTGTCTCTCAGAGTTGCAAACGGAATGAGCGTGGACGCTGAATCCGTGGGAGAATATCGCCTAGGCTTGACAAGTGGGCAGATATTGATTCTATGTAACTGTCTGTATGTACCAAGTATGACTTGCAATATCATATCAGTGTCCTCACTTTCAAGAGAGAGATATGATTTTACATTCGTAAGCGATGTAGTTCACATCCACCTAAATCAAGTTTTGATTGGGTCCGGTACTTTAGATAACGGCATATACGTATTGAGTCAAGCTCAGGTTTTCAATGTCCAGAACACACTTAAAAGAAAGTCTCCGGAATTAAATCAGGCTTTCTTATGGCATTGTAGACTAGGTCACATCAATGAGAGAAGGTTGACTAAGTTACATAAAGAAGGATATTTGAATCCGTTCGAATATCAATCTATACTACTTGTGAATCTTGTCTCATAGGAAAGATGACAAAAACTCCGTTTACTGGACACGGAGTAAGAGCAAGCGAGCTCTTGGGACTCGTACACAGTGATGTGTGTGGTCCTATGTCTATACATGCGCGAGGTGGTTATTCCTACTTCATTACTTTTACGGATGATTTCTCTATGTATGGATATGTCTTCTTAATGAAGCATAAATCCTAGGCCTTTGAGAAATTCCAATAATACAACAATGAAGTGGAAAACCAAACCGGCAAAAGTATCAAGACACTGAGATCTGACCGAGGTGGTGAATACTTGAGTGACGAGTTCCTGGGTTACTTAAAAGAGAATGGTATTCTCTCTCAGCTTACTCCTCCATACACACCACAACACAACGGTGTATCAGAAAGGAGGAATCGAACCCTATTGGATATGGTTCGTTCCATGATGAGTAAGGCTGAGTTACCGCGATCATTCTGGGGATATGCACTAGAATCAGCTGCATATCTTTTGAACATAGTTCCTACCAAGACTGTGCCTACCACACCATATCAGATGTGGAGTGGGAAGAAACCCTATCTTCAGTTTCTGAAGATTTGGGGATGTCCAGCTTTTGTTAAAAAGCAGCATGCGGACAAACTCGAGGCACGATCAGTACAGTGTAAGTTTGTGGAATATCCAAAGAACTTCGGGGGGTATCTATTCTATTACGCAGAGGAACAAAAGGTTTTTGTTTCTCGTAAAGCCCATTTTCTAGAACATCAGTTTTTAGAAAAGGGAATAAATGGGAGCGAAATAGAACTGGAAGAAATTCCAGAACCACAAACTGTTACTGAAAGTATGGTAGAACCAGAAGTTCAAGAAGAACAGGACATTCCCGCACCCCTCCGCAGGAGTAGTAGGCCGTCTCATCTGCCTGAGAGATACTACGGTTTTCTCATCGATGGGGATAGAGAGGATTGCATCATTGATAATAATGAACCTACTAGCTTCCAGCAAGCCATTCAGAGCGCCGACTCGGTAAAATGGCTGGATGCAATGCGGACCGAAATGGAGTACATATACACCAACAAAGTATGGACTTTGGACATTGCTCCAGATGGGGTAAAACCCGTAGGATGCAAATGGATCTTCAAAAAGAAGATTGGTGTATATAGACAGGTTGAAACCTATAAGGCTAGACTTGTTGCAAAGGGTTTCCGTCAAAGACCTGGTTTAGACTATGATGAAACCTTTTCTCCAGTGGCTATCCTCAAATCTATTCGGGTCCTTCTTGCTATTGCTGCCTTCCACGATTATGAAATCTGGCAGATGGACGTAAAGACGGCCTTTCTAAATGGAAATTTGGAAGAGAGCGTCTATATGGATCAGCCAGAGGGATTCATTCAGAGTGGGAGCAGCGATAAAGTATGCAAGCTTCTTAAGTCCATTTATGGACTAAAGCAGGCATCGCGGAGTTGGAACATCTGTTTTGATGATGCTGTCAAAGAATTCGACTTTATCAAAAATCCAGATAAACCTTGCATATACAGTAAGATTGTAGGGAGAGCTGTAGTATTCCTCGTCTTGTACGTGGATGACATTCTCCTAATAGGAAATGATATTCCTATGTTACAGTCAGTCAAAAGATTCTTATCACAGAAATTCTCCATGAAAGACCTAGGTGATGCCACCTACATTCTGGGGATCTAGATCGATCGTGATGGATCAAAAAGGATGTTAGGACTTTCACAGTCCAGGTACATAGACACCATAGTGAAAAGATTCAGTATGGATGATTTTAAGCGCGGTAACCTACCGGCTTATCACGGAATCACCATCTCCAAAGAGATGTCTCCCAAGACTGATTTGGAAAGGGATCGCATGTCGATTATACCTACGCTTCTGCGGTAGGCTCTATAATGTATGCGATGTTATGTACCAGACCAGATGTAGCATACGCATTGAGCGTTGTATGCCGGTATCAGGAAAACCCATGGGAGAAGCACTGGATAGCAGTAAAGAGCATTCTAAAGTACCTGAGGAGGACTAAGGAGATGTTCTTGGTGTATGGAGGATAAGACCTCCAGATGGAGGCCTTTGCCGACTCCGGCTTCCACAGTGACAAAGATGACTCCAAATCCATGTCGGGTTATGTCTTTACCCTCAATGGAGGGGCGGTCTGTTGGAAGAGTTCCAAGCAGGAGACCGTTGCTGACTCAACAATGGAAGTGGAGTACATAGTTGCTTGCGATGCCGTAAAACAAGCTTTCTGGATGAAGAAGTTCCTCAAAGAACTTCAGGTGGTTCCTACCAGTGTTGGTCCAATACCTCTGTATTGTGACAACAACAGCGCTATAGCTTTAGCGAAGGAACCCAGGTCCCATCAGAAGTCCAGACACATCTTAAGGCGGTATCACCTGATCAGGGAGATCGTAGATCGCCAGGAGATCGAGGTGAAAAGACTAGAGACGGAGAATAACATTGCTGATCCATTCACAAAGGCCATTCCTCAGACGCAGTTCGAGAGGCTATTCGAGATGATAGGTCTATGATATGCCAGCTCATGGCCCTAGTGCAAGTGGGAGATTGTTAGTGTATATGCCCTTGGGGACATTATTGTATCATACTTGTATGTATATTACTTAATGGAAGCTAGGGATATTCACAGTTGTATATACAGTCTTGCTAAAAATGGTAGTATGCTACTTGGTTTGTGTCTACTTTAATATGTGCATATGTTTCTTGTAACGTATCACTTATACATATTAGTAGAGCCCATAGGATCTTTACTTGATTACCAGCATTGTGATGGCAGTCACACTAGTGGGGGCTGGGTAGTCTATAAGCAACATCCTATACTTGTCCCTACTCGTAGGATTATCGAGACTGGGCATCGACACTCCAGAGTAGACTAGTGTGTACGCTTCTCATCCCAGTTGGGGAGATGGTCTATCCCATAGCCATCAGTACGTCATACTGGAGATAGTATACAGGTGCTCGTTAGGTTACGGGTACTTCGGACAGGACTCGTGATTGAAACGATTTCGGATGTGTAGTATGAAAATTGTAAAGAAATCACAACCAAAAATTATTTGACCGCAATCAACTACGGTGTCGGATGTAGATAGTTAGCGAGTGCGGATCGTCCACAGGGAAAGTGTAATAGTTCGTCTTTTGAATTAGATGAGTCGAAACTTTAAGGAAAAGAAAAGAAAACAATTCATGATTTATATTTGATGTTCAAGAATTAGAAAATATAGATCTAATAACAAGAAAAAGATAGAATCAAGAATTCAGAGTTTGATGATTTTTCCAACCAAATATCAAGAATCGAAATGAGGCTCGTAGGAATCGATCGGATCTATAGATGTGATGCAATCTCACGATGGCGTATTCTTATCCTTCGATGAATTGATACTAGATCGATGATGATCGACGAGAATTAGGGATTTCTAGTGAAACTAAGGTTTGATCATTTATCCCTTGTTCCTTCGTCGATATCATTCACATTCTAACCTCTAGTAAATTCAAGAAACGATCGTAGATCCCTAATTTCGAGCGATGACAATCAAGAAAGCATCGCAACGAAACTAGGTCATCGATTCTTGAACTTGCTAGGGTTTACAAAACCTGTTGGACTTAAGAATCGTTTTAAGATTTGTTACATCATCATTCTATTGATCTTCTCGACTCCTTGACGAGCAGAGTTTTACTCAAACATCAACACAACAACTACAATCATAAATTGAGATCGAATCATGATACAAGAATTTAAAGAAAACAAGATTAAAGAATTTAACCTTTTATTTATATCAACAATTTCATTACAATCGCTCAAGAACTAAAAGAGGAAGAACTCGATTGTCGATTTGGCTTCGCTCGGCTCCGTGAGTCACGGATCGGCTTGGATCACTTGCTCGGTTGGAGATCGGCTCCGCTCCTGAAAGGTTGAAGGGCTTCTCACTTGATTTAGTACTCGAGATCTTGAATTTTGATTGGAATTAAGGTTAGGGTTTCGCACAAGTCTTGGCACTAGACTTGTGGAAGAAGATGAAGATAGATGTTGAAGAATGAGGAAGTAATCAACTATTAAAGAACAACCTTTTAACCCTAGATCTAGGCTCCTATTTATAGACTATCAAAACCCTAGATCTAGGCTTTCAAATTTGAATTTCTCTCCAAAAGTTTGTTGAGGAGATTTGAATTTCCCTCCAAAAGTTTGTTGAGGAGAAGCTTCTAGATGAAGTTTGTTAATCCGAGCCTTCTAGATGTGCCACGTGGAGAATCGGGAGTCTTCTGGAAGCTTGTGCAGTTATTTTAGAGCATGTGAGGAAATTTGAGGAGCTGATGACGTCATCACGCCGCGGTTCCGCGGCGCAAGCAGGCTCCCGCCGCGGAACCGCGGCGCTTTGGAGGCCTTAGGGCATGAGAACTTCTGGTGTTTCTTGGGCTGTTTTATGGGCCTTGTTTTGATATGTTGAATTTCATGTTTCCCTCTACATTGCTACCAGATCTCAAAACTTGGAGTTGTTGTATTTTTGATCAGCTCTTTTCCCAATTTTTGGCTTTGTACCTGCAATGTCCTGCACAAATCTCGACACAAGTGTTGCGCAATACAGGGATGATGCGATGCCATGATAAACACACAATTTCCCTCATAAATATCGGTTTTAGAGTATAACACATGTAATCTGATATTTCAGGACTGTTTTTCTAATATGTGCAATATGAATACCGAACACTTCTAGATGAGTGCAAATGTTAGGGAAATTGCCGTGTTAAAAATGCAGTATTTTCGACTGATCAAATTCTCCCAAACTTATTTTCGGTCGTCTCGAGCGAACTGTTTTATTAAAAAGAGAAGGAGAAAATAAAGAAAGAGAAAAAAACTAACTAGCACACTTTCGTAGGCAACACGATTGCACTGAGCACGTGCAACAAGCCTTTAAATCTCTAGGTGTCCCTAGTAGGAGGAGTGCTGTCTCCTGAGGGGTTTTCAGTGGATTGCACCCACAAAATACAATAATAAAAAAAGATCATGAATAATACATTTAAAGAAAATATTTGTAAAAGAAAAGCTTTGAAAATTAGGGTTTCCAACTAAGTTAGCTTTTCGGTTGTCATGAGCCCTATCTTAATAGTCATGAAAAGATGTCGGAAATCACGTTCTCCCTCAATAAAATATCGTCTTATTCTTCATTCCTATCTTTCTTCCAAACATCGATCATATAACCCTGCGTGTGTGTAAAGACATCCCTACACCCGGAGAATTCAATTCAAGCTATCATACTCTTGCCCATCAGCCTCAGTACTTTTTAATTAATGAATATTTAGCTGAATTTGCTCACACACTTTCATGCGACCGTTAATACTTCTTGAGGTACTAACCGACCGATTACTCATGTGCTTGCTTATTTGGTGTATTTTCCTCGTCTTGCACCACCTAAGGCTTAGCAGTGACTCCAAGACCAGTTGGCCTTAGGGCACTAGGTGAAGAGGCACCCTCGCTATATTTTTTTATTGCTGCCTTGGCGATAACAAAACCAGTGTCCATTTTTCTCACCATTTTATATTTTATTCATTTTTTTTCCTTCATACTTTTGGCTTTAAGACAAGAGCATTTCAAGGTATCCTCTACTATCCCAGGCTTTAAGATGTGTGTAAGTGCGAATAGCAGGGTATCAACGTTCAAAATGTTTGACTTCCAGAATAGAAACTATTTTTCAGACTTATTTTTATCCTCAGATTAGTGACTTCTTTCATCTTACGAACCCTTGAGACAACGGCTCATAACTACTTATTACTAGTTCGTATAAGAAAACTTCTAATTTTCTTGATTTTCTTAAATTTTTCTAATCTCATGGATGTAATTTTTCACTATCTAATCTTCTATTATCTTATTTATGTACAAAAAATAATTTTATTTTTCGAAATTCTAATTTTTTATGGATTTTGAAATTATTTAAATTTTTATAGGTTTTTAAAGAAATGTTTTGTGCTTATGCAAATGATATGCGAATGATGCAAAAATAAGCACAAAGCTCCCCCAAACTTGTTTTCAACAGTGTCCTCACTGTTGCCTTCTGCTGTATCTCGAAAAACCTGTAAGCTTGGGAGGAATTTATTGGTGGGGGCAAAATATTTAAGCGAAGACCCTCCCCCAAACTTATTCTTGGCTCATCATTTTGTAAAAATTTTCTTTTCAAGAGCCAGAAAAATTGCCCCCCACCAAACTTGAGTTATGCAATGTTAATCTTTTGAAAATCACATGAGAGGGTCAAAAATCATTGGTCGATGCCAAGCTTTGCAAAGACCGAAGGTTAACACCAACCATTCAAAAATTTTATCAATGCAGTGCTCTGGTTGGTGGAAGAAGAAGTGGGGAAAGGGTAAGTGGTGGAATAGAATGTGTGTGCGTTTTATTTTGGAGAGACGATGCAGTGTATGTGATGGATTGCTCGCATTCTTTTTACAGTCCAAAAGAAAGGGTGGAGGTTCAATTTCATTGATTGGGACATGATACATCTCAACACCCGTGTCATTCAAAAATGCGAGTTCATCAGCGAAGATTTCCTCAAAAGTTCCATCTATACCCCAATGAATTATGTCATCACAAAGTGCGGGGTGATCTTCAGACTCTAAGAACGGTTCATAATCAGTGTTAGTTGTTGATCCGGACATCGCGGTGGAAGATTCCGTATGTGTATGATACATAGTTGGGTCAACAATAACGTATGAAAAGAGTCAAGATCGATATCAGGAGGATCATCAAATTCGCTGCTGTCGACATCCATTAAGTCGACAGAACAGACATGAGGAGTAGGTTCGGAGAGTACACTTCCCAACTTGTAAATGTTCAGCTCTATTGACCTATTCCCGAAGGATAGGGTCATAGAGCCATTACGACAGTTGATTATAGCATTGGAAGTGGCCAAAAAGGGGCGACCTAAAATCACCGGAATTTGATTCCGTGGGTTCGCTACAGGCTGTGTATCAATTACAATAAAGTCCACAGGGAATATAAATTCCCCGATTTTTATTAACACATCCTCCAGTTCACCCCTAGGTTTGGTGATTGATCGGTCAGCCATCTGGAGAGTGCAATGGGCTGGTTTCAACTCTCTGATCCCTAGTTGCTCATAAACAGAGTATGGAAGCAAGTTAACACAAGCGCCAAGGTCTAGTAGAGCACGGTTGATGTGTTTTTCCCCAATAGAAATGGAAATAATAGGACAACCAGGGTCCTTACGTTTCCTCGGTACTTGTTAGGGGAAAGCCGTGTCTACTGTCTTTGCCATAAAAATCTTCTTGGGCACTTGAGTCTTCCTCTTCCTAGTGCACAAGTTCTTAAGGGTTTTCGCATAGGACGGAACTTGTTGGATGGCATCTAGGAGAGGGATGTTGATATTAACTTGCTTAAAAATATCCATAATTTTCTCCATATGTGGACTCGATGTGTTAGCCCTTAACCGATTAGGATAAGGTGCTTTAGCAATAAGCGCTGGATCCATCATAGGAGAAGGAAGTGTGTGTGGAACCGATCCCAAAATAGAAGTGGGGATCGTCGGTGGAGGAGTAAAAGAGGTGGGCTGAAGTGGCGAGCCTTTTGGGAAACGAAGAATAGGCTCGGAAGAAGGTGGTGGGGTAGAAGAACTGGGGTTAGAATTAGAAGTAGAAGTGGAAAGAAAGGTCTCAGCCGGGGTGTTATTGATTGATTTTTCTGTATCATTAAACTCTTCCCCAACATGATTGTCAAGCACTCTTCCAGATCTCAACGTGATTGCATTCACAAGATGTGAATAGCCAGGATTGGGTAAAGGTTGAGCTGGAAGTTTCCCTTTCTCTCTTGCACTCATTTCGGCTTTTAATCGTGCAATTTCTTCTTCCATCGATTTAATACTCTCGCTTTGGGACGCAGAGTTTTTCTCAATTTTATCGACAGAAGACTTCATTTCAGCCGAAACTTGCATGATATTTGTTAAGACCAAATTCATGTATTGTGCAAATGAAGAGGATTCATCAGTCCCGGTAAACTGTAAAGGACTAGACAGTGCAGGTGTGTTGACCAGATTTTGAAAGTTATGTGCTTGGAAGGGGTGCTGACTCAATTGAAGTTGTGGGTGCTGTTGTGGTGGAAGGGCCCCTTGGAAATTGTTTTGGTTTGGAACCGTGTTTTGAGATTGTGATTGGTTCCAAGAAAAGTTAGGGTGATTCCTCCAACCCTGATTATGTGTGGAAGAAAATGGGTCGTTTCTAGGTCTTTGAAATGCGGCATTGGTATGCTCGTGACCTTGAAACGGAGAATTTAGTGGACATTCTTTCGTCAAATGAGAAGGATCAGAACAACATCCACATACAGTTTTGGAGAGTGATATTTGACTTAGGGCGGCTAAAAATTTGTTTTCCATAGTCTCAAGTTTCTTTTGCATAGCTGAAATGTCAGCTCTAACTCCTATGCAAATATTATTGCCATCCCTAGACGATTGACTCACACCCTCCCACTGTAAAGATTTTTCAGCGAAATTTTCTAGAAAATTCCAGGCTTCCCCATCATCTTTAGGCATGAAGTTTCCTTGACACATGGATTCAAGGGTCTGTCTTGTGTTAGGATTAATGCCCTCATAAATGATTCGGCACAGTTCCCATCTAGGGATTCCGTGATGTGGACATTGGACTAACAGATCCTTGAAGCGTTCAAGACATTTTGAAAATGGTTCATTTAGAAGCTGGGTGAATTGATTGATTTCGCTACGGACTCGAGCTGTCTTTTGGTATGGGTAGAATTTCTTAAGGAATGCTTTGACGAATTCTTCCTAATTTGAAATGGAATGTGCGGTAGTGTTATACAGCCACTTCTTGGCTATATCGCACAAGGTGAATGGGAGAAGACGTAGACGCATAGCATCCATAGAAAGCTGTGAAGTACCCACCATTGCGCATACATTTTCAAATTTCGTGATAAACACGTATGCGTCCTCAGACTCGAGACCGTGAAATTTTGGTAGAAAGTTGATGTATTAGGGTTTTATTTGAAAATTTTCCCCGTTGGCTGGTGGAATGGAAAGACAGCTGGAAAGGGGACCTCGTGTTGGATATCACCTCTCTTGGAGAGAGATGCGAGGTGGATTCTGCGCACCAATAGATGGCGGCAGGGTAGTGGAAAAGAAATTCGATGGAGACGGATCCATCAAAGTGGGTGTGGTGGTGGGTAAAAGAAAGGGTAAATGTAGAAATACCGACTTTTGGGTCGATAAGGGAGACGCGAACTTAACGGGCACTAGAATCCCATGTCCAGCCTATCTTGCACTAAAAAGGGTTAGTACAAGTGGCAGCGTGAATTTATAATTAGGGGAAATGATATGAATGCGATGTTTGTTTTGAAAATTGATACGGATTTTTGAAAAAAAATGATGCAATCACAACAAGTGCAACAAGCAAAACCCTAATTCTATTGGTCGCCTAGGTCAAATCTCTAGACCGTTCCTAACTGCCAAAAGACAAGTCGCAGGATAAATCCTCCACTGCCTCTTTGTCTCACCTGTGGCCAGGTAAGTGCCAGGTAAGTGGGAGGTTCTCCACTACGTAAATAGTGGGCCTAATTAAGTAACCACTAGCCTTCGACACACTTGCCTTAGACACCACAAAAGAAACGCGGATAAGCAATGAATTAGCCACGGCTTTCTCTTGTCCTAAGTGAGCGCGACGTCCTTAGAGTCATCTCTAGATATTTTTTTAGTTAATGAGGGTAATGCGGAAGCAAGTTTTGCGATTTTCGGGGCTTAGGAAGGGTAATGAACTCCCCACCTAATCTGGATTTGGTCTTTGCCCCTTAATGTCCGTATTAATTATGCAAACAACCACGAAAAATCAATAACATGCACAATTTATTTTTGCTTTTGCGGCGCTGCGATTTATTTGCAAAGAAACCTGCACAAAATTGTTATTGGAGCAGATGAGGGAGAAGATAAGAAAGTGAGAAGCTTACAGAGAAATTTTGGTACACTGAAGCAGCTAGGCCGCCGCGGAACCGCTGTTTAAGAGGCTTACTGCCGCGGAAACGCGGTAGGATTGTGGGATCAATGCACAGAATTTCAACAGAGAGCCTCTTGTTACTCCCTTAGCTCTCTGGATTGCTCAGAAAAATTTTCCACAACTCCACAAGTTCCAGATTTCCTCGCAATCAAATCACAACACACGTATTAGGGTTTGTGCGAGTTTAGATCTAAAAATTATAATGGAATAAATTTTTCAATTCAAATTTCAAAATACGAACAATTAGCGCACTATCCCCGGCAACGGCGCCATTTGATTGAAACGATTTCGGATGTGTAGTATGAAAATTGTAAAGAAATCGCAACCAAAAATTATTTGACCGCAATAAACTACGGTGTCAGATGTAGATAGTTAGCGAGTGCGGATCGTCCACAGGGAAAGTGTAATAGTTCGTCTTTTGAATTAAATGAGTCGAAACATTAAGGAAAAGAAAAGAAAACAATGCATGATTTATATTTGAAGTTCAAGTATTAGAAAATATAGATCTAATAACAAGAAAAAGATAGAATCAAGAATTGAGAGTTTGATGATTTTTCCAACCGAATATCAAGAATCGAAATGAGGCTCGTAGGAATCGATCAGATCTATAGATGTGATGCAATCTCATGATGACGTATTCTTATCCTTCGATGAATTGATACTAGATCGAGGATAATCGACGAGAATTAGGGATTTCTAGTGAAACTAAGGTTTCATCATTTATCCCTTGTTCCTTCGTCGATATCATTCACATTCTAGCCTCTAGTAAATTCAAGAAACGATCGTAGATCCCTAATTTCGAGCGATGACAATCAAGAAAGTATCGCAACGAAACTAGGTCATCGATTCTTGAACTTGCTAGGGTTTACAAAACCCGTAGGACTTAAGAATCGTTTTAGGATTTGTTACATCATCATTCTATTGATCTTCTCGACTCCTTGACGAGTTGAGTTTTACTAAAACATCATTACAAGAACTACAATCATAAATTGAGATCGAATCATGATGCAAGAATTTAAAGAAAACGAGATTAAAGAATTTAACCTTTTATTTATATCAACAATTTCATTACAATCGCTCAAGAACTACAAGAGGAAGAACTCGATTGTCGATTTGGCTTCGCTCGGCTCCGTGAGTCACGGATCGGCTTGGATCACTTGCTCGGTTGGAGATCGGCTCCGCTCCTAAAAGGTTGAAGGGCTTCTCGCTTGATTTGGTACTCGGGATCTTGAATTTGGATTGGAATTAGGGTTAGGGTTTCGCACAAGTCTTGTCACTAGACTTGTGGAAGAAGATGAAGATAGATGTTGAAGAATGAGGAAGTAATCAACTATTAAAGAACAACCTATTAACCCTAGATCTAGGCTCCTATTTATAGATTATCGAAACCCTAGATTTAGGCTTTCAAATTTGAATTTCCCTTCAAAAGTTTGTTGAGGAGATTTGAATTTCCCTCCAAAAGTTTGTTGAGGAGAAGCTTCTAGATGAAGTTTGTTAAGCCGAGCCTTCTAGATGTGCCACGTGGAGAATCGGGACTCTTCTGGAAGCTTGTGCAGTTATTTTAGAGCATGTGAGGAAATTTGTGGAGCTGATGACGTCATCACGCCGCGGAACCGCGGCGCTTTGGAGTCCTTAGGGCATGAGAACTTCTGGTGTTTCTTGGGCTGATTTACGGGCCTAGTTTTGATATGTTGAATTTCATGTTTCTCTCTAGATTGCTACCAGATCTCAAAACATGGAGTCGGTGTATTTTTGATCAGTTCTTTTCCCAATTTTTGGCTTTGTTCCTGCAATGTCCTGCACAAATCTCGACACAAGTGCTGCGCAATACAGGGATGATGCGATGCCAAGATAAACACACAATTTCCCTCATAAATGTCGGTTTTAGAGTATAACACATGTAATCTGATATTTCAGGACTGTTTTGTTAATATGTGCAATATAAATACCGAACACTTCTAGATGAGTGTAAATGTTAGGGAAATTGCCGTGTTAAAAATGCAGTATTTTCGACCGATCAACTAGCGGGGGGACTGTTGGTTGGTATTATACCAATCGTCAGTTAACAGTTCCCAGGTGACATGAGTACAGCATAGTCCGCAGACTTGACATTGCTACTTCGCCTCGAGTGTATCCCACTGTTCTTAGATTGCTACCCTACCACGGCTCAAAAGAGTCGTGCAAACAGGTAGCAGTTAGGTGCAGTCCCGAGCACTTGGAGGCAGTGGCGGTTAGAAAGGATTCGTCTCTCCCGGTATTGGGAGTTGATATCGCGCTGTGTCAGAGAGCCATTACGCAAAGTCCCTGGCCAGGGCAAGCGAGATTTACTGGTAGGTTCCAGTAGTTTCTCAGGGTGTAATGGGCTACGCTCCGACACGACATATACTGCTATTAGGGGACTGACGCTTGTCGCCCCCTAGGCTCGATATGCGATAGTCTTAGACGAACAGACCAGACTGTACGGAGATTGTCACATCAGGCTCAGTAGGAGTTCAGATTGGTTTCCTCATCAGCCTTCTTATCAACATCTACCTGGGGTCCATTACGTACAGCTATTGCCGCTTGCGGTCTGTGGTTAAACCCACTGCCAGTCCAGTGTCGAGTCTTTAGAGTCCAACACAGAGGGTTTCCCTGCTCCAGGCGAAACGATATAGAGGTCGTATGGTTTTACGACAAGGGTTCGGACGCATACGTGTTTAAACGCACGTGCGACGTTCGGACAGTTTTTATTAGCCGGCTTTGGTTTAAGCCAGATTCTAGTATCGGGTTATTGGATTTATACAATCTAAAGATTTTCCGTGTTTTCACGGAATGGAGGGGCGTTCTCGTAATTTTCCGGGAAGCTTCTAGAAGCATGGTGACTTGGGGGTTAAGGTGGCATATGCATTAATTGGATTAATGAGTCATGTAGTGATTCATACATTGAGTTAATGATTCATTTAATGTTTTGTATGACTCATGTGATGAATCACTTAGTGTATTAATGAAACACGGTGATAATTCATTATTTGTTATTTACTTAATATTATCATATGTTTCATATATACACAAATGATTTCATTCATCCAAAATGGATTCTTATCATCACCTTCTCTCTCCTCAAGCTCTCTCATTCTTGAAACCCAAACCCTAACCTCTCATGTGTTGAGATCAAGGGTTAGCTAGACTAATACATCCATAACCTCACTCTATATCCCCTAGGTAGCTTAGATTAGCACTTTGAGCAACCTAGTTATCTCAAATTAGAGATCAAACTTGGCGTAGGAGCTCTCGGGTGGATCGTCTTTGACTCGAGGAGGACGTTGAGGTGCCGATGTTCCAAGGAGCCTACGAGGAGTGGATGACAGCGATGAAGACCTGAAGGACAACTAACGTGAGGTATAACTTCGAATCTGAGTAGTTAAACCTTTTGTAGTATTGCTAGTAACGGTTTAGATACGATTCATGCGCTCAAGTCCGTTTTACGAAGCTTTGATAATCGTTTTTCATATATTCCGCCTCCCCGCAAGTTCGTGGGGTGCGTGACATGGACTTACAACATGGAATAGTAATATGCGCAAATCAAGGGAAAACCGTTCTTTCAAATGAATCCAGTTTTAAAATATATCTTGCGGTTCCTAAATCTCCAAAATCAAGCCAGAATCATCTATGTATGTGCAAATAGGTATATATGCAAGTATGAGTGTACAAAATGTCTGTGTGCCAATATGGATGTACAAGTAGGTATATACGCAAGTATGAGTGTACAATAGGCATGTGTGCCAATATGGATGTACAAGTAGGTATATACGCAAGTATGAGTATACAATACGCATGTGTGCAAATATGGATGTACAAGTAGGTATATACGCAAGTATGAGTGTACAATATGCATGTTTGCCAATACGGATGTACAAGTTGGTATATACGCAAGTATGAGTGTACAATATGCACGCACGCAAGTATGTCATGCTAAGGGCCATATCCTGATGCAACAGTCCTACTGTGTAGTGGCATAGCAGTTATCGATGATGAAGTATGTGATCCGGCAAGCAGGTGTACGTGGAACATACGCATCATCGATAATGGTGCTGGTGTCCTGACAGCATAGGTTTAATATGACAATAAACACATTTAAACATGCAATGCGGCGCGAATAGAAAGAATATGCGGGAAAATGAATAATAAACCCAGCAGTGAAGAATTTACATCAATATATATATGTCATACAGCTTTTGCCATTTGAAATAACATGAATCGTGGTGTTTAGAAAAATAAGGGCTACGGCGTTTTTAGAAAAAGATGCATCTTTTGAAAATATCCTTAGAATCCCTTGGTCTGTCTTTAAAATACTCATGATTCGTTAGTTTTGAAATAGTATGACTCGAGTCTTGTCTAACATCTATAAGTAAACTATGGGACTAATCGAAATGTAAGGAAACCACCTAAATCTGAGTCGATACATATAAATATAATAGTCGGTGATCCTGCCTCAATAGCATCACATACGTTACAATAAATAACATGACATCCTCGAGTCAAGAGTGCGGATCTATCATCAATATAAGGCTCATACGGTAAATCCATCGTACGGCATCCGAATCAGGATACGGGTCAAATATCACATTCATCTCATCATGCATCTGGTATCCATTATCTTCATATCTAATGAACAGGGGGTACTGATCTAAGTTTAGTACAAACTGATACCATCTATATATATATATATATGCGTGTATGAAAACACACGCCTCAAGGCCCGCTAAATTCTCATGTCGTATCTCACCATACGAAACAAAATATATCACCGATCTCATAGTATCATGCCCAATCTCATCGACTTATCTACAAATAACATATATAATACTCATCATCCATGTCTAAGTATACGTATATATATGTGCATCTCCCCATAACCGCACAAGTAAAACAATGTTAACAAGTGTGTGTGCGTGTGGGTGTAAACCTTATTCTTAGGTCCGCGACTAAACTAACTAATGATGCTATCATCCAATTATCCATGACTCCCAAAGTCTATCTAGATAGTCATAAACTCACAATAACCATATATATATATCCATCTCATATATACCATACACTACGCTACGAACTACGGGGGTGCTATACGCCATCGACCCGACTTCTCCCGTAGATGTGTATCTACTCACATTGATCCTTGCTTTCCGAAGTCGATGTCTTCTTGCTCTTACTCGTCATCCGAAGTCCACTTGAGGGTACATACATATATACACATATAGCATCGTAAAACAAAAATCTCGCACAAAACCAAAACAGTGCACGCATCACACATAGGTTTAAACCTATGGTCTACACATGCAAGAAGAACCAATAACCCCCGATATAGACGTACAAACGTCAAGTGATCGATACCAAACACAAATATCAAAACATCATTTGAAAACATCGCAAAACATAAAGCAGTAACTCATGAAAATGGTCCCAGATTTTACTCTAACTGAAATTAGCCAATTTTGCACATATGGGGGGTCTAAATTACTGAAGATAAAGCCCTGGACCAAGCACGAACCAATTTGGAAGTACCAAGGCTGTAAATTGCAGCAAATTATAGAAAAATGGCGGCCTAAACATGAGCATATGGTCTCGGGTTTGTACGGTAGCTTCTAGGTTGCCTGCACATCTCTTAGGCTTCGCTAAATAATTTTCAGGTCACCCGGGTGTTAGCAGATTTCATTATACCCTCACAGAATCCACAATTCTCCGATATCGGGTTTTCTATGTTCATAATCCAATGTTTAAGAATCAGGTTCAGTCCACTAAATCATCACAACAGGGGTTGTATAGCCTCTACTAATCTCAATTACCTTTCACTACTCAAGATTTCATCACAACCCTAACTAGGAATTTTCAATGTTCACTAAACCGCACTAAATCACAACTAAACACATATGGATACCAAAGTGAATGAAATACAAAGTTAATGGCAATGAATGTACCGCATTTGGAAACTCAAGAAAATTCTTGAGTTGCCCCAAGTGCCCAAAATCCGATTTTTCTTTGTCCAACGTGTAGCTAGTGAGCTTGTGCATGTATTTTGTGAAGTGGAGATGATGTTTTGGGGTTGTTTTGATGATGTTTTGAGGGTTTAGAGGAGGTGGGAGAGATGAGGCAGCCATGGGAGAAAGTAGAGGTGAGAATGATGAGAAAAGAGTGAAGAGATGAAGAGAATGGCCCAAGGTTTGACCCCTCACCCCCCTCTCTCTCTATGGCCCATGCCTAATATTCTAATCCCTTATCTTTTTCTCTTTTCTTTTCTTTTATATTCTTTTCTCTTCTCTTTTAAAAATTAAAACCATGCATATAAATCCCAAATGAAACCATGGTTATAAAATATAACACAAGTGTAAAATACGACACGGAGCATGTCATGTGCACAAAACAAGATTAATGCGCGATTAGCGATATTTAATCGCGATTAGCGTTAAAATATCGTATAATGAATCATAAAATCTTATAATTTGCATAAATCACATAAAGCACCTTCATTTCAGTAATTTCCATAATTTTCCAAAATTTTCCCAATTTATCGGTATTTAATTATACCGCCTTATTAAATTATTCAATATAATATTATTAAATTATAAAAATCCCCAAAAATAATATTTTATTTTTCTAAAATGTTACAATCTTTCCCCCTTCAAGAAATTCGTTCCCCGAATTTAAATTTTAACCCCTCAAAAACTAAAACATTTAAGTAAACAGTCCAAATCGTCGGGGCTCCGAAATCATCAATACATAAAACTCATCACAGCGCAATGCATGCGCAAGAACAAAGAGCAGATAACTCAAAATAAAAACTCCGTCAAGCATCCCGCAATCATCGTAGCCATGGTGAAGGCACAAATGTCAAATCCAATACGAAAACCAATATGATATAAATAAAAACTATACATGTAACCATCTGAAGGAAATGCATGCCAAACCTTTCATGTTGCTGTGCGATGCGCGTATCGCGGCACTGCGGCGGA
Organism: Agapanthus africanus; assembly: GCA_030015575.1. Classification (NCBI taxonomy): domain Eukaryota; kingdom Viridiplantae; phylum Streptophyta; class Magnoliopsida; order Asparagales; family Amaryllidaceae; genus Agapanthus; species Agapanthus africanus. Next base: position 293,919,807 of record JASDDO010000016.1, read on the forward strand.
CGTCTTTTGTATGAAAATAACTATATATATAGTTATCCTCTATTTAATATGTACGTCCCGCCGTTTTTGAAAACAATTTAGAAGGGTTTCCTTGTTTTTAAACGTTTTGTGTCATATCAGACACGTAGGTAAATACTGAGACTATAGCTCCCTTCTTGGAAATCCCTTCGATAGCTATCAATGCATGCAAATAAATCCAGGTAATGTCCTCTGACTAGTCCTGCTCAGTACGAAAACAAATAGCAAAGATCATAAAAACGTACTGCTCCATAAGAAATCAATCCCAAAATGTATATAAGAATACCCTATGCGTCTGGTGCGCACGGAAATCGAAACCCATGAATGTGCCATACATATGCACAGAAACAAAATCTAAGTGCATCGGGTGTGCACGAAACATTTGTCAAGGGCAACGGGTGTGCCTGACAGCAATATCAGGTGCATCTGATATGCACGAAGAATCCCGATTTAGTGCATCTGGTGTGCACCAAAATCGCATCTCATAACATACGCCCAACATACGCGAAATCCAACTCAGGTGCATCCATCATGCACGAATAAAATCTAATTCATATGCATTCAACATGCACGAAATCACGAAATCCAATATCAAGCGCCGAACATGCGCAGAATCCAATCCGGTGCACAAGGTGCACAAAACAAATATCGAGTATTACAATCGAAATCGAAGGTATACAGCATATTTCAATACAAATCCAAATCAGGTATACCATGGTATATAATCTCACAACCATGTGCCTCAGCGTGCACAAAAGCAGATCAAATACCAAAAGTGCATGAAAACTATGCCGAAAGCCTTAGTCAAATCACATGCATACCATAGGTATGAACTCAAAACTCAATATCTCGAATGACATCAAATCGAAGTCAGTTTCAACTTTGGTGCACAAAATCTCAATCATTCAAATAAATCGTCCAAAATACCAAATCAAGGATGGAGGAAATAGTCCCGCTCAAGCACATCCTCTAAGATCTCTGGCCAACTTTCATGGTCACTCGTAACATGTCTCGTCGACGATGCCGAACTCTGGCCTGTTGGGTGCGCACAATATGACCGCTCCCGGGTCCAAGTCTTCTCGTATATTATTCCAAAAAGGTTCCGTCGAATTCTCTCCCAATCTCGTTTCTGTCGAACTGCCCGAAAGCCATCGTCTTTTACTAAATAAATCCCTTGTTCCGGAATGGCTGCATACACATCGCAACTCCTTCTGGAAGGTATATCCATATACAATGCCTCTGTATGCGTATCACATCTCTGATGTCAGCGGAGGGGAACGTCATCTCGTCGAAATCTCGTACGAACCTCTTACTCCATTTTTCTCTAATGTCGACTGCTTCAGACTCGTCTCTTCGTAGTTTCATGGACTGCGCTCCAACGTCTATACTTATATCTGGAGTCTCCCAAGCAATGTATCCCATCACATGATATCCTAATGATGTCAAACCTTTCGATCGATTCGTCAAAGTTCCATAATCCCCCAAGAGCTCAACATCTTGGGTACAATTTAATAGTATTCCAATACATGCCACAGCACCTGTGGACCAACCGTAGAAGGGCAAACCCAAGCCTCACTAATGGCACCGCTGAACTGCCGTAAACCCTAAGGTTTCAATGCGTTCTCATGGTCATTCTGTCGAGTTAGGGTTTCATTCTTCTAGAGGATCTATAACATTACTTGCATTTGTCTCTGAATACTTTAAACTTGGAAAATGGGCTTCTGACATTCTATTGCCTCTATCGACCTCCGACGTACCTGCGTGAAGTCATCTCTAGCTGGAATCAATCAATCTGATGACCTCACATCGGGGTAGGCAACGAATCACATGTCCTAGCACTTCCTCTATGGGTGACTAGCGATCTTCTATTATATCTCTATGTACAACTCGTGCGGCGATAGCTCCAAACATCTGGTGCGATATCTCTTCATTCGCAGCAACAACTGGCTCATTTGTCCGCACGCTGAACAGTGCCTCAATCATCAAATAATTGGTGCATCGACGGTCATCACATTCTGGCTGGCCTCTAGTAGTAGCCTGATCCTCTGGTTCTAATCTGCACATCGGAGAAATCTTGTAGAAGCGATCCATCAAACGCGCATGGCACGAAAACACAATAAAATGACACCTAGATGAAATCGTGTGTCCCTGGAATCACGCCCTGGTCAGTCCTCATCCGTGACGAGCTCGTGCTGACGCAACTCTAGCAGTAGCTCTCTCTGCCCGTGCAATCATGGCAGCAAAATCATAAACCAATATCGATGAGGATAGATTATAAGAATGAATATAATATTGTGCAAGGAAATGTACATTCTAAGGCTCCTTAAGCGGAGTAGCGTATCGTAAGTATGCCGCGAAACATACACACGGTACGTCATTCTACTGAAGTTACATACTCCATCAACCAAGGTCAACCTACGCGATGAAAGTTCGGATATAATACCCCTCTCGACTAAGTCTAAGTTCCGTAAGGTCAAGCCTAAGTTCCGAATATATACAAACGCTCTAGGCTCCGCATAGTCAAACTTAGACTCGAACCAAGGTTAACCTAGCGATCTGATACCAACTTTGTCACGACCCGAAATGGCACGCGACTGGCACTTAAATCATATGATGTCTATAGGACCCCATCTAATTCATGTAAGCCAAGAAATCTCAGAAATCTAAACCATTTTAAATAAGAAGTGAAGAAAACATGTTTTAAAACAAGGGGGTTTTCAATAACATAAGCCGGATATGCATTTTAAAATCTCAAGTCTTATCTAAAAATTTCGGCAGAGTTTCCTTTGTAAATACTGGCCCCAAACGGTGTACAACATGAATAATATATGCACAATGATAAAAGGCATCCCCAAGCGGGAGCTAGCTCTTCGTCAATCGACGGTCACAACCACGCAAGCAATATAATATACGACACCGAAGGGCGAGGATCAAAACTGAAAAGGAAACTCAAATCAACATGAAAACCCATAATAATACAACGCACGACTCTAAGGTCGAAATAATATACAACTGGCCTTCTAAGTCAACAAATAATACAAGTCTGGTTGATAGAGTTTCTAGATACAACAATGAAAATAATATACAAGGGTGGTCACGATGCGAGTGGACCCACCTACCACAGCAATCACCCAGAATGGAAACAGTGTGCCAGAAAGCTGCTATGAAACCTGTACAGCAAGACCTGCAAGAAACTGTGGCACAACGGGGGTGAGTTGCCAACTCGTGAGTAGAAAACATCACAGAGCAGAAATCGCATGTATGACTCAATCCTAGGTCAATACGATCAGTAGTATAAATATCCTCAATATGATAAAGTCTGAAGCATGAAAAGGTGGCAAGGGTAAACATCTATACCAAGCGTAATACCAAGTGCTCGTATAGTGCCTCAGGTAGCAACGTATCATAAACATGTGGTGTGATCAATGTAATCATCATGAAATCAGTGTCAACTATATCATGAAGTTTAATAGCATGTGGATATCATCCAACTATGTAATCAATGCCTGTATGCATGTGGATCTCGTCCACGTGTCAACCAATGACATAAAAACATCATGCATGTAAAAGTCATAAAAGCATACGGATGAAAATATGAGGATATAAATCAACGTGTGTCCCCCGTGACACATCAAAATCATGCAACTTGAGTGACTAGCATCGACATTCGAAAACATCATGAAACCCATGCCCAGCATCGGCACGTAAATCCTCATATATCGGGCTCCGTCAGTTTAAATCGGCCCACGGGCTCCGTCAGTCTGGATCGGCCCATATCATCTCTCGACCCCGGTCGGTATCCTCCGATTGGTAGTAGTCCCTCTTCCAGGCTCATCGTCATCCACACGAAATCTCTCTCTCGCCCCGGGGTACTATACCAGGTCCAACATGTACCCGCAAACGGAATCATCCGCCTCCTCGAATCGTGTTTCACATATCATACGTCTCAGAACCGAGAAAACGCATAGTGGACGCACTGAAATATCATATCAAGAGAAACCGGGTTTTTAAAACAGTACATACTTTCTTTTGAAAAACCCACGGTTCTCAAATCCAGAAATCTCATTAAAGCAGCATATCTAAATGCATATAATCGTAAAGCATGATGTATGCGACATATAAAAGAAATGTAAGCATATCGGTATATCATGCAGCATGGAATAGTAATATGCACATATCAAGGGAAAACCGCTCTTTCAAATGAATCCAGTTTTAAAATATATCTTGCGGTTCCCAAATCTCCAAAATCAAGCCAGAATCATCTATGTATGTGGAAATAGGTATGTATGCAAGTATGAGTGTACAAAATTTCTGTGTGCCAATATGGATGTACAAGTAGGTATACGCAAGTATGAGTGTACAATATGCATGTCTGCCAATATGGATGTACAAATAGGTATATACGCAAGTATGAGTGTACAATATGCATGTGTGCCAATATGGATGTACAAGTAGGTATATACGCAAGTATGAGTGTACAATATGCACGTACGCAACTATGTTATGCAAAGGGTCATATCCTGATGCAACAGTCCTACTGTGTAGTGGTATGGCAGTTATCGATGATGAAGTATGTGAGCCGGCAAGCAGGTGTACGTGGAACATACGCATCATCGATAATGGTGCTGGTGTCCTAACAGCATGGGTTTAATATAACAATAAACACATTTAAACATGCAATGCGATGCGTATAGCAAGAATATGCGGAAAAATGAATAATAAACACAGCAGTGAAGAATCTACATCAATATATATATGTCATACAGCTTTTGCCATTTGAAATAAAACGAATCGTGGTGTTTAGAAAAATAAGGGCTATGGGGTTTTTAGGAAAAGATGCGTCTTTTGAGAATATCCGTAGAATCCTTTGGCCTGTCTTTAAAATACTCACGATTCGTTAGTTTTGAAATAGGTTTGACTCGAGTCTTGTCTAACATCTATAAGTAAACTACGGGACTAATTGAATGGTAAGGAAACCACCTAAATCTAAGTCGATACATATAAATATAATAGTCGGTGATCTGTTCATATCAGATTTTTGCATTTTCATACCGCCCAATTTTTGTCACATTGCATATCGGTAGATACTCTTGAGCCGTGTTTGCTAGTCAATTGCTGGATACAGGTTCTCGATTCTAAAACGGTGAAATTCATGGAAAACACGACAAAATCCGGGTTCCTGCCAACCACAGATAAAACACGGTCTCCGCTCTTCATCCGTATGTTGCCAGATACCAGTTTAGGAAGACAAAATGTCAAATCAATGTCATTCTCATGCACAAAGCTCAATGGTAGCACAAAATCCAAGAGATCTACGCGGAGCTCGAGGCAATCATGACAAAATCTTGACAAAAAGTCCACCTTTCCCTCAACAGAAATTCTGGAGAAATCGTGGAGCCAAATTGAGAAAACACATGTACCAGAGAGAAGAGTACATCAAAACAGGGTGCGACCAAAAATACCAAGTTCCAATTCATCAAGAAGGCCGCGGATCCGCGGCCAAAGTGGGGTCCAGGCCGCAGATCCGCGGCCATATAGTGGCGGCAGGAAAATCTTTTCCAGGGGTATTTTTGTATTTTCATGTGGGTTCTGGTGGTTGCCCTAGTGTTTCATTTTCTGGCCTATAAATAGCCCAGAACTTTGTGAAGGAAAGGGTCCATTCTTGTATTTTCATTTTGCCTAGTCTTAGTGTGTTTCTTCTTCCTCTTCTCACCTCTTCTCCATTAAACTTCTAGTGAGCTTTTGAGTGAAGAGTGATGAATAAAGAAGAACCATTTATTATCATGCTTGTCTCTTTACTTTGTTAATTGTTGCAATTTTAATTCGTTAAGTAGTTGTTGTTATTTCCTTGTTGTTTATTTCTTCTCTCTTTTTCTTTATCATTCATACGACAATGATACTTACGCTCGATCCTCGCCAAGGTGAGGTCGGAAATAGTTAGTCGTATTCTCCTAATTCCTTCTTTCTATCTTCCTCTTTTGTTTTGTTTTGCTTTTCCTTATCATGAAGTGTGAGTACTTAATACTTGTTAGGGTAGGATAAGGGAAGTTTGAGAGAAGGAAATCTCTCTCACTCTTTCCTTGCCCAACAGCTTAAATCAACTCCCGTTAATTGAACCACAATCCGCTCTTTACGGCACCCTATCCTACATGATAGCGGTGATTCCGTAGTGAGACCGGTTGTGGTTGAATTAACCGGAGGTTATGGCTAAGTGCCAAGAACGGACGGACAAGCACCAAAAGGAAGACTTATGCGTTGGAAAGCCTAGCTTATACTCGCAAAGTCCTTCCTAGTCGTGCTAATCCCCGTTGTTGCCGATTACCGTAACACCGATATTAAGAGGGGCAACGAAAGATGTGTAGACTCCTAACTCAAACTAACCTAATCCTAACCCTAACATGCTCTCTTTAAATATCAACTCAACACTTAGTTAATCACAAACAAAATCTGAACAACCGGACTTAACTCGTTAAAACACATTGAAAAAGACTCCCATCTCCCTGCGGACGACCCGTACTCAACTGGCTAGCTACAAGCGAAACCGTCTTGATTGCGGTATTTAAACTAGAACTTGAACACGCACGTACTCTAACAATCAAATGGCGCCGTTGCCGGGGAGACGGTAGTTTATTTCCTTGTGTAATTTCGGGTTAATTTGTAAGTATAAAAAAAAAAATTACATATTTTGTAAAAAAACCATCTTGTTGTTTTTTGATTAGCTTTTGTGCAAGTGTGTAGGAAAATACAAGGTTCGAGTTCAGTAGCCAAGGCGTTGAAAATACGGAGTTCAAGTACAGTGCCAAAGACGTGGGAAGATAGACCCACATTTCGTGGCTACACCGCGACGGACAAAAACGAAGCATCCGGTCTACTGTAAAAATCTGGAGCAGATACAGTAAGCATATCAGAATTCCACACATCCAGACAAGCAGAGGAGACCCAAAACAGCAAACCCAAGAAAAATGGTGCCCCAATATCCCCTTACTGCCGCGGATCCGCGGCAATAGTGGGCTTAGGCCGCGGATCCGCGGCCACTTGGTGCCTTTGGGCTGCCAACTTTTTTCTGGTGAGTCTCTCTCTTCTCTCCACTCCTCTGAACTCCACTGAATTGTGTTTTCTGCAGGCTTCTTTGCGCAAATTCTTCTCCCCCTTCCAATAAACTGTTCTTGTGCAGGATTCTTTGCGCCGCAAAATAAAAATTGTTTGCAGTTGTTTTGTTACTGTTTTGCATTCTTTAATACGGACTCAAGGGGCTTGAAACCAATCCAGATTGGGTGGGGATTTCATCACCCTTCCCAGGACCCCAAAAATCACTAAAGCATATGCATTGTCCATTGTAAATTAAAAAATACTAGACTTCAGCCCTAAGGACTTCGCGCTCATTAGGAGAAGATAAATCGTGTTTAGAACCTCGCTTAACCGTATATTGTTTACGGGGTGTCTAGGAAAGTGTTAAAGGCGCAACCGCCGAAAGAGAAAGGGTTATTTAATTAAGGAATTTCGCGAAAGCGTTGGACAACCTCCCCTTATCTCTGCACTTACCTGGCCTCGTGATCAGTGTATTTTTAAGCCCGTTTCTCGACATTGTTTAACTTCGACAATCAAGTTCAGCAGCAGGTCTAGTAGACCTAGGTTACCCTAGATCTAGGTGTGATTGTGCATATCTTGTTTCTGATTGCTTAAGCCATATTTCCGTACATATTTCTGTAAAAATCTTTCTAAAAAAAAAATCAAAAAAATCAAAAAATCAAAAACTTTTATAAAAACTAGCCCTTTGTCGCCAAATCCATTTTTTCACCCACCACCCATCGCCTTTCTCCATTGACGTTTTCTTACCCTCACCTTCTCCGCTTTGACTATACTAAACTCGTTTAGTGTATGTCCGCTCGGACTCGGGACACTAGCGCCCATCTAGTCCGCGTTACGTTAGTCGCGACCGACTACGCGATCGACTCCGAAGTCGATACTCCGTCCACTCCTCTTTCACCCCTTCCTTTGCCGGCCAACTCCGACGTTGACCGGAATTCTGTTCATACATCTTCACCTTCACCTTCACCTTCACCTTCACCAACCTCTTCTTCCGCGATGTCGGGATTTAATTCGAACATCTCTTTGACCACCGCTGGATTGGCTCCACCTCCTACGGAGACCAATCTTCCACCACCTCCGCCTGTTGTAGCGCCGCAGCGAATCGCGCTCCAGGATCGTTTCTATCCCACCCGTTCTGTTCTTCCCACCTGCATTTCTCTTCCTCCGGCCAATGGGGACAACTTTGAAATTAAGCCCCATTTCATCAACATGCTTCCACGTTTTCATGGGCTTGAATCTGAAGATGCCTATATCTTCATCAATAAATTTCAAAACGTCTGTGCCATGATGAAAACCACCCAGCTGTCGGACGATGCTATACGTCTACGGGTCATTCCGTTCACTCTATGCGATCTCATTGAAAAATGGCTGTATAGCACCGCTTTCCACTCAATCACCAGCTGGGACGAGTTTCTTAAAGCGTTTCTGAAAAAATTCTATCCGAACCATAAGACCGCAAGGATTCGAAATGAAATCAACCAATTCTCCCAGCTTCCTTCTGAACCTTTCTGGAAGTGCTTTGATCGGTACAAAGACCTTCTTGTTCAGTGTCCTCACCATGGTATAGAGAAATGGCAACTCTGCCAAACCTTATACGAGGGACTGAACCAAGCAACGAAGCAGTTGTTGGAAACCATCTGTCAGGGCCAATTCCTATCGAAATCTGACGAGGAAGCGTCGCAGTTCTTTGACGACCTTGCGGAGCAAACGCTACAGTGGGAGAGCACCAGACCGACTTCTTCTTCTTCTACCTCCACTTCTACCGGTCAGTCTAGGGTAGGAATCCACCAACTTGATGTCTCTATTGCGATGAAAGCTGAAATGGCTGTAATAACAAGAAAGCTTGAAGCGATAGAGAGCAAATTTTCTGCTCCTGCCCCCACCCCTGTTCTCCCCCATCGTACCATCTGCGCTTGTTGTTCCGATCCTTCCCACTTGACCGAAGAGTGTCCTTACAATCCACCCTCGCAAGGACAGGATCAGGTTAATGCTGCCTTCCAGCAAAGACCGAGGAATGATCTATACACTTCCACCTACAATCCCGGTTGGAGGAACCACCCCAATTTTGCCTGGAATCAGAATCAGAATCAATTCCAAGGCAACAATTTCCAAAGGGCCCCTCCACCGCAACAACAAGCGCCACAACAAACTCAACATCAATATCAGCAGCCCTTCCAACCCCAACCTTTCCAAAACCAGATGAACAACTTTGCACCCAACAACTCTTTTCCACCAAACAACTTTGTTCCGTCAAACAACGATAAGGTTTCCTCGCTCGAGCGAAGTCTGGAGGCGTTTGTTAAACAATCGACTCAATCCACTGCCAACATCCAGTCTTCGATTCAATCTTTAGTGCAACACACTGCCGCACACGGGCAAAGCATCAAAACCACCGAGGCCCAGATTGCACAGCTGAACGCGGCCTTAAGCGAGCGAGAGAAGGGGAAGCTCCCGTCCCAGCCACATCCAAATCCCGGTCACCCACATAAGGCACATGTTGCTCTTGAACAACAGAACCATAATGTGAGTGCCGTGACCACACTGAGATCGGGAAGGATGCTGCAAAACAACATTGGCAAACGGATCAACGATGACACCCCGGCCGCTTCTTCTTCTTCTTCTTCTTCGTCTTTCGAGCCTATTTTCCGTTCTTCAACAGGCTCTCCTTCCTCTTCTTCTGCTCTGAACGGACCCACTTCTCACTCCACGAAAACACCTATTCTGTGATCCGTTCCAACTCCAAAATCTCCTCCTCCAGCATTAGACTCAACCAATTTTCAAAATGTTCCATTTCCAAACCGGTTGAGGTCTAACAAACAAAATCCTCAAATGGAGAAGATTTTGGAGTTATTCAAGCAGGTTAACATTAACATTCCTCTTTTAGATGCTGTCCAACAAGTCCCGTCCTACGCAAAAATCTTAAAGGACTTGTGCACGAAAAAGAGGAAGTCTCAGGTACCCAAGAAAGTTTTCTTGGCTAGTGCTGTGAGTGATGCCTTTACCCAATCTTTACCATAAAAACGGAAGGACCCTGGCTGTCCTACGATTTCAATTACTATTGGGGATAAGAACATCAACCGCACACTATTAGATCTTGGTGCCAGTGTTAACCTGCTTCTGTATTCAGTATACGAGCAATTAGGCGTCGGAGAGCTGAAACCCACACACTACACTCTCCAAATGGCCGACCAATCGATCACCCATCCTAGGGGTGAGCTAGAGGATGTGTTGATAAGAGTCGGGGACTTCATATTCCCCGTTGACTTCATTGTATTAGATACACAGCCTGTAGCTAACCCCCGGAATCAAATTCCGGTGATACTCGGTCGCCCATTTCTCGCAACCTCAAATGCTGTGATCAATTGTCGCAATGGTTCGATGAACCTCTCTTTTGGAAATATGACGATTGAACTCAACATTTTTAGGTTGGGGAATCAGCCCGCCGAACCTAATGCTCATATATTGGATGTCTGCTCGATCCAGGAGATCACCCCAGAAGAGTGTGAATTCGATGAGTTTCTGTTTGAACACGATAATCTTGACGCCACTAGTGCGTTTCTCTTCGAACCCGCTGCTGTTTCTGCGCCCGACAACGACTACGAGTGTTTCACGTTCTCAAACGATCTTAGCTGCGCACAACCCGAGTTTGAATCCTTCGACTTTCCGGATGAGTTACCTGAACCATCCGACTCGGTTGCCTACACTCGTTTCGAACCTTTGCTGGAGTCCTTTGAGTTCGAGACCTTTGCACCAATCTTGCCTTCTATCGTTTCACCTCCAACGCTCGAACTCAAGCCGTTGCCGTCTCACCTTAAGTATGCTTACTTAGGTGAGAACGAGACCCTTCCTGTCATCATCTCGGCTTCTCTAGCTCCTGAGCAAGAGAAAGCCCTTCTCGCGGTCTTGCACAGCAACAGGCAAGCTTTTGGCTGGTCCATGGCGGACATCAAGGGGATTAGTCCCCTGATCGTTGAGCATCACATTCATCTGATGGATGATGCCAAACAAGCCCGGGATCCACAAAGACGTCTTAATCCAGTCATGAAGGAGGCTGTGAAGAAGGAGATCGTCAAATGTCTAGATAGTGGTATCATTTACCCTATCTCTAATAGCCAGTGGGTTAGCCCCATTCACGTTGTCCCCAAGAAGTCGGGCATCACGGTCATAACCAACGAGGCGAATGAGTTAATCCCTACTCGCACCCAAACTGGGTGGTGAGTTTGCATTGATTACAGAAAACTCAACGCCGCAACGCGGAAAGACCACTTTCCGCTACCTTTCATTGACCAAATGCATGAACGATTGGCCGGACATGAGTACTATTGCTTTCTAGATGGCTACTCTGGCTATAATCAAATTCCCATCGCCGAAAAAGACCAGGACAAGACCACTTTCACTTGTCCTTTCGGCACGTTTGCATATCGACGCATGCCCTTTGGGTTATGCAATGCGCCCGCTACCTTCCAGCGGTGTATGATGGGAATTTTCTCGGACATGGTGGAAAAATTTCTGGAGATTTTCATGGATGACTTCTCTATCTTCGGCGACTTCTTTGACGAGTGTTTGCTGCATCTTGACGCTGTCCTTACCCGATGTAAGGACAAGAATCTCACTTTGAACTGGGAGAAATGCCACTTCATGGTGCGCGAAGGTATTGTCTTAGGACATATCATTTCGCAAAATGGCATAGAGGTTGACAAAGCAAAGATTGAGGTCATTTCCAATCTGCCTCCTCTCCGATGCGTCAGAGATATCCGAGCCTTCCTTGGCCATGCCGGTTTCTATAGACGGTTTATCATGGACTTTAGCAAGATTGCTAGGCCCTTGACTCTTTTGCTGGCCAAGGACACGCTTTTCGACTTCAACTCGAGCTGTGTGATTGCATTCGAGTCATTGAAACGCTCACTCACTTCTGCTCCCGTTCTTTCTTCACCTGACTGGACGCACCCATTCGAGATTATGTGCGATGGATCCGACTTTGCCATCGGTGCTGTCCTTGGACAGCACATCAACAAGATGCCGCACGTAATCTATTACGCTAGCCGAACCCTGAACGACGCCCAACTTAACTATACAACAACTGAGAAGGAATTCTTAGCTGTTGTATTTGCTTTAGAAAAGTTCAGGCCCTACCTCATCGGCTCTCCAGTCATTGTCTACACTGACCATTCTGCTTTGCGCCATCTTTTTGCGAAGAAAGATGCCAAATCTCGGTTAATACGTTGGATCCTCTTGCTTCAAGAGTTTGACCTTGTCATTAAGGACAAAAGAGGATGTTAAAACGTGGTTGCCGACCATCTCTCACGACTTCCTTCTTCGCCTTCGCTTCCAATTCCGATCAACGGCGTTTTCCCGGATGAACAACTCTTGATAGTATCGTGCGAACCCTGGTTCGCAGATATTGTGAACTATTTGGCCACGGGATTACTACCGACCGAATGGTCACGTCAGGACAGACTTCGCTTCTTATCCCAAGTAAAACACTTTTACTGGGACGAACCCTACTTGTTCAAGTACTGTCCCGACCAGATTATTCGTCGGTGTGTCCCTGATGAGTAATTCAAGAGTGTGCTGTCATTTTGCCACGATCAAGCGTGTGGCGGGCATTTTGGGCCCAGAAAGACAGCTGAGAAGATCTTGCAATGTGGTTTCTACTGGCCACAACTTTTCAAAGACGCTCACGACTATTGCAAGACTTGCTCCCGGTGCCAACACATGGGCCGGATATCCCGGAGAAACGAGATGCCGCTCCAACCGATCTTGGTTGTGGAGATTTTCGATATTTGGGGGATAGACTTCATGGGGCCGTTTCCCAGCTCTTTTGGGAACTTGTACATCCTTCTAGCTGTTGATTACGTCTCTAAATGGGTCGAGGCTGTGCCCAGCCGGACTAACGACAACAAGGTTGTCGTTAGGTTCCTTAAAGAAAACATTTTCTCCCGGTTTGGGCACCCCCGAGCGATCATTAGCGACAATGGAAGTCATTTCTGCAATAGGACTTTCGAGGCCTTGATGCGGAAATATTCCATTAATCATAAGCTTTCTACGCCCTACCACCCCCAAACCTGCGGGCAGGCCGAAGTTTCGAATCGGCAAATCAAGCAGATACTGGAGAAGACGGTTTCCAAGAACTAAGGATTGGTCTCTGAAACTCACTGATGCCCTTTGGGCATTTAGAACCGCTTATAAGACCGACCTTGGCATGTCTCCCTATCGGCTTGTGTACGGAAAATCCTGCCACCTACCTGTCGAAATCGAGCATCGCGCATTTTGGGCGATAAAGGAGCTGAATCTGTCTCTTGAGGATGCGGGCCGCCATCGGAAGCTGCAGCTGAACGAACTGAACGAGCTTAGGGATGAGGCTTACGATAACGCGGTTGTCGTTAAGAATCGAACGAAGGTGTTTCACGATAAACTCCTTTTGCGCAAAACCTTCGTACCTGGTCAGCAGGTACTGCTTTACGACACCCGACTTCACTTCCATCCAGGAAAGCTCAGATCTCCCTGGAAAGGGCCATATTTTGTGCGGAATGTGTATCCTAAGGGCGCTGTGGATTTGGAAAATCCAAAGGACGGTTCACTTTTCAAAGTAAACGGACACCGATGCAAACCGTACCTTAGAGCCGAACCAACAGAGGAGCTCCTGTTCTTACAGGAGCCGGTTTACCCTGCATGATCTTCCTCTGCCTACCTCCAAACTTCGGTTATCCAGCCAAGAACAGCGGACACTGTTCCAAATAAGTTTGGGGGTATGTACAAACCATTTTGTATATATTTGTCTATATTCTTTTTTTTTCTTTTCTTTTCTTTAAAAACAAAAGCAAATAAAAATTGTGTATCACTAACCGACAATTTTGAACCTTCAAACTGCTCTCTTCATGCTACGATAGTGAGGACACTGTCCAGTTTAAGTTTGGGGGTACGCTCGGTACGCATTTCTTACCTTCGCATTCATATGTATATTTTGCATCTGCATATTAAAATCCATAAAATCCATAAAAATTTGACAATTTTCTAAAAATATAAAAACTTTTTTGTCAAGTTAGCTTGTGGAAGAACTCTGATTCAACATTCGACGGTTTTTGTTTGAAAAAATAGGAATAACTAAATCTTATGTTTGGATTTTGAAAACCTAAAAGATAACTCTCCTTTGAAGTTAACTATAGCTGATATACGTCTTTACATCACACTACACTTGTCGTAAGATTTTGGGAATTAGATGACAAGGCTTTCATGTTTAAACTTTTAAACAGATAAATGATTTTCTGAGGATCAAATAGGTTTGTTCTGAAATAAGTAATGTCAAGAATAGTTTATGAAGTAAAGCGAATATGAAGGAATGTTATTGATGCCGTAATTGGAGCTTATCTGAAAAATAACCCATCTGAAACTTGATTGGAATGATTACACACCAAACCCACTAAACACGTCTTTTATCCAAAAAAATAATTGAACTGCCGGTTATATCTCCGTTCGTATTAAATCATCTGATTTTCACGCCAAACTATCTTTTGTTTTTGGACCTAGGTAACTTGAGTAATTAAGTCCGCTGGGGTGTTTCTACACATAATGCCCTAAAACCAACTGGTTTGGGAGCATTGGCCCAAAGCTCGCTAAGAAGCCTAGAAAGTCCAGTTTAAAACAAAGTCAAGCAAGTGTTCTCTCCGAATTAAAATTCCTAACGGTTCTTTGTGTGAGAATAATCTTAATAAAAGACAGGCTTTTATAAAAATTTTAGCGGAGATATGAAGGTTTTATTCTATGATAAAGACTATTGCACCTTCACAAAGGTGTGTATGAAATGAAAACAAGAAAAAGGTGGAGTGAAAAATACGACTTAGTTTCCTGTTATGGAAGATAGAAATTCTGAAGTTGAAACCTTACTGGAAAACGAAACTTGAAAAATGCTTAACTCTTTATAAAACTTATGTGATCCTTTTTAAATTGTTATCTGGGCTTTATTGTGCGACATGATGACTTTATTCGACCTTTCGGGAACTTAACGACACTATTTGCACTGCACGTAAAGACATATAAAATCTGTACTTAAATAATAAGCGAGGTGTGAAAAATAAAGGTTCGATAGTCTAGACTTAGGATTATAGAATTGTTATTTTCTAAAACAAAACTTTAGGGTTTGAATCTTAGTTATTTTGCAAAACCAACTTGACCGGATTTTGTGGGTAGTATCCGCTGAAAACCCTCAGGAGACAACACTCCTCCTACTAGGGACACCTAGAGGTTTAACGGCTTGTTGCACATGCTCAGTGCAATCGCGTTCCCTGTGAAAGTGAGGATAGGAAATTTTTTGTGAATAAATGGGCTTTGCTCGGGACGAGCAAATGATAAGTTTGGGGGTGTTTGTTCATATCAGATTTTTGCATTTTTATACTGCCTAATTTTTGTCACATTGCATATCGGTAGATACTCTTGAGCCGTGTTTGCTAGTCAATTGCAGGATACAGGTTCTCGGTTCTAAAACGGTGAAATTCATGGAAAACACGACAAAATCCGGGTTCCTGCCAACCACAGATAAAACACGGTCTCAGCTCTTCATCCGTATGTTGCCAGATACCAGTTTAGGAAGACAAAATGTCAAATCAATGTCATTCTCATGCACAAGGCTCAATGGTAGCACAAAATCCAAGAGATCTACGCGGAGCTCGAGACAATCATGACAAAATCTTGACAAAAAGTCTATCTTTCCCTCAACAGAAATTCTGGAGAAATCGTGGAGCCAAATTGAGAAAACACATGTACCAGAGAGAAGAGTACATCAAAACAGGGTGCCACCAAAAATACCAAGTTCCAATTCATCAAGAAGGCCGCGGATCCGCGGCCAAAGTGGGGTCCAGGCCGCGGATCCGCGGCCATATAGTGGCGGCAGGAAAATCTTTTCCAGGGGTATTTTTGTATTTTCATGTGGGTTCTGGTGGTTGCCCTAGGGTTTCATTTTCTGGCCTATAAATAGCCCAGAACTTTGTGAAGGAAAGGGTCCATTCTTGTATTTTCATTTTGCCTAGTCTTAGTGTGTTTCTTCTTCCTCTTCTCACCTCTTCTCCATTAAACTTCTAGTGAGCTTTTGAGTGAAGAGTGATGAATAAAGAAGAACCATTTATTATCATGCTTGTCTCTTTACTTTGTTAATTGTTGCAATTTTAATTCGTTAAGTAGTTGTTGTTATTTCCTTGTTGTTTATTTCTTCTCTCTTTTTCTTTATCATTCATACGACAATGATACTTACGCTCGATCCTCGCCAAGTTGAGGTCGCAAATAGTTAGTCGTATTCTCCTAATCTCCTTCTTTCTATCTTCCTCTTTTGTTTTGTTTTGCTTTTCCTTATCATGAAGTGTGAGTAGTTAATACTTGTTAGGGTAGGATAAGGGAAGTTTGAGAGAAGGAAATCTCTCTCACTCTTTCCTTGCCCAACAGCTTAAATCAACTCCCGTTAATTGAACCACAATCCGCTCCTTACTGCACCCTATCCTACATGATAGCGGTGATTCCGTAGTGAGACCGGTTGTGGTTGAATTAACCGGAGGTTATGGCTAAGAGCCAAGAACGGACGGACAAGCACCAAAAGGAAGACTTATGCGTTGGAAAGCCTAGCTTATACTCGCAAAGTCCTTCCTAGTCGTGCTAATCCCCGTTGTTGCCGATTACCGTAACACCGATATTAAGAGGGGCAACGAAAGATGTGGAGACTCCTAACTCAAACTAACCTAATCCTAACCCTAACATGCTCTCTTTAAATATCAACTCAACACTTAGTTAATCACAAACAAAATCTGAACAACCGGACTTAACTCGTTAAAACACATTGAAAAAGACTCCCATCTACCTGCGGACGACCCGTACCCAACCGGCTAGCTACAAGCGAAACCGTCCATGAGGGCGTGCAAAACAGTGGTTTTTGGCTACAGTCCCGAGTCACGTGGAGGCAATGAGCGATAGGAGGGGTTTCGTCTCTCCCGGTATTAGGGGTTGATGTTGCGCTGTGCTCGATTGGCCGTAACAGGGGAGTCCCTGGCCAGGGCTGATCAGAGATTTGCTGGTAAGTGTTACCAGTAGTTTCTCGACCCGTTATGAGCCTCACATCGGCACGACTTATCGGTTACTGGGGTCTGACGTTTACCACCCCTAGACTTGATATGCGACATATCAGACGAACAGACCGGACTGTACGGTAAGTGTTACTGGTTGGATTCACAGTAGTGTGAGCGGGCTAGCTCGTCGATCTTCTGATCGCTCAATAGCCGGGTGGCCATTACGTTTAGCAGACCGCTTGCGGCTTGTGGGTGAATGATATGATCATCATCTGCTGCCGGCGTATTGACGAGTCTTTAGAGTCCTACACAGAGGTTTCCTGGCTCAAGCGAAACGAAATAGGAGCGCATATGAGATATGTGCAGGACCGAGAATAATGCGTGTATGTGATACCATATTTCATTCTCGCGATGGATGTATCGACTGGTTATATACGATATAACCTAGATATCGAATCAAGGATTGATTCGATAAGACGATGCATAGGATACTAGTCGGTTATATGCGATATGACCGGATCGTTAAATCAAGTGTTGATTTAATGATTTAATGTATAATTATATATTTGATATATTACTTTGCATTAACTAGTATTGGTTCACTTTAAATGGATTTTCTCACTTGATGTGCAAGTTGTATATGTGATATACTTTTGTGCACATGTTTGTATCATGTTTAATGATACTTGCTCATTTGGTTAAGTGTATAGAATTATACCATGGTTAAGTTGATGTTTAGGGTTTTGCTTTTTCATTTATTTATTTATTTGTTTATTTATTTATTTGGAGAAGATAAAGATGAGAATGGTGGCTTTCTTTGTTTCTTATTGAAGCTTCATGAAGCTTTGACTTAGTCCACCATTCTTATCTCATCCTTAACCCTAACCATTCCAACTAACCCTAGTTTATTCTCTACACTTGACTATGGTTAGGATATGATAAGTATTCATATTAGTTTCTTTTTTAAATATGAAACTTATCATATTCTTTATCTTCTTCGTCTTCTTCTTCAAGAAAAACCTTGACTTCATCAATGGTAACTTGAGCAAACAAGTGAGAAATCCAATTCTAAAGTGAATCCACCTCCTATTTCTTCACCATCTACCTCTTGCCAAGTTGTTTTGGGTGTTTTCTTCACAAGTTTCACAAATTTGTGAAGTCGGAGCTTGAACTTGTGATGCCTCGACGTAGATCATCTTCGGCACGAAGCCGACGACCTAGTCCGCCCATTTCTCCGATCAAGCCGAC
The DNA here is from genome assembly GCA_030015575.1 of Agapanthus africanus. NCBI lineage: Eukaryota > Viridiplantae > Streptophyta > Magnoliopsida > Asparagales > Amaryllidaceae > Agapanthus > Agapanthus africanus. Next base: position 293,938,208 of record JASDDO010000016.1, read on the forward strand.
GATTGAGTCCAGGATTCGAGATGGACAGCGAGAGGACGCCAACGTGGAGCCAAGGAAGTGGATATCCTGATCAACAAAGGTTGTAGCTTCTTATCTCTAGTTAAGTTGTTAACTAGATTCGTTTTTCGCCTAAACTTCTAGTCAACGATCCGTATTAGGGTTTCTCGGCACCCGTAAAATTTGAAATTGGCATGGTTGATGCCTTGTGAGACCTCTTAAGAGTGCCTAGGAACCCTACAGTGGTATCAGAGACTAGCTAGAGCCTTAGGAGAATTCTAGACGACGTTTGAAACCCGATTGAACCGAAACCCTAATTCCCGATATGCTCTCTGGACTTTTTCTAAAATCTGGGATTTTTCCATATTAAAAATGCTTAAAAAATTCAGCAGGGAAATATAAGAATTACGATGCAAAATTTATCCCATGAACAGTAAAAAGTGCGGCGGAACCGCGGCAGAAGCCTGGCTTCTGCCGCGGTTCCGCGGCAATATGATGACATCATCACTCCCGTTTTGCACAGTAATTACTATTTTATTATGCTGAATTTTCTGGGAATTTTTATTTTGACTCAAGAGTTGAGTGTTCTGGGGTTGTATTGGGAATCGACAATTCGATCGGATTATCAAATCTTGTCTATGTGGCTTTCCGGATAACTTTAGAATATGTTAAAAAGTTCGACCGGATATAAATACCCTACTTTTCCCCTGCCGGAAAATATCCAAGTGTTGGATTTTTGTGTGGTTTAAAGACGTTCGAAGTAGTGCAAGTAACGCGATGGTCCCTCTAGAAGACAACAAACCTTAACTCGATTATGTGACCGTCTTGAACTGCCCTTTGAACCTTCGGGTTTGGGGCAGTACGACGTGCCACATGTGAGGCGTTGGCTTGACACTTCTACGGCTGGACCGTTGGTACTGAGGCATGAAGTGAATGTCTTTTGAACTTATTTCATGTGTTGATCGGTTTCGGGAAAACTTGGGTGTTCGAATGATCGATCGGAAATTTTAATATTTTCTATTTATCCGGAATGGGATACAATAATTGGAATTCACAAACAGTTATGAGATAACTGAATGAATGTTATAAATCTAGCAGTTTAGTCCCACATGATATTGATAAGAGTTTTCTATAATGAGACTAAAATGCGGGGTTTATAATTGTTAGGCATGTGATGTCTAAGTATTTCATTTGATTAGGCATGCGATGTCTAAAAAGGTTGCGAATTCCAACTGTTGTAGTTTTACACTTTCTTTTCTGTGACCGTAAGTGTAATATGTGATATCGACGGTTTCGTTGCTATATGTCAACGACAATTGGGATGCGCATATTTACTTACGTTGATGACATGTGATGTTATGTGTTGCTGGATAAGTTATATTGGATTGTCATGTTTGAATAGCCGGGGGGTTATATTGGATTGTGAGATGAGTGTTTTTCATTTTCATTCATGTAAAAACATGTATGTAATATTCTTTTATTTGGGGCACTTCCAGGTTGCGGAAGATGTCACCTTTTGTATATTATTTACTTTTCCGCATTAGGATAGACCCAAGGAGGGGAGTATAAGTAACCGGGTTCTGGGGTCCAGTGGGAGACCAACTCGAGGAGTCGAGTCCGGGTCTCCTAACCCTAGAATTGGCAGGGTTGCTTGCCGCTCTCGTAGGGGTCTAGGGGTGTGGGATTGGCTATTCATCACAACCGTGGAATCCGTGTTTTATACTGGCTCGTATTGAAAACACGGACGTCCTAGTATATCCAATATTTCATATGATATTTCCTGCTGCGATATCTGTGATGTGATCATGTGATGTTCTTTGATAGATACTTTATATAGTATATATGATATATTATATAGACGTTACTTATGTTTTGCACCCGCACTAGCCCTGCCCTGCTCTGTCGTTAGTTACCTAACCTAACGGTGCACGAGGGGACATCGAGGCGAATGCGGATGGCATAAGTATACGTCGTATTTATCTGTGATGTTTAGGTGACTTAAATGATGGGACTTCATTAATGTGATTAATGAAAGAAAAGAAACCTAAGATGTTGTAGAATCAAATTTTAAAACAAAACAGGTAGCTACAGTTCTTGCTTTGCATAGCGGTATATATGATATACCCTGCACCTTATTCAATGAGGAAAGGACCGAGATCCTTTCACCGGGAGTGACTCCTTTAGCAATAACTGGCAGATGCTACACATTCGGTTTGACTTTTGATTGCTTCTATAGTTTCTGCTTTGCACGGTGATATATATGATATATCCCGCACCTCATTCGACGAGGAAAGGGCCGACGATCCCTTCACCGGGAGTGACCCCTTTAGCAAAACTAGAAAAGCCTCAAAATCACTCCATTTCAAAACATCATTTGATTCTACAACGATATCAAGTTCATTACGCAATAGGTTTTCAGAAAAACCTGTCGTAGCCCTCCGTCATTTCAGATAAGTTACATATAGTATTCGTGCTACATTTATTGGCTTTCGTCAAGGTGTAGTGTGCGGTAGCTATGTGCTGTTTATCTGCTGCACATGATGCGACTGGATTAGGGTAGTCGTACAGCTTTGTTGGCTTTCGTCAAGGGTCGTGCGGATGGGTTTAATTCAGTCAAGAAATGTACGGGTTTAACTTGACTAGCGGGCTGTGGTTTGTTGGCTTTCGTCAAAGTCATAGCACGCTAGGGGCAAAAGCATTATCGGGAATTTCAAGTGTTGAAATTTGCAATGAGATTGCATACCTTCTATGAGATACTTGGATCCCGATACCCGCTGCGAGTAAGAGTTACTCCAGGGAGAGTTTTACACACTATAATTAACCGATCAAGTAGGTGTCTAGAAAGGTGTTAATGAGGTTACGCCTCTGGGAAAACGAGGTTTACTATAATTAGGTCCGTGCGAAAGCACGGGGAACCTCCCTCAAAATACCGACACTGGCCTGGCTGAAAGATCAACGAAGTTGTAGGGTGTAATTAATCCCGGCTAGTCTTTCCTTTTAGGGTTTGAAGGAAGATTTGATAAAAACCAGTGGGAGCCATCCTGATTAGATAAGATAATAACCAATCTGATCTTGCACGAGCATACGCTAAAGTGTTTTCTTCTCTCTCTATCCAGGTAGCGACCATTTCATGCCTTAATCAAGATAATAATATGGATGTATTGACCGAAACCGCATGTTATACTGTGCTGGGGAACGTTGGTTCCGTTTTTTCTTATAAGAGTTATAGGAATGAACAGGACATAGGGGAATACCAGGATTCCCATGCCACCCGAATGAACAAAGTACATGATGATGCATTTTCTTCGGGTGTGTTCGTTACTAAGAACTGTTTCTCCATTTGCTCTACGTCCTGGGTATTGGATACCGGGTCAGGATCCCATATATGTAATCAGTTACATGGGCTTAGGAAAGGTAGAGAACTTGGAGAAGGTGATAAAGACATTAGAGTTGGAAATGGTGCAATTGTTACAGCTATGACTGTCGGAGAATATCACCTTGCATTACCAACTGGTAATACATTGGTTCTGAACGAATGCTATTACATGCCGAACCTGATATGCAACATTATATCGGTTTCTTTATTGAGTAAAAAGGGATATAATTTTGTATTACAGGATAATGTTATGAACATTTTCTGTAACCAAAAGTTGGTTGGATCAGGCACGTTGTGTAATGGCATTTATGTTCTAAATCAATCAACAGTTCTGAGTATAACAAACACAAACAAGAGGAAGAGTTCAGAACTAAATGAATCCTTCTTGTGGCATTGTAGACTGGGTCACATCAATGCGACACGACTGGCCAAGTTGCATAAGGATGGATATTTGAAACCATTCGAATTTTCATCTTATGACACTTGCTAGTCATGTCTCAAAGGCAACATGACCAAAACTCCGTTTACGGGACACGGGGAAAGAGTTACGGAACTCTTGGGACTAGTACATAGTGATGTATGCGGTCCAATGTCTACACATGCTAGGGATGGTTCTTCGTACTTCATTACATTCACTGACGATCTATCAAGATACGGACATGTGTACTTGATAAGACACAAGTCTGAAGCTTTTGAGAAATTTAGAGAATATAAACAAGAAGTCGAGAACCAAACAGGAAAAAGTATTAAAATTCTTAGATCTGATCGAGGAGGTGAATACTTGAGCAATGAATTCCTGGACTTCCTAAAAGAGAATGGGATTCTCTCTCAGCTGACTCCTCCATATACACCACAGCACAACGGTGTATCAGAACGGAGGAACCACACTCTATTAGATATGGTGCGCTCTATGATGAGCACAGCTGAGTTACCTATTTCCTTCTGGGGGTATGCGCTTGAGACAGCCATACATCTGTTGAATATGGTCCCAACCAAATCTGTGCCTACCACTCCATATGAGATATGGAATGGAAAGAGACCAAGTCTTAACTATGTTAAGATATGGGGTTGTCCAGCCTATGTCAAACGACAAAATCCGGACAAACTCGAGGCACGGTCTGTTCTATGCAAATTTGTAGGATATCCCAAGAATTCTCAAGGGTATATCTTCTACCACCCTGAGGAACAAAGAGTGTTTGTTTCTCGGCATGCCACCTTTTTAGAAAAGGAATTTCTTGAAAAAGAGATTAGTGGTCATGAGGTAGAACTGGAAGAGGTTCCAGCTGCAGAAGCTATAACAGAAGATCTGGTGGAACCAGAGGATTCCGTAGTTCCCGATGAACCCCAGCCACTCCGCCGATCTAGTAGGGTTCCTCGCCAACCTGAGAGATATTACGGTTTTCTCATGGATGGAGGGAGCGAGGATTGCATCATGGAGGATGATGACCCAACTAGCTTCGAGCAGGCCATCACGAGTAGGGACTGAGTGAAATGGCTGGATGCTATGCGGTCCGAGATGGAATCCATGTACACCAACAAAGTATGGACTTTGGAAGTTTCTCCTGAAGGGGTAAAACCCATTGGGAGCAAGTGGATCTTCAAGAAAAAACTTGGTGTAGATGGGAAAGTTGAGACTTTCAAAGCTAGACTTGTAGCAAAGGGTTTTCGTCAAAGACCAGGTGTGGACTATGACGAGACCTTTTCTCCAGTGGCTATGCTTAAATCCATCCGGATCATGCTTGCCATCGCTGCATATCATGATTACGAAATCTGGCAAATGGATGTTAAGACCGCCTTTCTAAATGGTGATTTAGAAGAGTGCGTGTACATGACTCAGCCAGAGGGCTTCGTAGACAGTGGGAGCAGCGGGAAGGTGTGCAAGCTACTTAAATCCATTTATGGATTAAAGCAAGCATCGCGGAGTTGGAACATCTGCTTTGACGTCGTTATCAAAGAGTTTGATTTCGTCAAAAACCCAGATGAACCTTGTATCTACAAGAAGGTAGCAGAGAGTAAGGTTGTCTTTCTCGTATTGTACGTAAACGACATACTCTTGATAGGAAATGATATTCCTATGCTGCAATCGATCAAGATCTTCTTATCACAAAGATTCTCAATGAAAGATCTTGGTGATGCCTCCTGCATATTGGGAATAAGGATCTACAGAGATAGATCCAAACGGATATTGGGATTGTCCCAATCCAGGTACATTGACACCATACTAAAGAGTTTAGTATGGAAGATTCCAAGCATGGGAACTTGCCCACGATCTCTGGAGTCACTCTCTCCAAAGAGATGTCTCCCAAGACTGATTTGGAGAGAGCTCGCATGCAAGGGATACCCTATGCTTCGGCTGTAGGCTCTATCATGTACGCGATGCTATGTACCAGACCCGATGTTGCATATTCACTAAGTGTAGTGAGTAGGTATCAAGCTGATCCTGGAGAGAGTCACTGGACAGCTTTGAAGAGCATTCTCAAGTACTTAAGAACGACTAAAGAGATGCTCTTGGTGTATGGTAACGGAGAACTCCAAGTGGAGTCCTTTACCGATTCGAGCTTCCAGAGTGATAAGGACGACTCTAATGTATGTCTACGCTAGCGCCCCGGCCGTCTACAGACGCCAAAATGCGGAACAAAAACTTTTTTTAACTGGCGCTATCGTATACTTTAACCCGGATCTACCATTATTGCTAAACTAACAAACTGTAAAGAGTGTAGGATGATTGTACCGAACGATCCGAGTCCTTCGTTCTTCAACCATCATCCCACGCTCCGTTGCGGCTGCTCCGATCTCGTCGATCTCCGATCTCCTCGTCGAGGTGGCACCACATGATCGGTTCTTTAAACGGGCTCCCGCCTCTGACTCGAGGCAACTCGATCGTCAAGTTTGCTAAAAGAGACGACCAAGAATGATGTAGAGAATGAGTAGATGACTTTGTCTCACTTCGTCCAAATCCGTGGACGATCGGTTAATGAAGTTGCCGAAGGAATCGGGTGATGGAATGAAATGGACTGTGAAATTCCATACACCAATAAAACCTATCATAATCTTTTTCTCTCTAAAATGAAATCAACAAGTGAAGTGAGGAGGAGAGAGAAGGCCGGCCATTTTATATGAAGGAAGGAGGTGACCGTAGGAAAAAGTGGTGACCATAAGCAAAAGCTTCTCACTTCAAAATATCTTAACCAAAACAAGAAGCTTTAATAACAAAGCATGAGTCATTAAACACAATAATGCATAAATGATGACTATTAAACCTAGTCACCATTACAATAAATGCATCCAATTAGAACACAACACCAATTAGCCTAGTCACCTCATCTAGAATCTTCTAGAACACTGACTCATCATATCTGAAGAAAAGATAAATCCGTCTTTAACAGAATGTTAAAAGTCGGCTGATAGAAAACTGGAAACTGGCAACTTCCAAAAGTGATCCTGAAACGACTTTCAGGATAACCCCGAAACTATATAAATATACCCGCATTTGTATTACGACTGAATACAAATGCAACTGAGAAAAAGATATTATACCTACTCAATATAATACTCGGATCCGGCTTAAACCAAAGCCGACCAGTATCATCTGTCCGAAAATCGACACGTGCGTAAACGCACGTGCATTTTCCGAACCCTGCCATAAAACCATACGGCCTCTACAACGTTTCGCCCGAACTTGGGAAACTGTCTGTGGGGAACTCTAATGACTCGTCAGTACCCTGGCAGTGAGTTTAACCACAAACCGTCAGCGGCACTAGCTATGCGTAACGGCTGCCCATAGACTGACCTCAAGGGTGGCCGAGGAGCGAACTCAAGGGAGACCGATGAGCGAACTCCTCCGAAAACCCTACTGAGCCTAACAGTGACAATGTATATACAGTCCGGTCCGTTCGTCAATGAGTATCGCATATCCGCCTAGGGGGCTAGCAACGTCAGATCCCCAATAGCAGTATAAGTCGTGTCGGAGTGAAGCCTCAATACACCCTGAGATACTACTAGAGTACCTACCAGTAAATCTCCTACCATGGCCATGGATTTGTGTAATGGATCTCCTAGACACAGCACGACCTCGCCCCCAATACCGGGAGAGACGAATCCCCTGTCGATCCGCTCACGTGCCTCCATGTGGCTCGGGACTGTACCCAAAAGCTACCTGTTTGCACGACTCCTTTGAGCCGTGGTAGGGTAGAAATCAAAGCACAGTGGGAACTCACACGAGACAAATGACGACCTCAGGTCGATGAACTAACCTGTACACATGTCACCAGGGAACTGCTATCTGACGGTAGATATAATACTAACTAGCAGATTCCCGGCGAGTCCTGTCCGGTGTACTCATAACCCAATGAGCACCTGTATACATCTTAGGTGATCCAACTGACACCAGTGGCTTGTGAGACCGGCCACCGCCCCTCGTCGGGGTCTCGACTGTACACACTAGTCTACTCCGGAGTATCGATGCCCTGTCTCGAAACTCCCACGACTAGGGACCGCAATTAAGGATATGCATATAAACTACCCAACTCTCACGTATATGATCGCCATCATACTGTTGGTAGTAAAGCAAGATCCTAAGGGCTCTATCAAAGTGTAACATGCAATCAGTCACCTGAACATGTACACGACTGATAAAGGCAAACCAGATAGCATACTATCATCTCGAGTAAGACTGTCTTACCGGTATAGGTCCTCCGCATTCATTGCAATCACGTACCTGCGATCCAATAATTGACTATGAGGGCACTATCTCCAACAATCTCCCACTTGCACTCAAGGCTAATTATTGCGATGTTGCGTACTCACAGCCCGTGTGAAACCAACACCCAACTCCTCTACTAATCAGTTTCACAAAGCCCGTTTCTAAAACTATTGTGTTCGAGAAATAGCCTCAGTGAGTGGATCCGCCTAGAAGTTTATTTCTATATCTCTCTAAATCTCAAGTTCGCGGAGAAAGCCATCTCCCGAATCGAGTAATACCTGTCTTAGGTTATGTCTGGATATCTGGTGGGACCTTAGTTCATAAATGAACTCCATATCCAAACTTCTTAGACTGTATGGATCACTGAACCTAATCAGTATCCGGCACCATGCCACCCACAGTATCCTCTGGAACCACATGTCCATAATACTGTCCCTCGTCAGAGGGAAAACTAAAAACTCTGACAATCACTCTGTCATCCACGTCACCTTTGAAGCCTGGAATGATAATCGTCTCCCGAAGGAGGCTGCCGTCATCAAATCCGTAGAACATGTACTTATGTTCTAAAACTGCTTCCTTATGTTTCTCCAGGATTGGATTAATACAAACTTATTGCATCTAGTGCAAAACCAACATTTGGTGTGGTACTTGACATCTCATGATTGACTCAATTGCCTAAGCAAGTGATCTGCCAATCATGCACATCCCTCTCCCCTTTAGTCTGCAAGACACCTTTAGAGAGGGTGACTCCATCACCTGCAGGTACACCACCATGCTAGGAGTCAACTATTCCAAAAACCATTAGAATATCTTTCAAAGTACCCACATTGGGAAACTACCCAAATCCAGATCTAAAACCATAGATCCAGAAACCAGAATGTCAAATATTATATCCATATCCTGTCTGGAGAAACAACTGTGTGACGACCACAGTATAACCGATCGTAGTATAGGAATTTTACTTCCTACTCTGTGTATGTCATCCAGATACCATGACATCACACCCTACTACCTTCTTAACTGATCCATCCCCTATTCTGATTGAAGTCAAACCCATGACTGTCACATCAAAATTAGATGATCTATCTCCGCTATAACTGCTCAAGTCTATAAATAGATATAAGCATCTTGCCCACTATGCTTCCGTTGCTCCCACTGACTACGACAACCCTCCTACTGGGTCTCACAGCCTGGAACAACAGTAGTGTCAAGTCTGGGTAGATAAGAACCTCCCTGTCACCGTCCTTGAGGCTACCTAAGTACCTCTCGGGCATCTGAGGTTACCTACCATACCTGCGGAGTGGCTATTGGAATGTCAAACCTGATTGAATGTATAGGTCCTATTAAATTTTCCGTAATCGTTCGCGGTTCTGGAATCACTTCCAGTTCTACCATACTCCCACTACTGTTTTCTGAAAAAGATCCATTTTTACTAAAACTGTGGCAAGTCAAGAACAATATCACTATTGATCTTCTTAATGGTAGAATATCAACCCTCGTCATAGCCAGGGTCAACCCACAAACAGCCATTACAGAAACGTGCCCTGAGTTATCCAGTGTCTGGTTTTAATCATAAGCTGGACAACTCCCCATACCTTAATATCTTTTAAGGTACGAACTATTCTATATCCAATATAGAAACTTTGGCACTTATTTAATTGGAACCAGATTCAATCCATGCAGCTGTCTCCAGTGCATATCAACTTAATGGAAAGAGGCTAATCAGCATTACTCAACTTAGGAATCCATCCAATTATGAGTAACCTGAAAGAGAAACACGTTTCTCAAAACCATCACTATCATCTGAATACCAATCACAAGAATCTACATCTTCGATCTCTATGAAGAATCCCGATACTTGTGATACCTGGTTCTCTACTTTATTCTTATGCCCACAACTTCTCAAAACTTAGACCTTGTATTTCTACGAAACACTCGCCTAAATACTAGAGAAGTTATAAGTAAACAAAACATAGTACGAGGACCTACCCCTTTGTCCTGATGGACACTGGACAACATATAATACTCTGTATAAGTCCGCTGAGTTAAACAACTCATAACCTGTGCGTTGTAGGTGGAAAACTGTACCCTGGCAATTTCCTCAAATATCACCAATTACAACGAATTCCGATATAATGAGGATGATCACCTAATTCCCAATATCTTACTCCCAATCATCATCTGTAAAACCATACAGATATGAGAATGAAACCTGGTAAATACATACCCTTGGAGTAAGTGTCTAATTGGCAAAACAGTTTTTCCTTTAACAATGCACTGAAACATGAAAATGTTTCGTAGGGGTATCCTGGTATTCATAGCAATACCTCTTCCATAATCCAATTCATGACTTCAACCGTATATTTTATTGCCATCTCTCCAAATCCCTTTATTTGTCTTTAATCGTTACCTTCTGTACACCATCGTTAGGCTAACTGGTTTTCTTCCTTCCCTACCGTTCGGCACCAGCCTATGGTTTGGAAGAAGACTATCCAGTAAGCATAATAGGTGTACCCTCCTAAACCAAGGAGTACTCGCATCTCGAGAGAAGGTGACGATAAAAAACAACTGAATAATACCTTATTCTTTTTAAAGGTGAAATAGGAGCGGCGATGAAGTACGCGGTTTTGGTCGTGAACGATATCAGTCGCAATTTACTTTGCCCTCTTTCTAATCCCTTTATTTTGTCTTTACATATTACCTTCTGCACACCCTACTTAGGCTAATTGGTTTTCTTCATTCCCTACCTTTCGGCACCAGCCTATGGTTTGGAATAAGACTATCCAATAAGCGTAATAGGTGTACTCTCCTAAACCAAGGAGCTCTCGCAACCTGAGAGAAGGTGATAATAAAAGACAACTGAATAAACCAATTCTATTTCTCCTGAACCTGGATCCATCCTCGAAGAAGTCCCTTCGAGTTCGTATATAACCATACGATGGATCTATCCAATGGAAGTGGATATCCGTAGTAATACGGGTGTTCTGAGAAATGCAAAGGGTAAAAGAAGGAGTGGCAATGACTTATGCAACAGAGACAATCCAAAAGCCAGTATTTTAAGATGGTTCGGTCAACCTGGTAACTGAGTCATAGTCTAGGGTCGGTCAAAGGTCGCTGCCAAAGAGAGAAAGAGAAAATAAACACTCTGCGTGCACTCTAACCTAGATCAGAATGGTCATCATTTTATCTAATCCGGAAACCTCCCACTGTCCTGTCAAATTCTCCTCCAAACCTAAAGAAGAATCAATCGGGATCACCCGAAGAGTAAACCAACTCATCAGTGGGAATCGGGATCCAACTCTCATCGCATGATAACGTGATGGAATGCATCCACGTTACTCATACTCCAGATGGTATGCGCATACTTGGCAAGTTTCAGTTTCTTTAGAAACTCCCGATATGATTTTTGCCCCATGCTCTTATGATCGTGACTAAGGGCCAGCCCACCATAAGTCACATGTCAAGTTCTTCCCATCATTATCTTGTTAATTTGAACCCACCCGTACTCGCCCTTGACTAAGGGCCAACAAGGCTGTACGACTGTCCCAAACCAACTCATCTATCTATGCAACATGTGAACACCCCAGCAGCTACCAATCACTATGTCCTAGCTAAGGGCTAGACAAACATAGCTTGAATACTACTGACCATCCATATGAAATGACGGAGGGCTACGGCTGGTTTTTGGCGAAAAACCTTTAGCGTAGTGAACTTGATATCGCTGAAGGAACCTGATAGCTTTTTAAAATATAGTGGCGAAAACCTTTTGCTAAAGAGGTCACTCCCGGTAAAGGGATCTCGGCTCTTTTCTCGTGGAATGAGGTGCAGGATATTCCACTGAATACCGCTATGCAAAGCAACTTGTAATCGACTATAGTGAAGTTATTACTCTGACGCAAACTTCTGCCCAAGGGGTCAGTCCCGGTGAAGGGATATCGGCCCTTGCCCCGTTGAATGAGGTGCAGGATATTCCACTGAATACCTCTATGCATAACAAAAGAAAACGTCTTTGCAATAACACTTTTTAAATTGTTCCAACAACTGTATACAGGTTTGTTTTTACTTTGCTTTGATCAGAATCAACGCAGTCCCATCATTTAAACACACCAGAAAAGAACGAAAATAAAATGTACGTATATGTCATCCGCATTCGTCACTGGGTCCCGTCATCACCCGTTAGGTTACTTAACTAACGACAGAGCGGGGACTGGACTAGCGCGGGTGTAAAACATATACAACATCTAATAGTATATAAACCAATATACATAATCGCTCCAGGCGTGATAATATGCAACATTACAGAAAAGTAATAAGCATCACAGAACAATACAGATAACTGGGATCCCCGGGTTTCACAGAGCCGCTGCTGAAACCCGACGTTCCCCTGTCGTGTGGATAGCCTGTGCAATGAAACCTAGACCCCTACGGGTGCGGCAAGTTACCCGCCAAAACCTGAAGCGAGGTAGTCCCCACAGCATAGTGAATGGAACACCCGGCACTTCACGGAATCCGGTAAATTGAGCACCCCTCCTTGGGTCAACCTGTACCCCCTACGAGTGCGGCGAATAGTCTGCCAATTCTAGAGTGGGACCCCTCTGCCTCTCAAAGCCATGAGATGCGGACCCGTTGCCCCCCAGAACCCGGCTATCCGTGCACTCCGTCGCGGGGCAAAACCTAGTACAGTAATGAAAAATAGTACAATAGGTACATCGACCGCAACCTGGTCGTGCCCCAAAAGAATATTATACAACAGGCAGTTACGGCAGTCCACATGTTGGACGCTCGCCCCGTAATATCAAATGTACAAATAAACTCAAACAGTACTATCATTGCACACTGCTATCCACCACGACAAATCCGCAACATCACAGCACAACACAGAACATCAACGCGAATGTCACGTTCGCAAACCCGTCTAAAAGAACTATAGCAATCAGACACGGTTTACCGATCAAATGACATTCCCGGTCGGAGATATAATGTAAGCACTGTAATCTAACATGTTTAAATTTCGATCGACCAAAGACCAAATATAAAAAAGTGGGCCCCATAGCTTACTGGTGAACAGTAACAAAATCTGGGCGCAAATGATATATTCCAAAAACCCCAAAATCCATCACAGAACCCACTGACCAAATTTGGGAGCACGTGCTCCCCACGTGGCCGCGGAAGCGCGGCCAAACCATGGGTTTGGCCGCCTTTCCGCGGCAGCTTGGAGGAGTCACGACCCCAAATTTTGTCGTGGCTCTTAGAAACGCCTGTAAAGTATTCTGAGATGTGTAGAATTAATTTTTGAGACCGTTTAAAAACAACAGAAACTGTCAAGTAAGGATTTTGCCGTTTTTGATTTTCGGTTCGATCGATGTTTTGAACGCGTTAGCACAAGTTAGTATAGCAAAATGGCTAGGCTCTGATACCACTGTAAGTCTACGCTAGCGCCCCGGCCGTCTACAGACGCCAAAATGCGGAACAAAAACTTTTTTTAACTGGCGCTATCGTATACTTTAACCCGGATCTACCATTATTGCTAAACTAACAAACTGTAAAGAGTGTAGGAAGATTGTACCGGACGATCCGAGTCCTTCGTTCTTCAACCATCATCCCACGCTCCGTTGCGGCTGCTCCGATCTCGTCGATCTCCGATCTCCTCGTCGAGGTGGCACCACATGATCGGTTCTTTAAACGGGCTCCCGCCTCTGACTCGAGGCAACTCGATCGTCAAGTTTGCTAAAAGAGACGACCAAGAATGATGTAGAGAATGTGTAGATGACTTTGTCTCACTTCGTCCAAATCCGTGGACGATCGGTTAATGAAGTTGCCGAAGGAATCGTGTGATGGAATGAAATGGACTGTGAAATTCCATACACCAATAAAACCTATCATAATCTTTTTCTCTCTAAAATGAAATCAACAAGTGAAGTGAGGAGGAGAGAGAAGGTCGGCCATTTTATATGAAGGAGGGAGGTGACCGTAGGAGCAAGTGGTGACCATAAGCAAAAGCTTCTCACTTCAAAATATCTTAACCAAAACAAGAAGCTTTAATAACAAAGCATGAGTCATTAAACACAATAATGCATAAATGATGACTATTAAACCTAGTCACCATTATAATAAATGCATCCAATTAGAACACAACACCAATTAGCCTAGTCACCTCATCTAGAATCTTCTAGAACACTGACTCATCATATCTGAAGAAAAGATAAATCCGTCTTTAACAGAATGTTAAAAGACGGCTGATAGAAAACTGGAAACTGGCAACTTCCAAAAGTGATCCTGAAACGACTTTCAGGATAACCCCGAAACTATATAAATATACCCGCATTTGTATTACGACCGAATACAAATGCAACTGAGACAAAGATATTATACCTACTCAATATAATACTCGGATCCGGCTTAAACCAAAGCCGACCAGTATCATCTGTCCGAAAATCGACACGTGCATAAACGCACGTGCATTTTCCGAACCCTGCCATAAAACCATACGGCCTCTACAACGTTTCGCCCGAACTTGGGAAACTGTCTGTGGGGAACTCTAATGACTCGTCAGTACCCTGGCAGTGGGTTTAACCACAAACCGTCAGCGGCACTAGCTATGCGTAACGGCTGCCCATGGACTGACCTCAAGGGTGGCCGAGGAGCGAACTCAAAGGAGACCGATGAGCGAACTCCTCCGAAAACCCTACTGAGCCTAACAGTGACAATGTATATACAGTCCGGTCCGTTCGTCAATGAGTATCGCATATCCGCCTAGGGGGCTAGCAACGTCAGACCCCCAATAGCAGTATAAGTCGTGTCGGAGTGAAGCCTCAATACACCCTGAGATACTACTAGAGTACCTACCAGTAAATCTCCTACCATGGCCATGGATTTGTGTAATGGATCTCCTAGACACAGCACGACCTCGCCCCCAATACCGGGAGAGACGAATCCCCTGCCGATCCGCTCACGTGCCTCCATGTGGCTCGGGACTGTACCCAAAAGCTACCTGTTTGCACGACTCCTTTGAGCCGTGGTAGGGTAGAAATCAAAGCACAGTGGGAACTCACAAGAGACAAATGACGACCTTAGGTCGATGAACTAACCTGTACACATGTCACCAGGGAACTGCTATCTGACGGTAGATATAATACTAACTAGCAGATTCCCGGCGAGTCCTGTCCGGTGTACTCATAACCCAATGAGCACCTGTATACATCTTAGGTGATCCAACTGACACCAGTGGCTTGTGAGACCGGCCACCGCCCCTCGTCGGGGTCTCGACTGTACACACTAGTCTACTCCGGAGTATCGATGCCCTGTCTCGAAACTCCCACGACTAGGGACCGCAATTAAGGATATGCATATAAACTACCCAACTCTCACGTATATGATCGCCATCATACTGTTGGTATTAAAGCAAGATCCTAAGGGCTCTATCAAAGTGTAACATGCAATCAGTCACCTGAACATGTACACGACTGATAAAGGCAAACCAGATAGCATACTATCATCTCGAGTAAGACTGTCCTACCGGTATAGGTCCTCCGCAATCATTGCAATCACGTACCTGCGATCCAATAATTGACTATGAGGGCACTATCTCCAACATCTAAGTCGCAGTCGGGATTTGTCTTTACCCTTTACGGAGGGGCGGTTAGCTGGAAGAGTTCCAAGCAGGAAACCGTGGCAGACTCGACGATGGAGGCTGAATACATCGCTGCCAATGATGCTGCCAAAGAGGCTGTCTGGATCAAGAAGTTCATTACTGAACTTGGAGTGGTTCCATCCATTGAGCATCCAATACCTTTGTATTGTGATAACAATGGAGCGGTGGCTTTGGCCAAGGAACCCAGGTCCCATCAGCGATCCAGGCATATTCCGAGGCAGTATCACCTGATCCGGGAGATAGTTGATCGCCGGGAGATCGAGGTCAGGAGGGTTGACACGAAGAAGAACACGGCGGATCCACTCACGAAGGCTATTCCCCAGATACAGTTTGAGATACTCTTCGGGATGCTCGGTATGCGATACTACAGCAGCTGGCCTTATTAGTGCAAGTGGGAGATTATTA
This sequence comes from Agapanthus africanus, assembly GCA_030015575.1. Classification (NCBI taxonomy): domain Eukaryota; kingdom Viridiplantae; phylum Streptophyta; class Magnoliopsida; order Asparagales; family Amaryllidaceae; genus Agapanthus; species Agapanthus africanus. Next base: position 293,954,339 of record JASDDO010000016.1, read on the forward strand.
GTTGTACGTATGCCCTAGAGGCCAGTACTGTACAGATTATGTATATTATATTGGATGCTTGGACATATATAGAGATGACTTTCTTGCTCAATATGATAGTATGCTATCTGGTTTCTCTTTATCTTAACATGTACACTAGTCTCTTTAAACTGTCTTTTAGTTACATGTTGGTAAAGCCCTTAGGATGTGTACTTGACTGCCTGGACTATGATGCAGATCATACTAGTGGGGACATGGTAGTCCATAAGTACATCCTTCAAGGTCCCTAGTCGTGTGTGTATGGAGACGGGGCATCGATATACCAGAGTAGACTAGCGTATACGCTTCTCGACCCATGAGATAGGCGATGGATGATCCCATATCCATTGGTGTTTGACATCAGAGATGATATACGGGTGCTCAGTGGAGACTGGGTACACTGGACGGACTCGACGAGAACTCCCAGATGGTATTATACCTCACGTCAGATGGTAGTTCTCAGGTGACATTTGTGCAGATTAGTCTGTAAACCCGAGATCGTCATAGAGTCTTGTGTGATTCCCACTGTGCTTTGATCTCCACCTTACCACGTTCATGAGGGCAAGCAAAACGGTGGTCTTTGGGCACAGTCCCGAGTCACGTGGAGGCAATGAGCGATAGGAGGGGTTTCGTCTCTCCCGGTATTGGGGGTTGATGTTGCGCTGTGCTCGATTGGCCGTAACAGAGAAGTCCCTGGCCAGGGCTGATCAGAGATTTGCTGGTAAGTGTTACCAGTAGTTTCTCGACCCGTTATGAGCCTCACATCGGCACGACTTATCGGTTACTGGGGTCTGACGTTTACCACCCCTAGACTTGATATGCGACATATCAGACGAACAGACCGGACTGTATTGTAAGTGTTACTGGTTGGATTCACAGGAGTGTGAGCGGGCTAGCTCGTCGATCTTATGATCGCTCAATACCCGGGTGGCCGTTACGTTTAGCATACCGCTTGCGGCTTGTGGGTGAATGATATGATCATCATCTGCTGCCGGCGTATTGACGAGTCTTTAGAGTCCTACACAGAGGTTTCCTGGCTCAAGCGAAACGAAATAGGAGCGCATATGAGATATGTGCAGGACCGAGAATAATGTGTATATGTGATACCGTATTTCATTCTCGCGATGGATGTATCGACTGGTTATATACGATATAACCTAGATATCGAATCAAGGATTGATTCGATAAGACGATGCATAGGATACTAGTCGGTTATATGCGATATGACCGGATCGTTAAATCAACTGTTGATTTAATGATTTAATGTATAATTATATATTTGATATATTACTTTGCATTAACTAGTATTGGTTCATTTTAAATGGATTTTCTCACTTGATGTGCAAGTTGTATATGTGATATACTTTTGTGCACATGTTTGTATCATGTTTGATGATACTTGCTCATTTGGTTAAGTGTATAGAATTATACCATGGTTAAGTTGATGTTTAGGGTTTTGATTTTTCATTTATTTATTTATTTGTTTATTTATTTATTTGGAAAAGATAAAGATGAGAATGGTGGCTTTCTTTGTTTCTTATTGAAGCTTCATGAAGCTTTGACTTAGTCCACCATTCTTATCTCATCCTTAACCCTAACCATTCCAACTAACCCTAGTTTGTTCTCTACACTTGACTATGGTTATGATATGATAAGTATTCATATTAGTTTGTTTTTTAAATAAGAAACTTATCATATTCTTTATCTTCTCCACTTCATCTTCTTCAAGAAAAACCTTGACTTCATCAATGGTAACTTGAGCAAACAAGTGAGAAATCAAATTCTAAAGTGAACCCACCTCCTATTTCTTCACCCTCTACCTCTTGCCAAGTTGTTTTGGGTGTTTTCTTCACAAGTTTCACAAAGTTGTGAAGTCGGAGCTTGAACTTGTGATGCCTCGACGTAGATCATCTTCGGCACGAAGCCGACGACCTAGTCCGCCCATTTCTCCGATCAAGCCGACGATTGAGTCCGGGATTCGAGATGGAAAGCGAGAGGACGCCTACGTGGAGCCAAGGAAGTGGATATCCGGATCTACAAAGGTTGTAGCTTCTTATCTCTAGTTAAGTTGTTAACTAGATTCGTTTTTCGCCTAAACTTCTAGTCAACGATCCGTATTAGGGTTTCTCGGCACCCGTAAAATTTGAAATTGGCATGGTTGATGCCTTGTGAGACCTCTTAAGAGTGCCTAGGAACCCTACACATAAGGCCTTGGATCAACCAAAGTGAGCTTAGAACTTCTACTTCACCATCCTACACTTGATTAGCACTTGAGTTTCGGGTGTTTCCTTTTCTAAAGAAAGGTTAGTGAAGAGGTACCTTGTATTAGAGAAACTTCGGGTGGATCATCTTCGATACGAAAATCATGAAGCAAGTTCATGCAATTCTTCAAGTGGAGCTATGAGGAGTCGTAGGGACTACAACCCGGAGCTATTGAAGTTAAGAAATCGGTCTTCAAAGTTTGTTGCCTTCTTCACGTAGTGTTAAAGTTTATATATATCATGCTAAAACCCTAATAATCTAGTTAGATCTTTGTATAGTATGACTTGGCACCAAGATTTTATGAAAATTGCCTGCTTGATGCCGGTTTTAACCTTGTGGTGGTGCTAGGACACACTTTCATTCATATATAGTGTTATGAAATAAACAAGATATTAAATACAAGTATATGAATTATTCATTGTTTCGATATCATAAACAAGCTATATATACATGATATGTGAAAACGAAGATATAGAGCACATATATATATAAATTCATATTGTAAATCCTCGAAACAACGAATATGAGTAATATTTCAATATCAAGATATATAACACAAATAAAGCTTGCCGATATTGATATATTACTCGATATACACAAGATATAGGATATGCAAGCTAAACAACAAGTTTATAAAAATTTAGTTTCGATAGAATAAGCAAGATAAAGCATGTGACACTAAATGAACTATTTATGTTTAAGCTATCATCAAAACTAAATAAAAGGATCATCAAAATTCATAAGCTATCATTCGATACCAAATGAAAGTAGTTGACTTATGCAAAAGGAGTGTGCAAGAATAATGCAAGTTTAAGCACTAACACACATTAAACAAGGCACAAATAATGATACCAAAAGAAAACATGGTTCCCTTTCTTTCATTTGTACCCATGGATCGTATACAAGGGTCAATATGGACATACTTGTAGGGCAGAGAATATTTTATATTATTTTATTTTTTATTGCCGTGATACTCTATCTTTTCAGCTTTTCATATCGCGAAAGTCGCGATTGCCGAATTATTTCGGGTTTTTATCCACGGTGCCCAATCATTTCGTCTATTTTTTTTTATATTTTCACTCGCTGCTTTTTATTGCGAGTTGCCTAAACATTTCGGCTATTTTTATATGCATATTTTTGCTCACTGATTTTTATTACAAATTGCCCCATCATTTCGGCTATTTCATATGCATTATTTTTGCTACTTGCTGCTGTTTTTATTGCGAGTATGAAATCTAATACCAACCTTGGCATCGGCATCCCTACGACCGGAATATTTCCTGAAGCGAATCATCATTTACCATGAAAGGACTTGGAGTTTAATACCTTTTTAGGCATCGGCATCGCTACGACTGGAATATTGCGAGGAGCGACTCATCATTTGTTTTTGCTGATTTAAACAAAGGTGGCTTAGCAAATAGGGTTAGGATCCTGTCGACTAAGGTTTTTTGACTTTATAAACCATAAGGGTCTCATAAAGGTATTTCTCCCAACGAGTCGTGATGATCTCGTAGGTGTATTTTCCCCTTAGGAATCGTGGGGATTCCTAAGTGTGTTGCTCCTTTATGAGTCGTAAGGATTTCACTATAACATTTTTGAAAATTATAAATATTAATTTATAATTTTAAATATGAATTGAAATAAAGTTTGCACAGTGATATCACATACGACTTTTGGTATCAGAATTATATCCGTAAAGTTTTAACTATTTTGGGAAATATGAAGAAATGATGTGATATCGTAAATATGATATCTTTAATTAGTTTAACTTGATATTGTATTTTACATTAAGCTATTAATAATTAGGTGTTAAAATAAGTATTTCATTCTTTTTACATTTGAATTTAGATTTTTCATAAAAGGTTTTTAATTATTGTATGGTTGGTTATATCTTAACCTAAGTTTACACCCTCACCCTCAACACATCCTGACCCTTGCTTAACTCCCTCCACCTCCTCCTTCTTCACTTTATACCTCCTCCTTCCTCCATGCTACCTCCACCCCTCAACCTCCACCTCATGCTTTCTCTACATAACATAAAACCTAAGGAATCCCTTAGTTTTCTCAACTGAACACAACACATTCTTCAACTCCCAACTAAAATTCCTAACTGTTCATCAATCCAAATGAAGAAGATCTTAACCCCTTCATCAATTTGTGCATACTATCAACCTAGAAGCCACTACAAACCCCTACATGATTCCATAAGCCATTCATGAGTCGATGATCCATTGTACACAATCTCCATAGGTTTATCTTCATCTCTCTTCACTTAATCATTTCTGTTCAATATCAGTTTTTGTGTGCAGTATTACAAAAACTGTTTGTTTTGTGATATTTAGCAACTGTAATTGAATCAGGAAAGAATATGTGTAACCACTAGAAATACTAGCAATACTATAAGTATCATAAGACCACTAGGAGAATACTGTTAAAGCCCGAGCCTCTAACTCTCTTCAAGTCCGGCGACATTCATTAGTTTTCCGAGCTCGCCGGCCCCCTTAAGCTTTTGGTGTTGGTTTTTCTCATGTAGCTTTGTTTTGGTATTTTATATGCTTTGGTATTGTTTGATCTGTTCCGGTATTCTTACAGAGAAATCTGGTAGTGATTAGTTAAGGTATCAAGTTTTCCGATATTCCGATACGGATATTCCGTATTTTGTCCGGCGACTAAAACACCGACGTTTGTACGTTGATTTCAGTGGCATTTGTCATTTTTTTTGGTTAAGTATATGGTAGGTTATAACCTATGGATGCTTAACTCGTTGTTATGATTTGGATATGATATTTACGCCAATATTTCAAAAATACGATTATAGGTACGATCGCGAAGGTTTTCGAGACGGAGATTGGCGGACATAGCAGCATGGATTTCAGCGAGCTCAACGAGTTGGTGAGTAGATTTACTTCTACGAGGGAAGTCGGGTGGATGGCGTATAGCACCCCCAACCTTATACATATGTTACTATGCTATATAGTTAGTTCTTTGGTGTTTATTTTGGTTAATGATATTGAAGTCATGTTGCATTTAGTGTATATTCATGTGCATAAAGTCTTATTGATGGTTTTGTGGATTGGTGCGAGGAATCATACCGTACTTGTGATAATGGGATTTGTATGCCGAATAACGGCCAAGTTTCCTTTAGATTCATAGAGCCACGTTTTATTTCGTTTTAGAACGTAATACTTGTGTGAGCTATACTCTTTTAAAAACTAACGATTCGTTTCCCTTTTTAATGATAAATGACAAGGATGTGATGCCAATTTCCAAAACAAATATCCATTTTCAATCCGAGGCAGCTTCTTAATTTCAAAACTAACGTTTCGTTCATTTTCAAAGATAATGGTATAGCTCATAGCAAGTATTTACATTTAATAGTTACGCTTAAATTTACTTTACATGTTCACGTTATAATTATCAATGTTATACGTTTCCGTAATACGAACACTCAGATAGAACACTGCACAACTACCAATGAGTATTATGTTGCACGAGCACATATGCATATGTTATACTACACCTCATTGGTACTGTCATGTCATTGTAGAACTGTTATACTACGTAATGAATATGTATATGTCGATACGAGTAGTCTTTATACACTTATAGAACACTTGCACAAATACTATTGATTACCATGTTGCACGAGCACAGACGCGTATGCTACACTACACATCATTAGTATTGCCATGACACGGTAGAATTGATATGTTTATTGCTTGTATGAATTTAATTATATACTTTACCTTATTATCTGATATGCACTGAGAATACCAGTACCATGGGTATTCATATTTGATTTTTAGGACTTTTCTGGATGTTTTACTCTTGATGATATATATCAGTGGTATAGACGCTGTTATATATGTATATATATAATATATCATCAGAATGCTTTATGCAAGTATTCTTATTCTTTACTTGATGTTTCTTGATATGATGAGTTGACGTCCACCATGGGTTTAGTGTTTTTTGATTGTTTTATTCCGGACCGAGTGGGGGAGCTATACGGTTGCGGATTTTTATGCTATCCGGACTGAGTGGGGGAGCTATACAGTCGGATACATGGTGGACCCGGTCGAGACCGAGTGGCAGGATTGCCGCTTTGAGGCGGGGAGCCTAACGAGGATACTCGATACCGGAGATAGAGATGAGTACGGTAGCTATCCCGGGGATACTGATCGGTGTTCGATTGGATACTACTGATACCCAGGGAATACTGACCAAGGCCAGGGATATCGGGTGGCGATCATCTGTTGATATGGTGTCGACGGTATATGCATTTCCGTGTCGGTGATGGACACGAAAGATTTGAGGATTTGCGTGTCGGTGATGGACACAAGGGACTTATGATTTCGGGTGTCGATGCTGGACATCCATATACATTGATATGTTGTTATCATGAGGTACACAGTTATGTTATGAGTTATTGTAGCCGACCAGGACTGATCCGGGGGACAGTACCTGCATACCTTTTTACGAGTAGTTGCATATAAAAAGAAATTCAAAATCGAGCTATAGCCTTATTATTTTGACGTGTCTGATATGACATTTGAATCTTTTAAATTGTAAACCTCTTAACACTATTCATTAAAATAGCAGGACGTATATCTTAAATAAGATATCTACTATATTTCATACTATCACGTCTTCTTTTATGCCAAGACATATGTATTCAGCGGCTATTTTAAAGAAGATGTTTATACATATATTTTGGGCTACTTATGGGCGTATACCTAAATACAGGTCATTTGCATTTGATATATTTTATATTGGGATCATATGATAGATAAACTTGCATTTATGATACATATGCATTTCATATATTATATTAGTACAGGATATTGTGCATTTCGATTTCTACCTAGTGATGTACTTTTACTCACTGAGTCGGCAACTCACCCTCGTTGTGCTACAGTTTCTTGCAGGTGTTACCGTTTGGGTTATCAGCGGCTTGGGGAAAACATTCCTTTCGGTGATTGCTTTAGTATGTGAGTTACTGTTGTATCGTACTCACACTTGTATACTCATGTCTTCTTGTATCCAGTAAACTCCATCAACTTAAAAATGGTATATTGTGGACTTAGAAATGAGACTTAGCAATTGTGTGTTGTGATGTCGAACTCATTAGCGTCGACTTTTATATCGTGTACTTGGTTGCTCCGCCGTTTGGGCGTGGAAGCTAGCTCCCGTTGGGATGCTATTTTGTTGTTGTAGTTGTATCGGGTTTTATGCAAAATTTATAAAGGTAGTGCTGTCGAATTTCAAATTGTCATAGATGCTCTTTAAACATACTTAGTTAAATTGAAATGGTTATTTAAAAATGATTCCATCTGATTATTATTAAAACTTCACCTCCAATGTTTTTTAAAGAAAAAGGTTTAGATTCCGGGTTTCGGCTTATTTGGACCGCGTCGACATCTTTATATGTCATGTGATTAAGTGCCGGTCACGTGCCACATTTGGGTGACACTCACGTAGGTTTTTTTACAAGGTCAAGAGTACTTTGCAAGTGCACATGATTTTTTTTTTATATTATGAGTTTGCGCCCTTTTCGGGTATTTACAAACTCGCGGTCAGTCCTGCTGTTTTTTTACTCACGGCGCCCTTTCGGGTTTTCATCCGTGCCCATTTTCCTTGTGGCCATACCACTTTTTATAATGAGATTGCGCCCTTTCGGGTTTTCACAAACTCGCCGGTAGTCCTGCTGTTTTTACTCAAAGAGCCCTTTCGGGTTTTCATCCGTGCCCATTTCGCTTTTGGACATACCCTTTTTTTTGTTTTTTTAATGGCGAAACTCTCGAAAGTAGTTTCTTCGCAGGCAACCTATCTATTTACTGGTGGGACTTAGGGGTGGTTTCACCACTGGAGTAGTTATGTAGCCGGTAGGACTTGAGTTGCAACTTTCGCCGTAGGGACTTCCATTGCAATATAGATCTCAAGAAAACATATCGCCTTATTTAAAGCGATGCGCTAGTTTAGGGACTTTCCGGACCATAATCACCATGTTTGAGTCGAATTTTTAGTTTAAGGACTTTTCGGTCCAGCATTCCCATTTTGGGGACGAATATTAGTTTAAGGATGTTTAAGTCCAACATTCCCATATTTGGGACGAATATTAGTTTAAGAACATTTTGGTCCGTCGTGAATTTAAGAACGTTTCGGTCCAACATTCCCGTTTTTCGGTGGAACACGTTAGTTTAGGGACGTTTTGGTCCAACATCGGCGTTTTTTAGGACGAATGTTAGTTTAAGGACATTTCGGTCCAACATTCCAATTTTGGGGACGAATGTTTGTTTAAGGACATTTCGGTCCATTTTTAGTTTAGGGACATCTTGGTCCGTTATCGCCATGTTTGAGGCGGATTGTTAATTTAGAGACTTCTCGGTCTATTATCGCCGATTTTGGGGCGATGCGCCGTGTTTGAGGCGACACACTAGTTTAGGGACGTTTCGGTCCATCATTCCCATGTTCAGGACGAAATGCTAGTTTAGGGACATCTCGGTCTACCATTGCCGTGTTTGGGGCGACGCACTAGTTTAGAGACTTCTCGGTCCATTATCGCCGTTTGGTAGGAGAGTTACATAACTCATTCCTTCCAACGCTTGCTTGTCGAGGCGCTGCTGCAAATCTTTTGTATGCATGGACACTTCACGCCTTAGGCTTTCTTCACCCTCTTGGACTGCTTATTTTACTATCGCAGTAATCGTGTTGTTTTGCAGGAAATACCGGGTATTTCAAACCGCACCTCCCCCTTGCTCATCAATGTCGCTTTCCGATACTGATGGAGCATCTTCTTCATATATGAAGGAATGAGATATCACGTCATTCCTTCTACCGAGTCTTCTCTTCCTTAGAAGAATGGACTTGAATTGGGGGGTTTTCCCCTCATCGTCTGATTCGGAGTGGGACATGGATTTCATATCTCTCCCATTTTGTTTTGGTTCAAGTGGGATATTCCACTTGATTACAGGACCTTCTTGTAGGTCCCTTGATATCCTTTCTGTTTTTTTAGAAGAAAGGACCATCCCATGCAGAGATTCTTCCGCCAGTGAGAAATATGCCCCCTGTTTATATATCGGGAGGAACGAGTACCCACTCCATCACAATTTTGGCGGCAGGTTGCTTCAGAGCCTTTCATTTTTTGTTGAGCGTTGGCGACAAACACCACCTTGCCTCCGCTTTTCATTCATCTTCATCGGATAATGAAAGGTCTTGACCCATCTGATCCAATCGAGTCATTTTATTCATGAGCTCTTGGATGGTCGTCGGCTTGAAGAAGGCCATAAATGGGAAGACCTTTGAATTTGGGTTATAAGTGGCTATGAACATTCCCACGGCTGCAGCTTCGTTGATGCATTGTTATCATTTTGACCATAGATTTTGCCGTCGGGTAACATATTGAACCCAGGTCTCATTCGGTCCAACCCTTTCATTGACCAACGCCGCTACGGTAGTGCGTTTATCTGCACTAGCAAATCATTGACCGAAGAGCTTATCCATCTCGTCGAAGGTCTTCATGGAATCATTTGGTAGTTCCGCATACCATTCGAACGCGATGCCCGACGGACTACTGACGAACTGTTGGAGGAGCTGTATATCTCTTCCTCCAGTGTTGCCGCATATGAATTTAAGACACACAATGTGCTGGTGTGGGTTTCCTGTCCCTTTGTATACATGGAACTTATGGATCGTATATCTCGGTGGGTATTTAATTTTGTTATACCAGCCTGAATACGGTTGCCCAGTTCTGACTATTTAGCCTGCGGCTTCATTATCTTGATGAGCTCATATTTTTTGAGCAATATAATCATAAAGAGTAGCCTTGGAGATCGTTTCCTCCTTGGCTGCCGATTAGGCCAGAAGAGGGTTTGATGTTTTCCCTCTATCATCCTAGAAGATTATCGGCGGATCCTAAGCTGGGGGTTCTGGCTGGATCATCATTCCAACCATATCCTGGAACAAGAGAGCCATCTGCTTTATCTTTGCAGCCTGCTTAGCAGCTTCCTTGTCCTTTCTTTCAATCACCCTTCGCAGGAACTCTGTATTGGTCTCCTGCTCCTGGAGTTGTTCGGCTGTTGCGTCCAGGCTTTCTTTCTGTCCGGTAAGTGCTGCCATTTTGGTCAGCATCTCCTGGAGCTTTTGCTATTGCTCCTGAGCTTTTGTCAGCGACCAATTTTGCGGCCGGTGACCTACGAAAGCATGGCTTTCTTCTTTCCCGGAAGCCATGTAGACCATATGTATGATCTTGCCCCCAGACTTGGGGCTTTTGGGTCCATCGCCTTTGGAATTTGCCGCCGGCGGTAGGATTTTCTATGGCTTCATCCTTTTGTGGGAGGTCGGAGTTGAAGGAGCCGTTGTAACATGCACCTATGCAGAAGAAGTCCCTTGTTGTATGACGGAGGGACAGTCTTTCTCATGCCGAACCTTCGATTTCTTCGGTCGACGAGAGTGGTTTTTGTCAAGAACCGAGCCTTGGACTTTCTGCCAGACTCTATGAATTTGTGAAGAGAGCCGCTGATAAGGCTGCACCGGAATTGCCTGTTTGACCCTTGGAAAATATTTAACATGTGGGGCCTATTTGACCCTTGGATCAAAGAGCATATGAGCGCTCACGTGTTTAACATGTGAGGCATGTTTGGCCTTTAGTTATTATCTGCTTCCAGCGCTTATATGATTTGCATATAAGCGCTCATGTGTTTAACATGTGAGGCATGTTTGGCCTTTGGTTATTTATATTCAGCGTTAATGAGCACTTTCGTGTTTAATACGTAAGGCCAGTTTGGCCTTTGGGTTTATTTTATTCTGCGCTCATATGCTTTGCATATAAGCGCCCACGTGTTTAACACCTGAGGCTAGTTAAGCCCTTAGTTATTTGTTTTCACCACTTATATGCCACGTTTTTAATACATGATGCCAAACTGTGAGGATTCTTTTTCTCTTTCTTCTCTCCCTTTTCTTATATGGGAACAAGTAGCTCTTTGGCAAAAAATTTGGCGGGAACAAATTCCCCCCACTACTTTGCCGACGTAAGTATGTACGTGGGCGAAGTAGTGGAAAGTAATGCGTGGACATAGAATTGATGGCTTAGGAGACATGTTTTGGGTCCTTGTAGCCTAAGGCTTTTTTTTCATCTTCATGAGCCGTAAGTGCCTCAAGAAGGGTTTTTTTTTCCAATAAGTCATGAAGATCTCATAAGTGCATATTCTCCCTAGAAATCATGAGGATGCCTACGTGTTCATCGCCCCTGTAAGTCGTAAGGATCTCACTCGGTTTTGTTCTTATGAGTCGTAAGGACCTGTAAGTAGCTTCTTCATTTCATTGCATGTAATTTCGGCGGATGTGGCCCATGGATAGTATACAAAGGTCGGTTTGGACCTACTTGTAAGGCCACGATCGCTTAGGAAACAAGTTTAGATCTGTCGCCTAAGGCTTTTCAACTTTATGAACCGTGAGGGTCTCATAAAGACTCTTCTCCCTATGCATCGAATGGATTTCGTAGGTGTATTTTCTCCATAGAAGTCATGAGGACTCCTAAGTGTGTATTCTCTTGAGAGTCGTAAGGATCTCACAAGAGTATTTTCCTCTTACAGGTTGAGAGGACTCGCAAGTGGTTTTTCCTCCTCATCGAATGCGACTTTGGAGAATGTGGCATGTGGATAGTAAACAAGGGTCGGTTTGGACCTACTTGTAAGGCCATAGTGCTTAGGAAAAATGTTGATATCCCCGTCGCCTAAGGCTTTTCACCTTCATAAGCCGTGAGGGATTCGTAAAGATGTTTTTCCCTACGAGTCGAGATGAGTCGAGAGGATCTCGCAGGTGTATCCTAACGTGAAATATAGATAAACCCTATTCTTTACAACAGGGGTCCGTTAGGTTTGTGGTACTAGGGTTTTAGTCCGTGGTACCATTGCATTGACCGATGTTTTCCTCGATATGCAGTCTTTAAGCTACTGTTTGAGTAGTCCCGCGACTATCGTATCTCTGATCCCTTCGGGGGTTGGATAAGACATCTTCAAGTAATCTCCTAAGGTTATATTACCGTCGGAAGAGCAAACGTTAGGAATTTGCCATGACGCTTTTTACTTGAGGTTAGGCTCAATTTGGAGCCCTGATAAGTCATAAGCACTCCGCTATGGTGTGGGATGATCTCCGATAGTCTTTTAGGCTTTATATGAGTTTCCGTCGAGACCCGAAGCTGGGAATATGCCGTCACTTCATTTTTTTTGACGATGTCGTGCTATTTCTTTCCTGAAGTAGGGTAGACATCTGTAGGACCTCTATGCTATATGTTGTCCTGCCCAGCTTCCCAGTGTACGGCAAAGGGGACCCGACGAGGTCCGCTACGTATATACTCAGAAGTACATACGCTAAGCGTATCTAAGCAATATAAAATAAATACACAAGAGACAAGAAATAAAAAGAACAACAACTTTTATTTATTAACATTCTTTGTACAATACATGAAAGGAGATACAACTGAAATAAAAGATGCCTAGACAGTGGCATAACAGGAAATGAAAAGTACAGAGAGGAAAAGTGTACAATGAAACTAAAGTGCAGGGTCTTCAGCAAACTTATCCAAGTCTTCTTGCGATGGCTCGATCTCTTCCGGGTCCGAAACACCTGATGACATTCAAAGAATAAAGAAACAGAATGTCGTCAGCGAACAGGTCGCTGGGTAAGTCCCAAAGGTAAGAGGAAAGTAGAATAGACAGAATAAGAAGATATCTTTTAAAATTGTATACTATTATTGTAATATTGTGTTAACGCTGTTGTTTATAGCTTGGTACAGAAGGATGCCAGTGTATACGAGGGGAGTCTCTATATGCTAGAGACTATAAGAACGTATAGTACAAGAAACCGTTTATGCCACGGTACAACAGCAACTGGATTCATGTTAGGTGTATTAAATCTGACCACCTCGTGCCACCTTTAACACCTTCCGTACCAATCTATCCCTTAAACCCTACGATGACTTGTTTGAATTGTTATCTTGTAAACTTGTATTTATTGTATAAGTGATTGACTGACAGACCGAAACCATGATATCAGGAAACGGTTATAACCGTAGAGTCATGTAAATGGAATACTGAGAATCATGTAAAAGGAATATTTATCCATAGTTCGGTTCAGCCAAGTTGTATAAATTGATAATTGTATTCATGGGTTCATATTGAATTGGAAACTTGTAGATTATAGATTGACTTGAATCATATTCAAGTCAGATTAATCAGACTCAAACCCGAGTCAGACAATCAGAAATGTGAATCGAAGTCTTATAATTGCTAGGATCCTTAGGGTAATTTATAAAACATGAGGGCGTTTTATGTAAAAATACTTTTTATACTTTTCAAAATACGCCTCAAGTATTTTTTGTTCGTCTTTAGAGTTTTAATGAGGGTGGATTTTATGTTGTGACATTTCTAGTGAAAATATCCTAGTTTTATAAATAAGGGTATTTATCTGTAATATTGATTATTTGAAGTTCATGGTATTTTAGTGTAAAACTTATTATTGTGATTTTTAGGAAAAGGTGGAAAATTTATATTATAATAAAATAGGTAATTAAATGATAAATATACATATGTTTATACAAAAAATAATTTTAATAATTTTTTTTTATAATCCAATAATCTCATTTTCTTAAGATGTCGTATTTTAAACCATTCGAGACCGAATGCTCCTTGCGGAGGTCTGAATCTCGCACTACTAGCCCGTGGGTGCGCGATAAACCGCACAATCCCGAACGGGTTCCCAAAAAATGGGTTGTAGCGGCGCTTTGCAAAGATTGTAAAATACTAATCCTTTCGAAAACGGTTTTATAAAGTAAAATGTATTTATTTGCAAAGTGTAATTTTCCGTATTTTAGATTCTAGGGTTTCATAAGTCAACTAGCATATTTCTAAATGGTCTAAACCACAAGTCGTTAGAAGCCTTAAATCTCCTCTTCACCGCCAATTGTGGCCAGGTAAGTACAAACGAGGAAAGGAGGGATCCGCTCACGAATCGTGAGGCGGGCCTTTTAAAGTTACCTTTGCTCACTTGCCTAGCCTAGACACCACAAAGTCAGGTTTAGATAAACGATCGATGTCCACAACTTATCGTGTTTTCCTAATAAGAGTTATTTATTTAAAAGTGTATCAAAGCTAAACTTTTAGAATTGATTTTATTAATAAAATGGTATTTAAATGAAAGTATTGTTTTTATCGTATTCTAAGTTTTGATGATATCGTTTAGGGTTGTATTTGCGTGTGTGTGGAGGTAGGTCATTACCTCGTGCTCTACTTTAAAAGTATAGCAAAGTTAAGGGGTTAAATGTGAAATCGAAACTTGATGGTATTAAAGTGAAAAAATACGATAAATTGGAAAGGTTATCATTTCATGTGATGAAACTTATTCAAATTGATTTTTAAAACTTTAATAGTCAACATAACGATGTTTAAACATGAATGTATTGGTGAGAAGTGAACTTTTATAGAAAACCGAATCGGAAACCGGATTTGTTCCGATTCCGTCGGGTTTGGTAATTTCGTATTTTAGAGAAATAGAAAGGGGGATAGAATGGGACTTATGGGTTTCGATCTATACTAAGGAGTGTAAGGGAACTAAAGGAGTTGCCGAGGCGTTGCTTCTTCGCCGGTTGTTTCTAAAAACGTCGCCGGAATTCCCGCCGGAATTTCGTCGGAGCTTCGCCGTGAACTTGTTTTCAACATACACACTTCTTGGAAAATTTTGAGTGAGTGAGCCTAGGGTTTTTGGGATGAGAGGGTAGGGGTGTATTTATAGGGTAGACTAGGGTATGGTAGGTGAAAGGTTTTAAAATAAAAATATGATAAAATGTAATAAAAATGTATTAAAAATGGAGTAATTGGGGTTTTTAAAAAGCTCTGGAAGGGGTATGAGGCTGAAATTTTGCAGGTGCATAGGGAATATGAAAAGACACAACTTTCATGTTGGGGCCGTCGCCGGAATCGGCCGACTCGGGGGTGACTCGGCCGTGACTCGGTCGGAGCACCGAGTCAAGGCCGAGTTCGCTGATTCCCGGCCGAGTCCGGCGGCCAAGATCACCCCCGACGGTTCATCTAATTCCTGGAAGTGTTACATCTTTGGGTGTAGTGGGATATTTGTGAGATATGCACGTGTAAAATCTTGGCTAAAGGTTTTTAAAAAAATCAATATTAAAAAATAATGTGGGGTATGGGATTTGAACTCTGGTGGCTTGGTTCAGCAGTGCAAGGAGTTACCAATGAGCTACAAGCTCCTTCTTGTAATTATGGTGTGAAATAATTACTTAAAGTGGTAGCAACAACATTAAATACCCCAACTATACTTTAATTTTAAAGCAATTTTATGTACACTAAAAATGGAGTGATTTAAAAACAAAATAATTATCTATATATTGTGCTCAGGTTAAAATACTATTTTATGGATTTTGAAAAAAAAATTGTATAAAAAAGTGTATAGAAAAATTATGGTTGTTACATTCTACCATCCTTAAAAAAATTTTGTCCTCGAAATTTGTAAAAGGAAAGTGTAACAGTGCAAAGAAGTTTGGTGACTGTAGTATAGATAGTGTATAAAAATAACAAAGAGATACAAGGGTGAAAAAGGCTAACCGGTGTTACCTTGACCTACAGTCTCGGCTTCTACGGCTTCTAATGTGAAGGTCTGTCGCCGTGGTACATTCCTTCTAGCTGGAGGCACATTCTGCCTTTGGGGCCTGTTTCTCTGCCCTCTAGGCATGTCCCTCATTGCCTGTTGGAATTGGCGAGTAGGCTGTGCAGGTGGTGGAGCAGGTAGTGCAGGACGAGTTGCAGGAGCCTGGATAGCTGGCCGCTGCGGTTAGTTGGTGTGTGTGAGCTGATTTGTATCTATATGGACAGGTCTCAATTCTGTGATTGGACGCGCCACAAACTAGGCACAGGCCTTTTGCGCGCCTACAGTCCTTTATCAAATGTCCATCTCTCTTGCAATAGTAACAGAAATGTGGTCTTGGCTGGTGATTGGGTTCTTCAGTTCTCCTGGGTTCGAACGTTGTCCTGGAAGAGGCTCCTCCTGCCATTTGAGAGGCATGGCATTTCAAACCGGCAGATTGGGGTCTGCCCCTCGCCTTTATCACCACCTCATAACTGCGGGCAGCTTCCAAAGCATCTTCATGTGTCAGAAATTTCCCCGTGGCTAGAGCAGCCAGAATCTCTGTGTCCAGACCTTGTTGAAAGCGACGAGCTCTGATCTCGTCCGTCGGTATCAAGTGTGCCGCGAATCGGCTTAACATGGTGAATTCAGAGTCGTATTCATCTACTGATTTGTCCCACATCGATCCTTGTTGTAGATGAATGAACTGCTGCTCCATGGCAAACCTGGCAGTCACAGGGAAGTATTTCGCGTCGAACTTCTCGCGAAAAGTCTTCCATTCAATAGGCTGTACAAGACGGCTTTCTTCCGCCTTCCACCAGTTGCGAGCATTGTCCGTGAGCTGTAGTTTAGCCACACGGACCCAAGCTATGTCTGTCACGTGTGCTGCGGCCAGATCATCCTCGATAGTTTGAGCCCATTCCTCAGCTTCCAGTGGGCTCCCCTTTCCTGAGAACTACTTCGGATGTAAAGCTCTGAATTTCTTTACCCCAGGAGAATCAGTCTCAGGACGGTTCAGAAGTTGTTGTTGTCCCTCGAGAAGGCTGCGGATCGCCTCAAGTAGCACTGTTAACTCGGTAGGTGGCGCAGGAACAGCTGGTGTGAGAGGCAGTGCTGGAGGTGTGTTGTTGACGTTTGTGCTAGTGTTGTTCAGAGAATCCATAACCCTAAAGAAAAATTTGGGTTAAGACAGATTCAAGTACATGAAATGATAAGATTCAAGGAATATGAAATTGCAAGATTCAAGGAATATGAATTGTAAAGAATGTTTTAGTTGCTGGTTCTTGTGTTATATTAGTTAGGTTGTTCACGCAGAACAGAACTGCATGATAGGGATTCATACAGCTCTGACCTGCATGGGTCACCAACAAAACCTGTCACGCCCCGCTTCCCAGTGTATTGCAAAGGGGACGCGACGAGGTCCGCTACGTATATACTCAGAAGTACATACGCTAAGCGTATCTAAGCAATATAAAATAAATACACAAGAGACAAGAAATAAAAAGAACATCAACTTTTATTTATTAACATTCTTTGTACAATACATGAAAGGAAATACAACTGAAATAAAAGATGCCTAGACAGTGGCATAACAGGAAATGAAAAGTACAGAGAGGAAATGTGTATAATGAAACTAAAGTACAGGGTCTTCAGCAAACTTCTCCAAGTCTTCTTGCGATGGCTCGATCTCTGCCGGGTCCGAAACACCTGACGACATTCAAAGAAGAAAGAAACAGAATGTCGTCAGCGAACAGGTCGCTCGGTAAGTCCCAAAGGTTAGAGGAAAGTAGAATAGACAGAATAAGAAGATATCTTTTAAAATTGTATACTATTGTTGTAATATTGTGTTAACGCTGTTGTTTATAGCTTGGTACAGAAGGATGCCAGTGTATACGAGGGGAGTCTCTATATGCCAGAGACTAGAGGCACGTATAGAACAAGAAACCGTTTATGCCACGGTAAAACATCAACTGGATTCATGTTAGGTGTATTAAATCCGACCACCTCGTGCCACCTTTAACACCTTCCGTACCAATCTATCCCTTAAACCCCGCGATGTCTTGTTTGTATTGTTATTATGTAAAATTGTATTGATTATATGATTGATTGACTGATTGACCGAAACCATGATATCAGGAAACGGTTATAACCGTAGAGTAATGTAAATGGAATACTGAGAATCATGTAAAAGGAATATTTATCCATGGTTCGGTTCAGCCAAGTTGTATAAATTGATAATTGTATTCATGGGTTCATATTGAATTGGAAACTTGTAGATTATAGATTGACTTGAATCATATTCAAGTCAGATTAAACAGACTCAAACCCGAGTCAGACAATCAGAAATGTGAATCGAAGTCTTATAATTGCTAGGGTCCTTAGGGTAATTTATAAAACTTGAGGTTTTTTTTTGTATAATTACTTTTTATATTTTTCAAAATACGCCTCAAGTATTTATTGTTCGTCTTTAGAGTTGTAATGAGGGTGGATTTTATGTTGTGACATTTCTAGTGAAAATATCCTAGTTTTATAAATAAGGGTATTTATCTGTAATATTAATTATTTGAAGTTCATGGTATTTTAGTGTAAAATTTATTATTGTGATTTTTAGGAAAAGGTAGAAAATTTATATTATAATAAAATAGGTATTTAAAGGATAAATATACATATGTTTATATAAAAATTAATTTTAATAATTTTTTTTTATATTCCAAAAAACTCATTTTCTTAAGATGTCGTATTTTAAACCTTTCGAGACCGAATGCTCCTTGCGGAGATCTGAATCTCGCACTACTAGCCCGAGGGTGCGCGATAAACCGCACAATCCCGAACGGGTTCCCCAAAAAATGGGTTGTTGCGGCGGTTTGCAAAGATTGTAAAATACTAATCCTTTCGAAAACGGTTTTATAAAGTAAAAGATATTTATTTGCAAAGTGTAATTTTCCGTATTTTAGATTCTAGGCTTTCCTAAGTCAATTAGCCTATTTCTAAATGGTCTAAACGAAAAGTCGTTAGAAGCCTCAAATCGCCTCTTCACCGCCAATTGTGGCCATGTAAGTACAAATAAGGAAAGGAGGGATCCGCTCACGAATCGTGAGACGGGCCTTTTGAAGTTACCTTTGCTCACTTGCCTAACCTAGACACCACAAAGTAAGGTTTAGATAAACGATCGATGTCAACAACTTATCGTGTTTTCCTAATAATAGTTATTTATTTAAAAGTGTATCAAAGCTAAACTTTTAGAATTGATTTTATTACGAAAATGGTATTTAAATGAAAGTATTGTTTTTATCGTATTCTAAGTTTTGATGATATCGTTTAAGGTTGTATTTACGTGTTTGTGAAGGTAGGTCATTACCTTGTGCTCTACTTTAAATGTATAGCAATGTTAAGGGGTTAAATGAGAAATCGAAACATGATGGTATTGAAGTGAAAAAATACGATAAATTGGAAAGGTTATCATTTCATGTGATGAAACCTATTCAAATTGATTTTTAAAAGTTTAATAGTCAACATAACGATGTTTAAACATGAATGTATTGGTGAGAAGTGAACTTTTATAGAAAACCGAATCGGAAACCGGATTTGTTTCGATTCCGTCGGATTTCGTAATTTTGTATTTTAGAGAAATAGAATGGGGGATAGAATGGGACTTACGGGTTTCCATCTATACTAAGGAGTGTAGGGGAACTAAAGGAGTTGCCAAGGCATTGCTTCTTCGCCGGTTGTTTCTAAAAACGTCACCGGAATTCCCGCCGTAATCTCGTCGGAGCTTCGCCGTGAAATTTTTTTCAACGTACACACTTCTTGGAAAATTTTGAGAGAGTAAGCCTAGGTTTTTGGGATGAGAGTGTAGAGGGTAGAGGGTGTATTTATAGGGTTGACTTGGGTAGGGTAGGTGAAAGGTTTTAAAATAAAAATGTAATAAAAATGTATTAAAGGTGGAGTAATTATGGTTTTTAAAGAGCTTTGGAAGTGGTCTGAGGCTGAAATTTTGCAGGTGCATAGGGAATATGAAAAGACACAACTTTCATGTTGGGGCCGTCGCCGGAATCGGCCGACTCGGGGGTGACCCGGCCGTGACTCGGTCGGAGCACTGAGTCGGCCGAGTCAAGGCCGAGTTGGCCGATTCCCGGCCGAGTCCGACGACCACGATCCCCCCCGACGGTTCATCTAACTCCTGGAAGTGTTACATCTTTGGGTGTGGTGGGGTTTTTGTGAGATATGCACGTATAAACTCTTGGTATTCTAAAGGTTTTTAAAAAAAATCAATATTAAAAATAATGTGGGGTATGGGATTTGAACTCTGGTGGCTTGGTTCAGCAGTGCAAGGAGTTACCAATGAGCTATAAGCTCCTTCTTGTAATTATGGTGTGAAATAATTACTTAAAGTGGTAACAACAACATTAAATACCCCAAGTATACTTTAATTTTAAAGCAATTTTATGTACACTAAAAATGGAGTTATTTAAAAACAAAATAATTACTTATATATTGTGCTCAGATTAAAATACTGTGTTATGGATTTTGAAAGAAAAAAATTGTATAGAAAAGTGTATAGAAAAATTATGGTTGTTACATATGTATTGCAATTGAAGTCCGGAGCTAGGAATATTCCATTTCTCCAATATCATTTGATAGTTGCATCCGCATCCTGCTGAAATGATAGGGAACGTTGAGATAGTCTCTGGGTTGTATATGAACCGTCAAGAATTGGAGCTAGGATTTTGCCGTGGCTCTATTTTTGCTTTGACCCTTGGGTCTTTTGTTGATGTTGCATCTGCATTCTGCTGGCATGAGAAGCACGTCGAGATGGAGTTAGGATTTTACCGTCACTACTTTTTTATTTGGGTCCTTGGAGCCTTTGTTGATGTCATATCTGCATCGAGAAGGAACGTCGCGCTGGAGCTGGGATTTTTCCATTACTCCTTTTTTGTTTGACCTTTGGGTCTTTTATGACGTTGCGTCTACATCCTGCTGGCATAAGAAGCACGTCGAGCTGTAGTTAGAATTTTTCCGTCACTCCATTTTGGTTTGTCTCCTTAGAGCCTTGGTTGACGTTGCGTCTGTATCCTGCTGGAATAAGAAGCACGTCGAGCTGGAGTTAGGATTTTGCCGTCACTCCAATTTGGTTTGTCTCCTTAGAGCCTTGGTTGACGTTGCGTCTGCATCCTCCTGGCATGAGAAGCACATCGAGTGGGAGTTAGGATTTTGCCGTCACTCCTTTTTTATTTGGCTCCTTGGAGCCTTTATTGACATCGCATCTGCATTGAGAAGGAACGTCGAGCTGGAGCTGGGATTTTTCTATTACTACTTTTTTTCTGACCCTTGGGTCTTTGATGACGCTGCGTCTACATCCTGCTGGCATGAGAAGCACGTCGAGCTGGAGTTAGGATTTTGCCGCCACTCCCTTTTAATTTGGCTCCTTGGAGCCTTGGTGGACGTTGTGTCTGCATCCTGCTAGCATGAGAAGCACGTCGGGATGGAGTTAGGATTTTTCCATCGCTCCTTTTTTGTTTGACCATTGGGTCTTTAATGACGTTGAGTTTACATCATGCTGGCATGAGAAGCATGTCGAGCTGGAGTAAGGATTTTTCCGTCACTCCTTTTTTGTTCGACCCTTGGGTCTTTGTTGACGTCGCGTCTGAACTAATAAGGAACATCAGACTGATCTCTAGGCTGTAGATGTTGCCATTGAGATCTGGAGCTAGGGATATGCTGTTGCTTCATTTTTGTTTTGACGATGTCGTGCCATTTCTTTGCTGAAGTAGGGTAGACATCTGTAGGACCTTTATATTGTATGTATTACAATTGATGTCCGGAGCAAGGAATATGCCATCGCCCGATGACTGTCGTGTCTCTGATCCCTTCGAAGGCTGGACAATACGTTTTCTAGTAATCTCCTTAGGTTATATTACCGTTAGAAGAGCAATTGTTAGGAATTTTCAATTACACTTTTTACTTAAGGTTAGGCTCAATTTAGAGCCCCGACGAGTCAAAACTGTACCCTTCTGGAGTGGGATGATCTCCAATGGTCTTTCAGGTTTTATATGAGTCAAGAACCGAAGCTAGGAATATGCCGTCACTTCGTTTTTTCTTTGACGATGTCGCGCTGATTCTTTGTTGAAGTAGGGTAGACATCTGGACCTCTATACTGTATGTATTACACTCGAGATTTAGAGCTAGGAATATGCCATTGCAACAATTTTATTTGATAGTTGTGTCCGCATCCTGCTGAAATGAGGAGAACGTCGAGCTGGAGCTAGGATATTTTCCATCACTCCACTTTTGTTTGTTGACGTTGTGTCTTTACCGAGAAGGAACGTCGAGTTGGAGCTAGGATTTTGCCATTACTCCTTTTTGATTTGGCTCCTTGGATCTTTGTTGACGTCAAGTCTACACCCAGTTGGAATGAGAAGAACGTCAAGCTGATCTCTAGGATGTAGCTGTCGCCATTGAGATCCGGAGATAGGATTTTACCACGGCTCCACTTTTATTTGACCCCTTGGATCCTTGTTGACGTTGCATTTGCACGGAGAAGGAACATCGAGCTGATCTCTAGAATGTACATGTTGCCATCGAGATCTGGAGCCAGGAATATGCCATTGCTCCAATTTCATTTGACAGTTACGTCCGCAATCTGCTGAAATGTGGAGAACGTCAAGCTGGAGCTAGGATTTTTTCCATCACTCTACTTTTCTTTGTTGACGTTGTGTTTGCACTGAGAAGGAACGTCGAGTTGGAGAAGGGATTTTTCCATTACTTTTTTTGATTTGGCTCCTTGGAGTTTTGTTGACGTCACGTCTGCACCCATTGGAATGAGAAGAACATCGAGTTGGTCTCTAGGTTGTATATGAACCGTTGAGATATGGCTCTTCTTTTGATGGAGCCTGGTGGGAAAATATGGTTTCCTTTCTTTCATTTGTGCCAATGGATCATATACAAGAGTCAATATGGACATACTTGACAGAGAAAATTTTATTTTATATTATTTTTTATTGCCGTGATGCTCTATCTTTTCAGCTTTTCATATCTTGAAAGTCGCGATTGCCCAATCATTTTGGCATTTTATCCACGGTGCCTAATCATTTCGGCAATTTTTTTAAATATTTTTACTCGCTGCTTTTTATTACGAGTTGACCAAACATTTCAGCTGTTTTTATATGCATATTTTTGTTCGCTGATTTTTATTGCAAGTTTCCCCATCATTTCGGCTATTTCATATGCTTTTTTTTTGCTACTCGCTGCTGTTTTTATTGCGAGTTTGGAATCCGATACCAATCTTGGCATCAGCATCGCTACGACTGGAATATTTCCAGGAGCGAATCATCATTTTCCATGAAAGGACGTGGAGTTTGATTCCTTTTTAGGCATCAGCATCGCTACGACTAAAATATTGCCGGTAGCGGCTCATCATTTGCCTCTGTTGATTTGAATAAAGGTGGCTTAGCAAACAGGGTTAGGATCCTGTCGGCTAACGCTTTTTGACTTTATGAGCCCTAAGGGTCTCATAAAGGTATTTCTCCTTACGAGTTGTAAGGATCTCGTAGGTGTATTTTCCCCTTAGGAATCGTGGGGATTCCTAAGTGTGTTGCTCCTTTGTGAGTTGTAAGCATCTCATGCGGGTTTTTTTACAAGGTCGAGAGGACTTTGCAAGTGCACATGTTTTTTTTTTATTTTATGAGTTTGCGCCCTTTTCGGGTTTTCACAAACTCGCCGGCAGTCCTGCTGTCTTTTTTTACTTACGGCGCCCTTTCGGGTTTTCATCCGTGCCTATTTTCCTTGTGGACATACCGTTTTTTTAACGAGATTGCACCTTTTCGTGTTTTCACAAACTTGCCGGCAAACCTGCTGTTTTTATTCAAAGCGCCATTTTGGGTTCTCATCCGTGCCCATTTCACTTTTGGACATACCGTTTTTTTTTTTTTTTTAAAGGCGAAACTATCGAAAGTAGTTTCATCGCAGGTGACCCATCTATTTATTGGTGGGACTTATGGGTGGTTTCACCGCTAGAGTAGCTATCTAGCCAATAGGACTTGAGTTGCAACTTTCGCCGTTGGGACTTCGATTGCAATATAGATCTCAAGAGAGAATATCGTCGTATTTGAGGCGACGCACTAGTTTAGGGACATTCTGGTCCATTTTTAGTTTAAGGTCTTTTCGGTCTACCATTCCCATTTTGGGGACGAATATTAGTTTAAGGACGTTTCGGTCCAACATTCCTATATTTAGGACGAATATTAGTTTAAGGACGTTTCGGTCCGTTGTTAATTTAAGGACGTTTCGGTCCAACATTCCCTTTTTTGGGGGAACGCGTTAGTTTAGGTACGTTTCGCTCCAACATCGCCGTTTTTGAGGAAGAATGTTAGTTTAAGGTCGTTTCGGTCCAACATTCCCATTTTAAGGACAGATGTTAGTTTAAGGACATTTCGGTCCATTGTTAGTTTAGGGACATCTCGGTCCGTTATCACCATGTTTGAGGCGGATTGTTAGTTTAGGGACTTC
Organism: Agapanthus africanus; assembly: GCA_030015575.1. NCBI lineage: Eukaryota > Viridiplantae > Streptophyta > Magnoliopsida > Asparagales > Amaryllidaceae > Agapanthus > Agapanthus africanus. The sequence goes on from JASDDO010000016.1 coordinate 293,978,762, forward strand.
TCGTTCCATTATTACCGTGTTTGGAGCGACGCCCTGTGTTTGAGGCGACGCATTACTTTAGGGACATTTCGGTCCATCATTCCCCATGTTCGGGACGAAATGCTAGTTTAGGGACATCTCGGCCAAACATCGTCGTGTTTAGGGCGATACACTAGTTTAGAGACTTCTCGGTCCATTATTGCCGTTTGTTCAGGGAGTTATCTAACTCATTCCTTCCAACGCTTGTCTGCCGAGGCACTGCTGCATATCTTTTGTATGCATGGACACTTCACGCCTTAGGCTGTCTTCACCCTCTTAGACTGCTTATTTTACAATCGCAGCAATCGGGTTGTTTTGCGGGAAATACCGGGTATTTTAAATGGCACCTGTCCCCTGCTCATCAATGTCCCTTTCCGATACTGATAGAGCATCTTCTTCATATATGAAGGAACGAGATATCACGTCATTCCTTCTGCCGAGTCATTCTCTTCCTTAGAAGAATGGACTTGACTTGGGGGGTTTTCCCCTCATCGTCTGATTTGGAGTGGGACATGGATTTCGCACCTCTCCCATGATTTTTTGGTTCAAGTGGGATATTCCACTTGATTACAGGACCTGCTTGTAGGTCCCTTGATATTCTTTCTGTACTTTGAGAAGAAAAGACCATCCTACGTAGAGATTCTTCCGCCAGTGTGAAATATGCCCCCTGTGTATATCTCGGGAAGAGAGATTACCCACGCCGTCACTAATTTGGTGGCAGGTTGCTTCAGAGCCGCTCATTTTTTGTTGATCTTTGAAGACAAACGCCACATTTCCTCCGCTTTTCATTCATCTTCATCGGATGATGAAGGGTCTTGACCCATCTGATCCTATCGAGTCATTTTATCTATGAGCTCTTGGAAGGTCGTCGGCTTGAAGAGGGCCATAAATGGGAAACCTTTGAATGTGGGTTATGAGTGGCTATGAACATTCCCACAGCTGCAGCTTCGTCGATGCGTTGCACACATTTTGATTAGAGATTTCTCCATCGGGTAACATATTGAAGCCAGGTCTCGTTCTGTCCAACCCTTTCATTGACCAACGTCGCCACGGTAGTGCGTTTATCTGCACTAGCGAATCTTTGACAGAAGAGCTTATCCATCTCGTCGAATGTATTCAAGGAATCATTTGGTAGTTCTGCATACCATTCAAACGCAATGCCTGCCAGACTGCTGACGAACTGTCGGAGGGGCAGTACATCCCATCCTCCAGGTTTTCCGCACATGAATTTAAAACACGCAATGTTCTGTTGTGGGTTTCATATCCCCTTGTATACATGGAACTTAGGGATCGTATATCCCGGAGAGTATTTAATTTGTTCATACCAGCCTGTATACGGTCACCCAGTTCTGACTATTTGGCCTTTGACTTCATTAGCTTGATGAGCTCGTATTTGTTGAGCGATATAATCATCAAGAGCAGCCATGAAGATCGTTTCCTCCTTGGCTGCCGATAAGGCCGAAAGAGGGTTTGATGTTCCCCTCTGTCATCCTCGATGATTATCGGCGAATCCTCGGCTGGTGGTTCTGGCTGGATCATCATTCTAACCATATCCTGGAACAAGAGAGCCATCTGCTATATGTTAGCAGCCTGCTCAGCAGCTTCCATGTCCTTTCTTCCAAGCACCCGTCGCAGGAACTCTGTATTGGTCTCCTGCTCCTGGTGCTGTTCGGATGTTGCGTCCGGGCTTTCTATCTTCCAGGTAAGTGCTGCCATTTCGGCCAACATTTCGTGGAGCTTTTGCTATTGCTCCTGGGCTTTTGTCAGTGACCGAGTTTGCAGCCGGTGACCTACGGAAGCACGGCTTTCTTCTTTCCCGGAAGCCATGTAGACCGTATCTATGATCATGCCCCCAGACTTGGGGCCTTTGGGTCCATCGCCTTTGGAATTTTCCGCCGGCGGTGAGATTTTCTCTGGCCTCATCCTTTTGTGGGAGGTCGGAGTTGAAGGAGCCGTTGTAACAGGCACCTGTGCAGAAGAAGTCCTTCGTTGTATGACGGAGGGACAATATTTCTCTTGCCGAGCCTTCAATTTCTTCGGTCGATGAGAGTTGTTTTCATCAAGGTCTGAGACTTGGACTTTCCGCCAGACTCTATGAATTTGTGAGGAGAGCCGCTGATAAGGCTGCTCTGGCTTTGCCTCCACTGTGGTTTCTGCAGGCGGGTGCGATTTCTTTAGCACTGCCATTGGAGAGTTCTTGCATATCCTCCTGAGTAGTTCAAAGCAATTCTCGGTTGGAGCAGCAGCATCAACTTCTACCATAGAGCTGGTGGGGTAATTCCAGATAAGGAGTTACCGCCAGCTTTCCTCACTCGGCGCTAGTGACGGTGTCGAGCATGTCTTGTAGACAGGACCGCCTCAGTTTTGGAAGCGGCTTCTTCGTGCCCCCAGCTTTGGTGAGGGGCAGTTGTTGGTGTCAGCCTGTTGAAGACTGACGTCCTTGGCAGGGTTTGATGATGGCCAACCAATCTTTCAAAGACTTACTTTCTGGTAGGAGAAGCACCTTTGACGACTTCGCCCGTAGCAGGAGTTAAGAGGGCTAACCAATTTTGGGTAGCCCCTTCAGGTATCACGGGCTTCTTTGCGGACCCGTTTAGGTTTATGCCCTGCCTGTTGAAGACTGAGACGTCAGTTTAGGACGGCATGTTGAGAGGGGCCGTTGTGGTCACCAGTCGATCGAACACCGACCTCTTGTGAGCTTCTTCCTGCGGCGCTGAGGTACCGACACCTACTGGTGGAAATATAGTCCCGATGAATAGTCCTGTAGTTGCTTGCGTTACTTGCTCCACCGGCATCGAAAAGATGGAGGCCGAGTTGGGCTCGTAAGTCACTCCTCCAGTTGAGGTGGTGCGAGAGTTTCTGTTGCAAGTTGTGTAGTTGGAAGCCATCGATTTTCTCTTCTTCTGCACAGGAGTAAGATACCAAATTTTAGTACCTCGAATCCAAGGGCAACCATAGAGAACCGCGACTTTATTCGCGATACGGGACATACGAAGTGTGGAGTGGAAATAGAAAAAGGTCCCACCAGGCGTGCTAGAATCTGTTTACCGCCGGAAACAAAAACAAACTGGGACGGATCGTCTTGCTTGAATCTAGGAGAAGATGCAATTTGGATTTATCTGTCCATTTCTCCGAAGATACCAAGTTGATTTATGGCACCATATATCGGAGGTTTGGACGGATGCGGTTATTGTAGCGGACTTCGTCAGATTCCCCCTCATTTTATGAGGTATTTTTTTGATTGTAGGGATGCTCTTTCCTGCAGGAGTAAGCCCCTGCAATTAATTACGTTATAGTATTGCGATAACCACTTTCTCCTGCTTCGGCAGTTCACTTCGTGTCGTGTGTATGTTTTGTTTTGGTTTTGGCTGCCCATAGATTGTATACGGAGACTAATTTATGTTGTCGTCCGTAGGGCGCGGGTTAGTCCAAATTCGTATATTTTAGATTTGGGTTTGGTTTATTTATGGACCATTAATCTGGTTCGAGATTAAGATCGACTTAAAAATATGAGCATTTAGGGCTCAGTTATTTTAGTTTAAGGACATAACGGTCTATTACCGACGTGTTTGGAGAAGATATTATTTTAAGGTCATTTTGGCCCAACATTCCCATTTTAGGGACGAATATTAGTTTAGGGACACCTCGGTCCAACATCCATCTTGCACGCAAGTGTATTTATTACGTGACGAAGTGAACAATGGTGATATGGAATGTGCCCAATTTAGGGTGCGATCCAATTTGAGGTGTGCACTTCAATTTCGAAGTGCATCAACGTGGGATATATCATTCTCAGTCTTGATGAAGTTTTACATTAAGTTGGGACGAGAAAAGAGTTGTTGGTTGTCGGGACCCACCACAACTCTGAAGACGTTGAGGAATTACAATGGCATATATCAGAGGAGTGGAGAGATGTACCTTTGAACCAAATCCCGTATTTGAGGGAAAAGATCATGGTGGATCATCTATGAATCATTAGCCTTATTTGAGATTAAGATTTTCTTAGAAGATATGTGATGAATAACATTTTGGATATTATCAATGAGAGATCATTAGTCATGTTTAAGACTAAGATCAGTTTGGATATCATGAATATAAGCTTAGCCAATTTGGGCTAAGATTGGGTTTCTGTAACACCCAGCAATGCTAAGCACTCAGCTGCAAATAGCGCTCACGTGTATATCATGTGAGGCGCTCCAATAGTGCTAAGCACTAACTTTTGTGGTGCTCATGTGTATTTCACGTGATGCACTCCAATAGTGCTAAGCACTAACTTTTCCCGGAGCTCATGTGTGTTTCACGTGAGCCGCTATATAACTTGGCCTTGAGCGCTCACGTGCTTTTCACGTGAGGCGCTGAGTTCTTTTGGAGATTTAATCTCTGTTGATATTTTTATAGAACTTAAATCTTTGTCAATGTCATTTTGACCATTAACGATCACCAAGATCATTATTTTGAGGATCTGAGATCATGTTCTTTAAGAACTAAGTTCTTGATTTGGAGGAACTAAGTTCCTGGAGCACTATGGACTCCATTTTCTCCACGTTCTGATATCCATATTCCCATTTGAATCTTTTGTTAAAGTGGGCATGACAAGGAACAAAAATCTTTTGTTCATTTACGTAATAGGAATGATAACCCCCCTGGAGTTCTTTGGGTATCCCACAAACTTACACAGTATCGAGCGTGTCTCGATCTGGTCCGCATACTGCTTTTTAACAAATGCTGGACATCCCTATAACTTCAGATACTGATGATAGGGTTTCTTCCCACTCCATATCTGATATGGTGTGGTAGGCACAGTCTTGGTAGGAACCTTATAAAAAAGATATGCAGCGATTCTAGTGCATAACTTCAGAAGGATCACGGCAACTCAACGTTACTCATCATAGAACGAACAATATCCAATAGGGTTCTGTTCCGCCTATCCTATACACCTTTGTCTTGTGGTATGTATGGAGGAGTAAGCTGAGAGAGAATTTTATTCTTCTTTAGGTAATCCAGGAACTCGGCAATTTAAGTATTCACCACGTCGATCAGATCTCAGTGTCTTGATACTTTTACCTGTTTGTTTTTCCACTTCATTCTTATATTCCCGGGATTTTTCAAAGGGTCATCCAGCAGTGGTTGGACCAGCTCGCAAAATCCAACCACTTCACTAACTTCATTGCCCCCAACCGTTTGGGTTTGGATTTATGCTTTCAGAAGAAGACATGACCTAACCTAGAGAAATTATCTGTAAAAGTAATGAAATAGGAATAACCACTTCGTGCACCTGTAGATATTGGACTACACATGTCGTTGTGTATGTGTCCCAAGAGCTCGCTCGCTCTTACTCCGTGTCCAGTGAACGGAGTCTTTGTCATCTTTCCGATGAGACAAGATTGACAAGTTGCATAAGATTGATATTCGAACAGATCAAAATATCCCACTCTATGTAACTTCGACAACATTGTTTCATAAATGTGACCCTGTCTACAATGCCATAAGAAATTTTTATTTAGTTCTGGAGACATTCTTTTAAGTGTGTTCTAGACGTTTGAAAACCTGAGTTTGATTCAATATATATTGTCCTCTAGTGTACCAGACCCAATCAGACTTTGATTTAGGTGGATGTGAACTACATCGCTTACAAACTAGACTTGGTATACACAAACAAATACGTAGAGTCAGTATCTGCCCACTTGTCAATACTAGTTGATATGCCCTACGGATACAGCGTCAACACTCATTCCGTTAGCAACCCTGAGAGTCATACCACCTGCCCTAATAACTCTACGGTTTCTCAAAGCCTGTAACGAATTAAAGATATGATATCCCGATCCGGTATCTTGTATCCAGGAAGTAGAGTTAATTCACGGACTGTTTTCAATCACTAACACACCCGAAATCGAAGCCACAACATGCTTCGGATCCTGAATTCTGGCTTTCCAAGCCCTGCAACCCTTCTGCCAATGCCCTTTCCCATAACAATAGGAACATCCCTCCTTCCCTACTGTTAACTCTGAAACTTTTGCCCTTCCATATTCTTCTACCTTACCGACACCGCCTATCGGCTTTGTGGAGGTCTTCTTCTTCTCACCCTTGGCTTTCGCCAGGGATCCAGAAGAGGAAGATTCCCCAATAAGCAGAGTGGGTGTCTCCCTGGTTTCCTTCAGGTTGCCCTCAACTGGATGTATAACTTTCTTCCCCTGGGCAAAAGTAGATAGTAGGGACTGTAGAAACATGTCAGCATATGACCCATTTCCCAACGTGGTCTCCAGGTCCGTGAGTTCATCAATATAGCTAGTCATCGTAAGGACGTTGTCCCCTACAGATTACCCGACTGCCAACCTCGCTTGAAGCAATTCCTTCGAGGTCTTATATCTTGTTATACAAGATTGCTCTCCATACAAATCTTTATTATGGAGGAAGCTGGAGGCTAAGTCCATCTTCTCGTGCTGCCTCTGGTTTACACCATCAACTGAGGCCAACACGAGGCACTTGGCATTCGCATAGTCTTTTTCGAATGTCTTACGGATTTCAATATCCGCGACGGTGGAAACTGGACCAGGGACGGCGGGGGTTATGAGTAGTAATAAGGTGGTCAAGCTTGTCATAAGTAATGGGCATCTGAACAAACCTTTGGTAGTCATTATAGTATAACTCAGTCATTTTACTATCTATTTGTAACCTAATCTAGTCACCTGGTCGCTTCCATTAGGAGAGAGAGAAGAATACACTCAGAATGATGCTCTTACAAGTTTAGATTGTTTTTTAATTTATCTAAACAGGGTTGGTCCCACTGTTTCTCGAATCCTTCCTCAAACCATTAAAGAAGAATTAGTCAGGATTAATCTCACCATACAATACTTGCTTAACCGTTCAGCCAGGCTAGTGTCGGTACTTCGAGGGAGGTTATACGATGCTTTCGCGAAGTTCCTTAATTAAATAACCTCTTTTTCCTGGAGGCGTAGCCCCGCTAACACTGTTCTAGAAACCTACTTGGTTTATAGCATTGATCGTTAAGTGAAGAATCTCTCGAGGAGTAGCGGATACTAACAGTAGGATTAGGATCCAAATATCATTGTATGATAATCCTGAAGGAATCCTACCAACATTATCACACTCCAAATGGTATGCGGCACTAGCACGTTTCAGTTTCTTTAGAAACTCCCGATGTGGATTTTTGCCCTATGCTCTTATGACCTTGACGAAGGCCAATAAATCATAAGTCAAATGTCAAGTTCTACCTATCATTGTCCCGGTTAATTTGAATCCACTCGTATATACCCTTGACGAAGGCCAACAAAGTAATACGACTGTCCCGAACCAACGCATCTATTTATGCTACATATAAACACCCGGCAGCTACCAATCACTATGCCTTGACGAAGGCCACCAAACATAGCTTGAATACTTTTGACTATTCATATGAAATTACGGAGGGCTACGAATGTGTTTGGCGAAACCGTTAACGTAGTGAACTTGATAAAATCGAAGGAACCTGAGAGCTTTTAAAAGGAGTGGTTTAAGTTCCGCCTTTAAAAGTCTGCTGTTTTAATATAACCGAGTGGTTTTAAAATTTGTTCCAACGATTCAGTTTTGGTTTGTTTACTTTGCATTAATGTAATGCAATCCCATCAATTAACCTACCAATGAAGAAAACAAAAAAAAATACAACGTACGCTTATGCTATCCGCATTCTCCATGAGTCCAAATCATCACCCGTTAGGTTACTTAACTAACGACAGAGCGGGGGCTGGATAGCGCGGATGCAAAACATATGCAACGTCTATTATTTAATACATATATAATAATATCCATTCGTCAGATTCAATGATAAGCATTCCAGATCACAGATGAACACATTGGATATACTAGGAATTCCGTGTTTCGTTTGAGCCTGTAACGAAAGATAGATTCCACGGTCGTAATGAATAGCCAAGCCCCACCCTAGACCCCTACGGGTGCGGCAAACTACCCGCCAAATACCCGAAGTGAAGCAACCTCCCTCAACAAAGTGAGTAGGTCACTCGGCACTTCAAAGTACCCGGTAGTTTGTGCACCCCACCTTGGGTCTATCCTAGGAGCAAAAAAGTAAAAGAAATAATACAACGGTGACTACAAGCTCAACCCGGATGTGCCCGCAAAATAATATTACATCACTTTACAAATTTTACATCGAATGAAAGAATTAAAACCCTCATCTCACTTCCCCGGCTATCCATCCACGATGATCTAACAAGTTCATATACACAAACCATCACAACAAAATCACAGATATGTGCAACCCCGACTAATCGACGTATAGCAATTAGTCGACGTTTACAAACACATATATACAACACAAAGCTTGTAAAGTAATTACGACATTAGAATTCTGCATGCAATTATCAAACTTAACCAATTTTCCAAGACAGGAAAATCCAGTGAGCTAATGTTCCAAAACCGATCGTTTTGAGACAATCCGAGAGTCGAAATGAACTCGAAACCAACCCGAATCTTCATGGAGAGTTGGAGAATGAAATTAACTTCGAGTTAGGGGCCTAGAGGTGGTACCCCACCCCCTAGGCCACCACGAGGTGGCCAGGGGGTGAAGAAGACCCGAAACTACCTATGGTGGAGCAGTTTCGGGTCCCCACCGCCAAGACCACCTTGTGGTGGACTTGGTGAGTGGGCATAGCCCTTTGGTCCCCTCGGAGTGTCCCTGGGGTGTGCACGCTCCACCCCGTGGCTTCTCAGTTCAAACCGTGAGCCCGCGGGGTCTGCAAACAACTCAAAACTTCACTTTTGAAAATTGTTTCTGTCGGCATTTTTTGCGCGACAAAAACGGCGGAATTCTAACATCGCTACAAGCTATCTAAGGTTTAGGAGAGGCTTTGATACCAAAGAAAGTCGATGTCGCGCACCCCACATGTTCGCGGGGAGGCGGAAATTGCAAAAAATGATTTTTACGGGCTTCGCAACACCGACTAGAACCATGGATCGAACATAAACCCTAGCTAGCAAACAACATGAGATTTAACTACTCGGAAAGAATATTATACCTCATGATACAAGTCCTTTGGGTCTTCTTCGCTGCCCTCCTCGTCATCGTAGGCTCTAAGGATCGATCCGGATTGTAGCTTCCTCGTCAGCTTCCTTGAGTCAAAGACGATCCACCCGAGAGTTTATAGTCCGTGCTCCAACCTCAAATCTGAGGTAACTAGGGCTACTAGCTTGCCAAACTAGATGGCTTAGGTGATGTAGAGAATGAAGATAGATTTATTTGTCTCTTGAAACCCTAGTTTACTCAACTCATGAGACCTTAAGGGTTTTTGATGTGAGGAAGAAGAATAGAGCTAACATGAGGAGAGAGAAAATGATTTTTTATAATGACAATGATAAAATGAGATTGCTACTTTGACTTGACTACAAGCATGGCTTGAATATATCTCATCCAAAATATCTAGTGCCACAAAATATCTCACAAGAAATATCTAGTCAAAGAGTTAAACTAAGTCAAGTGGTCAAACCAAATCAAATGGTCAAACCAAGTCAAGTATTCAAAACAAGTAGCCATGCCTCAATTGTCATTTACAAAAATAACAAATACTTTCCTCTACCTCATAATTGTTTTAATCAAGTCAATGGTGAAAACCCTAATGAGGTGTCTCCTTCTATGCCCCTCTCATCCGTATATACATACCTGCATTCGTGTTCCGAGAAACACGAATACAAAGAGACAAAACTGACCCATCAATATAATACTAGGATCCAGCTTAAACAAAAGCCCATTAGTATTATCTGCCCGAACATCATAAGCGCACAAGTGCACGTACGTGATCGAAGCCCTGCCGTAAAACCATACGGCCTCTACATCTTTCGCCCGATGCAGGGAAACTCTCTATGTGGGACTCTAAAGACTCAACACCACACCGGCAGTGTGTTTAACCACTGGCCGCAACCGGTACTAGTTGCACGTAATGGTCCCCAGGTAGATGTCGATACAAAGGCCGATGAGGAAACCCATCCGAACTCCTACTGAGCCTGAATGTGAAAATCTCTGTACAGTCCGGTCTGTTCGTCTAAGATGTTCGCATATTGGGCCTAGGGGGGCGGTAATTGCCAGACCCTTAATAGCACAATAAGTCATGTCGGAGAGTAGCCCAATACACCCTGAGAAACTACTGGAATACCTACCAGTAAATCTCGCTTGCCTTGGCCAAGGACTTTGTGTAATGGCCTTCCGAACACAGCGCGATATCAACCCCCAATACCGGGAGAGACGAATCTTATCTAACCGCCACTATCTCCAAGTGCTTCGGGACTGCACACAACTACTACCTATTTGCATGACTCTTTTGAGCCATGGTAGGGTAGTAATCAAAGTATAGTAGGAACACACTCAAGGTGAAGTAGCAGTGTCAAGTCGACGGACTAAGCTGCACTCATGTCCCCTGGGAACTGCTACCCGATGACAGGTGTAATAACCACCAACAGTTCCCGATGATTCATGTCCAGTGTACTCATATCCTAATGAGCGCCTGCATGCTATGTCCAGTATGATGTACTGATGGCTGTGGGACAGACCATCTCCCCTGCTGGGATGAGAAGCGTATACACTAGTATACTATGGAGTATCGATGCTCTGTATCGATAATCCTACTACTAGGGACCTGTATAGGATGTGCTTATAGACCACCCAACCCCCACTAGTTTGACTGCCATCACAACGCTGGTAATCAAGCAAAGATCCTAAGGGTTCTACCAATATGTATAAGCTATATGCTAAGAAAACACATGCACATATTGAGGTAGAAATAAACCAGGTAGCATACTACCATTTTAAGCAAGACTGTTACTATATCTGTTTATATCCCAAGCCCCCATTAAGTAATATACAATCCAGTATGATACAATAATGGCCTATAGGGCATATATCACTAACAGTTTCTTTACTAGTTCATCAATTAATGAATAGCTAGCTTGAGTTAGAGATTCTTCGAGGTAGATCATCTTGGACCTCGAATATTCTTGAGCAAGCTCGTTCTTTCGACCTAGTGGAGCCAAAGGAGAGTCCGAGACACCACTACTTAGAGCAAAGGGACTACTACAAGAAGCTTTAGAAGTGAAGGACCGGTCTACAATGGTCGTATTCCTTGTTCATTTAGAGTAAAGTTGTTTACTTGCTTAATTAAACCCTAATTCACTAGTTAGATCCTTGGTTTGGGTTTGTTAGCACACTAGATTTTTATAAAATTGCATGCTTGATGCCTTCTGAAACCTAGTAGTCATGCTAAGGAACACAATGGTGGTATCAGAGCCATGCTAGAGAATTATACGATGTGTTAGAATTACGAAACCGAAAAAACTCCGAAAAATAGAATCCGAAACCATAGTTTCTATCGAATTTTTTAAAAGTCCTTTAAAAAAACTTTTAACATGTGTAGAAAGCTTGTTAAGATGTATCTAGAACACCAGAAAAATTTGAGGCAAAACAACAAAATTTTGGCCAGCCACATTGTCTAAAAAACCTGCCTCACCTTTTTTCCTGTGGCAAAAAATCTTGAAATTTTTTTGGTGTTCTGATCTCATAGTTTTAGGGTTTTAGGTTATGTTTTTTTTGCCAAGATTGCATGTGATGTTATCTTTATGTAGTGGCAATACGGACTGTTTCGTAGTCGTATTTTAATATCGTTTCGGATTTCATATTGATATGTGATACAATATTTGGAATCCACAATAATTAGTTTATGAAAACTAGTTAGTGTTTTGTAAATCTAGCAATTTAGTCTCACTTGATCGGTTGCCGCGGGGTTTTGATTCGGATCAAAACTCCGTCGCAATCTCGTATAGTACGCGATGTTCGCCGGGTAACATTAATAGACAGCCATGACCCATCGCCCCGACTAAGTGACTGTAGGAGAACCCCGTAGCCAAAAGCATCCGTTTGGGTGCTCGCGGCCGCGGTGTTCCGCCTAAGTGCATTTCGTCGATGACATCGGGGGTGCGGCCGTCTCCTAACGTTTCCGACGAGCATTCGATCATTTGTTGGGAATCTTGTTGAATTGCCTAACTGGATATTGAAAAGTTTTTTCAATTTGAGACTAAAATGCCGGGTTTATAATGACAGGCATGAAATTTGGAATATGTGATATTCCGGGTTTAGGATATCTAAGGAATTTATACGGTTAGGCATGAAATCCAAAGTATGTGATATTTCGGGTTTATGATGTCTAAAGTGTTGCGGATTCCAATTATGGTAGTTTTCACTTTCTTTTCTGTGACCGTAAGTGTAATATGTGGTGTATTGCCGGTTTCGTTGCTATATGTCAACGATAATTGGGATACGTATATTTACTTACGTTGATGACATGTGATGTTATGTGTTGCTGTGATATGTTATATTGGATCGTCGTGTTTGAATAGCCGGGGGTTTTAGCGTGAGATGAGAGTTATTCATTTTCAATCATGTAAAAACTTTTTTGTAATATTCCTTTATTGGGACACTTCTGGATAGAGTATGATGTCACCATTGATGTATATTATTTATTTTTCTGCATTAGGTTAGACCTAAGGCGGGGAGCACAAGTAACCGGGTTCTAGAGTCTGGTGGGTGACAATCTCGAGGAGTCGAGACCGGGTCTCCTAACTCTAGAATTGGTAGGGTTGCTTGCCGCTCTCGTAAGGGTCTATGGATGTGGGTTTGGCTATTCATCATGACCATGGAAACCGTGTTTTTTACTGGCTTAATTTAAAACACAGACCTCCTAGTATATCCAATATTTCATATGTTGACTTCTGCTGTAATGTTCTGTGATGAGATCATATAACTGCCTGAGACGAATGCTTAATATTATATATATGATATATAATAAACGTTGCTTATGTTTTGCATCCGCGCTAGTCCTGCCCCCGCTCTGTCGTCAGTTATCTAACCTAATGGTGCATGACGGGACCCCATGACGAATGCGGATGGCATAAGCGTACGTTATATAAGTATTTTCGTTTTTTATATGTGATACTTAGGAAGCATAAATGATGGGACTTCATTAATGAGATTAATGAAAAGGAAAGAAATCTAAAGATGTTGTAGAATCAAATTTTCAAAAAGGTAGCTCTAGTTCTTACTTTGCATAGTGATATTCCTTGATGAATATCCAGCACCTCATTCGATGAGGAAAGAGCCATGATCCTATCATCGGGAATGACCTCTTTAACAAAAGTTAGCAGATGCTACAACCTCTCGGTTTTATTTTGAAAAACTCGATTTTAAAAGGCAGAGCTTAAACCACTCCATTTCAAAGTCACTCGATTCTATAACAATATCAAGTTCATTACGCATAAGGTTTTCTTAAAAACATGTCGTAACCTTCCGTCATTTCAGATAAGGACTATTTAGTATTCATGCGTTTGTTGACCTTGTCAAAGCGTACTGTGCGGTAGCTAATTAGTTCTTATCTGCAACGCATATGATGCGATTGTATTAGGGTAGTCGTAAAGCCTTGTTGACCTTGTCAAGGGTCGTGCGGGTGGGTTTAATTCAATCACGAAATGAACGGGTTGAACTTGACTTGCGGTTTATTGTTTGTTGACCTTGTCAAGGTCATAAATCGCTTGGGGCAAAATATTATTAGGAATTTCAAGTGTTGAAATTTGCAATGAGATTGCATACCTTCTATGAGAGAGTTGGATCCCGATACCCACTGCGAGTAAGAGTTACTCCTAGAAGAGTTTTTCACATTACAATTAGCCGATCAAGTAGGTGTCTAGAAAGGTGTTAATAGGGTTACGCCCCTGGAAAAATGAGGTTTATTTTAATTAGGTCCGCGCGATAGCACGGAGAACATCCCTCAAAGTACAGATACTGGCATGGCTGAAAGATTTGCGAACTTATAGGGTGTAATTAATCCCGGCTATTCTAACCTTTTAGGGTCTGAAGGAAGATTTGATAAAAACAGTGGGAGCCATCCTGATTAGATAAGATAATAACCAATCTAATCTTGAAAGAGCATACGCTAAAGTGTTTTCTTCTCTCTCTCTCTCCAGGTAGCGACCATGTCACGCCTTAATCAAGATAATAATATTGATGTATTGACCGAACCCGCTTGTTATTTTGGGCTGGGAAATGTTGGTTCCACTCTATCTTATAATTGTTATAAGTCTGAGCTGGAAATAGGGAAATACCAGGATTCCCTCGCAACCCAAATGATGAATGAACTTGTTGATGCATCTTCTTCGGGTGTGTTTGTTATCGAGAACTATTTCTCAGTACACTCTACGTCATGGGTATTAGATACCGGATCGGGATCACACATATGTAATATGTTACATGGGCTAAAGAATGGTAGAGAACTGGGAAAATGTGATCATTATCTAAAGGTAGGGAATGGTGCTAATGTTGTAGCCAAAGCAGTTGGTGAATATCATAATGTATTACCAAATGGGAATACATTGACCTTAAATAACTGTTATTATGTACCCTCTATGATATGCAATTTAATATCAATTTCCTTATTATATAAAGAAGGATATAACTTTGTAGTTGAGAATAATGTTATGAACATTTACCTAAATAAAGTGTTGATTGGGTTTGGTACGTTATCTAACGGTTTATACGTTCTGAATCAAAACTCAGTTCTCAAAGTTCAGAACACACACAAGAGAAAGAGTTCAGAAATGAACGAATCTTTTTTATGGCATTGTAGACTAGGTCATATCAATACGATACGACTAGCTAAGTTACATAAAGATGGATATTTAAATCAGTTAGAATTTACATCATATGAAACTTGCCAGTCATGTCTCAAAGGTAAAATGACCAAAACTCTGTTTACTGGACACGGAGAAAGAGCTACTAAATTCTTGGGACTGATACATAGTGATGTATGCGGTCCCATGTCTACACATGCAAGGGATGGTTCCTCATACTTCATTTCATTCACCAATGATCTCTCAAGATTCGAACTTGTGTTCCTGTTAAAACACAAGTCTGATGCTTTTGAGAAATTCAAGGAATATAAATGCGAAGTAGAGAACCAAACGGGAAAAAATATTAAAATCCTTCGATCTGATCGGGGAGAAGAATACTTAAGAACGGAGTTCCTGCAGTATCTAAAAGAGAATTGGATTCTCTCTCAGCTTACTCCTCCGTATACACCACAGCACAACGGTGTGTCAGAGCGGAGAAATCGCATCCTATTTGATATGGTGCGCTCTATGATGAGTACCGCTGAGTTACCTATTTCCTTTTGGGGCTATGCGCTTGAGAAAACAACATACCTATTGAATCAAGTTCCATGTAAATCGGTGCCTAAAATACCTTATGAGATATGGAGCAGAAAGAGACCATATCTTAAACGGGTTAAGATATAGGGTTATCCGGCCTATGTCAAAAAGAAAAATCCGGACAAACTCGAGGCAAGATCAGTTCTTTGCAAGTTTGTGGGATATCCAAAGAATTCATATGGATATCTTTTCTACCACAGTGAGGAACAAAAGGTTTTTGTTGCTCAACATTGCACCATTTTAGAAAAGGAATTTTTTGTAAAAGAAATTAGGGGCAAAGAGGTAGAACTGGAAGATGTTCCAGCTACACAAACTACAACTGATGATTTTGTAGAACCGGAGGATTCGATAGTTCCCAACGAACCTCAACCTCTATGCAGATCTAGAAGGGTTCCTCATCCACCTGAGAGATACTACGGTTTTCTCATTGATGGTGGGTGCGAGGATTGCATCATGGAAGATGATGACACAACTAGTTTCGAGCAGTCCATCACCGGTGGGGACTCAATGAAATGGCTGGATGCAATGCGATATGAGATCGAATCCATGTACACCAAGAAAGTATGGACTTTGGAAGTTGCTCCTGAAGGGGTAAAACCTATTTGGAGCAGGTGGATCTTTAAGAAGAAACTGGGTGTAGATGGAAAAGTTGAGACTTTCCAAGCTAGACTTGTTTCAAAAGGTTTTCGTCAATGACCCGGTGTCAATTATGAAGAAACCTTTTCTCCAGTGGCAATGCTTAAGTCCATCCGGATCGTACTTGCCATCGCTGCATACCATGAATACGAAATCTGGCAGATGAACGTCAAGACCGCTTTTCTAAATGGTGATTTAGAAGAGAGCATGTACATGACTTTGTTGGAGATAGTGCCCTCAGAGTCAATTATTGGATCACAGGCATGTGATTGCAATGATTGAGGGAGGACCTATCCCGGTAGGACAGTCTTACTCGAGATGATAGTATGCTATCTGGTTTATCTTTATTATCGTGTACTATTTTAGGTGACATGACATGTCGCTATTACACGTTGATAGAGCCCCTAGGATTCTTGCTTGACTGCCAGCAGTATGAGGGCGATCATATAAGTGAGAGCTGGAGTCTATAAGCACATACTTAAGAGGTCCCTAGTCGTAGGAGTTTCGAGACAGGGCATCGATACTCCAGAGTAGACTAGTGTATACAGTCGAGACCCCGACGAGGGGCGGTGGCCGGTCTCACAAGCCACTGGTGTCAGTTGGTTCACCTAAGATGTATACAGGTGCTCATTGGGTTATAAGTACACCGGACAGGACTCGCCGGGAACATGCTAGTTGGTCTTATACCTGACGTCAGATAGCAGTTCCCAGATGACATGTGTACAGGTTAGTTCATCGACCTGGGGATCGTCATTTGTCTCGTGTGAGTTCCCACTGTGCTTTGATTACTACCCTACCACGGCTCAAAGGAGTCGTGCAAACAGGTTTTAGTTGGGTACAGTCCCGAGCCACATGGAGGTAGTGAGCGGATCTTCGGGGGTTCGTCTCTCCCGGTATTGGGGGTGAGGTCGTGCTGTGTCGAGGAGAGCCAGAACATGAAAAGTCCTTGGCCAAGGCAGGAGATTTACTGGTAGGTATTCCAGTGGTATCTCAGGGTGTTCTGGGCTACACTCCGACACGACTTGTACCGCTTTTGGGGGTCTGACTTTTACCAACCCCCTAGGCCCGCCATGCGATGCTCATAGACGAACGGACCGGACAGTACGGATATTGTCACTGACAGGCTCAGTAGGGTGTCAGGATGAGTTCGCTCATCGACGTCCCTTTTGGTCAATAGCTGGTGGCCCGTCACGTATTGGCTTATACCTCTGACGTTCTAGTGGTTAAATCCACAGCCATAGTATTGACGAGTCTTTAGAGTCCACCAAACTTCCAGTTACTCATGCTTTCGGGCGAAACGCTGTAGAGGCCGTATGGAGATATGGCAGGGTCCGATCAGATACGTGCGGTATTGCACGGATCAGGATCGGACGGTTTGTACTAGTGGCCGTATGGTTATATGGCAGGGTTCGATCAGATACGTGCGGTATTGTACGGATCAGGATCGGACGGATATTACTAGCCGGCTTTGGTTTAAGCCGGATCCTAGTATAGTACAGTGTAGATTTTGTCTCATTGCATTTGTATCTGGACGGAATACAGATGCGGGTGTGTATGCACAGTATCGGGGTTTTCCTGTAATTTATTACAGGTCCAGTTTTCTGGAGTTGCCAGTTTGCATTCCGTTCCGGCCGGTTTTCCTTTGTTCTTTCCCGGCCGGACTTTTCCGATGGAGGGTGTTATTTGAAAGTTTGCAAATAACACTTTGTGGAGGATTTATTTGCATAAGGTTTGATATGTTAAGCATCTTTGCTTTTCACGCATTTATTGTGAAGTGAATGGATTTGATATGGATTTGAGTTTAGTGATCATTATGTTTAGGATGTGGTCACCACTTGCTTTACACTACCATCACCTCCCTTCTTGAGTTGTTGTTTTTTCCACCACCATATTTCAAAGAGGGGGGGCCGGCCATTTTAGAGATGAGAAGAGGAAAAATGAGAGAGCTTCATTTTTGGTGTGGGAAATTCTTCATCCATCTCATTTTTCCATTGCTACCAAAATCACCTCAAAGTTCATTCTTCCTTCACCTCCATCAATGGCAACATAACCCCAAAGTGAGACATGCACTCTACACTACATTGTACAGCAAATCTTGGACGCGTCGGCTAGCCTACTTCGCGCCCGAGTTGCCTCGGTATTGAGGCGGGAGCCCGTAAAAGATGCTGACGATGTGGTGCCCCTCCGGCGAGGAGGCGACGACCGGAGATCCCGCGAGGAGATCGGAGTGGAGATGAAGACCGGAGGACTCGGATCAGTCGGTATATCTCTAACCCATCTTCTAGTTAGCTTAGACTTGTTAATGGTTACAATCCGTGTGTTTAGTGCGCGGTGGTGCCGGTTTGCTAAGTCCGCAAAATTAAAGTTTATCACCGTTTCCGCATTTGGCCGTCAGATTGACGGCCGGGGCGCCGCCGTGCACTTACAGTGGTATCAGAGCCTCGCCATTAACTTCGTCTAGCTTCGTTTGATGTGTTTGCATTTCCGATCGACCAAAATATCCAAAAACCGTATTTTCCTTCACATCAGTTTCTGTTGAAATTTTTTGAAGTCTAAAAATTTTTCAGGTGGTCTCAGAATGATGTGTAGGGAGTTCTAAGAACTTTGGGAAAATACGAGACAATGAACCCTCATCTCGAGCGCGGAACCGCGGCAAAACCCCTCTTGTTGCCGCGGTTCCGCCGCAGGTTGATGGGATCATTGCTTCGTAATTCTCCAGTGGGCTTCTGGGCTATAATTAGGGGTTTTGGAATATTAAAATTGGGCCAATTATTTCTGTGAGTACTACAGTATTGCTTGGGGGCCCACTTGTTAATTATTTGATCGATCGGATATTTTAAACACATTATTTCACAGTATTTACATTATATCTGCGACCGTGAATGTCACTCGATCGGTAAATCCCGTCTAACTGCTATAGCCCGGTTAGACGGATTTGCGAACGTGACTTTCACGTTGATGTTCTGTGTTTATGCTGTGATATTGCGGATCGGTCGTGAGGGATAGCCTGGATGCAATGCTATTACTGTTTTGTTGTATTATGTACATTTGCTATTGCAGGGCGAGCGTCCGACATGTGGACTGCCGTCACTGCCTGTTTGTATTATTCTTTTGGGGCACGACCTGGTTGCGGTCGATGTACCCGGTGTATGTATATTTTACTTTCAGTACTAGGATTACCCCGCGGTGGGGTGCACGGATAGCCGGGTTCTGGAGGGCAACAAGCCCGCATCTCATGGCATTGAGACGGAGGGGGCTTCACTCTGGGATTGGCGGGCTATTCGCCGCACTCGTAGGGGGTATAGGTTGACCCAGGAGGGGTGCCCAAGTTGTCGGATTCCGTGGAGTGCTGGGTGGTCCATTCACGGAGCTGAAGGGGGCTGCCTCGCTTCAGGTTTTGGCGGGTAACTTGCCGCGCCCGTAGGGGTCTAGGATTTCATTGCACAGGCTATCCACACGACCAGGGGAACGTCGGGTTTCAGTAGTGGCTCTGTGAAACCCGGGGATCCCAGATATCTGTATTGTTCTGTGATGCTGTACATTTCTGTGATGTTGCATTTCTTTTCACGCCTGGAGCGAAATATAATATATTGGTATATATATTAGTAGATGATGTATATGTTTTTCATCCGCGGTAGTCCAGTCCCCGCTCTGTCGTTAGTAAGCTAACCTAACGGGTGATGACGGGACCCAGTGGCGAATGCGGATGGCATATACGTACGTCGGTATATTTTCGTTCTTTGTGGTGTGATTAATTGATGGGACTGCGTTGATTCGGATCAATGCAAGTTAAAACAAACCTATTCTGATATTGTTGGAACACTTTTCAAAAAGCTGTTATTGCAAGGACGTTCACTTTTGTTTTGTATCGTGGTATTCATTTGGAATATCCTGCTCCTCAGTCACGAGGCAAGGGCCGAGATCCCTTCACCGGGAGTGACCCCTTGGACAGAAGTTTGCGTCAGGGCATTAACTTCACTATAGCCGATTACTTTTGCTTTGCATCGTGGTATTCAGTTGGAATATCCTGCACCTCATTCTACGGGGAAAGAGCCGAGATCCCTTCACCGGGAGTGACCTCTTTAGTAATGGTTTTCGTCACTATATTTTCTAAAAAGCTATCCGTTCCTTCAACGAGATCAAGTTCATTACGTTAAAGGTTTTCGCCAGAAACCATTCGTAGCCCTCCATCATTTCGGTTAAATATTCGGTAGTATTCAAGCTATGTATTTTTACCTCACGCCAAGGCATAGTGATTGGTAGCTGCCGGATATTTATCTGTAGCATAGATAGATGCGTTGGTTTGGGACAGTCGTACTACTATTTTGGCCTACGTCAAGGGTATGTACGGGTGGGTTCAAATTAACTTGGAAAATGATGGTTAGAACTTGACATGTGACTTATGATATTTTGAACTCATGCCAAGGTCATAAGAGCATGGGGCAGAAATCACATCGGGAGTTTCAAAAGAACTGAAACTTGCCAGATATGCGCATACCTTCTGGAGTGTGATAGCGTGAGCGGATTGCGTCACGTTGTCATGCGATGATAGTTGGATCCCGATTCCTACTGATGAGTTGGTTTACTCCTCGGGTGACCCCGACTAATTCTTCTTTCAGGTTTGGAGGAGAATTTGAGGTACAGTGGGAGGTTTCCTGATTAGAAAAAGTGATAACCATTCTGATCTAGGATAGAGTGCACGCTGAGTGTTTCTTTTCTCTCTCTCTTTGGCAGCGACCATTGACCCGACCCTAGACTATGACTCAGTGACCAAGTTGACCGAACCTACTTAACACTGGCTTTTGGATTGTCAGAGTTGCAGACCTCATTGCCACTCCTACTTTTACCCTTTTCTCCGGGACACCCCGTATTACTACGAACGTCCACTTCCATTGGACAAAACCATCGTATGGTTATATACGAACTCGAAGGACTTCGAGGATGGTTTCCGGTTCTGGAGAAAACGGATAGGATTATTCAGTTGTCTTTTCTTTTCACCTTCTCTCAGGTTGCGAGTACTCCTTGGTTTAGGAGTAGTACACCTATTACGCAAATTGGATAGTCTTCTTCCAAACCGTAGGCTGGTGCCGACCGGTAGGGAATGAAGAAAACCAGTTAGCCTAAACGGTGTACAGAAGGTATTAAGTTCAGACAAAGCAAGGGATTAGTAAGAGGGCAAAGTAAATTGCGACTGCTATTCACGACCAAACCAAGTATTTCTTCGCCAATCCTAAATCACCTTTGTATTTCTCCAGGACACTCCGTATTACTACGAAGATCCCAGTTTATTGGATTATCCATCGTATGGTTATATACGAACTCGAAAGGAACTTGTTCCAATTCGGGGATGGATCCTGGTTCAGGAGAAATAGGAATAAAGTACATTCAGGTGTATTTTATCTTCACCTTCTCTCGCGTTGCGAGTGCTCCTAGGATTAGGACAGTACACCCTTTATGCTTTTTGGATAGTCTTCTTCCAAACCATAGGCTGGTGCCGAACGGTAGGGAAGGAAGAAAACCAATTGGCCTAAAAGGGTGTGCAGAAGGTAATGACTAAAGACATATAAAGGGATTTGGAGAGGTGGAAAAGAATTATACGGTTATAGTTGTGAATCTGGATAATGGAAGAGGCATTACTAGGAATACCAGGATACCCCATCGGAACATTTCAATGTTTCAGGTTCACTGTGTACAGTTAATAGAAAACTGATTTCCCAATTAGACACTTGCTCCAGGGTATGTATTTACCAGGTATGATTCTCACATCTGTATGGTTTTGCAGATGATGAGTGGGAGTAAGTTATTGGGAATTAGGTGATCATCCTCATTATATCGGGATTCGTTGGAATTGGTGATATTTGAGGAAGCCACCTGGGTTGTTTGCCGGTCGGCAAATATTTGGTTTTGAATATCCGTTGTTGTGCACCAATTTCAAATTGATATATCTGTACGTCTATTTTTATAGAGTGAGATATACCTTTTGATATTATGTCGATGACATTTACCTATATCAGTGGATGGTTAGGTAAGGAGCATTGAACAACGGTGTAATTCTTCTTAACCAAAAGTACAGTTTTCAACCTACGACACACAGTGATTGAGTCGCAAGACTCAAGAGACTTATACAGAGTATTGTATATTGTCCAGTATCCACTAGGACAGAGGGGTTGGTCCTCGTACTGTATTCTGTTTACTTATGACTTCTCTAGTTCTTAGACAGGTGTTTCGTAGAAACACAGGGTCGAAGTTTTGAGAAGTTATAGGTATAAGAATAAAGTAGAGAACCAGGTGTTGCAAGTATCGGGATTCTTCAAAGTGATCGAAGATGTAGATACTTGTACATGGTATTCAGTTGATAGTAATGATTAAGAGAACTTGCTTCTCTTTCAGGTTACTCATAATTGGAAGCATTCCTAAGTTGAGTAACACTGATCGGCCTCCTTCCATTTAGTTGACATGCACTGGAGATAGCTGCATGATTTGAATCTGGTTCAATTAAATCAGTGCCTCTGGTTCTATATTGGATATAGTACAGTTCATATCTTAACGATGTTAAGGTACGGGGAGTTGTCCGGCTTATGCTTAAAACCAGACTCCAGATAACTCAAAGGCACGTTTCTGTAATGGCTGTTTGTGGGTTGACCCAGGCTATGACGAGGGTTGACTTTCTACCATCTGGGAGATCAATAGAAATATTGTTCAAGACTCGCCACAGTTTTACTAAAAATGGATTTTTTTCAAAAACAGCAGTGGGAGTATGGTAGAACTGGAAGTGATTCCAGAACCGCAAACGATTACTGAAGATTTGATAAGGAACCTAAAGATTCAATCTGATTTGACATTCCATTGGCCACTCCGCAGATAAGGTGGGTAACTTCAGGCACCCGAGAGGTACTCCGGTAGCCTCAAGGACGGTGACAGGGAAGTTCTTGTTTACCCACACTTGCCATTGTTGTTGTTCCAGGCTGCGAGACCCGGCAGGAGGATGAGTATAGCGTCATTCTAAACTAGCTTTAGAAGTGCACGTCTATATGACTCTGCCAGAGGGTTTTCGTAGTCAGTGGGAGCAGCGGAAGCATTGGTGGACATCAGGCTTATGTCTATTTATAGACTAAAGCAGATATAGCGGAGATAGATCATCTATTTCTGATGTGACAGTCATAGGTTTGACGTCATCAGAATAGGGGATGGATCTGTTGAGAAGGTATTAGGAAGTGATATTCCTATACTACGATCGGTTATACTTTGGTCGTCACACAGTGTTTTCTCCACATAGGACTTGGACATTACATTAGACATACTGGTTACTAGATCTATGGTTTTAGATCTAGATTTGGGTAGTTTCCCAATCTGGGTACTTGGACAGCATTCTATGAGTATTTAGAATGGACGACTCCTGGCACGGTAGTATACCTGCAGGTGATGGAGTCACCCTCTCTAAAGGTGTCTTACAGACTAAAGGGGAGAGGGATGTTCATGATTGGCAGATCACTTGCTCAGGCAATTGAGTCAATCATGAGATGTCAAGTGCCACACCAGATGTTGTTCTTGCAGTAGGTGCAATAAGTTGATATTGATCCAATCCTGGGGAAACAGTAGGAAGCAGTTTTAGAACATAAGTGAGTGTTCTAGGGATATGATAACGGCTGCCTCCTTTAGAAGACGGTTATCACTCCAGGCTTCCAAGTGTAGGGTTCCGGGGCACATCAAGGGGTTGTCACAAGGTATCAACCATGCCAAACAAAAATTTTACATGTGCCGGAGAACCCTTCTACGGATCGTTGGCTAGAGTTTAGGCGAAAAAGAAGCAACTAGCTATCAACATAACTAATGAGAGAAGAAAATACAACCTTTGTAGTTTCTTTGCTCCACCTCCATAGCTCCAAGACGATGTCCCTCCGCTTCGGTCGTCGGATCCCGGACTCCGGTGATGGTTTCGTCGGAGAAATAATCGGGCTAAGTCGAAGACTACAATGCCGAAGAAGATCTACGTCGAAACTTCTCAAACTCGAGCTCCGCCTTCACCAAGTCAAGAACTTGTGAAGACAACACACTCTTGAACAAGGACATGTTGTAGAGAATGAAGAAAGAGGAGATGGGTTGACTTTAGATTTATTTTTCTCACTCATTTGATAAGGTTGCCATTAATGGAAGAGAAGCTTTTCTTCTTCTTGATGAAGAAGAAGAAGAAGAACCATAAGGAAAAAATGATGGCATGCTTTCTTGATGAAGAGAATAAAAACATTCTCCTTGAAGAAGAGAAAAGACCCTTCTTGAAGATGAGAATGATTCTCTTGGAAAAGAAATCAAGACATAGAAAAATGTTTTTATTCCTTCTCATTCATTCCATGGTTAAGACATGAAGACATTATAGTACCGTAGTCAAAACATGTTAGGAAAACTAATCAAGGGTTAAATTGTGGGTAAGTAAGGTGTGGGTGAAGAAACATTCCAATATTTAACCCCTTTTCTTTTCCTTTTGTTTTGGCATAAGTGCAATAATAATTCATAGTAAAAACCATGGTGTAAGTCTAGCATTGCCATCATATTCCATGTATAAGCAACCATGAAAGATGATGCATGTATGTATGTGTGCATGCACATCATATGTGCATGAAACTACAAGCAAGAAATCATACATGCATGTATACATCCATCATGCACAAGTAAAGGTTTCAAGTGAGAAAATCTATCTTAAGTGAACCAATATTAGTTAATGTAAAGTAATATATCAAATATATAATTATACATTAAATCATTAAATCAACACTTGATTTAACGATCCGGTCATATCTCATATAACCGACTAATATGAATAGTAACAGATTGTCGAATCAACACTTGATCCGATAACCCGACTATGTCACATACAACCGATCAATATTAGTTAATGTAAAATAATATATCAAATATATATAATTATACATTAAATCATTAAATCAACACTTGATTTAACGATCCGGTCATATCTCATACAACCGACTAACATGAATAGTAACAAATCATCGAATCAACACTTGATCCGATAACCCGGCTATATCACATATAACCGATCAATGTTACATATCACGAGAATGGAATACAGTATCACATACAAGTATTATTCTCGATTTCGCACATATCTCATATGTGCTCCTCTTTCATTTTGCTCGAGCCAGGAAAACCTCTGTGTAGGACTCTAAAGACTCGTCAATACGCCGGTAGCAGGTGATGATCATATCAAACACCCACAAGCCGCAAGCGGTCTGCCAAACGTAACGGCCACCCGGGTATTGAGCGATCAGAAGATCGACGAGCTAGCCTGCTCACACTCCTGTGAATCCAACCAGTAACACTACCGTACAGTCCGGTCTGATCGTCTGATATGTCGCATATCTCGCCTAGGGGTGGTAAACGTCAGACCCCAATAGCTTGATAAGTCATGTCGATATGAGGTCTATAACAACTCGAGAAACTACTGGTAACACTTACCAGTAAATCTCAGCAACCCTGGCCAGGGATTTCCTGTTATAGCCAATCGAACACAGCGCAACATCAACTCCCTATACCGGGAGAGACGAATCCCCTCCTATCGCTCATTGCCTCCATGTGACTCGGGACTGTACCCAAAAACCACCGTTTTGCACGCCCTCATGGACGTGGTAAGATGGAAATCAAAGCACAGTGGGAACCACACAAGACTCTATGACGATCTCGGGTCAACAGACTACTCTGTACCAGTGTCACCAGAGAACTGCCATCTGACGTGAGGTACAATACCATCTGGGAGTTCTCGGCGAGTCCGTCCAGTGTACCCAGTCTCTACTGAGCACCCGTATATCATCTCTGATGTCAAACACCAATGGATATGGGATCATCCATCGCCCATCTGTATGGGTCGAGAAGGTACACGCTAGTCTACTCTGGTATATCGATGCCCCGTCTCGATACACCCACGACTAGGGACTTTGAAGGATGTACTTATGGACTACCATGTCCACACTAGTATGATCCGCATCATAGTCCAGGTAGTCAAGTACACATCCTAAGGGCTTTACCAACATGTAATAGAGAGACAATCAATGTACACGTTAAGGTAAAGAGTAACCAGATAGCATACTATCATGTCGAGCAAGAAAGTCCTCCCTATATATGTCCCAGCATCCACTACAATATACATCATATGTACAGTAATGGCCTCTAGGGAATACATATAACTAACAATCTCCCACTTGCACTAGGGCCATCTGTAGCAGTGGTTGCAGTATCTCATACTCAACCATCCCATAAAAGTCTCTCTTTGGGAACAGGCCTTCGTGAGTGGATCCGCCGTGTTATCCTCTAAGTCTGCTCTCCTTGCCTCGATCATCTTGGAGATCAACCATCTCCATGATCAGGTGATACTGCCTTAGAATAAGTCTGGATCACTGATGGGACCAGCGTTCCTTTGCATAAGCCACAACTCCATTGTCTCACAATGGTAGGAACATAGTTCATCTCATGAACCATTATACATCCAAACTGCCTCTTTGGTGGCATCTTAAGTAGCGCTGTATCCTGCCTTTATCGTCTAGTATGTCACGGTATCTAGCTTGGAACTCTTCCAACATACCGTCCCTTTACTGAGGGTAAAGACAATGCCTGCGACTGACATTCAGTCGTCTTCATCACTCTGGAACACTTCCAGTGATTCTCCCCAGGATCGATTGATACCATCTCACTACGACTAGTGAGTATCCTAATATCCATTTAGATCTATCTCATAGATCCAAAATCCAGGATTTAGTAGGTATCATTTTGATCCTATATGGAGAATCATTGTGATAAACGGAGATTGACCGAGCGTAGCATAGGAAACTCCTTTCCTATCAAGAGTATCTCATCCACGTACTCTGCGAGGATCGTCACAATACTCCCTACTACCCTTTTGTTTATACAAGGTTCATCTACCATTCTGATGATGTCAAACTCTTTGACTAATCCATCAAAACAGACGTTCCAACTCCGCGATGCCTGCTTTATCCTATAAAGCATCTTGCACACGTTTCCGCTGCTCCCACTGTCTACGAAACCCTCTGGCTGTGTACTTATAGACGCTCTCTTCCAAATCATCATTTAGAAAAGGAGTCATGACACCCAACCACCAGATATCGTAGTCATGGTATGTAGCCGTGGCAAGTAGGATCTGGATGGACTTAAGCTTAGCTCCTTAGAAAAGGCTTTATCATGATCCACTCTGGGTCAATGATGCAAACCTTTAACAAGTCTAGCTTTGAAAGTCTCAACTTTTCCATTTACACCAAGTAATCTTCTCAAGATATACTTGCTCCTTATGGGGATTTAACCCTTCAGATATTGCAACAAAAGTCCATACTTTGTCGGTGTATAAGGATTCCATCTCAGATCGCTAAACATCCAGCCATTCTTACAGAGTCCCACTCCTGATGGCCAGCTCGAAACTAGTTGGGTCATCATCTCATGAAGCAATCCTGGCTCCCACTGTCACAGAGAAACCAAAGTATCTCTCAGGTGGGTGAGGAACCCTACTAGACCGGCGGAGAGGCTGAGGTTCGTTGGTATCTACTGAATCCTTTGGTTGTACCAAATCATCTGCCGTCATTTGTATAGCTGGAACCTTTCCAGTTGTACATAACACACCTTGCCTCGAGCTTGTCCGGATTTTGCTTTTAGACATAGGCCGGACAACCCCCAAATCTTAACTAGCTTAAGACATGGGCCCTTCCCTTTCCATATCACATATGAAATGGTAGGCAACTGATTTAATTAGAACCCTATTCAATAGGCATGCAACTTCTCAAGTGCATAACTCCCATAAGGAAATAGGTGACTCAGTAGTACTCATCATAGAGCGCACCTTATCATATAGGGTGTGTCTGCTCCACCCCGATTTACCATCGTGCTATGGTGTATTCGGAGGAGTAATGCTGAGAGAGAATCTCATTCTCCTTTAGAATAATCCAGGAATTCCATGCTCAAGTATTCTCCTCCTTGATCTTTTCAAAGGACATAATACTTATTCCCATATTTTGGTTCTCTACTTCTAACTTATATTCTGTGAATATCTCAAAAGGTTCGGACTTGTGTTTCAACAAGAACATATGTCTGAATCTAAAGAGATCATCAGAGAACGTAATGAAGTATAAAGAAACAGTCCTGGCATGTGTAGACAGGGGACCTACATACATCAACATGTATCATCCCAAGAGTTCACTAACTCTTTCTCTGTTTCCAATAAACAGAGCTGTGGTCATCTTATCTCTGTGACATGACTGGCGAGTTTCACAAGATTTAAACAAATTTAAATATGCATCTTTATGTAACTCCAGCCAGTCGGGTCGCATTGATATGACCAAGTCTACAATACCTCAAGAAGGATTCGTTCATTTCTGAACTCTTCCTCTTTTGTGTGTTCCGTATACTAAGAACTGTAGTTTGATTTAGAACATCAATGCTTTTAGATAACGTGCCTGAACCGATCAACTTTTGATATAGGAAATGTTCAAAACATTATCCAACAATACAAAATTTTATCATTTCTTTAATAATAAAGAGACTGATATGATTTTGTATATCAGGTTCGGTATCTAATAACATTCGTTCAGAATCAATGTATTCAGGTAATACAGGGTGACAGTGACCGACAGACTTGGCTGCAACACTTGCCCCGTTTTCTGCCTCATGAAACTTATCACCCGTTCTCAGTTTTTCTACCCTTTTGTAGCCCTATGTAACAGATTACATATCTGGGATCCTGATCCGGTATCACATACCCAGGATCGGGAGGATACTGAGAAACAGTTCTTTGTAATGAACACACCCGAAGATGATGCATCAATATGCACTCTCTTCGTTTGGGCGGCACGGGAAATCTGGTATTCCCCAATTTCCTGCTCTGTCTTATAACAATTATAAGTTGGAGCGGGACCAACGTTCCCCAGCTCAGTATAACAAGCGGGTTCAGTCAATAATCCGTATTATTATCTTGATTAAGGCGTGATATGGTCGCTACCAGGAGAGAGAGAGAAGAAAACACTCAGCGTGCGCTCTTGCAAGATCAGATTGGTTATGTTTTATCTAATCAGGATGGCTCCCACTGCTTTTTATCAAATCTTCCTTCAAACCCTAAAAGGAAAGACTAGCCGGGATTAATTACACACTACAAGTTCGCCAATCTTTCAGCCAGGCCAGTGTCGGTACTTTGAGGGAGGTCCCCCGTGCTTTCGCACGAACCTAATTAATGTAAACCTCATTTTCCCAGAGGCGTAACCTCGTTAACACCTTTCTAGACACCTACTTGATCGGCTAATTGCAATGTGCAAAACTCTCCCAGGAGTAACTCTTACTCACAGCGGGTATCGGGATCCAACTATCTCATAGAAGGTATGCAATCTCATTGCAAATTTCAACACTTGAAATTCCCGATAATATTTTGCCCCTAGCTCGCTATGACCTTGACGCATGCCAAACAACCCATAGTCTGCTAGTCAAGTTCAACCCGTACATTTCTTGATTGAATTAGACCCACCCGCATGACCCTTGACGCATGCCAAACAACGCCGTACGAATGTCCCAATCCAATCACATCGTATGCTAGCAGATAAGCACTAGTTAGCTACCGTACACTACGCCTTGACGCATGCCAAACAACCGCAGCACGAATACTAATTAGTACTTATCTGAAATGACGGAGGGCTACGACAGGTTTTTCTGAAAACCTATTGCGTAATGAACTTGATATCGTTGTAGGATCGAATGAAGTTTAGAAATGGAGTGATTTTGAGGCTTTTCCAGTTTTGCTAAAGGGGTCACTCCCGGTGAAGGGATCGTCGGCCCTTTCCTCGTCGTATGAGGTGCGGGATATATCACATATATCACTGTGCAAAGCAAAAACTCTTAAAAGCAATCAAAAACAAACCGAGTGTGTAGCATCTGCCAGTTGTTGCTAAAGGAGTCACTCCCGATGAAGGGATCTCGGTCCTTTCCTTATCGAATAAGGTGCAGGATATATCACATATACCGCTGTGCAAAGCAAGAACTGTAGCTACCTGTTTTATTTTTGAAATTCGATTCCACAACATCTTAAGGTTTCTTTTCTTTCATTAATCACATTAATGAATTCCCATCATTTAAATACCTAAGCATCACAGATAGATATGACGTACACTTATGCCATCCGCATTCGCCTCGATGTCCCCTCGTGCACCGTTAGGTTAGGTAACTAACGACAGAGCAGGGCAGGGCTAGCGCGGGTGTAAAACATAAGTAACGTCTATATAATATATCACATATACTATATACTATATCTATCACAGAACATCACATGATCACATCACAGATATCGCAGCAGAAGAATCAAATGAAATATTGGATATACTAGGACATCCGTGTTTTCAATACGAGCCAGTACAAAACACGGATTCCACGGTCGTGATGAATAGCCAAACCCACACCCCAAGACCCCTACGAGAGCGGCAAGCAACCCTACCAGTTCTAGAGTTAGGAGACCCGGACTCGACTCCTCGAGTTGGTCTCCCACTGGACTCCAGAACCCGGTTACTTGTGCCCTCCTCCTTGGGTCTATCCTAGTGCGGAAAAGTAAATAATATACAACCGGTGACATCTTCCGCAACATGGAAGTGCCCCAAATAAAAGAATATTACATACAAGTTTTTACATGAATGAAAATGAAAAACACTCATCTCACATAAAAAACCCCCGGCTATTCAAACACGACGATCCAATATAACATATCCAGCAACACATAACATCACATGTCATCAACGTAAGTAAGTATGCATACCCCAATTGTCGTTGACGTATAGCAACGAAACCGGCGATATCGCCATACTACACTTACGGTCACAGAAAAGAAAGTGTAAAACTACAACAGTTGGAATCCGCAACATGCATAGACATCACATGCCTAATCAAATGAATTACTTAGACATCACATGCCTAACAATTATAAACGCCGCATTTTAGTCTCAAAAATCGAAAACACTTTCCAATATTAAGTCGGGCAATTCAACAAGATTCCCGACATCTTGATCGAATGCTCGTCGCAAACTTCAATAGGCGGCCGCACCCCCGATACCGTCGACAAAGTGCACCAAGGCGGAACACCGCTACCGGGAGCACCCGAACGGATGCTTTCGGCGGCGGGGTTCTCCTACAGTCACTTGGTCGGGGCTATGGGGTGAGGCTGTCTATTAAGTTTACCCGGCGAGTATCCGCGTACACTACGTGATTGCGACGGACTTTTGATCACATCAAAATTCCGTGGCAACCGATCAAGTGAGACTAAACTGCTATGTTTATAACATTCATTCGGTTATCTCATAACTACTTGTGAATTCCAATTATTGTATCCCATTCCGGATAAATATACAGTATTAAAGTTTTTGAGCGAATGGTCAAATACCCAAAATTCACTAAAGCTCAACACTTGAGCGGAGTTCAAAAATTCCGGTGTATGGCACAGAAGCAGCGGTCCAGCCGTAGAAGGGTCAAGCCAACGCCTCACATATGGCACGCCGTACTGCCCCAAACCCGAAGGTTCAAAGGGCAGTTCAAGACGGTCACATAATCGAGTTAAGGTTTGTGTCTTCTAGAGGGCCCACTACAAAACTTGCACATATATCCGAAAGACGTAAACCCCGTGAAGAGTGAGTAAATGATACTCGTCCAAATACTTCAATACATTCTAATTATCCGGAAAACACATAGACAGAATTTAGACTTTCCGATCGAAACAACAACCCCAAAACAACTCAGAAAAGTTCAACTCTTGAATTCTGATTAAAATATTCCAGGAAACTCAGCACTGGATTTTGGGAATTACTGTGAAAAATGACACGTGTCGCGATCTTATTGGCGGCGCTTCCGCCGCACATACCCCCTTTGTGCGGCGCTTCCGCCGCGCTTTGGTGGAGTCGTGCGCTCAAATTTCACTGTTATTCTCATAAAAGCCTGCTTGTTTTTATGGATATTTTTAATTGACAAAAATCAACAGTTTTGAAAAATGTACAGAGAACGATTTTGCAATGGGATTTCGGTTCGATCGGGTTTCTAATTCCGTCCGGGGATCGCCTAAGGCTCTAGCTAGGCTCTGATACCACTGTAGGGTTCCGGGGCACATCAAGGGGTTGTCACAAGGTATCAACCATGCCAAACAAAAATTTTACATGTGCCGGAGAACCCTTCTACGGATCGTTGGCTAGAGTTTAGGCGAAAAAGAAGCAACTAGCTATCAACATAACTAATGAGAGAAGAAAATACAACCTTTGTAGTTTCTTTGCTCCACCTCCATAGCTCCAAGACGATGTCCCTCCGCTTCGGTCGTCGGATCCCGGACTCCGGTGATGGTTTCGTCGGAGAAATAATCGGGCTAAGTCGAAGACTACAATGCCGAAGAAGATCTACGTCGAAGCTTCTCAAACTCGAGCTCCGCCTTCACCAAGTCAAGAACTTGTGAAGACAACACACTCTTGAACAAGGGCATGTTGTAGAGAATGAAGAAAGAGGAGATGGGTTGACTTTAGATTTATTTTTCTCACTCATTTGATAAGGTTGCCATTAATGGAAGAGAAGCTTTTCTTCTTCTTGATGAAGAAGAAGAAGAAGAACCATAAGGAAAAAATGATGGCATGCTTTCTTGA
The DNA here is from genome assembly GCA_030015575.1 of Agapanthus africanus. Classification (NCBI taxonomy): domain Eukaryota; kingdom Viridiplantae; phylum Streptophyta; class Magnoliopsida; order Asparagales; family Amaryllidaceae; genus Agapanthus; species Agapanthus africanus. The sequence goes on from JASDDO010000016.1 coordinate 294,011,326, forward strand.
TGAAGAGAATAAAAACATTCTCCTTGAAGAAGAGAAAAGACCCTTCTTGAAGATGAGAATGATTCTCTTGGAAAAGAAATCAAGACATAGAAAAATGTTTTTATTCCTTCTCATTCATTCCATGGTTAAGACATGAAGACAATATAGTACCGTAGTCAAAACATGTTAGGAAAACTAATCAAGGGTTAAATTGTGGGTAAGTAAGGTGTGGGTGAAGAAACATTCCAATATTTAACCCCTTTTCTTTTCCTTTTGTTTTGGCATAAGTGCAATAATAATTCATAGTAAAAACCATGGTGTAAGTCTAGCATTGCCATCATATTCCATGTATAAGCAACCATGAAAGATGATGCATGTATGTATGTGTGCATGCACATCATATGTGCATGAAACTACAAGCAAGAAATCATACATGCATGTATACATCCATCATGCACAAGTAAAGGTTTCAAGTGAGAAAATCTATCTTAAGTGAACCAATATTAGTTAATGTAAAGTAATATATCAAATATATAATTATACATTAAATCATTAAATCAACACTTGATTTAACGATCCGGTCATATCTCATATAACCGACTAATATGAATAGTAACAGATTGTCGAATCAACACTTGATCCGATAACCCGACTATATCACATACAACCGATCAATATTAGTTAATGTAAAATAATATATCAAATATATATAATTATACATTAAATCATTAAATCAACACTTGATTTAACGATCCGGTCATATCTCATACAACCGACTAACATGAATAGTAACAAATCATCGAATCAACACTTGATCCGATAACCCGGCTATATCACATATAACCGATCAATGTTACATATCACGAGAATGGAATACAGTATCACATACAAGTATTATTCTCGATTTCGCACATATCTCATATGTGCTCCTCTTTCATTTTGCTCGAGCCAGGAAAACCTCTGTGTAGGACTCTAAAGACTCGTCAATACGCCGGTAGCAGGTGATGATCATATCAAACACCCACAAGCCGCAAGCGGTCTGCCAAACGTAACGGCCACCCGGGTATTGAGCGATCAGAAGATCGACGAGCTAGCCCGCTCACACTCCTGTGAATCCAACCAGTAACACTACCGTACAGTCCGGTCTGATCGTCTGATATGTCGCATATCTCGCCTAGGGGTGGTAAACGTCAGACCCCAATAGCTTGATAAGTCGTGTCGATATGAGGTCTATAACAACTCGAGAAACTACTGGTAACACTTACCAGTAAATCTCAGCAACCCTGGCCAGGGATTTCCTGTTATAGCCAATCGAACACAGCGCAACATCAACTCCCTATACCGGGAGAGACGAATCCCCTCCTATCGCTCATTGCCTCCATGTGACTCGGGACTGTACCCAAAAACCACCGTTTTGCACGCCCTCATGGACGTGGTAAGATGGAAATCAAAGCACAGTGGGAACCACACAAGACTCTATGACGATCTCGGGTCAACAGACTACTCTGTACCAGTGTCACCAGAGAACTGCCATCTGACGTGAGGTACAATACCATCTGGGAGTTCTCGGCGAGTCCGTCCAGTGTACCCAGTCTCTACTGAGCACCCGTATATCATCTCTGATGTCAAACACCAATGGATATGGGATCATCCATCGCCCATCTGTATGGGTCGAGAAGGTACACGCTAGTCTACTCTGGTATATCGATGCCCCGTCTCGATACACCCACGACTAGGGACTTTGAAGGATGTACTTATGGACTACCATGTCCCCACTAGTATGATCCGCATCATAGTCCAGGTAGTCAAGTACACATCCTAAGGGCTTTACCAACATGTAATAGAGAGACAATCAATGTACACGTTAAGGTAAAGAGTAACCAGATAGCATACTATCATGTCGAGCAAGAAAGTCCTCCCTATATATGTCCCAGCATCCACTACAATATACATCATATGTACAGTAATGGCCTCTAGGGCATACATATAACTAACACCAAGGTGACATGGATGACTGGGTGGTTGTCAGAGTTATAGTTTTCCTTCTGACGAGGGGCAGTATTTTGGACAGGTGGTCCAAGGCAATACTGAGGGTGGCATGGCGCAGGATACTGATTAAGTTCAGTTGACGATACAGTCTAAGAGGTTTGGATTTGGAGTTCATTTATGAGCTAGATCCCATCAGACATCCAGACACTCTAAGACAGGTATTGCTCATTTCGGGAGATGGCTTTTCTCCGCGAACTTGAGATATAGAGAGACATAGAAAGAAACTTCTAGGAGGATCCACTCACTGAGGCTATTCCTCGAACGCAATAGTTTCACAAACGGATTTTGTGAGACTGACTAGTAGGGGAGTTGGGTGTTCGGTATCACACAGGCTGTGAGTATGCGACATCGCAATAATTAGCCTTGAGTGCAAGTAGGAGATTGTTGGAGATAGTGCCCTCAGAGTCAATTATTGGATCACAGCACGTGATTGCAATGATTGAGGGAGGACCTATTCCGGTAGGACAGTCTTACTCGAGATGATAGTATGCTATCTGGTTTATCTTTATCATCGTATACTGTTTTAGGTGACATGACATGTCGCTATTACATGTTGATAGAGCCCCTAGGATTCTTGCTTGACTGCCAGCAGTATAAGGGCGATCATATAAGTGAGAGCTGGAGTCTATAAGCACATCCTTAAGAGGTCCCTAGTCGTAGGAGTTTCGAGACAGGGCATCGATACTCCAGAGTAGACTAGTGTATACAGTCGAGACCCCGACGAGGGGCGGTGGCCGGTCTCACAAGCCACTGGTGTCAGTTGGTTCACCTAAGATGTATACAGGTGCTCATTGGGTTATGAGTACACTGGACAGGACTCGCCGGGAACATGCTAGTTGGTCTTATACCTGACGTCAGATAGCAGTTCCCAGGTGACATGTGTACAGGTTAGTTCATCGACCTGGGGATCGTCATTTGTCTCGTGTGAGTTCCCACTGTGCTTTGATTACTACCCTACCAAGGCTCAAAGGAGTCGTGCAAACAGGTTTTAGTTGGGTACAGTCCCGAGCCACATGGAGGCAGTGAGCGGATCTTCCGGGGTTCGTCTCTCCCGGTATTGGGGGTGAGGTCGTGCTGTGTCGAGGAGAGCCAGAACATGAAAAGTCCTTGGCCAAGGCAGGAGATTTACTGGTAGGTATTCCAGTGGTATCTCGGGGTGTTCTGGGCTACACTCCGACACGACTTGTACCGCTTTTGGGGGTCTGACTTTTACCAACCCCCTAGGCCCGCCATGCGATGCTCATAGACGAACGGACCGGACTGTACGGATATTGTCACTGACAGGCTCAGTAGGGTGTCAGGATGAGTTCGCTCATCGACGTCCCTTTTGGTCAATAGCTGGTGGCCCGTCACGTATTGGCTTATACCTCTGACGTGCTAGTGGTTAAATCCACAGCCATAGTATTGACGAGTCTTTAGAGTCCACCACACTTCCAGTTACTCATGCTTTCGGGCGAAACGCTGTAGAGGCCGTATGGAGATATGGCAGGGTCCGATCAGATACGTGCGGTATTGCACGGATCAGGATCGGACGGTTTGTAGTAGAGGCCGTATGGTTATATGGCAGGGTTCGATCAGATACGTGCGGTATTGTACGGATCAGGATCGGACGGATATTACTAGCCGGCTTTGGTTTAAGCCGGATCCTAGTATAGTACAGTGTAGATTTTGTCTCATTGCATTTGTATCCGGACGGAATACAGATGCGGGTGTGTATGCACAGTATCGGGGTTTTCCTGTAATTTATTACGGGACCAGTTTTCTGGAGTTGCCAGTTTGCATTCCGTTCCGGCCGGTTTTCCTTTGTTCTTTCCCGGCCGGACTTTTCCGATGGAGGGTGTTATTTGCAAGTTTGCAAATAACACTTTATGGAGGATTTATTTGCATAAGGTTTGATATGTTAAGCATCTTTGCTTTTCATGCATTTATTGTGAAGTGAATGGATTTGATATGGATTTGAGTTTAGTGATCATTATGTTTAGGATGTGGTCACCACTTGCTTTACACTACCATCACCTCCCTTCTTGAGTTGTTGTTTTTTCCACCACCGTATTTCAAAGGGGGGGCCGGCCATTTTAGAGATGAGAAAAGGAAAAATGAGAGAGCTTCATTTTTGGTGTGGGAAATTCTTCATCCATCTCATTTTTCCATTGCGACCAAAATCACCTCAAAGTTCATTCTTCCTTCACCTCCATCAATGGCAACATAACCCCAAAGTGAGACATGCACTCTACACTACATTCTACAGCAAATCTTGGACGCGTCGGCTAGCCTACTTCGCGCCCGAGTTGCCTCGGCATTAAGGTGGAAGCCCGTAAAAGATGCTGACGATGTGGTGCCCCTCCGGCGAGGAGGCGACGACCGGAGATCCCGCGAGGAGATCGGATTGGAGATGAAGACCGGAGGACTCGGATCAGTCGGTATATCTCTAACCCATCTTCTAGTTAGCTTAGACTTGTTAATGGTTACGATCCGGGTGTTTAGTGCGCGGTGGTGCCGGTTTGCTAAGTCCGCAAAATTAAAGTTTATCACCGTTTCCGCATTTGGCCGTCGGATTGACGGCCGGGGCGCCGCCGTGCACTTACAGACTTAGCTAGAGGGATTCGTAGATAGTGGTAGCAGCGGAAAGGTGTGCAAGCTACTTAAATCAATCTACGGGTTAAAGCAGGCATCGCGGAGTTGGAACATCTGTTTTGATATGACAGTGAAAGAGTTTGACTTCATCAAAAATGTAGATGAATCTTGTGTGTACAAGATGGTTGCAGAGAGTAAGGTCGTCTTCCTCATTTTGTACGTGGATGACATACTCTTGATAGGAAATGATGTTCCTATACTCCACTCGGTCAAGCTCTTCTTATCACAAAGATTCTCCATGAAGAATCTGGGTGATGCCTCCAACATTCTGAGGATTAAGATCTATAGAGATAGATTTAAACGGATGTTGGGATTGTCCTAATCTAGATACATTGACACCATACTAATGAGGTTTAGTATGGAAGATTCCAAGTGTGGGAATTTACCCATGATCTCAGGAATCACTCTCTCAAAAGAGATGTCCCCCAAGACTGATTTAGAGAGGGCTAACATGCAAGGGATACCCTATGTTTCGGCAGTAGGGTCTATCATGTATGCGATGTTATGTGCCCGACCAGATGTAGCATACGCACTTAGTGTTGTAAGCAGGTATCAATCGAATCCTGGGGATAATCACTGGACAGCTGTGAAGAACATTCATAAGTACTTAGAAGGACTAAAGATATGTTCTTGGTGTATGGTAACGGTGAACTCCAAATGGAGTCCTTTACCTATTCGAGCTTCCAAAGTGATAAGGACGACTCTAGGTCGGTCTCGGGTTTTGTTTTCACCAATAATGGAGGGGCGATATGTTGGAAGAGTTCCAAGAAAAATATCATGGCAGACTCGATGATGGAGGCTGAATACATCGCTGCTAACAATGCCGCCAAAGAAGATGTCTCGATGAAGAAGTTCGTAACTGAACTTGGAGTGGTTCCATCAATCGAGCATCCAATACCTTTGTATTGTGATAACAATGGAGCTGTGGTTTTGGCCAAGGAACCCAGGTCCCATCAACGATCCAGGCATATTCTGAAGCGATATCACCTGATCCGGGAGATAGTTGATCACCGGGAGATCGAGGTCAGGAGTGTTGACACGAAGAATAACACGGCGGATCCACTCACGAAGGACATTCCCTATATACAATTTGAGAGACTCTTCGGGACGTTGGGTATGAGATACTACAACAACAGGCCTTCGTGCAAGTGGAAGATTGTTAGTTGTATGTATGTCCTAGAGGCCATTGTTGTACATGATTATATATTATAATGGATGCTTGGACATATATAGAGAGGACTTTCTTGTTTGATATGATAGTATTCTATCTAGTTGTTCTTTATCTTAACATGTAGACTACTATTATGATGCTATCTTGCTCTCACATATTGGTAAAGCCCTTAGGATGTATACATGACTACCAGGATTATGATGCAGATCATACTGGTGGGGCCAGGGTAGTCCACAAGTTCATCCTTTAATTGTTCCTTGTCGAAGGTGTATCGATACGGGGCATCGATATTCAAGAGTAGAATTGCGTATACGCATCTTGACCCATTTGATGGGTGATGGATGATCCCATATCCAATGGTGTTTGAAATCAAAGATGGTATACGGGTGCTCAGTGGAGACTGGGTACACTGAACAGGACTTGCCGAGAACTCCTAGATGGTATTATACCTATCGTCAAATAGCAGTTCTCTGGTGACACCGGTACATGTTAGTCTGTAGACCCGAGATAGTCATAGAGTCTTATGTGATTCCCACTGTGCTTTGATTTCCAGCCTACCCATGTTCAAGAGAGCGTGCAAACAGGTGATTTTTGGGTATAGTCCCGAGTCACATGGAGGCAATGAGCGATAGTAGGGGATTCATCTCTCCCGGTATTGGGGGTATGTTGCGCTGTGCTCGATTGGCCATAATAGGAAGTCCCTGGCCAGGGCTGATGAGTAGATTTACTGGTAAGTGTTATTAGTAGTTTCTCGACCCGTTATGAACCTCGTATCGGCAAGACTTATCAAGTTACTGGGGTCTAACGTTTACCACCCTTAGACTTGATATGCGACATATCAGACGAAGAGACCAGACTGTACGGTAGTGTTGCTGTTGGATTCACAGGAGTATGGACAAGCTTGCTTGTTGATCTTCTGATCGCTCAATACCCGGGTAGACGTTACGTCCATCTAATACCGCTGATGGCTTGTGGGTGACTGATATGATCATCACCTACTGCCGGCGTATTGACGAGTCATTAGAATCCTACACATCGGTTTCCTACCTCATACGAAATTAAGTAAGGCACATTTTTGATATGTGCGAGACCGAGATTAATACATGTATATGATACCGTATTCCAATCTCGTGATATAGGTTATATGTGATATAACCGGATTGTTGAATCAAGTGTTGATTCAATGATATGTTATATGTATATGTGATATGCATATAAATGATATTAGTCGGTTGTATGCGATACAGCCGGGTTATTAAATCAAGTGTTGATTTCATAATTTAATATATAATTATATATTTGATATATTAATATACATTAGCTAATATTAGCTCACTTAAGAAAATATTTTATCAAAATACATACGAATATATATGTGATATATATTAATGTATTTGTTTATGTGTCATGCTAGATGATATATTGGACTTGGGTGTATGAGACTCATACTATACTTAAGATAATATGGGGATTTAATTATTAAGGGAAAAACAATATTAGGTGGAAATTATCATGGTTGAAGATGCTTGTAGAAGCTTGTGGAAACCTTGACTTAGTCCACTAATTTTGTTTTACTCTAAATATTTATTAACCCAACTCTAATTTTTAGCCATGGTCAAGTCTCTATATGAGTTATATGAGATATTTTCTCACTCATGGTTCATACTTGATCACTTGAGATCATTTTCTTCATCTCTTTCCTTGCTCTATAGTTTTGAGTGAGTCAAGAAAAGAAAGAGAGAGAAATTATTCTGAAGTGAGCAAAATTCCTACTTCACCAATCTATACCAAACTAGCCATTTAGTATAGGTTGTTTCTTCACTAGGTCATCAATTAGTGAAGAGGTAGTTTGAGTTAGAGATTCTTCGACGTAGATCATCTTGGGCCTCAAAGATTCTTGAGCAAGCCCATTCCTTTCACCTAGTGGTGCTAAAGGAGAGTCGGAGACGCCACTACTTGGAGCAAAGAGACTACTACAAGGAGCTTTAGAAGTGAAGGACCGGTCTACAAAGGTTGTATTCTTTGTTCACTTAGAGTAAAGTTGTTTACTTGCTTAGTTAAACCATAATTCTTTAGTTAGATCCTTGGTTCGGGTTTGTTAGCATACTAGATTTTTATAAAATTGCATGCTTGATGCATTCTGAAACCTAGTAGTCGTGCTAAGGAACCCAACAGTTTTTGCTAGGCAGCCCCACCAAGGTTCATCCATCAAAAGAGCTTTTGTTCACACTTATATTGTTATTGACCATTTTGCATAAAATGTGTACACTTATTTGTTGTAAAAAGAAACTCTTTGAATATTGATCGGTTTTCTGTTCCGGTTGCAGTGTCTGCTCTCAAATGCCGTATCCGTGTATTTGAGTGTGTTTCCAGTGTTTTGTCATGAATACCTATAATCTGTATTTATTGAGCAGACACAGGTTAATAGTACCGATATATCACAAAATTGATAATGAATGAGTGGTATTGAAATGCAGTTTTTCGTGATGAACAACACCACCTACAGCTAGACAATTAAACATTGACTATATAAGTAATTTAAAAATAAATATGCGTGTATATCTATAATATTATATTCAAAATGAATATGCATGCAATATACCTAGAGTTGTGGTAAAGTCCACATGGAAGGAGTCATCCGAAAAGGATACCGATCGGGGTGCAAGACCAGCCCTTTGGAGCTCCTTACGCAGCTCCCCGGGCGGCAGAACTGCTCTGTCTCTGTCTCTGCCTCTGCCGCGGCAGGTGCTCTTGCCGCCCCTCGCTGCTTCGGGTGTCGTCATCATACCTAGATAAGAGTATAATCATTACATATGTATGCAATATATGTATAGATCATAGAAATGTGAAGTAATAATATAACATTATTGATAACCTTTTTTGTTTCGTAGACGCATTAGACATATATACTTGGATTTCAAGATCGATATCATTTCTAACCCAAGTAATTTCACGATTATCCGAAGACAACCCGTCTTTTGAAACAGACGATCAGAGCACTCTAAGTCATCTCTCTTCTTCATCCCCATCACTGTCCTCCATACGATCCTTGAATTCTGGGACATCGTAAACATCCCTGGGTTTCCAACGGCGTACAACATTCCATCCCGGATGCTTCAAGCACTGTGAGTTGTATACTTGGAATGCTTGGTTCGACAAGATAAATGGATCGTCCTGACTGTAAAATCGAAATGTGTTCACGCTAGTCAATCTATATTCATCTTTCCTAGTCCCGAGATTGTTTCTCCACTTATCCGTATCGGTTCGTGTATCATACCAAATGCACTGAAATATATAAAACGGTTCTGATCGTCCGGGATATTAGATGCCAAGTATGTAATTTTAGTATCTATAATAAATCACAACATCCGATCTTACCGTCGCAATCCCCCTATTCTGAGTGGTTCGAGATATTTCTATGTCCTTAATTTCAAATTTATATCCAAGGACACCGAATCCTTTATAATATGCAACCTCTATGCTAGGAAACTGAGCTAAACATCTTGAATATCTCTCTAATGATGAAAACAAGTTCGGATTATGAATCTGACAAAATAAATTTTACGGCAAATACATAACGATATAAGTTTAGATTAAGACCGGTACAAATAACATGTTATTTGAATAACTTATATGATCTGCAATCTAATCGCAAAAATTATCCTGATGATAATTTTCCAATCGTTCATCATTCCAATCAGGATGCCCCTCACATACCTCATCAATATGAATTCTTTTCTCAACAGTAAGTTATGACATTAATATTATATCATTTCATACACACACAAACATAAATATAACAATTAATGCAAAAAAACTTACTCTCTAATTTCTTCAAAACAAACGCTATTGAGGAGGATAAACCGATATATCTTGTTGATAAACATAGTGTCTACTCTCTTATAATTTGCTTTACCATATAGCCCGTCCTGAATTCTCCGAGGCCAATTAAGCTTCGTCTCAATGTTTTCGTCCAGATAATGGGAACAAAATGTGGTTACTTCATCTAGAAGATAACCTTTCATGATAGAACTCTCTGCTCGATTTCTATTGCGTATATACTTTTTTAGAGTGTAAAGATACCTAAAGAAAAATATGTTAAATAAATAAATACGGGCATATAGGACAACAATAATTCTAAAAAATGCGTGAAACAAAAAGTTCCATATTCCTTTCGATGGGATACATCCATCGATATTGTACCGGTCCAGAAAACTTAGCCTCGGTTGCAAAATGAACCGTCAGGTGTATAATGATATCGAAGAATGACGGTGGGAAAATACACTCAAGCTTGCAAAGTATCAATGAAATCGAATTTTCTAGATTCTCCAGCACCACAACATCCAGGGTTTTAGCGCACAATTCTCTACAAAAGTAACAAAGGTCATTGATTACTAGACCAACCGATTCAGGAAGGGAAGTCCTGAGGGCTATTGGGAGAAGGTGCTCCATAATAATATGATGATCATGAATTTTCAGCCAATCGATATTGCCTTTCAAAATTTTGCAGAAACGGCTATCCATATGTCGGACACTTACCCCGTAATAACAAATGTATAAATGAATATAAACTGTACTAAACCATTGCACCACCGGCTATTCACCACGACAATCCAACCATAATATTAGCACAATTACAGAACATCAACGTGAATGTCACGTTCGCAAACTCGTCTAAAATAACATATAGCAGTTAGACGGGTTATATCGATCGAGTGACATTCACAGTCGTAGATGCTAATCTAAAGACTAATAATCACACGTAATTTAAAATTTCGATTGATTAAACTTTTCCGAATTGGCCCCAAGTGCTAATCCAATACTAAAACAAATCTGGGCCAAAAATATACATTCCAGAAACCACAATTCCATACTATAGAACCCCAGAAGAATTTTTGAGCACAGTTGCCCAATTCCCAAAGCGGAACCGTGGCCAATGAACACATTTCGCGGCAGAATTAAGAGTTCTTGTGCCCAAATTTCTTCCGTGTTTCTAAAATACCCTGCACGAATTTTTGATACACGGAAAATGATTTTTCGACCATTTAAATAAATCGACAGAAAACTTGATATGGATTTGTGGTTTTGGAAAACTTCGGTCGATCGATATTCTAAACATGTCAAAACTATCTAGTATAGGTTTTATGAGGTGGCTTTGATACCATGTTGAAACCTTGTTGGGTTACCCTAAAGCCCTAGCCATCATCCGTGGTTGTTTGCGAAACAAAAATTTTCTAACTAAGGTAAAAACGGTGCTAGAATAAGCCATTCAACCGGATCTAACCATAAACCTATCTAGCTAAATAAAGAGAGCTAACTACCATGAAAGAAGTCTCATCAAACGATCCAAGTCCTTCGGTCTTCTTTCCACATCGTTTGCTCCGAGTGGCCACCATGATAGGGCTTGATCTTCTTTGATGGCTCCTTTGGTTCTTCGCGATTGATCTTGCTCTCCGGTCCTCCTTTGTCATAGATGATCCACCCGAGAGATGTAATCCAAGGCGCTAGCTCCACACTAAATGTCAAGTGGAGCAACTTGAGAAATTGGGTTCCTAATCCAAGAAGTCTAGGATGTAGTATAAGGTTCTAGGTGTTCAACTATCTTTATCTTGTCTCCTCTCTTGTTTCTCAAAACATAAGAGTGTAGAGAGGAGGAAGATGATGAAGGTGTAGGAACTCAAGAGGAGGAGAAGGAGGTGCTGCAAAAATGGTGAGATGAAAAATAATGAGCAAGCATGTGAGAGAAAATAGATGGGAATGGTTTTGTAAAACAATATCCATCAATATAAAATGTCAACCATCCTTCAATAGTTGCCACAAATGAATTAATAATTTATTTGTCGATCATTGAAGCCATGGCTCTCACCATGCCACCCTCTCCTTCACTTTACACATCATTTCCATTTATCAAATAAATGGAAAAAGCTAATGAGGTGTCCACCTTCTAGAATGTTATCTGTATTAAAATACGGATTATAGTCTATGGTATATACATACCTGCATTCGGATAAAAACATGAATGCCTAAAGAGATAGAATAACACGAAGAAGGTAATACTAGAATATACATATCGAAATACATATATGTAAATTATCAAATCAATACCCGATTTAATAATCCGGCTTAAACCGGAGCCGGCTAGTATTACCAACTGTCTGATCCAAAGTCCGGGTACAAAGTGCATCAATCGATCGGAACCCTGCATGTATCCAATACGGCTACTACATCATTTCGACTAAACCAGGGAAACCCTTTATGTTTGACTCTAAAGACTCGACAGTACACCGGCAGTGAGTTACTGGTTAAATCCATAACCACAAGCACGTCAGCGGCACTAGCTATACATAACGGCTACCTGGGTACCTGTCGAAAAGGAAGGTCGACGAGCAAACTCATCCGGATCCCTACTGAGCCTATCCATGACAATCTCCATACAGTCCAGTCTCTTCGTCTGAGAGTATCACCGGGTCTAGGGGTGGTAAATGTCAGACCCTAAAAACCGGATAATTCGTTCTGATGCGGCTCAGGACCGATCCGGGAAACTACTAATCAGCCCAACAGTAAATCCCAACTGCCTTGGCCAAGGTCTTATGGTCCTGACCAATCGAACATAGTGCAATATCGACTCCCAATACCGGGAGAGACGAATCCCCGTCAATCGCTCACAACCTCCATGTGGATCAGGACTGTACCCAACCAAAACCTGTTTGCACGACTCAGTAGAGCCGTGGTAGGGTAGGGATCAAAGCACAGTGGGAACTCACACGAGACAAATGAAGATCTCAGGTCTAAAGACTAACCTGTACTCATATCACCTGAGAACTTCCACCTGATGATAGGTATAGTACCATCTGGAAGTTATCGGCCAGTCCGTCCAGTGTACTCACCCCCAGTGAGCACCTGTATACGATCTTAGATGAAAAAGAGCAATGGTTGCACGACCGTGCCCTCGCCCCTTGTCGGGGTCTAGAAACGTATACACTAGTCAAATCCGGAATATCGATGCCTAGTCTCGATACTCCCACGACTAGGGACAATTTAAGGATGTGTGTACCGACTACCCAGCTCCCACAAGTATGATCTCCATCACAACATAGGTAGTGTAGCAATGATCCTACGGGCTTTATCAACATGTATAAATGATATGTAACAGCAAGTAAAACATACGCACATGTTAAGATAAAGAAAAACCACATAGCATACTATCATATCGAGCAAGACTGTCATGTACATATATATGTCCAAGCATCCACATGTATACATATACAATAATGGCCTCTCGGGCATACATATCCAACAATCTTCCACTTGCACTAAGGCTATATATATTGGCGTAGTGAATACCAAACTTCTGCTCTAAAGCCAGCTGTTGGCGTACCGCATACCCAACAGCTCAAAAAGTCTCTCGAACTGTGCCTAAGGAAGGGCCTTGGTGAATGGATCAGCAGTGTTGTCTTTTGTGTCCACTCTCCGCACCTCGATCTCCCGGCAATCAATGATCTCCCTGATCAGGTGATACCGCCTCAAGATGTGCCTGGGTTTCTGATGGGACCGTGGTTCCCTTGCTAAAGCCATAGCTCTATTATTGTCGCAATACACATGTATTGGGTTAACAATGCATGGAACCACCTGAAGTTCAGTAATGAACTTCTTAATCCAGACGGATTCTTTTGCGGCATCGGTGGCAGCAATGTATTCAACCTCCATCGTCGTTTCTACGACGGTGTCCTGTTTGGAACTCTTCCAACATAACGCCCCACCATTGAGGGTAAACACAAAACCTGAGACAGACTTTATGTCATCCCTATCACTCTGGAATCTTGAATCGGTAAAAGACTCCACCTGGAGGTCCCCATTACCGAATACCAGGAACAATTCTTTAGTCCTCCTCAGGTACTTAAGAATGTTCTTAACAGCTGTCTAGTGGTTCTCACCTGGGTTAGACTGATACCGGCTCACCACGCTAAGCGTGTAAGCTATATCTGGTCGTGTACATAGTATCGTATACATTATGGATCCTACCGCCGAAGCGTAGGGTATAAGGCTCAGGTGAGCCCTCTCCTCATCAATCTTAGGAGACATCTCTTTGGAGAGGGTGATTCCGTGCAATGCGGCTATATTACCGTGCTTGGAATCTTCCATACTAAATCTCTTTAGTACGGTCTCTATGTACCTAGACAGTGAAAGTCCTAGTAATCTCTTGGATCTATCTTTATAGATCTTAACCCACAGAATGTACGAAGCATCACCCAGGTCCTTCATGAAGAAGCTTTGGGACAAGAACAATTTGACCGATTGTAGTATAGAAATATCATTTCCAATCAAAAGAATGTCGTCCACGTACAATACTAGGAATACGATAGTTCGGCCTACAATCTTCTTATATATACAAGGCTCATCCTCGTTCTTGATGAAGTCAAATCCCTTGACTGTTTCATCAAAACAGATGTTCCAGCTCCGTGATGCCTGCTTTAATCCGTAAATGGATTTAAACAACTTGCACACCTTCCCGCTGCTCCCACTGTCTACGAAACCTTCCAGCTGATCCATATAAACGTACTTTTCTAAACTCCCGTTCAGAAAAGCCGTTTTTACGTCCATCTGCCAGATCTCATAGTCATGGAAGGCAGCAATAGCAAGTAGGATCCGAATGGATTTGAACATAGCAACTAGAGAAAAGGTTTCGGTTTTTGCCTGCGCCCTGGCCATCTACTGTGATGGATGCGGAACAAGAACCGGCGTTTAAAAATTTTTGCGCAAACAAAACTCTCTCAAGATCGAACCATAAACCTATACTAGCCAAAAACAAAGAGCTAAACTAAAGGGTTAGAGCTGTTATATCGAATGAATCAAGTCCTTCGGTCTTCCATCAACTTCCTAAGCTCCTTGAGGCATGCTTGAACAAGCTTGGCCGCCGGTCTTCCTCCGTCGAAGATGATCCACCCGAGGGATATAGTCATGGCTCTAGCTCCACATCGAAAGCAAGTGAAGCAACTAGGGTGTCACGACCCGCAAAGTACGGAACGCGACCGGCACTTAAGTTACGAAACGTCTCAAGACGTCCGTATACTAAGTAAGCCGAAGCCCAGAATACAAAACCAAATAAGATTTTAGAGTGAAGGAAAAACCAATTAATTTAAGCTTTTACCTCATTACCTAATCAATTTGCCCTTATTCCAAAATTCCAGCAGAATATAAAAGAAATCAGTACATGAGGAATAACATGTCGACTCAAGTGAGCTCGACCCAGATACATCATAAATAAATCCTCAAGTCTCACAATCTCACATCTAGGTCAATATACAGTCATCCGAATAAAACAGGTACAACTGAACTGATAGTAGCAACAGTAGATACAGTAGACATGGTAGGGACAGTAGATCTGTAGATACCGTAGTAACAGTAGATATGGTAACGACAGTAGATGGAGTACTCTAGATACAATGAGCATATATAAGGTGGTACAAACTGATAACAACCCACCTATGAGCAAAAGCCTCTAGTCCAGGCAAGAAGTACAAATCAAGCAAAGGTATCCGCCGCTACAGTGCTGACGCAATGGACCTGCAGAGAAGCTGTGGCACAACGGGGGTGAGTTGCCAGCTCGTGAGTAATAGATAACATTTACTAAGGCTATCGTATGCATGCACACAAGTGTCCTGGCATCCCTAAAACAGGTATAGCTACATGTACTAGCTGGTGTGTATGCATCAACAGTATACTAGCAAGTATATATGTCACATGGAGGTGATAACAGGTATGTATGCCACTTGAAAATACAATCAAGTGTGTATGAGAATTATTCTTCCTTTGTTTTGAAACTCCCCTTTTTAAACATCAGTAATAATATCCAGGAAAACATGTAAAAATCCGTGTCTAACAACGACACCTCAAAACCGTCCAAATCTCATATATCCATGTCCAGTATCTCTGGCCTCAGCTATCCGGCTGATCCATATCAAAATCCATATCTCAATCCAGCGGCCACGGTCGGTATCCTCTGGATATCCGCCGTGCCAAATGAAATCACCGGTAGGTAATCCGTCCCCTGCCAGGCTCAACGCCATCATCTGCGATCTTCTTGCCCCGAGGTACCATACCGGGCCCACCATGTACCCGAGACGGTTCATCCACCTCCTCGAAACGGGTCTCAAAACCACAGCAAACTCATGGTGGACGACACTTTACATCACTAGAAAACCGCAGCTTTTATGTTTAACAAATATCAGTTGAAATCTTGCGGCTTTCCCCCGAAATCCAGAAATATCATAAATCTCACAAAATTATCATAAATGCATATGCCGATGATTATGAATGCTGATGGTATCAATTTAAATATTTATTTCAATGTCACATTTCTAGCAGTTAACATGTTTCAGATTTAAGTTATTTAGTGTCGTGACATGGCAATTACCAGGGTGTGTGTGTCCACATGAATAGTGCTCGTGCAACATATAAAACCTGGTAACGGTGCAGGTGTCCTATAATGAATCTGCGTATATGGAACATCATATAGATACTAACTACAGCAATTATCATGCAAGTTTTATCATTTTTACTCCAATGTTACCAGTAATACCAAGTCTACTAAATCTATCGGGCGACTCGCGCCATCCAAACGATTGTCCCCCGTAGATGTTAAATCTACTCACCAGTGGTCCTGTGCTAAGTGTGTCCGACCACCTGTTTTCCCTTTTCAGCTGCGCTTGAAGTTCCTGCCGGCGAACCTAGAATTCACACGAGTCACCATATAAGAAGAAATTCTGCAAAACGTGATATATCGACAAAAGGGATACGCGTGCGTGAAACCAAACGCGTGTGCACACGACGCGATGCGACGCGACGCGCACAAACCTACCTGAATCAGAACTGACACGCTGTGTCGCGCAGCGCGCCACAGAACCACGCGTATCACGCGCGTGTCGCACAAGTCTTAAAACATCGAAAACACGTAACTAGCTCCAGATTTTGGCTCAGGCCTAAACTTATCAAATCAACAATGCCAAACTAAGTAAAAAACCTACAGACCCCTACCCACACAAACACACACACTCAACTCACACAGGAGGCCGGCGTCGCCGGCCTGGGAAGAAGGGGCCGCCGGCCAAACCCCGGCCAAATAGGTCCGGGTCCCACTCAAAAATCCAGAAAACCCTGCATATCAATCTAGTATTGTTTGCTAATTTAGAACATGTACCTATTAATAGCATATCTAAAATAGGATAAAAATCACTAAATCTGCTAAAATACGCCAAGTCGGGTAAATCGGGTTTCTACGAGAAATCTGGGGGATTTCTCTGGTTGGATGGCCTCACTAGGACCTAAGAAGGTTATTCTAGCTAACGCAATTCTCACATTGCTCAAAATCTTCATAAAACACCGAATATCACTTCTAAGTATGATATGGACACCGATTAAGCTAGATTATCGAAATTTTAGCAAATTAGGCTAACCATCCAATTTTAATGATACTACTGGGCTTCAACAGGTTAGTTAACACTAAAGGTGGCTCATTAAACTACAAACACACTAAAATGGCAAAATCTAGCATCATTGCACAATTCTAGCACGAAAATTCTATTTATCGTAACAACTAGCTAATCAAGCACCTAATCTACATAATATACGAAAGTTCAAGAGTTATACCCTCTAAGAACCTTGCAACAAGGGAGAAGGAGAAGAAGAAGAGGGTAGGAGCTTCAAAACGTGGCTGGAACGAAGCTGCGATGCAACTGACGAAGCTGGTGCTGATGCAAAATGGGTTGCTGTTGCTGTTGCTGTATTTTGTTGTTGTTGTTGCTGTTGTTGTTGTTATGGTGTTGTGTGGTGTGATATGGAGTGGTGTGTGGTGTGGTGTGAGGGTGGTATGGGATGGTGTGAGTGTGGTATGGTGTTGGGGCTGATGCTGGTGTGCAGTTTGGCTGAAGTAGCAGCTGTTGCTGCTTGTTGTATGCAGAATTTTGAAGGCTGTGGCTGAGGTATGGGCTGAAGTAGCAGCTGGTGTGCTGTTTGGAGCAGCCTAAGTGGACTTCTAGTGTTAGGCTTGCTGATGTAGCTGCATAGGGTTGGGGGGGTGGCTAAAAAGCTGATGTTAATGGGCTGAATTTGTGCTGCTGAAGTTTGAAAATTGGTGGCTGATTGGATGCAATTTGGCTGATGTGAAATGTGAAGGTGATGGATAAGGTGTTGTGGTGCTGATGTGATGGTTTAGTAGATGTCGTAGAGTATCCTCAGCTGAATTTAAGCAGCTAATTGTGCTGTGATAATGATGGGAGCTGCTGGTGCTGATTCTGGCTGGCTGAAATCAGCTGAAAATTGCTGGTGTGTGTGTGCGTATACGATGAGTTTGAGAGGCAAACGAGATTTTGAAAAGAAGGAAGTGCGAAACAATCAAGGCCCATCATAACCTCCCCTTAAGACAACCCCAATCTTAAACCAAATTAAAACTACAACCCCTCAATCAACACCAAACAAAACAAGGAAGTTTAGACCACCATGGTTAACTTAGCACAACGACTCACAAGCTCAAGATATGGCATACCCTATTCTTACCCCCTGGCTATCGTGCACAAGTGTGGGTGGTTGAGATAAAATTCCACAAAATAACCACAAAACCAGATAGTTTTTAAGAAACCTGTTTTGGTAAACTTTTTGCCAAAAATCCCACATTAACACTTAATCACTACTAACCCTGACCTCAGGTGTTACAGTCTTCCCCCCATAAGAAAATTCGTCCACGAATTTTAAAATATGCAACTACGCATACCATCAAAAAGATGAGGGAATTTCTTCCGCATCCCTCCCTCGGCCTCCCAAGTGATCTCCTCACTGCTCGGGCTGCGCCAAAGAACTTTCACAGACGGCAGGAGCTTTGATCGAAGTTTCTTCACTTGCCGATCTAAAATTTCAACTGGCTGCACGGTGAACGAAAGGTCGGGTTCGAGCTGAACTGTCTGATGCTGAATCGCGTGGGAAGGGTCATGAAGATAACGGCGTAGCATTGATAAGTGGAAAACGGGATGAACATCTGAAAAACTAGGTGGAAGAGCTAAACGATACGCAACAGTGCCGACACGCTCGAGAATCTCGAAGGGACCTACGAATCTAGGGCTAAGCTTCCCCTTTCGCCCAAAACGCATCACACCCTTCATCGGAGAGATTCTCAGAAAAACATGGTCGCCAACTGCGAACTTTAATTTGCGACGGCGCCTGTCTGCATACGATTTCTGCCTGCACTGGGCTGCCCTCATCCGGTCTCGGATCAGCTGTACTTTCTCGGTCGTCTCCTGCACGATCTGTGGTCCGAAGATACTGTTCTCGCTCAACTCGGTCCAACAAACAGGCGATCTACATCTTCTTCCATACAACGCCTCGAAAGGTGCCATCTGAATAGTATCCTGGAAGCTGTTGTTATAGGAGAACTCTACTAGAGGTAAATGACGATCCCAGCTACCTCCGAAGTCTAAGACACACGCTCGAAGCATGTCCTCGAGAGTCTGAATAGTCCGCTCTCATTGTCCGTCGGTCTGCGGATGAAATGCTGTGCTAAAACTCAAACGGATGCCCAATGCCTTCTGAAGTTTCTGCCAAAGTCGGCTGGTGAACTGAGCTCCTCGATCTGACACGATACAAGTCGGTACGCCATGCAATCGTACGATCTCGTCGATGTAAGCTGGGCATACTGAGCGAAGCTAAAAGTTGTCTTCACCGGCAGGAAGTGAGCCGCTTTCGTCAATCGATCCACGATCACCCAAATGGAGTCGTACCGTCGACTGGTCCTGGGTAGACCCACAACGAAATCCATCGAAATCTGCTCCCATTTCCACTCTGGAATGGGTAACGGCTGTAGTTCTCCTCCGGGCCTCTGGTGCTCGGCCTTGACTTGCTGACAAGTCAGGCATCTCGATACGAACTCTGTGATGTCCCTCTTCATTCCGTCCCACCAGTAGGTCTCTCTCAAATCATGGTACATCTTGGTGGAACCTGGATGGACACTATACGCCGATCGGTGTGCTTCCTCAAGAATATCGCGCCGCAATCCCTCTGCATCTGGTACGCACAGTCTGGATCCAAATCGTAAAATTCCCTGTTCATCAACTACGAACTCGGAAAATTTGCCATGTCCCATCTGTGCTATGATCTCTGAACAACGGCCATCGCTGCGCTGTGCTTCATATATACGGTCAAGCAACTGTGGGCGCGCACGCACATGCGCGAGCTGTCCCCCTGTTGGAGGGAACTCGAACTCAACTCGGCTGTCGCATAAAATCTGCCAATCTGCTGATGACTGCCTCTGCACTGCGCACATATAAGATAGATTACCCCCGGGCCTCCTGCTCAAAGCATCTGCCACTACATTTGCCTTGCCCGGGTGGTACAAGATTTCGCAGTCATAGTCCTTCACCAACTCCATCCAACGACGCTGTCTGAGGTTCAGAGCTCGCTGCTGAAATATGTATTTTAAGCTTTTGTGGTCTGTGAATATTTGGCACGACTCGCCGTATAGGTAATGTCGCCAAATCTTTAGTGCAAAGACTACTGCAGCCATCTCCAAATCATGAGTAGGGTAGTTCTGTTCATGTTTCTTCAATTACCGCGAGGCATACGCGATTACCCTGTCATGCTGCATCAATACACATCCTAGCCCTACTCGCGAAGCATCATAATAAACCACGAATCCGCCTGATCCCGAAGGCAAAGATAATACTGGCACCGTAGTCAAACACGTCCGCAGCTGCTGAAAACTGCGCTCGCATTCCTCCGTCCAAACGAAAGGAACTCCCTTCCGGGTCAAACCTGTCAAAGGTGCAGCAATACGGGAGAAATCCTGTACAAATCTCCTGTAGTAGCCTGCAAGGCCTAGAAAACTACGGATCTCAGTAACCGATGTCGGTCTGGGCCACTGCTGGACGGACTCGATCTTCTTTGGGTCCACACATATGCCGTATCTCGTAATTACGTGACCTAAGAATCCGACGCTGTCCAACCAGAAGGCACACTTGGAAAATTTTGCGAAAAGCTGGTGCTCCCTCAAGGTCTGTAAAGTAATCCTCAAATGTTGCTCGTGCTCTTCTCGGCTCCGGGAATACACCAAAATATCGTCGATGAACACGATGATGAACAAGTCAAGATACGGCCTGAATGTACGGTTCATCAAATCCATGAATGCAGCTGGGGCGTTGGTGAGTCCGAACGACATCACCAAAAATTCATAGTGGCCATAGCGTGTACGGAAGGCTGTCTTCGGTACATCCTCCTGTCGGACTCGCAGCTGATGATATCCTGATCGCAAGTCGATCCTAGAAAAATATCCCGCACCCTGTAGCTGGTCGAACAAATCATCAATGCGTGGCAACGGATATCTGTTCCGTACGGTAACCTTGTTCAGCTGGCGGTAGTCGATACATAAGCGCAAACTTCCGTCCTTCTTCTTGACAAACAGGACCGGAGCACCCCATGGTGAAACGCTAGGTCGAATAAGTCCCTTATCTAACAATTCTTGCAGCTGAACCTTCAACTCTCCAAGTTCTGCCGGGGCCATTCGATAAGGCGGTGTAGAAATAGGTCCCGAGCCAGGAATTAAATCAATACAGAACTCGATATCGCGCTCAGGCGGCAGTCCAGGAAGCTCATCAGGGAAAACATCAGGGAATTCACAAACAACCGGGACCTGGTCCAACGGTACATCTGTAGCTCTAGTATTACTGACATAAGCCAAGAATCCCTGACATCCTTTCTTTAATAGCTGGTTAGCGTGAAGAGAAGAAATCAACATGTGAGGGGCGGCACCACGGTCCCCCTTAACAACAAAAACTGACTCGTCGGGAAAACAAAATCTAATTGTCTTCTCACGGCAGTCCACAGACGCATAGCACGTGGCTAACCAATCC
Source organism: Agapanthus africanus (assembly GCA_030015575.1). Taxonomy (NCBI): domain Eukaryota; kingdom Viridiplantae; phylum Streptophyta; class Magnoliopsida; order Asparagales; family Amaryllidaceae; genus Agapanthus; species Agapanthus africanus. The sequence continues at coordinate 294,033,049 of JASDDO010000016.1, forward strand.
ATGCCCAAAAGAATATCGAAGTCCAACATCTCCAGAAGGATCAAGTCGACAGGCAGCTCTCGCTCGCCAATACGAACGGTACAGGATCGGAACACGTGACTAGCAACAAAGGACTCTCCCATTGGAGTGGTCACATCAAGCGGCTGATCAAGAAAACCGGACTCTCTACTCAAACTCGGTACAAAGTGTATGGAAACATAAGAGTGCGTGGATCCGGGATCAAATAACACGTGGGCATCAACAGAACAAACTGATAGAGTACCTGTAACGACGGCATTGGATGCATGCGCATCCTGGGGTGTCAATGCAAAAACTCGGGCCTGACCTCCTCCGATAGCGGGCTGACCTCGGCCTCGGCCTCTGCCTCCTCGTCTTCTCTGGATCGGTGCGCCACGTCCACGGCCTCTGGGTATACCTAACTGGCGTGGAGCATTGCGTGTGGCAGGAAGTAAGGCTCTTTGAGGAGGGGGCGGTGATGGAGGTAGAGTCACGTGCGGAACGGTCGTCGCACCCTGTCGTCTTGCTGGACAGTCTCTAACACGATGATGCAGACTCCCGCATCCAAAGCATCCTGGCGACGACTGCTGTCCCTGTGTATACGATCCATATAGATGACCTCGTCCAAATCCTCTGCCGGTCCTATCTCTCGGAAGGAATCTGGCATGCTGCCTCTGATCTGACATGCCAGTACGAATTCTCTTCGGCCCGGTAACAGCCGAAGTTGCTGAAATACGTGACTCCATCCGCAATGCTGTATTCATAGCTGCCGAATAGGTATCGAAATGCTGGGCGCCAATGGCAAGATATAACTGGGCATCCAGTCCCTGTATAAACCTCTTCACTCTCTTCGCTTCGGTATCCACCAGATACGGAGCATATCGGGACAACTGTGTAAACTGAACATCATACTCAGACACCGTCATCCTCGATGTCTTGACCAAGGCCTCGAAATTACGAGCTCTGGCGTCGCGAACGCTTTCCGGGAGGAAACGGGCAAGAAAAACTTCTGTGAACTCGGTCCAGGTCATGGGCGATAGACCTGTAGCTCGACCTCTCAGAACTGACTCCCACCATATCTGTGCGAGACCCTCTAGTCGGAAACTCGCAAGCTCTACCCAGCGATCATCGGAACATCTCAGCGAACGGCAGATCCTGGCCAAGCTGTCAAGGAACGTCTGCGGGTCCTCCGCTGCATCGGTACTCGTAAAAACTGGAGGTCTCAGCCTCATGAACTCCTGTAGTGAAACCGGGATGGTCACGATGGTAGTAGTAGGAGCAGGTATCACAGTAGTCTGGGATGCAGTGGGTACGTCCTCCGGCCTCGGTGCATAACTGGCCGCAACGAAGGATCCTACCATCTGACGTAGCTCCTGCATACTCCCCATCATCTGTAGCAACTCCTCCATACCAGTCTCGAGTCTATCCATACGGCTTGGGGAAGGTAGATCAGTTTGTCCTTGTGGTGTAGGCATACTACCCTGCTCAGTCCTAGTCTCGGACGAGCCAGCTCGAATCTCGTTTCGGGCGGCAGCCCTCTGTGCTCTGGTAGTCTTTGGCGGCATAGTAGCTGGTACAGGAACAAGAATAAGATCGTAGGATACACGGAATTGAAGAAGGAATTTCAAGCAAGTATATCCTAAAGTCACCTAGGCGGAGTATCGCAACGCAAGTATGCCGCGGACATACGTACGCTACGCTACCCTGCTTAAGTCACTTACTCCATCTACTAAGGGTCATCCTACACTCAGAAAGGTGAAACCTATCGCTCTGATACCAACTTTGTCACGACCCGCAAAGTACGGAACGCGACCGGCACTTAAGTTACGAAACGTCTCAAGGCGTCCGTATACTAAGTAAGCCGAAGCCCAGAATACAAAACCAAATAAGATTTTAGAGTGAAGGAAAAACCAATTAATTTAAGCTTTTACCTCATTACCTAATCAATTTGCCCTTATTCCAAAATTCCAGCAGAATATAAAAGAAATCAGTACATGAGGAATAACATGTCGACTCAAGTGAGCTCGACCCAGATACATCATAAATAAATCCTCAAGTCTCACAATCTCACATCTAGGTCAATATACAGTCATCCGAATAAAACAGGTACAACTGAACTGATAGTAGCAACAGTATATACAGTAGACATGGTAGCGACAGTAGATCTGTAGATACCGTAGTAACAGTAGAGATGGTAACGACAGTAGATGGAGTACTCTAGATACAATGAGCATATATAAGGTGGTACAAACTGATAACAACCCACCTATGAGCAAAAACCTCTAGTCCAGGCAAGAAGTACAAATGAAGCAAAGGTATCCGCCGCTACAGTGCTGACGGAATGGACCTGCAGAGAAGCTGTGGCACAACGGGGGTGAGTTGCCAGCTCGTGAGTAATAGATAACATTTACTAAGGCTATCGTATGCATGCACACAAGTGTCCTGGCATCCCTAAAACAGGTATAGCTACATGTACTAGCAGGTGTGTATGCATCAACAGTATACTAGCAAGTATATATGTCACATGGAGGTGATAACAGGTATGTATGCCACATGAAAATACAATCAAGTGTGTATGAGAATTATTCTTCCTTTGTTTTGAAACTCCCCTTTTTAAACATCAGTAATAATATCCAGGAAAACATGTAAAAATCCGTGTCTAACAACGACACCACAAAACCGTCCAAATCGCATATATCCATGTCCAGTATCTCTGGCCTCAGCTATCCGGCTGATCCATATCAAAATCCATATCTCAATCCAGCGGCCACGGTCGGTATCCTCTGGATATCCGCCGTGCCAATTGAAATCACCGGTAGGTAATCCGTCCCCTGCCAGGCTCAACGCCATCATCTGCGATCTTCTTGCCCCGAGGTACCATACCGGGCCCACCATGTACCCGAGACGGTTCATCCACCTCCTCGAAACGGGTCTCAAAACCACAGCAAACTCATGGTGGACGACACTTTACATCACTAGAAAACCGCAGCTTTTATTTTTAACAAATATCAGTTGAAATCTTGCGGCTTTCCCCCGAAATCTAGAAATATCATAAATCTCACAAAATTACCATAAATGCATATGCCGATGATTATGAATGCTGATGGTATCAATTTAAATATTTATTTCAATGTCACATTTCTAGCAGTTAACATGTTTCAGATTTAAGTTATTTAGTGTCGTGACATGGCAATTACCAGGGTGTGTGTGTCCACATGAATAGTGCTCGTGCAACATATAAAACCTGGTAACGGTGCAGGTGTCCTATAATGAATCTGCGTATATGGAACATCATATAGATACTAACTACAGCAATTATCATGCAAGTTTTATCATTTTTACTCCAATGTTACCAGTAATACCAAGTCTACTAAATCCATCGGGCGACTCGCGCCATCCAAACGATTGTCCCCCGTAGATGTTAAATCTACTCACCAGTGGTCCTGTGCTAAGTGTGTCCGACCACCTGTTTTCCCTTTCCAGCTGGGCTTGAAGTTCCTGCCGGCGAACTTAGAATTCACACGAGTCACCATATAAGAAGAAATTCTGCAAAACGTGATATATCGACAAAAGGGATACGCGTGCGTGAAACCAAACGCGTGTGCACACGACGCGATGCGACGCGACGCGACGCGCACAAACCTACCTGAATCAGAACTGACACGCTGTGTCGCGCAGCACGCCACAGAACCACGCGTATCACGCGCGTGTCGCACAAGTCTTAAAACATCGAAAACACGTAACTAGCTCCAGATTTTGGCTCAGGCCTAAACTTATCAAATCAACAATGCCAAACTAAGTAAAACTCCTACAGACCCCTACCCACACAAACACACACACTCATCTCACACAGGAGGCCGGCGTCGCCGGCCTGGGAAGAAGGGGCCGCCGGCCAAACCCCGGCCAAATGGGTCCGGGTCCCGCTCAAAAATCCAGAAAACCCTGCATATCAATCTAGTATTGTTTGCTAATTTAGAACATGTACCTATTAATAGCAGATCTAAAATAGGATAAAAGTCACTAAATCTGCTAAAATACGCCAAGTCGGGTAAATCGGGTTTCTACGAGAAATCTGGGGGATTTCTCTGGTTGGATGGCCTCACTAGGACCTAAGAAGGTTATTCTAGCTAACGCAATTCTCACATTGCTCAAAATCTTCATAAAACACCCAATATCACTTCTAAGTATGATATGGACACCGATTAAGCTAGATTATCGAAATTTTAGCAAATTAGGCTAACCATCCAATTTTAATGATACTACTGGGCTTCAACAGGTTAGTTAACACTAAAGGTGGCTCATTAAACTACAAACACTCTAAAATGGCAAAATCTAGCATCATTGCACAATTCTAGCACGAAAATTCTATTTATCGCAACAACTAGCTAATCAAGCACCTAATCTACATAATATACGAAAGTTCAAGAGTTATACCCTCTAAGAACCTTGCAACAAGGGAGAAGGAGAAGAAGAAGAGGGTAGGAGCTTCAAAACGTGGCTGGAACGAAGCTGCGATGCAACTGACGAAGCTGGTGCTGATACAAAATGGGTTGCTGTTGCTATTGCTGTATTTTGTTGTTGTTGTTGCTGTTGTTGTTGTTATGGTGTTGTGTGGTGTGATATGGAGTGGTGTGTGGTGTGGTGTGAGGGTGGTATGGGATGGTGTGAGTGTGGTATGGTGTTGGGGCTGATGCTGGTGTGCAGTTTGGCTGAAGTAGCAGCTGTTGCTACTTGTTGTATGCAGAATTTTGAAGGCTGTGGCTGAAGTATGGGCTGAAGTAGCAGCTGGTGTGCTGTTTGGAGCAGCCTAAGTGGACTTCTATTGTTAGGCTAGCTGATGTAGCTGCATAGGGTTGGGGGGGTGGCTAAAAAGCTGATGTTAATGGGCTGAATTTGTGCTGCTGAAGTTTGAAAATTGGTGGCTGATTGGATCCAATTTGGCTGATGTGAAATGTGAAGGTGATGGATAAGGTGTTGTGGTGCTGATGTGATGGTTTAGTAGATGTCGTAGAGTATCCTCAGCTGAATTTAAGCAGCTAATTGTGCTGTGATAATGATGGGAGCTGCTGGTGCTGATTCTGGCTGGCTGAAATCAGCTGAAAATTGCTGGTGTGTGTGTGTATATACGATGAGTTTGAGAGGCAAACGAGATTTTGAAAAGAAGGAAGTGTGAAACAATCAAGGCCCATCATAACCTCTCCTTAAGACAACCCCAATCTTAAACCATATTAAAACTACAACCCCTCAATCAACACCAAACAAAACAAGGAAGTTTAGACCACCATGGTTAACTTAGCACAACGACTCACAAGCTCAAGATATGGCATACCCTATTCTTACCCCCTGGCTATCGTGCACAAGTGTGGGTGGTTGAGATAAAATTCCACAAAATAACCACAAAACCAGATAGTTTTTAAGAAACCTGTTTTGGTAAACTTTTTGCCAAAAATCCCACATTAACACTTAATCACTACTAACCCTGACCTCAGGTGTTATATAGGGATTCTAGGATGTTAGTCTAGAATTCCTAGGATGTAGTGGTCTAATTGTTTATTTATCTCATCTCACCTCCTCTCATGATTCTTAACACATGAGAGGGTTGAGAAGAGGTGGAAGATGAAGGTGGAGGAACTCAAGAGAGATAGGGAGTGAAGCTAATGGTGATAAGAAGAGAGCTCAAGAAATGAACCATCTCAAAATAATGAAGTCTCTAAGAGAGAGAAAATCTCACGGCTTGGTTTTGTAAAACCTTTTCTTTCATTTTAAAAATCAAGCCATACTTGAATAGTATGCACAAATGAATTAATAATTCATTTGTGCACATTATGCAAGCATGGTTCTCACCATACTCCCCATTCTTAATTTTCACCTCATTATCGCATTTTTAACAAATGAGTAAATTCCAAACGAGGTGTCCACCTTCTAGAATGTTTTCCGGATAAATACGAATTACATTCTACTGTATATACATACCTGTATTCGTACCAAAATACGAATACCCAAAAAGATAGAATAACACAAAGAACATAATACTAGAATATACATATCGAAATATATATGTAAATTATTAAATGAATACTGGATTTAATAATTCGGCTCAAACCCGAGCCGGCTAGTATCATCACCTGTCCGATCGAAAGTCCGGGTACAAAGTACAATCGATCGATCGGAACTGAAGGGTTCCTAGGCACACTAGTGAAGGTTCATAAAGCATCAAACATGCCCGAATAAAATTTTACATGTGCCGAACAACCCAAAGACGGAATCTTTGCTAGATTATTAGGGTTTAGCATGCAAGACAACATCTTTAAATCTAAGTGTGAGGGATTACAAACTTTGTAGTCCGCTCCTTCGCTTCACAAGCTCCGAATAGAAGTCCCTTCGTCGCGATCCACGATCTCCCGGACTCAAGAGAGGCTCCACGACTCGAACGATCCATGCTAGCTTGAAGTGTTCCGATTCTCCGATGATCTACGTCGAAGTTGCTATAACCCAAGCTTTCTTACTCTAAAGAGATGAACACCCTAATCTAATGGGCTAGATTAGATGGGGATGATGGAGTAGTATTTATGCTATCTTTTTATCTCACTTTCTAACAATAAATCATCATAAAAGGATTAACTAGTAAGCTCTCTCTCAAAACTCAAGAGAGAAGAAATTGAAGAATGAAAGAAGAATCATTTTGTGATGAATAGTATTCAAGAATATATGATTGATTATCAAACCATGGTCAAGGATGAGAGGCTTAACCTTTGTAGAGAATAAACTAGAGTTAGGGTTTGGTTAGGTTAAGGATAAGTATCAACCATAATATCTTAACCAAGACAAAATAGAATCCTTCTAGAATGAACAAGAATGAGCTAACCCTAATCAAACCCTAATCCCTTTTTATCATCCTTAAACTTGTTTTATAATAAATCAGATCATGTCACAATAATATATATCACATATATATCATATATTTGCAACAAAAGAAAATAATACAATTAACATATATCGCATATATATCAATATATTAATCCGGTGAGAAAATGAAATAATAAAGTAAGCCAATATTAGATAATGTAATACAATATATCATAAATATCATTATACATTAAATCATCGAATCAACACTTGATCCAACGATCCGGCTATATCGAATATAACCGACTAATATATCATGTACCGATTCATCGAATCAACACTTGATCCGATGTCCCGATTCATATCTAAATATCGCGAGAATATAATACGGTATCTCATATCGCATTATCCTCGGTCCTGCACATATCACATATGTGCCTCTACTCCGTTTTGCCTGAGCCAAGAAACCTCTGTGTAGGACTCTAAAGAATCGTCAATACGACGGTAGCAGGTGATGATCATATCAAACACCCACAAGCTGCAAGCGGTCAGCTAAACGTAACAGCCATCCAGGTATTGAGCGATCAGAAGATCAACAAGCTAGCCTGTCCGTTCTCCTGTGAATCCAATCAGTAACACTCCCGTACAGTCCGGTCTGTTCGTTTGATATGTTGCATATCAAGTCTAGGGGTGGTATACGTCAGACCCCAGTAACCGATAAGTCGTGTCGATGTGAGGCTTATAACAGGTCGAGAAACTACTGGTAACACTTACCAGTATATCTCTATATCAGCCCTGGCCAGGTACTTCCAGTTATAGCGAATCGAACACAGCACAACATGAACTCCCTATACCGGGAGAGACGAATCCCCTCCTATCGCGCATTGCCTCCATGTGATTCGGGACTGTACCCAAAAGCCACCGTTTTGCACGCCCCCTTGGACGTGGTAAGGTGGAAATCAAAACACAGTGGGAATCACACAAGACTCTATGACGATCTTGGGTCTACAGACTACCCTGTACCAGTGTCACCGGAGAACTGCCATCTGATGTGTGGTATATCACCAACTGGGAGTTCTCGGCGAGTCCGTCTAGTGCACCCAGTCTCCACTGAGCACCCGTACACCATCCTTGATGTCAAACACCGATGGATATGGGATCATCCATCGCCCATCATATGGGTCAAGATGCATATACGCTAGTCTACTCTGGTGTATCGATGCCCTGTCTCGATATACCCTCGACTAGGAACATTTATAGGATGTACTCATCGACTACCGTGGCCCCACTAGTATGATCTCATCATAATCCAGTAGTCAAGTACAGATCCTAAGGGCTTTATCAACATGTGAGAGAAAGACAGTAAACCAATACAAGTCATCATGTTAAGATAAAGTGAAACCAAATAGCATACTATCATGACGAGCAAGAAAGTCCTCTCTGTATATATCCAAGCATCCATCATAATATACATCATATGCACAACAATGGCCTCTAAGGCATATACATAACTAACAATCTCCCACTTGCACTAAGGCCAGCTGCGGTAGTATCTCATACCTAGCATCCCGAATAATCTCTCAAATTGTATCTGGGGAATGGCCTTCGTGAGTGGATCCGCAGTGTTGTCCTTCGTATCTACTTTCCTGACCTCGATCTCCCGGCGATCAACTATCTCCCTGATCAGGTGATACCGCCTCAGAATATGTCTGGATTTCTGATGGGATCTGGGTTCCTTGGCCAAAGCCACAGCTCCATTGTTATCGCAATACAGAGGTATTGGATGTTTAATGGATGGAACCACACCAAGTTCAGTGATGAACTTCTTCATCCAGACAGCCTCTTTGGCAGCATCGTTGGCAGCGATGTATTCAGCCTCCATCGTCGAGTCTGCAACGGTATCCTGTTTGGAACTCTTCCAACATACCGCCCCTCCATTGAGGGTAAAGACAAATCCCGAGTGCGACTTTGAGTCGTCCTTATCACTTTGGAAGATGGAATCGGTAAAGGACTCTACCCGGAGTTCTCCGTTACCATACACCAAGAACATATCTCTAGTCCTTCTCAAGTACTTGAGAATGTTCTTCACAGCTGTCCAGTGACTCTCTCCAGGATCTGCTTGATACAAACTCACTACACTTAGTGAGTATGCTATATCGGGTCTGGTACATAGCATCGCATACATGATAGAGCCTACTGCCGAAGCATAGGGTATCCCTTGCATGCGAGCTCTTTCCAAATCTGTCTTGGGAGACATCTCTTTGGAAAGAATGAGTCCAGAGATCATGGGTTGGTTCCCACGCTTGGATTCTTCCATACTAAACCTCTTCAGTATGTTGTCAATATACCTAGATTGGGACAATCCCAGTATCCGTTTGGATCTATCTCTATAGATCCTAATCCCCAATATGCATGAGGCATCACCTAGATCTTTCATTGAGAATCTTTGTGATAAGAAGAGCTTGACTGATTGCAGCATAGGAATATCATTTCCTATCAAGAGTATGTCATCCACGTACAATACGAGGAAGACAACCTTACTCTCTGCCACCTTCTTATAAATACAAGGTTCATCTATATTTTTGATGAAGTCAAACTCTTTGACTACTACATCAAAACAGATGTTCCGACTCCGCGATGCTTGCTTTAACCCATAAATGGATTTAAGCTGTTTGCACACCTTTCCGCTGCTCCCACTATCTACGAAGCCCTCTGGCTGAGTCATGTACACGCACTCTTCTAAATCACCATTTAGAAAGGCGGACTTAACATCCATTTGCCAGATTTCATAGTCATGTTATGCAGCAATGGCAAGTAAGATCCGGATGGACTTAAGCATAGCTACTGCAGAAAAGGTTTCGTCATAATCCACACCAGGTCGTTGACGAAATCCCTTTGCTACAAGTCTAGCTTTGAAAGTCTCAACTTTTCCATCTACACCAAGTTTCTTTTTAAAAATCCACTTGCACCGAATGGGTTTTACCCTTTCAGGAGCATTTTCCAAAATCCATACTTTATTGGTGTACATGGATTCCATCTCAGATTGCATTGCATCCAGCCATTTCACAGAGTCACCACTCATGATGGCCTTCTCGAAACTAGTCGGGTCATCATCTTCCATGATGCAATCCTCGCTTCCACCATCAATGAGAAAACCGTAGTATCTCTCTGGTGGACGAGAAACCCTACTAGATCGGCGGAGAGGCTGGGGTTCGTCGGGTACTACCGAATCCTCTGGTTCCACTAAATCTTCAGTTACAGTTTGTGTTTCTGGAACTTCTTCCAGTTCTACCTCAGAGCCACTAATCTCTTTTGCGAGAAATTCTTTTTCTAAAAAGGTGGCATGTTGAGCAATAAACACTTTTTGTGGTAGAAAAAATATCCATTTGAATGTTTAGGATATCCCACAAACTTACATAGAACTGACCGTGCCTAAAGTTTGTCTGGATTTTGCCTTTTGACATAGGCCAGACAACCCCATATCTTAACTCGTTTAAGACATGGTCTCTTCCCACTCCATATCTCATATGGTGTGGTAGGTACAGATTTAGTTGGAACTTGATTCAATAGGTATGCTGCTGTCTCAAGCGCATACCCCCAGAAGAAAATAGGTAACTCAGCTGTACTCATCATAGAGCGCACCATATCTAATAGGGTGCGATTCCTCCGCTCCGATACACCGTTGTGCTGTGGTGTATAAGGAGGAGTAAGCTGAGAGAGAATACCATTCTCTTTTAGATAATCTAGGAACTCATTGCATAAGTATTCTTCTCCTCGATCAGATCGAAGGATTTTAATACTTTTGCCCGTTTGTTTTTCTACTTCGTGCTTATATTCTCTGAATTTCTCAAAAGCTTCAGACTTGTGTTTCATTAGGAACACATGTCCGAATCTAGAGAGATCGTCAGTGAATGTAATGAAGTATGAAGAACCTTTCCTGGCATGCGTAGACATGGGACAGCATACGTCACTATGTACCAGTCCTAAGAGTTCATTAACTCTTTCTCCGTGTCCACTAAACAGAGTTTTGGTCATTTTTCCTTTGAGACATGAATGGCAAGTATCATAAGATGATAATTCGAACGGATTCAAATAACCATCCTTATGTAACTTAGCCAGTCGTGTCGCATTGATATGACCAAGTCTACAATGCCACAAGAAGGATTCGTTCATTTCTGAACTTTTCCTCTTGTGTGTGTTTTGTATGTTGAGGACTGAATTCTGATTTAGAATGAATATGCCATTATGTAACGAGCCTGATGCAATCAACTTTTGATCTAGGAATATGTTCATAACATTATCCTTTACTACAAAATTATATCCTTCTTTACTTAATAAAGAAACTAATATAATGTTACACATCATGTTCGGTATATAATAGCACTCATTTAGAATCATTTTATTATGACTTGGCAATACAAGGTGATATTCGCCAACTGCTTTGGCTGCAATACTTCCACCGTTCCCTACTTGAACGGAATGATCACATATTCCCAGTTCTCTACCTTTACGTGCCCATGTAACAATTTACATATGTGGGATCCTTATCCGGTATCCAATACCCAGGACATAGGGTGAACTGAGAAACAGTTCTCAATAACTAACACACCTGAAGAAGATGCATCAACATGCATATTCTTTTGGGCGTCTTGAGAATCCAGATATTCTCCTGATTCCTGTTCAGTCTTATAACTCTTATAAGAAAGAACGGGTCCAACGTTCCCCTGCTCAGTATAATAAGCGGGTTCAGTCAATACATCCATATTATTATCTTGATTATGGCCTGACATGGTCGCTACCTGGAGAGAGAGAGAAGAAACCACTTTAGCGTATGCTCTTGCAAAATTAGATTGGTTATTATCTTATCTAATCAGGATGTCTCCCACTGTTTTTATCAAATTTACCTTCAAACCCTAAAAGGTAAGATTAGCCGGGATTAATTACACCTTATAATTTCGTCAATCTTTCAGCCAGATCAGTGTCGGTACTTTGAGGGAGGTTCCCCGTGCTTTCGCACGGACCTAATTAAAGTAAACCTCGTTTTCCCAGAGGCGTCACCCCGTTAACACTTTTCTAGACACCTACCTGATCGACTAATTGTCCTGTGTAAAACTCTCCCAGGAGTAACTTTACTCGCAGTGGGTATCGGGATCCAACTATCTCATAGAAGGTATGCAATCTCATTGCAAATTTCAACACTTGAAATTCCTGATAATATTTTGCCCATAGTGTGCTATGACCTTGATAGAGGTCAACAAACCATAGTACACTAGTCAAGTTCAACCCATTATTTCTTGATTGAATCAAACCCACTCGCACGACCCTTGACAGAGGTCAACAAGGTCGTACGACTACCCTAATCCAATCACATCACATGCTTTACAGATAATTACAAGTTAGCTACCGCATACTACGCCTTGACAGAGGTCAACAAACGCAGCACGAATACTAAATAGTCTTTATCTGAAATGACGGAGGGCTACGACAGGTTTTTCTGAAAACCTATTGCGTAATGAACTTGATATCGTCGTAGAATCAAGTGAAATTTTGAAATGGAGTGTTTTTGAGGCTTTCATTAGTTTTGCTAAAGAGGTCACTCCTAGTGAAGGGATCTCGGCTCTTTCCTCATCGAATAAGGTGCAGGACATATCATATATATCACTGTGCAAAGCAAAACCCTAAAAGCAATCAAAAGACAAATCGAGTTTTATAGCATCTGCCAGTTTCTCTAAAGAGGTCACTCCTGGTGAAGGGATCTCGGCTCTTTCCTCATCGAATAAGCTGCAGGGTATATCATATATACCGCTATGCAAAGCAAAACTGTAGCTACCCCTTTTTATAAAGTTTTGATTTTACAACATCTTTTAGGTTTCTTTTCTTTTTATTAATCTCATTAATAAAAAAATCCTATCAGCTTATGCTTCCTAAGCATCACAGATAAATACGACGTACACTTATGCCATCCGCATTCGCCTCGATGTCTCCTTGTGCACCGTTAGGTTAGGTAACTAACGACAGAGCAGGGCAGGGCTAGTGCTGGTGTAAAACATAAGTAACGTCTATATAATATATCATATATACTATATATTGTATCCATCACAACATATCAAATGATCACATCACAGATATCGCAGCAGAAACATAGATATAATGTGGGATATACTAGGACGTCCGTATTTAGTATTTAGCCAACAATAGAAAATACGGATTCTACAGTCGCAATGAATAGCCCAGCCCACACCCTGGACCCCTACGAGAGCGGCAAGCGACCCTACCAATTCTGGAGTTTAGGAGACCCGGTCTCGACTCCTCGAGATAGCCTCCCACTGAACCCCAAAACCCGGTCACCTGTGCTCCCCTCCTTGGGTCCATCCTAATGCGGAAAAGTTAATAATATACAACACTGGTGGCATCAACCTCAACCTGGAAGTGCCCCAAATAAAAGAAAATTACATTACAATTGAATTTACATGAATGAAAATATAAAACTCTCATCTCACATAAAACCCCCGGCTATTCAATCGCGACAATCCTGCACATCATATCTCAACAACACATAATATCTCATATCATCAACGTAAGTAAGAATGCATACACCGATCATCGTCGATGTATAGCAACGACAACCGGCAATACAACTACATACTACACTTATGGTCACATAAAAGAAAGTGTAAAACTACAATATTTGGAATCCACAATCACTTTAGACATCGTAAATCCGAAATATCACATACTTCGCATTTCATACCTAACACAATGAATTCCACATATTGTATCACATTCCAGATAAATAGACAGTATTAAACTTTTCGAATAGATAATCAAATACCCAAAATTTCCTAAAGTGCTCAACACTTGAGCGGAGTTCAAATAATCCCAGAATATGTCACATTACCAGTGATCCAGCCGTAGAAGGGTCAAGCCAACGCCTCACATGTGGCATGCCGTACTGCCCCAAACCCGAAGGTTCAAAAGGCAGTTCAAGACGGTCACATAATCGAGTTAAGGTTTGTTGTCTTCTAGAGGGTCCACCGTGTTACTTACACATTTTTCCGAAAGATTTAAACCCGAAAAAAAATTCAACACTTGAAAATTTTGCAGTGCCGGGTAAAATTGAGTTAATGATATCCGTTCGAACATTTTAACAATTTCTAAATATCCGGAAATAAAAACGAATTTAAATATTCCGATCGAATCTATGATTACAAAATAAACCCCAGAATACTCAACTCTTGAGTAAAAATAAGAATACCAGAAACCTTACAAGACTTAAAAAAGAATTACAGTGAAATTAAAACTGTCAAATCAAACAGTACGACCGCGGAACCGCGGCCCAAGCAGGGTACGGCCGCGATTCCGCGGTCATATGTACGGATCAAGTCAACGAATTTCACAGTTATTCTTATTTTTATGTGATGTACTTTTCAGGTATTTTTAATTCAGAAAAAATCGCAATTTTGAAAAATATCCAGAGAGGGGTTCATTTTCGTCGGTTCGGGTTCGATCGGAGTTTTAACTTCGTATACACGTCGCCTAATGCTCTAGCTTGTCTCTGATACCACTGAAGGGTTCCTAGGCACACTAGTGAAGGTTCATAAATCATCAAACATGCCCGAATAAAATTTTACATGTGCCGAACAACCCAAAGACGGGATCTTTGCTAGATTATTAGGGTTTAGCATGCAAGACAACATCTTTAAAGCTAAGTGTGAGGGATTACAACCTTTGTAGTCCGCTCCTTCGCTTCACAAGTTCAGAGTAGAAGTCCCTTCGCCGCGATCCATGATCTCCCGGACTCAAGAGAGGCTCCACGACTCGAAAGATCCATGCTAGCTTGAAGTGTTCCGATTCTCCGATGATCTACGTCGAAGTTGCTATAACCCAAGCTTTCTCACTCTAAAGAGATGAACGCCACAATCTAATGGGCTAGATTAGATGAGGATGATGGAGTAGTATTTATGCTATCTTTTTATCTCACATTCTCACAATAAATCATCATAAAAGGATTAACTAGTAAGCTCTCTCTCAAAACTCAAGAGAGAAGAAGATGAAGAATGAAAGAAGAATCCTTTTGTGATGAATAGTATTCAAGAATATATGATTGATTATCAAACCATGGTCAAGGATGAGAGGCTTAATTTTTGTAGATAATAAACTAGAGTTAGGGTTTGGTTAGGTTAAGGATAAGTAAAAACCATAATATCTTAACCAAGACAAAATAGAATCCTTCTAGAATGAACAAGAATGAGCTAACCCTAATCAAACCCTATTCCCTTTTTATCATCCTTAAACATGTTTTATAATAAATCATATCATGTCACAATAATATATATCACATATATATTATATATTTGCAACAAAAGAAAATAATACAATCAACATATATCGCATATATATCAATTTATTAATCCGGTGAGAAAATGAAATAATAAAGTAAACCAATATTAGATAATGTAATACAATATATCATATATATCATTATACATTAAATCATCGAATCAACACTTGATCCAACGATCCGGCTATATCGAATATAACCGACTAATATATCATGTACCGATTCATCGAATCAACACTTGATCCGATGTCCCGATTTATATCTAAATATCGCGAGAATATAATACGGTATCTTATATCGCATTATCCTCGGTCCTGCACATATCACATATGTGCCTCTACTCCATTTTGCCTGAGCCAAGAAACCTCTGTGTAGGACTCTAAAGAATCGTCAATACGCCGGTAGCAGCTGATGATCATATCAAACACCCATAAGCTGTAAGCGGTCAGCTAAACGTAACAGCCACCCAGGTATTGAGCGATCAGAAGATCAACAAGCTAGCATGTCCGTTCTCCTGTGAATCCAATCAGTAACACTCCCGTACAGTCCGGTATGTTCGTCTGATATGTTGCATATCAAGTCTAGTGGTGGTATACGTCAGACCCCAGTAACCGATAAGTCGTGTCGATGTGAGGCTCATAACAGGTCGAGAAACTACTGGTAACACTTATCAGTATATCTCTATATCAGCCCTGGCCAGGGACTTCCAGTTATAGCCAATCGAACACAGCACAACATCAACTCCCTATACCGGGAGAGACGAATCCCCTCCTATCGCTCATTGCCTCCATGTGATTCCGGACTGTACCCAAAAGCCACCGTTTTGCACGCCCTCTTAGACGTGGTAAGGTGGAAATCAAAACACAGTGGGAATCACACAAGACTCTATGACGATCTTGGGTCTACAGACTACCCTGTACCAGTGTCACCGGAGAACTGCTATCTGACGTGTGGTATATCACCAACTGGGAGTTCTCGGCGAGTCCGTCCAGTGTACGCAGTCTCCACTGAGCACCCATACACCATCCTTGATGTCAAACACCGATGGATATGTGATCATCCATCGCCCATCCTATGGGTCAAGATGCGTATACGATAGTCTACTCTAGTATATAGATGCCCTGTCTCGATATACCCTCGACTAGGAACATTTATAGGATGTACTCATCGACTACCGTGGCCCCACTAGTATGATCTCATCATAATCCAGTAGTTGAGTACAGATCCTAAGGACTTTATCAACATGTGAGAGAAAGACAGTAAACCAATACATGTCATCATGTTAAGATAAAGTGAAACCAAATAGCATACTATCATGACGAGCAAGAAAGTCCTCTCTGTATATATCCAAGCATCCATCATAATATACATCATATGTACAACAATGGCCTCTAGGGCATATACATTACTAACAGGAACCCTGCACGTATCCAATACGGCTACTATATCATTTCGCCAGAACCAGGAAAACCCTCTATGTGGGACTCTAAAGAATCATCAATACGCTAGCTGTGGGTTTAACCACAAGCACGTCAGCGGCACTAGCTATACGTAACGAATACCTAGGTATTGAGTGAAAGGAAGGCCGACGAGCAAGCTCATCCAAACCCCTACTGATCCTATCCGTGACAATCTCCGTACAGTCCGGTCTGTTCGTCTAAGAGTATCGCATATCAGGTTTAGGGAGGTGGATAAAGTCAAACCCCTAATAACGCGTTATTTCGTGTCAGTATGAAGCCTATCATCCACTGAGAAACTACTAATCCAAAACAGTAATTCTCGTCCTCCATGACCATAGATTTCTGGTGATGGCCATCCGTGCACAACGCGACATCAACCTCTAATACCGGGAGAGACGAATCCCCGATGATCCTTTCACTGCTTTCATGTGGCTCGGGACTGTACCTAATTAAAACCTGTTTGCACGACTCTTTTGAACCATGGTAGGGCAGTAATCAAAGCACATTGGGAACTCACATAAGATAAATGACGATCTCAGGTCGACGGACTAACCTGTACTCATGTCAGCTGGGGACTGCTATCTGATAATAGGTATAATACCAACTAGCATGTTTGCAGCGAGTCCGTCTAGTGTACTTATAACCCAATGAACACCTGTATATTATCTTAGGTGACTAACTAACACCAATGGCTTGTGATACCGGCCACCACCCCACGTCAGGGTCTCGATAAGTATACACTAGTCTACTCCGGAGTATCGATGCCCAGTCTCGATACTCCCACGACTAGGGACATTTAAGGATGTGCTTAGAGACCACCCATCTCCTACGTATATCATCGCCATCATAATGCTGGTAGTCAAGCAAGAATCCAATAGGCTCTATCAACATGTAATAGTTATCTGTAATACCACCTAATGCTGTACATGATGATAAAGACAAACCAGATAGCATACTGTCATCTCGAGTAAGACTGTTCTCCCTGTATAGGTCATCCATCAATCATCACAATCGCGTGCCTGCGACTCAACAATTGACTTGAGAGCACTATCGCCAACAATCTCCCACTTTAACTTTAGGCTAATTATTGCGGTGTCATATACTCACAGCTCGTGTGATACCGAACACCCACCTTCTCTACTAATCAGTTTCGCAAATCCCATTTGTAAAACTACTGCGTTCGAGAAATAGCCTCAGTGAGTTGATCTGCTCCAGTGTTTCTTTCTGTATCTCTCTATATCTCAACTTCGTGGAGAAATACTATCTCCCGAAATGAGCGATACATGTCTTAGAATTTGTTTGGATATCTGATGGGACCCAGTTCATAAATGAACTCCAAATCCAACAAACTTCTTAGATTGCATCATCCACTGAATTTAATCAGTATCCTGCACCATGCCTTCTTCAGTATTCGTTTGGACCACCTATCCAACATAGTGCCCCTCACCAAGAGGGAAAACTATAATTCTGACAGCCAATCTGTCATCAAGGTCACCTTGGAAGCCTCAAATGATAGCCGCCTCCCAAAGGAGGCTATCGTTACCATATAATAAGAACATCTACTTATGTTCATAACTTCTTCCTAACGTTTCTCAAGGATTGACTTATTATATGCTTATTGCAGCTAGTGCAAAAGCAAAATCTGGTGTGGTATTTGACATTTCATGATTGAATCAATTGCCTAAGCAAGAGATATATCAATCAGGCAAATCTCTCTCCTCATCAGTCTAGAAGACATCTCATTAGAGAGGGTGACTCCGTCACCTGCGGCTACACCACCACGCCAGGAGTCATCCATTCTAAAACACTTTAGAATACGGTCAAAGTACCCAAATTGGGACACTTCCCAAATCTAGATCTAAAACCATAGATCTAGTGACCAGAATCCCTGATATATTATCCAGATCCTATGTGGATAAATACCGTGTGATAACCACAGTATAACCGATCGTAGTATAGGAAAATTACTTCCTATTGAGAGCATGTCATCCAAATACCAGGACATCACTCCCTGCTACCTTCTTACCGGATCCATCTGTTATTCTGACGAAGTCAAACTCTATGACTGTCACATCAAAAGTAGATGATCTATGTCCTCTATTTCTTCTTTAGTCTATAAATAGACATAAGCTACTTGCCCAGTTTGCTTCCGCTACTCCCACTGACTACAACAACCATCTGGCAGAGTCATATACACGTGCACTTCTAAAGCTAATTTAGGACGACGTTATACTCATCCTCCTGCCAGATCTCATAGTTTAGAACAGCAGTAGTGGCAAGTTTGGGTAAATAAAAAACTCCATGTCACCGTCTTTGAGGAGACCGAAGTACCTCTCGGGTGGCTGAGGTCACCTACCAAATCTGCGGAGTGGCTAATAGATTGTCGAATCCAATTGAATCTTTATGTTCTACTATATTTTCAGTAATCGTTTATGGTTCTGGAATAACTTCCAGTTCTACCCCACTAATGTTTTCTGAAAAGAATCCATTTTACTAAAACTGGTGGCGAGTCAAGAACAGTATAATTATTGATCTTCCAGATAGTAGAATGTTAACCCTCGTCAATGCTCAGGATAACCCACAAACTGCCATTACTGAAACGTGCATTGAGTTTATCCAGATTCTGGTTTTAAGAATAAGCCGGACAACTCCGTATACCTTAACATCGTTAAGATATGAATCCATTTTATATCCACTATAGAAACAAATGCACTAATTTAATTGGAACCAGATTCAAAATACATGCAGCCGTTTTCAGTGCATATCAACAAAATGGAAGAAGGTCAATCAGCATTACTCATCAAGGAATACATCCACATATGAGTAACCTAAAAGAGAAGCATGTTCTCAAAAACCATTACTTATAACAGAATACTTAGCATAAGTATCTATATCTTCGATCACCTTGAAGAATCCTGATACTTTACAATATATGGTTCTCTACTTTATTCTTATTCCTATAACTTCTAAAAACTTGGAACTTGTATTTCAACGAAATACTTGTCTAAAACTAGAGAAGTCATGAGTAAACAGAATATAGTATGAGTACCAACCCCTTTGTCTTAATGGACACCGGACAACATAAAATCCTCTTTATATGTCCACTGAGTTTAATAACTCAAATCCTGTGCGTCGTAGGTTGAAAACTATGCTATGGTTAAGAAGAATTACACCGCTGTTGAATGCTCCTTACGTAACCATAAACTGATATAGGTAAATGTCATAGACATAATTTCAAAAAGTTATATCTCACTTTATAAATAAACGGATAGATATATCAGTTTGAAATTGGTGCATAACAACGGATATTCAAAACCAAATTTTTGTCGTCGGGAAAAACCCAGGTGATTCCTCAAATATCACCATTTAGAAAGAATTCCGATATTATGAGGATACAATCACCTAATTCCCAATATCTTACTCCTACTCAGCATCCATAACGCCATACAGATGTGAGAACCAAATATGGTAAATACATACCGTGGAGTCAGAATCTAATTGGGAAAACAGTTTTCAATTAACATCGCACAGTAAAACCGAAACATGAAAAATGTTTCGAATGGGTAGCCGGGTATCCTAAGTAATGCCACTTCCACTATCCAGATTCATGACAGTAACCGTATATTTTCTTGCCCTCACTCAAATCCCTTCATATGTCTTTACTTATTATCTTTTGTACACCTTACTTAGGCAAAATGGTTTTCTTCCTTCCCTACCTTTCGTCTCCTGCCTATGGTTTGGAAGAAGACTATCCAATAAGCATAATAGGTATATTCTCCTAATACTAGGAGCTTTCGCAAACTGAGAGAAGGTAAAGTGAAAAGACAACTGAATAATCATATTCAATTTCTCCAGAACTGGAAACCATCTTCGAACTGAAACAAGTTCATTCGAGTTCATATGTAACTATACGATAGCATATCCAATAAATGTGGATCTTCGTGGTGATACGGAGTGTTCCGGAGAATGCAATAGCTAGGTAGGAGTGGCAGAGATATACGCGGCTTCGTCGTGAATGATAGCAGTCACAATTTCCTTTGCCCTAATTCTAATCCCTTTATTTGTCTTTACTTATTACCTTCTGTACACCACCCTTAGGTTAAATGGTTTTCTTCCTTCCCTACCTTTCGGCATCAGCTTATGGCTTGGAAGAAGACTATCCAATAGGCGTAATAGGTGTACCCCTCTAATCCTAGGAGCTCTCGCACCATGAGAGAAGGTAAAGATAAAAGACAACCAGAATAATCCTATTCGATTTCTCCTGAACCGGGAACCATCCTCGAACTGGAACAAGTTCATTCGAGTTCGTATGTAACTATACGATGGCGTATCCAATAAATGTGGATCTTCGTAGTGATACGGAATGTTCAGGAGAATTGTTAAGGAAATGTAGGAGCGGCATGAGTTATGCGACTCTGAAAATCCAAAAGCCACAGTGTTTTATGAAAGTTCGGTTATCTTGGTTCATGAGTTTTAGTTTAGGTCGGTTCATGGTCGCTGCTAAAGAGAGAGAGAGAGAAAAGAAACACTCAGCGTGCACTCAAACTTAGATTAGATTGGTTAAACAATTTATCTAATCAGAATGTCTCTCACAGTTTCCTCGAATTCTCCTTCAAACCCTAAAAGGAGAATTAGTCGGGGTCATCTAAAATCACCCAAAGAGTAACACCTACTCATCAGTGGGAATCAGGATCCAACTATTATCGCATGGTAACTTGATGAAAGCCACTCAAGCCACCACACTCCAGAAGGTATGCGCTTGCCTGGCAAGTTTCCTGTATGTTTGAAACTCCCGGTATTTTTTTTGCCCCAAGCGGTTTATGACCTTGATAAAGGGCAACAAATCATAAACCACTAGTCAAGTTCAACCCGTCATTATCCAGGATTAATCTAGAGCCACCCGTACAGACCCTTAATAAAGGCCAACCAGGCTATACGACTGTCCTAGATAATCGCAACACTATGAAACAGACAAGCAATATCTAGCTACCATACACTGTGCCTTGACAAAGGCCAACAAACGCAACACGAATACTAGGTACTACTTATCCGAAATGACAAAGGGCTACGGCTGGTTTTTGGCGAAAAACCATTAACGTAATGAACTTGATATCGTTGAAGGAACTCGAGTGGTTTTACAAATATATAGAGGCGATAACTTTTGCTAAAAAGGTCACTCCCTGTGAAAGGATCTTGGCTCTTTCCTCATCGAATGAGGTGCAGGATATTCCAAACTGAATACCACAATGCAAAGCAAAAGAGTCGAATATATTCAAGTTATTACGATTACGCAAAATTTTTACTAAGAGGTCACTCCCGATGAAGGGATCTCAGCTCTTTCCTCGTCGAATGAGGTACTGGATATTCTAAACCGAATACCGCAGTACAAAGCAAAAAGAAACATCTTGTAATAACAGTTTTTGAAAATTTGGTTCCAACAACATCATTTGGGTTTATCTTTCCTTGCATTGATCAGAATCAAAGCAGTCCCATCAATTAATGCATATCACACCACAGAAAAGGAACGAAAATAAAATGTACATATATGCTACCCGCATTCTCCACTAGGCCCTGTCGTCACCCGTTAGGTTACTTAACTAACGATAGAGCGGGGGACTGGACTAGTGTTCATATCAGAATTTTGCATTATTATATCACCCATTCTTAATCACATTACAAATAAATAGGTGCTTTTGATCCATGTCTGCTAAATTGTTGCAGGTTACAGGTTCTCAGATCATTACAGTGAAATTCATGAAAAGCCGCTACAAATGTGAGACTACGACCAACAATAGATGAATCCGTATGATGCCACCTACTAATTCAAGGAACAAATAAAGACCAGTAGACAGTTCAATGCACAAAGCACAAGGGTAGCACAAGATTCAATACTTCAAAGCGAAGCTCACGGTAAAAGTCCACATAATTCTGCACTGTTGGAAAACTAGAAGAAAATAGAAAAGATTCTGAGGAACCATGTGAAGAAAACAGAAGGAAAAAGCAATATGAAGCAACCCTGAAAGATGGAGATCAAGATCCCACTATACGGCCGCGGAACCGCGGCCAAACAGGGCTTTCTGCAGCGGAACAGCGGCCGTGCAGTGCACGTGTCGGTGCACGTGTCGGTGGAAGTGTCGGTGCTTTGACTCGGCTCTCTTAGGCCAGTTTTGTAAATTAGTGATTGGATCGGAATGTAAACCTAGGATTTCTTATCTATAAATAGGAGAGCTCAAAACCAAATAAAGTTTGCCGCTTTTTATTTTCTAGATCTAAATTTTAATTTTATTGTAATCGTTGAAGAGGTATCAATAAAGTAAGTTTCATTTTCTATCTTGCATTTTTTTATCTGAATTTAATTTCTGCAATTTTTTATCTGTCTTTTATTATCTGCAATTTAGTTAGTCTTTTAAAACAAAATTATAAACATGAATTTTATCATTACTTTCCTAATGAGTGAGTAATTCCTCGCTTGTTAGGGTTAGGATAGGGATGTTTTGAAAGAAGGAAATCTCTCTCACTCCTTTCTTTGCACATTTATATTTTAAAATACGGCCTCTTTTTAATCCAACCACACACCGCTCACTACGGCACCCTATCCTACATGATAGTGGTGATTCCTTAGTTAGACCGGCTGTAGTTGAATTAATTGGAGGTTAGGGCTAAGAGCCAAGAAAGGACGGACAATGACCAAAAGAAGAAACTACATTTCTTCCTAGTCGTGCTAATCCCATTTGTTGACTATTACCCTAACACCTATATTCTTAACTAAGGCATTAAAAGCAGTGAGTAGAATCCCGATTCCAAACTAACCTAATCCTAACCCTAGCAAGACTTTAAATCAATTTTAATCTCATTTTTAGATTTTAAAACAAAACCTACCACAAATAGGACTTAACTCAATAGAACTTAAAGAAAGAACACCTTTTGCTTGTGGACCGACCCGTACTCAACCGGCTAGTTACCAAGCGACACCGTCTTGATTGCGGTATTCTTAATCTGAAATTTTATAAAACGCACATGCAAAATCTCTACAATCAAATGGCGCTGTTGGCAAGGAAACGGTAGTTTTTTTTTGTGTAATTTCGGGTTAATAAAAAAAAATTTAAAAATTATAAGAATTGAAAATTTTAAAAAAATAAATAAAAATCATCTTGTTATTTTTGAAAGGTTTTTTTGCAAGTGTGCAGGATTGGAGCAAATTCTGATTCAGATCTGGAGTAAACTCAGTAAACAAATCCAGAATCAGGGGATCTAATCAGAAAGAGGAGAACAAACTCAGCACAGGGAACGAAATTGAAGCAGTCAACCATCTGTTTGACCGCAGAACCGCAGCATAAGCATCTGTTTGACCGCGGAACCGCGGTCAAAGGGTGACATCAGAACCCCATTTTATCTGTGAGTACCTTTTTTCTTCTCTCCTGCCCCCTTAACTCCACTGAAATAATTTTCCTGCAGGTTTCTTTGCACAAATTTTTCTCCCTCTGCAATAAATAGTTTTTTTGCAGGATTCTTTGTGCTGCCAAATAAAAAAAAATTTGCAAGTGTTTTCGATTTTTTGTGTGTTAACTGCTTTGCATAATTAATAAGGAATCTAAGGGGCTATAACACCAATCAAGATTGGGTGGGGATTTCATTACCCTTCCTAAGACCCCAAAAATCATAAAAAAGCATATGCATCACCCTTGAGTTAATTAAAAAATATCTAGACTCAGCCAATTAAGGACTGTCATGCTCATTAGGACAGAGGAAGGTTGTGAGCATTCATTCGTTTATCTAAACCTGAGTTTGTGGTGCCTAAGATAGACAAGTGAGAAAGATAATTTTAAAAGGCCCGTCTCACGGTGATTCGTGAGCGGAACCCTCCTTTCTTCATTTGTGCTTACCTGGCTACAATTGACGGTGAAGAGGCGATTTGAGGGATATCTCACAACTTGTCACTTTGGAACAGTTAGGAGTAGTCTAGTGGACTTAGAAGATCATAGCTCTAGGTTTGATTGTGCATGTGTTAACTGTGATTGTTTGAAGTAAGACCGTATACAATCTTGCAAAACTCTTTCAAAAATTTCTAAACTCCAAAAACAAACATTTTTTTTTTAAAGAAAATTAAAAAAAAAATTAAAAAAATAAAAAAATTCACATTATTTTTCTTCTCCTTTCTCTCATTACATCATGGGTACCCCACCTCGCAAAACTCTTGCCGAACTTTGGTACCCTCAACCAGACATTACTTCCTACGCTTCTTGTTTTGGTCGAATTTCGAACGACCCCTCCATGCCCAAAATTTCTTTGAAAGATCGAATAGACGCATCTAGGACAAACAATTGGACTCGGCAATTCACTTCGTATCAACCGTTTCAAACATTCACCCCTTCTCATATTGATACCCCTTTTGAGAGCCCAGATGTAACCCCAAAACCTATGTCTATTGCTGAACATATTGAACAATCTCATAACCGATCTTTCACTCCTTTCACCACTGTGAATTCTTCGGATCAACAATTGCATTCATCTTCTTATCCAAATGTTGATCCTACCCATGTCCAACCATTCTATTCCTATCCATCCTACCCAAATTTTACACCTTCCCTAGACATTGTTTCTACACAGCCATTTGGGTGTTTCCAGTATCCAAACAACTTTGAATCTTTTACTGAAACTCCTTCACAACCCATGTCTAGTTTGGAACAGGCGTTGGAAGACTTTAGGGTAGTGTCATACCAACAGATGATGGATTTGAATGCGTCTATGGCCGCCCTCATACAACCTAGTGATCCGGTAGCTAGTTTCCAACTAGCTCCAAATTTTCCAATATATGATGAGGTGGTTGGACAGATTGATAATTTGAGTGGAGAGAGTGAGCTGTGCACCCTTCCAAATCAAACCTACCCATCCCCAATTGAATCCCACAACTCCGGTTTTGAATGTCTATCAAGTGTTCCAAATGATTTATCAATTGAAGATAGAATGAGTAATGAGTTGTTCGACTTTGTAGTGTTTGATCTGCCTGATTGTGAAGGGTCCCTTTCGAGTGAACCCACACCCAATCCTTTTGACCTCTACACCTCCAATGCAGAACATGAATTAATTGATACCCATGCTTTTGATGAGGTGTCTGAGAAAATTGATTTTCACTTGATTGAGGATATCGACGCTGGGAATATTTTGGATGATGAACCCGCAGATTTGACTGAATTTTTCTCTCCAATACATCATCCCGAGTCATTAAATGTTTCTCCCGAACTTCATATGTGTCTTGATTTTGATGAGAATTGCATGGATAAGCTAAATTTTGAGTAGAGTATTGAGTAAATTATTGAGGATGAAGCAGTTTTACTTGAGGAGTCGGATTTCCCAATTCATTCTATCCCTTTCATTGACTGCACACACCCTCCTGAACCTTTAACCGTTACCCTTTCTCAATCACTTCCCTCCATCCTCGCTCCGACCTTACAAGAAACCGTTACACTTCCATTTTCAATGTCTGGTTTACCAAGTTCGACGTACCCATGTTTTCTCACGAATCTTGAGGGATTTGACCTCATTTCTCAGTGGGTTGATAGATTAGCACAATCTCTTTTTACACATCGGTCATTACAAATTGTGATAATTTATACACTCCATTTCCACCCTCAAGTTCGTATTCCACTTCTTTCCCCACTTTCTCTGGTTCTTCTTCTAATTTTCCTTTAATGATAGCGAGTGTTATTGAATCACAATCCGATATTTTGAGTTCGATAATTCTAGAAAAACAACTTGATTTAGACACTTTTGAGAATAAGGTTGATGAGCCTTACGAGTCTCTTACCTCCGTAATATTAGAAAAATCAAGTGTGTTGAATTCTGGCGCGACACTTATTGACATTGAAACGTTCAATCGGACCATCGATGAAAGTTTCGAAGATATTTTCGCTGACGAACTCGCATTCCTAAACGACACGGATTTTGTGATTAATCAAGTTCCACCTGAAGAAGTCGAATCACCACCATTTCTTCTTATCCCATACGAGAATGTGACATTTCTTTCCATTCCTAATCATCCACATTCTCATTTCCGTTCACCATTATTGTTTCGTCTCTACAAATCGAGACGTAAACCTTTTCCATTACACCACTTATCTTTACCTCATTTCTTCCTAACTCTATAAAATATGTTCTTTCACAAACCGCCGCTTTATAATGATAAAAATTTTGAATGGTTGGTGCTAACTTTTGGCCTGTGTAAGGCCTTGTATAGCTTGATACAGTGTTTTTCTCCTCCCTAACTCTGAACTTTAACGCTTAAAAAAAGCAAACACTGTTTCACTTAAGTTTGGGGGGGACCTTTTTGTGTATATATATTTTGTTTTCTTTTTCTGTTAATAATAAAAAAAACAAAAAAAGGGGTGTGCCGGCAATTTGACCCTCTTGGTGTTGCCTGACAGTGAGGGCACTATCAAGTTTAAGTTTGGGGGTGTGCTCGGTAAATTTTCTTCCTTCAAATTAATATGTATATTTTTGTATTTGCATACTTATTTTAAAACCAATAAAAATCAAAAATTAAAAATTAAAAATTGAAAAGTTCAATTTTGGCCATATTTGACTTAAGTTCAACATGACGGTTGACTAGTTAGGAAAAACTAGATCCTAAACTTAGTAAATTAAAAAACCATAAAAATAACCTTTCTTAAAGTTTAACTGTAGAAAATATACGTCCTTGTTGTTTATTTAGAAATAGGAAAATTATGAGTTCAGTTCTTGGGCTAAATCGAAATAAAGGAAGAGTATTGAAAGCTCTATTTAAAGTATAAGTCCGAAAAATAATTCTGAACCTTAAGTCCAATTTCTGAAAATATATACCCTACTTTACGCACTCACACACATATTGAAACTTGGGATAGTAGAGGATACCTTCAAATGCTCTTGTCTAAAATCCTTAGTATGAAGGAAAATAAAATAAAAATATAAGAGGTGAATAAAGAGATTAAAAAAACGAACACTGGTTTTGTAATTGCTTAAGGCAACATAAAAAAAATATATAGCGAGGGTGCTTTATCACCTAGTGCTTTAGACCAACTGGTTTGGGAGTCACTGCTAAGCCTTAGGTGTTGCAAGACGAGGAATTACGCCTAAATGCGCAAGCACATTTTGTAATCGGTCGTTTAGTACCTCAAGAAGTATTAACGGTCGCATGAAAAATGTGTGAGCAATTTCATCTAAAATTCACCAACTAAAAGTATTTTAGAAGATGGACAAGAGTACGATAGCTTGAAATGAATTTCCAAGTGTAGGGGTGATAATTACACGCATGTAGGGGTATATAATTGGAGTTTGGAGGAGAGATAGGAATAAAAGATAGGGCTTATATCTTCAATAGAGAAGATAAAAATTCCTGAGTTAAGATTGCACCATACAAGGAAAACTTAAGAGATGCTGAAAGCTTTATAAACTGGCAAAACGTATATGATCTTAAGATAGATGAAAAGGAAGTGTGAAAAATACGGGTTAATGATTTCTAAGTTGAAAATGATAGAATTTCTTACTAGAATATCTGAATTGAAGAATAAGAGTGAATGGCCAAATTGATCGGATTTTGTGGGTATTATCCACTGAAAACCCTCAAGAGACAACACTCCTCCTACTAGGGACACCTATAGGTTTAACGGCTTGTTGCACGAGCTCAGTGCAATCGCGTTCCCGGCGAAAGTGAGGTTTGGACTTTTTGAGAATAAAATTAGCTTTGCTCGGGACGAGCAAAATATATGTTTGGGGGTATTTGTTCATATCAGAATTTTGCATTATTATATCGCCTATTCTTAATCACAGTATAAATAAATAGGTACTTTTGATCCATGTCTGCTAAATAGTTGCAGGTTACAGGTTTTCAGATCATTACAGTGAAATTCATGAAAATCTCTACAAATATGAGACTACGACCAACAACAGATAAATCCGTATGATGCCACCTACCAGTTCAAGGAAAAAATGAAGACCAGTTGACAGTTCAATGCACAAAGCACAAGGGTAGCACAAGATTCAATACATCAAAGCGAAGTTCAAGGTAAAAGTCCACATAATTCTGCACTGTTGGAAATCTGGAAGAAAATAGAAAAGATTCCGAGGAACCAAGTGAAGAAAACAGAAGGAAAAAGCAACATGAAGCAACCCTGAAAGATGGAGATCAAGATCCCACTATACGGCCGCGGAACCGCGGCCGTATAGTGGCTTTCTTCCCTGGAACAGCGGCCGTGCAGTGAACGTGTCGGTGCACGTGTCGGTGGCAGTGTCGGTGCTTTGACTCGGCTCTCTTGGGGTAGTTTTGTAAATTAGTGATTGGATCAGAATGTAAACCTAGGGTTTCTTATCTATAAATAGGAGAGCTCAAAGCCAAATAAAGTATGCCACTTTTTATTTTCTAGATCTAAATTTTAATTTCTTTGCAATCGTTGAAGAGGTATCAATAAAGTAAGTTTCTTTTTCTATCTTGCATTTTTTTATCTGAATTTAATTTCTGCAATTTTTTATCTGTCTTTTATTATCAGCAATTTAGATAGTCTTTTAAAACAAAATTATAAACATGAATTTTATCATTACTTTCCTAATGAGTGAGTAATTCCTCACTTGTTAGGGTTAGGATAGGGAAGGTTTGAGAGAAGCAAATCTCTCTCACTCCTTTCTTTGCCCATTTTTATTTTAAAATACGGACTCTTTTTAATCCAACCACACACCGCTCACTACGGCACCCTATCCTACATGATAGCGGTGAATCCTTAGTTAGACCGGCTGTGGTTGAATTAATTGGAGGTTAGGGCTAAGAGCCAAGAAAGGACGGACAAGGACCAAAACGAAGAAACTACATTTCTTCCTAGTCGTGCTAATCCCCTTTGTTGACTATTACCCTAACACCTATATTCTTAACTAGGGCATTAAAAGCAGTGAGTAGAATCCCTATTCCAAACTATCCTAATCCTAACTCTAGCAAGACTTTAAATCAATTTTAATCTTTTTCTTAGATTTTAAAACAAAACCTACCACAAATAAGACTTAACTCGTTAGAAATTAAAGAATAAACACATTTTCCCTATGGACCGACCCGTACTCAACCGGCTAGCTACCAAGTGACACCGTCTTGATTGCGGTATTCTTAATCTGAAATTTTATAAAACGCACACACAAAATCTCTACAATCAACTAGCGTGGATGCAAAACAAATACAACATCTATTAGTATATATAAATATATATATAGCATTCGTCCCAGGCATGATATAAGCAATATAACAGAATCTCATCCAGCAACACTGAGTGGTGGACAATTTTGGAGCCCTGGGTTTCTTTTGAGCCGTAAATGAAACCCGACGTTCGCTAGTCGTGTGGATAGGCTGTGCAATGAAACCCTAGATCCCTACGAGTGCGGAAAGTTACCCGCCAATCCCAGAATTGAGGCAACCCAAATCAACAAAGTGAATGGGCCACCCAGCACTTCACGGAATCCGGTAACTTGTGCACCCATCCGTGGGTCATCCTATACCCCCTACGAGTGTGACGAATAGCCCACCAATTCTAGAGTAAGGTCCCCTCCATCTCAACACCATGAGATGTGGACCCGTTGCCCTCTAGAACCCGGCTATTTGTGCACTCCACCGCGGTGTAATCCTAGTATAGAAAAGAAAAATATATACAATGACGACATCGACCTTAACCCGGTCGTGCCCTAATAAAAGAATATACAATCTGGAAGAAACTGTTGTCCACATGTCAAACGCTCGCTCCGCAGTAGTAAATATACAAATGATCTAAACTGTACTACTACCATTGCACTACAGGCTATCAACCACGACAATCCAACCACAATATCAGCACAACACAGAACATCAACATGAATATTATGTTCGCAAACCCGTCTAGTTGAACATATAGCAACTAGTCGGGTTATACCGCTCAATAATATTCACGGTCGCAGATATCATCACATGTACTGATAAACACACAGTTAAAATTTTGATTGTCTAAACTTTTCAAAATTCTCCCCAAATGCAAACCAGCACTTTAAACAAATCTGGGCCAAAACTAAATATCTCAAAAATCAAATTTCCATTGAATAGAGTGCCCGAAGAAATTTGGTGCACTGTTGCCACAAGACAGCCGCTGAACCGCCGCCAATAGCCACGTATTTCTTCAGTTTCGCGGCCATGTTGATGGATCATTTGTTCAAATTTCTTGTGCTCATCTACAAATGTCTGCATGTATTTTTAAGATACACTGAAAGATTTTTTGAACACTTTTCAAAATCAACAGCAAGCATGGGAAAACGGAATTTTGATTCGGAAAATTTGGTCGATCGATATTCTAACTTCGTGCAAACTAGCTAGTATTGGTTTATTGGTGGCTCTGATTCCATGTTGGGGTTTCGCCTGCGCCCCGGCCATCTACTGTGACCGATGCGGAACAAAAACTGGCGTTTAAAAATTTTGGCGCGAACAAAACCCTCTCAAGATTGAACCATAAACCTATACTAGCAAAAGACAAAGAGCAAAACTAAAGAGTTAGAGGTGTTATACCAAATGAATCAAGTCCTTCGGTCTTCCATCAACTTCCTTAGCTCCTTGAGGCGTGTTTGAAAAAGCTTGGTCGCCGGTATTCCTTCGTCGAAGATGATCCACCCGAGGAATGTAGTCATGGCTCTAGCTCCACATCGAAAGCAAGTGAAGCAACTAGGGATTCTAGGATGCTAGTCTAGAATGTCCAGGATGTAATGGTCTAAGTGTTTATCTATCTCATCTTACCTCCTCTCATGATTATCAACACATGAAAGGGTTGAGAGGAGGTGGAAGATGAAGGTGGAGGAAACTCACGAGAGCTAGGGAGTGAATCTAATGGTGAGGAGAAGAGAGCAAAAGAAATAAACCATCTCAAAATACAGAAGTCTCCAAGAGAGAGAAAATATCATGGCTTGGTTTAGTAAAACCTTTTCTTTCATTTTAAAAATCAAGCCATACTTGAATAGTATGCACAAATGAATTAATAATTCATTTGTGCACACTATGCAAGCATGGTTCTCATCATACTCCCCATTCTCAATTTCCACATCATTATCTCATTTTTAACAAATGAGTAAATCCAAAATGAGGTGTCCACCTTCTAGAATGTTTTCCGGATAAATATGGATTACATTCTACTGTATATATGTACATGTATTCGTACCGAAATACAAATATCCTAAGAGATAGAACAACACAAAGAACATAATACTAGAATATACATATCGAAATATATATATATAAGTAAATTATTGAATCAATACCTGATTTAACAATTCGGCTCAAACCCGAGACGGCTAGTATCATCAACTATCCGATCGAAAGAACGGGTACAAAGTACAATCGATCGATCGGAACCGTGCATATATCCAATACGGCTACTACATAATTTCTCTAGAACCAGGAAAATCCTCTGTGGGGACTCTAAAGACTCGTCAATACGCTGGCAGTGGGTTTAACTACAAGCACGTCAGCGGCACTAGCTGTACGTAATGGCTACCCAGGTATTGAGCGAAAGGAAATCCGACGAGCAAGCTCATCCAAACCCCTACTGAGCCTATCCGTGACAATCTCCGTACAGTCCGGTCTGTTCTTCTAAAAGTATCGCATATCGGGTCTAGGGGGTGGATAAAGTCAGACTCCTAATAACGCGATATTTCGTGTCGGTATGAAACCTATCATCCACTGAGAAACTACTGATCCAAATCAGTAATTCTCGTCCACCGTGACCTCGGATTTTTGGTGATGTCCACCCGTGTACAACGCGACATCAACCCCCAATACAAGGAGAGACGAATCCCCGACGATCCGCTCACTACTTCCATGTGGCTCGGGACTGTACCCAACTAAAACCTGTTTGCACGACTCCTTTTAGACGTGGTAGGGTAGTAATCAAAGCACAGTGGGAACTCATACGAGACAAATGACGATCTCAGGTGAACAGACTAACCTGTACTCATGTCATCTGGTAACTGCTATCTGACAATAGGTATAATACCAAGTAGTATGTTCTCGGCGAGTCCGTCCAGTCTACTCATAACCCAATGAGCACCTGTATACTATCTTAGGTGACTAAATGACACCAATGGCTTGTGAGACCGGCCACCACCCCTTGTCGATGTCTCGATAAGTATACATTAGTCTACTCCGGAGTATCGATGCCCAGTCTCTATACTCCCACGACTAAGGACATTTAAGGATTTGCTTATTGACCACTCAGCTCCCACGTATATAATCACCGTTCAGTAAAAAATATTGCAATCTTGAACATGTCAATTTCCTCACTATTCTAATCATTTAAGGATAGTTGATATATTTACAACACATATTACCAGTTCGGCTGCAAATTATAAAATACCACGTGTTATATATATAATCAACATTTTTTAAGGAAATAGTATGTTTAGTATGTCATGCATAATATTCTATATCTCTCAACACTCTTCAGTAATATTTTGTGCAGAAAATTATTTCAGGACAGATATCGAAATCACAAAATTGCCGATAAAATACAGCAAGTCAAAGAGTCAAAATCTGCAGGGTTACCGATGACGGCAGCAAGGTTTCCGGATGTATCGTCCATGCTAAATTCAAAAATTTGCAGTTTTAGCTAACCCTAACTAGAATCGTAAACTAGAAATATATGGAATCAAATGCAAACACTTTGCAATAAATAAAGAGAGCAAGGAATACAACCTTTGTAGACCGGTGATTCACTTCAATAGCTCCGTGTAGAAGTCATCTTCGCTGCGATCATGAACTCCGGACTCTAGAGAGGCTCCGATGACGAAACGAACATGCTTGCTTCGAAGACTTCGAGGCAGAAGATGATCTACGTCGGGGAGACACTAACCCAAGCTATTTCTTCACTAGGTCAAAAACATTGTGAAGTGAACACCTTATACTAAATGGCAAGTAGTAGAGAATGATGAAATAGGAAGTTTTCTCACATTAGAAATTATTTTCTCACTCATTTTCTCATACCTCCGTTGAAGCTAGAAAGCTTTGAGGAAAAAGAAGAAGAAGAAGATGTAACTCGTCAAATGAATTATTAGTGATGTTAATAATGCTACCAAGGGTTAAGCATGTCATGCTTAACCCTTGTAGAGAGTTAACCATGTGCTATTGTTAAAGGTTAGGTCAAAAATATCTTAAGCAAGACAAAGAAAAATGGACAAAGTCAAAGCTGCTAACAAGCTTCTACAAGCTTTCAACAAATATCAACCATGACTATTATCCATAAGCTTTGAATTACTTAATGATAATTTGAACCCTAATCTTAACCCTAGCATGGTTTAACCCTCATTAACCCTAGTTGCATTTGTAACCTTGCTTGATACATTTAACATATATCACATATACTCCAATGTATCCAAAGTGAGAAAAGAAATCATAAGTGAGCTAATACTAGTTAATGTAATGTAATATATCAAATATATAATTATACATTAAATTATTAAATCAACTCTTGATTTAATAATCCGGTTATATCATCTATAACCGACTAATATCATATGAATCAACTTATCGAATCAACACTTGATCCGATAACCCGGCTATATAATATATAACCGACCGATATCTCATATCGCGAGAATAGAATACGGTATCTCATATCGTATCAATCTCGGTCCCACACATATCACATATGTGCTCCTACTCCATTTCTCTTGAGCCAGGAAACCCCTGTGTAGGACTCTAAAGACTCGTCAATACGCCGGCAATAGGTGATGATCATATCAAATACCCACAAGCCGCAAGCGGTCTGCTAAACGTTGAGACCACCCGGGTTTTGAGCGATCAGAATATCAACAAGCAAGCATGCTCACACTCCAACGAATCCAATCAGTAAAACTATCGTACAGTCCGGTCACTTCGTCTGATATGTCGCATATCATGTCTAGGGGTGGTAAACTTCAGACCCCAGTAACTCGATAAGTCATGTCGATATGAGCCTCATAACGGGTCGAGAAACTACTGATAACACTTACCAGTATATCTCTGAAGCAGCCTTGGCCAAGGACTTCCTGTTTTAGCCAATCAAGCACAGCACAACATTAACTCCCTATACCGGGAGAGACGAAACCCCTCCTATCGCTCATTGCCTCCATGTGACTCGGGACTGTACCCAAAAGCTACCATTTTGCACGTTCTTTTGAACGTGGTAAGGTGGAAATCAAAGCACAGTGGGAATCGCACAAGACTCTATGACGATCTCAGGTCTACAGACTAACCTGTACCAGTGTCTCCAGAGAACTGCCATCTGCCATTAGGTATAATACCATCCGGGAGTTCTCGGCGAGTCTCTCCAGTGTACTTAGTCTCCACTGAGCACCCGTATACTGCCTCTGATGTCAAACACCAATGGATATGGGATCATCCATCGCCCATCTAAATGGGTCGAGAAGTTATACGCTGGTCTACTCTGGTATATTGATTCCCTGTCTCGATACAGCTACGACTAGGAACATTTGAAGGATGTACTTAGCGACTATACTATCCGCACTAGTATGATCTACATCATACCCCTGGTAGTCAAGTACTCATCCTAAGGGCTTTATCAACATGTAATGATTGAAACGATTTTCCGTTGTGTGTTGGTTTTTAGAAAATTGTATTTAGAAATCACAACCAAAAATATTTTGACCGCAATCAACTACGGTGTCGGATGTAGATCGTTAGCGAGTGCGGATCGTCCACAGGGAAAGTGAGATCCGTTCAATTTCCGAATTAGATGAGTTGAAAATTTAAGGAAAAGAAAAGAAAACAATTCATGATTTGTAACTGAAGATCAAGAATAAGAAAAATCTAGATCTAAAAGAAACATTAAAAAACAAGAATTGAGATGTGTGATAATTTTCCAACCAACAATCAAGATTAGAAGTATGGCTCGTAAGAGTAGATCGGATCTATAGATGTGATGAGATCTAATGATTACCCATTCTTATCCTTTAACGAATTGGTACTAGATCGATGCAAATTCATTGAGGTTTAAGGATCGTGCGAGGAAATTAGGGATTTCGCAACTCATCCTTTGTCCTTTCAATGGATCGCATTCAAATTCTAGTTTCTAGTTAATCAAATGGTCAATAGTTGTTCCCTAGTTTCGAGTGAACACGATCAAGAAAGCATCATCCCGAAACTAGGTCATTGATCATTTGATTCACTAGAATTTCCAAACATTATAGGATTTAAGAATTGTAAAAATATCTAAATCATCATCATCTAAAGATCGTCACAACTCCTACACGAGCGGAGATTACTCAAACATCATGATCACAAACAAAATCACAAATTGAGATCTAATCATTATGCTTGAATTAAAAGATAAGCAAGAATATGGAAAATTCACCTTTATTTATCGACAATTTTTCGTTACAACTCTCATGAATTTACAAAAGGAAGGAACTAGATCGTCGATTTCGGCTTCGCTTGGCTCCTTGAGTCACGGATCGGCGTGGATCTCTTGCTCCGTTGAAATCCGGCGTCGCTTGCTAAAGGTTGAAGGCTCTCTTGCTTGAATTGCTCTCGGGATCTTGATCTTTATTTTGAATTGGAATTGGGGTTGAGGCACAAATCGTGTCACTCAACTTGTGGGTAGAAGATGATAGTGATTCTTGAACAACTTTTCACCCTAGCTCTAGGCTCTCTTTTATAGAACTCCCAAAACCCTAGATCTAGGATTTGAATTTGAATTTCCCTCCAAAAGTTAGTTAGCACAATATTTGAATTTCCCTCCAAAAGAGAGCCTTCTAGAAATAGTTTGTTATGCCGAGCCTTCTAGATGCGCTATGTGGATCTTCTGGGGTTTTCTGGAAGCTTTGGTCGTTACAAATAGGCACGTGACAAAATTGGGCGCTTTGATCTCTTCAACAGGCCGAGGATCCGCGGCGCCAAGGGGGTTTGGGCCGCGGATCCGCGGTCCTTTGGTGGCCCCATTGCTTGGAATTTCTGGTAAATGGTTGGGCTGATATTTGGGCCTCTTTCTGATGTGTGGAATTTTATTTGGCCTTCTGTATTGCTACCAGATCTTTAGCCTTTGAGTTGGCGTATTTTATCAGCTCTGTTTTCATAAATTTGGGCTTTGCTTCTGGAATTTCCTGCATTAAACCCCAAGGCAAGAGGTGCGCAATACAAGGGTGATGCAATGCCATGAAAAACACACAATTTCCCTAAAAGTGCCGGTTTTAGTATACAGTACAAGTAATCCAGTATTTTACATGTGTTTTGCTAATATGTGCGATATGAATACCAGATACCTATACATGAATGCAAAAGGTAGAGAAATTCCCGTATTAGAAATGCAGTATTTTCGACAGATCAAATTCCCCCAAACTTATTTTCGATCGTCTCGATCGAACTGTTTTATTAAAAAGAGAAGGAAAAAATAAAGAAAGAGAAAAGCTAACTAGCACACTTTCGTAGGCAACACGATTATACTGAGCACGTGAAACAAGCCTTAAACCTCTAGGTGTCCCTAGTAGGAGGAGTGTTGTCTCCTGAGGGTTTTCAGCGGATTGCACCCACAAAATCCAATAATAAAAGGAAGATCATGAATATTGCAATTAAAGAAAAGAATTGTAAAAGAAAAGACTTGAAAATTAGGGTTTCCAACTAAGCTAGCTTTTCGGTTGTCATGAGCCCTATCTTCATGGTCATGAAAAGATGTCAGAAATCACGTCCTCCCTCAATAAAACATCGTCTTATTCTTCATTCCTATCTTTATTCCAAACATCGATCATATCACCCTGCGTGTGTGTAAAGGACATCCTTACATCTGGAGAATTCAATTCAAGCTATCATACTCTTGCCCATCAGCCTCAGTACTTTTTTTTAATTAGATGTGCTTACACACTTTCATGCGATCGTTAATACTTCTTGAGGTACTAACCGAACGATTACTCATGTGCTTGCTTATTTGGTGTATTTTCCTCGTCTTGCACCACCTCAGGTATAGCAGTGACTCCCAGACCAATTGGCCTTAGGGCACTAGGTGAAAAGGCACCCCCGCTATATATTTTTTTATAATTGCCCTTGGTGATAACAAAACCAGTGTCCATTTTTCTCACCACCTTCTTCATTTTTTTTATACATCGGCTTTACGACAAGAGCATTTCAAGGTATCCTCTACTATCCCGGGCTTTAAGACGTCTGTGAGTGCGAATAGCAGGGTATCAACGTTCAAAATGTTTGGCTTTCCAGAATAGAAACTATTTTTCAGACTTATTTTTATCCTCAGATTAGTGACTTCCTCCATCTTACTAACCCTTGGTACAACAGCTCATAACTACTTATTACTAGTTCATATAAGAAAACTTCTAATTTCCTTAGTTTTCTTAAAATTTTCTAATCTCATGGATGTAATTTTTCATTATCTAATCTTTTATTATCATAAATATAAAATATTTTGAAATTTTGAAATTTCTTTATAATTTTTTTTTATTTTTATGAGTTTTGAATTTTTTTGAATTTTTATAGGTTTTTTTTTAAAAATTATTTACAAAAAAAATTGATGAGCCAAAAATTTGTACACAAAACTTTTATGGGTTTTGAAGATTTTTAAATTTTTATGGTTTATTTTAAAGAAATGTTTTGTGCTTATGCAAATGATATGCACATGATGCAAAACTAAGCACAAACCTCCCCCAAACTTGCTTTCAACAGTGTCCTCACTGTTGCCAACTGCTATATCTACAAAACCTGTAAGCCTGGGAGGAATTTATTAGTGGGGGCAAAATATATAAGTGAAGATCCTCTCCCAAACTTACTCTTTTCATTCACCTCCTATTCAAAAGATGATGCCATGATATACTGGACATGAAGGTGAGACGGAGGAATTTTAATCAAGATAAACTGGCTCCTGTAAGAACAGGAGCTCCTCCGCAGGGTCAGTGGAAAAATACGGCTTTAGTCTATGTCCATTCACTTTGAAAAATGTGCCGTTTTTAACATTTTCTACCTCTACCGCCCCGTGCGGGTATACAGACCGCACAACAAAAGGTCCCTTCCACCGAGATCGAAGCTTACCCGCGTGAAGGTGTAGTCGTGAATCATAAAGAAGGACTTGTTGACCAGGTGAAAATGTTTTCCTCAAAATGTTTGATCATGAAAAACCTTAGTCCTATTCTTTACAATCACAGCGTTATCATAAGCTTCATCGCGGAGTTCGCTTAGCTCATTAAGTTGCAGCTTCCGAAAGGTGCAGGCTAGGTTTAGGTCAAAATTTATTTCCTTAATATCCCACAATGCTTTATGCTCAATCTCGACGGGTAAATGACATGCCTTCCCAAACACTATCCTATATGGAGACATCCCTAGGTCGGTTTTAAATGCAGTACGGAATGCCCAAAGAGCATCCGTCAGTTTGGTCGACCAATCTTTTCTATTTTTAGCAACAGTCTTCTCCAGGATTAGTTTGATCTGTCTATTCCAAATCTCAGCCTGCCCGCTTGTTTGGGGATGATAGGGTGTAGAAAGTCGGTAGTTGATTGAGTATTTCCGCATCAGAGTCTCGAAAGACCTGTTGCAGAAATGTGTCCCATTATCGCTAATGATAGCGCGTGGGTGTCCAAATCGCGAAAAGATATTCTCTTTCAAGAACTTAATGACAACTTTCCTGTCATTAGTCCGACATGGAATGGCTTCACCCACTTTGAGACATAATCAACTGCCAGCAGTATGTACAAATTCCCAAAAGAGTTGGGAAAAGGACCCATAAAATCAATGCCCCAAACATCGAAAATTTCAACAACCAAGATGGGTTGCTGTGGCATTTCATTTCTCCGGGAGATTCTACCCGTGTACTGACA
Organism: Agapanthus africanus; assembly: GCA_030015575.1. Classification (NCBI taxonomy): domain Eukaryota; kingdom Viridiplantae; phylum Streptophyta; class Magnoliopsida; order Asparagales; family Amaryllidaceae; genus Agapanthus; species Agapanthus africanus. The sequence goes on from JASDDO010000016.1 coordinate 294,072,517, forward strand.
TTGTGTATAGGTTTTGCAATAGTCAAATGCGTCCTTGAATAAGGTCGGCCAATAAAATCCACATTGCAAAACCTTCTCCGCCGTCTTTTTCGGACCGAAGTGACCCCGACAGGCCTGATCATGACAAAAAGAAAGAACACTCTTGAACTCTTCTTTCGGGACATACCGGCGAATGATCTGATCAGGACAATACTTAAACAAATATGGATCATCCCAGTAAAAGTGTTTTACTTGGGATAGAAAACGGTATTTATCCTGTTTTGACCAATCGCTGGGTATAAGTCCCGTGACAAGATAGTTCACAATATCCCTGAACCATAGTTCATTGGATATGTTCAAGAGTTGTTCGTCGGGAAATGAATCATTGATCAGCAGGGTCACAGGGGAAGAAGAGATGCGTGAAAGATGGTCAGCTACTACGTTTTCACATCCTTTCTTATCTTTGATAACAAGATCAAATTCTTGTAACAGAAGGATCCAACATATTAGCCGACCTTTTGCATCTTTCTTCGCCAGAAGATGTTTCAAGGCGGAATGGTCGGTGTACACAACTATAGGAGAGCCGATTAAGTAAGGCCTGAATTTTTCTAATGCAAATACAACCGCTAAATGTTCTTTTTCGGTGGTTGTATAATTGATTTGTGCATCATTCAGGGTCTTACTTGCATAGTATATCACGTATGGCATCTTTTCAATGTGTTGTCCTAAGACTGCACCTACTGCAAAGTCGGATGCGTCATACATCAGCTCAAAAGGGTAGTCCCAATTTGGAGACGAAAGAACGGGGGCTGAAGTGAGGGAGTGTTTAAGTGAGTCGAAGGCTGTCTCACAGTCCGAGTCAAAGTGGAAGGCCGTATCCTTGGCCAGGAGAAAAGTTAAAGGTCTAGCAATTTTGCTAAAGTCCTTAATGAATCACCTATAAAAGCCCGCATGGCTATGGAAAGATCGAATATCTTTGACGCTTTTGTGATGAGGGAGGTTTTGAATGACATCTATCTTAGCTCGGTCAACCTCAATGCCTTTCTGTGAAATAACATGTCCAAGAACAATTCCTTCTTGGACCATGAAGTCGCATTTTTCCCAGTTCAAAGTTAAGTTCTTCTTTTTGCAACGAGTAAGAACAACGTCAAGATTCGATATGCAATCGGAAAAAGAGTCTCCAAAAATCGAGAAATCGTCCATAAAGATCTCCAGAAAATTCTCTACCATATGAGAGAATATCCCCATCATACACCGCTGAAAGGTAGCGGGAGCATTGCATATCTCAAAGGGCATGCGACTGTAAGCAAAGGTACCAAAAAGACAAGTAAAAGTGGTTTTATCTTGATCCTTTTTGGCGATGGGGACCAGATTATAGCCAGAGTATCCGTCCATAGAGCAATAATACGCACGTCCAGCTAAGCGTTCCAGCATCTGATCAATGAATGGTAGAGGAAAGTGGTCTTTCCTCATGGCGGCATTGAGTTTTCTGTAATCAATACATACATGCTACCCAGTTTGGGCACTGTTTGAATCAACTCATTTGCCTCATTGGTAACAACAGTGATGCCAGATTTCTTAGGGACGACATGTATAGGACTCACCCATTGGCTATCGGAGATTGGGTATATGATACCACTATCAAGGCATTTGACAATCTCTTTCATTACCGCTTCCTTCATGATGGGGTTCAACCGTCTCTGTGATTCTCGAGTTGGTCTGGCATCATCCATCAAGTGTATATGATGTTCGATAATCAAGGGACTAATCCCTTTGATGTCCGCCATGGTCCAACCAAACGCCTCCTTATTAGATCTCAATACCGATAAGAGTGCATTCTCTTGCTCTGATGCTAGAGAAGCGGAAATGATAACCGGTAAAGATTCATTCTCACCTAAATATGCATATTTAAGGTGAGAAGGTAAAATTTTGAGATCTAATACTGGCGGAGAAATAATAGAAGGTGGGATCATCGCGTGATTTTCGGAGTCACAAAGAAGCTCATAGCCTGTAAAAGATACAGACTCGGATGGTGATGAGTCAGGAGTGGCCGACTCAAGCGTGGAAATGGTGTCCTCACTAAGACCATATGTCAGGTCAAACATTGATGTGGTAGTGTCGTCAAGATCTGTAAAGCAAAGTTCCTCAACTCCGCAACTTTCGGGAGCAATCTCGTGGACAGAGCACACATCAAGGATATGAGCAGAGGATTCTGATGGCTGACTTCCAATTTTATAGATGTTTAGTTCAATGGTCATATTTCCAAATGATAAGTTCATTGAACCATTTCTATAGTTGATGACAGCATTGGAAGTGGCGAGGAATGGTCGACCCAAAATCACCGGAATTTGGCTCCGGGGGTTTGCTACAGGCTGTGTATCGAGAACAATGAAGTCTACAGGGAATACAAATTCCCTGACCTTTATCAACACATCCTCTAGTTCACCCCTAGGTTTGGTGATCGAACGGTCTGCCATTTGGAGAGTGCAGTGAGCAGGTTTCAACTTTCCAATCCCTAGTTGCTCATATACAGAATATGGAAGTAGGTTAACACTTGCGCCAAGGTCTAAAAGAGCACGGTTGATGTTTTTACCCCCAATAGAAATTGATATCGTAGGACATCCTGGGTCCTTACGTTTCTTTGGTAGCTGGAGGATAAAAGTAGTGCTAATGTTATTGGACATGAAGACCTTCTTCGGCACTTGAGTCTTCCTCTTCCTAGTGCACAAGTCCTTAAGAACTTTCGCATAAGCGGGGACTTGTTGAATCGCATCTAGGAGAGGGATGTTGATGTTAACCTGCTTGAACATTTCCATGATTTTCTCTATATGAGGACTCAATTTGTTAGCCCTTAACCGGTTCGGGTAAGGTGCTTTAGCAATGAGTGCTGGGTCCATCATAGGAGAAGGAAGAGGGGGTAGACGAGATCCCAAAAGAGGAGTGGGGACCGTCTGTGAAGAGCTAGAAGAGGTGGGGTGAGGTGTTGAGCCTAGTGGGAAATGGAGAATAGGCTCGTGAGAAGGCGGTGGGGTAGAAGAACAAGAATCAGAAGCAGAAGTGTGTGTGTGAGGGAAGGTCTCAGCCGGGGTATTGATAGGATTTTCAATATCATCAACTTCTTCCCCAACATGGTTATTCGGCACTCTTCCTGATCTTAGCGTTGTGACGGCATTTTCATTGTAATGGCCAGGATTCGGTAGGGGTTGAGATGGAAGTTTCCCTTTTTCTCTCGCACTCATTTCGGCCTCAAGTCGTGCAATCTCAGCTTCCATCGTTTTGATACTCTCAGCTTGGGATGCTGAGTTTTTCTTTATCTCACCAACGGAAGACCTAACCTTGGCCGACACTTCCATGAAAATTAACAGGAGTGATTTCATGGTTTGAGCGACTTGAGAGAACTCGTCAGAACAGGTCGACTGTATAGGATTAGACGGTGCAGGAGTGTTGACCTGGTTTTGGAAATTTTGTGACCGGTAGGGGTGCTGAGTGAGATGAAGTGGTTGCTGTTGTGGAGGAAGGACCCGTTGGAATTGATTAGGGTTTGGAACCGTGTTTTGGGATTGGTCCAAGAAAAATTCGGGTGATTCCTCCAACCCTGATTATATGTGGAATAAAAAGGGTCGTTTCTAGGTCTTTGAAATACGGCATTGGTATGCTCGAGACCTTGAAACTGAGAGTTTAATGGACATTCTTCCGTCAAGTGAGAAGGATCAGAACAACACCCACATACAGTTTTGGGGAGTGACATTGGGTTTAGGGAGGCTGCTAAAAATTTGTGTTCCATAGCTTCGAGCTTCTTTTGCATTGCTGCCATCTCAGCTCGAACACCTATGGACACGTCTATTTGGTGTACGCCACCCCTACTCGATGGCTGGGTTCCACTCTCCCACTGTAGGGACTTTTCAGCGAACTCTTCTAAATATCGCCAAGCTTCCCCATCATCCTTGGTCATGAAGGTGTCTTGACACATGTTTTCAAGGTTTTGTTTAGCGGTAGGGTTAATGCCCTCATATATGATTCGGCAAAGGTCCCATCTAGGGATGCCGTGATGTGGGCATTGAACCAAAAGATCCTTGAATCGTTCAAAGCATTTTGAGAATGGTTCCGCTGGGAGCTGGGTGAATTGATATAGTTCGCTACGGATTCGAGCTGTCTTTTGCATAGGGTAGAATTTCTTAAGGAATACCGCCACCAATTCTTCCCAATTCGTAATGGAATGTGAGGTGGTGTTATACAGCCACTTCTCGGCTATATCACACAAAGTAAATGGAAGAATTCGTAGACGCATGGCATCCACAGAAAGTTGTGATGTACCCATCATTGCGCATACGTTTTCAAATTTGGTAATGAAAACGTAAGCGTCTTAAGTCTCGAGACCGTGGAATTTGGGTAGAAGGTTGATGTACTGGGGCTTAATCTCAAAGTTATCCCCATTGGCTGGTGGAATGGATAAGCAGGTCGAGAGAGGACCTCGCAAAGGGTAGCATCTCTTTTGGAGAGAGATGCGGGGAGGATTCTGCGCACCAACGGACGGCGGCAGAGCAGCGGTAAAGAGGTTCGATGGAGACTGATCCATCGGAGTAGGTGTGGTGGTGGGTAAAAGAAAGGTAAATGGAAAAATACCAACTTCGGAGTCGATCGAGGGGACACGGACAAGTCGGGCACTAGAATCCCGTGTCCAGCCTATCTTGCACTAAAAGGGGTTAGTACAAGTGGCAGCGTGATTTATAATTAGGGGAAATGAAGTGAATGCGGTGTTTGTTTTGAAAAATGATACGGATTTTGAAAAGATGATGCGATCACAACAAATGCAACAAGCAACCCAAAAATTTATGGTCACCTAGGTCAAATCTCTAGACCGCTCCTAACTTCTAAAAGACAAGTCACAGGATAAAATCCTCCACTGCCTCTTTGTTTCTTCTGTGGCCAGGTAAGTGGGAGGTTCTCCACTACGTAAGAAGTGAGCCTAATTAAGTAACCACTAGCCTTTGACACACTTGCCTTAGACACCACAAAAAGAAACGCGGATAAGCAATGAATTACCCACGGCCTTCTTCTGTCCTAAGTGAGCGCGACGGTTCTTAGAGTCATCTCTAGATATTTTTTAATTAATGAGGGTAATGCGGATGCAAGTTTGTGATTTTTGGGGCTTAGGAAGGGTAATGAACTCCCCACCAAATCTGGATTTGGCCGTGCCCCTTAATGTCCGTATTAATTATGCAAACAACCACAAAATCAAAAACAAGCACAATTTATTTTGCGTTTTGCGGCGCTGCGATTTTTGCAAAGAATCCTGCAACAAATTTTTAATTGGATCAGATTTTAGGAAGGAGTTAAGAAAGATAGAGGTTACCTGCTAAAATAATTCCAGAGAAGCCCTTGAACCGCCGCGATTCCGCCGCGGTTGTCTCCTTATGCCGCGGTTCCACCGCGCCTCAAGCTCCTCTCTGCAAACAAAATTCACCAGAGCACTCCTGAACACCTCCATAGCTCTCTGGAATTCTCCAAATAATTTTCCAATTTCACAGCAAGCTCCAGATTTCCTTGTAATTAACCACAACAGCTCGTTTAGTGTTTTACGCGAGTTTTGATCTCAAAATTTTAGATGGAAAAAACTTTTCAACTCAAATTTCAAAAAATGAACAAATAGCACACGATCCCCGGCAACGGCGCCATTTTGATTGAAACAATTTTCCGTTGTGTGTTGGTTTTTAGAAAATTGTATTTAGAAATCACAACCAAAAATATTTTGACCGCAATCAACTACGGTGTCGGATGTAGATCGTTAGCGAGTGTGGATCGTCCACAGGGAAAGTGAGATCCGTTCAATTTCCGAATTAGATGAGTTGAAAATTTAAGGAAAAGAAAAGAAAACAATTCATGATTTGTAATTGAAGATCAAGAATAAGAAAAATCTAGATCTAAAAGAAACATTAAAAAACAAGAATTGAGATATGTGATAATTTTCCAACCAACAATCAAGATTAGAAGTATGGCTCGTAGGAGTAGATCGGATCTATAGATGTGATAGGATCTAATGATTACCCATTCTTATCCTTTAACGAATTGATACTAGATCGATGCAAATTTATCGAGATTTAAGGATCGTGCGAGGAAATTAGGGATTTCGCAACTCATCCTTTGTCCTTTCAATGGATCGCATTCAAATTCTAGTTTCTAGTTAATCAAATGGTCAATAGTTGTTCCCTTGTTTCGAGTGAACACGATCAAGAAAGCATCATCCCGAAACTAGGTCATTGATCATTTGATTCACTAGAATTTCCAAACATTATAGGATTTAAGAATTGTAAAAATATCTAAATCATCATCATCTAAAGATCGTCACAACTCCTACACGAGCGGAGTTTACTCAGACATCATGATCACAAACACAATCACAAATTGAGATATAATCATTATGCTTGAATTAAAAGATAAGCAAGAATATAGAAAATTCACCTTTATTTATCGACAATTTTCGTTACAACTCTCTTGAATTTACAAAAGGATGGAACTAGATAGTCGATTTCGGCTTCGCTCGGCTCTTTGAGTCGCGGATCGTCGTGGATCTCTTGCTCCATTGAAATCCGGCGTCGCTTGCTAAAGGTTGAAGGCTCTCTTGCTTGAATTGCTCTCGGGATCTTGATCTTGATTTTGAATTGGAATTGGGGTTGAGGCACAAGTCGTGTCACTCAACTTGTGGGTAGAAGATGATGGTGATTCTTGAACAACCTTTCACCCTATCTCTAGGCTCTCTTTTATAGAACTCCCAAAACCCTAGATCTAGGATTTGAATTTGAATTTCCCTCCAAAAGTTAGTTAGCACAATATTTGAATTTCCCTCCAAAAGAGAGCCTTCTAGAAATAGTTTGTTACGCCGAGCCTTCTAGATGCGCCACATGGAGCTTATGGGGTCTTCTGGAAGCTTTGGTCGTTACAAATAGGCACGTGACAAAATTGGGAGCTTTGATCTCTTCAACAGGCCGCGGATCCGCGGTGCCCAGGGGGTTTGGGCCGCGGATCCGCGGTCCTTTGGTGGCCCCACTGCTTGGAATTTCTGGTAAATGGTTGGGCTGATATTTTGGCCTCTTTCTGATGTGTGGAATTTTATTTGTCCATCTGTATTGCTACCAGATCTTTAGCCTTTGAGTTGGCGTATTTTATCAGCTCTGTTTTCACAAATTTGGGCTTTGCTTCTGGAATTTCCTGCATTAAACCCCAAGACAAGTGTTGTGCAATACAAGGGTGATGCAATGCCATGAAAAACACACAATTTCCCTAAAAGTGCCGGTTTTAGTATACAGTACAAGTAATCCAGTATTTTACATGTGTTTTGCTAATATGTGCGATATGAATTCCGGATACCTATACATGAATGCAAAAGGTAGGGAAATTGCCGTGTTAGAAATGCAGTAATTTCGACTGATCATGTAACATAGAGACAATAAGTGTATATGTTAAGATAAAGAGCAACCAGATAGCATACTATCATGTCGAGGAAGAAAGTCCTCCATATATATGTCCAAGCATCCACTACAATATACATCGTATGTACAGTAATGGCCTCTAGGGTATACATATCACTAACAATCTCCCACTTGCACCAGGGCTATCTGTTGTAGTATCTCATACCCAACAATCAGCAGTGGTTGTAGTATCATATACTCAACCATCCCATAAAAGTCTCTACTGGGAAATAGGCCTTTGTGAGTGGATCCGCACTGTTGTCCTCTGTGTCTACTCTCCTAACCTCGATCTCCCTAGAGATCAACCATCTCCATGATCAGGTGATACTGCCTTAGAATATGTCTGGATCGCTGATGGGATGGGGGTTCCTGGGCCAAAGCCTCAACTCCATTGTCACACAATGGTAGGAACGAAGTTCATCTCATGAACTAATATACATCCAGACTACTTCTTTGGTAGCATCCTTGGAAGCGATGTATCCAGCCTTTATCATCTAGTTTGCCACGGTATCTAGCTTGGAACTCTTCCAACATACCGTCCCTCCACTGAGGGTAAAGACAATGCCTGTGACTGATATTCAGTCGACCTTATCACCCTCGAAGCTATCCAGTGATTCTCCCCAGAATCGATTGATACCATCTCACTACACCTAGTGAGAATCCTAACATCCAATTAGATCTATCTCATTGATCCAAAAACCCAGGATTTAGGAGGTATCACCTTGATCCTATATGGAGAATCCTTGTGATAAGAGGAGATTGACCGAGCGTAGCATAGGAAACTCCTTTCCTATCAAGAGTATGTCATCCACATACTATACGAGGATCACCAGTATACTCCCTACTACCTTTTTTGTATATACAAGGTCAATCTACCATTTTGATGAAGTCAAACGCTTTCACTACCACATCAAACCAGATGTTCCAACTCCGCGATGCCTGCTTTAACCCATAAAGAAACTTGCACACGTTTCCGCCGCTCCCATTGTTTACGAAGCCCTCTGGCTGTGTACTTATAGACGATCTCTTCTAAATCACTATTTAGAAAAGCAGTCATGACACCCAACTGCCACATATCACAGTCATAGTATGTAGCAGTGGCAAGTAGGATCTGGATGGACTTAAGCATAGAGACAAGAAAAGGTTTCATCATTATCCACACCTGGTTGATGACGAGAACCTTTTGCAACAAGTCTTAGCTTTGAATGTCTCAACTTTTCCATGTACACCAAGTAATCTTCTCAAGATATACTTTCTCCTGATGGGGATTTAACCCTTCAGATAAAGCAAACAAAGTCCATACTTTGTTGGTGTATATGGATTCCATCTCAGATTGCTTAGCATCCAGCCATTCTCACAGAGTCTCCACTCCTAATGTCCTGCTCGAAACTAGTTGGGTCATCATCTCATGATACAATCCTCGCTCCCACGGTCATAGAGAAAATCGAACTATCTCTCAGTTGGGTGAGGAATCCTACCAGATCGGCGAAGAGGCTGAGCTTCGTTGGGAGCTATTGAATCCTTTGGTTCTACCAAATCATCAGCTGTAGTTTGTATAGCTGGAACACCTTCCTGTTCTACCTCATGACCACTAATTTCTTCATAAGAAATTCCCTTTCCAAAAGGCAGCATGCTGAGAAATAAAACACTTTTTGTTCCTCAGTGTGGTAGAAGATATTCCGTTGCTAATGCTCGGGATATCCAACAAACTTCCACAGAACTGACCTTGCCTTGAGCTTGTCCGGATTTTGCTTTTGACATAGGCCGGACAACCCAAAATCTTAACATCCTTAAGAGATGGGCTCTTCCCATACCATATCACATATGGAGTGGTAGGCACCTGATTTGGTTGGAACCCTATTCAATAGGTATGCAGCTTCTCAAGTGCATAACCCACAAAAGGAAATAGGCAACTCAGTAGTACTCATCATAGAGAACACCATATCACATAGGGTGCGATTGCTCGCCCCGATACACCGACGTGCTGTGGTGTATACGGAGGAGTAATGCTGAAAGAGAATCTCATTCTCTTTTAGAATAGTATAGGAATTCCGTGCTCAAGTATTCTCCTCCCTGATCTCATCATAGGACAAAATTCTTATACCTATTCTGGTTCTCTACTTCTGACTTATATTCTATGAATTTCTCAAAAGTTTAAGACATGTGTTTCAACAGGAACATATGTCTGAATCATGAGAGATGATCAGTGAATGTAATTAAGTATAAAGAACCGGTCCTGGCATGTGTAGACAAGTGACTTTCATACATCAGCATGTATCAATCCTAAGAGTTCAATAACACTTTCTCTGTTTCCAATAAAAGGAGCTATTGTCATCTAATTTTTTGTGACATGACTGACAAGTTTCACAAGATGTAAATTCAAACTGATTTAAATATGCATCTTTATGTAACTTCACCTAGTCGGGTTACATTGATATGAACTAGTCTACAAAGCCTCAAGTAGGATTCGTTCATTTCTGAACTCTTCCTCTTGTGTGTATTCTATACGTTAAGAACTGTGGTTTGATTTAGAACGTATATGCTTTTTGATAACGTACCTGAACCGATCAACTCTTGATATAAGAAATGTTCAAAACATTATCCAACAATACAAAATTATATCCTTCTTTACTAAATAAAGAGACTGATATGATGTTGTATATCAGGTTCGGTATCTAATAACATTCGTTCAGAATCAATGTATTTGGTAATACAGGGAGATAACTGCCAACAAACTTGGCTGCAACACTTGCACCATTTCCAACTCTTGAAACTTATCACCCTTTCTCAGGTCTCTACCTATCTGTAGCCTATGTAACATATTACATATATGGGATCCTGATCTGGTATCTCATACCCAGGACGTAGAGGATACTGAAAAATAGTTCTCGGTAATGAACATACCCGAAGATGATGCATCATCATGCACTTTCTTTGTTTGGCCGGCACGGGAATCCTGGTAATCCCCTATTTCCTGCTCAGTCTTATAACAATTATAAGTTGGAACGGGACCAACGTTCCCCAGCTTAGTATAACAAGCTGGTTCGGTCAATACACCCTTATTATTATCTTGATTAAGGCGCGACATGGTCGCTACCTGGAGAGAGAGAGAAGAAAACTCAGCGTATGCTTTTGCATAATTAGATTGGTTATTATTTTATTTAATCAGGATGGCTCCCACTGTTTTAGTCAAATCTTCCTTCAAACCCTAAAAGGAAAGACTAGCCGGGATTAATTACACCCTACAATTTCACCAATTTTGTAGCCAGGCCAGTGCCGGTACTTTGAGAGAGTTTCCCCGTGCTTTGGCACGGACCTAATTAAAATAAACATCGTTTTCCAAGAGGCGTAACCCCATTGACACCTTTCTAGACACCTACTTGATCGGTTAATTGTAATGTGTAAAACACTCCCAGGAGTAACTCTTACTCGAAGTGGGTATCGGGATCCAACTATCTCATAGGAGGTATGCAATCTCATTGCAAATTTCAACACTTGAAATTCCCGATAATGTTTTGCCCCTAGAAGCTATATGACCTTAACATAGTCAATAAATCATAAGTGCTAGTCAAGTTCAACCCGTCATTTCTCGATTGAATTAAACCCACCCGCACGACCCTTAACATAGTCAACAAAGTCGCACGACTACCCTAATCCAATCACTTCTCATGTTTTAACAGATAAGCACTAATTAGCTACCGCGCACTATGCCTTAACATAGTCAACAATCGTAGCACGAATACTAAGTAGTACTTATCTGAATTGACGGAGGGCTACGATAGATTTTAAGAAAACCTTTTGCGTAATGAACTTGATATCGTTGTATAATCGAGTAATTTTGTAAACGAGTGTTTTTGAGGCTTTTACTAGTTTCGCTAAAGAGGTCACTCCCGGTGAAGGGATCTCGACTCTTTCCTTATCGAATAAGGTGCAGGATATTTCACAAATACCACTATGCAAAGCAAAAACTATAAAAGCAATCAAAAGACAAACCGAGTTTGTAGCATCTGCTTGTTTCGCTAAAGAGGTGACTCCCGGTGAAGGGATCTCGGCTCTTTCCTTATCGAATAAGTTGCTGGATGTTCTACATGGAACACCGCTATGCAAAGCAAGAACTAGAGCTACAATTTTCGAGACAAGTTTCTACAACATCTTTCGGTTTCTTTTATTTTATTAATCTCATTAATGAAGTCCCATCATATTAAGTTACCTAAACATGACAGATAAATACAACGTACGCTTATGCCATCCGCATTCGCCTTAATGTCCCCTCATGCACCGTTAGGTTAGGTAACTAACGGCAGAGCGAGGCAGTGCTAGCGCGGGTGTAAAACATAAGCAACGTCTATATAATATATCTCATTTACTATATCCAGTATCTATCTCAACATATCAAATGATCACATCACAGATATCGCAGCAGAAGAACAACATATGAAATATTGGATATACTAGGATTTCCGTGTTTTAAATTTAGCCTGTATAAAACAAGGATTCCACGGTCGTGATGAATAGCCAATCCCACACCCCTAGAGCCCTACGAGAGCGGTAAGTAACACTACCAATTCTAGAGTTAGGAGACCCGGTCTCGACTCCTCGATATGGTCTCCCACTGGACTCCAGAACCCGATTACTTGTGCTCCCCGCCTTGGGTCTATCCTAATGCGGAAAAGTAAATAATATACAATGGTGACATCATCCTCAACCCGGAAGTGCCCCAATAAAAGAATATTACATACAAAGAATTTTACATGAATGAAAATGAAAAACTCTCATCTCACATAAAACCCCCGGCTATTCAAAACACGACGAGCCAATATAACATATCCCAGCAACACATAACATCACATGTCATCAACGTAAGTAAATATGCGTATCCCAATTGTCGTTGACATATAGCACCGGAACCGGCGATACACTGCATATTACACTTACGGTCGCAGAAAAGAAAATGGAAACTACAACAGTTGGAATACACAACCACCTTAGACATCCCATGCTTAACCAATTGAATTCCTTAGACAACGCATGCCTAACAATTATAAACCCCGCATTTTAGTCTCGATCTCGAAAAAACTTTTCAATATCTAGTCGGGCAAGTCAACAAGATTACCGACATCCTGATCGAATGCTCGTTGGAAACTTTAGTAGACGGCCGCACCCCCCGATACCGTCGACGAAGTGCACTAAGGCAGAACACCTCTGCCGCGAGCACCCGAACGGATACTTTTGGCGACGGGGTTCTCCTACAGTCACTTGGTCGGGGCTATGGGGCGTGGCTATCTATTAAGATTACCCGGCGAGTATCCGCGTACACTACGTGATTGCGACGGACTTTTGATCACATCAAAATCCCGTGGCAACCGATCATTTTAGACTAAACTGTTGGATTTATAACATTCAAACAAGTTATCTCAAAACTACATGTGGATTCCAAATATTGTATCCCATCATATAATATCCGGACGACGATAAACACTTCGATCGATTCATCAAAGTCCCACAATTTCTCGACAGCTCAACACTTGAGCACAGTTTTAATAATACCCAGAAGATGCCACAGTACCTATGAACCAGCCATAGAAGGGTCAAACCAACGCCTCGAATGTGACAACGCTAAACTATCACAAACCTTAGGGTTCAAGTTGAAGTTTTGACGGCCACAAAATCGAATTAAGGTTTACGTTCTTCTAGAGGGTCCACAGAATCACTTGCATATTTTTCCGAATACGTTAAACTTGGAAAAATGGGTTTTCGACATTCAATCGAACTTTCTAACATCGCCTAGACAACATGCGAACAACCCGAAACAATTTTAAAACTACGAATACGAAACACTCTGAATTGCATATAGTGTAAGATTACATCACATGCAAAATTAACCAAAACAAACAACACCTGAAATACCAAAACCCAGAGACTGGAACACACCACAAAACTTAAGCCAATTGCCTAGAGGAAATCCGGCGACGCCGGAATCCCTAGCCTAGTCGCCGGCCAAAGTCTGAGCCCTATGGTTGGTTTTGTTGTGTGTTCATGAGGTATCACATACATCATTCTGCACTTGTTTAAATAATTTCTTGAACACTATTTAAAATCGACAGAAACTGGGGTTTTCCGTTTCAAGTTTCGGGGTCGTTTCGGTTTCGTAATTCTAAAAAATCCGTATTTATTTCTAGCATGGCTCTGATATCACTGCAGGGTTACCTACGACGGCAGCAAGGTTTCTGAAGGCATCGTCCATACTAAATTCAAAAAAAATCGTTTTAGCTAACCCTAACTAGAATCGTAAATTAGAAATATACGGAATCAAATGCAAACACTTTGCAATAAGTAAAGAGGGTAAGGAATACAACCATTGTAGACCGGTCCTTCTCTTCAATAGCTCCGTGTACAAGTCCCCTTCGCTGCGATCGTGAACACCGGACTCTAGAGAGGCTCCGATGAAGAAACGAACTTGCTTGCTTCGAAGACTTTGAGGCCGAAGATGATCTACGTCGGGGAGACGCTAACCCAAGCTATTTCTTCACTAGGTCAATACTTTGTGAAGAGAACACCCTATACTAAATGGCAAGTAGTAGAGGATGATGAAGTAGGATGTTTGCTCACATTAGAAATTATTTTCTCACTCATTTTCGCATACCTCCATTGAAGCTAGAAAGCTTTGATGAAGAAGAAGAAGGAGGAGGAGAAGAAGTAACTCATCAAATGAATTATTGGTGAGGTTAATAATGCAACCAAGGGTTAAGTATGTCATGCTTAACCCTTGTAGAGAATTAACCATGTGCTATGGTTAAAGATTAGGTCAAAAACATCTTAAGCAAGACAAAGAAAAATGGACAAAGTCAAAGATGCTAACAAGCTTCTACAAGCTTTCAACAAATATCAACCATGACTATTATCCATAAGCTTTGAATTACTTAATGATAATTTAAACCCTAATCTTAACCCTAGTATGGTTTAACCTTCATTAACCCTAGTTGCATTTGTAACCTTGATTGATACATTTAACATATATCACATATACATCAATGTATACAAAGTGAGAAAAGAAATCATAAGTGAGCTCATACTAGTTAATGTAATGTAATATATCAAATATATAATTGTACATTAAATTATTAAATCAACTCTTTATTTAATAATCCAGCTATATCATCTATAACTGACTAATATCATATGAATCAACTTATCGAATGAACACTTGATCCGATAACCCGGCTATATCATATATAACCGACCGATATCTCATATCGCGAGAATAGAATACGGTATCTCATATCGTATCAATCTCGGTCCCGCACATATCATATATGTGCTTCTACTCCGTTTCTCTTGAGCCAGGAAACCCTTGTGTAGGACTCTAAAGACTCGTCAATACGCCGGCAATAGGTGATGATCGTATCAAACACCCACAAGCCGCAAGCGGTCTGCTAAACATAACGGCCATCCGGGTATTGAGCGATTAGAAGATCAACAAGCAAGCCTGCTCACACTCCTGCGAATCTAATCAGTAACACTACCGTACAGTCCGGTCTTTTCATCCGATATGTCGCATATCTCGTCTAGGAGTGGTAAACGTCAGACCCCAGTAACTGGATAAGTTGTGTCGATATGAGGCTCATAACGGGTCAAGAAACTACTGATAACACTTACCAGTATATCTATGAAGCATCCTTGGCCAACGACTTCCTGTTATAGCCAATCGAGCACAGCGCAACATCAACTCCCTATATCGGGAGAGACGAAACCCCTCCTATCGCTCATTGCCTCCATATGACTCGGGACTGTACCCAAAAGCCACCGTTTTGCACGTTCTCTTGAACATGGTAAGGTGGAAATCAAAGCACAGTTGGAATCACACAAGACTTTATGACGATCTCGGGTCTACAGACTGACCTGTACGAGTGTCACCAGAGAACTGCCTTCTGACGTTAGGTATAATACCATCTGGGAGTTCTCGGCGAGTCCGTCCAGTGTACCCAGTCTCCACTGAGCACCCGTATACTATCTCTGATGTCAAACACCAATGGATATGAGATCATCCATCGCCCATCTACATGGATCGAGAAGCTATACGCTGGTCTACTCTGGTATATCGATGCCCTGTCTCGATACACCGACGACTAGGAACATTTGAAAGATGTACAAAGAGACTACACTGTCCCCACTAGTATGATCTAAATCGTAGTCCTGGTAGTCAAGTACTCATCCTAAGAGCTTTATCAACATGTAACATAGAGACAATAAGTGTACATGTTAAGATAAAGAGCAACTATATAGCATACTATCATGTCGAGCAAGAAAGTCCTCCATATATATATCCAAGCATCCACTACAATATGCATCGTATGTACATTAATGGCCTCTAGGGCATACATATCACTAACAAAATCTGGCAGAGATTCAGAAGAGATAAAAATATTCCGCATATCACCTGAAGACCCATTGGCCTACATAAAACAACACAGAAGAAATCATACAGAGATGTCTTCAAACGGCCGCGGATCAGCGGCCGATTCAGCCCGATCCGCCACGGATCCGTGGTCGAGTTAGGTCGGCGGCGGTCGATACTTTTCCAGAGGCTTCCTCGTAACCTCCTAGCTTCCTCAAGATGCTTCATAACCACCAGGCTTCTTCTGGAAGGCTCTGCATAACTACCAAGCTTCTTATGGAAGCTTGATTTGAGATCTATAAAAAGGGATCTAAGCTACATTGTAAAGGTTGTTGGTTGTGGTAAAATTCTAGCACAAAAACTAAATCCAAATCCAATTTCAAATCAAGATAAAAAATCATTGAGAGTTCATAAAGCAACGACATTCGAAGATCCTTTATCGCAACGCCGATCGTCATCAAGAGCAAGAGATCCGCGACCGATCCACATCTCACGGCGATCGAGCCACGCAAAGATCGATGACAAATTCACCTCTTCAAAGGAGTGATTGAAAGCTTAGTCCTGTACCTTGAATTGAGGAATTGTGTAAATTTGTAGAAGATTTAATAAAGGTGATCATTACTCTTAGTCTTGCATTCTTTAGATTCTTGTATTATGAAATTTCTAATTCTTTATTAGTCTATTTTCATGATGCGTGAGTGATATCTCCGCTTGTTTAGGATTCGATGGAATTCGGTAGATCAAATGGTGATGAAATTCTAAACTAATCTTAAGTCTTATGAGAATTGTGAACTTTGGGAAAAAGAATCATTAATGACCTAATTTGGAGCGAGATCACTATTCTTGATAATTTCGTTGCAAATTAGGGATTAAATGATTGACGATTCTCTTTGCTAGAGGCTAGATTTGAATGATGATCAATGAAAAGACAAGGGATAGTGAAGGAGAAACCCTAGTTTCTTCAATAGATCCCTAATCTTCATTCATCGCCATCGTTCTAGCTATAAATCATCAATAGATAAGATGAGTCCTTATTAGTTTTCATCATTACTACTAATTCCTATTGAATCCTACAAGCTTCTCTACATTTTCTTGATAACAAAAATTGAATTTAGACAATTTCTTGATTATGAAATCTTAAACTCTTTCTTGATTTTCTTGAAATGACAACTCAATTAAATCTTGAAATCTTATTTTCTTGAATTTTCTTTACTATTTTATTTCGGCTCATCTAAAAAAAGATCGAATAAATACTTGCATCTCAGTGGACGATCCGTTCTCATTAACGAGCTACATCGACACCGTTATTGATTGCGATTATAAATTCTTTGATTATGAGTACTTTTCAAAACACAACTTAAACGACCAATCAAATGACGCCGTTACCGGGGATGTGGTAGCTATTTTGTTCGTTCTTGTTATTTGAGTAGAAATTTTATTATTCCATCAAAAATTTGAATCAAAATCGCATCAAGCGCTTAACGCTTAGTTGTGAATTTTTGCAAGGGATCTGGAATTATTGGAGCAGTGAGATCAAGAGTCTGGAGCATCCTAGAAGGCCTGTGGAGCAGCAGGAGCACCAGGAAAATTTTTAGTGCAGAGATCTTGTGAACTAACCGCGGAACCGCAGTCATTAGCAAGGATTCACCGCGGAACCGCGGCGGTTTAGTTGAATTGGAGTTCCAGTTTTTCTCAGGTATATCTCTTACTTTCTTATCTCATCCCTGCTCTTATCCAATAACCACAAAAACCGTGCCGCTAAAATAAAATTCTGTTGCGTGTTTTGATATTGGTTGTTTTTCATATTTTTAATACGGAAATTAAGGGGGAAAGACCAAATTCAGATTAGGTGGGGATTTCATTACACTTCCTAAGCCCCGTAAATCACAAAACGAGCATCCGCATTACCCTTCACTAACTAAAAATATCTAGACAAGACTCTAAAGACCATCGCTCTCAATTAGGACAGAAAAAGGTCGTGGGTAATCTATTGCTTATCCGTATTTCTTTTGTGGAGTCTAAGGCAAGTGTGTCTAAGTCAAGTGGTTACTTAATTAGGCCCTCTACTTACGTAGCGGAGAACCTCCCACATACCTGACACTTACCTGGCTACATAAGGGATAAAGAGGCAGTAGAGGATTTATCCTGTGATTTGTCTTCTGGAAGTTTAGGAGCGGTCTAGTGGCTTAACCTAAGTGACCATTAGATCCATGGTTGCTTGTGCATTTTTTTGTGATTTGATTTTTCAAAATCCGTCTTTTTCAAAACAAACACAAACCAACGTTTTCTCTAATTAATTAACGCTGCCACTTGTGCTAAACCATTTAGTGCATGCTCGGCTGGACATGGGATTCTAGTGCCCTTCTTGTCCGCATTCTTCCTATCGACTCCGAAGTCGATAATTCTACATCTTCTTTTTCATCACCTACCCCATCCCCCGTGAAGGACGGATTTCCATCAAACTTTAACACCACTCTTCCACCGCCTGCAGGTGCGCAGAATCCACCCCGTATTTCTCTCCAAGAGAGATGCTACCCTATTCGAGGTCCTCTTCCTACCTGTCTTTCCATTCTACCAGCCAATGGGGATAATTTTGAAATCAAACCATACTACATCAATCTTATGCCGAAATTTCACGGTCTCGAGTCTGAGGGCGCATACGTTTTTAGTAACAAATTTGAAAACGTATGCGCTATGATGGGTACTTCACAGCTTTTTATGGATGCTATACGTCTACGTCTTCTCCCGTTCACTTTGTGCGATTTAGCCGAAAAATGGCTTTATAACACAGCTGCACACTCTATCGCAAACTGGAACGAATTCTTCATAGCATTTCTTAAGAAATTCTATCCCAATCATAAGACTGCCCGTGTCCTTAGTGAAATTAACCAGTTTACCCAGCTTCCAAATGAACCATTTTGGAAATGCTTCGAACGGTTCAAGGATCTGCTAGTCCAATGTCCTCATCAAGGAATCCATAGATGGGATCTGTACCGAATCATATATGAAGCATTACACCTGCCACAAAGCAGACACTTGAAACCATGTGTCAAGGCAATTTCATGTCCAAAGACGATAGTGAAGCCTGAAAATTCCTAGAAAATTTCGCTGAAAACACTTTACAATAGGAAAGCGTTAGACCACCATCATCTAGGGAAGTGTCACGACCCGAAATATTAACTCGTGACCGGCACTTAGATCACGCAACGTCTACAGGCGTTACGTAACTTAAGTATGCCGAAACCCAGAAATCAAAACCAAAAGAAATAAGTAATGAAAACATTGATAGAACGTTTAGAAACCTTAAGTAAAAATCCTTAAGTTTATATTTTTCTTTCTTTTCTTTTGTTTTCTAAAAAATTTTTGGCAGCACCTCCTTTGTAAAAACTAGCCCCGAAACGGGTACAACATAGAATATAAAGAAAGCATCCCCAAACGGGAGGAAATCATGCCCAATGACAGAAACGACCACCATAAGCATATATATGTATACGACGCCCAACGGCGAAGATCAACACAAGGAAAATTAAATCAAGACACCAAACCCACCAAGCGAACATATAACCCATCGCTCAAGTCTCGCAACTACAAGTCTTGCTAAGTCTTACTTCTTATACAAATACTAGTTTTGATCGATGGAGTTAACTAGATACAATAAGAATAATAATACAAGAGGAGCACGATCCAACATATACCACCTACCAAAGAAAATCACCCGAGTGCAAGTTGTGTGCCAGCGATGCCGCTACTGATCCATACGGTTAACCTGCAAGAACTGTGGCGCAACGGGGGTGAGTTGCCAACTCGTGAGTAGAAAACATCAGCAGGTAGAAATCGAATAAAACAACGATTTCCTAGGTCAACTATATCATAAAGGTAATACTATGATATCTTGGGTGACCGTATCTACATCTATGCCAATAATAATCAATGCCTGTATGCCTGTATGCAGGTGGATCTCGTCCAAAAATATAATCAATGCATGTATTCAGGTGGATCTCGTCCAGCAATATAATCAATGCTTGTATGCAGGTGGATCTCGTCCAACAATATAATCAATGCATGTATGCAGGTGGATCTCGTCCAACAATATAATCAATGCATGTATAAATGTGGATATCATCCACAATATCATGAATGTAAATATCATAAAGCATATGCATGTAAATATATGAGGATATCAAAGAATGTATGTCCATCAATAACACATCAAATCATGGAACCGGAGTGTCCAACATTGACACTCTAAACATCATGAAACATGTGTCCAGCATCGACACGTAAATCCTCATATCTCGGGCTCCGTCGGTCCGGATCGGCCCTCGGGCTCCATCAGTCCGGATCGGCCCCCGGGCTACGTCAGTCCGGATCGGCCCGTATCATCTCACGACTCCAGTCGGTATCCCCCAGATAACCGTCGAGTCCAAATACAATTACCGGTAAGTACTAGCCCTCCTGCCAGGCTCATCGTCTATACCACGAAAAATCACCTATTGCCCCGGGGAACTATACCGGGTCAACCATGTACCCGCAGACGGTGCCTACCGCTACTCGAATCGAGTTTCATATACTAATCACAGAGCCGAGAAAACTCATGGTGGACGTCTCGAAATATCATATCAAGAGAAACCGGGTTTTTAAAACAATACATATTTTCCTTTGAAATATAACCACGGTTCTAAAATCCAGAATCCCATGAAAACAACATATCTCAATGCGTATAATCCCAAAGCATTATGTATGCGACATATAACAGAATGTAAGCATATCCATATATCATGCAACATGGAACAATAATATGATCATAGCAAGTAAATCATGCAATAGCATAATGGTGTGACCATAGCATGTATATCATGCAACATATCATAATGGTGTGAGCATAGCCAGTATATCATGCAATCTAGCATAGTGGTGTGAACAAGGCAAGTATATCATAGCAATATGTAGTACTCAGTAAGTGACATAGCAATTATCGATGATGAAGTGTGCGAGACGGCAATCTGTGTAAATGTAACATACGTATCATCGATAATGTTGTAGGTGTACTAGCACAGGTATATGAAATGCAATGAGAATAACATGAATGTAGCATAAAATACATCATGAGCTAAATACTATAAGGTATACGTATCTAACATGACCAAGTCGATGAATCTATCAATCGGCATCCAGCCTCACAACATCACGTACGGTACAATTTATCGTAAAACATCCTCTAATCATGGGTATGGATAAATCAACAGGTCAAACTCATCCCGTAGGGCAATCCATCGTACGACGGTATTAAACAATTAGAGATTCTACCAACCTATACAACAACGCGGGTACGGATCTAAGTCTCGTACGGCATATCACTCATTATGCATAATATTATCCATATATATATACCTATCTCTCAGGTCACATCCGTGTCAATCTCGTATCAGGGGACCGACAAAGGTATCAACAATCTCATATCGACTCACATCCATATAACGATATTTCACAATAAGTCATCATATCACATCGTATACTCGTTCATCACATTAATATCTCACATCACATTATATAAACGTCACACTTGTTCTCTTTCAATTCGTACCTATCATGATTCACTTCTCATTTCATATTCTCATATGTCAATATGTTCATTAGTGTCAACTTCTACCATATTATCATTTGTAAATCCTACAATCATGTCCGTCGCATATCATTTATCAGGATATAATAATCAAACGATCTTCCTTATCAATGTTTGCGGGGGTGCTATACGCCATCCACCCGACTTCCCCCGTAGATATAAATCTACTCACCTGCTAAACTCCTCGTTTAGCCGTAGTCGATTTGCTTCGCCGTCTTGGATTCGACGTGAGGGTACCGATCGATCCGTGTCCTTCGGTCTTCAATCTCATTCCTTAGCATGTTGCGGCTGCCTCGACGAAGATCGCTCTCTGGTCACGCTCGTCAAAGAGGACGCACATCGAGGATTCTTTATACGGGCTCCGTCTCAAATCCGAGGCAACTCGGACATCCAGTTTGCCAGCCTAAATACCCAAGACGAAGTAGATATAGTGTGTGAATATTTTGTCTCAAGACACCCAAGGATTTGGGTGGAGGTAAATGAAGTTGCCAAGGATAGAAATATGAGCACATGAAAAAATTTTGAGACAAAGGGAAATTGGGGGTTGGCAAAATGTTCTCTGGGGATTGCATTTTTAATAGTGGTGAGTGTGTGTTAATTTATTAATCAACACAAGAAAAAAAATATCCACATCTAAAGTCAACAGCCCCACTCCATTCACCAAAATATCCTAACTCAAACAAAGAACACTTAAAGCCAAGTGATGAGTCACCTAATAAAGCCATCCCCAGCCAATGCCCACTAAATGTTCACTGCTCACGAAATTTAGCCCATGCCCAATTAATGAAAACACATGACTCATCTCCCAAAAAAAATGCCAGCACACCCACTTGAATTTCGAAATATAGCCAAGCCAAAAAATTAAACCAAAAATCTATAACTCACATTTCACATTAATTATATTTTAAATGAATAAATCATTTTAAATATCAAATTATTTCACAAATATTGGTATATATTCATACAATTTTACGACAACCCCAAATTCGCAAATCGGTAGTTTTCGCGAAATATATTATTTTAATATTAAATTCCACAAATAATATTTTATATTTTCTGAAATGTTACAATCTTCCCCCCTTAAATAAATTCGGCCCCCGAATTTAAATTTAAATCCCCAAGTACTAAACATTTCAAAAATCAGCTTAAATCAATGGAGCTCCGAAATCACGGAAGATACAGAAATACCACAGCGCATCCTGTGAGCCGGAAAATGAGTATGAAACTTAAAACCGAACTCCGTCAAGCGTCACGCAAATCATCGAAATTGTACGCATATCATCGGAGTCACAATGGAGATACAGATTTTGAAATCCACTACCGAAATCCCATATGCACTAATCAAATACTATAATACATATATAGTTTGCATCCTTGAAAAACCATTTAAAAAACTGAATAACTCATGCCAAATCTTTCTTAAATCACTGTGCTATGCGTAGCTTATGGTATAAGTGACGGACGCTCAAATATACGTTCCGCCGTTTTAAAATATCCCAAAAGGTTTCCCTTGAAAATTTTCGTATCACTCGCGGACACGTAGGAAATAGCGAGACTATGGCTCCTTTTTTAAACCTCTTGTTAAACTTTTTATGCATGCAAAGTATTCAGGTACTGTCCTCAGATCAGTCCTGTTAGGCTACTACAAACTATAGGGCCTCATCATGAAAACAAAGTGCTCAAGAGCAAAACCAGCCTCAAAGGGCGTATCAAACAATCACATGCGTCTGGAGCGCACGGAAATCAAATCCAATGTAAGTGAAATGAAATGCACAAAATCAACTAAGTGCAGCAGGTGTGCACGAAAGTATCTGTCCAGTGCAACAGGTGTGCATGGTAACAACATCTAGTGCATCTATTGTGCATGAAAGTCTCAATTCAGTGCAACTATCATGCACGAACGAAAATCCCAATCGAATGCATCTGGTGTGCACAAATCACATCTCATATCATGTGCCCAACGTGCGCAAAAATCCAAATAAAGTGTATCCAATATGCACGAATGAAATTTAAATTAAGTGCATCCAACATGCACGAATAAAAATCTAAGTCAAGTGCATCCAACATGCACGAATAAAATCTCAATCAAGCGCATCCGATGCGCACAGAATCCAATACCAAGCGCCTAATATGCGCAAAATCCAACCCAAGCGCGTCAGGTCCGTTTAAAACAACTAGTGCAGTGCATGCACGAAAAACGAACATCAAGTACGCATGCGCACGAAAACACAAATCTGGTAAAACGAATGCTCAAAGACATAAATCGGGTGCAACCAATGCACGGAGTATAAACCTAGTGCAATCAATGCACGAAATACTCATCCGGTGCAACAAATGCATGATAATGCAAATCTAGTGCTACAAAGGCACGAAATACGAATCTGGTGCAACAAATGCATAAAATACAAATCGGGTGCATCCAGTGCACGAAATACAAATCCGGTGCATCCAGTGCACGAAATACCAATCTAGTGTAACAAATGCATGGAAACTCATCACTAACTCAAATGCGTATGAAAACTACATCGAGTGTACCAAAGTGTATAAAAATCATAAACGTGTGCAACTGTATGCACAAAACACGTATCAATGCACTGCAAGCATATATGAGCTATACCAAGTGTAAAATCAAATCGAGTGCGTACCACATGCACAAATCAAATCAACCGTATGAAATCCATGAAATCATAAACATGTTCAGCCAAGGCACAAAAATCAATATCAAGTGCAAATAGATATGCGCAAAGCATAAACCAATACAACAGTGTGTAAAACGTATATCAAGTGCAATAACTGTGCACAAAAGATAAATACCCAGTAGGTGCAGCCATGGAGCACGACATCTAAATCATGAAACTCAATCATCAAAACTCAAATCCAAGTGATATAAGTGTGATACTCAGATCACAAATGCAAATTGGAACAAATGACATTGAGGTACAGCTCTTACAATGTTGAAAAATATCGGTGAGCCCAAAACTGGTAGAGCAAGATCATCCACTTGCCTCCTGCCCACCACCTGGCGTCCTCTGTCTCTGGGTCCTCATTTTCTCTGTGGATTACCAATCTCGTAATCCATCGGCTCATCGGCCCAGTCAGGTGTTCAAACGGAAACGATTCCGCTCGGGCACTCCTCAAGTAAATTAGTATGATCACTCGCAAAGCAGCACGTCACTGGCGTCGGCCCATGGCCCTCTGAATACACGTGACACAACTGATCCTCGGTGCAAATCTTATCGCAGCAGTATCCTGGAAAGCACTTGCTCAAGGTCTCTTCCGATCTCGCATATGCCGAACTATACCGAGGCTGGTACTCTTACATAATCTTCTCTCGTTTCTGGACATCTGCGTTCTTAGCAAAACATTTCCTCAGAAACTGGTTGTATCGCAACACCTCAGTATATAAATCCGATCTCTAATCTTAACGGAGAGTAACAACAGCTCCTTAACATTTCGCACGAACATCTTGTTCCACTCGTCTTTATTTTCTTCCACCCCGACGTCATGTCTTGCTATCTGCGAACTGCAATTGTTCTCGGCTACAGCCAATCCGGAGTTTCTCACACGGACTCGAAATTATGAACTCGGTATTTTCATCACTCTGCAGAAGATATCTAGCTGAACGCGTCCTCGGGAACCTGTCCCAATCAATGAAGGAACATTCTATATTCGCCCGTTCTCGATCAATTCACAACGCATCTAGGTGAGGTCCTCTATCCGTAACTGGTCATCTTACTGATCTCTTATCGGATCATCCAACGAACAACGTCATCTCTAGATCGATCTACTCTAGATATAAGTAAGATTCTCCACACTGGAAATCTTCAACTCAACTGGGCCTGCGTCGGCGCATCAATCACATGAATAACCTTCGTCTCTCAACTCAAGATAGACTAGCTATCACATGTCGCCTCTCTGCCTGAAAGCTCCAGCGATCACAGCTTGTAAGCTCTGGAAGCAGCATTTTGTCAATCTCAGCAACAGCTGGGTCATTTGTCTGTACGGTAGACGACATCACAATCTCCAAGGTAGGCTGTACACCAACAGTCCTCTCAAAAACTGGCAGCCTCTAACAATGGCCAGATTATCCGGTACAAACCGTACACTCGTCTCAAATGAGAGGTCACAACACAACCACTAAATCGATACGTTCCCATGTCACCGGAAAACACAATGGTCAGTTCTCGTCCACGACGAGCTCGCCCTGACCGCATCACTAGCAGCAGCTCAATCCGTGCTTAACCATAGTGACAGGAATCTCAATCAAGTATCGACGAAAATATATCAAAGGGATGAAAAGAATCAACAGATCCCAAAATGGATACATGATTATAAGGAGGAACAAATCAATGAGAGTATGATCATGGAAACGAATAGAATCAAGGATCTCAAATGGATGTATAATCATGGGTACGAAGAGAATCACATATCTCAAAATAAGTACATCCTAAGGTTTCATAAGTGGAGTATCGTATCGTAAATATGCCGCGGAATATACGTACGGTACGTAACTCTACTCAAGCTACCTACTCCATCAATCAGAGTCGGCCTATGTAACGAAAGTTCGGGTCAAATCCCCCTTGTTCAAGTCTAAGTTCCGTAAGGTCAAGCCTAGGTCCCAAAGTAATTTACGCCCCAGAATCCACATAGTCAAACCCAGACTCGAACCAAGGTTAAACCTAGCGCTTTGATACAAACATTGTCACCACCCGAAATATTAGCTCGGGACCGGCAGATAGATCACGCAACTTCTACAGGCATAACGTAACTTAAGTAAGCCGAAACCCATAAATCTAAACCTTTCAAAAGAAATAAGTAATGAAAACATTAATAGAACATTTGGAAAACTTTAGTAAAAATCCTTAAACTTATTTTTTTCTTTCTTTTCTTTTGTTTTCTTAAAAATTTTGGCAGCACCTCCTTTGTAAAAACTAGCCCCGAAACGGGTACAACATAGAATATAAAGAAAGCATCCCCAAACATGAGCAAATCATGCCCAACGGCGGAAACGACCACCATAAGCATATATATGTATACGACGCCCAACGGCGAAGATCAACACAAGGAAAAGTAAAGAAAGACACCAAACCCACAAAGCGAACATATAACCCATCACTCAAGTCTCGCAACTACAAGTCTTGCTAAGTCTTACTACTTATACAAATACTAGTTTCTGATTGATGGAGTTGACTAGATACAATAAGAATAATAATACAAGAGGAGCACGATCCAACATGTACCACCTACCAAAGCAAATCACCCGAATGCAAGCTGTGTGCCAGCGATACCGCTACTGATCCATGCTGTCAACCTATAAGAACTATGGCACAACGAGGGTCGGAAAGCACGAACGTCCTCTCTCTGTTGTCGTGTGAGTTACCAACTCGTGAGTAGAAAACATCAGCAGGTAGAAATCGAATAAAACAACGATTTCGTAGGTCAACTATATCATAAAGGTAATAAATATGATATTTAGGGTGGCCGTATCTATATATATTCCAATAATAATCAATGCTTGTATGCATGTGGATCTCGTTCATCAATATAATCAATGCATGTATGCAGGTGGATCACGTTCAACAACATAATCAATGCATGTATGCTGGTGGATCTCGTCCAACAATATAATCAATGCATGTATGCAGGTGGATATCATCCAACAATATAATCAATGCATGTATACATGTGGATATCATCCACAATATCATGCATGTAAATATCATAAAACAAATGCATGTAAATATATGAGGATATCAAAGAATGTGTGTCCATCAATGACACATCAAATCATGGAACCTGAGTATCCAACATCGACACTCGAAACATCATGAAACCCGTGTCCAACATCGACTCGTAAATCCTCATAACTTGGGATCCGTCAGTCCGGATCGGCCCTCGGGCTACGTCAGTCCGGATCGGCCCACGGGCTCCGTCAGTCCAGATCGGCCCGTATCATCTCACGACTCCGGTCGGTATCCCCCAGATAACCGCCGAGTCCAAATACTATCACCGGTAGGTACTAGCCCTCCTGCCAGGCTCATCATCTATACCACAAAAATCACCTCTTGCCCTGGGGAACCATACCGGGTCCACCATGTACCCACAGACGGTACCTACCGCTCCTCGAATTGGGTATCACATACCAATCTCAGAACCGAGAAAACTCATGGTGGACGTCTTGAAATATCATATCAAGAGAAACCAGGTTTTTAAAACAATACATATTTTCCTTTGAAATATAACCACGGTTCTCAAATCCAGAATCTCATGAAAACAGCGTATCTCAATGCGTATAATCATAAAGCATGATGTATGCGACATATAACAAAGTTTAAGCATATCCGTATATCATGCAACACGGAACAGTAATATGATCATAGCAAGTAAATCATGCAACATAGCATAATGGTGTGAGCAAAGCAGGTATATCATGCAACATATCATAATGGTGTGAGCATAGCCAGTATATCATGCAACCTAGCATAGTGATGTGAACATGGAAAGTATATCATAGCATGATGTAGCAATTCTACTCAGTAAGTGGCATAGGAATTATCGATGATGAAGTGTGTGAGCCGGCAATCTGTGTAAATGTAACATACGTACAATCGATAATGATGTAGATGTACTAGCACAGGTATATGAAATGCAATGAGAATAACATGAATGTAGTATAAAGTACATCGTGAGCTAAATGCTATAAGGTATACGTATCTAACATGACCGAGTCGGTGAATCTATCAATCGGCATCCAGCCTCACAATATCATATACGGTACAATCCATCGTACGGCATCCTCTAAATAAGGGTATGGATAAATCAACAGCTAAAACTCATGGCGTACGGTAATCCATCGTACGGCGGCATTAAAAAATTAGGGATTCTATCAACCTATACAACAACGGGGGTACGGATCTAAGTCTCGTACGGCATATCACTCATTATGTATAACATTATCCATATATATATATATATATAT
Organism: Agapanthus africanus; assembly: GCA_030015575.1. Taxonomy (NCBI): domain Eukaryota; kingdom Viridiplantae; phylum Streptophyta; class Magnoliopsida; order Asparagales; family Amaryllidaceae; genus Agapanthus; species Agapanthus africanus. The sequence continues at coordinate 294,100,959 of JASDDO010000016.1, forward strand.
ACCTATCTCTCAGGTCACATCCATGTCAATCTCGTATCAGGGGACCGACAAAGGTATCAACAATATCATATCGCCTTCCATCCATATAACGACATATCACACTAAGTCATCATATCACATCGTATATGTTAGTGTATATGCCGTAGGGGCTATTATTGTATCATACTAGCTTGTATATTACTTAATGGAAGCTTGGGATATTCACAGTTATATTAACAGTCTTGCTAAACATGGTAGTATGCTACTTGGTTATATCTATCTTAATATGTGTGTACGTATTGATAGAGCCCTTAGGATCTTGCTTGTCTACCAGCGTTGTGATGGCAGTCACACTAGTGGGGGCTGGGTAGTCTACAAGCATATCCTTTTTCCGGTCCCTAGTCGTAGAATTATCGAGACAGGGCATCGATACTCCAGAGTAGACTAGTGTGTACACTTCTCATCCCAGTTGGGGAGATGGTCTGTCCCACAGCCATCAGTACGTCGTACTGGAGATAGTATACAGGTGCTCGTTAGGTTACGGGTACACCGGACAGGACTCGCGGGGAACTGTTGGTTGGTATTATACCCGTCGTCAATTAACAGTTCCCAGGTGACATGAGTACAGCATAGTCTGCAGACTTGACACTGCTGCTTCACCTCGAGTGTGTCCCACTGTTCATAGATTGCTACCCTACCACGGCTCAAAGGAGTCGTGCAAACAGGTAGCAGTTGGGTGCAGTCCCGAGCACTAGGAGGCAGTAGCAGTTAGACAGGATTCGCCACTCCCGGTATTGGGAGTTGATATCGCGCTGTGTCTGGAGAGCCAATACGCAAAGTCCCTGTCCAGGGCAAGCGAGATTTACTAGAAGGTTTTCCAGTAGTTTCTCAAGGTGTAATGGGCTACGCTCCGACACGACTTATACCGCTTTTAGGGGACTGACGCTTGCCGCCCCTTAGGCCCGATATGCGATAGTCCTAGACGAACAGAACGGACTGTACGGAGATTGTCACATCAGGCTCAGTAGGAGTTCGGATGGGTTTCCTCATCGACCTTCTTATCGACATCTACCTGGGGACCATTACGTACAGCTAGTGCCGCTTGCGGTCTGTGGTTAAACCCACTGCCAGCGTAGTAGTCGAGTCTTTAGAGTCCCGCACAGAGAGTTTCCCTGCTCCGGGTGAAACGATATAGAGGTCGTATGGTTTTACGACAAGGGTTCGGACGCATACGTGTTTTTACGCACGTATGATGTTCGGACAGTTTTTACTAGCCGGCTTTGGTTTAAGGCAGATTCTAGTATCGGATTATTGGATTTATACAGTCTAAAGTTTTTCCGTGTTTTCACGGATATGAGGGGCGTTCTCGTAATTTGGCGAGAAGCTTCTAGAAGGATGATGACTTGGGGGTTAAGGTGGCATTTGCATTTATTGATTTAGTGACTCATTTGTATGATTCATCTATGGAGTTAATGATGCATTTAATGGCTAATGACTCATGAGATGAATCACACAAGGTGAATGAATGAAGAATGGTTGATAAATCATTTGATTTATTCATTTAATAAATCATCATGCTTCATATATTCAAAATGAATCATTATTTCATTTCATTCCCACTCTCACCTTCTCTCTCCTCAAGCTCTCTCTCTTCAAACCCTAATCCTAACCTCTCATGTGTTGAGATCAAGGATTAGTAAGACTTGTTAATCCCTAATCACACTCTATATTACCTAGGTGACTTTGATTAGCAATTTGAGTAACATAGTTTCCTCAAGTTAGAGGCAAAGCTTGGAATAGTAGCTTTCGGGTGGATCGTCGATTACAAAGAGGAGGCCGACGAGGAGGTGGTTAACGAGAAGAAGAAGGACTTTGTTCATTAGTTATAATCTTCTTTCATAATAGCTAACTACTCCTATGATAGTGTTAGTTATAGTTTAGCAAAGATCCTTTCGGTTAGTCGATGTTAGATTAAAGAAAAAGATTGTTTTTCATATTTCCGCCTCCCCATAACTCGTGGGGTGTACAACGTCGACTTATAATGGTATCAGAGCATCGTTAAACCATAACTAACTTGTTATCAAAGTCGTTAGAAATTCGATCGCAAAACGAACCGGAAAAAACATCATTTTTATCAAGTTTCTGTCGATTTTAAAACAGGGTCTAAAAATTTTTCAGGGACCCTTAAAATTACAAGCAGAGAAACTTAAGAATACTGGAGAAATTTGGGTTCCTGATTCGGCCAAAGCGCCGCGGAACCGCGGCCGATCCAAGCGATCGGCCGCAGATCCGCTGCCGAGTCAGCCCAAAATTCCCCAGAACTCTTCTGTGATAATTTTTTCTTTCTGGAATGTTTTGTTTCTGCTCAAGTCTCAGGTGCACAGAGAAGTTTTTGGAGTAGAATCAATTGTGTTTGCTCGATCGAAATTCTACGATGTTTGGCTAATTAGATTATATCTGTGATTTGTATAATGTGTTCGTAAACCTCCCCTAACTGCTAGTATGTCGGTTGGCAGGGGGTTGCACATTTCTGTAATGATTTTACCGTTTGTGATTATGAACTTGATTGGATCGTTGTGATGATTAGCCGGGGTTTGAAATGGGTTTTTATATTCATTCATTCGATGTAAATTGTAATATGTTGTAATATTCTTTCGCGGGGCACATACAGGTTGAGGTTGTAGCCACCGTTGTATTATTTCATTTACTGATTTTTGCTCTAGGATAGACCCAAGGTGGGGTGCACAAACTACCGGGTACTTTGAAGTGTTTAGTGGCCTACTCACGTTGTTGATGGAGACCGCTTCTCTTCGGGTACTTGGAGGGTAGTTTGCCGTACCCGTAGGGGTCTAGGGTGGGGTATTGGCTATTCATCACAACTGTGTAATCCGTCATTCACTGCAGGCTCAAAGGAAAGGCGGATTTCTTGTATATCTAATAATGTTCATCTGTGATCTGGAATGCCTATTATTGCGTCGGACGAATGTACAATATCTATATATGATAGCTATTTAGACATCACTTATGTTTTACACCCACGCTAGCCCAGCCCCCGCTCTGTCGTTAGTTAAGTAACCTAACGGGCGATGACGGGACTCAGTGGCGAATGCGGATGGCATAAGAGGACGTTGTATTTTCGTTGTTTTCTGCAAAGATAGGTTAATTGATGGGACACATTATTTTAATGCAAAGAAAATAATCCAAAGATGAATCGTTTGAACAGTTTAAAAGAAACCACTCGGTTATTTTTAAAACAGAAGATATTTTTTAATTGCGGAGCTTTAACCACTCCTTTTAAAAGCTATCAGGTTCCTTCGGTCATATCAAGTTCACTACGTTCACGGTTTCGCCAAAACCATTCGTAGCCCTCCGTCATTTAATTTGGGTATTCAGTAGTATTCAAGCTATGTATTTTGAGCAACGCCAATGCATAGTGTTTGGTAGCTGCTGGGTATTCATTTGTTGCATAGATAGATGAGTTAGTTTGGGACAGTCGTATTATCATTTGACCAACGTCAGGGGTATGTACGGATGGGTTCAAATTAACAAGATAATGATGGATAGAACTTGACATGTGACTTATGACATTTTTACCAACGCCAAGGTCATAAGAGCATGGGGCAGAAATTTATATCGGGAATTTCTAAACAAACTGAAATTTGCAAAAAGATGCATACCATTAGGAGTTTGATGAATGTTGGTAGGATTCCTTCAACATTATCACACGATGATGTTTGGATCCCGATCCTACTGTGAGTATATGCTACTCATCAGGAGATTCTTCACTTAACGATCAATGCTATAAACCAAGTAGGTGCCGAGAAAGGTGTCAGCGGGGTTACGCCCCAAGAGAAAAGAGGTTATTTAATTAAGGAACTTCACGAAAGCGTTGGAAAACCTCCTTCGAAGTACCGACACCGTCCTGGCTGAACGGTTAAGAAAGTATTGTACAGTGAGAATAGTCCTGACTAGTTCTTCCTTTTTTGTTTGAGGAAGGATTCGAGAAACAGTGGGAGCCATCTAGTTTAGATAAACTAAAAACCACTCTAAACTTGCAAGAGCATCATGCTGAAGTGTTCCCTCTCTCTCTCATTGCAGCGACCCAAAACATGACTAGCCTTAAGTTACTATTAGAGAAAAATATATTGACAGGGGCAAACTATAAAGATTGGCTGCGGAATGTCAAGATGGCTTTGACCTATGACAAATTGGGGTATGTCCTTACCGCTAAAGCACCTGCTGTCCCTGGTCCCAAATCCAGTAATACGGATAAGGAAATCCGCAAAACCAGGGTTAGATTGTGCGAGGGCCAAGTGCATCGTGCTTACCTCGATGAAAATGAACATCAGAGGAGGCACGAGGATATGGATCTTGATGCCATATTTCTCCATACAAAGGAACTTTATGGAGAGCAATCTCGTATAGCAAGATACGAGATCTCAAAGAACTGGTTTCAGGCGAGCTTGGCCGTCGGATCATCGGTAGGAGAACATGTCCTAAAGATGATTGGCTATATAGAAGAGCACGCAGACCTTGGGACGACTTTGGAGAACGAGCTCTATACAGACTTGATTCTCTAGTCCCTTCCTTCCACCTACGCCCAGTTTATTCGGAATTTCAACATTCAAAGAAAAGAAGTTGAACTTCCAGAACTCCTTAACATATTGAGAAGTGTAGAGGGCACCTTGCAGAAGGCAAGGGATACACACGCTATGTTTGTTCGCGGTGCTTCTTCTTCCGGGTCCAAGGCTAGGGCCAAAGGAAGGAAGAATAAGGCCGCCACCAAACCTAGAGGAGGTGTTAGTAAGGTGGGAGCGAAGGGAAAGAAAAAGATTGCGGTGCCAGTAGTGGCAAAGGATGAGTGCTTCCACTGTCATAGGAAAGGGCACTGGAAGAAAGATTGCAAGGCTTGGAACGCCAAGAACCAGGAACCGAAGCAAGCTGTGGCTTCGACTTCAGGTGTGCTTGTAATTGAGAATTGTATGTCAATCAACTCTACTTCCTGGGTATTGGATACCGGATCAGGATCTCATATATGCAATTCATTGCAGGCACTGAGAAACCGTAGAGTGCTGAAGGTTGGTGATATGACCCTGAAAGTTGCTAACGGAGCTAGCGTGGGAGCTGTGTCCGTAGAGGATTATCACCTGGGATTGACGAGTGGACATATTTTGGTTTTGCATAACTGTTTTTGTGTACCCAGTTTAACGTGTAATATCATATCGGTTTCGTTGTTATCAAGAGAAGGTTATGATTTCACGTTTGTAAGCGATATTGTTAACATCCACCTTAATCATGGTTTGATTGAGTCCGGTACACTAGATAATGATATATATGTCTTAAACCAATTACAGATTTTCAATGTCCAGAACACACTAAAAAGAAAGTCTCCAGATTTAAATAAAGCTTTCTTATGGCATTGTAGACTAGGTCACATCAATGAGACAAGGTTAACTAAGTTACATAGAGAAGGATATTTGGATTCGTTCGAATAACAAACTTATGCCACTTGTCAATCATGTCTCAAAGAAAAGATGACAAAAACTCCATTCACTAGACATGGAGTAAGAGTGAGCGAGCTCTTAGGACTCATACACAGCGATGTATGTGGTCCAATGTCTACACATGCAAGAGGTGGTTTTTCCTATTTCATAACTTTTACGGATGATTACTCTAGGTACGGATTCATTTTCTTGATGAAACATAAATCCGAGGCTTTTAATAAATTCCAAGAGTATAAGAATGAAGTAGAAAACCAAACCGGCAAAAGTATCAAGACACTAAGATCTGATCGAGGTGGTGAATACTTAAGTGCCGAGTTCCTAGGTTACCTAAAAGAGAAAGGAATTCTCTCTCAGCTTACTCCTCCATACACTCCACAGCATAACGGTGTATCGGAGAGACGGAATCGAACCCTATTGGATATGGTACGTTTCATGATGAGTAATGCTGAGTTACCACGATTTTTCTGGGGTTATGCGCTAGAATCATCGGCATATCTTTTGAACAGGGCTCCTACCAAGACTGTGCCTACCACTCCATATCAGATGTGGAGTAGGAAGAAACCCTATCTTCAGTATCTGAAGATATAGGGATGTCCAGCTTTTGTTAAAAAGCAGCTTGCGGAAAAACTCGAGGCACGATCAGTACTGTGTAAGTTTGTGGGATATCCAAAGAACTCTAAGGGGTATTATTTCTATTACGCAGAGGAACAAAAGGTTTTTGTTTCTCGTAATGCCCACTTTCTAGAACAGCAGTTTTTAGAAAAGGAAACAAGTGGGAGCGAAATAGAACTGGAAGAAATTCCAGAACCACAAACTACTACTGAAAGTTTTGTAGAACCAGTAGTTCAAGAAGAACAGGACATTCCCGCACCCCTCCGCAGGAGTAGTAGGCCGTCTCATCCGCCTGAGAGATACTACGGTTTTCTCATAGATGGGGATAGAGAGGATTGCGTCATTGATGATGATGAACCTACTAGCTTCCAGCCGGCCATCCAGAGCGGTGACTCGGTACGATGGCTGGATGCAATGCGGACCGAGATGGAGTCCATGTACACCAACAAAGTATGGACTTTGGACTTTGCTCCAGATGGGGTAAAACCCATAGGATGCAAATGGATCTTCAAGAAAAAGAATGGTGTAGATGGACAGGTGGAAACCTATAAGGCTAGACTTGTTGCAAAGGGTTTTCGTCAAAAACCTAGTTTGGACTATGACAAGAATTTTTCTCCAGTGGCTATGCTCAAATCCATTCGAGTCCTTCTTGCTATTGCCGCCTTCCATGATTATGAGATCTGGCAGATGGACGTAAAAACAGCTTTTCTAAATGGTAATTTGGAAGAGTGCGTCTATATGGATCAGCCAGAAGGCTTCAATCAGAGTGGGAGCAGCGGGAAAGTGTGCAAGTTGCTTAAGTCCATTTATGGACTAAAGCAGGCATCATGGAGTTGGAACATCTGTTTTGATGAAACGGTCAAAGAATATGACTTTATCAAAAATCCAGATGAACCATGTATATATAGTAAAATTGTAGCACGAACTGTTGAATTCCTCGTCTTGTACGTGGATGACATTCTATTGATAGGAAATGACATTCCTATGCTACAATCTGTCAAAGGATTCTTGTCACACAGGTTCTCCATGAAAGACCTGGGTGATGCCTCTTACATTCCGGGGATCCGGATCTATCGTGATAGATCCAAGAGGATGTTGGGACTTTCACAGTCCAGGTATATCAACATTATACTGAAAAGATTCAGTATGGAAGATTCTAAGAACGGTAATCTACCGGCTTGTCACGGAATCACCCTATCCAAAGAGATGTCTCCCAAGACTAATATGGAAAGGGATCGCATGTCTATTATACCCTACGCTTCTGCGGTAGGCTCTATAATGTATGCGATGTTGCGCACCAGACCAGATTGTTAGAGATAGTGCCCTCAGAGTCAATTATTGGATCACAGGCACGTGATTGCAATGATTGAGGGAGGACCTATCCCGGTAGGACAGTCTTACTCGAGATGATAGTATGCTATCTGGTTTACCTTTATCATCGTGTACTGCTTTAGGTGACCTGACATGTCGCTATTGCACGTTGATAGAGCCCCTAGGATTCTTGCTTGACTGCCAGCAGTATGAGGGCGATCATATAAGTGAGAACTGGAGTCTATAAGCACATCCTTAAAAGGTCCCTAGTCGTAGGAGTCTCGAGACAGGGCAACGATTCTCCAGAGTAGACTAGTGTATACAGTCGAGACCCCGACGAGGGGCGGTGGCCGGTCTCACAAGCCACTGGTGTCAGTTGGTTCACCTAAGATGTATACAGGTGCTCATTGGGTTATGAGTACACCGGACAGGACTCGTCGGGAACATGCTAGTTGGTCTTATACCTAACGTCAGATAGCAGTTCCCAGGTGACATGTGTACAGGTTAGTTCATCGACCTGGGGATTGTCATTTGTCTCGTGTGAGTTCCCACTGTGCTTTGATTACTACCCTACCACGGCTCAAAGGAGTCGTGCAAACAGGTTTTAGTTGGGTACAGTCCCGAGCCACATGGAGGCAGTGAGCGGATCTTCAGGGGTTCGTCTCTCCCGGTATTGGGGGTGAGGTCGCTCTGTGTCTAGGAGAGCCATTACACGAAGTCCTTGGCCAAGGCAGGAGATTTACTGGTAGGTATTCCAGTAGTATCTCAGGGTGTTCTGGGCTACACTCCGACACGACTTGTACCGCTTTTGGGGGTCTGACTTTTACCAACCCTCTAGGCCCGACATGCGATGCTCATAGACGAACGGACCGGACTGTACGGATATTGTCACTGACATGCTCAGTAGGGTGTCAGGATGAGTTCGCTCATCGACGTCCCTTTTGGTCAATAGCTGGTGGCCCGTCACGTATTGGCTTATATCTCTGACGTGCTAGTCGTTAAATCCACGGCCATAATATTGATGAGTCTTTAGAGTCCACCACACTTTCAGTTACTCAAGGTTTCGGGCAATACGCTGTAGAGGCCGTATGGAGATATGGCAGGGTTCGATCAGATATGTAACACCCGAGCCCAATAATACTATGTATATTACTAGTTGAGGGTTATTTATTGCTCATTCCAATTTTCCTGATTTTCTGGTGTTTATTGCTAAATTCTACCCGGTTAAGTCATTTTGGCACATAACAAATTTTAACTCCGAAAATGAAATTTAAGATGTTCATGTTGGCCTACTCGTCGCCACTAGTCGCGTGGTAGCGTCCGCGTGTCGAGATTCCGTTCCGTTTGGTTAAATGGGCCAGTTTGGGCGACTACGCGCGCGTGCAAGTGTCCGACTTGGGGGCATGCATTTTAATCACTAAACACCTATTTTCAAAATTTGGAACCCGCTTAAAATCATATAATTTGAATTTGGAACATTTGGGCGCGACCCGGGCGCGATTTGAAAATGTTTCATTTCGCGCCAAAAAGGGCCCGTTTCAATTTAATATATATAACTAAAATATACCTACGAATATATTCCTAACAGTTAATTTTTCCTCAAATCCTTAACCAAATTTTTCCTTTATCACCCTCAGCCAATCATGAGCTCACAATCGAGCTCGTGGGCCCCGCCTCCTGTTTCCCATCTCTCTCTCTCTCCTCCCTCAATCTTTTTCAAATCTCTCTCTCTCTCTATCTCATCAACTTCTCTCTCTTTCTCTATATATTATTCCCATGCAACAGTCGCCTCCCTTTAACCCATCTTCCTCCTTACGAACCCTAACCCTAGCCTCCCGCAGTCTCACCGCCGGCCTCCTCGAGACCTCGCCGTCGCCGCCCTCGCCACCACGACCTCCACCGCGCCCACCTACCCTCTTCCTCCCGTTCCCCGACGACTCCCGCTCCTTCCCGCACTGCACCCATTCCCGACCTCTCCTCCACCCTCGCAACCCTCGCCGTCGACGCCGCCCATCGTCGTCGACAACCCCGCGACTCCCTCTCACCCTCCTCGGCGCGACCTCGGCATCACCCCCTCCTCTCCTCGCTGGACCACGAGCAAACCCGAACCGACCCTGCACCATCTCCCGTTCGCCGGAGAAGCCCCGGTCGACCTCATCGACGCCACCTGAGCCGACCACCACCCTCCTCCACTCGTAGCACCCCACTCCAGCAAGCCCAGCGGCTGTTCCAGCCTTCGCAGCCACCGTCGCGGCCTCGCCGGCATTCCAGTGCCGTCGAACCCGCCGTAGTCACCCCCTGGTGTCTCCCCCAAAGCCACTGGTCCGTGTGACCCCGTTGATTTCTGTTGGGACTCGATCCGTGGCCCGTGCTTCCATATCGTGGTTTCTACCGACATCGCATCCGTGTTTCGGTTTGCGGAACCGCCGAGGCAAGTATCCGAATACTTGCTTTAACATGCTACAAACTTAATAAACATGTTATCCGTTACAATCACACGATTTGGTGACAATTACAATTATCCGTAACTTTAAATCAATGAAATCATTGCTCGTATTAACCGGTCTGCTATTAATTCACACTTAACTAATCAAACCAAGTAGATCATCCCCACTTCATTTGTTAAAATCACTCCTGAGACAATTATTATGCTTAGTTCAAATTCATGTAACTCCATTGCGTATATTATCGATATTGTTTCGTCTTGTGGCTATTGCACCTCAAAGGTGCGTGAACCGGATTAATATGGGAATACAAACATCACTGTGTTCACATAGAATAATATTTGTTATTTACTGTTTCCTGCTACTTTTCATTATTTGTTACTATACCTGTTATCATCATATACCTGATTGCATTACATATTGACCGATCTTGATACACCTGACACATGTACTGATACACCGGACACAACACCCTGTACATATCGACTCTACCTGTTGAAAGTAACCTGACCTGTTACCTGATCTCATGCCTAATGCCGACAGACCTAACCATTCCTGCTGTCGATCCAGACAGACCTACCTTTACTTGACTTGTGTTGGCATTAGTCCTTGACTACTGAATACCTGACCTGACATACATAGTTTGGGGGTATGGGGAAATCAAAGGTGAAACCGACTTGTAACTCAACAGTTTGATACATTGTTCTGATCATTCTTACGGGCTTGGCCAGCTCCGGAGTGTTGATGCTGACATCACTCATCTATCCTACTACCTTTTACTGCTTAGCGGCACGTCTCGGATTCAGCCCCGAGGATCATGACCGTGGTCCCGGGCACGCACGAGATACTATTGAGTTACATCGACGATTCATCAATTGGTTTCAAAGACTATAGAGTAGAAAACCTGATAGGACAGTTTAGTCACCTTTGCACATTACCCTGCTTGTTACTTCTTATTACCGCTTTATCCATGTTCATGCTTGCATTGTTTATTACCATGTTTTGCTGTATACTTGATATCATGACGCGCTGACGTCTGGGTTTTGCATGGCCCAGATTCCGTACCTTTGACGTCGACCGAGCAGGAGTACTTCAGCCAGCAGGCTGAACAGTGAGTCCTTAGGATTTAGTTTATTTATTGCTTTTCATTTACAGATGTGAGCCCGCATTATGGGACGTACTGTTTATTCATTGTATTGGATCATTAGATTCCGCACTTATTGTTTATTGATTCTTGTTATTATGGATTTGGACATGTATTAGTTTAGTTTGTTTTACTGTTCTTGATATCTTTACAACCGTAATGTGACTGTGGATGGATACTTCCTACCCACAGGTAGCATGGTTGGCTATGTCACGTGCCCAAATCTTGCGTACTCTGGGAAGCGGGGCGTGACATGGTTTTATGGTATCAGAGCCAGGTTAATTGGGTTGATTCCTTGTAGTTGGGTATTACACCCGATACACGAATCAGGATACCCGTGATTAGGAAACATGTCCTGCCACTTTGACCGTTTTACCATCCTTGAATCATTCTTCCGGATCATGTCGACATGCAAACTTACTTTGCATTGTCAAACTTGAAAACCTAACTTCTTGTTATCTCTAGGACTTAGGCGACTTGGGTGGAGTTAAGTAATTGCGGCTATGATACCGCGGCATAGCTACAATGCAGCACTCTATTTAAGTATCTTGGAGTTCTAGCCTTGATCTATACTTGAAAACTATCATCATGCTAATGTTGGGTACTTTGATTTCCAGGAATATGGCCGATCAGAATTTGGAGATGGACCCAGGGCATGCGGTCTTGGCCGCGGCCGCCAGGCAAAGAGTGATAAGGGGATTGCTAGAGAAACTAAAGGAACAACTCGAGCTGGAGCCAGCTTTTGCACTAAACCAAACGTTGGTTAATAGAAGTATTCCAGTGAACAGGCGCAGCGTAGCACCGATGAAGAAAATGATTGTGGGTGATCGAAGGGGGAGCGTGATCTGTAGCCACTGCCATAAACCCGGACATGTGCGAAGGGAGTGTCGTTTGAGGCTGGGACTCTGTTTGAGATGTGGAGCGGCAGATCACACCGTTGATGCTTGTCCGTCGAAGCCTCGCACGAAAGATGACGTTCAGAAGCCTCCGCAGAGACCGTTCCAAGGGCAGAGAAAGTCGAATCAAGGACCAAACCAGGGTCGAGCTTTCTCTTTGACAGCTGAGGAAGCCAAGGCATCAGGAGAAGTGGTTTCAGGTACTGTACTCGTTCGTGGTTTTCCTGCTTTGGCATTATTTGATTCCGGAGCATCCCACTGTTTATGTCATCAAATTTTATAACTACACACTCGATCACCTGCACGACCCTGTCTAGTTTTTGGGACATACACACTGGGAATGGGAGAATCATAGCTAGTAGGGAAGGTAGAGATTCTACAGTTGTTGTTTGCGGACGGAAGCTTTTGCAGATTTCTTGGTGATTGATACGGGCAGTTATGAGGTTGTCTTGGGGATGGATTTTCTTGGCACTTTCCACGCCCACATCGACTGTAGGGCAAGGAAGGTAATTTCCAGATTCCCGGACATCCTAAGTTTACTTTCATTGGAGAAAGAAGTTCTGTCGGGCCAGTCGAGTTTAGGGCTAGGCCGACGAACAGCGTTCTTGCGGCTATGGTAGTGGAGAGTGATGAAGAGCCGGCAGTTGTTCGCGACTTTATGGATGTGTTTGAAGATATTTCGGGCTTACCGCCGAAGCGAGATGTGGAGTTTGCGATTGACCTCATTCCTGGTGCAGCGCCAGTATCAAAATCTTATTATCCGATGGCACCGGTGGAATTGGAAGAAGTTAAGAAACAAGGGAATGAATTACTCGAGAAGGGATGATTCGAAGCAGCAACTCACCTTGGGGAGCTCCAGTTCTTTTAGTGAAGAAGAAGGATCGCACTGCCGACGCTGAGACAAAAGAAACTATTCGCGAAGGCGAGTAAGAGCGAATTCTGGCTGGAAGAAGTGAAGTTTCTGAGGCATGTCGTGTCGGGCGATGGAATCGCCGTTGATCCCGAGAAGATTGCAGCAGTTCGAGATTGGCCTGTTCCAAAGAATGTTGCAGAGATAAGAAGTTTTCTTGGACTCGCCGGTTACTACAGAAGATTTGTGGAGAACTTCGCTCGTTTAGCTGAGCCGTTAACCAAGCTTACGCGTAAGGAGATACCGTTTGTGTGGACAGATGGATGTGCATTGGCCTTCGAGACGTTGAAGCAGGAGTTGATAACCGCCCCTATCCTAACCGTACCGGATGATTCAGGAGGACTGGTGATTCACAGCGACGCATCTAGAAAAGGATTAGGATGTGTCTTAATGCAGAATGGGAAAGTCGTCGCTTACGCATCGAGACAACTGAAGACTCATGAGAAGAACTATCCGACTCATGACTTGGAGTTTGCAGCCGTGATCTTTGCCCTGAAGATTTGGAGACACTACCTTCTGGGCGAGAGAGTTGAAGTCTTTATGGATCACAAGAGTTTGAAATATGTGTTCACTCAGAAGGAGTTGAACATGAGGCAACGCAGATGGTTGGAGCTGATGGCCGACTACGACCTTGATCTTAAGTACCATCTGGGAAAGGTTAACGTCGTGCCAGATGAGCTAAGTCGGTTACCAGAAATTCAGTTATTGACTGCACAAAGAGAGATCATTGAAGAGTTTCGGAGATTTGACTTGGAGGTTGTGCTACCGCGTACTACAGGACAGTTGATGCAGTTGCAAGTACAATCGTCCTTAGTTGAGAAGATTAAAGCGGCGCAATCGCAGGATCCTAGACTGCAAAAGTTTCGAGAGCAGGTTGGAGCCGGACTACGAAACGATTTGCTGATCCATGAAGATGGTTCGTTGAGATATGGTAGCCGTGTGTGTGTGCCAAAAGGAGATGCGCGTGAGGAGCTTATGAAGGAGGCACACAGTTCAGCTTACTCTGTACATCCAGGAGGGACAAAGATGTACCGAGATATTCGACAGCATTTCTGGTGGGAAGGTATGAAACGGGAAATTGCTCGCTTTGTGGCTAAGTGCTTAGTGTGTCAGCAAGTCAAGGCTGAACATCGAAGGGTTGATGGTTTGTTGCAACCACTTCCGATTCCTCAATGGAAGTGGGAACCTATAACCATGGATTTCGTGACGGCTTTACCGCGGAGTCCAAAGGGCAACAATGCTGTATGGGTGATTGTCGATCGGTTGACCAAGGCAGCTCACTTTATTCCTTTTCGGGTTGGTCAGTCGACGGAGACTTTGGCAGAGCGGTACATGCAGGAGATTGTCAGATTGCATGGAGTACCGGTAAGCATCGTGTCCGATCGGGACACTCGGTTCTTGTCACACTTTTGGAGGAGTTTACAAGAAAGTTTGGGGACTCAATTGAAGTTTAGCACAGCTTATTATCATCAGACCGATGGACAATCGGAGAGAACGATCCAGACCCTTGAAGATATGTTGAGGGCTGGCATGTTGGACTTCAAAGGTTCTTGGGAAGATCATCTACACCTGGTGGAGTTTTCGTACAACAATAGCTTCCAAGCGACATTTCAGATGGCTCCGTTTGAAGCGTTGTATGGTCGTAAGTGCCGTTCACCGGTTTGTTGGGATGATGTTGGTGAACGAAGGTTACTAGGACCAGATTTGGTGGTACAGACAGTCGAGAAGGTGAATATAATCAGGAAGCTTATGAAGGCAGCTCAAGACAGACAGAAAAGTTGGGCCGACACGTCAAGAAGACCTCTAGAGTCCACCGTGGGTGATTCGGTATTCCTGAAGATATCACCGACTAGAGGGGTGATTCGCTTTGGAAGTCGGGGAAAGCTTAGTCCCCGATTCGCTGGACCCTTCGAGATATTGGAGCGTGTTGGAAAGGTATCGTACAGGTTGGCGTTATCACCGTCATTAGCAGGAATTCACGATGTGTTTCAGGAGTCTCAACTACGGAGGTATGTTCGTGATGAGACTCATGTCTTGGATCATTCGAAGTTGACCGTCGGGAGGACCCGACTTTTGAGGAGCGACCAGTCGAAAACAAGGATCGAAGAGAAAGGTTCTTAAGAACAAGGTTATCCCTCTTGTGCTAGTTTCTTGGGGTAACCGATTGCATGGAGAATCCACTTGGGAGCGAGAAGACGAGATCCGACAGAATTTCCCTCACCTTTTCCAGTAGTTAGCTATCTTGTATCCTTGGAATTTCGAGGACGAAATTCTTTTGTAGTTGGGTATGATGTAACACCCGAGCCCAATAATACTATGTATATTACTAGTTGAGGGTTATTTATTGCTCATTCCAATTTTCCTGATTTTCTGGTGTTTATTGCTAAATTCTACCCGGTTAAGTCATTTTGGCACATAACAAATTTTAACTCCGAAAATGAAATTTAAGATGTCCATGTTGGCCTACTCGTCGCCACTAGTCGCGTGGTAGCGTCCGCGTGTCGAGATTCCGTTCCGTTTGGTTAAACGGTCCAGTTTGGGCGACTACGCGCGCGTGCAAGTGTCCGACTTGGGGGCATGCATTTTAATCACTAAACACCTATTTTCAAAATTTGGAACCCGCTTAAAATCCTATAATTTGAATTTGGAACATTTGGGCGCGACCCGGGCACGATTTGGAAATGTTTTATTTCGCGCCAAAAAGGGCCCGTTTCAATTTAATATATATAACTAAAATATACCTACGAATATATTCCTAACAGTTAATTTTTCCTCAAATCCTTAACCAAATATTTTCCTTTATCACCCTCAGCCAATCACGAGCTCACAATCGAGCTCGTGGGCCCCGCCTCCTGTTTCCCATCTCTCTCTTTCTCCTCCCTCAATCTCTTTCAAATCTCTCTCTCTCTCTATCTCATCAACTTCTCTCTCTTTCTCTATATATTATTCCCATGCAACAGTCGCCTCCCTTTAACCCATCTTCCTCCTTACGAATTCTAACCCTAGCTTCCCGCAGTCTCACCGCCGGCCTCCTCGAGACCTCGCCGTCGCCGCCCTCGCCACCATGACCTCCACCGCGCCCACCTACCCTCTTCCTCCCGTTCTCCCGACGACTCCCGCTCCTTCCCGCACTGCACCCATTCCCGACCTCGCCTCCACCCTCGCAACCCTCGCCGTCGACGCCACCCATCGTCGTCGACAACCCCGCGACTCCCTCTCACCCTCCTCGGCGCGACCTCGGCATCACCCCCTCCTCTCCTCGCTGGACCACGAGCAAACCCGAACCGACCCTGCACCATCTCCCGTTCGCCGGAGAAGCCCCGGTCGACCTCGTCGACGCCACCTGAGCCGACCACCACCCTCCTCCACTCGTAGCACCCCTCTCCAGCAAGCCCAGCGGCTGTTCCAGCCTTCGCAGCCACCGTCGCGGCCTCGCCGGCGTTCCAGTGCCGTCGAACCCGCCGTAGTCACCCCCTGGTGTCTCCCCCGAAGCCCCTGGTCCGTGTGACCCGTTGATTTCTGTTGGAACTCGATCCGTGGCCCGTGCTTCCATATCGTGGTTTCTACCGACATCGCATCCGTGTTTCGGTTTGCGGAACCGCCGAGGCAAGTATCTGAATACTTGCTTTAACATGCTACAAACTTAATAAACATGTTATCCGTTACAATCACACGATTTGGTGACAATTACAATTATCCGTAACTTTAAATCAATGAAATCATTGCTCGTATTAACCGGTCTGCTATTAATTCACACTTAACTAATCAAACCAAGTAGATCATCCCCACTTCATTTGTTAAAATCACTCCTGAGACAATTATTATGCTTAGTTCAAATTCATGTAACTCCATTGCGTATATTATCGATATTGTTTCGTCTTGTGGCTATTGCACCTCAAAGGTGCGTGAACCGGATTAATATGGGAATACAAACATCACTGTGTTCACATAGAATAATATTTGTTATTTACTGTTTCCTGCTACTGTTCATTATTTGTTACTATACCTGTTATCATCATATACCTGATTGCATTACATATTGACCGATCTTGATACACCTGACACATGTACTGATACACCGGACACAACACCCTGTACATATCGACTCTACCTGTTGAAAGTAACCTGACCTGTTACCTGATCTCATGCCTAATGCCGACAGACCTAACCATTCCTGCTGTCGATCCAGACAGACCTACCTTTACTTGACTTGTCTTGGCATTAGTCCTTGACTACTGAATACCTGACCTGACATACATAGTTTGGGGGTATGGGGAAATCAAAGGTGAAACCGACTTGTAACTCAACAGTTCGATACATTGTTCTGATCAGTCTTACGGGCTTGGCCAGCTCCGGAGTGTTGATGCTGACATCACTCATCTATCCTACTACCTTTTACTGCTTAGGGGCACGTCTCGGATTCAGCCCCGAGGATCATGACCGTGGTCCCGGGCACGCACGGGATACTATTGAGTTACATCGACGATTCATCAATTGGTTTCAAAGACTATAAAGTAGAAAACCTGATAGGACAGTTTAGTCACCTTTGCACATTACCCTGCTTGTTACTTCTTATTACCGCTTTATCCATGTTCATGCTTGCATTGTTTATTACCATGTTTTGCTGTATACTTGATATCATGACGCGCTGACGTCTGGGTTTTGCATGGCCCAGATTCCGTACCTTTGACGTCGACCGAGCAGGAGTACTTCAGCTAGCAGGCTGAACAGTGAGTCCTTAGGATTTAGTTTATTTATTGCTTTTCATTTCCAGATGTGAGCCCGCATTATGGGACGTACTGTTTATTCATTGTATTGGATCATTAGATTCCGCACTTATTGTTTATTGATTCTTGTTATTATGGATTTGGACATGTATTAGTTTAGTTTGTTTTACTGTTCTTGATATCTTTACAACCGTAATGTGACTGTGGATGGATACTTCCTACCCACAGGTAGCATGGTTGGCTATGTCACGTGCCCAAATCTTGCGTACTCTGGGAAGCGGGCGTGACAAGATACGTGCGGTATTGCACAGATCGTGATCGGACAGTTTTTACTTGCCGGCTTTGGCTTAAGCCGGATCTCAGTATTTGATAGTGTAGTTTTGTCTCTTTGCATTTTTGTTCAGTAGGAATACAAATGCGGGCATGTATTTGCAGTTGCGGGGTTTTCCTGTAATTTATTACGGGATCGGTTTTCTGGGGTTTCCAGTTTGCATTCCGTTCCGGCCGGTTTTTCTTTGTTTCTTCACAGCCGGACTTTTCGTTGGAGGGGGTTATTTGCAGTTTGCAAATAACTTATTTGTGGAGGGCTTTATTGCATTAGTGCCTCCATCATGATGAGATCCTTTTCTAGTCACTTCCTTTGCATTAATTGGATGGTTGTTGATTTGGCTTTGGATTTGAAATGGAAGTGGTTTTTGATCATTATCTTTTCTTTTTCTCCATGAATTAATTCATTCCAATTTTTTTCCACCCATTTCTAGAGTGGGGCCGGCCACATCAGCTGTGAGAGAGGGGAGATGTTTATTTGTGTGGAAAATTTCCATTCATGCTATTTCGTGGCCCCCACTTTCAATGTGATGATGAATTAATTTTCTTAGGTTGCATTGAGCTAGTTGTTTTGCTCAGGGGCTGATTTGCATTCCCTGAGAATTGATTTTTTCTTTTTCTTAAGCCAAATCACCACTTGCAACCAACCCACAAAGTTCCAGTGAGCACCAAATGGTTTTGGCCGAGCTCATTTTTCCATTGCATGCTCAATTTCTCCATCAAGCATCCATGAAATTCTGGTGCACAAATTCCTCCAAAATGGCAACCTCATAAACCCCAAAAGAGACATGGCTACTACACTATTCTACAGCATCCCTTGGACGCGTCGGCTAGCCAACTTCGGGCCCGAGTTGCCTCGGTCAAGAGGTGGGAGCCCGTAAAAGATTTTGGCGATGTGGTGCCCGTTTCGACGAGGAGGTGACGGACGAAGTATCCGCGGGAGATCGGAGTGGAGACGAAGACCGAAGGACACGGATCGCTCGGTATATCTCTTCCCCATCTTATAGTTAGCTAGAACTAGTTTATTGGTCCGATCCAGGTGTTTAGTGCGCGATGGTGCCGGTTTGCTAAGTTCGCAAAATTAAAGTTTATCACCACTTCCGCATTTGGCCGTCGGATTGACGGTCGGGGCGCCGCCGTGCACTTACGGTGGTATCAGAGCCTCGCCATTAACTTCGTCTAGCTTTGTTTGATGTCTTTGCATTTCCGATCGACCAAAATTCCAAAAAAACCTCATTTTCCTCACATCAGTTTTCTGTTGAAATTTTTTGATGTCCAAAAATTTTTTAGGTTGTATAAAACTGATGTACAAGAATATCTATGAATTGTGGAGAAATTCGAGACAGTGATCCCTTAAGGGGAGCGCGGAACCGCGGCAAAACCCCCCTTGTTGCCGCGGTTCCGCCGCAGTATTAGTGGATCAGTGTGTCCAATTTCTCCAGTGGGCTTCTGGGCTGTTTTTGGGGGTTTTGGAATATTAAAATTGGGCCCAGATTTTCTGTGAGTGCTACAGTATTGCTTTGGGGCCCACTTGTTAATTTTTGATCGATCGGATATTTTAAACACATTTTTCACAGTATTTATATTATATCTGCGACGGTGAATGTCACTTGATCGGTAAATCCATTCTAACTGCTATAGCCCGGTTAGACGGATTTGCGAACGTGACTTTCACGTTGATGTTCTGTGTTTATGCTGTGTTGTTGCGGATCGGTCGTGGGGGATAGCCTGGATGCAATGTTAGTACAGTGCTGTTGTATTATGTACATTTGATATTGCGGGGTGAGCGTCCGACATGTGGACTGCCGTCACTGCCAGTTTGTATTATTATTTTGGGGTACGACCTGGTTGCGGTCGATGTACCCGGTGTATGTATATTTTACTTTCTGTACTAGGATTACCCCGCGGTGGGGTGCACGGATAGCCGGGTTCTGGAGGGCAACAAGCCCGCATCTCATGGCATTGGGACGGAGGGGGCTTCACTATAAGAATTGGTGGGCTATTCGCCGCACTCGTAGAGGGTACAGGTTGACCCAGGAGGGGTGCCCAAGTTACCGGATTCCGTGAAGTGCTAGGTGGTCCATTCACGGTGCTGAAGGGGGCTGCCTCGCTTCAGGTTTTGGCGGGTAACTTGCCGCGCCCGTAGGGGTCTAGGTTTTCATTGCACAGGCTATCCGCACGACCAGGGGAACGTCGGGTTTCAGTAGTGGCTCTGTGAAACCCGGGGATCCCAGATATCTGTATTCTGTGATGCTGTACATTTCTGTGATGTTGCATTTTTTATCACGCCTTGAGCGAATATAATATATTGGTATATATACTAGTAGATGTTGTATATGTTTTACATCCGCGCTAGTCCAGTCCCCGCTCTGCCGTTAGTTAGCTAACCTAACGGGTGATGACGTGACCCAGTGGCGAATGCGGATGGCATATACGTACGTCAGTATATTTTCGTTCTTTATGGTGTGATCAATTGATGGGACTGCGTTGATTCGGATCAATGCAAAATAAACAAACATATTCTGATGTTGTTGGAACACTTTTCAAAAAGCAGTTATTGCAAGGACGTTCACTTTTGTTTTGCATCGTAATATTCAGTTGGAATATCCTGCTCCTCAGTCGATGAGGCAAGGGCCGAGATCCCTTCACCGGGAGTGACCCCTTGGACAGAAGTTTGCGTCAGGGCATTAGCTTCACTATAGCCGATTACTTTTGGTTTGCATTGTGGTATTCATTTGGAATATCCTGCACCCCATTCTACGGGGAAAGAGCCGAGATCCCTTCACCGGGAGTGACCTCTTTAGTAAAGGTTTTCGTCACTATATTTTCTAAAAAGCTATCCGTTCTTTCAACGATATCAAGTTCATTACGTTAAAGGTTTTCGCCAGAAACCATTCGTAGCCCTCCGTCGTTTCATATGGATAGTCAATAGTATTCAAGCTGTGTATGTTGGCCAAAGTCAAGGCACAGTGTTTGGTAGCTGTTGGGTATTCATATGCAGCATAGATAGATGCGTTGGTTTGGGACAGCCGTACTGCCATTTTGGCCCAAGTCAAGGGTAGGTACGGGTGGGTTCAAATTAACCTAGAGAATGACGGGTAGAACTTGACATGTGACTTATGATATGTTGGCCAAAGTCAAGGTCATAAGAGCATGGGGTAAAAATCCACATCGGGAGTTTCAAAAGAACTGAAACTTGCCAGATATGCGCATACCTTCTGGAGTGTGATACCGTGAGCGGATTCCGTCACGTTGTCAAGCGATGATAGTTGGATCCCGATTCCCACTGATGAGTTAGTTTACTCCTCGGGTGACCCCGACTAAATCTTCTTTCAGGTTTGGAGGAGATTTTGAGGAACCGTGGGAGGTTTTCTGATTAGATAAATTGGTAACCATTCTGATCTAAGATAGAGTGCACGCTGAGTGTTTCTTTTCTCTCTCTCTCTCTGGCAGCGACCATTGACCCGACCCTAAGACTATGACTCAGTGACCAAGTTGACCGAACCTTCTTAACACTGGCTTTTGGATTGTCAGAGTTGCAGACCTCATTGCCACTCCTACTTTTACCCTTTTCTCCAGGACACCCCGTATTACTACGAACGTCCACTTCCATTGGACAAAACCATCGTATAGTTAGATACGAACTCGAAGGAATTCGAGGATGGTTTCCGGTTCTGGAGAAAACGGATAGGATTATTCAGTTGTCTTTTCCCTTTTACCTTCTCTCAAGTTGTGAGTACTCCTTGGTTTAGGAGATAGTACACCTATTACGCAAATTGGATAGTCTTCTTCCAAACCTTAGGCTGGTGCCGACCGGTAGGGAATGAAGAAAACCAATTAGCCTAAACGGTGTGCAGAAGGTATTAAGATTAAGACAAAGCAAGGGATTAGTAAGAGGGCAAAGTAAATTGCGACTGATATTCACGACCAAACCAAGTATTTCTTCGCCAATCCTAAATCACCTTTGTATTTCTCCAGGACACTCCGTATCACTACGAAGATCCACAGTTTATTGGATAATCCACCGTAAGGTTATATACGAACTCGAAAGGAACTTGTTCCAGTTCGGGGATGGATTCTGGTCCAGGAGAAATAGGAATAAGGTTCATTCGGTTGTCTTTTATCTTCACCTTCTCTCGCATTGCGAGTGCTCCTAGGACTATGGCAGTACACCTATTATGCTTATTGGATAGTCTTCTTCCAAACCATAGGCTGGTGCCGAACGGTAGGGAAGGAAGAAAACCAATTGGCCTAAAGGGGTGTGCAGAAGGTAATGACTAAAGACATATAAAGGGATTTGGAGAGGTAGCAAAGAATTATACGGTTATAGTTGTGAATCTGGATAATGGTAGAGGCATTACTAGGAATACCAGGAGACCCCATCGAAACATTTCAATGTTTCAGTTCAACTGTGTACTGTTAAAAGAAAACTGATTTCCCGATTTGACACTTGCTCCAGGGTATGTATTTACCAGGTTTGACTCTCACGTCTGTATGGTTTTACAGATTATGAGTGGGAGTAAGTTATTGGGAATAGGGTGATCATCCTCATTATATCGGGATTCGTTGTAATCGGTGATATTTGAGGAGATCACCTGGGCTGTTTGCCGGTCGGCAAATATTTGGTTTTGAATATCCGCTGTTGTGCACCAATTTCAAATTGATATATCTGTACGTCTATTTTCATAGAGTGAGATATACCTTTTGATATTATGTCGATGACATTTACCTATATCACTGGATGGTTAGGTAAGGAGCATTAAACAGTGGTGTAATTCTTCTTAACCATAAGTACAGGTTTCAACCTACGACACACAGTGAAAGAGTTGTTAGACTCAGCGGACTTATACAGAGTGTTGTATGTTGTCCAGTGTCCATTAGGACAGAGGGGTTGGTCCTCATACTATATCCTGTTTACTTTTAACTTCTCTAGTTCTTAGACATGTGTTTCGTAGAAACACAGGGTCTAAGTTTTGAGGAGTTATAGGTATTTGAATAGAGTAGAGAACCAGATGTTGCAAGTATCGGGATTCTTCAAGGTGATCGAAGATGTAGATATTTGTGCATGGTATTCAGATGATAGTAATGATTAAGAGAACTTGCTTCTCTTACAGGTTACTCATAATTGGAAGTATTCCTAAGTTGAGTAACGCTGATCGGCCTCCTTCCATTTAGTTGACATGCACTGGAGATAGCTGTATGATTTGAATCTGGTTAAATCAAATTAGTGCCTCTGGTTCTATATTGGATATAGTACAGTTCATATCTTAACATTGTTAAGGTATGGGGAGTCGTCCGGCTTATGATTAAAACCAGACTCTGGATAACTCAAGGCACGTTTCTGTAATGGCTGTTTGTGGGTTGACCCAGGCTATGACAAGGGTTGATTTTCTACCATCTGGCAGATCAATAGAAATATTGTTCTAGACTCGCCACAGTTTTATTAAAAATGGATTTTTTTCAAAAACAGTAGTGGGAGTATGGTAGAACTGGAAGTGATTCCAGAACCGCAAACGATTACGGAAGATTTGATGAGGAACCTAAAGATTCAATCTGATTTGACATTCCATTGGCCACTCCGCAGATAAGGTGGGTAACTTCAGGCACCCGAGAGGTACTCCGGTAGCCTCAAGGACGGTGACAGGGAAGTTCTTGTTTACCCACACTTGCCATTGTTGTTGTTCCAGGCTGCGAGACCCGGCAGGAGGATGAGTATAGTGTCGTTCGAAACTAGCTTTAGAAGTGCACGTCTATATGACTCTGCCAGACGGTTGTCGTAGTCAGTGGGAGCAGCGGAAGCATTGGTGGACATCAGGCTTATGTCTATTTATAGACTAAAGCAGATGTAGCGGAGATAGATCATCTATTTTTGATGTGACAGTCATAGGTTTGACTTCATCAGAATAGGGGATGGATCTGTTGAGAAGGTAGTAGGGTGTGATATCCTGGTATTTGGATGACATACACAGAGTACGAAAGGAAACTCCTATACTACGATTGGTTATACTTTGGTCGTCATACAGTGGTTTCTCCACAAAGGACTTGGACATTATATCAGACATACTGGTTACTAGATCTATGGTTTTAGATCTAGATTTGGGTGGTTTCCCAATCATGGTACTTTGACAGCATTCTAAGAGTATTTAGAATGGACGACTCCTGGCACGGTAGTGTACCTGCAGGTGATGGAGTCACCCTCTCTAAAGGTGTCTTATAGACTAAAGTAGAGAGGGATGTGCATGATTGGCAGATCACTTGCTTAGGCAATTGAGTCAATCATGAGATGTCAAGTACCACACCAGTTGTTGTTCTTGCACTAGATGCAATAAGTTGATATTTATCCAATCCTGGAGAAACAGTCGGAAGCAGTTTTAGAACATAAGTGGATGTTCTAGGGATATGATAACGACAGCCTCATTTGGGAGACAGTTATCAATCCAGGCTTCCAAGGTGACATGGACGACAAGGAGGTTGTCAGAGTTATAGTTTTCCTTCTAACGAGGGGCAGTATTTTGGACGGGTGATCCAAGGCAATACTGAGGGTGGCATGGCGCAGGATACTGATTAAGATCAGTTGATGATACAGTCTAAGAAGTTTGGATTTGGAGTTCATTTATGAGCTAGGTCCCATCAGACATCCAGGCATTCTGAGACAGGTATTGCTCATTTCGGGAGATGGCTTTCTCCGCGAACTTGAGATATAGAGAGACATAGAAAGAAACATCTAGGCGGATCCACTCACTGAGGCTATTCCTCGAACGCAATAGTTTCACAAACGGATTTTGTGAGACTGACTAGTAGAGGAGCTGGGTTTTCGGTATCACACAGGCTGTGAGTATGCGACATCGCAATAATTAGCCTTGAGTGCAAGTGGGAGATTGTTGGAGATAGTGCCCTCAGAGTCAATTATTGGATCACAGGCACGTGATTGCAATGATTGAGGGAGGACCTATCCCGGTAGGACAGTCTTACTCGAGATGATAGTATGCTATCTGGTTTACCTTTATCATCGTGTACTGCTTTATGTGACCTGACATGTCGCTATTGCACGTTGATAGAGCCCCTAGGATTCTTGCTTGACTGCCAGCAGTATGAGGGCGATCATATAAGTGAGAGCTGGAGTCTATAAGCACATCCTTAAAAGGTCCCTAGTCGTAGGAGTCTCGAGACAGGGCATCGATTCTCTAGAGTAGACTAGTGTATACAGTCGAGACCCCGACGAGGGGCGGTGGACGGTCTCACAAGCCACTGGTGTCAGTTGGTTCACCTAAGCTGTATATAGGTGCTCATTGGGTTATGAGTACACCAGACAGGACTCGCCGGGAACATGCTAGTTGGTCTTATACCTGACATCAGATAGCAGTTCCCAGGTGACATGTGTATAGGTTAGTTCATCGACCTAGGGATCGTCATTTGTCTCGTGTGAGTTCCCACTGTGCTTTGATTACTACCCTACAACGGCTCAAAGGAGTCGTGCAAACAGGTTTTAGTTGGGTACAGTCCCGAGACACATGAAGGCAGTGAGCGGATCTTCAGGGGTTCGTCACTCCCGGTATTGGGGGTGAGGTCGCGCTGTGTCTAGGAGAGCCATTACACGAAGTTCTTGGCCAAGGAAGGAGATTTACTGGTAGGTATTCCAGTAGTATCTCAGGGTGTTCTGGGCTACACTCCGACACGACTTGTACCGCTTTTGGGGGTCTGACTTTTACCAACCCCCTAGGCCCAACATGCGATGCTCATAGACGAACGGACCGGACTGTAGGGATATTGTCACTGACAGGCTCAGTAGGGTGTCAGGATGAGTTCGCTCATCGACGTCCCTTTTGGTCAATAGCTGGTGGCCCGTCACGTATTGGCTTATACCTCTGACGTGCTAGTGGTTAAATCCACAGCCATAGTATTGACGAGTCCTTAGAGTCCACCACACTTTCAGTTACTCAAGGTTTCGGGCGAAACGTTGTAGAGGCCGTATGGAGATATGGTAGGGTTCGATCAGATACGTGCGGTATTGCACAGATCGTGATCGGGCAGTTTTTACTAGCCGGCTTTGGCTTAAGCCGGATCTCAGTATTTGATAGTGTAGTTTTGTCTCTTTGCATTTGTGTTCAGTAGGAATACAAATGCGGGCATGTATTTGCAGTTGCGGGGTTTTCCTGTAATTTATTACGGGATCGGTTTTCTGGGGTTGCCAGTTTGCATTCCGTTCTGGCCGGTTTTTCTTTGTTTCTTCACGGCCGGACTTTTCGTTGGAGGGGGTTATTTGCAGTTTGCAAATAACTTATTTGTGGAGGGCTTTATTGCATTAGTGCCTCCATCATGATGAGATCCTTTTCTAGTCACTTCCTTTGCCTTAATTGGATGGTTGTTGATTTGGCTTAGGATTTGAAATGGAAGTGGTTTTTGATCATTATCTTTTCTTTTTCTCCATGAATTAATTCATTCCAATTTTTCTCCACTCATTTCTAGAGTGGGGCCGGCCACATGAGCTGTGAGAGAGGGGAGAGTTTTATTTGTGTGGAAAATTTCCATTCATGCTATTTCGTGGCCCCCACTCTCAATGTGATGATGAATTAATTTTCTTAGGTTGCATTGAGCTAGTTGTTTTGCTCAGGGGCTGATTTGCATTCCCTGAGAATTGATTTTTTCTTTTTCTTAAGCCAAATCACCACTTGCAACCAACCCACAAAGTTCCAGTGAGCACCAAATGGTTTTGGCCGAGCTCATTTTTCCATTGCATGCTCAATTTCTCCATCAAGCATCCATGAAATTCTGGTGCACAAATTCCTCCAAAATGGCAACCTCATAAACCCCAAAAGAGACATGGCTACTACACTATTCTACAGCATCCCTTGGACGCGTCGGCTAGCCAACTTCGCGCCCGAGTTGCTTCGGTCAAGAGGTGGGAGCCCGTAAAAGATTTTGGCGATGTGGTGCCCGTTTCGACGAGGAGGTGACGGACGAAGTATCCGCGGGAGATCGGAGTGGAGACGAAGACCGAAGGACACGAATCGCTCGGTATATCTCTTCTCCATCTTGTAGTTAGCTAGAACTAGTTTATTGGTCCGATCTGGGTGTTTAGTGCGCGATGGTGCCGGTTTGCTAAGTTCGCAAAATTAAAGTTTATCACCGCTTCCGCATTTGGCCGTCGGATTGACGGCCGGGGCGCCGCCGTGCACTTACACAGATGTAGCTTACATACTGAGCGTGGCAAGTAGGTATCAGTCAGACCCAGGGGAGAAGCACTGGATTGTAGTGAAGAACATTCTCAAGTACCTGAGAAGGACTAAGGAGATGTTCTTGGTTTACGGTGGAAAAGACCTCAAGATCGAGGCCTTTGCTGATTCTTGCTTCTAAAGTGATAAGGATGACTCCAAGTCCATGTCAGGTTATGACTTTACCCTCAATGGAAGGGCGGTGTGCTGGAAGAGTTCCAAGCAGGACACCGTTGCTGACTCGACGATGGAAGCGGAGTATATTGCTGCTTGCGATGCCACAAAAGAAGCGGTCTGGATGAAGAAGTTCCTAACAGAACTTCAGGTGGTTCCTACCATTATTGATCCAATACCGCTGTATAGCGACAACAACGGAGCTATAGCTTTAGCGAAGGAACCCAGGTCCCATCAGAAGTCCAGACACATATTAAGGCGGTATCACCTGATCAGGGAGATCATAGATCGCCAGGAGATCGAGGTCCGGAGAGTTGCTACAGAGGAGAACATTGCTGATCCATTCACAAAGGCCTTACCTCAGATTTAGTTCGAGAGGCTACTCGAGATGATCGGTCTTCGATACGCCAGTATATGGCCCTAGTGCAAGTGGGAGATTGTTAGTGTATATGCCCTAGGGGCCATTATTGTATCATACTAGCTTGTATATTAGTTAATCGAAGCTTGGGATATTCATAGTTATATTAACAGTCTTGCTAAACATGGTAGTATGCTACTTGGTTATATCTATCTTAATATGTGTGTACGTATAGATAGAGCCCTTAGGATCTTGCTTGACTACCAGCGTCGTGATAGCAGTCACACTAGTGGGGGCTGGGTAGTCTACAAGCACATCCTTTTTCAGGTCCCTAGTCATAGGATTATCGAGACAGGGCATCGATACTCCGGAGTACACTTGTGTACGCTTCTCATCCCAGTTGGGGAGATGGTCTGTCCCACAGCCTTTAGTACGTCGTACTGGAGATAGTATACAGGTGCTCATTGGGTTACGGGTACACCGGACAGGACTCGCGGGGAACTGTTGGTTGGTATTATACCCGTCGTCAGTTAATAGTTCCCAGGTGATATGAGTACAGCATAATCCACAGACTCGACACTGCTGCTTCGTCTCGAGTGTGTCCCACTTTTCTTAGATTGCTACCCTACCGCGGCTCAAAGGAGTCGTCCAAACAGGTAGCAGTTGGGTGTAGTCCCGAGCACTTGGAGGCAGTGGCGGTTAGACAGGATTCGTCTCTCCCGGTATTGAGAGTTTATATCGTGCTGTGTCTGGAGAGCCATTACGCAAAGTCCCTGGCCAGGGCAAGCGAGATTTACTGGTAGGTTTTCCAGTAGTTTCTCAAGGTGTAATAGGCTACGCCCCGACATGACTTATACCGCTTTTAGGGGACTGACGCTTGCCGCCCCCTAGGCCCGATATGCGATAGTCCTAGACGAACAGACCGGACTGTACGGAGATTGTCACATCAGGCTCAGTAGGAGTTCGGATGGGTTTCCTCATCGGCGTTCTTATCGACATCTACCTAGGGACCGTTACGTACAGCTAGTGCCGCTTGCGGTCTGTGGTTAAACCCACTGCCAGCGTAGTAGTCGAGTCTTTAGAGTCCCACACAGAGAGTTTCCATGCTCCGGGCGAAACGATATAGAGGTCGTTTGGTTTTACGACAAGGTTTCGGACGCATACGTGTTTTTACGCACGTGCGATGTTCGGACAGTTTTTATTAGCCGGCTTTGGTTTAAGTCAGATTCTAGTATCGGATTATTGGATTTATACAGTCTAAAGTTTTTCCGTGTTTTCACGGATAGGAGGGGCGTTCTCGTAATTTGGTGAGAAGCTTCTAGAAGGATGATGACTTAGGGGTTAAGGTGGCATTTGCATTTATTGATTTAGTGACTCATTTGTGTGATTCATCCATAGAGTTAATGATGCATTTAATGGCTAATGACTCATGAGATGAATCACACAAGGTGAATGAATGAAGCATGATTGATAAATTATTTGATTTATTCATTTAATAAATCATCATGCTTCATATATTCAAAATGAATCATTATTTCATTTCATGCCAACTCTCACCTTCTCTCTCCTCAAGCTCTCTCTCTTCAAACCGTAATCCTAACCTCTCATGTATTGATATCAAGGATTAGTAAGACTTGTTAATCCCTAATCACACTCTATATTACCTAGGTGACTTTGATTAGCAATTTGAGTAACCTAGTTTCCTCAAGTTAGAGGCAAAGCTTGGAGTAGTAGTTTTCGGGTGGATTGTCTATTACAAAGAGGAGGCCGACGAGGAGGTGGTTAACGAGAAGAAGAAGGACTTGGTTCATTAGCTATAATCTTCTTTCATAGTAGATAACTACTCCTATGATAGTGTTAGTTATAGTTTAGCAAAGATCCTTTCGGTTAGTCGATGTTAGTTTAAAGAAAAAGATTGTTTTTCATATTTCCGCCTCCCCGCAACTCGTGGGGTGTACAACGTCGAATTACAGTATACTCGTTCATCACATTAATATCTCGCATCCCATTATATAAACGTCACACTTGTTCTCTTTCAATTCGTACCTATCATGATTCACTTCTCATTTCATATTCTTATATGTCAATATGTTCATTAGTGTCAACTTCTATCATATTATCGTTTGTAAATCTTACAATCATGTCCGTCGCATATCATTTATCAGGATATAATAATAAAACGATCTTCCATGTCAATGTTGTTCGTGTGTAGTAGCGCCTCTAGTTCGGTTGAAACATCATAAAGGAATGAACTTTTAAATTTCTAGAAGGCTATTACAAACAAACTATGAATCATAACTAGAGATTAGGGTAATAGCAACAACATATGAAGTCTAAACTAAAAGGAAAGGAACTACAACCTTTGTAGCCAACTCCTTCACTCTTTTGGACTCCTACGGCTTAGCTCGAAGCTTGGATCAACTCCGCTCAAGGTCCTTCGTCGTCTACGATGATCCACCCGGAGGTTCTAGGTCATGCTCTTTGCTTCACAAGATCAAGATGAAGTGGAGCAAACACCCTGCACTAAAGGGCTTGGGTAGTGTGGAATGGTTATATGGTTTGTATACTCACTTTAAAACCCTTTATTTTTAAGTTCCTCACTCTTTTTCAAACTCAAGAGAGAGATAAAAGATGGAGGAAGATGAAGATGTCAAAGCTTTTATCAATATTGTAATAATATCATGAATAATAATGAAAAAGAAAAGATTATATATGAGACACTCTCAAATATAACCATGGTTAGCTAAATATCTAGATATTTTGTAGATGGGTTAAAGAACAAAGGAAATATAACCATGGTTAAATTCAAACATAAATAAAGAAGTGTGTGGAAACAATGAGTCACAATTATCAATTCCTTTTTCTTTTTACTCAAAAACAAAAATACACATATATAGCAACAATGTAAGTCTTGCATTGCCATCTCATATGTATCAACAACCATGATACATATGTATGTATGTATGTAATATTTCAAAAAATTAAAATATTATTTTTGGGAATTTTTACAATTTAATATTAATTTTAATGAATATTTTAATATTTCGGTATAATTAAATACCAATAAATTGGGAAAAATTTGGAAAATTATAGAAATTACCAAAAAGAGGGTATTTTATGAGACTTATGCAAAATATGAAAGTTTATGATTTATTTAACACTATTTTAGTGCTAATCGCGGTTAAAAATCGCTAATCGGACTTTAAGCTTGTTTTGTGCAAAACATGCACTATATCTTTTCACACTTGTGTTACATTTTCCTACCTGGCTTTATATTCATTTTTCATTCTTTGTTTTGGGTTTACTATTGCAAAGAGAAGGAAATAAAAGAAAAACAAAAGAAAAGGAAAAAGGAATAAAAAATGAAGTATGGGCAAGTGAGAGAGAAAGTGAGGGGTCAAAGGAGAGCCATTCCCGTTTGTTTCCTTCTTCTTCCTCCATCATTTTCTCCCCCCATTTCCCTCATAGCTGCTGCTCTCATCTCCCCCCTCCTCAAATCACCACAAACACACCCAAAAACAAACCAAAACCCCATTCCCATTTCACAAAAATTGTGCACAACCTCACAAGCTACACTTTGGAGAAAGAAAAATCACATTTTGGTGCTGTAAGGGATTCTTGGGTGTCCCAAATGAGGTAATCCTTTCACAATTAGTGTAGTGTTTCATATGGTTAAGCCTCTTTTCAAGTTTAAAATTGATTTGGCAAACTTTGGTGAACTTTGAAAACTCAAGTTGGGAATTAGGGTTTGATTTGAGTAGAGATGGTGTAATTGGGCATTAGAGATGACCTTTGACCCCCTTAGATGTTAGAAACCCCGAACTAAACACAATACCAAACCTGAAATGAAAAATAGAAACTTTGCATATCGGTTTTGTGAGTGTATATGGCGTGCAGGGAAATCTGGAATGAACTGGAACATTTACGAGATAAATAAACAACTTCAGAGACCAAGTTAGAGCCCTCCGAGACCACCCTACAAAGACGACACCCCAACTCCCCAGGAAAACCGAGGAGGCCGGCAAGAGGGTGTCCAGCCCCTTGGTGGGTGAGGGTATCCAGGTTGTTTCCATAGGTCATATGTATCCTATATATCACCCTAGTGTTGTTTTGGAACCTTGGTTTCACATGAGACAAAATTTGGAGCTTGCTTTCTAGGTTGCTGCCATGTATTTCATGATGTTTATGGATTTAAGTTTTGATATTTGGTATTGTATTCGATTATTTGATGTTTGTACGTCTATATCGATTGATATTTGGTTGAATTGCAAGATGTAGACTATAGGTTTTGACCTAGGGATGATTCGTGTAGCATTTTGGTTTTTGTGTGTCGTTTTTGCTTTGATTTGGGATTGTGATGCGATACGACATGTTGTGATGTGTAGGTACCCCCGTGAAGACTTCAAGACAACAAGCAAGCGGGTGGCGGCGTCGACATCGGCACACAAGAAGCAAGGTGAGTAGATTTATATCTACGGGGAGAAGTCGGGTGGATGGCATATAGCACCCCCGCAGTTCGATATATAGTATGCTATATATATACTATATATTTATGATAACTTTTATGTGAGATATGGATATTCAGGATATGGTTATGTGTTCATGGATTAGTGGTGTTGCTTGCGAAACCCTATAGT
Source organism: Agapanthus africanus (assembly GCA_030015575.1). NCBI lineage: Eukaryota > Viridiplantae > Streptophyta > Magnoliopsida > Asparagales > Amaryllidaceae > Agapanthus > Agapanthus africanus. The sequence goes on from JASDDO010000016.1 coordinate 294,133,194, forward strand.
AGTTGTTGCACCCACACATGCACACACACTCGCATACATTCATTCATTTACATGTGCGTATATGGGGATATGTGTATATATACACACGGGTATTGGACTTTGTATACATATACTCGATTTTGATGATAGTACTTAGGACTTGAGATGAGTCGATGAGATTGGGCTTGAGGCCGTGAGATCGGTGATGTGACAGGGTTCATATTTGAGATACGACATGATATTTTAGCGGGTCCTTTGACGTGGTGTTTTCATACACACGCATGCATTTCATAGATGGTATAAGTATTGTACTAGACGTAGATCAGTACCCCGATCATGATATTTGATAAAGAGGATACCAGATGATTAATGTGATAGATGTGACATTTGACCCGTACCCAGATTTGGAATGTCGTACTACGGATTTACCGTACGAGCTATATTGATGTTAGATCCGCACTCTTGACTTGAGGATGTCATGTTATAGATATTATATCGTATGGGATACTAATGAGGCGGGATCACCGACTATTATATATATATATATATATATATGTATCGACTCAGATGTTAGGCGGTTTCCTTACCTTTTGATCAGCCCTTTTAGTTAGCCCTGCTGTTTACTTGTAAATGGTAGATTAGACTCGAGACATACCTATTTCAAAACTAACGAATCATGAGTATTTCAAAAGGCCAAAGGATTCTACGGATATTTCAAAGGACGTACATTTTCTTAAAAACACCGTAGCCCTTATTTTCAAAACACTACGATTCGTGTTATTTCAAACGGCAATACTATACGACTCATAATTAGACATATATAGATTCGTTATCATTGTATTTGATATTCAGCTCCCGCATATTCTTGCTGCTCGCATCGCATTGCATGCTTATATTGTGTTTTCATATGTTAATATTGAAATCATACTGTTAGGACACCGGCACCATTACCGAGGATGCGTATATTCCACATACACTAACTTGCCGGCTCACACAAATCTTCATCGGTAATTGCCATGTCACGTACACATTAGAGAATACTGTTTCATTGACATAGCTTGTTAGATGATAGCTTCGACATGATATTAGTGCACTTGCCTTATATGCCAGTTTAGACATTGCAGTTATTACTTGCTACTTCATGCATATTATCATTCACCGTTATGCAGTATTATGGAGTTTTATGCCTATATTCACTGTTTACTCGCTATTGATAATTTGATTTCTGATTTTCATGAGATTTCTTGGATTTAGGAGAAAACCGCAAGAATATATAAACTTCTCTCTCTCTCTCTCTCTCTCTCTCTCTCTTTTTAAAATGAAAAGTGTGGTTTTCTCATGATGTATGAGTCGTCCACCATGATGTTTTCTCGGTTATGAGATGGATTTCAAGACCCGATTCAAGAAGTTGGATGAACCGTCTGCGGGTACATGGTAGACCCGGTAAGGTACCCCGAGGAAAGAAGATCGAGTTGTAGACGATGAGCCCGGCAGGGGCAGACTGCCTACCGGTGATTTTACCTGACGCGCCGGATATCAGGAGGATACCCTCGTGGTCGTGTGATTGATGTTAGGGGCCGATCCGGAGTTGACGGCGCCCTAGATAGTGAGATTGAGACACTGAGATTTTGAGATATTGAGGTATTGAGATTTGATGATACAGGCCAGTCTGGATAGCCGGAGCCTGAGATATTGAGATATTGGGATTTATGTTTTGTGTCGATACTAGACACTGTTTATGTTGATTTCCTTGATGATACCTCGTTTTAAATATACAGAAATCTCACTTAGTTATGAAAGCAGTTCTTCATTTACATGTATTCTGTTTTCATGCATTCATACCTCATTCATATGATATGTTGCTACCTGAGGCACTGACACGAGCACTCGGTATTACACTTGGGTTAGATGTTTACCTTTGCCACATTTTCATGCTTCAGACTTTATCATTTGAGGATTATATATACTGATCGTATGACCTAGGATTGTATCATACATACGATTTCTACTCTGTGATGTTTTCTACTCACGAGTTTGTAACTCACCCCCGTTGTGTCACAGTTTCTTGCAGGTTTTGCCGTACAGGTTCCGTTACGGCTTTGCTGGAACACTGCTTCCTTCTGGGTGATTGCTTTGGGAGGTGGGTTCACTTGTATCGTGACCACTATTGTACCTTTATTTTATTCAGTTGTATCTAATGACTCCATCAACCAAACTTGTATATTTATTCGGATTCAGAGACCAGTGATGTTTATTCTTTTGACCTTAGAGTTGTGCGTTGTATTATTATGGATTTCATGTTGTTTTGAGTTTCTTTTTGTGTTTTGAATCATGCCCTTCGGCGTTGTATACTATTGCTTGCGTAGTTGTGGCCGTCGATTGACGAAGAGCTAGCTCCCACTTGGGGATGCGTTTTATCATTGATGTATATATTTATCATGTTGTACCCCGTTCGGGGCCAGTATTTAGAAAGGAAACTCTACCGAAATTTTCAGAAAAGACCTGTGATTTTAAAAATGCATATTTCGTTTTATGTTGCTAAACTACTTGATTTAAATTGGTTTTTCCTTCACTCTACTGCTTTACTTGGTTTTGATTTCTGTGTTTTGGCTTACTTAGATTACGTACGCCTCGAGACGTTTCGTAATTTAAGTGCCGGTCATGTTCCGTACTTTTCGGGTCGTGACAAAGTTGGTATCAAAGCGTTAGGTTTTATCTTCGGAGTGTAGGATGACCCTTGGTTAATGGAGTAGGTAGCTTGGGTAGAGTGACGTACCGTGTGTATGTTTCGCGGCATACTTACGATACGCTACTCCTCTTAAGAAGCCTTAGGATGTACATTTCTTTGCACAGTATATATTCCTTCCTATGATCTATCCTCATCAGAACCAGTTATGGTTTTTTTACCACGGTTGTGCGGGCACAGAGAGCTACGGCTAGAGTTGCGGTCAGCACGAGCTCGTCACGGACGAGGACTGACCAGGGCGTGATTCCAGGGACACATGATTGCATAGAGGTGTTATTTTATTGTGTTTTCGTGCCATGAGCATTTGATGGATAGCTGTTATGAGATTTCTCGAACGTGCAGATTTGCACCAGAGGATTGAACCACTGATAGAGGCCAGCCAGAATGCGATGACCATTGATGTATCGCTTATTCATGATGATTGAGGCACTATTCAGCGTACAGAGGAATGAGCCAATTGTTGCTGCGAACGACGAGATATTGCCCCAGATGTTGGAGTTGTTGCAGTACGAGTTGTACTCAGAGATATGATAGTCTAAGTCCACATTTCCCACCCCGGTGCTTACGGGGAGGCGGAAACGGTAAAAAATGATTTTTATAAACTCAAGTCAACATGGACTAAAAGGAGGATCTTTGCTAAACAAAAACTAACAACCAAGCTAAAAGATTTAGCTACTCGGTTAAAGTGTTATACCTAAGTCTTGAACTCCTTCCCTTCTGGCTCATTGGAGTGGGTTGAACGGGTTCTCCTCGTCGCCTTCTCTTGCCGAAGAAAGATCCACCCGAGAGCCTCTACCTTTGGCTCCTACCTCAACCTAGAGGTAACTAAAGTGCTTGGCTTGCCAAACCTAGAACCTTAGAATGAGTAGAGAGGAGTTTTGGTGTTTTATCTCAAAAGCAAATGGTTCTCAACACATGAGAGGGGAGAGCTTTGAGAGAGAGGAAGAGGATGAGCTTTGGATGAGAGAGAATGAGCAAGAGAGAATGAGGATAATATCAACCATTCTCACATATATGTGAATTATGATAATTAAATAATTAATCAAAGATAATAGTGATGGTTAACTTGAAATGACCATTATCATTTCACATTAATGAATTTTTCAAGAATCAAAGAGCATCTTTCATGTAAAATGATGATGGTCAATATGTCAACATAGGTCAACAAGTCAACCATAGTCAAATGGTCAACAACCCTAACTATAACACAATTATAATTAATTAATATCAATAATATATTTCACATATTCATTAGGGTTTGGAAAAAGACAACGGTCATCAACCCTAATGAAAGTCCTCTGCCTCTGCCACAGTCAACTGTGCATACACACCCGTATCCATGTTCCGAGGAACACGAATACAATGAGATAAAACCAATCCCACAACATATACTAGGATCTGGCTTAAACCAAAGCTCGCTAGTATTAACTGTCCGGACACCAAACGTGCACAAGTGCGCGGATGTGAACGAACCCCGTCGCAAAACCATGCGACCTCTACTCTGTTTTGCCCAAAGGCGAATAACCCTTTGTGTGGGACTCTAAAGACTTGACACTACGCTGGCAGTGGGTTTAACCACAGGCCGCAAGTGGTACTAGCTGTACGTAACGGTTCCCAGGTAGATGCCGATAATAAGACTGACGAGGTGTACCCATCTGAACTCCTACTGAGCCTGAATGTGACAATCTCTGTACAGTCCGGTCTGTTCGTCTAAGAGTATCGCATGGCGGGCCTAGGGGGAGGTAAACGTCAGTCCCCTAATTGTGGTACAAGTCGTGTCGGAGTGTAGCCCAGAACACCCTGAGATAACACTCGAAACGCTACCAGTATATCTCGCTAGCCCTGGACAGGGACTTTGTGTAATGGCTCTCCTAGACATAGCGCGATATCAACTCCCAATACCAAGAGAGACGAATCCTGTCTAACCGTCACTGCCTCCAAGTTCTTCGTGACTGCACCCAACTGCTACCTGTTTGCATGACTCCTTTGAGCCGTGGTAGGGTAGCAATCTAAGAACAGTAGGAACACACTCGAGGTGAAGTGACAGTGTCAAGTCAACGGACTAAGCAGTACTCATGTCACCTGGGAACTGATAACTGACGATAGGTATAATACCAACCAACAGTTCCCGACGAGTCCTGTCCAGTGTACTCGTAACCTAACGAGCACCCACATACTATCCCAAGTACGACGTACTAATGGCTGTGGGACAGACCATCTCCTATGCTGGGATGAGAAGCGTATACGCTAGTCTACTCCGGAGTATCGATGCCCCATCTCGATAATCCTACGACTAGGGACCTGTATAAGGATGTGCTTGTAGATTACCAAGCCCCTACTAGTGTGACTGCCATCATAACGCTGCTAATCAAGCAAAGATCCTAAGGGCTCCACTAATGTGTAAAGGCGATATGCTAAAAGAAACACATGCACACATTAAAGTAGAAACAAACCAAGTAGCATACTACTATTTTGAGCAAGATTGTCTATACAACTGTGAATATCCCAAGCTTCAATTAAGTAATATACAAACTAGTATGATACAGTAATGGCCTCTAGGGCATATACACTAACAGATAGAAGGTCGCTAGTCACCCGAGGATGAATGACTAGGACATGTGGTACGTTCTCTTAACCCGATGCGAGGTCATCAGATAGATTGATTCCAGCTAGAGACGACTTCACGCAGGTACATTGAGAGTCGGTAGAGGCGATCGAATGTCAGAAACCCATTATTCCAAGTTTAAAGTATTCGGAAAGACGTGCAAGCAATTCTATGGACCCTCTAGAAGAATGAAACCCTAACTCGACATAATGACCGTGTGAAAGCCTTTGAACCTTAGTGTTTATGGAAATTTCGCGGCGCCATTAGTAAGGCTTGGGTTTGCCCTTCTACGGCTGGTCCACTGATGCTGTGGTATGTACTCGACACTATTATATTGTACCCAAGATGTTGAGCTCTTGGGGGATTATGAGGTTTTGACGAATCGATCGAATGGTTCGACTTCATTCGGATGCTATGCGAAGGGATGCATTGCTTGGGAGACTCCAGATATGAGTATAGCCGTTGGAGCACAGTCCATGCAGCCACAATGAGATGAGTCCGAAGCAGTCGACATTAGAGAAAAGTGGAGTAAGAGGTTCGTACGAGATCTTGATGAGACGATGTTCCACTCCGCCGACATCAGAAATCTGATACGAATGCAGAGGTGTTGTATATGGATATATCTTCTAGAAGTAGTCGCGGTGAGTATGCAGCCGTTCCGGAACAAGAAACAGATTTAGTGAAGGATGATAACATCCGGACAGTTCGGTAGAGACGAGATTTGGGAGAGACCTTGACAGGAACTTTCTGGAATAATGCACGAGAAGACTTGGACCCAGGAGTGGTCATTTTTACGTACACCCAGCCGGCCAGAGTTCAGCATCGTCGACAGGGCATGTTATGAGTGACCATAAGAGTTGGCCATTGATCTTTAGAGGATGTGCTAGAGCGGACTACTTCCATTATCGTTTCCATATTGGACCGTTGAGCCGGAGAGCTACGTACTTAGCAATTCGCAGTGAGAGATGAGAGCCTAAGGGCACCAGACGACGGGCCATGATCGAGAGGCAAGTAGATATCTTGCTCTGCTAGCATTGGATGCACCGACACCTTCTCGACCTTGGAGGAAGGACATATCGACGGCAGTATTTATGATTAGTGATTTTGTGAGTTGACTATCACGTATCAGTCACGTTTGATTTCGGTATTTTTGGCGATCTATTCGTATGACTGAGTTTTGATGAACGAGTTTCACGATATTTGTTAGTGTATATGCCCTAGAGGCCATTACTGTATCATACTAGTTTGTATATTACTTAAGGGAAGCTTGGGATATTCACAGTTGTATAGACAGTCTTGCTAAAAATGGAAGTATGCTACATGGTTTGTTTCTACTTTAATATGTGCATGTGTTTCTTTTAGCACATCACTTATACATATTAGTGGAGCCCTTAGGATCTTTGCTTGATTACCAGCATTGTGATGGCTGTCACACTAGTGGGGGCTGGGTAAAAAATACAGGTCCCTAGTCGTAGGATTATCAAGACGGGGCATCAATACTCCGGAGTAGACTAGCGTATACGTTTCTCATCCCAGCAGGGGAGATGGTCTGTCCCACAGCCATCAGTACGTCGTACTGGAGATAGTATGCGGGTGCTCGTTAGGTTACGAGTACACTGGACAGGACTCGTCGGGAACTGTTACTTGGTACTATACCTATCGTCAGATAGCAGTTCCCAGGTGACAGGAGTACAGCTTAGTCCATCGACTTGACACTGCTACTGCGCCTCGAGTGTGTTCCCATTATACTTTGATTACTATCCTACCACGGCTGAAAGGAGTCGTGTAAACAGGTAGTAGTTGGGTGCAGTCCCAAACCACTTGGAGGCAGTAGCGGTTAGATAGGATTCGTCTCTTCCGGTATTGGGGGTTGAAATCGCGCTGTGTCTAGGAGAGCCATTACACAAAGTCCCTGGCCAGGGCAAGCGAGATTTACTAGTAGTGTTTCCAGTAGTTTCTCAGGGTGTTCTGGGCTACACTCCGGCACGACTTGTACCGCTTTTAGGGGTCTGACGTTTACCACCCCCTAGGCCCGACATGCGATACTCATAGACGAATAGACCGGACTGTACGGAGATCGTCACATTCTGGCTCAGTAGGAGTTCGGATGGGTTTACCTCATCGGCCTTCTTATCGACATCTACCTGGGGACCATTACGTACAGCTAGTGCTGCCTGCGGTCTATAGTTAAACCCACTGCCAGCGTGGTGTCGAGTCTTTAGAGTCCCACACACAGAGTTTCCCTGCACTGGGAAAAAGGTGCAGATGCCGTATGGTTTTACAGCAGGGCTACGATCACTTACGTGCACTTGTGCGCGTATTATGTTCGGGCAGACAATACTTGTGGGCTTTGGTTTAAGCCGGATCCTAGTATTGTATAGATGGATCTGTTTTGTCTACTGTGTATTCGTATTCTACGGGATGCGGATGCGGGTGTGTATGCACGGTTGTGAGGAGAGAAGAAGAAGTTGCCTCATTAGGGTTTCGACCATTGACTTGGTCAAACCATTATGAGGTGGGGAAAATGTTTATTAATCTTTTTAATGATATTTGTGTTATGGCTAATTGGTTTGACCATTTGACCTTGCTTGACCATTTGACCTAGTTGACTATTGTTGACTTAGATATTTTGAGAGCACTAGATCCTTCTTATTGTTTTGGATTTTTTTTGAGATGATAATGGTCAAATCAAGTAGCTATCACACATTATCATGATAAAAGATTAGTAAATATATTTTCCATGGATGATTATCTCTTGGGCTTTCTCTCTCATCCAAAAGAAAGCTCCCATGGTTCTTCTTCTTCCCCCTCTCTAGATTTTTCTATAGCTCTCATGTGTTGAGAAAAATAGAAACTAAATAGACAAACAAATCCATCCACTTTCTCTACATCACCTAGGACATCAAGAGTAGCAAACTTGTTGCCCTAGTTACCTCGGCTTGAGGTGGAGCTCGGACTATAGACTCTCGAGTGGATCGTATTTGACTCTAAGAGGCCGCGGAGGTGACCAAGATCCGGATCGATCCTCGGAGCTTGCATGGGCGAGGAGGACAGCGGAGGGAAGAACCGAAGGACTGTTTTCGTGAGGTATAATCTCCTAAGCATAGTAGATAGAACCTCTAGTTGTTTGTTATAAATGGTTTGGCAAAGATCCTCGAGATAGTCTATGTTGCCTTGTGATAAAAAAATTTTGTTTTTTACCTATTCCGCCTCCCCGTAAGTACCGGGGTGGGTAACGTAGACTTAGAGTGGTATCAGAGCCTAGCTAAACCATTACTAACATGTTAGCAAAGTGTTAGAAATTCGATCGCCGGAGAAATCGCAAAAATACATCAAAAATGCACGTTTTCTGTAGATTTTAAAACTGGTCCAAAAATTATTTCAGGGAGCTTAAAAATACATGCAGGATTTTTGAAGGACACACAAGAAAAATGAGCTTGTGAAGCGGTCAGACCGCCGCAGAAGCGCGGCTAAACCAAGCGTTTAGCTGTGGATCTGCGGCCGAGTGGACGCCCAGTCAACTCGTTTTTCCTGGAGTATGTCCAGATTTTATTTTGTGATTTTTCTGATAGTTTGTTTCTGCCCAGATTTTGTTGAGTACTGTGTTGTGCTTGGGGTAGTTTCAAATCAAGTTATCGATCAAAATTCTAAGTACTTTAGCTAATCGGATCTTCTGTGATGTTATATATGTACCGAACTTTTACTAATCGCTATACGTCGATTAATGGGGGTTGTACATATCTGTGATCTGTGATATTGGATTGTGTATATGAACTTGTTAGATCGTCATGATGAATAGCCGGGGATGTGAGATGAGGGTTTTCATTTTTCATTAAATGTAAAATTTGTAATTTGATGTAATATTATTTTATGGCCGCACATCCGGGTTGAGGTTGTAGCCGCCATTGTATATTATTTCTTTTACTGTTTTTGCTCCTAGGATAGACCCAAGGTGGGGTGCACAAACTACCGTGTACTTTGAAGTGCCGAGTGGCCTACTCACGTTGTTGAGAGAGGTTGGTTCACTTCGGCTATTTAGCGGGTAGTTTGCTGCACCAGTAGGGGTCTAGGGTGGGGTTTGGCTATTCATCGCGACCGTGTAATCCGTCTTTCGTTACAGGCTCAAACGAAGCGCGGATTCCTAGTATATCCAATGTGTTCATCTGTGATCTGGAATGGCTATCATTGCATCTGAAGAATGTGTATATATCTATATATGATATCTAGTAGGCGTTGCTTATGTTTTGCATCCGCGATAGTCCAGCCCCCGCTCTGTCGTTAGTTAAGTAACCTAACGGGTGATGACGGGGCCCAGTGGCGAATGCAGATGGGATAAGCGTACATCATATTTTCGTTGTTTTCTGCAATTGTAGGATTAAATTGATGGGACGCATTATATTAATGCAAAGAAAACAAACCAAAACTGAATCGTTGGAACAATTTCAAAACCCACTCGGTTTTTTCAAAACAGAAAAACTTTTAAAAAACGCGGAGCTTAAACCACTCCATTTAAAAGCTATCAAGGTTCCTTCGATTATATCAAGTTCACTACGTTCACGGTTTCGCCAAAACCATTCGTATCCCTCCATCATTTCATATGTATATTCAATAGTATTCAAGCTATGTTTGTTGACCTTCGTCAAGGCATAGTGATTGGTAGCTGTAGGGTGTTCATATGTAGCATAGATAGATACGTTGGTTTGGGACAGTCGTATTACCTTATTGACCTTCGTCAAGGGTATATACGGGTGGGTTCAAATTAACCTGGACAATGATGGGTAGAACTTGACATGTGACTTATGATTTGTTGACCTTCGTCAAGGTCATAAGAGCTTGGGGCAAAAATCCACATCGGGAGTTTCTAAGGAAATTGAAACTTGCTAGTGCTGCATACCATTTGGAGTTTGATAATGTTGGTAGGATTCCTTCAGCACTATCACACAATGATATTTGGATCCCGATCCTACTGTGAGTATCCGCTACTCCTCAGGAGATTTTTTCACTTAACGACAATGCTATAAACCAAGTAGGTGTCTAGAACAATGTTAGCGAGGCTACGCCTCCAGGGAAAAGAGGTTATTTAATTAAGGAACTTCGCGAAAGAGTCGTAAAACCTCCCTCGAAGTACCGACACTAGCCTGGTTGAACGGTTAAGCAAGTATTGTACGGTGAGATTAATCCTGACTAATTCTTCTTTTATGGTTTGAGGAAGGATTCGAGAAACAGTGGGAGCCATCCTGTTTAGATGAACTAAAAACCAATCTAAACTTGCAAGAGCATCATGCTATGTGTTTTCTTCTCTCTCTCTTAAATGCAGCAACCCAGTGACCAGACATAGGTTACATCTAGATAATAAAATGACTAAATCTGACTGTAATGACTGGCAAAGGTCTGTCCAGATGCTCATTACCCATTACAAACTTGGAGACCTCTTCACTAATCAAACCCATGCCATCTCAGGACCAGTTTCCTATGTCACGGATATTGATATCCGTAAGATATTGGAAAAAGACTGTGCGAATGCCAAGTGCCTCGTGTTGGCCTCAGTTGATGGTGCATACCAGAGGCGGCACGAGAAGATGGACTTAGTTTCTGTCTTCCTCCATAACAAAAATTTATATGGAGAGCAATACCGTATCGCTAGATATGAGACCTCGAACGAATTGCTTCAAGCGAGGTTGGCTGTCGGGTCATCTGTAGGGGACAACGTCCTTACAGAGACTAGCTATTTTGATGAGCTCACGGACCTGAAGACCACGTTGAAGAACGGGTCAAATACTGACTTGATTGTACAGTCTCTTCCCTCTACTTACACCCTGAAGGAAACCAGGGAAGTAGAACGAAAGGGAACGGCAAAAGTTTCGGGACTAGTTATGGTAAAGGAGGGACGTTCCTATTGTTACGGGAAAGGACATTGGCAGAGGAATTGCAGGGCTAGCAAAGCCAGTAGCCAGGATTCGAAGCATGTTGTGGCTTCGGCTTCGGGTGTGTTTGTAATAGAAAACTGTATGTCAATTAACTCTACTTCCTGGGTACTAAATACCGGATCAAGATCACATATCTGTAATTCATTACAGGCTTTGAGAAACTGTAGAGTTATCAGGGTAGGTGATATGACTCTCAGAGTTGCGAACGGAATGAGCGTGAACACTGAATCCATAGGGGAATATCACCTTAGATTGACAAGTGGGCAGATATTGATTCTACGTAATTGTTTGTATATACCTAGTCAAGATTGTAATATCATATCTGTATCTTTACTTTCTAAGGAAGGATATGATTTTACTTTTGTAAGCGATGTGGTCCACATCCACCTAAATAAAGTTCTGATTGGGTCAGGTACATTGGAAAACGGAATATACGTATTAAATCAAGCTCAGGTTTTCAGCGTCAAGAACACACTTAAAAGAAAGTCTCCGGAAACAAATCAGGCTTTCTTATGGATTGTAGACTGGGTCACATCAATGAGTCACGGTTAACGAAGTTACATAAAGAGGGATATTTGAATCCTTTCGAGTATCAGTCTTTTGCTACTTGTGAATCTTGTCTCATAGGAAAGATGACAAAGACTCCGTTCACTGGACACGGAGTAAGAGTGAGCGAGCTCTTGGGATTCATAAACAGTGACGTGTGTGGTCCAATGTCTACACATACGGGAAGTGGTTATTCATACTTCATTACTTTTACGGATTGTTGGAGATAGTGCCCTTAGAGTCGATTATTGGATCACAGGCACGTGATTGCAATGATTGAGGGAGGACCTATCCCGGTAGGACAGTCTTACTCGAGATGATAGTGTGCTATCTGGTTTACCTTTATCATCGTGTACTGCTTTAGCTGACATGACAGGTCGCTATTGCACGTTGATAGAGCCCCTAGGATTCTTGCTTGACTACCGGCAGTATGAGGGCGATCATATAAGTGAGAGCTGGAGTCTATTAGCACATCCTTAAAAGGTCCCTAGTCGTGGGAGTTTCGAGATAGGGCATCGATTCTCCAGAGTAGACTAGTGTATACAGTCGAGACCCCGACGAGGGGCGGTGGCCGGTCTCACAAGCCACTGGTGTCAGTTGGTTCACCTAAGATGTATTCAGGTGCTCATTGGGTTATGAGTACACCGGACAGGACTCGCCGGGAACATGCTAGTTGGTCTTATACCTGACGTCAGATAGCAGTTCCCAGGTGACATGTGTACAGGTTAGTTCATCGACCCGGGGATCGTCATTTGTCTCGTGTGAGTTCCCACTGTGCTTTGATTACTACCCTACCACGGCTCAAAGGAGTCGTGCAAACAGGTTTTAGTTGGGTACAGTCCCGAGCCATATGGAGGCAGTGAGCGGATCTTCAGGGGTTCGTCTCTCCCGGTATTGGGGGTGAGGTCGCGCTGTGTCTAGGAGAGCCATTACACGAAGTCCTTGGCCAAGGCAGGAGATTTACTGGTGGGTATTCCAGTAGTATCTCAGGTTGTTCTGGGCTACACTCCGACACGACTTGTACCGCTTTTGGGGGTCTGACTTTTACCAACCCCCTAGGCCCGACATGCGATACTCATAGACGAACGGACCGGACTGTACGGATATTGTCACTGACAGGCTCAGTAGGGTGTCAGGATGAGTTCGCTCATCAACGTCCCTTTTAGTCAATAGCTGGTGGCCCGTTAGGTATTGGCTTATACCTCTGACGTGCTAGTGGTTAAATCCACAGCCATAGTATCGACAAGTCTTTAGAGTCCACCACACTTTCAGTTACTCAAGCTTTCGGGCGAAACGCTGTAGAGGCCGTATGGAGATATGGCAGGGTCCGATCAGATACGTGCGGTATTGCACGGATCAGGATCGGACAGTTTTGTACTAGTGGTCGTATGTTTATATGGCAGCGTTCGATCAGATACGTGCGGTATTGCACGGATCAGGATCGGACGGAAATTACTAGCCGGCTTTGGTTTAAGCCGGATCCTAGTATAGTACAGTGTAGATTTTGTCTCATTGCATTTGTATCCGGACGGAATACAGATGCGGGTGTGTATGCACAGTATGGGGGTTTTCCTGTGATTTATTACGGGACCAGTTTCCTGGAGTTGCCAGTTTGCTTTCCGTTCCGGCCGGTTTTCCTTTGTTCTTTCCCGGCCGGACTTTTCCGATGGAGGGGGTTATTTGCAATTGTGCAAATAACTTTTGTGGAGGGGGTTTCTTGCTATTGTGTTGATTATGATATCTTTCATCCATGCTTTTGCATTAATGAGATTTGATGTGATTAAGGTGTAAGCATGGTTGATGTTTTCTTGTCTTTGGATATTGTCACCCCTTCACTTTACACTACCATCACCTCCCTCTTGGATTTTGTTCACACATCCACCACCATTCTCACATGGATTGGCCGGCCACAATATTTAGAGGAGAGGAAAAATGAGAGGTCCCAACTTTGGATGAGGGATTAATTCACATCTCATTTTTCATGCTTGCCAAATTCTCAAAAACCCTCTCCAAAGTTCATGATTCTCTTCATCCTTCTTGGCAACCAAAACCCCAATAAGACATAGACTCTACACATCCTACAGCAAGTCTTGGGCATGTCGACTTGCCGGCTTCATGCCCGAGTTGCCTCGGTATTGAGGCGGGAGCCCGTAAAAGATACAGGCGATGTGGTGCCCTTCCGGCGAAGAGGCGACGGACGGAGATCCCGCGAGGAGATCGGAGTGGAGATGAAGACCGGAGGACTCGGATCAGTCGGTATATCTCTAACCCATCCTCTTGTTAGCTTAGACTAGTTTAATGGCACGATCCGGGGTTTAGTGCGCTGTGGTGCCGGTTTGCTAAGTCCGCAAAAATTAAAGTTTATCACCGTTTCCGCGTTTGGCCGTCGGATCGACGGCCGGGGCGCCGCCGTGCACTTACAGACGGATGATTTCTCTAGTTATGGACATGTCCTCCTGATGAAGCATAAATCCGAGGCCTTTGAGAAATTCCGGGAACACAAGATAAAGTGGAAAAACAAACAGGCAAAAGTATCAAGACACTAAGATCTGATCGATGTAGTGAATACTTGAGTGCCAAGTTCCTGGGCTACTTAAAAGAGAATGGAATTCTCTCTCATCTTACTCCTCCATACACACCGCAACATAATGGTGTATCGGAAAGGCGGAATCGAACTCTATTGGATATGGTTCGCTCCATGATGAGTAAGGCTGAGTTACCGCGATCCTTCTGGGGTTATGCACTAGAAACAGCTGCATATCTTTTGAATAAGGTTCCAACCAAGACTGTGCCTACCACACCATATGAGATGTGGAGTGGAAAGAAACCCTGTCTTAAGTATCTTAAAATATGGGGATGTCCAGCTTTTGTAAAAAGGCAGCATGCAGAAAAGCTCGAGGCACGCTCAGTACTGTGTAAGTTTGTGGGATATCCCAAGAACTCCATGGATATCTTTTCTATTCCGCAGAGGAAATAAAGGTTTTTGTTTCTCAGCATCCTCACTTCTTGGAAACTGAATTTTTAGAAAATCAGATAAGTGGGAGCGCAATAGAACTGGAAGAAATTCTATAACCACAAGCTATTACTGAAAGCTTGGTAGAACCAGAAGTTCCAGGAGAACCGGACATCCCAGTGCCACTCCGCTGGAGTAGTAGGCAGTCTCATCCGCCCGAGAGATACTACGGTTTTCTCATAGACGGGGATCGAGAGGATTGCATCATTGAAAACGATAAGCCCACTAGCTTCCAGCAAGCCATTCAGAGCGGTGACTCAGTAAGATGGCTGGATGCAATGCGGACCGAGATGGAGTCCATGTACACCAACAAAGTTTGGAATTTGGACATTGCTCCAGAAGGGGTAAAACCCGTAGGCTGCAAATGGATCTTACGAAAGAAGATTGGTGTGGATGGGCCGGTTGAAACCTATAAAGCTAAACTTGTTGCGAAGGGTTTTCATCAAAGACCTGGTTTGGACTATGACGAAACCTTTTCTCCAGTGGTTATGCTCAAATCCATTCGGATCCTTCTTGCCATTGCTGCCTTCCACGATTATGAGATCTGGCAGATGGATGTAAAGACGGCATTTCTAAATGGTAATTTGGAAGATTGCGTCTATATAGATCAGCCGGAGGGTTTCATTCAGAGTGGGAGCAGCGGTAAAGTGTGCAAGTTGCTTAAGTCCATTTATGGACTAAAGCAGGCATCGCGGAGTTAGAACATCTTCTTTGATGATACTGTCAAAGAATTCGACTTCATCAAAAATCCAGATGAACCATGCATTTACAGTAAGATTGTAGCGAGAACTGTGGTATTCCTCGTCTTGTACGTGGATGACATTCTCTTAATAGGAAATGACATTCCTATGCTACAGTCGGTCAAAGGATTCTTGTCACAAAGGTTCTCCATGAAGGACCTGGGCGATGCCAACTACATTCTGAGGATCCAGATCTATCGTGATAGATCTAAGAGGATGTTGGGACTTTCGCAGTCCAGGTACATCGACACCATACTGAAAAAATTCAGTATGGAAGATTCAAAGCGCGGTAATCTACCGGCTTGTCACAGAATCACCCTCTCCAAAGAGATGTCTCCCAAGACTGATTTGGAAAGGGCTTGCATGTCATCTATACCCTACGCATATACGGTAGGCTCTATAATATATGCGATGTTGTGTACCAGATCAGATGTAGCATACGCACTGAGTGTTGTAAGCAGGTATCAGTCTGAACCAGGGGAGAAACACTGGATAGCAGTAAAGAGCATTCTCAAGTAGCTGAGAAGGACTAAGGAGATGTTCTTGGTGTATGGCGGAAAAGACCTCCAGATCGAGGCCTTTGCTGACTCCAGCTTCCAGAGTGACAAGGATGACTCCAAGTCCATGTCGGGTTATGTCTTTACCCTCAATGGAGGGGCGGTTTGTTGGAAGAGCTCCAAGTAGGAAACCGTTGCTGACTCGACGATGGAAGCGGAGTACATAGCTGCTTGCGATGCCGCAAAAGAATCTGTCTGGATGAAGAAGTTCCTCACAGAACTTCAGGTGGTTCCAACCATTGTTGATCCGATACCGCTGTATTGCGACAACAACGATGCTATAGCTTTAGCGTAGGAACCCAGGTCCCATCAGAAGTCCAGACACATTTTGAGGTGGTACCACCTGATCAGGGAGATCGTAGATCGCAGGGAGATCGAGGTGAAGAGAGTAGATTTGGAGAATAACACTGCAGATCCATTCACGAAGGCCATAACCCAGACTCAGTTCAAGCCGCTGATCGAGATTATAGGTCTTCGATACCCCAGTACATGGCCCTAGTCCAAGTTGGAGATTGTTGGTGTATATGCCCTAGAGGCCATTACTGTATCATACTAGTTTGTATATTACTTCATGGAAGCTTGGGATATTCACAGTTGTATAGACAGTCTTGCTCAAAATGGTAGTATGCTACATGGTTTGTTTCTACTTTAATATGTGTATATGTTTCTTTTAGCATATCGGTTATACATATTAGTGGAGCCCTTAGTATCTTTGCTTGATTACCAGCGTTGTTATGGTAGTCACACTAGTGGGGGCTGGGTAATCTACAAGAACATCCTTATACAGGTCCCTAGTCGTAGGATTATCGAGACGGGGCATCGATACTCTAGAGTAGACTAGCGTATACGCTTCTCGTGCTAACAGGGGAGATGGTCGTCCCACATCCATCAGTACGTCGTACTGGAGTTAGTATGCGGGTGCTCGTTAGGTTACGAGTACATTGGATAGGACTCGTCGGGAACTGTTGGTTGGTACTATACCTATCGTCAGATAGCAGTTCCCAGGTGACGGAAGTACAGCTTAGTCCGTCGACTTGACACTGCTACTTCGCCTCGAGTGTGTTCCCACTGTACTTTGATTACTACCATACCATGGCTTAAAGGAGTCATGCAAACAGGCAGTAGTTGGGTGCAGTCCTGAAGCACTTGGAGGCAGTAGCGGTTAGATAGGATTCGTCTCTCCCGGTATTGGGGGTTGATATCGCGCTTTGTCTAGGAGAGCCATTACATAAAGTCCCTAGCCAGGGCAAGCGATATTCACTGGTAGTGTTTCAATTAGTTTCTCAGGGTGTTCTGGGCTACAATCCGGCACGACTTGTACCGCTATTAGGGGTCTGACGTTTACCGCGCCCTAGGCCCGACATGCGATACTCATAGACGAATAGACCGGACTGTACGGAGATCGTCACATTCTGGCGCAGTAGGAGTTCGGATGGGTTTACCTCATCGGCCTTCTTATCGACATCTGCCTGGCGACCGTTATGTACAGCTAGTGCCGCTTGCTGTCTGTGGTTAAACCCACTGCCAGCATGGTGTCGGGTCTTTAGAGTCTCACACAGAGAGTTTCCCTGCACAGGGCAAAAGGTGTAGAGGCCTTATGGTTTTACGGCAGGGCTACGATCACTTGCATGCACTTGTGCACGTATGATATTCGGGAAGACAATACTGGTGGGCTTTGGTTTAAGCCGGATCCTAGCATTGTCTAGATGGATCTGTTTTGTCTTCTGTGTATTCGTATTCTACGGGATGCGGATGCGGGTGTATATGCACGGTTGTGAGGACCGAAGAAGAAGTTGCCTCATTAGGGTTTCGACCATTGACTTGTTCAAAACCATTATGAGGTAGGGAAAATGTTTATTAATCTTTTAAATGTTATTTGTGTATGGCTAATTGGTTTGACCATTTGATTTTGCTTGACCATTTGACCTAGTTGGCTATTGTTGACTTAGATATTTTGAGAGCACTAGATCCTTCTTATTGTTTTGGATTTATTTTGAGATGATAATGGTCAAATCAAGTAGCCATCATACATTATCATGATAAAAGATTAGTAAATATATTTTCTATGGATGATTATCTCTTGGGCTTTCTCTCTCATCCAAAAGAAAGCTCCCATGGTTCTTTTTCTCCCTCCTCTCTAGATTTTTCTATAGCTCTCATGTGTTGAGAAAAATAGAAACTAAATAGACAAACAAATCCATCCTCTTCCTCTACATCACCTAGGACATCAAGAGTAGCAAACTTGTTTCCCTAGTTACCTCAGCTTGAGGTGGAGCTCGGACTATAGACTCTCGGGTGGATCGTCTTCGACTCCAGGAGGCCGCGGAGGTGACCAAGATCCGGATCGATCCTCGGAGCTTGCATGGGCGAGGAGGACAGTGGAGGGAAGAACCGAAGGACCTTTTTCGTGAGGTATAATCTCCTAAGTATACTAGATAAAACCTCTAGTTGTTTGTTAGAAATGGTTTGGCAATGATCCTCGAGATAGTCTATGATGCCTTATGATAAAAAAAATTTTTTTTTTACCTATTCCGCCTCCCCGTAAGTACCGAGGTGGGTAACGTAGACTTACAATATTTGTTTTCTTGCACCATGGTTGCACCTTCTGGGTATTTATACTTTGTGCATAGTATTGCACTTAAGATAAGCTTATTACACTGCTGTGTTGATTTATGATTTGTGCACAGTTATCGCACGGGATATCATTTTTATGCCTTGGCTGCATATGTTTATGATTTCATGGGTTTCATACAGTTGATTTGATTTTGTGCTTATGGTACACACATGATTTGGTTTTTGCACTCAGTATATTTCACATATGCTTGCAGTGCAGTGATACGTATTTTGTGCATTACAGTTGCACAGGACTTCGATTTGATGTTATTTGAGGTATTGATTTTGACTTCATGCCTAGTGCATGCATATGATATTACTTATGCTTACGGCATAGTTTTCATGCACTTTTAGTGTTTTGATTTGCTTTTGTGCATGCCGACGCACATGATCGTGAGCTTTTATACCACGGTATACCTGATTGGGATTTTGATTGAAATGTGTTCTATACCGTCGATTTCGATTGTGATAGTAGATATTCATTTTCGTGCACATTGTGCACTTGATTTGGATTTGCGCATACTTAAGGCGCTTGATGCGATTTAGGTGCACACTAGATGCACTAAATCGAGATTCTACGTGCATATCAGATGCACCTGGTTTTGCTGTCAGGCACACACGTTGCCTTTGACAGGTGTTTTCGTGCACACCCGTTGCACACAGATTTTGTTTCCGTGCACATGTATGGCACATTCATGGATTTCGATTTCCGTGCGCACCAGACGCACGTGGCATTCATATATATATTTGGGATTGATTTCTTATGGAGCAGTACATTTTTATGATATTTACTATTGATATAGTAGCTGGGCAGGACTAGTCAGAGACGGTACCTGGATATATTTTGCATGCATTGATAGTTATCGAAGGGATTTCCAAAAAAGGGAGCTATAGTCTCAGTATTTACCTACGTGTCTAAGATGACAAGAAACGTTTAAAAGAAGGAAACCCTTCTAAATTGTTTTCAAAACAGCGGTACGCGCATGTAAACAAAGGATATATATATATATATAGAGAGAGAGAGAGAGAGAGAGTTATTTTCTTACTAGAGACGTCCGCCACTGTGCAGTGTTATGCGCCTCGCACAGCGACTTAAAACGGTTTGGCATGCATTTCCTTCAGATGTTTACATGTATAGTGTTGATGTATATCATATTGGTTTTCGTATTGGATTTTGATATTGTTGTCTTCCCCATGACTCCAATAATTGTTGGATGCTTGATGGTGTTTTTTTTTTGGGTTATCTGCTCATTGTTCATGCGCACGCATTGAGCTACGACGTGTTTTATGTATTGATGGTTTCGGTACCCCAATGGCTTAGTCTTTTACTGAAATGATTTAGTATTGAGGGGTTTAAATTTAAATTTGGGGACCAAATTTCTTTAAGGGGGGAAGATTGTAACATTTCAGAAAAATAAAATATTATTTTTGGGAATTTTTATAATTTAATATTAATTTTAATGAATATTTTAATATTTCGGTATAATTAAATTGGGAAAATTTTTGAAAATTATAGAAATTACCAAAAAGAGGGTACTTAATGAGATTTATGCAAAATATGTAAGTTTATGATTTATTCGACACTATTTTAGTGCTAATCGCGGTTAAAAATCGCTAATCGGACTTTAAGCGTGTTTTGTGCAAAACATGCACCATATCTTTTCACACTTGTGCTACATTTTCCTATATGGCTTTATCTTCATTTTTCATTCTTTGTTTTGGGTTTACTATTGCCAAGAGAAGGAAATAAAAAAAACAATAGAAAAGGAAAAAAGGAATAAAAATGAAGTATGGGCATGTGAGAGAAAGTGAGGGGTCAAAGGAGAGCCATTCCCATTTGTTTCCTTCTTCTTCCTTCCTCATTTTCTCGCCGCATTTCCCTCATAGCTGCTGCCCACATCTCCCCCCTCCTCAAATCACCACAAACACACCCAAAAACAACCCAAAACCCCATTCCCATTTCACAAAAGTTGTGCACAACCTCACAAGCTACACTTTGGAGAAAGGAAAATCACATTTTGGTGCTGTGGGGGATTCTTGGGTCCCAAATGCGGTAATCCTTTCACAATTAGTGTAGGGTTTCATATGCATAAGCCTCTTTTGAAGTTTAAAATTTATTTGGCGAAGTTTGGTGAACTTTGAAAACTCAAGTTGGGAATTAGGGTTTGATTTGAGTAGAGATGGTGTAATTGGGCTTTAGAGATGACCTTAAACACCCTTAGATGTTAGAAACCCCGAACCATACACAATACCTAACCTGAAACGAAAAATAGAAACTTTGCATATCGGTTTTGTGAGTGTATATGGCGTGCAAAGAAATCTGGAATGAACTGAAAGATTTACGCGATAAATAAACAACTTCAAAGACCCTTCCAATTCCGGAGTATAGGAGACCTGGTCTCGACTCCTCGAGATGGCCTCCCACTGAACTCTAGAACCCGGTCACTCTTGCTCTCCTCCTTGGATCTATCCTAATGTGGAAAAGTAAAATATACATCAACAGAAACATCATCCTCAACCCGGAAGTGCCCCAATAAAAGAATATTATTTACAATGAATTTTACATGAATGAAAAGAGAAACTTTCATCTTACATAAAACCCCCGGCCATTCCATCATGACGATCCTATACATTATATTACAACAACATAATTGTAAAGTATAGATGACGTTAAATATATCAATCAACACATCATCATACCCACTGTTCAAACAGATCACAACTCTTGAACCTGCATTAAAAATTCCCAGAGAGAACATACAGTACCTACGGATCAACACAAGAAAGCACGGTCCAAGCCTAACCAACGGCGCCGCGGAACCGCCACAAATGCCACTATTTGGCCGCGGTTCCGCGGTCGTTGTGTCGAGTTAGGTGCTCGTTTGTCATGGGGATCCACATAAAACCCTGCATTATTTTCTGGATATTTTTAATCCCAAAAATTCTAACTTTTTGAAAAATTTCCAGTGAGCATTTGAAAATCGTATTTTTATGTTCGATTGAGTTTTTAAACGTCGTCTAGTTTACCCTAATGCTCTAGCTAGGCTCTGATACCATGTTGGTGTGTAGTAGCGCCTCTAGTTGGGTTGAAACATCATAAAGTAATGAACTTTTAAATTTCTAGAGGGCTATTACAAACAAACTGTAAGTCTACGGTAGAACCCCGGCCGTCAATCCGAGGACAAATGCGGAAACAAAAACTTTTTAGGAAACCGGCGCTATCGTAGTCTTTCACCCGGATCGAACCATTAACGCTAAACTAGCTAACTACTAAGAAGTGAGAGTGGCTATACCGATCGATTCGTGTCCTTCGGTCTTTGGCCACCATCCCAAGCTCCTCGCGGCATCTCCGATCTCTGGTCTCCTCGTCGGAAGAGCACCACATCAATGAGTCTTTTTACGGGCTCCCGCTTCATCCGAAGCAACTCGAACATGAAGTTTGCTATCTGACATGTCAAAGGTGATGTAGAGAATGTGTGTGATAACTTTGTCTCAAGCATCCATTGATTGTCAACACATGAGAGTGTATGGATGGAGGTTGAAGATGATGCCATTGGTGGAATTTGTGAGCTAGAGGAAGAAGAAGAAGATGTTTCTTTTCTTAATGTGTTGCAATAATAATGTGAGCAAGCATAATGAATCCAAGAGCTAACCCCTTGCCTCATGGCTTCCCCTTCTCTCTCCACTTATCATTTCAACACATTAATCAAAAGAAAATGTGACATATGCACAAATAAAGAGACCATGAGTCACCACTTATGTACATGTCATAATAAATGCTCCTCATGATGAAATCCAATCACAATTTCCACCAAAACATTAACCCAAATGTTTATGACAATAAAAAGACCGGCATCATCTAAAGTAAACTTGTGACGGATCACAAGAATACCCCTCACCTGTATATACATACCTGCACCCGCATTCCGACTGAATGTGAATGCGATGAGACGAAAGCAATCAACAAATCTAATACTAGGATCCGGCTTAAACCAAAGCCCACTAGTATGATCCGTACGATCATGATCCGTGCACGACTGCACGTATATGATCGAACCCTGCCATATATCATACGGCCTCTACAACGTTTCGCCCGAAACTTGATAAACTGTCTGTGGGGGACTCTAAAGACTCGTCAATACACTGGCTGTGGATTTAACCACCATCACGTCAGTGGCACTAGCTGTGCGTAACGGCCGCTGAGGTATTGACTAAAAGGGAGGCTGATGAGCGAACTCATCCTGACACCCTACTGAGCCTGTCAGTAACAATATCTGTACAGTCCGGTCCGTTTGTCTATGAGTATCGCATGTCTGGCCTAGGGGGTTGGTAAAAGTCAGACCCCCAAAAGCTATACAAGTCGTGTTGGAGTGTAGCCCCGAACACCCTGAGATACTACTGGAATACCTACCAGTAAATCTCCTTCCTTGGCCAAGGACTTCGTGTAATGGCTTTCCTAGACACAGCGCGATCTCACCCCCAATACCGTGAGAGACGAAACCCCAGCCGATCCGCTCACTGCCAACATGTGGCTCGGGACTGTACCAACTAAAACCTGTTTGCATGACTCCTTTGAGCCGTGGTAGGGTAGTAATCAAAGCACAGTGGGAACTCACACGAAACAAATGACGATCTCAGGTCGATGAACTAACATGTACACATGTCACCATGGAACTGCTATCTGACGCTAGGTATAATACCAACTAGCATTTTCCCGGCGAGTCCAGTCCGGTGTACTCATAACCCAATGAGCACCTGTATACATCTTAGTTGAACCAACTGACACCAATGGCTTGTGAGATCGACCAACGCCCCTCATCGGGGTCTCGACTGTATACACTAGTGTACTAATGGAGTATCGATGCCCAGTCTTGAAACTCCAACGACAAGGGACCACTTTAAGGATGTGCTTATAGACTACCCAACTCTCACGTATATGATCGCCATCATACTGCTGGTAGTCAAGCAAGAATCCTAAGGGCTCTATCAATGTGTAATAGTGATCTTTGATACCACCTGAAGCATGTATACGATGATAAAGATAAACCAGATAGCATACTATCATCTTGAGTAAGACTGTCCTACCGGTATAGGTCTTCCCTCAATCATTGCAATCACGTGCCTGTGATCAAATAATTGACTTTGAGGGCACTATATCCAACAATCTCCCACTTGCACTCAAGGATAATTATTGCGGTGTCATATACTCACAGCCCGTGTGATACCGTACTGTAAGTCGATGTACTTCACCCCAGTACTTGTGGGGAGGCGGAATTTTCAAAAACTATCAAGTTCAAACAACGAACATCGACTAACCGCTTGAATCGAAGCTAAACTATAAATAACCGTATTCTAAGAGTTTCATTTCACTTGTGATTAGGGATTATACCTAATGAAACCGGTCCTTCTTCTTTGTGTCCTTCTTTGTTCTCCTCGACCTTCTCTAGGTAGTAGACGATCCACCCGAGAGCAAAACACCAAGCTAAACCTCTAACTTGAGGTAACTAATCAACTTTGATTGCTAATCAAAGATGAAAGGATGATATAGAGTGAAGGTAATGGATTGTTTAGTCTAACTAATCCTTTGATCTCAACACATGAGGATTAAGGATTAGGGTTTGAAGATGAGAGCTTGAGGAGAGAGAGAATGTGAGATAAGATAATGATAGAAGAGAGAGAGTGTATCATAATATTATGAAGCATTCTTATTTTAGAAAATGAATAAAGGAAATGAATAAGCATGCTTCATAAAATATCTAGTGGTGATTCATTAGCATGAGTCATTAAGCAATAAATGTGCATTAATGAAATGAATGAATCACCACTATGACTCACTTTCTTATCCAAAAGAAACCTCCTTAGTCACATCTTCTAGAAGCTTCTCGTACAATTACGAGAACGCCCCTCCAATCCGCAAAAATACGGAAAAACTTTAGACTGTAAAAATCCAATAACCGGATACCAGTAACTGGCTTAAACCAAAGCCGACTGGTAAAAACTGTCCGAAAGTCGTACGCGCGTAAACGCACGTATGCGTCCGAACCCTTTGTCGCAAAACCATGCAACCTCTATATCGTTTCGCCTGGAGTAGGAAACTCTCTGTGTGGGACTCTAGAGACTCGACCACTACGCTGGCAGTGGGTTTAACCACAGACCGCAAGCGGCACTAGCTGTACGTAACGGTCCCCAGGTAGTTGTCGATAAGAAGGCCGATGAGTAAACCCATCCGAACTCCTACTGAGTCTGATGTGACAATCTCCATACAGTCCGGTCCGTTCGTCCAAGACTATCGCATATCGGGCCTAGGGGGGCGGCAAGCGTCAGTCCCCTAATAGCGGTATAAGTCGTGTCGGAGTGAAGCCCATTACAACCTGAGAAACTACTGGAACCTACCAGCAAATCTCGCTTGCCCTGGCCAGGGACTTTGCGTAATGGCTCTCTAACACAGCACGATATCTACTCCCAATACCGAGAGGGACGAATCCTGTCTAACCGCCACTGCCTCCAAGTGCTCGGGACTGCACCCAACTGCCACCTGTTTGCACGACTCCTTTGAGCCGTGGTAGGGTAGCAATCTAAGAACAGTGGGACACACTCGAGGCGAAGTAGCAGTGTCAAGTCTGCGGACTACGCTGTACTCATGTCACCTGGGAACTGTTTACTGACGACTGGTATCAAACCAACCAACAGTTCCCTGTGAGTCCTGTCCGGTGTACCCGTAACCTAACGAGCACCTGCATACTATCTCCAGTACAACGTACTGACGGCTGTGGGATAGACCATCTCCCCAACTGGGATGAGAAGCGTACACACAAGTCTACTCCGGAGTATCGATGCTCTGTCTCGATAATCCAACGACCAAGGACCTGAATAAGGATGTGCTTGTAGACTACCCAGCCCCCACTATTGTGACTGCCATCACAACGCTGGTAGACAAGCAAGATCCTAAGAGCTCTATCAATACGTACACTCACATATTAAGATAGAAAAACCAAGTAGCATACTACCATGTTTAGCAAGACTGTTATATACACGTGAATATCCCAAGCTTCCATTAAGTAATATACAAGCTAGTATGATACAGTAATGGCCTTCTAGGGCATAAACACTAACAATCTCCCACTTGCACTAGGGCCATGTACTGGCATATCGTAGACCAATGATCTCGAGCAGCCTCTCGAACTGAATCTGAGGAAGGCCCTTCGTGAATGGATCAGCAATGTTCTCTTCTGAAGCAACTCTCCGAACCTCGATCTCCTGACGATCAATGATCTCCCTGATCAGGTGATACCGCCTCAAGATGTGTCTGGACTTCTGATGGGACCTTGGTTCCTTCGCTAAAGCTATAGCTCCGTTGTTGTCGCAATACAGAGGTATTGGATCAACTATGGTAGGAACCACCTGAAGTTCTGTTAGGAACTTCTTCATCCAGACTGCTTCTTTTGCGGCATCGCAAGCAGCTATATACTCCGCTTCCATCGTCGAGTCAGCAACGGTGTCCTGCTTGGAGCTCTTCCAGCACACCGCCCCTCCATTGAGGGTAAAGACATAACCCGACATGGACTTGGAACGTCCTTATCACTCTGGAAGCCGGAATCAGCAAAGGCCTCCAGCCTGAGGTCTTTTCCGCCGTAAACCAAGAACATCTCCTTAGTCCTCCTCAGGTACTTGAGAATGTTCTTTACTGCTATCCAGTGTTTCTCCCCTGGGTCTGACTGATACCGGCTTACCACGCTTAGTGCGTAAGCTACATCTGGTCTGGTACACAACATCGCATACATTATAGAGCCTACCGCAGAAGCGTAGGGTATAATAGACATGCGTTCCCTTTCCAAATCAGTCTTGGGAGACAACTCTTTGGAGAGGGTGAATCCGTGACAAGCCGGTAGATTACCGCGCTTAGAATCTTCCATACTGAATCTTTTCAGTACAGTGTCGATATACCTGGACTGCGAAAGTCCCAACATCCTCTTGGATCTATCACGATAGATCCGGATCCCCAGAATGTAAGAGGCATCACCCAGGTCTTTCATGGAGAACCTGTGTGACAAGAATCCTTTGACAGATTGTAGCATAGGAATGTCATTTCCTATCAATAGAATGTCATCCTCGTAGAAGACGAGGAATACGACACTTCTGGCCACGACTTTACTATATATGCACGGTTCATCTGGATTTTTGATAAAGTCATATTCTTTGACTGTCTCATCAAAACAGATGTTCCAACTCCGCGATGCCTGCTTTAGTCCATAAATAGACTTAAGCAGCTTGCATACTTTCCCGCTGCTCCCACTCTGATTGAAACCCTCTGGCTGATCCATATAGACGCTCTCTTCTAAATTTCCATTCAAAAAAGCCGTCTTTACGTCCATCTGCCAGATTTCATAATCATGGAAGGCAGCAATAGCAAGAAGGACCCGAATGGATTTGAGCATAGCCACTGGAGAAAAGGTTTCGTCATAGTCCAAACCAGGTCTTTGACGAAAACCCTTTGCAACAAGTCTAGCCTTATAGGTTTCCACCTGTCCATCTACACCAATCTTTTTCTTGAAGATCCATTTGCATCCTATGGGTTTTACCCCATCTGGAGCAAAGTCCAAAGTCCATACTTTGTTGGTGTACATGGACTCCATCTCGGTCCGCATTGCATCTAGCCATCGTACCGAGTCGCCGCTCTGGATGGCCTGCTGGAAGTCAGTAGGTTCATCATCTTCTATGATGCAATCCTCTCTATCCCCGTCTATGAGAAAACCGTAGTATCTCTCAGGCGGATGAGACGGCCTACTACTCCTGCGGAGGGGTGCGGGAATGTTCTGTTCTTCTTGAACCTCTGGTTCTACCAAACTTTCAGTAGCAGTTTGTGGTTCTGGAATTTCTTCCAGTTCTATTTCGCTCCCATTCTTCTGATTTTCCAAAAATTCAGTTTCTAAGAAGCGGGCATGATGAGAAACAAAAACCTTTTGTTCCTCTGCGTAATAGAAGCAATATCCATGAGAGTTCTTTGGATATCCTACAAACTTACACTCTACTGAGCGTGCCTCGAGCTTGTCCGGATGCTGCTTTTTTACAAAAGCTGGACATCCCCACGTCTTCAGGTACTGAAGATAGGGTTTCTTCCCACTCCACATCTGATATGGTGTGGTAGGCACAGTTTTGGTTGGAACTCTGTTCAAAAGATGTATCGCTGATTCTAGTGCATACCCCCAGAAAGATCGCGGTAACTCAGTATTACTCATCATGGATCGTACCATATCCAATAGGGTTCGATTCCGTCTCTCCGATACACCGTTGTGCTGTGGAGTATATGGAGGAGTAAGCTGAGAGAGAATTCCTTTCTCTTTTAGGTAACCTAGGAACTCGGCACTTAAGTATTCTCCACCTCGATCAGATCTAAGTGTCTTAATACTTTTGCCTGTTTGGTTTTCCGCTTCACTCTTGAATTCCAGGAATTTCTCAAAGGCCTCTGATTTATGCTTCATTAAGAAAACATATCCATACCTAGAGAAATCATCTGTAAAAGTAATGAAGTAGGAATAACCACCTCTTGCATGTGTAGACATTGGACCACATACATCACTGTGTATGAGTCCTAAGAGCTCGCTCGCTCTTACTCCTTGTCCAGTAAATGGAGTCTTTGTCATCTTTCCTTTGAGACAAGATTGACAAGTGTCATAAGTTTGATATTCGAACGTGTCCAAATATCCTTCTCTATGCAACTTAGTCAACCTTCTCTCATTGATGTGACCCAGTCTACAATGCCATAAGAAAGCTTTATTTAAATCTGGAGACTTTCTTTTTAGTGTGTTCTGGACATTGAAAATTTGGAGTTGGTTTAACACATATATGCCGTTATTTAGAGTACCGGACCCAATCAAACCATGATTAAGGTGGATGTTGACAACATCTCTTACAAACGTGAAATCATAACCTTTATTTGATAACAAGGAAACTGATATGATATTACACGTTAAGCTGGGTACAAAATAACAGTTATGTAAAACCAAAATGTGTCCACTCGTCAATCCTAGGTGATAATCCCCGACGGACGCAGCTCCCACGCTAGCTCCGTTAGCAACCCTGAGGATCATATCACCTTCCTTCAGCACTCTACGGTTTCTCAGTGCCTGCAAAGAATTGCAAATATGAGATCCTGATCCGGTATCCAATACCCAGGAAGTAGAGTTGATCGACAGACAATTCTCAATTACAAACACACCTGAAGTCGAAGCCACAGCTTGCTTCGGTTCCTGGTTCTTGGCGTTCCACGCCTTGCAATCCTTCTTCCAGTGCCCTTTCCTGTGACAATGGAAGCACTCATCCAGGCCAACTACCGGTGCTTTAAACTTTTTCTTTCCCTTCTTTCCCACCTTACTAACACCTCCTCTAGGTCTGGGTGCGGCCTTCTTCTTCTTTCCTTTGGCCCTAGCCTTGGACCCGGAAGAAGATGAACCGCCAACAAACATAGCGGGTGTTTCCCTTGCCTTCTGCAAGGTGCCCTCTGCACTCCTTAACATGTTCAGGAGTTCCGCAAGTTCAACTTCTTTTCCTTGAAGATTGAAGTTGAGGATAAACTGGGCGTAGGTGGGAGGAAGGGACTGGAGAACAAGGTCTGTATAGAGCTCATTATCCAAAGTCGTCCCAAGGTCCGCGAGCTCTTCAATATAGCCGATCATCTGTAGGACATGTTCACCTACCGATGACCCGACAGCCAACCTCGCTCGAAACAATTTCTTAGAGGTCTCGTATCTTGCTATACGAGATTGCTCTCCATAAAGTTCCTTTGTATGGAGAAATATGCCATCTAGGGACATATCCTCGTGCCTCCTCTGATGTTCATTGTTCATCGAGGCAAGCACGATGCACTTGGCTCTCGCGCAATCTAAATCCCAGGTTTTGCGGATTTCCTTATCCGCATTGCTGGATTTGGGACCAAGGACAGCAGGTGCTGTAGCGGTGAGGACGTACCCCAGTTTGTCATAGGTCAAAGCCATCTTGACATTCCGCAGCCAATCTTTATAGTTTGGCCCCGTCAGTATATTTTTCTCTAAAAGTAACATAAGTCCAGTCATTTTCAGGGTCGCTGCAATTAGGAGAGAGAGAAGAAAACTCTTTAGCATGATGCTCTTGCAAGTTTAGAATGGTTTTTAGTTTATCTAAACTGGATGGCTCCCACTGTTTCTCGAATCCTTCCTCAAACCATAAAAGAAGAATTAGCCAAGACTATTCTCACCGTACAATACTTGCTTAACCGTTCAGCCAGGCTGGTGTCGATACTTCGAGGGAGGTTTTCCAACGCTTTCGCGAAGTTCCTTAATTAAATAACCTCTTTTCTCTGGGGGCGTAACCCCGCTGACACTTTTCTGGACACCTACTAGGTTTATAGCATTGATCGTTAAGCGACGAATATCCTGATAAGTAGCATATACTCACAGTAGGATCGGGATCCAAATATCATCGTATGATAATGTTGAAGGAATCCTACCAACATTCATCAAACTCCAAATGGTATGCATCTCTTTGCAAATTTCAGTTTCTTTAGAAATTCCCGATATGAGTTTTTGCCCCATGCTCTTATGACCTTGACGTATGCCAACAAATCATAAGTCACATGTCAAGTTCTGCCCATCATTATCTTGTTAATTTGAACCCACCCGTATATACCCTTGACGTATGCCAACAAGGTAATGCGACTGTCCCAAACCAACACATCTATCTATGCAACAAATGAATACCCCAGCAGCTACCAAACACTATGCCTTGACGTATGCCAACAAGCATAGCTTGAATACTACTGACCATCCATAAGAAATGACGGAGGGCTACGACTGGTTTTGGCGAAACCGTGAACGTAGTGAACTTGATATAACCGAAGGAACCTGATAGCTTTTAAAAGGAGTGGTTAAATCTCCGCATTTAAAAATATCTGTTTTTAAAATTAACCGAGTGGTTTCTTTTAAATTGTTCCAACGATTTAAACTTTGGTTTGTTTTACTTTGCATTATAGATAATGCGTCCCATCATTAACCTATCATTGCAGAAAACAACGAAAATACAACGTCCTCTTATGCCATCCGCATTCGCCACTGGGTCCTGTCATCACCCGTTAGGTTACTTAACTAACGACAGAGCGGGGGCTGGGCTAGCGCGGGTGTAAAACATAAGTGACGTCTAAATAGCTATAATAAATATAGATATTTTACATTCGTCTGACGCAATGATATTCATTCCAGAACACAGATAAACAATATTGGATTTGCAAGCAATCTGTATTTCTTTTGAGCCTGCAAGAAAAGACAGATTACACAGTTGTGATGAATAGCCGTTACCCCACCCTCGACCCCTACGGGTACGGCAAACTACCCGCCCGGCAGTTTGTGTACCCCACCTTGGGTCAGTCCTAGGAGCAAAAACAGTAAAATGAAATAATACAACGGTGGCTACAACCGCAACCTGGAAGTGCCCCGCAAAAATAATATTACAACAAATTACATTTACAACAAATGAATTAAACAATAACCCATTGCTAACCCCGGCTATACACCACAACAGTCCAATACAGTTTATATGCACAAACAGATATAACCATTTCAGAAATGTGCAACCCCCTGCCAACCGACATACTAGCATTTAGGGGAGGTTTACGAACACATTATACAATCACAGATATAATCCAATACGCAAATACTGTACAATTCGATCGAATAAACAACATCAATATTGCTCCAAAATCTGCTCTGTTAAACAGTAACCTAAGCAATAATTAAATATTCCAGAAAACCCCAAATTTCACAGGGGACCCACACAAGAAAGATGAGTCCATGACTCGGCCAAAGCGCCGCGGAAGGGCGGCGGATCCCACCGATCCGCCGCGCTTTCGCGGCCGAGTTGCCGATTCATGGGCTCGAATTTCTTGGGTGTTCTCCTGGACTCCTTTCTAGCCCTCTGAACACACCTGAAAAATCTTCTGACATCGTTTTAAATTCGACAGAAACTAGTATTTTTTAGGGTTTTCCGGTTTCGTTTTTCCGTTCGAAATTCGTACAAATTTGCGATTAAGTTATTTAGTGTTTAGCGAGGCTCTGATACCACTGTAAGTCGATGTACTTCACCCCAGTACTTGTGGGGAGGCGGAATTTTCAAAAACTATCAAGTTTAAACAACGAACATCGACTAACCGCTTGAATCGAAGCTAAACTATAAATAACCGTATTCTAAGAGTTTCATTTCACTTGTGATTAGGGATTATACCTAATGAAACCAGTCCTTCTTCTTTGTGTCCTTCTTTGTTCTCCTCGACCTTCTCTAGGTAGTAGACGATCCACCCGAGAGCAAAACACCAAGCTAAACCTCTAACTTGATATAGAGTGAAGGTAATGGATTGTTTAGTCTAACTAATCCTTTGATCTCAACACATGAGGATTAAGGATTAGGGTTTGAAGATGAGAGCTTGAGGAGAGAGAATGTGAGATAAGATAATGATAGAAGAGAGAGAGTGTATCATAATATTATGAAGCATTCTTATTTTAGAAAATGAATAAAGGAAATGAATAAGCATGCTTCATAAAATATCTAGTGGTGATTCATTAGCATGAGTCATTAAGCAATAAATGTGCATTAATGAAATGAATGAATCACCACCATGACTCACTTTCTTATCCAAAAGAAACCTCCTTAGTCACATCTTCTAGAAGCTTCTCGTACAATTACGAGAACGCCCCTCCAATCCGCAAAAATACGGAAAAACTTTAGACTGTAAAAATCCAATAACCGGATACCAGTAACTGGCTTAAACCAAAGCCGACTGGTAAAAACTGTCCGAAAGTCGTACGCGCGTAAACGCACGTATGCGTCCGAACCCTTTGTCGCAAAACCATGCAACCTCTATATCGTTTCGCCTGGAGTAGGAAACTCTCTGTGTGGGACTCTAGAGACTCGACCACTACGCTGGCAGTGGGTTTAACCACAGACCGCAAGCGGCACTAGCTGTACGTAACGGTCCCCAGGTAGTTTTCGATAAGAAGGCCGATGAGTAAACCCATCCGAACTCCTACTGAGTCTGATGTGACAATCTCCATACAGTCCGGTCCGTTCGTCCAAGACTATCGCATATCGGGCCTAGGGGGGCGGCAAGCGTCAGTCCCCTAATAGCGGTATAAGTCGTGTCGGAGTGAAGCCCATTACAACCTGAGAAACTACTGGAACCTACCAGCAAATCTCGCTTGCCCTGGCCAGGGAATTTGCGTAATGGCTCTCTGACACAGCACGATATCTACTCCCAATACCGGGAGGGACGAATCCTGTCTAACCGCCACTGCCTCCAAGTGCTCGGGACTGCACCCAACTGCCACCTGTTTGCACGACTCCTTTGAGCCGTGGTAGGGTAGCAATCTAAGAACAGTGGGACACACTCGAGGCGAAGTAGCAGTGTCAAGTCTGCGGACTACGCTGTACTCATGTCACCTGGGAACTGTTTACTGACGACTGGTATCAAACCAACCAACAGTTCCCTGTGAGTCCTGTCCGGTGTACCCGTAACCTAACGAGCACCTGCATACTATCTCCAGTACAACGTACTGACGGCTGTGGGATAGACCATCTCCCCAACTGGGATGAGAAGCGTACACACTAGTCTACTCCGGAGTATCGATGCTCTGTCTCGATAATCCAACGACCAAGGACCTGAATAAGGATGTGCTTGTAGACTACCCAGCCCCCACTAGTGTGACTGCCATCACAACGCTGGTAGACAAGCAAGATCCTAAGAGCTCTATCAATACGTACACTCACATATTAAGATAGAAAAACCAAGTAGCATACTACCATGTTTAGCAAGACTGTTATATACACGTGAATATCCCAAGCTTCCATTAAGTAATATACAAGCTAGTATGATACAGTAATGGCCTTCTAGGGCATAAACACTAACACGTACACCCAACTTCTCTACTGATCAATCTCACAAAGCTTGTTTGTGAAACTATTGCGTTCGAGAAATAGCCTCAGTAAGTGGATCCGCCCTGATGTTTCTCTCTATGTCTCTCTTAATCTCAAGTTCGCGGAGAAAGCCATCGCCCGAATTGAGCAATCCCTGTCTTAGAATATGTCTGGATATTTGATGGGACCTAGTTCATAAACGAACTCCAAATCCAGAAAACATGTTAGACTGTATTGCCAACTGAATTTAATCAGTATCCTACGCCATGCCTCCCTCAGTATCCGCTTGGACCACCTGTCCAAACTACGGCCCCTCGTTAGAGGGAAAACTATAACTCTGACAGTCACTCTGTCATCCAGGTCACCTTGGAAGCCTGGAATGATAACCATCTCCTAAAAGAGGCTGTTGTTATCATATCCCTAGAACATCCTCTTATGTTCATAAACTGCTTCCGAACGCTTCTCCACGATTGGATTAATATCAACTTATTGCATCTAGTGCAAAAACAGCATCTGGTGTGGTACTTGACATCTCATGATTGACTCAATTGCCTAAGCAAGTGATATGCCAATCATACGCATCCCTCTCCCCTTTAGTCTGCAAGACACCTTTAGAGAGGGTGACTCCATCACCTGCAGGTATACTACCATGCCAGGAGTCGTCCATTCTAAAACACCTTCAGAATGCTGTCTAAGTACCCAGATTGGAAAACTACCCAAATCTAGATCTAAAACCATAGATCTAGTAACCAGAATATCTGATATAATATACATATCCTACGTGGAGAAACCGCTGTGTGACAACCACAGTATAACCGATTGTAGATAGGAATTTTACTTCCTACACTGTGTATGTCATTCAAATACCAGGACATCACACCCTACCACTTTCTTAACAGATCCATCTCCTATTCTGATGAAGTCAAAGACTATGACTGTCACATAAATAATAGATGATCTATCTCCGCTATATCTGCTTTAGTCTATAAGTAGACACAAGCTACTTGTCCACTATGCTTCCGCTGCTCCCACTGACTACGACAACCCTCTGGCAGAGTCATATGTTAGTGTGTATATGCCCTAGGGGCCATTATTGTATCATACTAGCTTGTATATTACTTAATGGAAGCTTGGGATATTCACAGTTATATTAACCGTCTTGCTAAACATGGTAGTATGCTACTTAATATGTGTATATGTTAGCATATCGCGAATACATATTGATAGAGCCCTTAGGTTTTTGCTTGACTACCCGCGTTGTGATGGCAGTCACACTAGAGGGGGTTGGGTAGTCTACAAGCACATCCTTTTTCAGGTCCCCAGTCGTAGGATTATCGAGACAAGGCATCGATACTCCAGGGTAGACTAGTGTGTACGCTTCTCATCCCGGTTGGGGAGATAGTCTGTCCCACAGCCATCAGTACGTTGCTCTGGAGATAGTATACAGGTGCTCGTTGGGTTACGGGTACACCGGACAGGACTCGCTGGGAACTGTTGGTTGGTATTATACCCGTCGTCGGTTAACAGTTCCCAGGTGACATGAGTACAGCATAGTCCGCAGACTTGACACTGCTGCTTCGTCTCGAGTGTGTTCCCACTGTTCTTAGATTGCTACCCTACCACGGCTCAAAGGAGTCGTGCAAACAGGTAGCAGTTGGGTGCAGTCCTGAAGCACTTGGAGGCAGTGGCGGTTAGATAGGATTCGTCTCTCCCGGTATTGGGAGTTGATATCGCGCTGTGTTTGGAGAGACATTACGCAATGTCCCTGGCCAGGGAAAACGAGATTTACTGGTAGGATTTCCAGTAGCTTCTCAAGATGTAATGGGCTTCACTCCGACACGACTTATACCGCCTTTAGGGGACTGACGCTTGCCGCCCCTAGGCCCGATATGCCATAGTCCTAGACGAACAGACCGGACTATACGAAGATTGTCACATCAGGCTCAGTAGGAGTTCGGATGGGTTTCCTCATCGGCCTTCTTATCGACATCTACCTGGGGACTGTTACGTACAGCTAGTACAGCTTACGGCCTGTGGTTAAACCCACTGCCAGCGTAGTGTCGAGTCTTTAGAGTCCCGTACAGAGAGTTTCCCTGCTTCAGGCGAAACGATATAGAGGTCGTATGGTTTTACGATAGAGTTCGGACACATATGTGTTTTTACGCACGTACGATGTTCGGACAGTTTATACTAGCAGGCTTTGGTTTATGCCAGATTCTAGTATTGGATTATTGGATTTATACAGTCTGAGTATTTCCGTGTTTTCACGAATAGGAGGGGCATTCTCGTAATTAGTCGAGAAGCTTCTAGAAGATTGATGAGTTGGAAGGCTTAGGTGTTATTTGCATTAAATGGATTAGTAACTCATGGTGTGATTCATCCAAATGAGTTAATGAAGCATTTATTGCTTAATGACTTATGAGATGATTCACCCAAAGAGAGTTAATGAAACATGGTTGATATTATTATTATGTTATTCATTTTAATATTTATCATGCTTCATATATTCTAAAATGAGACATAATTCATTATCATTCTCATACACACCTTCTCTCTCCTCAAGCTCTCTCTCTTCAAAGAACTAACCCTAACCTCTCATGTGTTGAGATCCAAGGGTTAGCAAGACTAATAGATCCCTAATCATCTTCTATATCCTCTAGGTTGCTTTGATTAGCACTCATAGTCACCTAGTTACCTCAAGTGAGAGGTTAAAGCTTGGAGAAGCAACTCTCGGGTGGATCTTCTATCACATCGAGGAGGCCGACGAGGAGGTGATCAACGAGAACAAGAAGGACTTGATTCATTAGGTATAATCATTTATCATAGTAGCAAATCACTTCTATATAGTTGTTAGTTAGGGTTTAGCAATGATCCGTAAAGTTAGTCGATGTTAGTTTAAACAAAATGATTGTTTTACCTATTCCGCCTCCCCGCATCGTGTGGGGTGTCTAACGTCGACTTAGAGTGGTATCAGAGTCTCGCTAAACCATAACTAACTTATTAGCAAAGTCGTTAGAAATTCGATCGCAAAACGAACCCGAAAAAACATCATTTTCACCATGTTTCTGCCGATTATAAAACGGGGTCTAAAATTTTTCAGGGACCCTTAAAAATACAAGCAGGGAATTTTAAGAATTGCGAAGAAATTTGGGACTGTGACTCGACCATAGCGCCGCGGAACCGCCGCCGATCCAAGCGATCCGCCGCGGATCCGCGGCCGAGTTGACTCCGAGTCAACCCAAATTTGCTCAGTTATTCTTTGTGTTGATGTTGCGTTTTCTGGGATGATTTGTTTCTACTCAGGTTTTATGTGCACAGAGAATTGTTTGGAGTAGAATTATATGTGTTTTCTTGATCGAAATTCTAAGATATTTGGCTAATTTGATTATATCTGTGTTGTGTTTAATGTGTTCGTAAACCTCCCCTAACTGCTAGTATGTCGGTTAGCAGGGGGTTGCACATTTCTGTAATGGTTTTTATTGGTTTATGAATGTGGACTTGTTGGATTGTCGTGAATGGATAGCCGGGGGATGTGAGGCGAGGTGTTTCTTTCATTCAAATGTAAATTATATTTTTTTGTGATATTCTTTTGCGGGGCACATCCGGGTTGAGGTTGTAGCCACCGTTGTATTATTTCATTTACTATTTTCTGCTCCTGGGATAGGCCCAAGATGGGGTGCACAAACTACCGGGTACTTTGAAGTGTTTAGTGGCCTACTCACGTTTGTTGAGGGGAGACCGCATCACTTCGGGTACTTGGCGGGTAGTTTTCCGTACCCGTAGGAGTCTAGGGTGGGGTTTTTGGCTATTCATCGCGACTGTGTAATCCGTCTTTCTTTGCAGGCTCAAAAGGAATGCGGATTCGTAGAAAATCCAATATGTTCATCTGTGATCTGGAATGCCTATTATTGCGTCTGACGAATGTACAATATCTATATATGATAGCTATTAGACGTCACTTATGTTTTACACCCCGCGCTAGCCCATCCCCCGCTCTGTCGTTAGTTAAGTAACCTAACGGGTGAATGACGGGGCCCCAGTGGCGAATGCGAATGGCATAAAAGGGACGTTGTATTTTCGTTGTTTTCTGCAATGATAGGTTAATTGATGGGGACGCATTATATTAATTCAAACAAAACGAACCAAAGTTGAATCGTTGGAACAGTTTAAAAGAAACCACTCGGTTATTTTAAAACAGAAGATATTTTTTAAATTGCGGGAGCTTAAACCACTCCTTTTAAAAGCTATCAGGTTTCCTTCGATCATATCAAGTTCACTACGTTCACGGTTTTCGCCAAAAAACCATTCGTAGCCCCTCCGTCATTTCATTTGGGTATTCAGTAGTATTCAAGCTATGTATTTTGACCAACGCTAAGGCATAGTGTTTGGTAGCTGCTGGGTATTCATTTGTTGCATAGATAGATGAGTTGGTTTTGGGACAATCGTAGTATCATTTGTCCAACGTCAGGGGTATGTACGGGGTGGGTTCAAATTAACAAGATAATGATGGGTAGAACATGACATGTGACTTATGACATTCTGACACACGCCAAGTTAATTAGACCATGGAGCAGAAAT
Source organism: Agapanthus africanus (assembly GCA_030015575.1). Lineage (NCBI taxonomy): Eukaryota > Viridiplantae > Streptophyta > Magnoliopsida > Asparagales > Amaryllidaceae > Agapanthus > Agapanthus africanus. The sequence goes on from JASDDO010000016.1 coordinate 294,171,432, forward strand.
TTATATCGGGGAATTTCTAAAGAAACTGAAATTTGCTAAGAGTTGCATACCATTTGGAGTGTGATAATTTTGGTAGGATTCCTTCAGCTTTATCACACGATGATATTTGGATCCCGATCGTACTGTGAGTATCCGCTACTCATCAGGAGATTCGTCACTTAACGATCAATGCTATAAACCAAGTAGGTGTCGAGGAAAAGGTGTCAGCGGGGGCTACGCCCCCCAGAGGAAAAGAGGTTATTTAATTAAGGAACTTTGCGAAAGCGTCGTTGAAACCTCCCCTCGAAATACCGACACCAGCCTGGCTGAACGGTTTAAGCAAGTATTATACGGTGAGAATAGTCTTGACTAGTTCTTCCTTTTTGGTTTTGGAGGAGGGATTTCGAGAAACAGTGGGAGCCATCCTGTTTAGATAAACTAAAAAACCACTCTAAACTTGCAAGAGCATCATGCTAAAGTGTTCCCTCTCTCTCTCATTGCAGCGACCCAGAACATGACAGGTCTTAAGTTACTAATAGATAAAAAATATTTTAACAGGGCCAAACTATAAACATTGGTTCCGGAATTTTAAGATGGCAATTACTTATGACAAAATTGGGGTATGTCCTTACCACTAAGGCACCTCCTGTCCCTGGTCCAGAATCCAGTTGTCGCGGATAAGGAAATCCACAAGACCTGGGAATTAGACTGCGCGAAGGGCCAAGTGCATCGTGCTTGCCTCTATGAATAATGAACATCAGAGGAGGCATGAGAATATGGATCTAGAATCCATATTTCTCCACACCAAGGAACTGTATGGAGAGCAATCTCGTATAGCTAGATACGAGATCTCGAAGAACTTGTTTCAGTCGAGGATGGTCGTCGGATCATCTGTAGGAGAACATGTCCTTAAGATGATCTCCTTAAGATGATTGGCTATATAGAAGAGCTCGCGGACCTCGGGACAACTTTAGAGAACGAGCTATATACAGACATGGTTCTTCAGTCCCTTCCTTCCACCTACGCCCAGTTTATTCTGAATTTCAACATTCAAGAAAAAGAAGTTGAAATTCCAGAACTCCTTAACATGTTGAGGAGTACAGAGGGCACCTTGCAGAAAGCAAGGGAAACACCCACTATGTTTATTCGCGGTGCTTCCTCTTCCAGGTCCAAGGTAAGGGCCAAAGGAAGGAAGATGAAGGCCGCTACCAAACCAAGAGGTGGTGTTGGTAAGGTGGGAGTCAAGGGAAAGGCAAAGGTTGTGGTGCCAGTAGTGGAAAAGGACGAGTGCTTCCGCTGTTGTAGGAAAGGCCATTGGAAGAAAGATTGCAAAGCTTGGATTGCCAAGAACAAGGACCCGAAGTAAGCTGTGGCTTCGGCTTCAGGTGTGTTTGTATTTGAAAATTGTCTGTCAATAAACTCTACTTCCTGGGTATTGGATACCGGATCAGGATCTTATATATGCAATTCATTGCAGGCACTGAGAAACCGTAGAGTGCTGAAGGTTGGTGATATGACCCTCCAGGTTGCTAACGGAGCTAGCGTGAGTGCTGTGTCCGTAGGGGATTATCACCTTGGATTGACTAGTGGACATATTTTGGTTTTGCGCAACTGTTTTTGTGTACCCAGTTTAACGTGTAATATCATATCAGTATCGTTGTTATCAAAAGAAGGTTATGATTTCACGTTCGTAAGCGATGTTGTTAACATCCACCTTAATCATGGTTTGATTGGGTCCGGTACACAAGATAACGGTATATACGTATTAAAACAATTACAGATTTTCAATGTCCAGAACACACTATAAAGAAAGTCTCCGGATATAAATCAGGCTTTCTTATGGCATTGTAGACTAGGTCACATCAATGAGACAAGGTTAACTAAGTTACATAGAGAAGAATATTTGGATCCGTTCGAATATCAATCTTATGCCACTTTTCAATCATGTCTCAAAGGAAAGATGACAAAGACTCTATTCACTGGACATGGAGTAAGAGTGAGCAAGCTCTTAGGACTCATACACAGCGATGTATGTAGTCCAATGTCTACACATGCAAGAGGCGGTTTTTCATATTTCATTACTTTTACGGATGATTACTCTAGGTATGGATTCATTTTCTTAATGAAACATAAATTCGAGGCCTTTGAGAAATTCCAAGAATATAAGAATGAAGTAGAAAACCAAACCGGCAAAAGTATTAAGACACTGAGATCTGATCGAGGTGGTGAATACTTAAGTGCCGAGTTCCTAGGTTACCTCAAAGAGATAGGAATTCTCTCTCAGCTTACTCCTCCATACACTCCACAGCATAACGGTGTATCGGAAAGACGGAACCGAACCCTATTGGATATGGTACGTTCCATGATGAGTAATGCTGAGTTACCGCGATCTTTCTGGGGTTATGCGCTAGAATCAGCTTCATATCTTTTGAACAGGGCTCCTACCATAACTGTGCCTACCACACCATATCAGATGTGGAGTGGGAAGAAACCCTATCTTCGGTATCTGAAGATATGGGGATGTCCAGCTTTTGTTAAAAAGCAGCATGCAGACAAACTCGAGGAACGATCAGTATTGTGTAAGTTTGTGGGATATCCAAAGAACTCTAAGGGGTATTTTTTCTATTACGCAGAGGAACAAAAGGTTTTTGTTTCTCGTAATGCCCATTTTCTAGAACAGCAGTTTTTAGAAAAGGAAATATGTAGGAGCGCAATAGAACTGGAAGAAATTCCAGAACCATAAACTACTACTGAAAGTTTGGTAGAAACAGAAGTTCAAGAAGAACAGGACATTCCCGCACCCCTCCACAGGAGTAGTAGGCCGTCTTATCCACCTGAGAGATACTACGGTTTTCTCATAGACGGGGATAGAGAGGATTGCGTCACTGATAATGATGAACCTACTAGCTTCCAACAAGCCATCCAGAGCGACGACTCAGTAAGATGGCTGGATGCAATACGGACCGAGATGGAGTCCATGTACACCAACAAAGTATGGACTTTGGACTTTGCTCCAGATGGGATAAACCCCATAGAATGCAAGTGGATCTTTAAGAAAAAGATTGGTGTAGATGGACAGGTGGAAACCTATAAGGCTAGACTTGTTGCAAAGGGTTTTCGTCAAAGACCTGGTTTGGACTATGACGAAACTTTTTCTCCAGTGGCTATGCTCAAATCCATTCGGGCCCTTCTTGCTATTACCACCTTCCATGATTATGAGATCTGGCAGATGGACGTAAAGACGGCTTTTCTAAATGGTAATTTAGAAGAGTGCGTCTATATGGATCAGCCAGAAGGTTTCAATCAGAGTGGGAGCAGAGGGAAAGTATGCAAGTTGCTTAAGTCCATTTATGGACTAAAGCAGGCATCGCGGAGTTGGAACATCTGTTTTGATAAAACGGTCAAAGAATATGACTTTATCAAAAATCCGGATGAACCATGTATATATAGTAAAATTATGGCACGAACTGTCGTATTCCTCGTTTTGTACGTGGATGATATTCTCTTGATAGGAAATGACATTCCTATGCTACAATCTGTCAAAGGATTCTTGTCACACATGTTCTCCATGAAAGACCTGGGTGATGCCTCTTACATACTGGGGATCCAGATCTATCGTGATAGATCTAAGAGGATATTAGGACTTTTGCAGTCCAGGTATATCAACACTATACTGAAAAGATTCAGTATGGAAGATTCAAAGCGCGGTAATTTACCGGCTTGTCATGGAATCATCCTATCCAAAGAGATGTCCCAAGACTGATTTAGAAAGGGATCCCATGTTATTTATACCTTATGCTTCTGCGGTAGGCTCTATAATGTATGAGATCTTGTGCACCAGAGCAGATGTAGCTTACGCTCTGAGCGTGGTAAGCCGGTATCAGTCAGACCTAGGGGAGAAGCACAGAATAGCAGTAAAGAACATTCTCAAGTACCTGAGAAGGATTAAGGATATGTTCTTTGTTTACGGCGGAAAAGACCTCCAGATCGAGGCTTTTGCTGACTCCAGCTTCCAGAGTGACAAGGATGACTCCAAGTCCATGTCAGGTTATGTCTTTTCCCTCAATGGAGGGGCGGTGTGCTGGAAGAGTTCCAAGCAGGACACCGTTGCTGACTCGACGATGGAAGCGGAGTATATAGCTGCTTGCGATGCCGCAAAAGAACCAGTCTGGATGAAGAAGTTCCTCACAGAACTTCAGGTGGTTCCATCCATTGTTGATCCAATACCTCTGTATTGTGACAACAACGGGGCTATAGCTTTAGCAAAGGAAACCCAGGTCCCATCAGAAGTCCAGACACATCTTAAGGCGGTATCACCTGATCAGGGAGATCATAGATCGCCGGGAGATCGAGGTCCGGAGAGTTGCTATAGAGGAGAACACTGCAGATCCATTCACAAAGGCCTTACCTCAGATTCAGATCGAGAGGCTACTCGAGATGATAGGTCTTCGATACGCCAGTATATGGCCCTAGTGCAAGTGGGAGATTGTTAGTGTATATGCCATAGGGGCCATTATTGTATCATACTACCTTGTATATTACTTAATGGAAGCTCAGGATATTCACAGTTATATTAACAGTCTTGCTAAAAATGGTAGTATACTACTTGGTTTATATGTATCTTAATATGTGTATATGTTAGCATATCGCGAATACATATTGATAGAGCCCTTAGGATCTTGCTTGACTACCAGCGTTGTGATGGCAGTCACGGTAGCTACAACCACATCCTTTTTCAGGTCCCTAGTCGTAGGATTATCGAAACAGAGCATCGATACTCCGGAGTAGACTAGTGTGTACGCTTCTCATCCCAGTTGGGGAGATGTTCTGTCCCAAAGTCATCAGTACGTTGTGCTGGAGATAGTATACAGGTGCTCGTTGGGTTAAGGGTACACCGGACAGGACTCACAGGGAACTGTTGGTTGGTATTATACCCATAGTCAATTACCAGTTCCCAGGTGACATGAGTACAGCATAGTCCGAAGACTTGACACTGCTGCTTCGTCTCGAGTGTGTTCCCACAGTTCTTAGATTGCTACCCTACCACGGTTCAAAGGAGTCGTGCAAACAGGTAGCAGTTGGTTGCAGCCTCGAAGCACTTGGAGGCAACGGCGGTTAGATAGGATTCGTCTCTCCCGGTATTGGGAGTTGATATCGCGTTGTGTTTGGAAAGCCAATACGCAAATTCCCTGGTCAGGACAAACGAGATTTACTGGTAGTATTTCCAGTAGCTTCTCAAGGTGTAATGGGCTTCACTCCGACACGACTTATACCATTTTTAGGGGACTGACGCTTGCCGCCCCCTAGGCCCGATATGCCATAGTCCTAGACGAACAGACCGGACTGTACGGAGATTGTCACATCAGGCTTACTAGGAGTTCGGATGGGTTTCCACATCGGCCTTCTTATCGACATCTACCTGGGGACCGTTACGTACAGCTAGTACCGCTTACGGCCTATGGTTAAACCCACTGCCAGCGTAGTATCGAGTCTTTAGAGTCCCACACAGAGAGTTTCCCTACTTCAGGTGAAACGTTATAGAGGTCGTATGTTTTTACGACAGGGTTCGGACCCATACGTGTTTTTACGCACGTGCGATGTTCGGACAGTTTATACTAGCACCATTTGGTTTAATTCAGATTCTAGTATTGGGTTATTGGATTTATACAGTCTCAGTACTTCCGTGTTTTCACGGATGAGAGGGGTATTCTCGTAATTAGTCGAGAAGCTTCTAGAAGATTGATGAGTTGGAGGGCTTAGGTGTTATTTGCCTTAAATGGATTAGTGACTCATGGTATGATTCATCCAAATGAGTTAATGAAGCATTTATTGCTTAATGACTCATGAGATGATTCACCCAAAGAGAGTTAATGAATCATGGTAGATATTATTATTATGTTATTCATTTTAATAATTATCATGCTTCATATATTGTAAAATGAGACATAATTCATTATCATTCTCACACACACCTTCTCTCTCCTCAAGCTCTCTCTCATCAAAGAACTAACCCTAACCTCTCATGTGTTGAGATCCAAGAGTTAGCAAGACTAATAGATCTCAAATCCCTTTCTATATTCTCTAGGTTGCTTTGATTAGCACTCATAGTCACGTAGTTATCTCAAGTGAGAGGTTAAAGATTGGAGAAGCAACTCTCGGGTGGATCTTCTATCACATCGAGGAGGCCGACGTGGAGGTGATCAACGAGGCAAGAAGGACTTGATTCATTAGGTATAATCATTTATCATAGTAGCTAATCTCTTCTATATAGTTGTTAGTTAGGGTTTAGCAAAGATCCGTAAAGTTAATCGATGTTAGTTTAAACAAAATGATTGTTTTACCTATTCCACCTCCCCGCATCGTGTGGGGTGTCTAACGTCGACTTACATCATATACACGTGCACTTCAAAAGATAGTTTAGAACGACGTTATACTCATCCTCCTGCCGGGTCTCATAGCCTGGAACAATAGTAGTGTCAGGTCTGAGTAAACAAGAACCTCCCTGTCAACGTCCATGAGGCTATCGGAGTACCTCTCGGGTGCCTGAGGTTACCCACCATATCTGCGGAGTGGCTAATGGAATGTCAAATCTGATTGAATCTTTAGGTCCTATTAAATTTTTAGTAATCGTTTACGGTTCTGGAATCACTTCCAGTTCTACCATACTCCCACTACTGTTTTCTGAAAAAGCCCATTCTACTTAAACTGTGGCCAGTCAAGAACAATATCACTACTGATCTTCCAGATGGTAGAAAGTCAACCAACGTCATAGCTCGGGTTAACCCACAAACTGACATTACATAAACGTGCCTTGAGTTATCCAGAGTCTGGTTTTAATCATAAGCCGGACAACTCCATATACCTTAACATCATTAAGATATGATCCATTCTATATACAATATAGAAACAGAGGCACTGATTTAATTGGAACCAGATTCAAATCATGCAGCTGTCTCCAGTGCATGTCAACTAAATGGAGAGAGGCAAATCAGCATTACTCAACTTAGGAGTGCATCCAATTATGAGTAACCTGAAAAAGAGAAGCAAGTTCTCAAAATCATTACTATCGACTGAATCCCAAATACAAGTATCTTTATCTTCGATCACCTTGAAGAATCCTGATACTTGCAACACAAAGGTTCTCTACTTTATTCTTGTACCTATAATTTCTCAAAACTTAGACCTTGTATTTCTACGAAACACTTGTCTAATAACTAGAGAAGTCATAAGTAAACAGAATATAGTACGAGGACCAACCCCTTTGTCCTAATAGACACTGGACAACATACAATACTCTGTATAAATCTCTTGAGTTGAATAACTCGAAACCTGTGCATCGTAGGCTGAAAACTGTACTATGGTTATAAAGAATTACACCGCTGTTTAATGCTCCTTACCTAACCATCAACTGATATAGGTAAATATCATAGACATAACTTCAAAAGTTTATCTCACTTTATAAAATAAAGGTACAGATATACTAGTTTGAAATTGGTGCATAGCACTGGATATTCAAAACCTAATATTTGCCCTCCGGCAAAAACCCAGACGATTTCCTCAAATATCACCAATTACAACCAATTCCGAAATAATGAGGATGATCACCTAATTCCCAATAATTTACTCCCACTCATCATCTGTAAAATCATACAGATGTGAGAATCATACCTGGTAAATACATACCCTGGAGCAAGTGTCTAATTAGAAAATCAGTTTTCTATTAACAATGCACAGTGAAACTGAAACATGAAAATGTTTCGAAGGGATATCCGGGTATTCCTAGTAATGCCTCTTCCATTATCATATTCACAAATGTAACCGTATATTTCTTTGTCATCTCTCCAAATCCCTTTATTTATTGTCACGAACCGAAAGTACGGAACATGACTGGCACTTAAACTACGAAACGTCTCGAGGCGTACGTAATCTAAGTAAGCCGAAAACCCAGAAATCCAAACCAAGAAAAGTAGTAGAGTGGAGGAAAACCAATTTAAATCAAATAGTTGCAACATACGCCGAAATATGCATTTTAAAATCACAAGTCTTTTTTAAAAATTTCGGCAGAGTTTCCTTTGTAAAACCTGACCCCAAACGGGTACAAAACCTGATAAAGCATATATAATGAATAAAGGCATCCCCAAGCGGGAGCTAGCTCTTCGTCAATCGACGGTCACAACCACGCAAAAAATATAATATACAACGCCGAAGGGTGAGGATCACAACAGAAAAGGAAACTCAAACAGCATGAAATCCATAGAAATATAACGCGTGACTCTAAGGTCGAAAGAATAAACATCACTGGTCTCTAACTCTGAAATAAATACATGTTTGGTTGATGGAGCTTCTAGATACAACAGAATAATAATATACAAAGTATAATGATGGTCACTATACAAGTGAACCCACCTACTAGCAAATCACCCGGAAAAGGAAGTAGTGCCAGGAAAGCTGAAGTGAAACCTATACGGCAAAACCTGCAAGAAACTGTGGCACAACGGGGGTGAGTTCCCAACTCATGAGTAGAAAACATCTAAGAGCAGAAATCGGATGAACAACGCAATCCTAGGTCATACGATCACTATATATATAATCCTCAAATATGACAAGTCTAGAGCATGAAAAGGTGGCAAGGGTAAATATCTAACCCAAGTGCAATCCCATGTGCTCGTGTCAGTGCCTCAGGTAGTAATATATCATATGGATGAGGTATGAATGCATGAAAACAGATTACATAACAATGAAGAAAACTGCTTTCATAACTTAGTGAGATTTCTGTATATTTAAAACGAGGTATCATAATGAAATCAGCATAAACAGTGTCTAGCATCGACACAAAACATAAATCCCAATATCTCAATATCTCAGTGTCGCAATCTCACAATCTAGGGCGCCGTCAGTCCAGACCGGCCTCTACCATCAATCTCAAGACCACGACGGTATCCTCCGGATATTCGACGCGTCGGGTAAAATCACCGGTAGGTAGTCTTCCCATGCCATGCTCATGTCTACTACTCGAGCTTCTTGCCTCGGGGTACCTTACTGGGTCCACCATGTACCCGAAACGGTTCATCCAACTCCTCGAATCGGGTCTCGAAATCCATCAGCAAACTCATGGTGGACGACTCATACATCATGGGAAAACCGCACTTTTTATTTTAAAAGAGAGAGAGAGAGAGAGAAGAAGTTCATTTATGTTTTTGCGGTTTTCCCCCAAATCCAAGAAATCTCATGGAAATCCGAATCCAAATCATCAATAGCACGTAAACAATGAATATAGGCATAAAAATCCATGAATGCGGCATAACAGTGAATAATAATATGCATGAAACAGCAAGTAATAACTACAATGTCTAAACTGGCATGTAAGGCAAGTACACTAATATCATATCGAAACTACTACCTAACAAGCTAAGTCAAGGAAATAGTATTTTCTAAAGTGTACGTGACATGGCAATTACCGATGATGATGTGTGTGAGCCGGCAAGTAAGTGTACGTGGAGCATACGCATCATCGGTAATGGTGCTGGTGTCCTAACAGCATGTTATCAATAATGATCTATGAATCACAATATAAGTATGCGATGCAGAGCAAACAACAATAATGTGCGGGAGCTGAATACTAGACACGTCGATAACTAATCTAGTCTAACAACTACACTAAACTATGCGGCTGAGCTAACAAGCTCAACTAAAGGTAAGGAAACCGCCAAACATCTGAGTCGATACATATATATACATATATATTAGTCGGTGATCCTGCCTCGATAATATCACATCCGATACCATATCTATAATCAGATATTCCCAAGTCAAGAGTGCGGATCAATCATCAATATATACTTCGTACATAAATCCATCATACGGCATCCCCAAATCTGGGTACGGGTCAATATCATATTCATCACATTATTCATCTGGTATCCTCTTTATCAAAGATCATAATCCGGGGTACTGATCTACGTCTTGTACAATACTAATATCATCAATATAATCATGATCTGACTACTGATCAACAGTCTCATACAACCCGATATCATCAGCACATATCATCATAAAGAAGTATACATCGCCCAATGCGGCGTATTATAAATATCTTAGCATATCATATCTCATATCACGATCACATGTCGACCATTTTATTTATATCACTATTAACATGGTATCGTCGTCAAAAGATCCGCTATAACATCATGACGTATCTCAAATACGAATTCTGCCATATCACCGATCTCACGGCCTCAAATCAAAGCTCATCGACTCATCTCAAATCCTACGTACTATCCTCAAATCCAGTATATGAACACATAGTCCCATACCCATGTGAACACATAAATATATATTTCTATATACGCACATATGAAAGAAGAATGTGTGCAAGTATGGGTGTGTGTATGGTGCAACCACTACTCTAGGGTTTCGCAACACTAAATCAATCCAAGCACACCTAGAATCCATCTTTATCATCAATAAACTAAATCAACATATGATAAATATATGTGTGTATACGTATTCGTATACATCACCACGAACTGCGGGGGTGCTATACACCATCCATCCGACTTCTCCCCATAGATATAAATCTACTCACCTTGCTTCTTGTGTGCTGATGTCGATGTCGCCATCTTTATCTTCAATGCCTCGACGTCACGTGGGGTACCTATAAGGATATCACAAACGCTTAAGCACATGAAAGTCACATCCGAAACCAAAACGCCACACGCTACCCCCATATGTAAAAACCTATAGTCTCGCATGCAAACACGATCAATAACCCTTTGACGTTGACGTTCAAACGCCACCCGACAGAAACGAATCAATAAATACCAAAATCCATGCTAAAATAAGTCGTAAACCATGCGCCAACACCTGAAAACTACCCCAGATTGTACCCTAGGTGGAATCAGTCAAAGTTGCATATGTCATGGGTCAAATTTACTGGAGATAGGTCCCTGGAACAAAAACGAGGGGTTTCCAACCTGCTATGGCCACAAATTGCGGCCAGAAAGGATAAATTGGCGGCCTGAAGAAGGAGTTAGGGGCAAGGGCTTTGGGTGGTGGTTCCTATGTGCCTGCACATTTAATTGTCAAATCAAAATTATTTTCAGGTGGCTCGGGTGATAGCATATTTCCAAATACACTCACAGATTTACAGTTTTCCCCGATATCGTTTCTCTAAATCCATATTCTGGGTTTTAATCTCAGGTTTGGTCCATTGTAACCTCACACCAGGGGTTGTAGTCCCTAACTACACCTCAATTCACCTTTGATTTCAGATCAAACCCTAAACCCTAACTTGAAATTTCCAAAGTTCTCAAAACGACACGATATCGACATGAAACAAGTATAGATGCACAAGGAATTGAAATACTACTCTAATGGTGCAGAAATTACCTCCTTTGGCAACTCAAGAATTTTCTTGAGTTGCTCAAAGTCCTCAAAATCCTCTCTTTCTTGGTCCAATGTGTTCCTCTCGAGCTTGTGAACAAGTTTTGTGAAGTGGGAATGGGGTTTTGGGGTTGGATCCAAGGTGTTTTGGGAGATTGAAGAGGAGGGGAGTGAGAAAAAGAGCAGGAGCAGCAGCTCACTAGGGGGGAGAGAGAAGATGAGAAGAAGAAATGATGGGGATGGTTTCAAACAAAAGGGTTGACCGACTCTTTCTCTCTCATCATCATACCTTACTTTTTCTTTTCTTTTTCTTTCCTTTATTTCTTCTCTCACAATGGTAACCCTAGGCAACCATACACCCACAACATGTAAGAAAATGTGACAAGTGTGGAAAACTGATATGTGCATGTTTTGCACCAAAAATGCTAAAAAACCGATTAGCGATTTTTAATCACGATTAGCACTAAATTAGCATATTATTAACCATAAAAACTTAAAAATGGTATAATTCCACAAAATACCCTATTTTAGAATTTTCCAAAAATTTTCCAAAATTTTTCCCATTTATTGGTATTTAATTATACCGAAATATTAAAATATTCATTAAAATAATATTAAATTAAAAAATTCCCGAAAATAATATTTTAATTTTTTGAAATGTTATAATCTTCCCCCCTTAAAGAAATTCGGTATCCGAATTTAAATTTAAACCCCCAAATTCTAAAACATTTCAATAAAATGTCCAAGTCGTCGGGGCTCCGAAATCATCAATACATAAACGCATCATAGCGCAATACATGCGCATGAATAATGAGAAGATAACTCAAAATCGAAACTCCGTGAAGCGTCCCGCAATCATCGGAGTCATGGTAAATACACGAATGCCAAATCCAAAGCAAAACCAATATGATATAAATCGGAACTATGCATGTAAATATCAAATCTATACATGTAAATATCGGAAGGGAATGCATGCCAAATCTTTTAAAGTCGATGTGCAATGCGCATAACACTGCACAGTGGCGGACGTCTATCATAAGAAAATAACTATATACATATATACATTTTGTTTAATGTGTACGTTCCACCGTTTTGGAAACAATTTAGAAGGGTTTCCTTGTTTTAAACGTTTCGTGTCATATCAGACACGTAGGTAAATACTGAGACTATAGCTCGCTTTTTGGAAATCCCTTTGAAATATATCAATGCATGCAAAATATACTCAGGTACTGTCATCTGACTCGCCCTGCTCACAACGAAAGCAATAATAAAACATCACAAAAACGTACTGCTCCATAAGAAATCAATCCCAAAATGTGCATATACATACTATGTGCGTCTGGTGTGCTCGGAAATTAAAATCCATATATGTGCCATACATGTGCACAGAAACAATATCTAAGTGCATCGGGTGTGCACGAAACATCTATCAAGGGCAACAGGTGTGCGTGACAGCAAAACAGGTGTATCTGACATGCACGAAGAATCTCGATTTAGTGCATCCGATGTGCACCAAAATCGCATCTCATAACATGCGCCCAACATGCGCGAAAACCCAAATCAGGTGCATCCATCATGCACGAAATCATGAAATCTAATATCAAGCGCCGAACATGCGTAAAATCCAATCAGGTGCACAAGGTGCACAAAACAAATATCGAGCATCACCATCGAAATGAAGTCCAGTGCATCTAAGTGAACAAAATCAACTCAACTGTAAGAAACCCATAAAATCATAAACATGATAAACCAAGGCACGAAAATGATAACAAGTGCAACAACTGTGCAAAAGTCGTAAATACTCAGTAGGTGCAACCATGGTGCATGAAAACAAATATCATGAAACTCAATCATCAAAATCAATCATGCGAATAGATCGCCCAAAATACCGAAATCAAGTATGGCGGAATAGTCCCGCTCAAGCACCTCCTCTAAGAATCTTTGACCAACTGTCGTGGTCACTCATAGCATCTCTCGTTGACGATCATGAACTCTGGCCTGCTGGTGTGCGTAACATGACCAATCCTGGGTCCAAGTCTTCTCGTAATTTATTCCAGAAAGATCTAGTCGAGGTCTCTCCCAAATCTTGTTTCTGCCGAGCTGTCCGGAAGTCATCGTCCTTCACTATATCTGTTTCTTGTTCCGGAACGGCTGCATACCCATCGCGACTCCTTCTGGAAGGTATATCCAAGTACAATGCCTCGGCATGCGTATCGCATCTCAGATGTCGGTGGAATGGAACGTCATCTTATCCAGATCTTGTACGAACCTCTTACTTCACTTTTCTCTAATGTCGACTACTTCAGACTCGTCTCGTCGTGGCTGCATGGATTGAGCTCCAACGGCTATCCTCGTATCTGGAGTCTCCGAAGAAATGCATCTCACCACCTAGCATCCGAATGAAGTCGAACCATCCGATCGATTCGTCAAAACCTCATAATCCCCCAAAAGCTCAACATCTTGGGTACAGTTTAATAGTGTCGGGTACATACCACAGCATCTGTGGTCCAGCCGTAGAAGGGCAAATCCAAGCCTCACTAATGGCGCCGCGGAACTGCCGCGAACCCTAAGGTTCAAAGGCTTTCACACGGTCAATATGTCGGGTTAGGGTTTCATTCTTCTAGAGGGTCCATACAATTGCCTGCATGTCTTTCCGAATACATTAAACTTGGAATAATAGGTTTCTGACATTCGATCACCTCTGTCGACCCTCCACGTATCCGCGTGAAGTCGTCTGTAGCCGGAATCAATCTATCTGATGACCTCGCATCGGGGTAGCGAACGAACCATATGTCATAGTCATTCATCCTCGGTGACTAGCGACCTACTATCATCTCTAAGTACAAGTCGTACTGCAATAGATCTAACCTCTGGGGCGATATCTTGTCGTTCGCAGCAACTACTAGCTCATTCGTCTGCACGCTGAACAGTGCCTCAATCATCATGAACAAGCGACACCTCCATGGTCATCACATTCTGGTTGGCCTCTATCGATGGCTCAATCCTCTGGTGCTGATCTGCATGTCCGAGTAATCTCATACAGCAATCCATCAAACGCTCATGGCGTAAAAACACCATAAAAAGACACATCTCCGCAATCGTGTGTCGCCGGAATTACGCCCTGGTCAGTCCTCGTCTGTGACGAGCTCGTGCTAACCGCAACTCTAACCGAAGCTCCCCCTGCCCGTAATCGTGACAGCAAAACCATAACTGGTACCGATGAGGCTAGATCATGAATGAATATAATATTGAGCAAAGAAATGTACATCCTAAGGCTTCTTAAGTGGAGTAGTGTATCATAAATATGCCGCGGAACATACGTACGGTACGCCACTCTACTCAAGCTACCTACTCCATCAACCAAGGGTCATCCTACGCTCCGAAGGTAAAACCTAACGCACTGATACCAACTTTGTCACGACCCGAAAGTACGGAACATGACCGGCACTTAAACTACGAAACGTCTCGAGGCGTACGTAATATAAGTAAGCCGAAAACCCAGAAATTCAAACCAAGAAAAGTAGTAGAGTGGAGGAAAACCAATTTAAATCAAATAGTTGCAACATACGCCGAAATATGCATTTTAAAATCACAAGTCTTTTCTAAAAATTTCGGCAGAGTTTCCTTTGTAAAACCTGACCCCAAACGGGTACAAAACCTGATAAAGCACATATAATGAATAAAGGCATCCCTAAGCGGGAGCTAGCTCTTCGTCAATCGACGGTCACAACCACGCAAGCAATATAATATACAACGTCGAAGGGCGAGGATCACAAAAGAAAAGGAAACTCAAACAACATGAAATCCATAGAAATATAACGCGCGACTCTAAGGTCGAAAGAATAAACATCACTAGTCTCTATCTCTGAAATAAATACATGCTTGGTTGATGGAGCTTCTAGATACAGCAGAATAGTAATATACAAAGTATAATGATGGTCACGATGCAAGTGAACCCACCTACTAGCAAATCACCCAGAAAAGGAAGTAGTGCCAGCAAAGCCGAAGTGAAACCTGTACGGAAAAACCTGCAAGAAACTGTGGCACAACGGGGGTGAGTTTCCAACTCGTGAGTAGATAACATCTACGAGCAGAAATCGCATGAACAACGCAATCCTAGGTCATATGATCACTATATATATAATCCTCAAATATGACAAGTCTGGAGCATGAAAAGATGGCAAGGGTAAATATCTAACCCAAGTGTAATCCCATGTGCTCGTGTCAGTGCCTCAGGTTGCAATATATCATATGGATGAGGTATGAATGCATGAAAACGGAATACATGACAATGAAGAAAACTGCTTTCATAACTTAGTGAGATTTCTGTATATTTAAAACGAGGTATCATAATGAAATCAGCATAAACAGTGTCTAGCATCGACACAAAACATATATCTCAATATCTAAGTGTCGCAATCTCACTATCTAGGGCGCCGTCAGTCCAGACCGGCCCCTACCATCAATCTCAAGACCACGATGGTATCCTCCTGATATCCGACGCGTCGGGTAAAATCACCGGTAGGTAGTCTTCCCCTGCCAGGCTCAGGTCTACTACTCGAGCTTCTTGTCCCGGGGTACCTTACCGGGTCCAACATGTACCCGAAACGGTTCATCCAACTCCTTGAATCGGGTCTCGAAATCCATCAGTAAACTCATGGTGGACGACTCATACATCCTGGGAAAACCGCACTTTTTATTTTAAAAGAGAGCGAGAGAAGAAGTTCATTTATGTTTTTGCGGTTTTCCCCCAAATCCAAGAAATCTCATGGAAATACGAATCCAAATCATCAATAGCACGTAAACACTGAATATAGGCATAAAAATCCATGAATACGGCATAACAGTGAATAACAATATGCATGAAACAGCAAGTAATAACTACAATGTCTAAACTGGCATGTAAGGCAAGTACACTAATATCATATCGAAACTACTATCTAACAAGCTAATTCAAGGAAATAGTATTATCTAAAGTGTACGTGACATGGCAATTACCGATGATGATGTGTGTGAGCCGGCAAGTAAGTGTACGTGGAGTATACGCATCATCGGTAATGGTGCTGGTGTCCTAACAGCATGTTATCAATAATGATATATGAATCACAATATAAGTATGCGATGCGGAGCAAACAACAATATGTGCGGGAGCTGAATACTCGACACGACGATAACTAATCTAGTCTAACAACTACACTAAACTATACGGCTAAGCTAACAAGCTGAACTAAAGGTAAGAAAACCGTCTAACATCTGAGTCGATACATATATATACATATATATTAGTTGGTGATCCTGCCTCGATAATATCACATCTGATACCATATCTATAATCAGATATTCCCAAGTCAAGAGTGCGGATCAATCATCAATATATAGCTCGTACGTAAATCCATCGTACGGCATCCCCAAATCTGGGTACGGGTCAATATCATATTCATCACATTATCCATCTGTTGTCCTCTTTATCAAAGATCATAATCCGGGATACTGATCTACGTCTAGTACAATACTAATATCATCAATATAATCATGATCTGACTACTGATCGACAGTCTCATACAACCCGATATCATCAGTAGATATCATCATAAAGAAGTATACATCGCCCAATGTGGCCAATTATAAATATCCTAGCATATCATATCTCATATCACGATCACATGCCGACCATTTTATTTATATCACTATTCACATGGTATCGTCGTCCAAAGATCCGCTATAACATCATGACGTATCTCAAATACGAATTTTACCATATCACCGATCTCACGGCCTCAAATCAAAGCTCATCGACTCATCTCAAATCCCACGTACTATCCTCAAATCCTGTATATGAACACATGGTCCCATACCCATGTGAACACATAAATATATATTCCCAAATACGCACATATGAAAGAAGAATGTATGCAAGTATTGGTGTGTGTGTATGTGTGGTGCAACCACTACTCTAGGGTTTCGCAACACTAAATCAATCCAAGCACACCTAGAATCCATCTTTATTATCAATAAACTAAATCAACATATGATAAATATATGTGTGTATACGTATTCGTATACATCACCATGAACTGCGGGGGTGCTATACGCCATCCACCCGACTTCTCCCCGTAGATATAAATCTACTCACCTTGCTTCTTGTGTGCCGATGCCGATGTCGCCATCTTTATCTTCAACGCCTCGACGACACGTAGGGTACCAACAAGGATATCACAAACGCTAGAGCACATGAAAATCACATCGGAAACCAAAACGGCAACGCTACGCCCATAGGTAAAAACCTATAGTCTCGCATGCAAACACGATCAATAACCCTTTGCCGTTGACGTTCAAACGCCACCCGACAGAAATGAATCACTAAATACCAAAATCTATGCTAGAACAAGTCGTAAACCATGCGCCAACACCTGAAAACTACCCCAGATTCTACCCTAGGTGGAATCAGTCAAAGTTGCATATGCCATGGGTCAAATTTACTGGAGATAGGTACCTGGAACAAAAACGAGGGGTTTCCAACTTCCTCAGCCTGTAAATTGTGGCTAGAAAGGATAAATTGGAGGCCTAAAGAAGGAGTTAGGGTCTAGGGCTTTAGGTGTTGGTTCCTAGGTGCCTGCACATCTTACTGTCAAACCAAAATTATTTTCAGGTGGCTCGGGTGATAGCAGATTTCCAAATACACTCACAGATTTACAGTTTTCCCCGATATCGTTTCTCTAAATCCGTATTCTGGGTTTTAATCTTAGGTTTGGTCTAATGTACCTCACACCAGGGGTTGTAGTTCCTAACTACACCTCAATTCACCTTTGATTTCAGATCAAACCCTAAACCCTAACTTGAAATTTCCAAAGTCCTCAAAACGACACGATATCGACATGAAACAAGGATAGATGCACAAGGAATTGAAATACTACTCTAATGGTGCAGAAATTACATCTTTTGGCAACTCAAGAATTTTCTTGAGTTGCTCAAAGTCCTCAAAATCCTCTCTTTCTTGGTCTAATGTGTTCCTCTCGAGCTTGTGAACAAGTTTTGTGAAGTGGGAATGGGGTTTTAGGGTTGGATCCAAGGTGTTTTGGGAGATTGAAGAGGAGGGGAGTGAGAAGAGGAGCATGAGCAGCAGCAGCTCACTAGGGGGGAGAGAGAAGATGAGAAGAAGAAATGATGGGGATGGTTTCAAACAAAAGGGTTGACCTACTCTTTCTCTCTCATCATCATACCTTACTTTTTCTTTTCTTTTCCTTTCCTTTATTTCTTCTCACACAATGGTAACCCTAGGAAACCATACACCCACAACTTGTAAGAAAATGTGACAAGTGTGGAAAAATGATATGTGCATGTTTTGCACCAAAAATGCTAAAAAATGGATTAGCGATTTTTAATCGCGATTAGCACTAAATTAGCATATAATTAACCATAGAAACTTAAAAATGGCATATTTCCACAAAATACCCTATTTTAGAATTTTCCATAATGTTTCCAAAATTTTTCCCATTTATCGGTATTTAATTATACCGAAATATTAAAATATTCATTAAAATAATATTAAATTATAAAAATTCCCAAAAATAATATTTTATTTTTTTGAAATGTTACATTTGTCTTTAGTCATTAGCTTCTGTACACCATCGTTAGGCTTAATGGTTTTCTTCCTTCCATACCGTTCGATACCAGCCTATGGTTTGGAAGAAGATTATTCAATAAGCATATTAGGTGTACTCTCCTAATCCTAGGAGTACTCGCAAACTGTGAGAATGTGATAATAAAAGACAACTGAATAAACCTTATTCCTATTTCTCCTGAACCAGAATCCATCCCCGAACTGGAACAAGTTCCTTCGAGTTCGTATATAACCATACGATGGAATATCCAATAACTGTGGATCTTCGTAGTGATACGGGGTGTTCTGGAGAAATACCAAGGTGAATTAGGAGTGGCGATGAAATATGAGGTTTGTTCATGAATGATAGTAGTTGCAATTTACTTTGCCCTCTTTCTGATCCCTTTATTTGTCTTTACTTAATACCTTCTGTACACCACACTTAGGCTAATTGGTTTTCTTCATTTCCCATCTTTCGGCACCTGCCTATGGTTTGGAAGAAGACTTTCCAATAAGCGTAATAGGTGTACCCTCTCCTAATCCTAGGAGCCCTCATAACCTGAGAGAAGGTAAAAGGAATAGACAACTGAATAGTCCTATTCAATCTCTCCAGAACGAGAATCCATCCTCGAATCTGGAATAAGTTCCTTCGAGTTCGTATATAACCATACGATGGATTTATCCAATGGAAGTGGATGTTCTTAGTAATACGGGGTGTTTTGGAGAAATGCAAAGGGTAAAAGAAGGAGTGGCAATGATGTATGAAACTCAGACAATCCAAAAGTCAGTGTTTTAAGAAAGTTCGGTCGACTTGGTCACTAAGTCATAGTCTAGGGTCGGGCCATGGTCGCTGCCAAAATAAGAGAGAAAAGAAACACTATGCGTGCACTATAACCTAGATCAGAATGGTTATCACTTTATCTAATCAGGAAGCCTCCCGCTGTATCCTCAAATTCTCCACGAAATCTGAAAGAAGAATTAGTCAGGATCACCCGAGGAGTAAACCAACTCATCAATGGGAATCGGGATCCAACTATCATCGCATGATAATGTGACAGAATCCACTCACGTTATCACACTCCAGAAGGTATGCGCATGCCTGGCAAGTTTCAGTTTCTTTAGAAACTCCCGATATGATTTTTACCCCATGCTCTTATGACCTTGACGAAGGCCAACATATCATAAGTCACATGTCAAGTTCTACCCGTCATTATCCAGGTTAATTTGAACCCACCCGTACATACTCTTGATGAAAGCCAAAATAATAGTACGACTGTCCCAAACTAATGCATCTATCTATGCAACAGAAAAATAACAAATAGCTACCATACACTATGCCTTGACGAAGGCCAACATACATAGCATGAATACTAAGTGCTATCTTTCTGAAATGACGGAGGGCTACGAATGGTTTTTGGAGAAAAACCTTTAACGTAATGAACTTGATATCGTTGAAGGAACCGGATAGCTTTTTACAAAAATATAATGGCGAATACCTTTGCTAAAGAGGTCACTCCCGGTGAAGGGATCTCGGCTCTTTCCCCGTAGAATGAGGTGCAGGATATTCCAAATTAATATCGCGATGCAAAGCAAAAAGTAATCCATTATATTGAAGTTATTACCCTGAAAAAAACTTATGTCCAAGGGGTCACTCCCGATGAAGGGATCTCGGCCCTTGCCTCGTAGAATGAGGTGCTGGATATTCATAACAGAATACCACTGTGCAAAACAAAAGAGAACGTCCTTGCAATAACAGCTTTTTGAAAATTGTTCCAACAACATCGAATAGGTTTGTTTTTCTGGCATTGATCCAAATCAATGCAGTCCCATCAATTAATCACACCACAAAAGAACGAAAATATGATTTACGTATATGCCATCCGCATTCGCCACTGGGTCCCGTCATCACCCGTTAGGTTACTTAACTAACGAAAGAGCGGGGACTGGACAAGCGCGGGTGTAAAACATATACAACATCTACTAGTATATATATAACAATATATAATAATCGCTCCAGGCGTGTTAAATGCATCATCACAGAAAAGTAATAAGCATCACAGAACAATACCGATAATCTAGGAGCCCCGGGTTTCTATTGAGCCGCAAGTGAAACCCGACGTTCCCCTAGTCCTGTGGATAGCCAATGCAATGAAAACCTAGACCCCTACGGGTGCGACAAGTTACCCGCCAAAACCTGAAGCGAGGAAGCCCCCTTCAGCAAAGTGAATGGACCACCCAGCACTTCACGGAATCCGGTAACTTGAGCACCCCTCCTTGGGTCAACCTATACCCCCTACGAGTGCGGCAAATAGCCCGCCAATTCTAGAGTAAAGCCCCCTCCATCTCAAAGCCATGAGATGCGGGCCTGTTGCCGTCTAGAACCCGAATATCCGTGCACTCCTCCGCGGGGTAATCCTAGTACAGAAAATAAAATATATATACAACGGGTACATCGACATCAACCTGGTCGTGCCCCAAAAGAATAATATACAAACAGGCAGTGACGGCAGTCCACATGTCGGACGCTCGCCCCGCAATAACAAATGTTCAAATATAACCAAACTGTACTACCATTGCATCCAGGCTATCCACCACGACAAATACGCAACAACACAGCACAACACAGAATATCAACGTGAATGTCACGTTTGCAATTCCGTCTAAAAGAGCTATAGCAATTAGACAAGATTTACCGCCCGAATAACATTCACGGTCATAGATAGTAATGTAAATACTGCGAACTAACCTATTTAAAATTTCGATCGACATAATTTCCCGAAGTGGGCCTCAAGTACAATTCCAGCACTCAAAATAATCTGGGCCAAAACTATATATCACAAAAATCATATTTCCATGAACTAAAGCCCCAGAAAAAATTTGGGCCACTGTAGCCCAAAAAGGGCCGAGGAACGGCCGCCAAATGCTACATTTCGCGGCGTTTCCACGGAGGAATTTTTGAGTTACGTCACCAAACTTTTTCTGTACCTTTAGTTATGCCTGCATGAATTTTTAAGATGCCTAAAATAATTTTTTGAACAACTTTGAAATTCGACAGCAAGCACACTGAAATGAAAATACGATTCGGAAATTTCGATCGATCGATGTTTTAAACACGTCAGAATAAGCTAGTAAAGGTTAATGGCGTGGCTCTGATACCATGTAAGTCTACGGTAGCGCCCCGACCGTCAATCCGAGGCCAAATGCGGAAACAATAACTTTTTAGGAAACCGACGCTATCGTAGTCTTTCACCCAGATCAAACCATTAACGCTAAACTAGCTAACTACTAAGAAGTGAGAGTGTCTATACCGATCGATCCGTGTCCTTCGGTCTTTGGCCAACATCCCAAGCTCCTCGCGGCATCTCCGATTTCCGGTCTCCTCATTGGAAGGGCACCACATCAATGAGTCTTTTTGCGGGCTCCCACTTCATCCGAAGCAACTCGAACATGAAGTTTGCTAGCCGACATGTCCAAAGTGAAGTAGAGAATGTGTGTGATAACTTTGTCTCAAGCATCCATTGATTCTCAACACATGAGAGTTTATGGATGGAGGTTGAAGATGACGCCATTGGCGGAATTTGTGAGCTAGAGGAAGAAGAAGCAGAAGAGGTTTCTTTTCTTAATGTGTTGGAATAATAATGTGAGCAAGCATAATGAATCCAAGAGCTAACCCTTTACCTCATGGCTGCCCCTTCTCTCTCCACTTATCATTTCAACACATTAATCAAAAGAAAATGTGACATATGCACAAATAAAGAGAGCATGAGTCACCACTTATATACATGTCACAATAAATTCTCCTCATGATGAAATCCACTCATAATTTCCACCAAAACATTAACCCAAATGTTTATGACAATAAAAAGACCGGCATCATCTAAAGTAAACTCGTGACGGATCACAAGAATACCCCTCACCTGTATATGCATACCTGTACCCGCATTCCGACTGAATGTGAATGCGATGAGACGAAAGCAATCAAAAAAATCTAATACTAGGATCCGGCTTAAACCAAAGCCCACTAGTATGATCCATCCGATCATGATCCGTGCACGACTGTACGTATATGATCGAACCCTGCCATATATCATACGGCCTCTACAACGTTTCTCCCAAAACTTGAGAAACTGTCTGTGGGGGACTCTAAAGACTCGTCAATACACTGCCTGTGGATTTAACCACCGGTACGTCAATGACACTAGCTGTGCGTAATGGCCGCCGAGGTATTGACTAAAAGGGAGGCTGATGAGCGAACTCATCCTAACACCCTATTGAGCCTGTCAGTGACAATATCTATACAGTCCGGTCCGTTCGTCTATGAGTATCGCATGTCGGGCCTAGGGGGTTGTTAAAAGTCAGACCCCCCAAAGCGGTACAAGTCGTGTCGGAGTGTAGCCCAGAACACCCTGAGATACTGCTGGAATACCTACCAGTAAATCTCCTGCCTTGGCCAAGGACTTCGTGTAATGGCTCTCCTAGACACAGTGCGATCTCACCCCCAATACCGGGAAAGACGAAACCCGTGCCGATCCGCTCACTGCCTCCATATGGCTCGAGACTGTACCCAACTAAAACCTGTTTGCACGACTTCTTTGAGCCGTGGTAGGGTAGTAATCAAAGCACAGTGGGAACTCACACAAGACAAATTACGATCTCAGGTCGACGAACTAACATGTACACATGTCACTAGGGAACTGCTATCTGACGCTAGGTATAATACCAACTAGCATGTTCCCGGCGAGTCATGTCCGGTGTACTCATAACCCAATGAGCACCTGTATATATCTTAGGTGAACCAACTGACACCAATGGCTTGTGAGACCGGCCACCGCCCCTCATCGTAGTCTTGACTGTATACACTAGTCTACTATTGGAGTATCGATGCCCAGTCTCGAAACTCCAACGACTAGGGACCACTTTAAGGATGTGCTTATAGACTACCCAACTCTCACGTATATGATCGTCATCATACTGCTGGTAGTCAAGCAAGAATCCTAAGGGCTCTATCAATGTGTAATAGTGATCTATGATATCACCTGAAGTATGTACACGATGATAAACATAAAGCAGATAGCATACTATCATCTTGAGTAAGACTGTCCTAACGGTATAGGTCCTCCCTCAATCATTGCAATCAAGTGCCTACGATCCAATAATTGACTTTGAGTGTACTATATCCAACACAAACTACGAATCGTAACTAGAGATTTGGGTAATAGCAACAACATATGAAGTCTAAACTAAAAGGAAAGGAACTACAACCTTTGTAGCTAACTCCTTCACTCTTTTAGACTCCTACGACTTTGCTCGAAGCTTGGATCAACTCCGCTCAAAATCCTTCGTCGTCTACAATGATCCACCTAGAGATTCCTAGGTCAAGCTTTTTGCTTCACAAAATCAAGATGAAGTGAAGCAAACACCCTACACTAATGGGCTAGGGTAGTGTAGAATGGTTATGTGGTTTGTATACTCACTTAAAAACCCTTTCTTTTTAAGTTCCTCACTTTTTTTCAAACTCAAGAGAGAGATAGAAGAAGGAGGAAGATGAAGATGGCAAAGCTTTTGTCAATATTGTGATAATATCATGAATAATAATGAAAAGGAAAAGATTATATATGAGACACTCTCAAATATAACCATGGTTAGCTAAATATCTAGATATTTTGTTGATGGGTTAAAGAACAAAGGAAATATAACAATGGTTAAAGTCAAAGGTCAATGAAGAAGTGTGTGGAAACAATGAGTCACAATTATCATTTCCTTTTTCCTTTTACTCAAAACCAAAAATACACATATATAGCAACCATGTAAGTCTTGAATTGACATCTCCTATGTATCAACAACCATGATACATAGGTATGTATGTATGTATGTATGTATGTATGTATCTGTGCATGCATATCATCATGTGCATGTATAAATATATATGCATACATCCAAAAGAAAAGGTTTAATTAAAAGTGAGCTAAAAGTCAATATTAAATCAACAATTGATTTAATAAATCGGTCATATAAAATACGACCCAACCAATAGTAAACGCCCGATTAAAATACGGTATCACATATTCACATTTAATCGAGCTCCCGCGCATATCTCATATGCACACCACATCGTTTTGCCTGAGCTAGAAAACTCCTGTGTGGGACTTTCAGACTCGTCAATACGCCGGCAGTAGGCGATGATCATATCAAAACACCCACAAGCCGTAAGTGGT
Source organism: Agapanthus africanus (assembly GCA_030015575.1). Taxonomy (NCBI): domain Eukaryota; kingdom Viridiplantae; phylum Streptophyta; class Magnoliopsida; order Asparagales; family Amaryllidaceae; genus Agapanthus; species Agapanthus africanus. Next base: position 294,196,611 of record JASDDO010000016.1, read on the forward strand.
CAGCTAAACGTAACGGCCACCCGAGTATTGAGAGAACAGATGAACAACAAGCAATCTTGTCGAAACTCTCGCAAAGTCATTGGTAACACTTACCGTATAGTCCAGTCTCTTCTTCTGATATGCTGCATATCAAGTCTAGGGATGGAATTGTCGAGCCCTAATAACATAATAAGTTATGCTGGGATGGACAATGACCGGTCGAGAAACTACTGATAACACTTATCTGTAAATCTCATCAGCCCTGGCTAGGGACTTCGAGTCAAAACCAATCGCGCATAGCACAACATCAACTCCCAATATCGGGAGAGACGAAACCCCTCTTATCGCTAATTATATCCATGTGTCTCGAGACTGTGCCCAAAAGCCACCTGTTTGCACGACTCAGTAGAGCCGTGGTAGGGTGGAAATCAAAGTATAGTGGGAGAACACAGAAGACTCTATGACGATCTCGGGTCTACAGACTAACCTGTACCTGTGTCACTTGAGAACTACTATCCGACGATAGACATAATACCATATAGGAGTTCTCGATGAGTCCGTTCAGTGTAACCAGTCTCCACTGAGCACCCGTATACAATCTTTGATGTCACAACACCAATGGATATGGGATCATCCATCACCCATCATATGGGTCAAGAAACGTATACGCTAGTCTACTCTGGAATATCGATGCCCTGTCTCGATATACCCTCGACTAGGAACATTTAAGAATATGCTTATAGTCCACACATGCCCTACTAGTATGATCTCCATCATAGCCATGGAAGTCAAGCCGATATCCTGAGGGCTTTATCAACATGTATCAAATGAACAGTATCAAGTAAACATGTCAAGATAAAGTACAACCATATAGCATACTATCATGTCGAGCAAGAAAGTTATATATATTTATATATATATATATATATATATATATATATATATACATGTCCAAGCATCCACTATACATATAATGGCCTCTAGGTCATACATATATCCTACAAATGTTTGCGGGGGTGCTATACGTCATCCACCCGACTTACCCCGTAGATATAAATCTAATCACCTGCTAAACTTCTCGCTTAGCCGTAGTCGATGTACTCCACCATCTCAGAATCCACGCGAAGGTATCGATCGATCCGTGTTCTTCAGTCTTCAATCTCAGTCCTTAGCATGTTGCGGCTGCCTCGACGAAGATCGCTCTCCGGTCACGCTCGTCAAAGAGGATGCACGTCGAGGATTTTTTATACGGGCTCCGTCTCAAAACTGAGGCAACTCGAACATCCAGTTTGCCAGCCTAAATATCCAAGATGAAGTAGAGATAGTGTGAATATTTTGTCTCAAGGCACCCAAGGATTTGGATGGAGGTAAATGAAGTTGCCAAGGATAGAAATGTGAGCACATGAAAAACTTTTGAGGCAAAGGAAAATTGGGGGCCGGCCAAATGTTCTCTGGGGATTGCATTTTTAATAGTGGTGAGTGTGTGTTCATTTATTAATCAACACAAGAAAAAAATATCCACATCTAAAGTCAACAGCCCCACTCCATTCACCAAAATATCCTAACTCAAACAAAGAACAATTAAAGCCAAGTGATGAGTCACCCAATAAAGCCATCCCCATCCAATGCTCACTAATTGTTCACTGCTCACAAAATTTATCCCATGCCTAATTAATGAAAACACATGACCCATCTCCCAAAAAAATGCCAGCACACCCACTTGAATTTCGAAATATAGCCAAGCCCAAAAATTAAACCAAAAACTTCTAACTCACATTTCATATTAATTATATTTTAAATGAATAAATCATTTTAAATCTCCAAATTATTTCATAAATATTGGTATATATTCATACCATTTTACGACATGCCCAAATTCGCAAATCGGTAGTTTTCGTGAAATATATTATTTTAGTATTAAATTCCAAGAATAATATTTTATATTTTCTGAAATGTTACTGGAAGGTATTCATCAGCTTGAAGTTTCCATCGCAATGAAAGCCGAAATGGCTGCGATACAAAAGAAACTCGAAGTTATGGAAAACAAATTTTTATTAGCCTCCCTAAACCAGATGGCGCTCCCTAAAACCATATGTGGATGTTGTTCTTATCCATCATATTTGATGGAAGAATGTCCTTAGAATTCTCCGTTTCAAGGTCAAGAGCACACTAATGCTGCTTTTCAGCAAAGACCTAGAAACGATTCTTATTCTTCCACATATAATCAAGGTTGGAGGAATCACCCTAATTTTTCTTGGAACCAATACCAAACTCAAAACACGGTTCCAAACCAAAACAAGTTTCACAGGGTCCCTCCACCATAACAGAAACCACTACAACTGACTCAGCACCCCTACCAAACACAAACTTTTCAAAATCCGGCCAACAATTCTGCACCTGGAAATAATTCTTTCCAAACGGCCGGAACTCAAAACTCCTCTGCACTCGAACGCACTTTGGATTTGTTTATGAAACATTTCGTGCAAACGTCCGATGATATTAAGTCTTCTATCCAAACTTTAATGAAAGACCATGCCTCTCACTGTGAGAGTATTAAAGCGATAGAAGCACAAATTGCACAATTAACTGCTGCGATGAGTTCTAGAGAGAAAGGGAAACTTCCAGCTCAACCACTACCTAATCCTGGATATGCACATCATGTGAGTGCTATTACCACGTTGAGATCTGAAAGAGTGCTAGACAACCATGTCAGTGAAGAGATTGATAGTGAGGAATCAATCAATGATACCCCGGCTTCCACTTCCACTTCCCCTTCTGACCCTAGTTCGTTTACACCACCTTCTTCCAAGCCTATTCTCCGTTTTCCCCAAGGCTCGAACCCTCATCCCACTTCTTCTAGTCATCCAAAGATGATCCCCACTCCTAATCTGGGATCTTTCCTACCCACACGATCTTCTCCATGTTAGACCCTACCCTTATTGCTCAAGCTCCTTATCCTAATATGTTAAGGGGAAACAGACCAAGTCCGCAAATGGAGAAGATTATTGAAATCTTTAAACAAGTTAACATTAATATCCCATTCCTAGATGCAATACAAGAAGTCCCTTCTTATGCGAAAAATCTTAAGGACTTATGCACTAGGAAGAGGAAGACTCAAGTGCCCAAAAAGGTGTTCATGACGAGCAATGTAAACACAGCTTTTACACAACAATTACCAAAGAAATGTAAGGACCTCGGCTGTCCTATAATTTCTATTTTTATTGGGGGTAAAAATATTAACCGTGCTCTACTTGACTTTAGCGCTAGTGTTAACCTGCTTCCATACTTGGTTTACGAGCAGTTAGGTATCAGAGAGTTTAAATCTGCCCACTGCACTCTCCAAATGGCAGATCGATGAATCACCAAACCTAGGGGTGAACTTGAGGATGTGTTGATAAAAGTCGGGTAATTTATATTCCCTGTGGACTTTATTGTTCTAGAAACACAACCGGCAGCTAACCCACGGAACCAAATTCCGGTGATTCTCGGTCGACCATTTTTGGCTACTTCCAACGCTGTAATCAACTGTCGTAATGGCTCTATGACCCAATCCTTCGGGAAGATGTCAATTGAGCTGAACATTTACAAGTTGGGAAGTGTATCCTTTGAACCTTCTGCTCAAGCATGTTCTGTCGAATTAATGGATGTTGACAGCAGCGAAATTGAACAGCTTCACGATATTAATATAGACTTCTTTCATACATTGTTATTTGACCCAGATATGTATTATACACATACGTGCCCTTCTTTCGAGTTTTCCGGGTCAACATCTAATGCTGATTTTGAACCTTTTATGGAGTCTGAAGATCACCCCGCTCTTTTCTGATGAGATTATTCTTCGGGGTATTGATGAAAGCTTTGAGGAAATTTTCGCTGATGAACTCGCATTTTTAGAAAACACGGAAGTTGTGATGAATAAAATCCAAAACAAAGAAGTTGAACCACCTCCCTTTCTTCTGGACTATAAAGAGAATGCGAGTAATCTATCACAATCATTGAGTCGTCTCTCCAAAACGAGATGCAAACACATTCTATTACACCACTTATCTTTTTCCCACTTCTTCCGGGCTCTATACAACATGTTCTTCCACCAACCTATAAGTTACATCGATAAAATCTTTGAATGGTTGGTGTTGACTTTTGGTCTTTGCAAAGCTTGGCATTGACCAATAACTTTACCCCCTCTTAAAATGCTTAATATTGTTTAACTCAAGTTTTGGGAGGGTATATTTTTGGCTCTTGAAAATAAAATTTGTTCACAAAATTGTGAGCCAAAAATAAGTTTGGGGGAGGATTTTCACGTCCATTTATTCTTATCCCCGTAAATAAATTTTTCTTCCCAAGCCTACAGGTTTTTGAGATTTAACAGATGACAACAGTGAGGACACTATTGTAAACATGTTTGGGGGAGGTTTGTGCTAATTTGCGCATCACTTTGCAACATACTTTGCAAAAGAACAACATTTTCAAAAAAAAATTTAAAAATTCTTTTATAATAAAATATTAGAAAGTGAAAAATTACAACTAAAAGATTGGTAAAATTTAAGAAAACCAAGAAAATGAGATGTTTTCTTAAACAGAACTAGTAATAAGTAGTTATGAGCCGTTGTCCCAAGGATTAGTAAGATGAAGGAAGTCACTAATCTGAGGATAAAAGTAAGTCTGAAAAATAGTTCCTATTCTGAAAGCCAAACATTTGAACGTTGATACCCTACTATACGCACTTACACAAGTCTTGAAACCCGGGATACTAGAGGATACCTTGAAATGCTCTTGTCTAAAAGCCAAAGTATGAAGAAAATAAAAATGAAGCATAAAAAGATAAAATGGTAATGAACACTGGTTTTGTAATCACCAAGGCAGCATAAAAAAATTTAGCAAGGGTGCTTCATCACCTAGTGCCTTAGACCAACCGGTTTGGGAGTCACTGCTAAGCCTTAGGTGTTGCAAGATGAGGAAAATACTAAATACGCCTAATATGTGAGCACATTTAGTAATCGGTCGGTTTGTACCTCAAGAAGTATTAACGGTCGCATGAAAAATGTATGAGCAATTCCATCTAAATATTCATCGTTTAACAAGTACCGAGGTAGATGGACAAGAGTATGATAGTCTGAATTGAATTCTCTGAGTGTAGGGATATACTTTACAGAAACGTAGGGGTATATGATCGGTGTTTGGAAGAAAGGTAGGGATGAAGAATAAAGACGATGTTTTATTAAGGGATGACGTGATTTCTAACACCTTTTCATGACTATTAAGATACGGCTCATGACAACCGAAAAGCTAGTATAGTTAGAAACTCTGATTTTCAAAGTCTTTCTTTTATAATTCTTATCTTTATATGTAACTTTCACAATCTTCCTTTTATTATAGGATTTTGTGGGTGCAATCCGCTGAAAACCCACAGGAGACAACACTCTTCCTACTAGGGACACCTAGAGGTTTAAAGGCTTGTTGCACGTTCTCAGTGCACTCGTGTTGCCTACGAAAGTGTGCTAGTTAGTTTTTCTTTTTTTAAAATAAATTTCTCCTTCTCTTGATTAAAAGAAGTTTGCTCGAGACGATCAAAATAAAGTTTGGGGGGATTTGTTCTTTCGAAAATATTGTAATCTTGAACATATCAATTTCCTCACTATTCTAATCATTTAAGGATAGTTGATATATTTATAACACATATTACCAGTTCGGCTGCAAATTATCAAATACCACGTGTTATATATATAATCAACATTTATATAGGAAATAGTATGTTTAGTATGTCATGCATAATATTCTATATCTCGCAACACTCTTCAGTGAGATTTTGTGCAGAAAGTTATTTCAGGACAGATATCGGAATAACAAAATTTCCGATAAAATACAGCAAGTCAAAAAGTCAAAATCTGCCAGAGATTCAGAAGAGATAAAAATATTCCGGATATCACCTGAAGACCCATTGGCCTACATAAAACAACACAGAAGAAATCATACAGAGATCTCTTCAAACGGCCGCGGATCCGCGGCCGATTCAGCACGATCCGCCGCGGATCCGTGGCCGAGTTAGGTCGTCGGCGGTCGATACTTTTCCAGAGGCTTCCTCGTAACCTCATATCTTCCTCAAGACGCTTCATAACCACCTGGCTTCTTCTGGACGGCTCTGCATAACTACCAAGCTTCTTGTGGAAGCTTGATTTGAGATCTATAAAAAGGGATCTAAGCTACATTGTAAAGGTTGTTGGTGGTGGTAAATTCTAGCACAAAAACTAAATTCAAATCCAATTTCAAATCAATATCAAGACTCATTGAGAGTTCATCAACCAACGACATTCGAAGATCCTTTATCGCAACGCCGATAGTCATCAAGAGCAAGAGATCCGCGACCGATCCACGTCTCACGGTGATTGAGACTCGCAAAGATCGACGATAAATTCACCTCTTCAAAGGAGTGATCGAGAGCTTAGTCTTATACCTCGAATTGAGGAATTGTGTAAATTTGAAGAAAATTTAATATAGGTGATCATTACTCTTAGTCTTGCTTTCTTTAGATTCTTACATTATGAAATTTCTAATTCTTGATTATTCTATTTTCATGATGCGTGAATGATATCTCCGCTTATTTAGGATTTGATGGAATTCAGTAGATCAAATGGTGATGAAATCCAAACTAATTGTCACGTCCCGAAAGAGCACGTGACTGGCACTTGAACCATATGAAGCCTATAGGACTCCATCTGATCCAAGTAAGCCAAAAGCCCAGAAATCTAAAACCATTTTGAAGAAAAAAGTAAAGAACTGGTTTAAAGAAGTGAAGAAATACAGGTTTGAAATCAAGGTTTTTAAATAACTAAGCCGAATGTGCATTTTAAAAACGGTACAGTCTTTTCTAGAAATTTCGGCAGAGTTTCCTTTGTAAAACTGGCCCCGAATGGGGTAAAACGATAATAACAAGATATAACATGATAAAGGCATCCCCAAGCGGGAGATAGCTCTTCGTCAATCGACGGTCACAACCACGCAATGATATAATAATATACAACGCCAAGTGGCGAGGATCAAATCCAAAGAAAGCTCAAAAGCAACAAGAAACCGCAATACTACAAAGCGCGACTCTAAGGTCGAAATAAACAACACTGATATCTAGGTCTGAAAGAATATACAAGTTTTGGTTGATGGACATTTCTAGATACAATGAATAAATAAGTACAACATGGGGATTCTTGATGCAAAAGAATCCACCTACCAAAAGCAAATCACCCGCAAGAAGGTAGTGTGCCAGAAATGCCGCAATAGAACCTGTACGGCAGAACCTGCAAGAACTGTGGCACAACGGGGGTGAGTTGCCAACTCGTGAATAGAAACATCTACAAGGATAAATCGAATGCAAGACATAATCCTAAGTCAACGATCAATAATATAATCCACAAGAGTACATCTGAGTGATAAGGTGGCAAGGGAACATCAAATCATGTATGTAGTGCCAGGTACTCAGGTAATAACATGTCATCAGTGTAAGGTATGTCTGCATGAAGTACCAATGAAGAAATATCAATAATATCAATACACCTATATTAGCGTCCCATACCACAAATATTGGTGTAAGATAAGTGTAAACCCAGCCTGTATATGAACCATGTCTGTATATATGTGGAACCCGTCCACCTGTCACCCACTGACAACAAGCATCATGTATGCAAGTATGAGGATACAACAAAATCATGGAAACTCATCATGAAAACCCGTGCCAAGCATCGACACGTAAATCCTCCTATATCGGGCATCCGTCATTCCGGGTCAGCCCTCTCTCAAGTATACATATATCGGGAATCCGTCAGTCCGGGTCATCCCTCTCTCAATACATCGGGCATCCGTCATTCCGGGTCAGCCCTATATCAAACCATCGGGCATCCGTCATTCCGGGTCAGCCCTATATCAAAGTGTATATCGGGAATCCGTCAGTCCGGGTCATCCCTCTCTCAATACATCGGGCATCTGTCATTCCGGGTCAGCCCTATATCAAACCATCGGGCATCCGTCATTCCGGGTCAGCCCTCTCTCAGTACATCCTCTAGCACCGAGAAAACACGGGGCGACGCCCCAAATATCATATCAAGGGAACCGGGTTTTTAAACGATTACGTATTTGAAAAGATGCACGGTTCCCAAATCCAGAGATCACATGAAAATCCACCTCAAGAAGTAAATCCAATGCGATGTGCTATGCAATCAATCCATAATGTATGCGACATGTAAAGAAAGTAACCATATCGGAAATCATGCAACATGGAATAGGAATGTGCATATGTCGAAGGAAGCATCACATCACGAATGCAATAGTACTACAGTGTAGTGACATGGCAATTATCGATGATGAAGTGTGTGAGCCGGCAAGTAGTGTACGTGAAACATACGCATCATCGATAATGGTGCTGGTGTCCTAACAGCATGATAATAACATGGTAATGAACATATGCCAGCAATGCGAAAAGCATGAATATGCGGAAATCTAGTAATCAGCAGCACGGTGAAGTATCTACTATGCAAACTACATCTAAGTATCCTGACAACAGGAGGATTAGGTGTGGAAACCACCTAAAACTGAGTCAAAGTATATATGTAGATATATAGTCGGTGATCCCGCCTCAATGTCATATCGTAAGATATCCTCAAGCTATGAGTGCGGATCTATCATCAATATCAGCTCGTACGGTAAACCGTCGTACGGCATTCCCAAAAGCTGGGTACAGGTCAACATCTCACTGTCTCATCACATAACAAATATCACCATCATCAGATCATATAGTCTGGGTGTACTACTCTATATCTAGTACAAACGGTAACATCGGTAAAGTATGCATGCGGGGGTAAACACACATCCCAAGCCCGCAAGAATCACTAGTCATATCCCACATATGAATCGCATCAAAATACCGATCTCAGGGCACCAAGCCCACATCATCGACTCATCTCCAAAGTCGTCACATATCACCAACCACAGTGTAAGTGCATGTGAAAAGCAAGGGTATATGTATAGGTGTAATTCTATCCTAGGGTTCGCGACTATGAACTACACTAGTCACTTCTAACCCTACATAACCAAAATACACCTAATATCACAATACTATAAAATAAGCTATCTACGGACTGCGGGGGTGCTATACGCCATCCACCCGACTTTCCCCCGTAGATATAATCTACTCACCTTGCATCATCAATACGGACGTCACCACGTATGCTGGTCGTCCCGAAGTCTTCATGGGTACCTACACATCAAAATATCGCATATGCGCATTAAAACCAAATCCAATCTAAAACGGCGCATAAAATCCAAAACGATACGATAAGGGGGCCTATAGGTGAGAACCTATGGCACGCCTTCAAAACCATCCATAGTCCTCTATATCGTCGTATAAACGACAATAGTCGAGGCAAAACACATTCCACCATTTCAGACTCCAAAAATACGGGATACGGAAACACGAATCCAAAACGACAACATAGGATATATGTCCCAGATTTCACCCTAGGAAGAATCTGTCAAAAATAGAAGTACCCAGGGCCAAGAATTGATGAAATGGGGCCAGGCACGCAAAACGAGGAGATTCCTCTCTGGTCTGGCCGCAAATTACGGCCAGAAAGGAGGTTTTGGCGGCCGGAAAGGAGAGGCAGGGGCTAGGGTTTGGGGTGTTGGTTCAATGGTGCCTGCACATGTCACTGTAAATCCAATTTTATTTTAGGGCATCTCGGGTGATAGCAGATTCTAAATAACAGTGGCAGATTCCAGTTTTTCCCCCGATATTGGTTTCTAAAATCCGTATTATGGGTTCAAGCTTCAGGTTAGGGTCTCAATTCAAACACTAGGGTGTTGGTATAATCTTAACTGAGCTCAATTTCATAATGCAACATCAATTCCACTCAAACCCTAACTAGGTTTTCCTCAATTCCATACTATCACACAATATCGATAAAATCTTGACATGGTGTTATAGGAAAGGCTATAATTAAGCAAATGGTTCAGAAATTACCTCAATTGGCAACTCAAGAAAATTTTCTTGAGTTGCCCCAAGTGGTCACAATCCAAGCTTCTTTAGCTCCATGTGTAGATCTAGGGATTTTGGACATTTTTAATGAAAGGAGATTGGGGTTTTGGTGTGTTTTTAGAGATGATTCATGGCTTGAGGAGGGGAGGGAGATGGAGGAAGGGGCAGCAGCAGCAAGAGGAGAAGGGAGAGGGAAGAAAATGATGGGAGAATGGCTAAGGGTGCTAGTCAAAAGTCCACTTCTCTTTTTCACCTACCCTCATCATTACTTTTTCTTTTCTTTTCCCTTTTCTTTTAAAACCCAACCCTTCTCATACCAATAGTAAACCCGAATGAAAACCATGGCTAGAAAAAGCACAAGTGTAGAAAAAGTAGTATGTGCAAGTTTTGCACAAAATTACCAAAAAACCCGATTAGCGATTTTAATCGCGATTTGCACTAAATTAGTGTCAAAATGATCACAACAACTTAAAAATGTCATAATTTCAATAATTAACCCATTTTTGAATTTTCTAGAATTTTTCATAATTTTTCAAACATTTTTTCTATTTATTTGCATTTAATATTAAAATAATCAATAAAATAATATTAAATTATAAAAATTCCCAAAATTAATATTTTATATTTTTGAAGATGTTACACTAATCTTAAGTCTTATGAGAATTGTGAACTTTAGGAAAAAGAATCATCAATGACCTAATTTGGAGCGAGATCACCATTCTTGATAATTTCGTTGCAAATTAGGGATTAAATGATTGATGATTCTCTTTGCTAGAGGCTAGATTTGAATGATGATCAATGAAAAGACGAGGGATAGTGAAGGAGAAACCATAGTTTCTTCAATAGATTCCTAATCTTCATTTTTCGCCATCGTTGTAGCTATAATTCATCAATAGATAAGATGAGTCATTATTAGTATTCATCATTGCTACTAATTCCTATCAAATCCTACAAGCTTCTCTACATTTTCTTTATAACTAAAATTGAATTTGGATAATTTCTTGATTAAGAAATCTTAAACTCTTTCTTGATTTTCTTGAAATGACAACTCAATTAAAACTTGAAATCTTATTTTCTGGAATTTTCTTTACTATTTTCTTTCGGCTCATCTAAAACAAGATCGAATAAATACTTGCATCTCAGGGGACGATCCGTTCTCATTAGCGAGCTACATTGACACCGTTATTGATTGCGGTTATAAATTCTTTGATTGTGATTATTTTTCAAAACAAAACTTAGACGATCAATCAATCACCATCATAATGCAGTTAGTCAAGCAAGAATTCTATGGGCTCTATCAATATGTAATAGTGATCTGTAATGCCACCTAATGCTGTACATGATGATAAAGACAAACCAGATAGCATACTATCATCTCGAGTAAGAATGTTCTCCCTATATAGGTCCTCCCTCAGTCATCATAATCACGTGCCTGCGATTCAATAGTTGACTTGTGGGCACTATAGCCAACATTTTTATCTTCTTGCTAAATGATCCTGAGAGAGCTGTGGGAAATTTCAAATCATGAAACACCTGCAGGAATCTTTTCTTCTCCGGTTGTGACATATGATACGCGAAATTGGGAATTACAAACTTACCTGGTTTACCCGCTGTCAATTTAGGATGCAATTCACTTCCAATTTCCTAGTCCTAAAGATCCATCTAAGCACAGAGGTTGTCTTCCGATTTTCCGTCTTTACAAAGAAGCATGTTGAGTAGGTACTCGGATACTCCCTTCTCTATGTGCATGACGTCCAGATAATGACACACTAAATTTTTTGACCAGTACGGAATCTCGTAGAAAATGCTTAACTTGTACCAGTATGGTGGTTTGACCTGTTTTGCCGGATATATCCCGAAGGTCACATTATTGTAACCATCCTATTAAACAATCACGTCCTCTCCGGAAAATGAGACCGGAGGCCCAAGAAGCTCCTGATGACTATTAAAGTGAGCAGTGTCTAACCTGTAGGGATGGTCTAGTGGCAGGAAACGCCGATGAATGCAATAACAAACCTTCCTACTAAAATTCAACCATTTCGATGTTGTATATTGATAGAAATAAGGGCATGCTTTGTAACCATGTACGGACCAACCTGATAACATTCCATACGCAGGAAAGTCATTAATAGTCCACATTAAAGTTGCACGCATTGTGAAGGTTGTATCTGTGTTTGCATCGTAAGACTCTACACCATCGATGAATAATGATTTTAACTCATCGATCAGAGGTCGGAGATAGACGTCGATATTTTTTCCCGGTGAGTTTGATCCGTCAATAAGAAGAGGCATCATAAAGTAGGATTGATCCATCGCCAACTAAGACGACAAATTATAAACTATCATTACAACAGGCCATATGCTGTGGCTTCCAGCCATATAGTTGAATAGGCAGAAGCCATCACTATTGAGTCCGAGCATGATATTATGAGAATCACTACTGAATATTTCGTGCCTCCTATCGAAATCTTTCCATACCGGTGAATCTCTTGGATGACTCACTTTTCCATCTTCGCTTGGAGCAGCACAGTGATATCAAATCATTACCTCGACTGTTTTCTTGCACCTGAATAGCCTCTGCAGCCTCTGTGTTATAGGAAAATATCATGCTATCTTGACAGGTATATCGGGTTTTTTATCAGATTCTTTCGGCTTATACCTGCCTCTCCACATGTTGGACACTCTTTCAAATCTAAATTCTCTTTCCGGTACAACACGCAATCTTTGGGACATGCATGGATCTTCTCACACTTCAAACCGAAATCAGACATCATCTTCTAGGCTTCGTACCAGCTGTCGGGCAAGTTATTTCCCAGGGCTATAGAATTTTTCAGGAACTTCAGAAATATCGTGAATGACTTGTTGCTCCATCAATTTAGGCACTTAATCTAGAAAAGTTGGACGGACCATGATATGGTGGAATACTTTGCATTCTCATAAATTGGTCTTCTAGAATCATTCATGATCTTTTCATACTTATCTGCATGCGGTCCTTGACCGGAAGGAATGTCATTTTCGGTAGGAATACTATCACTGATGGCAGCCTCTACCGTATCTTCTATTTCTTCTCATGGAAAGAAGTTATCGTCTTCTTCTTCTTCTGCCGCATTACCGTCTTCTCCTTCTTCTTCTTCCGTATTACCGTCTTTTTCTTGTCCTTCCCCGTGATATATCCAAGTTGTATAAAGTCTAGTAAAACCATGTTTAACGATGTGATGCTCTATGATTTATACCTTCTGCCAGAACTTATTCCCACATCTATCGCATGGACATAGAATCTTATCTAACATGATCTTATTATGTGCGCATGCAAATTCAATGAAAGCAAGAACTCCCGCAACAAAATTAGATTGCATGCGTTGTTGCCAATCCATGTGCATCCAGTCCTTAACTCTGATGTAAACATGGGCCATATTAGATTATATAACATATAAATTGTAGGTTATGGTGACTATATGGAGAAATTTAAGAACGAGATGGTTAATAAAAAAGAAGAAAATCCGTAGAGACAAGTTTGTCGTTGAAAAGAATAAATTATCGATTAACAAAATTAGATTTGAAGATACCCAAGTATGAGTTGTATTATGTGTATGTGTGTTTCAATTTATGATTTCTCTTAGGTATAGAGTTGTTAGTGTGTATGTGCTTTCTGTGTGGGTTTGTCATGTATTCGTGTTGTATGTATGTGTTTCGGCTGTCGGGGGTAAGTCTTCTATCACATTAAGAATGTATAGAGCAGACACCCATTCGCTTATGCTTTCATCCGTTTCGAGTAAATTTCGGCAGCACCTCCCCGCTGTTCTCCGAGTACACTATAATAGAATAGATAATTATTTCAATGCTGTGAAACAACATTGAAATGAACATTTAATATATCTTTGTACATGAAGAACCAGTGGAAAAGTATCGATGAAATAACTCAAAACGAATGAAAACACAAGTGAATGCAGTTGTTTGCTTTATACATTCATAACTTGTTCACACTGGACAAATCAATCGGTTATCATACGATTGAATCATCTCGTCACATAGACTACACGACGGTTGTTAGCACCGAACTATACCATCCGATATTTAACAACCTTCGTATAATTTTATGTCACGACCAAAATCGAACGTATGTTCTCTGATAGATAGGGACTAATTCGTGCTTTGATTTTCATATATGAGTATCGCTGAGAATATGAAAGTTTCATATTATCATCGAGTATAATATATTGGTTTTAAATTGAACATTTAACTTGACTAGGTTTTACTTTTACGTTTCGTTTTTAAGGGTTTGAAGTTTGTAGTTTAGGGTAAAGTTTTCTTACGTTTACAGCAAAGTTTTACGTTTACGTTATCATCGAGTATCTACTGAAGGAACTAGTGCACCCTGAATCCTAAAACTAATTAACCCAAATTAACCTAATTAATACAAATTACCCCTAATCATCACCCTGAATCAAATTATCCCTAATTAACCCAAAATTAAGCTAATTAAACCAAATTAACTCTAATCAACACCCTAACCCAAAATAACCCTATTTTACCTAATTAACCCTAATCTTAACCCGAACCCTAATCATCACCGAAACCATAACCCAAACCAAAATTAACCCTAATTAATCTAATTAACCCTAACCCTAATCATCACCAATCCTATTTTACCTAATTAACCCAAATTAACCCTAACCCTAATCATCACCGAAACCCTAACCCTAATTAACCCTAACCAAAACCAAAATTATTCCTAATTAATCTAATTAACCCTAACCCTAATCATCATCCAAACCCTAACCCTAACCCTGTTTTACCTAATTAACCCTAATCCTAACCCTAACCCTCACCTATACCTAACCCTAACCCTAACCAAAACTAACCCCTAATTTAACCGGACTTATAACCCTAACCCTAACCGTAAAACCAACAACAATAACACCAAAAACAACAAAATTATAAATTGAATTCCTAAATAATTTATAGAAATAAAAAACATAACTAATTAGAAAAATTCAATTTCAAATTATATATATAAATTCACATCAATGCCAATGACCGGCCGGCGGCAAAGAGCTCGAGGAGGTGGAGAGAAAGAGCTTGACGAGGTGCAGGAGGCCGGGATTTTGGAGCTTGAAGAGGTGGAGGCGGTGATGAGGACCTCGTTATCGATTGGCGGCGACGAGGAACTCCACAACGAGCTCAATCGACGGCGATGGCGGAGGAACTCTTCGACGAGCTTGATTAGCGATGAGAAAGTCGACGACGAGGGGCAAGAAAGTAGACGACGAGATCAACGAGGCGCGGGAGAGATAAGGCGGGTGGGAAATTTTTTGGGGACGGTGGGAGATTACTTAGATTTATTTTTTTAAATAGCCCTTTATTGCCCCTACGGTTCAATCCGTAGGGCTTTCTTGTAGCACAGTAGGGAGAAATAAAGAGATTTCATTTTAATATTTTTTAATTTATTTATACGCCTACGGTGTGCAACATAGGGACAAATAATACTCTTACAGAGTACACCGTTGGGGTAATAAAAAGTTGCCCCTGCGAATTCCTCTATCCATAGGGGAAACCCCTAATTGTAGCAGTGACGGATAAATGGAGAAACAATCTCGGGACTTGGAAAAATGAATATAGATTTACTTGTGTAAACACACTTCGGTTTTTCGGTCAGGAAGATCTATTTATCTTTTTGCAACAAGCATTTCAATTATACTACTCACAGTGCTTGAAGCATCTGGGATGGATTGTCGTATGCCATTAGAAACCCAAGGATGTTTACGATGTCCCAGAATTCGAGGATCGTATGGAGGACATCGATGAGGATGAACAAGAGAGAAGACTTAGAGTGCTCCGACCGTCTGACTCCAAAGACGGGTTATCATCGGCTGATCGTGAAGTTATGTGGGTTAGGAATGATATCGATGATGAAATCCAAGTAGATATGTCTAATGCGTCTATGAAACGAAAAAGGTTATCATTAATGTTATATATTATTACTTCACATTTTTATGATCTATACATATATTTCATGCATATGTAATGATTGTATTTTTATCTAGGTGTGATGACGAAGACAGGAGCAGCAAGGGGCGGCAGGAGCACTAGCCATCGGGAGATGCGTAGGGAGCTCCAGAGGGCTGGTCTTGCACCCCGATCCGTATCCCCTTCGGATGACTCCTTCCATGTAGACATTATCACACCTCCAGGTATATTGCATGCATATTCATTTTAAATGTAATATTAAAGATATACACGCATATTTATTTTAAAGTTACTTATATAGTCAATTTTTAATTGTCTAGTTGTAGGTGGTGTGTCCACATCAGAGGCAGAGGCCACTATCGCACCTGCAGATATATTTATATAGCTTATATTGCATGAATATTGATTTAAAATGTTATATTATAGATATACTCACATTCTTTTTGCAATTACTTATATATTCAATTTTTGATTGTCTAGCTGTAGGTGGTGCCTCCATATCCCGGGCAGAGGCCACCACCACACCTGCAGGTATGTTTATATATCCTATATTGCATGCATATAGATTTAGATTGTTATATTAAAAAATACACATATTCTTTTTGCAATTACTTATATAATCTATTTTTAATTGTCTAATTGTAGGTGGTGCATCCACATCAGGCGCAGAGGTTATTTCCGTACCCTCCGCGCAGTCTGCAGATTAATATTCTAAAATATAAAATATTTTTCACAAAAAAGACTATGACTTGGACACAGTTGTTAGTGATATATGCCGTAGAGGCCATTATTGTATCATACTGGATTGTATATTACTTAATGGAAGCTTGCGATATGCACTGATATAGTAACAGTCTTGCTCGAAATGGTAGTATGCTACATGGTTTGTATCTACCTCGATATGTGCATGTGTTTTCTTAGCATATCGCTTATACATATTGGTAGAGCCCTAAAGATCTTTTCTTGATTACCAGCGCTGTGATGGCAGTCACACTAGTTGGGGCGGGGTAGTCTATAAGCACATCCAATATAGGTCCCTAGTCGAAGGATTATCGAGACGGGGCATCGATACTCCATAGTAGACTAGTGTATACGCTTCTCATCCCAGCAGGGGAGATGGTCTTTCCCATAACCATTAGTACGTCGTACTGGAGATAGTATGCAGGTGCTCATTAGGTTATGAGTAAACTCGACAGGACTCGTCAGGAACTGTTGGTGGCTATTATACCTATCGTCGAGTAGCAGTTCCCAGGTGACATGAGTACAGCTTAGTCCTTCGACTTGACACTGCTACTTCGCCTCGAGTGTGTTCCCACTATACTTTGATTAATACACTACCACGACTCAAAGGAGTCATGCAAACAGATAGTAGTTGGTTGCAGTCTCGAAGCACTTGGAGGCAGTGGCGGTTAGATAGGATTTGTCTCTCCCGGTATTGGGGGTTGATATCGCGCTGTGTTCGGAAGGCCATTAAACAAAGTCCTTGGCCAAGGAAAGCGAGATTTACTGGTAGGTACTCTAGTAGTTTCTCAGGGTGTTTTGGGCTACTCTCCGACACGACATATTGTGCTATTAGGGGTCTGACGATTACCTCCCTCCTAGACCCGATATGCGATACTCTTAGACAAACAGACCAGACTATACAGAGATTGTCACATATAGACTCAGTAGGAGTTCGGATGAGTTAGCTCATCGGCCTTCTTATCGACACATACCTGGGCAGCTGTTACATGCAGCTAGTACCGCTTTCGGCTTGTTGTTAAACCCACTGCCAGCGTAGTGTTGAGTCTTTAGAGTCCCACATAGTGGGTTTCCCTACACCGGGCAAAAGGTATAGAGGCCGTATGGTTTTACAGCAGGGCTTCGATCACTTACGTATACTTGTGCATGTATGATGATCGGGCGGATAATACTGGTGGGCTTTGGTTTAAGCTGGATCCTGGTATTATATTGATGGATTATTTTCAGCTCTTTGTATTTGTATTCTTCGGAATGCGGATGCGGGTATGTATATACGGATAAGGGGCGCTCTTGTAATTCTTGCGGGAAAGCTTTTAGATGAGACACCTCATTTAGGGTTTTAATTCTTTTTAGGATTAAAGCAAATGATATAATTCGACGTCACCTAGCCCACAGGTTTCCGGGGAGGCGGAACGGGTAAAAAACGATTTTTACTTACAAGGTAACATCGACTTGAACTCCAGGATCTTAGCTAAACCATTACTAACAAACTAATTAGAGGTTTTATCTACTATGCAAGAAAATTATACCTAAAGTTTCAAGTCCTTCTTATCTTCTCGATGTCCTCTTTCACCTCGCAAGCTCCGTGGAGTGGAAATGGAAACCACCTCCTCGTCGGCTTCTCAAAGTCATAGAAGATCCACCCGAGAGTTCCATCCTTGAGCTAAACCTTCAAGTTAAGATAACTAGATCACTTGGTGTGCTAAACTAAGTAACCTAGAATTAGTAGAGTGTGATTTTGGGTAACTTAGTCTCACTAACCCTTGATTCTCAACCCATGAGACACTAGGGTTTTTGAAAGGAAGAAGGAGAGAGTGAACTTGGGGAAAGAGAAATGTTTTTGATAAATGATAATTGATCAATGGAATGGCAAGCTTGATATGACCATAAGCATGGCACAATAAAAATATCTCATCAAAATATCTCGGTCACAAAAATATCTCACAAAAATATCTAAGTCTAAATGTCAATCCAAGTCAAGTGGTCAACCCAAGTAGCCATGCCACAAAATTATCATTTACCAAAAAGAAAAAATACTTTTCTCCACCTCATATTTGTTTTGATCAAGTCAATGGTCAAAACCCTAATGAGGTATATCTTTCTATACCCCCTCTCATCTGTATATACATACCCTCATCCGTGTTCCGAGAAACATGAATACTATGAGTCAAAACTAATCCAATAATCAAATACTAGGATCCGGCTTAAACAAAAGCCCACTAGTATTGTCCGCTAGAACATCATACGGTACAAGTACACGTATGTGAACGAAATCTATCGTAAAACCATACGACCACTACATCGTTTCTCCCGATGCTAGGAAACCCTCTATGTGGGACTCTAAAGACTCGACAGTACTATGGCAGTAGGTATAACCACAAACACATCAGCGGCACTAGCTGTACGTAACGGCTACCCAGGTATCTGTCGATAAAAAGGTCGACAAAGAAACTCATCCGTACCCTTACTGAGCCTGTCTATGGTAATCTCCGTATAGTCCGGTCTGTTTGTATAAGAGTGTCGCATATCGGTCCTAGGGGCGGTGAGCGTCAGACCCCTAATAGTGCAATAAGTCGTGTCAGAGTGTAGCCAAAAACACCCTGTGAAACTACTGGAGTACCAACCAGTAAATCTCGCTTGTCCTGGCCAGGAACTTTGTGTAATGGCTTTCCGAACACAACGCGACATCAACCCCCAGTAACGGGAGAGACGAATCATATCTAACCGCCACTGCCTCCAAGTGCTTTAGGACTGCACCCAACTACTACCTGTTTGCATGACTCAATAGAGTCGTGGTAGGGTAGCAATCTAAGAACGGTGGGAACACACTTGAGGCGAAGTAGCAGTGTCAAGTCAATGGACTGTTAGTTATGTATATGCCCTAGAGGCTATTGTTGTACATATGATGTATATTATGATGGATGCTTGGATATATATATAGAGGACATTCTTGCTCGTCATGATAGTATGCTATTTGGTTTCACTTTATCTTAACATGTTGACTTGTACTGGTTTACTGTCTTTCTCTCACATGTTGATAAAGCCCTTAGGATCTGTACTCGACTACTGGGATTATGATGAGATCATACTAGTGGGGCCACGGTAGTCGATGAGTACATCCTATAACTGTTCCTATTCGAGGGTATATCGAGACGGGGCATCGATACACCAGAGTAGACTAGCGTATACGCATCTTGACCCATATGATGGGTGATGGATGATCCCATATCCATCGGTGTTTGACATCAAGGATGGTGTACGGGTGCTCAGTGGTGACTGGGTACACTGGACGGACTCGCCGAGAACCCCAGATGGTGATATACCACACGTCAGATGGCAGTTCTCCAGTGACACTGGTACAGGGTAGTCTGTAGACCCGAGATCGTCATAGAGTCTTGTGTGATTCCCACTGTGCTTTGATTTCCACCTTACCACGTCCAAGAGGGCGTGCAAAACGGTGGCTTTTGGGTGCAGTCCCGAATCACATGGAGGCAATGAGCGATAGGGGGGATTCGTCTCTCCCGGTATAGGGAGTTGATGTTGTGCTGTGTTCGATTGGCTATAACTGGAAGTCCCTGGCCAGGGCTGATATAGAGATTTACTGGTAAGTGTTACCAGTAGTTTCTCGACCCGTTATGAGCCTCACATCGACACGACTTATCGGTTACTGGGGTCTGACGTATACCACCCGTAGGCTTGATATTCGACATATCAGACGAAGAGACCGGACTATACGGGAGTGTTACTGATTGGATTCACAGGAGAACGTACAGTCTAGCTTGTTGATCTTCTGATCGCTCAATACCTGGGTGGCTGTTATGTTTAGCTGACCGCTTGCAGCTTGTGGGTGTTTGATATGATCATCACCTGCTACCGGTGTATTGACGATTCTTTAGAGTCCTACACAGAGGTTTTTTAGCTCAGGCAAAACGGAGTAGAGGCACATATGTGATATGCACAGGACCGAGGATAATGCGATATGAGATACCGTATTATATTCTCGCGATATTTAGATATGAACCGGGACATCGGATCAAGTGTTGATTCGATGAATCGGTACATGATATATTAGTCGGTTATATTCGATATAGCCGGATTTTCGGATCAAGTGTTGATTCGATGATTTAATGTATAATAATATATGTGATATATTGTATTACATTATCTAATATTGGCTCGCTTTATTATTTCATTTTCTTACCGGATAATACATTGATATATATGCGATATATATTAATTGTATTATTTTCTTTTGTTACAAATATAATATATATGTGATATATATTATAGTAACATGATATGATTAATAATAAAACATGTTTAGTGATGATAAAAAGAGATTAGGATTTGATTAGGGTTAGCTTCTTCTTGCACCTTCTAGAAGCATTCATTTTGTCATGAAGAAGATATTATGATAGATATTTTCTTATGACCCATTTCTTAACCCAACCAAATCCCAGTCTTAGTTAACTCTCTACAAGGGTTATCCTTGTCATCATTAACCATGGTTGCATTATTATTGATATACTCTTATCTACTATTCATCACAAAAGGATTAATCTCATTATTCTTCATCTTCTTCTCTCTTTAAGCTTTGAGAAAGCTTACAAGAAATTCCTTTTGTGATGATTTCATGTGAGATTATCATATAAAAAGAAAGAATAAATACTACTCCATCATTCTCATCTAATCTAGCCCATTAGATTAGGCTGTTCACCTTATTAGAGTGAGAGAGCTTGAGCTATTGCAACTTCGACGTAGATCATCGGAGAAGCGGAACACTACAAGCTAGCATGGATCGTTCGAGTCGTGGAGCCTTTCTAGAGTCCGGGAGAACATGGATCGCGGTGAAGGGACTTCTACTCGGAGCTTATGAAGCGAAGGAGCGGACTACAAAGGTTGTAATCCCTCACACATAGTGGTAAAGATGTTTACTTGCATGTTAAACCCTAATAATCTAGCAATGATCCCGGCTTTGGGTTGTTCGGTACGTCTAAAATTTTATTCGGGCATATTTGATGCCTTATGAACACTTACAAGAGTGCCTAGGAACCCTACAGTGGTATCAGAGCCTAGCTAGAGCATTAGGCGACGTGTATATAAAGTTAAAACTCCGATCGAACACCGAAACGCAATTTTAGACCCCTCTCTGGATTTTTTTTCAAAACTGTGATTTTTGAGAATTAAAAATACTTAAAAATACCAGCAGGAAAATATAAGCATCACTGTGAAACACGTGTCAATGATCTGTACATTCAGCCGCGGAACAACGGCAATACCTTGCTCCTGCCGCGTATCCGCGGCCGTACAGTGAAAGCATTGACTCGTTTTCCCATGGTTATATCCGTAGGTGATTTTCTAATTTTCTGGGTACTTTTAATCTGACTCAAATGTTGAGTGTTCTGGTTATTTTATAATCGTTGATTCGATCGGAAAATTTAAATTCGTTATTATTTCCGGATATTTAGAAACTGTTAAAATGGTCGAACGGATATCATTAACTCAATTTTTCCAGGTACAAAAAACATTCAAGTGTTGAATTTTCTCGGGTTTAAATCTTTCGGAAAAACATGCATGTGACGCGATGGACCCTCTAGAAGACAACAAACCTTAACTCGGTTATGTGACCGTCTTGAACTGCCTTTTGAACCTTAGGGTTTGGGGCAGTACAGCGTGCCATATGTGAGGCGTTGGCTTGACCCTTCTACGGCTGGACCGTTGCTACTGTGACGTATTCTGGAATTTTTGAACTCTGCTCAAGTGTTGAGCTATTATGGAAATCTTGGGTGTTTGAATATTCGATCGGAAAGTTTAATACTGTCTATTTATCTGGAATGTGATAAAATATGTGGAATTCATACAGTTAGACATGAAATGCGAAGTATGTGATATTTCGGATTTACGATGTCTAAAGAGATTGTGGATTCCAAATGTTGTAGTTTTACACTTTCTTTTCTGTGACCGTAAGTGTAATATGTGATATCGCCGGTTTCGTTGCTATATATCAACGACAATTGGGATGCTCATACTTACTTACGTTGATGATATGCGATATTATGTGTTGCTGTGATATGTTATATTGGATCGTCGTGTTCTGAATAGCCGGGGGGTTTATGTGAGATGAGGGTTTTTTTTTTATTTTCATTCATGTAAAATTCATTTGTATGTAATATTCTTTTATTGGGGCACTTCCGGATGAGGTTGATGTCACCATTGTATATTATTTAATTTTCCGCATTAGGTAGACCCAAGGAGGGGAACACAAGTAACCGGGTTCTAGGGTCCAGTGGGAGGCCATCTCGAGGAGTCGAGACCGGGTCTCCTAACCATAGAATTGGCAGTGTTACTTGCCGCTCTCGTAGGGGTCTAGGGATGTGGGTTTGGCTATTCATCGCGACCGTGGAATCCGTGTTTTATACAGGCTCGTATTGAAAACACGCGGACGTCCTAGTATATCCAATATTTCATATATGTTCTTCTGTTGCAATGTTCTGTGATGAGATCATATTACTGCCTGAGACGAATGCTTATACTATATATATATATGCTGATATATAAATATTACTGTTTTCGTTTCTTCTGTGATACTTAGAAAACATAAGCTGATGGGATTTTATTAATGAGATTAATAAAAAGAAAAGAAACCTTAAAGATGTTGTAGAATCAAAACTTTATAAAAAGGGTAGCTACAGTTTTGCTTTGCATAGTGGTATATATGATATATCTTGCACCTTATTCGATAAGGAAAGTGCCGAGATCCCTTCACCGGGAGTGACCTCTTTAGCGAAACTGGTAGATGCTACAAAACTCGGTTTGTCTTTTGATTGCTTTTAGAGTTTTGCTTTGCACAGTGATATATGTGATATATCCTGCACCTTATTCGATGGGGAAAGAGCCGAGATCCCTTCACCGGGAGTGAACTCTTTAGCAAAACTAGAAAAGCCTCAAAAACACTCCTTTTCAAAAAACACTTGATTCTACGACGATATCAAGTTCATTACGCTCTTGGTTTTCTTAAAAACCTGCGTAGCCCACTGTCATTTCAGATAGAGACTAGTTAGTATTCGTGCTGCGTTTGTTGACCTTAGCCAAGGCTTGGTGTACGGTAGCTAATTAGTATTTATCTGTCAAAACATGAGATGTGATTGAGTTAAGGCAGTCGTACGACTTTGTTGACCTTAGCCAAGGGTCGTACGGGTGGGTTTAATTCAATCAGGAAATGACGGGTTGAACATGACTAGCACTTATGATTTGTTGACCTTAGCCAAGGTCATAAGTTGCTAGGGGTAAAAGCATTATCGGGAATTTCAAGTGTTGAAATTTGCAATGAGATTGCATACCTCCTATGAGATAGTTGGATCCCGATACCCACTGCGAGTAAGTGTTACTCGTGGGAGAGTTTTACACAGGACAATTAGCCGATCAAGTAGGTGTCTAGAAAAGTGTTAACGGGGTTACGCCTCTGGGAAAATGAGTTTTACTTTAATTAGATCCGTACGAAAGCACGGGGAACCTCCCTCAAGTACCGACACTGATCTGGCTGAAAGATTGACGAAATTGTAGGGTGTAATTAATCCCGGCTAATCTTACCTTTTAGGGTTTGAAGGAAGAATTGATAAAAACAGTGGGAGACATCCTGATTAGATAATATAATAACCAATCTAATCTTGCAAGAGCATACGCTAAAGTGTTTTCTTCTCTCTCTCTCAAGGTAGCGACCATGTCAGGCCATAATCAAGATAATAATATGGATGTATTGACTGAACCCGCTTATTATACTGAGCAGGGGGAACGTTGGACCCGTTCTTTCTTATAAGAGTTATAAAACTGAACAGGAAAGAGGAGAATATCTAGATTCTCACGCTTCCAAAAGAACATGCTTGCTGATGCATCTTCTTCAGGTGTGTTAGTTATTGATAACTGTTTCTCAGTTCACCCTACGTCCTGGGTATTAGATACCAGATCAGGATCCACATATGTAAATTGTTACATGGGCTACGTAAAGGTAGAGAACTGGGATAAGGTGATCATTCCGTTCAAGTAGGGAATGGTGCAAGTGTTGCAGCCAAAGCAGTTGGCGAATATCACCTAGTATTACCAAGTCGTAATACACTGATTCTGAATGAGTGCTATTATATACCGAACATGATGTGCATCATTATATCAGTTTCTTTATTAAGTAAAGAAGGATATAATTTTATAGTAAAGGATAATGTTATGAACATATTCCTAGATCAAAAGTTGATTGCATCAGGCTCGTTACATAATGGCATATTCATTCTAAATCAAAATACAGTTCTCAATATACAAAACACACACAAGAGGAAAAATTCAGAAATGAACGAATCTTTCTTGTGGTATTATAGACTTGGTCATATCAATGCGACACGACTAGCTAAGTTACATACGGATGGATATTTGAATCCGTTCGAATTATGATCTTATGATACTTGCCATTCATGTCTCAAAGGAAAAATGACCAAAGCTCCGTTTAGTGGACACGGAGAAAGAGTTACGGAACTCTTAGGACTGATACATAGTGATGTATGCGGTCTCATATCTACACACGCCAGGAACTGTTCTTCCTACTTCCTTACATTCACTGACGATCTCTCTAGATACGGGCATGTGTTCCCGTTGAAACACAAGTCTGAAGCTTTTGAGAAATTCAGAGAATATAAGCACGAAGTAGAGAACAAAACGGGCAAAAGTATTAAGATTCTTCGATCTGATCGAGGAGGTGAATACTTAAGCAATGAGTTCCTAGATTATCTAAAAGAGAATGGGATTCTCTCTCATCTTACTCCTCCTTATACACCACAACACAACGGTGTATCGGAGCGGTAGAATCGCACCGTATTAGATATGGTGCGCTCTATGATGAGTACAGCTGAGTTACCTATTTCCTTCTGGGGGTATGCGCTGGAGACAGCCATATACCTATAGAATAGAGTTCCAACAAAATCTGTGCCTACCACTCCATATGAGATATGGAATAGGAAGAGACCATCTCTTAAAAGAGTTAAGGTATGGGGTTGTCCGACCTATGTTAAAAAGCAAAATCCCGACAAACTCGAGGCATGATCAGTTCTTTGTAAGTTTGTAGGATATCCAAGAAATTCGTATGGATATCTATTCTACCACAGGAAACAACAAAAGGTGTTTGTTGCTCAACATGCCACCTTTTTAGAAAAGGAATTTCTTGCAAAAGAAATTAGTGGCGATGAGGTAGAGCTGGAAGAGGTTCCAGCAACACAAACTACAACTGAAGATTTAGTGGAACCAGAGGATTCAGTAGTACCCGACGTACCCCAGCCTCTCCGCCGATCTAGCAGGGTTTCTCATCCACCTGAGAGATACTACGGTTTTCTCATTGATGGTGGAAGCGAGGATTGCATCATGGATGATGATGATCCGACTAGTTTCGAGCAGGCCATCACGAGTGGTGACTCTGTGAAATGGCAGGATGCAATGCGATCTGAGATGGAATCTATGTACACCAACAAAGTATGGACTTTGGAAAATGCTCCTGAAGGGGTAAAACCCATTGGGAGCAAGTGGATTTTTAAAAAGAAATTTGGTGTAGATGGAAAAGTTGAGACTTTCGAAGCTAGACTTGTAGCAAAGGGTTTTCGTCAACGACCAGGTGTGGATTATGACGAAACCTTTTCTCCAGTGGCTATGCTTATGTCCATCCGAATCTTACTTGCCATCGCTGCATACCATGACTGCGAAATCTGGCAAATGGATGTTAAGACCGCCTTTCTAAACGGTGATTTAGAAGAGTGCGTGTACATGACTCACCCAGAGGGCTTCGTAGATAGTGGGAGCAGCGGAAAGGTGTGCAAGCTGCTTAAATCCATTAATGGGTTAAAGCAAGCATCGCGGAGTTGGAACATCTGTTTTGATGTTGTAGTCAAAGAGTTTGACTTCATCAAAAATATAGATGAACCTTGTATCTATAAAAAGATAGCAGAGAGTAAGGCTGTCTTCCTCGTATTGTACGTGGATGACATACTCTTGATAGGAAATCATATTCCTATACTGCAATCAATCAAGCTCTTCTTATCACAAAGATTCTCAATGAAAGATCAAGGTGATGCCTCCTGCATATTGGGAATCATGATCTATAGAGATAGATCTAAACGGATACTGGGATTGTCCCAATTCAGGTATATTGACACCATACTAAAGTGGTTTAGTATAGAAGAATCCAAGCGTGGGAATCAACCCACGATCTCTGGACTCACTCTCTCCAAAGAGATGTCTCCCAAGACTGATTTGGAGAGAGCTCGCATGCAAGGGATATCCTATGCTTCGGCAGTAGGCTGTATCATGTATGCGATGCTATGTACCAGACCCGATGTAGCATACTCACTAAGTGTAGTGAGTCGGTATCAAGCAGATCCTGGAGAGAGTCACTGGACAGCTGTGAAGAACATTCTCAAGTACTTGCGAAGGACTAAAGAGATGTTCTTGGTGTATGGTAACGGAGAACTCCGGGTGGAGTCGACTCAAGCTTCCAAAGTGATAAGGACGACTCTAAGTCGCACTCAGGATTTGTCTTTACCCTCAATGGAGGGGCGGTATGCTGGAAGAGTTCCAAACAGGATACCGTTGCAGACTCGACGATGGAGGCTGAATACATCGCTGCCAACGATGCTGCAAAAGAGGCTGTCTGGATAAAGAAGTTTATTAGTTAACTTGGTGTGGTTCCATCCATTGAACATCCAATACCTCTATATTGCGATAATAATGGAGTTGTGGCTTTGGCCAAGGAACCTAGATCCCATCAGAAGTCCAGACATATTCTGAGGCGGTATCACCGGATCAGGGAGATAGTTGATCGCCGGGAGATCGAGGTCAGGAGAGTAGATACGAAGGACAACACTGCGGATTCACTCACGAAGGCCATTCCACAGATACAGTTTGAGAGATTATTCGGGATGCTAGGTATGAGATACTACAGTAGCTGGCCTTAGTGCAAGTAGGAGATTGTTAGTTATGTATATGCCCTAGAGGCCATTGTCGTACATATGATGTATATTATGATGGATGCTTGGATATATATAGAGAGGACTTTCTTGCTCGTCATGATAGTATGCTCTTTGGTTTCACTTTATCTTAACATGTTGACTTGTACTGGTTTACTGTCTTTCTCTCACATGTTGATAAAGCCCTTAGGATCTGTACTCGACTACTAGGATTATGATGAGATCATACTATTGGGGCCACGGTAGTCGATGAGTACATCCTATAACTGTTCCTAGTCGAAGGTATATCGAGACAAGGCATCGATACACCAGAGTAAACTAGCGTATACGCATCTTGACCCATATGACGGGCGATGGATGATCCCATATCCATCGGTGTTTGACATCAAGGATGGTGTATGAGTGCTCAATGGTAACTGGGTACACTTGACGGACTCACCGAGAACACCCAGATGGTGATATACCACACGTCAGATGGCAGTTCTCCGGTGACACTGGTACAGGGTAGTCTGTAGACCGGAGATCGCCATAGAGTCTTGTGTGATTCCCACTATGCTTTGATTTCCACCTTACCACGTTCAAGAGGGCGTGCAAAACGGTGGCTTTTGGGTGCAGTCCCGAATCACATGGAGGGAATGAGCGATAGGAGGGGATTCGTCTCTCCCGGTATAGGGAGTTGATGTTGTGCTGTGTTCGATTGGCTATAACTGGAGGTCCCTGGCCATGGCTGATATAGAGATTTACTGGTAAGTGTTACCAGTAGTTTCTCGACCCGTTATGAGCCTCACATCGACATGACTTATCGGTTACTGGGGTCTGACGTATATCACCCCTAGACTTGATATGCGACATATCAGACGAAGAGACCGGACTGTACGGGAGTGTTACTGATTGGATTCACAGGAGAACGTACAAGCTAGCTTGTTGATCTTCTGATCGCTCAATACCTGGGTGGCTGTTACGTTTAGCTGACCGCTTGCAGCTTGTGGGTGTTTGATATGATCATCACCTGCTATCGGCGTATTGGAGATTCTTTAGAGTCCTACACAGAAGTTTCTTGGCTCAGGCAAAACGGAGTAGAGACACATATGTGATATGCGCAGGACCGAGGATAATGCGATATGAGATACCGTATTATATTCTCACGATATTTAGATATGAACCGGGACATCGGATCAAGTGTTGATTCGATGAATCGGTACATGATATATTAGTCGGTTATATTCGATATAGCCGAATTGTCGGATCAAGTGTTGATTCGATGATTTAATGTATAATAATATATATGATATATTGTATTACATTATCTAATATTGGCTCGCTTTATTATTTCATTTTCTCACCGGATAATACATTGATATATATGCGATATATATTAATTGTATTAATTTCTTTTGTTACAAATATAATATATATGTGATATACATTATTATAACATGATATGATTAATAATGAAACATGTTTAGTGATGATAAAAGAGATTAGGGTTTGATTAGGGTTAGCTTCTTCTTGCACCTTCTAGAAGCATTCCTTTTGACATGAAGAAGATATTATGATAAATATTTTCTTATGACTCATTTTTTAACCAACCAAACCCTAGCCTTAGTTAACTCTCTACAAGGGTTATCCTTGTCATCATTAACCATGGTTGTATTATTATTGATATACTCTTATCTACTATTCATCACAAAAGGATTAATCTCATTATTCTTCATCTTCTTCTCTCTTTAAGCTTTGAGAAAGCTTACTAGAAATTCCTTTTGTGATGATTTCATGTGAGATTATGATATAAAAAGAAAGCATAAATTACTACTCCATCATCCTCATCTAATCTAGCCCATTAGATTAGGGTGTTCACCTCATTAGAGTGAGGGAGCTTGAGCTATTGCAACTTCGACGTAGATCATCGGAGAAGCGGAACACTACAAGCCAGCATGGATCGTTCGAGTCGTGGAGCCTCTCTTGAGTCCGGGACATCATGGATTGCGGCGAAGGGACTTCTACTCGGAGCATATGAAGCAAAGGAGCGGACTACAATTGTTGTAATCCCTCACACTTAGTGGTAAAGATGTTTACTTGCATGTTAAATCCTAATAATCTAGCAAAGATCCCGGCTTTGGGTTGTTCGGCACGTCTAAAATTTTATTCGGGCATGTTTGATGCCTTATGAACCCTTACAAGAGTGCCTAGGAACCCTACATGGACTAAGCTGTACTCATGTCACCTGGGAACTTCTACCTAACGATAGGTATAGTACCAACCAGCAGTACCCCACGAGTCTGTCCAGTGTAACTCATAACCTAATGAGCACCTACATACTATCTCCATTACGACATACTGATGGCTGTAGGACAGTGTATCTCCCCTGCTAGGATGAGAATCGTATACACTAGTCTACTCTGGAGTATCGTTGCCCTGTCTCGATAATCCTACAACTAGGAACCTATATAAGGATGTGCTTGTAGACTACCCAGCCCCACTAGTGTGACTACCATTACAACGCTGGTAGTCAAGCAAAGATCCTAAGGGCTTTATCAATATGTATTAGTGATATGTTAAAAGAAACATATACACATATTAAGATAGATACAAACCAAGTAGCATACTACTATATCGAGAAAGACTGTCATAAATCAATGTATATATCCCAAGCTTACAAAATGTAATATACAAACTAGAACTATACAATAATGGCCTCTAGAGCATATTACACTAACAATCTCCCACTTGCACTCAGGCTATGTGCTGGCATATCGCAGACCTATCATCTCGAATAGACTCTCAAACTGCGTCTGAGAGATAGCCTTTGTGAATGGATCTTCAGTGTTTTCCTCAGTAGCAACTCTCCTAATCTCGATCTCCCGGCGATCCACGGTCTCCCTGATCAGGTGATACCGCATCAAGATGTGTCTAGACTTCTGATGGGACCTGAGTTCCTGTGCTAAAGCTATATCCCCGTTGTTGTCACAATACAGAGGTATTGGATCAACAATGGACGGAACCACCTGAAGTTCTGTCAAGAACTTCCTCATCCAGACTGCTTCTTTTGCGGCATCGGAAGCTGCGATATACTCCGCTTCCATCGTCGAGTCAGCAATGGTGTCCTGGTTGGAACTATTCCAACAGACCGCCTTTCCATTGAGGGTAAAGTCATAACCTGACATGGACTTGGAGTCCTCCTTGTCACGCTGGAGTCAGCAAAGGCCTCGATCTGGAGGTCTTTACGCCATAAACCAAGAACATTTCCTTAGTCCTTCTCAGGTACTTGAGAATGTTCTTTACTGCTATCCAGTGCTTCTCCCCAGGGTTTGACTGATACCGTCTTACCACGCTCAGTGCGTAAGCAACATCTGGTCTGTTACACAACATTGCATACATTATAGAGCCTACCATAAAAGCGTAGGGTATAATAGACATGCGATCCCTTTCCAAATCAGTCTTGGGAGACATCTCTTTGGAGAGGGTGATTCCGTGAAAAGCCCGTAAATTATCGCGCTTAGAATCTTTAGTATGGTGTCGATGTACCAGGACTGTGAAAGTCCCAACATTCTCTTAGATCTATCATGATAGATCTAGATCCCCAGAATGTAAGAGGCATCACCTAGGTCTTTCATGGAGAACCTGTATGACAAGAACCCTTTGACAGATTGTAGCATAAGAATGTCATTTCCTATCAAGAGAATGTAATCCATGTACAAGACGAGGAATACAACAGTTCGTGCTACAATCTTACTATAAATGCATGGCACATTTGGATTTTTGATAAGTCAAATTCTTTGACCGTTTCATCAAAACAGATGTTCCAACTCCGCGATACCTGCTTTAGTCTATAGATGAACTTAAGCAACTCGCACACTTTCCCGCTGCTCCCACTCTAAATGAAACCCTCTAGCTGGTCCATATAGACACACTCTTCTAAATTTCCATTTAGAAAAGCGGTTTTTTACGTCCATCTGCCAAATCTCATAATCGTGGAAGGCAGCAATCGCAAGAAGGATCCGAATGGATTTGAGCATAGCCACTAGAGAAAAGGTTTCGTCATAGTCCAAACCAGGTCTTTGACGAAATCATTTTTGCAATAAGTCTAGCCTTATAGTTTCACCCTGTCCATCTACACCAATCTTCTTTCTGAAGATCCATTTGCAGCCTACGGGTTTTACCCCCTTCTGGAGCAATGTCCAAAGTCCTTACTTTGTTGGCATATATGAATTTCATCTCGGTCAGCATTGCATCCAGCCATTTTACTGAGTCAGTGCTCTGAATGGCTTGCTGAAGTTACTCGGCTCATCATTATCAATGATGCAATCCCGCGGAGTGGTGCGGGAATGCCCTGTTCTTTTGAAATGTCTGGTTCCACCAAGCTTCAGTAATAGCTTGTGGTTCTGGAATTTCTTCCAGTTCTATTGCGCTCCCACTAGTTTTTTTTTCTAAAAACTGATGTTCCAGAAAGTGGGCATGAGGGGAAACAAAAACCTTTTGTTCCTTTGCGTAATAGAAAAGATACCTCCTGGAGTTCTTTGAGTATCCCATAAACTTACACAGTACTGATCTTGCCTCGAGTTTGTCCGCATGCTGCTTTTTAACAAAAGCTGGATATCCCCATATCTTCATATACTGAAGACAGGGTTTCTTCCCACTCCACATATGATATGATGTGGTAGGCATAGTCTTGGTAGGAACCTTGTTCAAAAGATATGCAGCTGATTCTAGTTCATAGCCCCAGAATGATCGCGGTAACTCAGTGTTACTCATCATAGAACGTACCATATCCAATAGGATTCGGTTACGTCTCTCCGATACACAGTTGTGTTGTGGTGTGTATGGAGGAGTAAGCTGAGAGAGAATTCCATTCTCTTATAGGTAATCCAGGTACTCGACACTCAAGTATTCACCACCTCGATCAGATCTCAGAGTCTTGATACTTTTGCCGGTTTGTTTTTCAACTTCATTCTTATATTCTTGGAATTTCTCAAAGTCTTCGGATTTATGTTTCATCAAGAAAATATGTCCATACCTAGAGAAATCATCCGTAAAAGTAATGAAATAGGAATAACCACTTCTTGCATGTGTAGACATTAGACCACACGCATCGCTGTGTATCAATCCCAAGAGCTCGCTCGCTCTTACTCCGCGTCCAGTGAACGGAGTCTTTGTCATCTTTCCTTTGAGACATGATTGGCAAGTTGCATAAGATTGATATTCGAACGGATCCAAATATCCTTCTTTATGTAACTTGGTCAACCTTGTTTCGTTGATGTGACCTAGACTACAATGCCATAAGAAAGCATGATTTATTTCTGGAGTCTTTCTTTTATGTGTATTCTGGACATTGAAAATTTGTAATTGGTTTAATACATATATACCGTTGTTTAGAGTACCTGACCCAATCAGACCATGATTAAGGTGGATGTTTACGATATCGCTTAAAAATGTAAAATCATAACCTTCTTTAGATAACAAAGATAAAGAAATGATATTACAAGTCAAACTAGGTACACAAAATCAGTTGCGCAAAACCAAAATATGTCCACTCGTCAATCCAAGGTGATATTCCCCTACGGACACAGTATCCACGATCGCTCAATTAGCAACCCTGAGGGTCATATCACCGGTCTTCAAAACCCTACGGCTTCTTAGTGCCTGCAAAGAATTGCAGATATGAGATTCTGATCCGATATCCAATACCCTGGAAGTAGAGTTTATTGACAGACGGTTTTCAATTATAAACACACCTGAAGCCGAAGCCACAACTTGCTTCGGGTCCTGGTTCTTGGAGTTCCAAACCATGCAATCTTTTATCCAATGACCCTTTTTATGACTGTAGAAGCATTCTTCCTTTCCTACTATCGGTCCTGCCACTTTTGCCTTGCCCTTTGCTTCCACCTTACTAACACCGCTTCTCGGCTTGGTGGGGGACTTCTTCATCTTTCCTTTGGCTTTCGCCTTGGATCTAGAAGTGGAAGCTCCACCAACAAGTAGAGCGGGTGTTTTCCTGGCTTTCTGCAAGGTGCCCTCTGCACTCCTCAATATGTTGAAGAGTTCCGGATGTTCAACTTCTTTACCTTGAATATTAAAATTCAAGATAAACTGGGCGTAGGTGGAAGGGAGGGACTGCAGAATCAAGTCTGTATACAACTCATTCTCTAACGTGGTCCCGAGGTCCGCGAGCTCTTCAATATAGCCAATCATCTTAAAGACGTGTTCCCATACAAATGATATGATGGCCATCCTCGCCTGAAAAAGTTCTTCGAAGACTCGTATCTTGCGATACGAGATTGCTCTCCATATAATTCTTTGGTATGGAGGAATATGGATTCAAGATCCATATTCTCGTGCCGCCTCTGGTGCTCGTTGGACATAGAGGCCAGCACGAGGCACTTGGCCTTCTCGCAGTCAATCTTCCAGGTCTTACGGATTCCCTATCTGCGACACTGGATTCTGGACCTGGGACGGCGGGGGCTTTAGTAGTGAGGATATAACCCAACTTGTCATATGTTATTGCCATCTTGACATTCCTGAACCAATCTTTATAGTTAGGCCCTGTCAATATATTTTTATCTAATAGTAACTAAAGGCCCGTCATGTTTGGTCGCTGCAATTAGGAGAGAGAAGAAACACTTTAGCATGATGCTCTTGAAAATTTAGATTGATTTTTAGTTTATCTAAACAGGATGGTTCCCACTATTTCTTGAATCCTTTCTCAAACCATAAAAGAAGAATTAGTCTGAATTAATCTCACCGTATAATTCTTGCTTAACCGTTCAGCCAGGCAAGTGTAGGTACTTCGAGTGAGGTTTTACGACGCTTTCGCGAAGTTCCTAAATTAAATAACCTCTTTTCCCTGGGGGCGTAGCCCCGCTAACACCTTTCTAGACACCTACTTGGTTTATAGCATTGATCGTAAAGTGAACAAATCTCCCGAGGAGTAGCCTATACTCACAGTAGGATCGGGATCCAAATATCATCGTGTGATAAAGTCGAAAGATACCTACCAAAATTATCACACTCCAAATGGTATGCAACACTAGAAAGTTTTAGTTTCTTTAGAAACTCCCGATGTTGATTTTTGCCCCATGCTCTTATAACCTTGACGAAGACCAACATATCATAAGTCACATGTCAAGTTCTACCCGTCATTATCCAGGTTAATTTGAACCCACCTGTACATACCCTTGACGAAGGCCAAAATAGCAGTACGACTGTCCCAAACCAATGCATCTATCTATGCTACAGATGAATATTCAGCAGCTACCAATCATTATGCCTTGGCGAAGGTCAAAATACATATCTTGAATACTACTGAATATCCAACTGAAATGACGGAGGGCTACGAATGGTTTTGGCAAAACCGTGAACGTAGTGAACTTGATATAATCGAAGGAAACTGATAGCTTTTAAAAGGAGTAGTTTAAGCTCCGCATTTTAAAAGTTTTGTTGTTTTAAAAAAACCGAGTTGTTTTGAAATTGTTCCAACGATTCAACTTTGTTTGTTTTCTTAGCATTAATGTAATGCAGTCCCATCAATTAATCCTACCATTGCAGAAAAAAATGAAAATATAACATATACTTATGCCATCCACATTCGCCACGGGGCCTCGTCATCACCCATTAGCTTACTTAACTAACGACAGAGCAGGGGCTCGACTAGCGCGGATGCAAAACACAAGCAACTTCTACTAGATATCATATATAGATATATACATTCGTCAGACACAATTATAGGCATTCCAGATCATAGATGAACACATTGGATATACAAGGAATTCCGCATTTCGTTTGAGCCTGTAACGAAAGACGGATTCCACGGTCGTGATGAATAGCCAAACCCCATCCCAGACCCTTACGGGTCCGGTAAACTACCCACAAAATAACCGAAGTGAAGCAACCTCCCTCAACAAAGTGAGTAGGCCACTCGGCACTTCAAAGTACCCGGTAGTTTGTGCACCGCACCTTGAGTCTATCCTTGGAGCAAAAACACTAAAAGAAATAATAAAACGGTGGCTATAAGCTTAACCCGGATGTGCCCCGCAAAAATAATATTACATCACTTTACAAATTTTACATCAAATGAAAGATAAAACACTCATCTCGCATCCTCGGCTATTCATCCACAACAATCTAACCAGTTCATATACACAAACAAATATAATCATCACAGAAATGTGCAACCCCTAACCAACCGACGTATAGCAATTAGCGGAAGTTTACAAACACATTTATCACAACATGAAAGATTAAAAGACGTTAAATTGTGACTTCGAAACACCCGGTATTGCCACAATAAAGAATTTACAGAATATCAAAAATTGGCAAAAACTAACAACTCCTGAAACCCTAGATCCAAGTAACAAAACCACAAACCAAAACACGAAGCATTTCCCTTCAAAAAAACCGAGCTCACCGGTTTTTGTAGCAATATGGCCGGCCCAGTTTAGGTGAAAATGTCTCATTTTTGTTCTATGTTCACTTTACATGTGAAGGAGTACTCTGCCGTTGCTAAAATAATTTTTAGAGTCTCGTGAAAAATCGACTGAAACTTGGATCTACGCTTCGATGTTTTCCGGTTATTTCGGTTTCGTAGTTTTATTTGTCGTTTAATCTGCTAGCTATGGTTTAGTCGGCTTTGATACCACTGTAAGTCGATGTCACCTACCCCACGGGTTTGCGGGGAGGCGGAATGGGTAAAAAACGATTTTTACTAACAAGGTAACATCGACTTGAACTCCAGGATCTTAGCTAAACCATAACTAACAAACTAATTAGAGGTTTTATCTACTATGCAAGGAGATTATACCTAAAGTTTCAAGTCCTTCTTGTCTTCTCGCTGTCCTCCTTCACCTCGCAAGCTCCTTGGAGTGGAAATGGATAACACCTCGTCGTCGGCTTCTCAAAGTCCTAGAAGATCCACCCGAGAGTTCAAATCTTGAGCTAAACCTCCAAGTTGAGGCAACTAGATCACTTAGTGTGCTAAACTAAGTAATCTAGAATGTGTAGAGTGTGATTTTGGGTAGTTTAGTCTCACTAACCCTTGATTCTCAACATATGAGACACTAGGGTTTTTGAGAGAGAGAACTTGAGGAAAGATAAATGTTTTTGATAAATGATAATTGATCGATGGAATGGCTAGCTTGACATGACCATAAGTATGGCACAATAAAAATATCTCATCAAAATATCTAGGTCAAAAAAATATCTCACAAAAATATCTAAGTCAAAAAAATATCTCACAAAAATATCTAAGTCAAAAAGTCAATCCAAGTCAAGTGGTCAATCCAAGTAGCCATGCCACAAAATTATCATTTACCAAAAATAACAAATACTTTTCTCCACCTCATATTTGTTTTGATCCAGTCAATGGTCAAAACCCTAATGAGGTGTCTCCTTCTATACCCCCTCTCATCCGTAAATACATACCTGCATCCGTGTTCCGAGAAACATGAATACTATGAGACGAAACTAATCCAATAATCAAATACTAGGATCCGGCTTAAACCAAAGCCCACTAGTATTGTCCGCTCGAACATCACACGAGTACAATTACACGTATGTGAATGAACCCTGTCGTAAAACCATACGACCTCTACGTCGTTTCGCCCGAAGCTGGGAAACCCTCTGTGTGGGACTCTAAAGACTTGACTGTACTATGGCAGTGGGTTTAACCACAAGAACGCCAGTGGCACTAGCTGTACGTAACGGCTACCCAGGTATCTGTCGATAAGAAGGTCGACGAGGAAACTCATCCGTACCCCTACTGAGCCTGTCTGTGGAAATCTCCATACAGTCCGGTCTGTTCGTCTAAGAGTGTCGCATTTCGGTCCTAGGAGGCGGCAAGCGTCAGACCCCTAATAGTGTAATAAGTCATGTCGGAGTGTAGCCAAAAACATCCTGAGAAACTACCGGAGTACCTACCAGTAAATCTCGCTTGCCTTGGCAAGGGACTTTGTGTAATGGCTTTCCGAACACAGCGCGACATCAACCCCCAATACCGGGAGAGATGAATCCTATCTAACCGCCACTGCCTCTAAGTTCTTCGAGACTGGATACAACTACTACCTGTTTGCACGACTCAATAGAGTTATGGTAGGGTAGCAATCTAAGAACAGTAGGAACACACTTGAGGTGAAGTAGCAGTGTCAAGTCAACAGACTAAGCTGTACTCATATCACTTGGGAACTGCTACCCGACGATAGGTATAGTACCAACCAGCAGTACCCCACGAGTCCGTCCAGTGTAACTCATAACCCAATGAGTACCTGCATACTATCTCCAGTACGACGTACTGATGGCTGTGGGATAGACCATCTCCCCTGCTGGGATGAGAAGCTTATACACTAGTCTACTTTGGAGTATCGATGCCATGTCTCGATAATCCTACGACTAGGGACCTGTATAAGGATGTGCTTGTAGACTACCCAGCCCCCACTGGTTTGACTATCATCACAACGCTGGTAGCCAAGCAAAGATCCTAATGGCTCTATCAATATGTATTAGTGATATGTTAAAAGAAACATCTACACATTTTAAGATAGATACAAACCAAGTAGCATACTACTATATCGAGC
Organism: Agapanthus africanus; assembly: GCA_030015575.1. Taxonomy (NCBI): domain Eukaryota; kingdom Viridiplantae; phylum Streptophyta; class Magnoliopsida; order Asparagales; family Amaryllidaceae; genus Agapanthus; species Agapanthus africanus. The sequence goes on from JASDDO010000016.1 coordinate 294,234,872, forward strand.
AAGACTGTCATAAATCCGTGTATATATCCCAAGCTTCCAAATGTAATATACAAACTAGTACTATACAATATTGGCCTCTAGGGCATATCGCACAAAATGAGGTGGAGGAAATGAGGTGGAATTGGACAAAAGATCAAGCATGACTCACCTCTAGATATTTCCAACCATGCTAGATATTTATTGAGATATTTTCTCACTTGAATTATTAGCATGCTTTAAAATTCTTTTCTTGAGCCTTTCTTTTTCCAAGCTCATTCTTCTCTAGATTTTCCTCAAGTGGCCTTCTTCTTCATAAAACCCTAAAAGCTCTCATGTGTTAAGAATCCTAGGGTTTCAAAAGACAAATCACTCCATTTTCTCACTCTACACAACCTAGGACATCTAGTTTAGCGAGCTAGATGCCGTAGTTATCTCGGATTTGAGGTAGGAGCTCGGACTATAGACTCTCTGATGGATCGTCTTTGACTCGAGGAGGACGTCAAGGTTGCCAGATCCGTTCCGATCCTTGGAGCTGACGACGAGGTGGAGGACAGCGACGAAGACCTGAAGGACTTGGTATCATGAGGTATAACTTTCATCCGAGTAGTTAAAGCTCATTGCTTGTTAGCTAGTAGGGTTTAGTTTCGATCCTGAAGTTCAAGTTGGTGTTGCGAGCTTTGAAAAATCGTTTTTGAACATCCTGCCTCCCCGCGAACCCGCGGGGTGTGCGACATCGACTTACAATGGTATCAGAGCCTACTAAACCATAGCTAACAGTTTAGACGAAGTGTAAAACTACGAAACTGAAATAACTTCGAAACATCGAGACAAAACTCTAAGTTTCTGTCAAATTTTCCCGAGCCTCTGAAAATTTTTCAAACAATTGCATAGTGCTCTACTTCTTGTGAGATGAACACACACAAAAAACGAGGCATTTTCACCTGATTTGGATCGGCCACATTAGCAAAAAAACCGGTGTCGCCTTTTTTGTTGTTGTGAAATGCTTTGAATTTTTATCTGTGTTCTAGTTGCTTGGATATAATGTCTCAGGTGTTGTTTGTTTTTGCCAATTTTGGATATACTGTTATCTTTTTGTGATGGCAATACGGGGTCTTTCAAAGTCATAGTTTTAACGTCATTTGAAGTTTTAAGTTGTAATATATGTGTTTGGAAACGTCGACGAATTGCTATACGTCGATTAGTCGGGGTTGCACATATCTGTGTTGCTGTTCTTGTTGGTTTGTGTCTTTGAACTTTATTGGATCGTCATGGATGAATATCCGGGGATGTGAGAAGAGGGTTTTTCATTCTTTCATTCGTTGTAAAATTGTAAAAGGATGTAATATTATTTTGCGGGGCACATCCGGGTTGAGGTTGTTGCCACCGTTGTATTATTTTCTTTTACTGTTTTCTGCTCCTAGTATAGACCCAAGGTGGGGTGCACAAACTACCGGATATTTTGAAGTTCCGAGTGGCCTACTCATGTTACCGAGGGAGGCTGCTTCGCTTCAGGTATTTGGCGGGTAGTTTGCCGCACCCGTACGAGTATGGGGTGGCGTTTGGCTATTCATCACGACCGTGGAATCCGTCTTTCGTTACAGGCTTAAACGAAACGCGGAATTCCTAATATATCCAATATGTTCATCTGTGATCTGGAATGCCTATTATTGCATCAGACGAATGTTTATTATATATATGTTATATAGTAGACATTGCTTATGTTTTTCACCCACGCTAGTCCAGCCCCGCTCTGGCGTTAGTTAAGTAACCTAACGGTGTTAGATGGGGTCCAGTGGCTAATGTGGATGGCATAAGTGGACGTGGAATTTTCGTCTTTTTCTGTGATGATAGATGTAAATGATGGGACTGCATTAAACTATTATAAAGCAAACAAACCAAAGTTGAATCATTGGAACAAATTTTTAAAACCACTCAGTTATTCTAAACAAGAGACTTTTAAATACGGAGCTTGTAGGGTTCCTGGGCACACACTAGAGGTCTCACAAGGCATCAAACATGCCAATTTTAAAAATACGGTGCCGAGAAACCCTAGACTATGGATCGTTGACTAGATTTCTAGGCGATAAAAAGAAACTAGTTAACACTTAACTACAAGTACGGAAATACAACCTTTGTAGATCCGGTCCTCCACCTCCATAGCTCCGCGATGATGTCTCCTCGCTGTCCAAGTCGAACCCCGGGCTCTAGCGTCGGCTTCATCGGAGAATGGTCGGGCTAGATCATCGACGACGATGCCGAAGATGATCTACGTCGAGGCATCGCAAGATCAAGCTCCCACTTCACCAAGTCATGAAACTTGTGAAGAAAACACACTCTACTACTTGGCAAGAGGTAGAGGATGAAGAAATAGGAAGTGGGTTCTCTTTAGAATTGGATTTCTCACTTGTTTTCATCACTTGCCATTAATGTAGCAAGCTTTCTTTATGGAAGAAGAAGATGATGAAGAAGAAGAAGATATGATAAGTTTTTGTTAGAATAATTGAAAAAGAAAATCATTCTTATCATATTCTTAACCTTAGTTAAGTGTAGAGAATAGACCATGGTTAGTAATGATGGTTAGGGTTAAGCAAGAGATAAGAATGGTGGACTAGGTCAAAGCTTCATGAAGCTTCACAAAACAACAAATAAAGCCACCATTCTTTTCTCTTTATGCCATTTATTTTCCAAAAAGTATAAACAAACAAATAAATGAATAAATAAGTAAATGGAAAAACAAAACCCTAACCATTAGTTTAACCATGGTTTAATTCTTTACACTTAACCAAGTTAACATGTATCATCAAACATGATACAATCATTTGCACAAAAAGTATATCACATATACAACTTGTGCATCCAAGTGGGAAAATCCATTTAAAGTAAACCAATACTAGTTAATGCAAAGTAATATATCAAATATATAATTATGTATTAAATCATTAAATCAACACATGATTCAATGATCCGGTCATGTCTCACACAACCGACTAGTATACAATGTATCGGCTTATCGAATCAACGCTTGAATCGATAACTAGGTTATATCGCATACAACCATTCGACACATTGATCGCGAGAATGAAATACGGTATCACATACACGCATTATTCTCGGTCCCGCACATATCTCATATGCGCTTCTATTTCGTTTCGCTTGAGCCAGGAAACCTCTGTGTAGGATTCTAAAGACTCGTCAATACGCCGGCAACAGATGATGATCATATCAAACACCCACAAGCCGCAAGCGGTCTGCTAAACGTAACGGCCACCCGGGAATTGAGCGATCAGAAGATCGACGAGCAAGCCAGCTCACACTCCAGTGAATCCAACCAGTAACACTACCGTACAGTCCGGTCTGTTCGTCTGATATGTCGCATATCTCACCTAGGGGTGGTAAACGTCAGACCCCAATAGCTCGATAAGTCGTGTCGATATGAGGTCTATAAGAATTCGAGAAACTACTGGTAACACTTACCAGTATATCTCAGCAACCCTGGCCAGGGATTTCCTGTTATAGCTAATCGAACACAGCGCAACATCAACCCCCTATACCGGGAGTGACGAATCCCCTCCTATCGCTCATTGCCTCCATGTGACTCGGGACTATACCCAAAAACCACCATTTTGCACGCCCTCTTGGACGTGGTAAGATGGAAATCTAAGCACAGTGGGAACCACACAAGACTCTATGACGATCTCGGGTCAACAGACTACTCTGTACCAGTGTCACCAGAGAACTGCCATCTGACATAAGGTATAATACCATCTGGGAGTTCTCGGCGAGTCCGTCCAGTGTACCCAGTCTCTACTGAGCACCCGTATATCATCTCTGATGTCAAACACCAATGGATATGGGATCATCCATCGCCCATCTGTATGGGTCGAGAAGGTACACGCTAGTCTACTCTGGTATATCGATGCCCCGTCTCGATACACCCACGACTAGGGACTTTGAAGGATGTACTTATGGACTACCATGTCCCCACTAGTATGATCCGCATCATAGTCCAGGTAGTCAAGTACACATCCTAAAGGCTTTACCAACATGTAATAGAGAGACAATCTGTGTACATGTTAAGGTAAAGAGCAACCAGATAGCATACTATCATGTCGAGCAAGAAAGTCCTCCCTATATATGTCCCAGCATCCACTACAATATACATCCAATGTACAGTAATGGCCTCTAGGGTATACATATAACTAACAATCTCCCACTTGCACTAGGGCCATCTGTAGCAGTGGTTGTAGTATCTCATACTCAACCATCCCATAAAAGTCTCTCTCTGGGAATAGGCCTTCGTGAGTGGATCCGCCGTGTTGTCCTCTGAGTCTACTCTCCTAACCTCGATCCTTTAGAGATCAACCATCTCCATGATCAAGTGCTACTGCCTTAGAATATGTCTGGATCACTGATGGGACAGGGGTTCCTGGCATAAGCCACAACTCCATTGTCACACATTGGTAGGAACTAAGTTCATTTCATGAACTAATATACATCCAAACAGCCTCTTTGGTAGCATCTTAAGTAGCGATGTATCCAGCCTTTATCGTCTAGTATGCCACGGTATCTAGCTTGGAACTCTTCCAACATACCGTCCCTTTACTGAGGGTAAAGACAATGCCTGCGACTGACATTCAGTCGTCTTTATCACCCTGGAACCTTTCCAGTTATTCTCCCCAGGATCGATTGATACCATCTCACTACAACTAGTGAGTATACTAACACCCAAATAACATCTATCTCATAGATGAAAACCCAGGATGGAGGAGGTATCACATTGATCCTATCTGGAGAATCCTTGTGATAAGCGGAGATTGACCGAGCGTAGCATAGGAAACTCCTTCCCTATCATGAGTATGTCATCCACGTACTCTACGAGGATCACCACCATACTCCCAACTACCTTTTTGTATATACAAGGTTCATCTACCATTTTGATGATGTCAACTTCCTTGACTAATCCATCAAAATAGATGTTCCATCTTTGCGATGCCTGCTTTATCCTATAAAGCATCTTGCACACGTTTCCACTGCTCCCACTGTCTACGAGGCCCTCTGGCTGTGTACTTATAGACGCACTCTTCTAAATCAGTATTTTGAAAAGCAGTCATGACACCCAACCGCCAGATATCGTAGTCATGGTATGTAGCCGTGGCAAGTAGTATCTGGATGGACTTAAGCATAGGTACTGGAAAAGGTTTCTTCATTATCCACGCCTGGTCAATGACGGAAACCTTTAACAAGTCTAGCTTTGAAAGTCTCAACTTTTCCATCTACACCAAGTAATCTTCTCAAGATATACTTGCTCCTGATGGGGATTTAACCCATCAGATATAGCAGCCAAAGTCCATACTTTGCTGGTGTACATGGATTCCATCTCAGATTGCTAAGCATCCAGCCATTCTTACAGAGTCTTACTCCTGATGGCCAGCTCGAAATTAGTTGGGTCATCATCTCATGATGCAATCCTCGCTCCCACTGTCATAGAGAAACTGAAGTATCTCTCAGGTGGGTGAGGAACCCTACTAGATCGGCGGAGAGGCTGAGGTTCGTTGGAATCTACTGAATCCTTTGGTTCTACCAAATCTTCTGCTGTAGTTTGTATAGCTGGAACCTTTCCAGTTCTACATAACAGACCTTGCCTCGAGCGTGTCCGGATTTTGCTTTTAGACATAGGCTGGACAACCCCAAATCTTAACTAATTTAAGATATGGGCTCTTCCCATTCCATATCACATATGAAATGGTAGGCTACTGATTTGATTAGTACCCTATTCAATAGGTATGCAGCTTCTCAAGTGCATAACCCCTAAAAGGAAATAGGTAACTCAGTATTACTCATCATAGAGCACACCTTATCAGATAGGGTGTATCTGCTCCGCCCCGATATACCATCGTGCTATGGTGTATACAGAGGAGTAATTCTGAGAGAGAATCTCATTCTCCTTTAAAATAGTCCAGGATTTTCATGCTCACGTATTCTCCTCCTCGATCACATCAAAGGACATAATACTTATACCCTTATTGGTTCTCTACTTCTATCTTATATTCTGTGAATATCTCAAAAGGTTCAGACTTGTGTTTCAACAGGAACATATGTCTGAATCTCGAGAGATTATCAGAGAATGTAATGAAGTACAAAGAACCTTACCAGGTATGTATAGACAGGGGACCTTTATACATCAACATGTATCATCCCAAGAGTTCACTAACTCTTTCTCTGTTTCCAATAAACAGAGCTATGGTCATTTTATCTTTGTGACATGACTGGCGAGTTTCACAAGATGTAAATTCAAACTGATTTAAATATGCATCTAAATGTAACTCCAGCTAGTCGGGTCGCATTGATATGACCTAGTCTATAACACCTCAAGAAGGATTCGTTCATTTCTGAACTCTTCCTCTTGTGTGTGTTTCGTATACTAAGAACTGTAGTTTGATTTAGAACGTCAATGCTTTTAGATAACGTGCCTGAACCGATCAACTTTTGATATAGGAAATGTTCAAAACATTATCCAACAATACAAAATTTTATCATTTCTTTACTAATAAAGAGACTGATATGATTTTGTATATCAGGTTCGGTATCTAATAACATTCATTCAGAATCAATGTATTGGTAATACAGGGTGACAGTGACCGACAGACTTGGCTAGAACACTTGCCCCGTTTTCTGCCTCATGAAACTTATCACCCGTTCTCAGTTTTTCTACCCTTTTGTAGCCCTATGTAACAGATTACATATCTGGGATCCTGATCCGGTATCATATACCCAAGATGCAGAGGATACTGAGAAACAGTTCTTTGTAACGAATACACCCGAAGGAGATGCATCATCATGCACTTTCTTCGTTTGGGCGGCACGGGAAATCTGGTATTCCCCAATTTCCTGCTCTGTCTTATAACAATTATAAGTTAGAGCGGGACCGACGTTCCCCAGCTCACTATAACAAGCGGGTTCGGTCAATAATCTGTTTTATTATCTTGATTAAGGCGTGAAATGGTCGCTACCTGGAGAGAGAGAGAAGAAAACACTCAGCGTGCGGTCTTGCAAGAATAGATTGGTTATTATTTTATCTAATCAGGATGGCTCCCACTGCTTTTTATCAAATCTTCCTTCAAACCCTAAAAGGAAAGACTAGCCGGGATTAATTACACACTACAAGTTCGCCAATCTTTCAGCCAGGCCAGTGTCGGTACTTTGAGGGAGGTCCCCCGTGCTTTCGCACGAACCTAATTAATGTAAACATCGTTTTTCCAGAGACGTAACCTCGTTAACACCTTTCTAGACACCTGCTTGATCGGCTAATTGTAATGTGTAAAACTCTCCCAGGAGTAACTCTTACTCGCAGCGGGTATCGGGATCCAACTATCTCATAGAAGGTATGCAATCTCATTGCAAATTTCAACACTTGAAATTCCCGATAATATTTTGCCCCTAACGTGCTATGACCTTGACGAAAGCCAACAAACCATAGCCCGGTAGTCAAGTTCAACCAGTACATTTCTTGATTGAATTAAATCCACCCGCACGACCCTTGACGAAAGCCAACAAAGCCGCACGACTACCCTAATCCAATCGCATCGTATGCTGGCAGATAAGCAGCATATAGCTACCGCACACTGCACCTTGACGAAAGCCAACAAATGCAGCACGAATACTATATACAACTTATCTAAAATGACGGAGGGCTACGACAGGTTTTTCTGAAAACCTATTGCGTAATGAACTTGATATCGTTGTAGAATCAAATGATTTTAAAAATGGAGTGCTTTTGAGGCTTTTCTAGTTTTGCTAAAGGAGTCACTCCCGGTGAAGGGATCGTCGGTCCTTTCCTCATCGAATGAGGTGCGGGATATATCATATATATCACTGTGCAAAGCAGAACTCTTAAAAGAAATCAAAAGACAAACCGAGTGTGTAGCATCTGCCAGTTATTGCTAAAGGAGTCACTCCCGGTGAAGGGATCTCGGTCCTTTCCTTATCGAATAAGGTGCAGGATATATCATATATACCGCTGTGCAAAGCAAGAACTGTAGCTACCTGTTTTATTTTGAAATTCGATTCTACAACATCTTAGGTTTCTTTTATTTCATTAATCACATTAATGAAGTCCCATCATTTAAATACCTAAACATCACAGATAAATACGACGTACACTTATGCCATCCGCATTCGCCTCGATGTCCCCTCGTGCACCGTTAGGTTAGGTAACTAACGGCAGAGTGGGGCAGGGCTAGCGCGGGTGTAAAACATAAGTAACGCCTATATAATATATCATATATACTATATACTGAATCTATCACAGAACATCACATGATCAACTCACAGATATCGCAGCAGAAGAAACATTTGAAATATTGGATATACTAGGACGTCCGTGTTTTCAATACGAGCCAGTATAAAACACGGATTCCACGGTCGCGATGAATAGCCAAACCCACACCCCTAGACCCCTACGAGAGCGGCAAGCAACCCTACCAATTCTAGAGTTAGGAGACCCGGTCTCGACTCCTCGAGTTGGTCTCCCACTGGACTCCAGAACCCGGTTACTTGTGCCCTCCTCCTTGGGTCTATCCTAGTGCGGAAAAGTAAATAATATACAAAGGGTGACAACTTCCGCAACCTGGAAGTGCCCCAATAAAAGAATATTACATACAAGTTTTTACATGAATGAAAATGAAAAACACTCATCTCACATAAAAGCCCCGGCTATTCAAACACGACGATCCAATATAACATATCCAGCAACACATAACAACACATGTCATCAACGTAAGTAAATATGTCCATCCCAATTATCGTTGACATATAGCAACGAAACCGGCGATATCACATATTACATTTACGGTCACAGAAAAGAAAGTGTAAAACTACAACAGTTGGAATCCGCAACCACCTCAGACATCGCATGCCTGACCAAATGAATTACTTAGACATCGCATGCCTAACATTTATAAACCCCGCATTTTAGTCTCAAAATCGAAAACTCTTTTCAATATCAAGTCGGGCAATTTAACAAAATTCCCGACATCCTGATCGAATGCTCGTCGCAAACTTTAGTAGGCGGCCGCACCCCCGATGCCGTCGACGAAGTGCACCAAGGCGGAACACCGCTACCGCGAGCACCCGGACGGATGCTTTCGGCGACGGGGTTCTCCTACAGTCACTTGGTCGGGGCAATGGAGTGAGGCTGTCTATTAAGTTTACCCGGCGAGTATCAGCGTACGCTACGTGATTACGACGGACTTTTGATCACATCAAAATTCCATGGCAACCGATCAAGTGAGACTAAACTGCTGTGTTTATAATATTCATTCAGTTATCATATAACTTTTGTGAATTCCAATTGTTGTATCACATTCCGGATAAACAGAAAATGTTAAACTTTCCGATCGAACAATCGAACACCCAAGTTTTCCCGATTCAGATCAACACATGAAACAAGTCTAAAAACATTCAGTTCGTGCCTCACTACCAACGGTCCAGCTGTAGAAGGGTCAAGCCAACGCCTCACATGTGGCACGCCGTACTGCCCCAAACCCGAAGGTTCAAAGGGCAGTTCAAGACGGTCACATAATCGAGTTAAGGTTTGTTGTCTTCTTGAGGGTCCATCGCGTTACTTGCACTACTTAGAACGTCTTTAAACCACGGAAAAATCCAACACTTGGAAATTTCCCGACAGGGGAAAAATTGGGTATTTATATCCGGTCGAACTTTTTAACATATTCTAAAATTTATCCGGAAAGCCAAATAGACAAAATCTGATAAACCCGATCGAATCATCGAAGCTCCAAAACATCCCAGATTATTCAACTCTTGAATAAATATTAAAAATACCCAGAGAACTCATCAGTGTTAAATAGGAATTACTGTGCAAAAGTCAACACAAGAGGAGACCATACGGCCGCGGAACCGCCGCACATTCCAAGCTCGTGCCGCTGTTCCGCGGTGGTTTAATTGAATTAGGCCCCCGTATTTCACAGTAATTCATATAAAACCCTGCTTAATTTTCTGCATATTTTTAATGTGGAAAAATGCGCAGTTTTGAAAAAAGGACAGAGAGCAAGGGAAAAATGGGGTTTCGGGTTCGATCGGGATTCAAACGTCGTCTAGACTTCGCCTAAGGCTCTAGTTAGGCTCTGATACCACTGTAGGGTTCCTGGGCACACACTAGAGGTCTCACAAGGCATCAAACATGCCAATTTCAAAAATACGATGCCGAGAAACCCTAGACTACGGATCGTTGGCTAGATTTCTAGGCGATAAAAAGAAACTAGTTAACACTTAACTACAAGTACGGAAATACAACCTTTGTAGATCCGGTCCTCCACCTCCATAGCTCCGCGATGATGTCTCCTCACTGTCCAAGTCGAACCCCGGGCTCTAGCGTCGGCTTCATCGGAGAATGGTCGGGCAAGGTCATCGACGACGATGCCGAAGATGATCTACGTCGAGGCATCGCAAGATCAAGCTCCCACTTCACCAAGTCATGAAACTTGTGAAGAAAACACACTCTACTACTTGGCAAGAGGTAGAGGATAAAGAAATAGGAAGTGAGTTCTCTTTAGAATTGGATTTCTCACTTGTTTTCATCACTTGCCATTAATGTAGCAAGCTTTCTTCATGGAAGAAGATGAAGAAGAAGAAGAAGATATGATAAGTTTTTGTTAGAATAATTGAAAAAGAAAATCATTCTTATCATATTCTTAACCTTAGTTAAGTGTAGAGAATAGACCATGGTTAGTAATGATGGTTAGGGTTAAGCAAGAGATAAGAATGGTGGACTAGGTCAAAGCTTCATGAAGCTTCACAAAACAACAAATAAAGCCAGCATTCTTTTCTTTTTATGCCACTTATTTTCCAAAAAGTATAAACAAATGAATAAATGAATAAATAAGTAAATGGAAAAACAAAACCCTAACCATTAGTTTAACCATGGTTTAATTCTTTACAATTAACCAAGTTAACATGTATCATCAAACATGATACAATCATTTGCACAAAAAGTATATCACATATACAACTTGTGCATCCAAGTGAGAAAATCCATTTAAAGTAAACCAATATTAGTTAATGCAAAGTAATATATCAAATATATAATTATGCATTAAATCAATAAATCAACACTTGATTCAATGATCCGGTCATGTCTCACACAACCGACTAGTATACAATGTATCGGCTTATCGAATCAACGCTTGAATCGATAACTAGGTTATATCGCATACAACCATTCGACACATTGATCGCGAGAATGAAATACGGTATCACATACACGCATTATTCTCGGTCCCGCACATATCTCATATGCGCTCCTATTTCGTTTCGCTTGAGCCAGAAAACCTCTGTGTAGGACTCTAAAGACTCGTCAATACGCCGGCAGCAGATGATGATCATATCAAACACCCACAAGCCGCAAGCGGTCTACTAAACGTAACGGCCACCCGGGTATTGAGCGATCAGAAGATCGACGAGCAAGCCCGCTCACACTCCAGTGAATCCAACCAGTAACACTACCGTACAGTCCGGTCTGTTCGTCTGATATGTCGCATATCTCACCTAGGGGTGGTAAACGTCAGACCCCAATAGCTCGATAAGTCGTGTCGATATGAGGTCTATAACAATTCGAGAAACTACTGGTAACACTTACCAGTATATCTCAGCAACCCTGGCCAGGGATTTCCTGTTATAGCCAATCGAACACAGCGCAACATCAACCCCCTATACCGGGAGAGACGAATCCCCTCCTATCGCTCATTGCCTCCATGTGACTCGGGACTGTACCCAAAAACCACCGTTTTGCACGCCCTCTTGGACGTAGTAAGATGGAAATCAAAGCACAGTGGGAACTACATAAGACTCTATGACGATCTCGGGTCAACAGACTACTCTGTACCAGTGTCACCAGAGAACTGCCATCTGACGTAAGGTATAATACCATCTGGGAGTTCTCGGCGAGTCCGTCCAGTGTACCCAGTCTCTACTGAGCACCCGTATATCATCTCTGATGTCAAACACCAATGGATATGGGATCATCCATCGCCCATCTGTATGGGTCGAGAAGGTACACGCTAGTCTACTCTGGTATATCGATGCCCCGTCCCGATACACCCACCACTAGGGACTTTGAAGGATGTACTTATGGACTACCATGTCCCCACTAGTATGATCCGCATCATAGTCCAGGTAGTCAAGTACACATCTTAAGGGCTTTACCAACATGTAATAGAGAGACAATCTGTGTACATGTTAAAGTAAAGAGCAACCAGATAGCATACTATCATGTCGAGCAAGAAAGTCCTCCCTATATATGTCCCAGCATCCACTACAATATACATCCAATGTACAGTAATGGCCTCTAGGGCATACATATAACTAACAGAGCTTAAACCACTCCTTTTAAAAGATATCAGGTTCCTTCGATTATATCAAGTTCACTACGTTCACGGTTTTGCCAAAACCATTCGTAGCCCTCCGTCATTTCAGTTGAATATTCAGTAGTAATCAAGCGATGTATTTTGACCTTCACCAAGGCATATCGTTTGGTAGCTGCTTGATTTTCATCTGTAGCATAGATAGATGCGTTGGTTTAGGACATTCGTACTACTATTTTGGCCTTCGTCAAGGGTATGTACGGGTGGGTTCAAATTAACCTAGACAATGACCGGTAGAACTTGACATGTGACTTATGATATGTTCGCCTTCGTCAAGGTTATAAGAGAATTGGGCTGTCACGATCCAAAATTAGGCACGTGACCGGCACTTAAACCACGTAATGTCAACAGGCGTAATGCAATTTAAGTAAGCCGAAAACCCAGAAATCTAAACCATCAAAAGTAGTAAGTAATAAAAACATTGTTAAAAACATTTGGAAATCTCAAGTAAAAATCCTTAAACTTAAGTTTATTTTCTTAAAAATTTTGGCAGCACCTCCTTTGTAAAAACTAACCCCGAAACGGGTACAAACAGAGAATATAAATAAAGCATCCCCAAACAAGAGCAAATCACGCCCAAAGGCGGAAACAACTACCACAAGCATATATACGACGCCGTAGCGAAAAAATGACAATATAAATGAAAAACAGCATCAAGGGGTAAAACTACATAATAAAAGCCGGCTCACACGAGCTCGACACCCAGTGTCACAAAATATACAATATCGTCCTCACAACTCGTCTTTAAGTCAATTCATAAAAGTGGTAGATGGAGATTACTAGATATAATAAGAGATACAATGAAGATAAACGGATCACGCCAAACCCACCTAGAGCAAAACGGCTCACAGCCAACCGTAGCGGTATCCACTGAAAAAGATACAGTAAGCAGCCCTGCCACGACTATTATGAGGGTCTAACCTGCAAAACACTGTGGCACAACGGGGGTGATTTGCCAACTCATGAATAGTAAGTAACATCGTACAGATAATCACAGGTATGCACGTACTGCGATAATCTATCACATGCAATCTGATAGTATCAATATGGTAATATGGATATGCAACAATCATGAAAGGTACTCTATCACGTACTACACATGCATAAAGTAATGCATATCAAATGAATGCCGAGTATGGGATAAAACATATCATCATCAATGAATCATCATTGTGGAAAAATCTCGGTGTCCATCAACGACACCCCAAATCCTAATATCTCAGGCGCCGTCACTCTGATCGACCCTCATGTCTTGTAAATCTCATGGAACCTGAGTGCCTAACATCGGCACTCGAAAACATCATGAAATCTCGTGTCCAACATCGACACGTAAATCCACATAACTCGGGCTCCGTCAGTCCGGATCGGCCCACGGGCTCCGTCGGTCCGGATCGGCACACGGGCTCCGTCGGTCCGGATCGGCCCATATCCATCTCACGACTCCGGTCGGTATCCTCCGGATAACCACCAGGTCCAACCAATCACCGGTAGGTAGAAGTCCCTATGCCAGGCTCATCATCTACTGCACAACATCCCTTTCTTGTCCCGGGGTACCATACCGGGTCCACCATTAACCCGCAAACGGATCATCCAGCTCATCGAATCGGGTTTCTAACACAATCTCAGAACCGAGAAAACTAATGGTGGACGCACTGAATTATCATATCAAGAGAAAACAGGTTTTCAAAATAATGCATATTTTCTTGAAATATCCCCACGGTTCACAAATCCATAAATCACATGAAATCCGTATCTTAATGCGTAAATCCATGAAATATGATATATGCAACATAAAACAGTAATATGAGCATATCAAGGGAAAACCGCTCTTTAAAATGAATCAAGCTTTTAAATATATCATGCGGTTCCCAATTCCTCCAAAATCAAATACCACATAATATAAAGGTGTACATGTAGCTATGTTTGCACGATGCATTTCATATATGCAATAGAACAAGAATCAATGTCTCAATGTCAATAACAATACAATACCGCATATGTGTATAGGTTGTGCGTCTCATGGCAATTACCGACGGCGTGGGTGGATCATACAATTTAGTACTCGTGCAACATGAACCGTCAGTAATGGTGCAGTGTCCACTAGGTACTAAGTCAAGGCACAACAAGTAATGGTATGCAATGATGCTCGTGCACAATCAACATATATGAATATAAACATGCGGCTATAATATCATATCAAGCTCTAACGCATAACGCCATACGGGTGATTTCCCCGTAGATGTTAAATCTACTCACCGATGATCTCGAGCTAAGTAAATCCAACCTCCGGCTTTCCTTTCTTCATGGCGTCCGAAGTCCCCTCCTGTGATCCTATTAACACAAAACACAATAACGCGTGGATTTAGCAAACTACGCATTAATAACCAACACAACGCCAATTTAACGAATCGGTTCTCTTAAGCTACAAAAGGGTTCGCTTAGTGGCTAACGTATGTGGCGACATCACCAAAACAAACCAACAACAGCAAGCTAGTCGAAACACTAAAACTACATCGAATCAAACGTATCGCACTTTGCTGAAACTGTTAGTTGTATATATGCCCTAGAAGCCATTGTTGTTCATACGATGTATATTATAGTGAATGCTTGGATATATATAGAGAGGACTTTCTTGCTCGACATGATAGTATGCTATTTGGTTTCACTTTATCTTAACATGTTGACTTGTATTGGTTTACTGTCTTGCTCTCACATGTTTATAAAGCCCTTAGGAGATGTACTCGACTACTAGGACTATGATGCAGATCATACTAGTGAGGCCAGGGTAGTCAAAGAGTACATCCTATAACTGTCCCTAGTCGAGAGAGTATCGAGATAGGGCATTGATACTCCGTAGTATACTAGAGTATACGCAGCTTGACTCATATGATGGGCGATGGATGATCCCATATCCATTGGTGTTTGACATCAAAGATGGTGTACGGGTGCTCAGTGGAGACTGGGTACACTGAACGGGCACGCCAAGAACTCCTAGATGGTATTATACCTATCGTCAAATAGCAGTTCTCCGGTGACACTGGTACAGGTTAGTCTGTAGACCCGAGATCGTCATAGAGTCTTGTGTGATTCTCACTATGCTTTGATTTCCACCTTACCACGTCCAAGAGGGCGTGCAAAATGGTGGCTTTTGGGTACAGTCCCGAATCACATGGAGGCAATGAGCGATAGGAGGGGTTTCGTCTCTCCCGGTATAGGGAGTTGATGTTGTGCTGTGTTTGATTGGCTATAACTGGATGTCCCTGGCCAGGGCTGATATGGAGTGCTACTGGTAAAAGTTATCAGTAATTTCTCGACCTGTTATGAGCCTCACATCGTCACGACTTATCGGTTACTGGGGTCTGACTTTTACCACCCCTAGACTTGATATGCGGCATACCAGACGAAGAGACCAGACTGTACGGTAGTGTTACTGATTGGATTCACAGGAGAATGTACACGCTTGCTTCTTGATCTTCTGATCGCTCAATACCTGGGTGGCTGTTACGTTTAGCTGAGCGCTTGCAACTTGTGGGTGTTTGATATGATCATCACCTACTGCCGGCGTATTGACGAGTCCTACACAGAGGTTTCCTAGCTCAGGCAAAACGGAGTAGGAGCACATATGTGATATGTGCGGGACCGAGAATAATATGATATGAGATACCGTATTCTATTCTCGCGATATGTGAGATCGGCCGGGTATATGTGATATAGCCGGGTCATCGGATCAATTGTTGATTCTATGAATTGGTACATGTTATATTAGTCGGTTGTATGTCTTATAGCCGGATTATCGGATCAAGTGTTTATTCGATAATTTAATGTATAATTATATATGTGATATATTACATTACATTAACTAATATAAGCTCTCTTTATGAATTCTTTTTCTCACTTGATAATACATTGATGTATATGCGATATATGTTAATTGTATTATTTTCTTTTGTTACATAATATATTATATATGTGATATATAATATTGTATCATGTTAGGGTTACAAATGCAACATGGATTTTGAGTTTAAACCTAGTTCGGGTTTGGATTATGGTTAACTATTTGGATGAGGGTTAAGGAAGCTTCATGAAGCTTTGACTTTGTCTTTTTTCCTTGATATTTTGTGAAGATATTTGTTAACCCAACCTAAACCCTCAACCCATGGTTTATTCTCTACAAGGGTTAAGGATCTCATTCTTAACCCATGGTTGCAATTGTAACCACAACAATAATTCATTATTCATCTCAAAAGGTTTTCTTCTTCTTCCTCCTTGAAAAAAGCTTGCTAGCTTTTTGTGTTGTGGTGATTAATAGTGAGAAATTGAAAAAAAGAAGAGTAATATTCCTACTTCATCATCCTCATCTATTCTAGACACTTAGATTAGGGTGTTCACTTCTCTAATTACTTCATTAGAGAAGTGTAAGCTTGGGTCTGAGATTCTTCAAGGTAGATCATCTTAGATCATGAAGACTACAACCAAGATGCATCATTCATCTCATGGAACCTCTCTAGAGTCGTAGTTCTTGATGATCTCAGCGAAGGGACCTCAACATGGAGCTTATGAAGCGAAGGAACGGACTACAAAGGTTGTAATCCTAAACTCTATGTGATAGATACTTCATTGTATGTGATACAAAACTTGTTACCCTTATATTTCTAGCAAACATTCATGGTTTGTTTGCTTTGCACCTCTCTAATTTTTAAAGCGGCATGAGTGATGCTATCAAACCCTAGACTAGGTGCAAGGGAAACCCAACAGTGGTATCAGAGCCAAGATAGAATTTTAGACACGGTGTTAAAACAATTACGAAAACGAAATCGACTCCGAAATACGGTATTATGAAACCCATATTTTGCTCTCTGTAAATTTTGTAATAAGTCCTTTAAAAAATTTTCAAACAAGTGCATAATGTTATATAGGAGATCCTAAGAACATGGGGGAAATACGGAGAGAGGGGCTCAAATTTTGGCCGAGCCCTAGGCTAGGTTTTCCGGCCTGGCCGTCCCCCTGCCTCCTCTGCTCCCCATATTCCTCCTGTGCTCTGGTGTCTTCATTTTGGGGTTTCTAGTATTGTTTGCTTAGCCCAATTTTCTTGTGATGATTGTTTTGACTCGGGGCTAATTCGTAGTGTTTCGTAGTCGTATTATTTAACACTATAATGATAACCTTGACTATATTTAGCAGCTCGATCGAACTTCAAACCCCACATTTTGTGCCGCGCTGAAATTTCCAAGTGTTGTAATTTTCCAAAGTTGATTATATTCGTAAAATCACGCAAGTACCCCTATGGACCCCCTAGAAGACTATAATAACCTTAACTCGATTCTATGCCTACGGAACCGTGTTCGAACCTTCGGGTTTGCCGTAGTTCCGTGGTGTCATAGATGAAGCGTTGGTTAACTCCTTCTACGGCTGGACCATAGACACTGTGGCACGGTTTTTGAGTGTTTTGACTTTGCTCAAGTGTTGAGCTCACGGGGTAATTTGTGAGTGTATGTTGATTCAATCGAAACATTAAACATCATCATGATATTTTGTGAATGTGATACAATATGTGGAATTCATATAGTTAGGCATTAAATCCGTAATATGTGATATTTCGGGTTTGCGATGTCTAAGGTGATTGTGGATTCCAAATGTTGTAGTTTTTCACATTTCTTTGATGCGACCGTAAGTGTAGTATGTGGGGTATTGCCGGCTTCGTTGCTATGCATCAAAGACAATCAGGATACGTTTACTCGCTTACGTTGATGATATGAGATATTATGTGTTGCTGTGATATATTATATTGGATCGTCGTGTTCTGAATAGCCGGGGGTTTTATGTGAGATGAAGGTTTTTATTTCATTCATGTAAAATTCATGAATGTAATATTCTTTTATTCGGGCACTTCCGGGTTGAGGATGATGTCACCATTGTATATTATTTACTTTTCCGCATTAGGTAGACCCAAGGAGGGGAGCATAAGTAACTGGGTTCTAGCGTCCAGTGGGAGGCCATCTCGAGGAGTCGAGACAGGGTCTCTAGAATTTGCAGAGTTACTTGTCGCTCTCGTAAGGGTCTAGGGATGTGGGTTTGGCTATTCATCGCGACCGTGGAATCCGTGTTTTATACAGTCTCGAAATAAAACACGGACCTCCTAGTATATCCAATATTTCATATGTTTCTTCTGCTGCTGATATACTATGATGTGATCATATTATATGCGTGTGACGAATGCATTATTATTGTATATATGATATATAATAAACGCTGCTTATGTTTTACACCCGCGCTAGTCCCGTCCCGCTATGCCGTTAGTTAAGTAACCTAACGGTGCATAACAGAACATTGTGGCGAATGTGGATGGCATAAGCGTACGTTGTATTTTCGTTTCTTCTGTGATGCTTAGGAAGCATAAATGATGGGATTTATTAATGAGATTAATAAAAGAAAAGAAACCTAAAAGATGTTGTAGAATCAAATTTTCAAAAAGGGTAGCTATAGTTTTTTCTTTGCATAGTGGTATATGTGATATACCCTGCACCTTATTCGATGAGGAAAGAGCCGAGATCCCTTCACCGAGAGTGTCCTCTTTAGCAAAACTGGCAGATGCTACAAACTCACAGTTTAGTTTTTGATTGCTTCTATAGTTCTTACTTTACACCGCCGTATTTGTGAAATATCCTGCACTTTATTCGATAAGGAAAGAGCCGAGATCCCTTCACCGGGAGTGACCTCTTTAGCGAAACTAGAAAAGCCTAAAAAACACTCCTTTTCAAAATCACTTGTTTCTGCAACGATATCAAGTTCATTACGCAATAGGTTTTCTGAAAAACCTGTCGTAGCCCTCCGTCATTTCAGATAAATCCTACTTAGTATTCGTGCTGCGTTTGTTGACCTTGTCAAGGCGCAGTGTACAGTAGCTAATTAGTGTTTATCTGTTAAAACATGAGATGTGATTGGATTAGGGTATTCGTACGGCCTTGTTGACCTTGTCAAGGGGTCATGCGGGTGGTTTTAATTCAATCAGGAAATGACGGGTTGAACTTGACTTGCGATTTATAGTTTGTTGACCATGTCAAGGTCATAGATTGCTAGGGGCAGAATATTATCAGGAATTTCAAGTGTTGAAATTTGCAATGAGATTGCATACCTCCTATGAGATAGTTGGATCCTGATACCCACTTCGAGTAAGAGTTAGTCCTGGGAGAATTTTACACAGGACAATTAGCCGATCAAGTAGGTGTCTAGAAAGGTGTTAAAGGGGTTATGCCGCTGGGAAACCGAGGTTTATTCTAATTAGGTCCGTGCGAAAGCACGGGGAACCTCTCTCAAAGTACCAACACTGGCTTGGCCAAAAGATTGGCGAACTTGTGAGGTGTGATTAATCCCGGCTAGTCTTACCTTTTAGGGTTTTAAGGAAGATTTGATAAAAAGCAATGGGAGCCATCTTGATTAGATAAGATAATAACCAATATAATCTTGTAAGAGCATACGCTAAAGTGTTTTCTTCTCTCTCTCTCCAGGTAGCGACCTTGTCAGGCCTTAATCAAGATAATAATATGGATGTATTGACTGAACCCGCTTATTATACTGAGCAGGGAAACGTTGGTCCCGCTCCAACTTATATATGTTATAAGTCCGAGCAGGGAATAGGAGAATATCTGGATTCTCACGCCGCCCAAATGAAGAACAAGCATACTAATGAATCTTCTTCAGGTGTGTTAGTTATTGAGAACTGTTTCTCAGTTCACTATACGTCCTGGGTATTAGATACCGGATCAGGATCCCACACATGTAATATGTAACATGGGCTATGAAAAGGTAGGGAACTGAGAGAGGGTGATCATTCCATAAGAGTAGGGAATGGTGCAAATGTTGCAGCCAAAGCAGTTGGCGAATATCACCTTGTGTTACCAAATGGTAATACATTGGTTTTGAATGAATGCTATTACATTCCGACCCTGATATGTAATCTTATATTAGTTTCTTTATTGAGCAAAGAAGGATATAATTTTGTAGTACAGGATAATGTTATGAACATATTCCTGAATTAAAATTTGATTGGATCAGGATCGTTAAATAATGGCATATACGTTATCAACCAAACTACAGTACTTAATATACAAAACACACACAAGAGGAAGAGTTCAGAAATGAACGAATTCTTCTTGTGGCAGTGTAGACTAGGTCATATCAATGCGACACGGCTAGCTAAGTTAAATAAGAATGGATATTTGAATTCGTTCAAATTTTCATCTTATGATACTTGCCAGTCATGTCTCAAAGGCAAGATGACCAAAACTCCGTTTAGTGGACACGGAGAAAGAGTAACAGAACTCTTGGGACTGATACATAGTGATGTATGTGGTCCCATGTCTACACATGCCAGGAACGGTTCTTCCTACTTTATTACATTCACTGACGATCTCTCAAGATACGGACATGTGTTCCTGTTGAAACACAAGTCTGAAGTTTTTGAGAAATTCATAGAATATAAGAACAAAGTAGAGAACCAAACAGGCAAAAGTATTAAGATCCTTCGATCTGATCGAGGAGGAGAATACTTGAGCAATGAGTTCCTGGATTATCTAAAAGAGAATGGGATTCTCTCTCAGCTTACTCCTCCCTATACACCACAGCACAATGGTGTATCGGAGCGGAGGAATCGCACCCTATTAGATATGGCGCGCTCTATGATGAGCACTGCTGAGTTGCCTATTTCCTTCTGGGGTTATGCGCTTAAGACAGCAGCATACCTATTGAATCAAGTTCCATCTAAATCTGTACCTACCACACCATATAAGATATGGAGTGGGAAGCGACCTTATCTTAAACGAGTTAAGATATGGGGTTGTCCGGCCTATGTCAAAAGGCAAAATCCTGACAAACTCGAGGCACGATCAGTTCTCTGCAAGTTTGTGGGATATCCAAAGAATTCTTATGGATACTTTTTCTACCACAGTGAGGAGCAAAAGGTGTTTGTTGCTCAACATGCCACCTTTTTAGAAAAGGAATTTCTTGCAAAAGAAATTAGTGGCAATGAGGTAGAGCTGGAAGAAGTTCCAGCAGCACAAACTGTGACTGAAGATTTATTGGAACAAGATGATTCGGTAGTACCCAACGAACCTCGTCCTCTCCGCCGATCTAGTAGGGTTCCTCATCCACCTGTGAGATACTACGGTTTTCTCATAGACGGTGGAAGTGAGGATTACATCATGGAAGATGATGACCCAACTAGCTTCGAACAGGCCATCACAAGTGGGGACTCTTTGAAATGGCTGGATGCAATGCGATCTGAGATGGAATCGATGTACACCAACAAAGTATGGACTTTGGAAGTTGCTCCTGAAGGGGTAAAACCCATTGGGAGCAAGTGGATCTTTAAGAAGAAACTTGGTGTAGATAGAAAAGTGGAGACTTTCAAAGCTAGACTTGTTGCAAAGGGTTTTCGTCAACGACCAGGTGTGGACTATAACGAAACCTTCTCTCCAGTGGTTATGCTTAAGTCCATCCGGATCTTACTTGCCATTGCTGCATACCATGACTACGAAATCTGGCAAATGGATGTTAAGACCACCTTTCTAAATGGTGATTTAGAGGAGTGTGTGTACATGACTCAGCCAGAGGGCTTCATAGATAGTGGGAGCAGCGGAAAGGTAAGCAAGCTACTTAAATCCATCTACGGGTTAAAGTAAACATCGCGGAGTTGGAACATCTGCTTTGATGTTGTAGTCAAAGAGTTTGACTTATCAAGAACGTAGATGAACCTTGTATATACAAGAAGATTGCAGAGAGTAAGGTCGTCTTCCTTGTATTGTACGTGGATGAAATACTCTTGATAGGATATGATGTTTCTATGCTGCACTCGGTCAAGCTCTTCTTGTCACATAGATTATCAATGAAAGATCTAAGTGATGCCTCCTGCATTTTGGGAATTAAGATCTATAGAGATAGATCTAAATGGATACTGGGATTCTCCCAATCCAGGCACATTGACACCATACTAAAGAGGTTTAGTATGGAAGAATCCAAGCGTGGTAACCAACCCACAATCTCTGGACTCACTCTCTCCAAAAAGATGTCTCCTAAGACTGATTTGGAGAGAGCTCACATTCAAGGGATACCCTATGCTTCGGCAGTACGCTCTATCATGTACGCGATGCTATGTACCAGACCCGATGTAGCATACTGACTAAGTGTAGTGAGTAGGTATCAAGAAGATCCAAGAGAGAGTCACTGGATAGCTGTGAAGAACATTCTCAAGTACTTACGAAGGACTAAGCAGATGTTCTTGGTGTATGGTAATGGAGATCTCCAAGTGGAGACCTTTACCGATTCGAGCTTCCAAAATGATAAGGACGACTCTAAGTCGCACTCGGGATTTTTCTTTACCCTAAATGGAGGTGCGGTTTGTTGGAAGAGTTCCAAGCAAGAAACCGTGGCAGACTCGACGATGGAGGCTGAATACATCGCTGCCAACGATGCTGCCAAAGAGGCTGTCTGGATTAAGAAGTTCATCACCGAACTTGGTGTGGTTCCGTCCATTGAGCATCTAATACCTTTGTATTGTGAGAACAATAAAGATGTGGCTTTGGCCAAGGATCCCAGGTCCCATCAGAAGTCCAGACAAATTCAGAGGCAGTATCACCTGATCCAGGAGATAGTTGATCGCCGGGAGATCGAGGTCAGGAGAGTTGACACGAAGGATAACACTGCGGATCCACTCACGAAGGCAATTCCCCAAATACAATTTGGGATACTCTTCGGGATGTTGGGTAAGAGATACTACAACAGCTGGCCTTAGTGCAAGTGGGAGATTGTTAGTTGTATATATGCCCTAAAGGCCATTGTTGTACATACGATGTATATTATAGTGGATGCTTGGATATATATAGAGAGGACTTTCTTGCATGATATGATAGTATGCTATTTGGTTTCACCTTATCTTAACATGTTGACTTGTATTGGTTTACTGTCTTGCTCTCACATGTTGATAAAGCCCTTAGGAGATTAGTAGACTACTAGGACTATGATGCAGATCATACTAGTGGGGCCAGGGTAGTCAAAGAGTACATCCTATAACTGTTCTGAGTCGAGGGAGTATCGAGACAGGGCATCGATACTCTAGAGTAGACTGGCGTATACGCATCTTGACCCATATGATGGGCGATGGATGATCTCATATCCATAGGTGTTTGACATCAAAGATGGTGTATGGGTGCTCAGTGGAGACTGGGTACACTGAACGGACTCGCCGAGAACTCCTAGATGATATTATACCTATCGTCAGATAGCAGTTCTCCGGTGACACTGATAAAGGTTAGTTTGTAGACCCGAGATCGTCATAGAGTCTTGTGTGATTACCACTGTGCTTTGATTTCCACCTTACCACTCCAAGAGGGCATGCAAAATGGTGGCTTTTGGGTACAGTCCCGAATCACATGGAGGCAATAAGTGATAGGAAGGGTTTCGTCTCTCTCGGTATAGGGAGTTGATGTTGTGCTGTGTTCGATTGGCTATAACTGGAAGTCCCTGGCCAGGGCTGATATAGAGTGCTACTGGTAAGAGTTATCAATAATTTCTCGACCTATTATGAGCCTCACATCGACATGACTTATCGTTTACTGGGGTCTGACGTTTACCACCCCTAGACTTCATATGCGACATACCATACGAAGAGACCGGACTCTACGGTAGTGTTACTGATTGAATTCACAGGAGAATGTACAGGCTTTCTTGTTGATCTTCTGATCGCTCAATACCTGGGTGGCTGTTACGTTTAGCTGACTGTTTGCAGCTTGTGGGTGTTTGATATGATCATCACCTACTGCCGGCGTATTGACGATTCTTTAGAGTCCTACACAAAGGTTTCCTGGCTCAGGAAAAACGGAGTAGGAGCACATATGTGATATGTGCGGGACCGAGAATAATACGATATGGGATACCGTATTCTATTCTCGCGATATGTGATATCGGCCGAGTATATATGATATAGCCGGGTCATCGGATCAAGTGTTGATTCGATGAATCAGTACATGCTATATTAGTCGGTAATATGTCTTATAGCCGGATTATCGGATCAAGTGTTGATTCGATAATTTAATGTATAATTATATATGTGATATATTACGTTACATTAACTAATATAAGCTCTCTTTATGGATTCTTTTTCTCACTTGATAATACATTGATGTATATGCGATATATGTTAATTGTATTATTTTCTTTTGGTACAAAATATATTATATATGTGATATATAATATTGTAACATGTTAGGGTTACAAATGCAACATGGATTTTGAGTTTAAACCTAGTCAGGGTTTGGATTACGGTTAACTATATGGATGAGGGTTAAGGAAGCTTCATGAAGCTTTGACATTGACTTTTTTCCTTGATATTTTGTGAAGATATTTGTTAACCCAACCCAAACCCTCAACCCAATGTTTATTCTCTACAGGGGTTAAGGATCTCATTCTTAACCCATGGTTGCAATTGTAACCGTAACAATAATTCATTATTCGTCACAAAAGGTTTTCTTCTTCTTCTTCCTCCTTGAAAAAAGCTTGCTAGCCTTTTGTGTTGTTGTGATTAATAGTGAGAAATTGAAAACAAAAGAGAGTAATATTCCTACTTCATCATCCTCATCTATTCTAGCCACTTAGATTAGGATGTTCACTTCTCTAATTACTTCATTAGAGAAGTGTAAGCTTAGGTTTGAGATTCTTCAAGGTAGATTATCTTAGATCATGAAGATTACAAGCAAGATGCCTCATTCACCTCATGGAGACTCTCTAGAGTCGGAGTTCTTGATGATCGCAGCGAAGGGACCTCAACACGGAGCTTATGAAGCGAAGGAAAAGACTACAAAGGTTGTAATCCTAAACTCTATGTGATAGATACTTCATTGTATGTGATACAAAACTTGTTACCCTAATATTTCTAGCAAAGATTCATGGTTTGTTTGCTTTGCACCTCTCTAATTTTTAAAGTGCCATGAGTGATGCTACAAAAGCCTAGACTAGGTGCAAGAGAAATCCAACAGAAACTCCCAAATTTAGCTATGTGCTTCCAGTTTTTACCCACTGTCAAAACCTTAAAATCTAGCAGTACCAAACACCCTATAACAACTGCAGACTGCTACCCTAAAAATCACAACACCCCAGGCTCCCAAAAATCGGAGCTCGCCGGATTTCGCCTGAGTCTCGCCGGCCAAAACAGGTTTGGTGGGATTCGTGCTTCAGGTGATCACTCAGGGCAACTAGTACAAAACTACCATATTGCTAGATTTTCCAGTAACAACTCGGGGTCACAGCAGATCACAGAAACCCTATAATGATACTAAAAATACGATATGGTCTCAAAACAACATCTTTAGGGTTATAATTAACAACTACCAAGCCACACAACAATATAACAACCTAATTAACAGTTTAGAGGTCATTACATATCCACACTTGCTCAAAATCCTAGCTTTCCATGCTCCAAGTGATCCTAGTTGCTTGATCTTGACTTGTGAAGGGTTTTAGTGAGTTGTAGTGGAGATTAGTTTGGGTTTGTGAGGATTTGTGAAGATTTTGGGTAGGGTTTCTGTTGAGGGTGTGAAGGTGATGAAAAATGAGGAGGAGAAAATGATAAGTGAATGAGAGAATGTGAGTGAGTATGAGGGAGTGTATGAGTGAGGGTGAGGGAATGAGGAGGTGAGATTAGAACAAGCCATGCCCCCTTTCTCTCTCCTCATTAAATGCAAGCCATGCTTTCCCCTCCCTCATCATTCCATGCCAACCCCCCTCTCTCTCTCTCAAGTCAACCAATTTTCAAACCCTTTAATTAAAACTAAGTAATTTAAATAAATACATATACTTAATTGAAATGGTGTTAAGGTGCCATGGCTAGTTAAGTATGGTTAACCCTAATTAACCCTAGGTTAACATGCACAAGTGTGTTCAAGCCCACAATAAATAATAATAAAATATTAATTAATTTTTATAAAATATTTAAAAACTATTTTGGTAAACGTTTTACTAAAAAATCCGCATTATCGCTTAATTAACACTAATCGCATTCTAAGGTGTTACAATCTTCCCCCCTTAAAGTAATCCGTCCCAGAATTAAAAAAATCTTACTATGCGTACCTTCAAAGAGATGAGGGAAATTCTTCTGCATCTTGCTCTCGGGCTCCCAAGTAACGTCTTCACTATTCGGCCCACGCCAAAGAAGCTTCACAGATGGCAAGACTTTTAATCGAAGCTTCTTCACCTGCTGATCCTATATAACTACCGGCTGCTCGGTGAATGAAAGATCGCGCTCTAGCTGAATGGTCTGGTGTTGAATTATGTGAGAAGAGTCATGAAGGTACTTGCAAAGCATCGACACATGGAATACGGGATGAACATTCGGAAAACTGGGTGGAAGTTCCAAATGATAGGCAACGGTACTAACTCGCTCAAGGATCTCAAAAGGACCTACAAATCTGGGACTAAACTTCCCTTTCCCAAATCTCATCACGCCTTTCATCGGAGAAATCCGTAAGAATACATGATCCCCCACTGTGAACTCGAGCCTACGACGATGATGCTGGGCTGCTATCATCCTATCCTGAATCAACTGGATCTTCTCCGCGGTCTCTTGAACTAGCTGGGACCCAAAATCCTGCTCTCGCTGTGTTCGGTCCAACAGACAGGCAATCGACACTTTCTACCATACAAAGCCTCAAAAGGAGCTGATTGGTCTATGTTTTAGAGTTGTGTTTGTAAAATAACCGTAATCAATAACGGTGTCGCGTGTAGCTAGACCGAGATGAGTACGGGTCATCCTCTAGGAAACGTTGAATCTTTTAATCTTACTTTAGGCGTGTTGAGAAAGAATGGAGGAAGAATACAGAATGGTGAAGAATGGTTGTAAGTTCTAGATCTACGTCAAAAACGGATTCAGAATATAGATCTAAATTAACTACGGATGTAGGTTTTATAGTAAAAGGGGGATTGTAGGGTTCGTTATGATTTAGTAGTCATGGATAATTAATTAAAGATTACCCCTTTTATCCTTCAATAGATTTAAAACTAGATCGACAGTAATGCATGTAGATTAGGGTTTCTGGAGAGAAAAGGGTTCCCACTCTTAACCCCTATCTTGACATGGATCTTCGTTCATGTCTAGCTTTTACTAAAATAATTGTTAATCTAATCTCTAATCGTGGTCGTGAATATCAATGAATTGATAGCGCGCCCGATTAGGATGTTAACTATTCTTTTGATAAAGTTTATAAACTTTATAGGATTTAAAAAGAGTTTAAGGATCTTTATCATCCATTAATCTACCATAATCCTACGAACCCTAACAAGCAGTGAATTACTCGCGCATGTTGGGGAAAACAAAGATAGAGAGGGAAAACATAATGTAAAATGCAGAAAAATAAAATGATATAAGAAAACAACTACCTTTATTAATCAACAAGATCAAGTACATTTTGTTTCCTTAGAAAATGATTACAAAACCCTAGTTTGCTTCTCGATCTCTTCTAAGGGGGTAGATGAACTGTTGATGATCAACCAGGATTCTTGAGCCGTCGTGGACTTCATGATCGTGTCGGTGTGATAATTTTTCCAATAGGCTCTCGGTCTTTATTCATAGTCACAGAGCCAGAACCCTAGTTTCCTAATATGGTAACAAGTTGTTAGGATCCCAACCAAAAAAATCCAGAACCCTAACTCTTCATATGTGCGGCGGAACCGCGGCCAATAGGTGGGTTTGCCCGTGGATCCGCCACCTTCTGGTGGGATCATGGGCTCTAATTTCTGTGTCTTCATATCTGTAGCACTTGTAGATCTTTTGAGTATATAGACTTTGAAAATCTTCTCTACGTTTCTGCCAGAATTGGTTTCTTCAATTTACTTGAATATTTTCGGCAGATTTGATCTCGCCAACTTGGATTTCCTTGAAACTTCAGTCATGATATAATTCCTGCACAATTATCTCAATAAATGATATTAGTAGAATTTGTTTTTATTGAGATATTATCTTAACCATTTGTCATGATATTTTAGTTTTAAGAGAATTGGTCAAAGATATTTTAATAAGGTAAGCATATTTAAATAGAACAAATATTACATGAATATTATATGCTTACATTTCCCTTCATAATGTTAAATATAATATAGAAACACATGAATATAGTATTTTTACGGATAAACCCTTATATGTATTATATTTATAATAAACATCTTTTATTATATATAAATAGTAAGAAAAATGTCATATCAAAAGCGCAGTTTTATCAACTGAAGAAATACTCCCAAACTTATCTTTGATCGTCCTGAGCAAACTAGTTTTTTAAGAGAAGGAGAAAAAGAAAAAAAAGACTAAGTAGCACACTTTCGTACGCAACATGATTGCACTGAGCATGTGCAATAAGCCGTTAAACCTCTAGGTGTCCCTAGTAGGAGGAGTGTTGTCTCCTGAGGGTTTTCAGCGGATTACACCCACAAAATCCTATAATAAAATAAAGATGGTGAAAGTTATATATAAAGATAAGAACTTACCAGCTTTTCGGTTGCTATGAGCCCTATCTTAATGGTCATGAAAAAATGTTAGAAATCACATCATCCCTCAATAAAACATCCCCTTTAGTCTTCCTCCCTATCTTTCTTCCAAACATTGATTATATACCCCTACGTGTGCGGAAAAGACATCCCTACACTTAGAGAATTCAATTCAAGCTATCTACTCTTGTCCATCTTCCAAATACTTTTTAGTTGGTGAATATTTTAGATAGAATTGCTCACACGTTCTTCATGCGACTGTCAATACTTATTGAGGAACTAACCGACCAATTACAAAATGTGCTCATGCATTTAGGCGTAATTCCTCACTTTGCAACACCCAAGGCTTAACAGTGGCTCCCAAACCAGTTGGTCTAAGGCACTAGGTGATAAAGCACCCTCGCTATTTTTTTTATGCTGCCTTGGTAATTACAAAACCAGTGTTCATTTTTTTTTTAACTCTTATATTTTATTTTATTTTCCTAAGGCTTTTAGATAAGAGCATTTCAAGGTATGCTCTACTATCCCAAGTTTCAAGATGTATGTAAGTACGCATAGTAGAGTATCAACGTTCAAATGTTGGACCTCAAGAATAGGGACTATTTTTCAGACTTATTTTTATTCTCAGATTAGCAACTTCCTTCATCTTACTAACCCTTAGAACACCAGCTCATAACTACTTATTAGTAGTTTTGTTTAAGAAAACCTCTTTCTTGTTTTTCTCAAACTATTCATATCTTTCATATATAATTTTTCACTTTCTCCTCTTTTATTATAAAAATATCTTTTTTAATGCCCAGTGCCAAAGATAATTCAGTGAATACAAACCCCCCCTAAACCTGTTTTCAGCAGTGTCCTAATTGATGTTGTCCTTTGAGAGCATGGATCTGTAGACTTGGGGAGAGACAATAATATGGGTAAAATAATAGTTAAATGAAGACTACCCCCAAACTTGTTCTTTGGCACGCACAGATATTCAGTTAAGTCCTTTTTTCACTCACCTCTATTCTTAAGATGATACAAAGTTACCGAAACATGGAGGTGAGGCGGTGGAATTTAGTTATGATAAAGCGGCTCCTGTAAAAACATGAGCTCCTCCGCTGGGTCAGCAGAAAAATACGGTTTTAATCTATGCCCATTTACTTTA
Organism: Agapanthus africanus; assembly: GCA_030015575.1. NCBI lineage: Eukaryota > Viridiplantae > Streptophyta > Magnoliopsida > Asparagales > Amaryllidaceae > Agapanthus > Agapanthus africanus. The sequence goes on from JASDDO010000016.1 coordinate 294,264,959, forward strand.
AAAATTGAACCGTTTTTTATATTTTCAACTTCTACTGCCCCGTGCGGGTGTACATACCGCACCACAAAAGGTCTTTTCCAACGAGATTTAAGCTTACCCGGATGAAGATCGAGTCGTGAATCATAAAGAAGGACTTTTGTCCCGGTGTGAAAGTTTTTCTAAAAAGTTTTTTATCGTGGAACACTTTAGTCCGGTTCTTTACTATCACCGCATTATCGTAAGCTTCATCGCGGAGTTCGCTTAGCTCATTCAATTGTAGCTTCCGGTAACTGCTAGCTTGATCAAAATCGATGTTTTTCTCTTTAATAGCCTACATTGCCTTATGTTCGATCTCGACAGGAAGATGGCATGTCTTCCCAAACACAAGACGGTATGGAGACATACCAAGATCGGTCTTATAAGCGGTGCGAAATGCTCAAAGAGTATCCATCAATTTGGTTGAATAATCATTACGGTTTTTATAAACCGTCTTCTCCAAAATTTGTTTGATTTGCTTATTCGAGATCTCAGCTTGCCCGCTTGTTTGGGGATAATAGAGCGTAGAAAGTTTGTGGTTGATAGAATATTTCCACATCAAAGTCTCGAAAGACCGATATAGAAATGCGTCCCGTTGTCGCTAATTATAGCACGAGGGTGTCCGAATCACGAAAAGATATTTTCTTTAAGGAACTTAATGACAACTTTGTTGTCATTGGTGCAACACGGTATTGCTTCCACCCATTTTGAGACGTAATCAACCGCTAACAATATATATAAATTCACAAAAGATTTGGGAAAAGGTCCCATAAAATCAATAGCCCAAACATCGAATATTTCCATAACCAAGAAAGGTTGGAGCGGCATCTCATTTCTACGTGAAATCCGCCCCAAGTGTTGACACCGTGGACAAGTTTTGCAGTGATCATATGCATCTTTAAATAATGTTGGCCAATAAAAGCCACATTGAAAAACTTTCTCCGCCATTTTTCGAGGACCAAAGTGACCGCCGCATGCCTGATCATGACAAAATGATAACACACTCTTGAATTCATCGTTAGGGACACATCTGCGAATGATTTGATCGGAACAATACTTAAACAAATAAGGTTCATCCCAATAAAAGTATTTTACTTGGGATCGAAATCGATGTTTTTCTTGTTTCGACCAATTGCTAGGAATAAGTCGCGTCGCTAGATAATTCACAATATCCACGAACCAAGGTTCGTAGGATATGGTCAAGAGCTGTTCGTCAGGAAATGAGTCATTTATCGGCACGGTAAAAGTTGATGAAGAAGAGATGCGTGAAAGATGGTCAGCTACTGCATTGTCACATCCACTCTTGTCTCGGTTGACAAGATCAAATTCTTGTAACAATAGGATCCGACGTATTAACCTGGCCTTAGCATCCTTCTTCGATAAACGGTGTCGTAGGGCGGAGTGATCAGTGTAAACCACTATTGGTGAGCCAATCAAGTAGGGCCTGAACTGTAACATTTCAAAAAAAATAAAATATTATTTTTGGGAATTTTTATAATTTAATATTAATTTTAATGAATATTTTAATATTTCGGTATAATTAATTAACGATAAATTAGGGAAATTTTTTGAAAAGTTATAAAAATTACTAAAAGAGGGTGTTTTTTGTGAATTATGCAAATTCTAAGTTTTTATGATTAATTATATGCTAATTTAGTGCTAATCGCGATTAAAAATCGCTAATCGCGCTTTAAGCGTATTTTGTGCAAACATGCACCATATCCTTTGTTTTAACACTTGTGCATTTTCTACCATGGTTTGTTTTGGGTTTACTATTGAGAAGAGAAGGAAATTAGAGAGGAAAAGAAAAGTAAAATAAAAGAAAAGATTAAAGAAAGAGGTATGGGTTAGAGAGAGAAAGAGTTGGTAAGGGTCAACCCTAGTCATGATGCCATTCCCTCATCATTTCTTCCTCTCATTTCTCTCCCCTCTCTTCCCTTGTTGTTGTTGCTGCTGCACCCCCCTCCTCCTCCATCTTCAAGCCACAAAACTCCATGAAAAACCCTCAAAAACCTCAGAACCATTTCACAAAAAAGGTGCACAAGCCCTCTAACTACCCAATGGACCAAGAAAGTCTTCATTTTGGCACTGTGGAGGATTCATGGGTGCTAAGCGAGGTATAGCCTTTCACAAATAGTGTAGTGTTTAGGTTGTTTAAGCCTCATTTCAAGTTTGATGTCGTTTTGGAGAAGTTTAATGAGCTTTGAGAACTCAAGTTGGGAATTAGGGTTTGATTGGAGTTGAGATGGTGTAATAAGCCTTATTAGTGACCTTAAACCTCTCCCAATTGTTAGCAAACCCAGACCAAACCCAAACTAGACACTGAAACGAAAAACAAAAACTTTGCATATCGGTTTTGTGAGGGTATTTGGCATGCAGAGAAATCTGGAATGAACCGGGGAAGTTCTGAGACAAATAAACAACTTCAGGAGCTTAGTTAGACCACCAGGAGACCACCCTACCAATATGAGCCCCTAACTCCCTATAGAATCGGCCTGGCCAGATTTTTCAGTGATGTGACCGGCCCCCATGTTGAATTAGGTGCCCATGTTGCTTCAGTAGGTCATATGCTCCCTATACATTACCCTAGTGTTGTTTATTTGTCTTGTTTTGGTCTTAGTCAAAATCTGGGACCACTTTCTCTAGTTGCTGCTTTGATTTGAGTTATGGTTTTCCGTATTTCGATTTCGAGATTTTTTTATTTGTGCATTATCTCGATCATGTGATGTTTTTACGTCTATCTCGAGTGATATCGGGTTGATTTGCGAGAGCTAAACATAGGTTCTAACTTATAGGCTTTAAGCGTATCGTTTTGGTTTTCCTGTGTCGTTTTGGTTTTGATTTGGTTTTAATACGATGCGATACGTGTGACATGTAGGTACCCCCACGATGATCCGAGACGATGAAGAAGATCGTGGCGACATCGACATCGGCAAGCAAGATCAAGGTGAGTAGATTATATCTACGGGGGAAGTCGGGTGAATGGCGTATAGCACCCCCGCAGTTCGAAACTTTGTATACTATATATATATATATACGTATGATAGCGTTAAGTGTGTTATGTATATTCCAGATGTGATTAGGTGTATTATGGATAGATTCGGGTTTAGAAGTAAACTAGTATAGTTTCCTAGTTGCGAACCCTAGAATAGGTATACACCCACACACACACACATGCTTGCTTGTTATACCTATACCTGGATGATGAGGATAGTGGATGATATTTGGAGATGAGTCGATGACTTTGGGCATAGTGCCGTGATATCGGTGATATGATGTGATTCGTATTTGGGATACGGCATGAGATTCTAGCGGGCCTTTAGACGTGTGTTTCACACACGCTTTTATATTTATATAGATGGTATCGATTTGTACTAGACATAGATCAGTACCCAAGATAATGAGATATGATGATAAGGATACCAGATAATTGATGAGATGAATGTGATATTGACCCGTACCCAGCTTTTGGGATGTCGTACGATGATTTACCGTACGAACTTTACATTGATGATAGATCCGCACTCATGACTCGAGGATGTCATATGATATTGTATCGTACGCGGTACCTTTGAGGCGGGATCACCGACTATATATTTATATATATATATATATATATATATTTATATCAGCTCAGATTTAGGTGGTTTCCATACCCCTCCCGATTGACTTGTTAGTTAGAGCTGTAGTCTTCCTAGTAGATGTTAGGCTAGGCCGATGTCATACCTATTTCAAAACTAACGAATCGGGAGTATTTTAAAGACAGGCAAAGGGATTCTACGGATATTTTCAAAACACGCATCTTTTCTTAAAAACGCCGTAGCACTTATTTTTCCTATAAAAAAACCCGATTCGTTTTCTTTCCAATGGCAAAACAGTATGATATAGATATATTGATGTAGATACTACACGGTTTTGTTTATTATTCATTTGCCGCATATTCTTTCTTTTTGCATCGCATGGCATGTTGAAATATGTTTATCGTTATATCAAAACCATGCTGTTAGGACACCAGCACCATTATCGATGATGCATATGTTCCACGTATACCTGCTTGCCGGCTCACACACTTCATCATCGATAATTGCCATGTCACTACACTGTAGGACTGTTGCATTCAGGATATGATCCCTTACATAGCACACTTGTGCACATACATACTGTACACTCATACTTGTGCACATACCTATTGTACACCCATACGTGCATACATACGTATTCGCACGTACATAGATGATTCTGCCTTGATTAGAGATTTGGGAACCACAAGATACTCTTTAAAAACTGATTCATTTTAAAAGAGCGGTTTCCCTCAATATGTGCATATTACTATTCCATGTTGCATGATATACTGATATGCTTACATTCTTTTACATGTCGCAAACATCATGCTTTTTGATTATACGTATTGAGATATGTTGTTTCCATGATATTTCTAGATTTGGGAACCGTGGGTATTTCAAAACAGAGTATGTAATTGTTTTTAAAACCCGGTTACCCTTGATATGATATTTCAGTGCGTCCACCATGTGTTTTCTCGGTTCTGAGAGCGACATGTGGAACCCGATTCGAGGAGGCGGATGAGGCCGATTGCGGGTACATGGTGGACCCGGTATGGTACCCGAGGCGAGAACGGATCGCTGTATGGTAGACGGTGAGCCTTGAAGAGGGACTACTACCTACCGTTGACAGTTTTGGGCTCGGCGGATATCCCGAGGTTACCGACCGGAGTCGAGAGATGATATGGGCCAATCCGGACTGACGGAGCCCGTGGGCCGATCCGGACTGACGGAGCCCGATATATGAGGATTTACGTGTCGATGCTAGGCACAGGTTTCAAGATGTTTTCGAGTGTCGTTGCTTGACACTCAGGTTCCATGATTTGATATGTCGCGAGCGGCACATGTTGATTTACATCCTGATATTTCCATACATATGCTTTATGATATTTACATGCATGATATTTATTGTCATTGGGGGACACGTGAACGATATCCACATACATATAGTTGACATTGATGACATGATCATATAGTTGGACGAGATCCACATACATGATGACATTGATTACATAGTTGGATGATATCCACACACTTATAGACTTCATGATATAGTAGACATTGATCATACCTCATATTGATGATATGTTATTACCAGAGGCACTGGCATGAGCACTTGGCACTACACTTATGTATAGATGTTACATTGCCACCTTAGCATGCTTCAGACTTATTCATTTGAGTTTTATATATATATATCTGATCGTATTGACCTAGAACTGTGTCATACATACGATTTCTGCTCTGTGATGTTTTCTATTCACGAGTTGGCAACTCACCCCCGTTGTGCCACAGTTCTTGCAGGTTTTGCCGTACAGGTTCCATTATGGCTTTTCTGGCACATTGCTTCCTTTTTGGTTGATTTCTTTGGTAGGTGGCTTCTTTTACATCAGAACAACCATTGTATATGTATTATTCAGTTGTATCTAGAAATTCCATCATCCAAACTTATATATTGTTTCAGACTTGGAAAACCAGTTGTGTATTATTTCGACCTTAGAGTCGCGCGTTGTAGTATTATGGTTTTCATACTGATTTTGAGTTTCCTTTTTTAGTTTTGATCCTTGCCCTTCGACGTTGTATTTTATACTGCTTGCGTGGTTGTGACCGTCGATTGACGAAGAGCTATCTCCCGCTTGGGGATGCCTTTTATCATTGTGTATATATTATTCTTGTTGTACCCCGTTCGGGGCCAGTATTTACAAAGGAAACTCTGCCGAAATTTTCAGAAAAAGACTATAGATTTTAAAATGCATATTCGGCTTACTTATTTTAAAAACCTTGTTTTTAAAACTTGCTTTCTTCAATTCTTAAAACTATTTCCTTCATTTATTACTTTAAAATGGTTTTAGATTTCTGGGCTTTTGGCTTACTTGGATTTGATGGGGTCCTAGAGACTTCATATAATTCAAGGGCCAGTCACGTGTTATTTCGGGTCGTGACAAAGTTGGTATCAGAGTGCTAGGTTAAACTTGGTTCGAGTCTAAGTTTGACTATGTGGAGCCTAGAGCGTTTATATATATACGGAACTTAGGCTTGACCTTACGGAACTTAGACTTAGTCGAGGGGGTATTATACCCGAACTTTCGTCGTGTAGGATGACCCTTGGTTGATGGAGTAGGTAGCTTGAGTATAGTGACGTACCATACGTATGTTCCGCGGTATATTTACGATACGCTACTCCGCTTAAGAAACCTTAGTATGTACATTTCCTTGCACGGTATTATATTCATTCCTATGATCTATCCTCATCGATAGTGGTTATGATTTTGCTGTTACGATTACACGGGCAGGGAGAGAGCTACGGCTAGAGTTGCGTCAGCCCAAGCTCATCACGGATGAGGACTGACCAGGGAGTGATTCCAGAGACGTACGATTGCGTAGAGAGGCGTCGTTTTAGTGTGTTTTCGCGCCATGAGCGTTTGACAGATCGCTTTTACGAGATTTCCCGGATGTGCTGATCGGCACTAGAGGATCAGGCTACTGCTAGAGGCCAGCCAGGATGTGATGACCCTTGATATATCGCTTATTCATGTTGATTGAGGCGCTGTTCACCGTACGGACGAATGAGCCAGTTGTTGCTGCAAATGACGAGATATCGCCCAGATGTTGGAGCTACTGCAGCATGAGTTATACTTAGAGATATGGTGGAAGGTCGCTATTCACCCGAGGATGAATGATTAGACATGTGGTTCATTCGCTTACCCCGATGCTAGGTCATCAGATAGATTGATTCCAGCTAGAGACGACTTCACGCAGATTCGTTGAGAGTCGATAGAGACGATCGAATGTCAGGACCCATTTCCAAGTTTAAAGTATTGGGAAGACAATGCAAGTAATGCTATGGACCCTCTAGAAGAATGAAACCCTAACTCGACGTAATGACCATGGAATGCCTCCGAACCTTAGGGTTTGCGGCGGTTTAGCAGTGCCATTTGTGAGGCTTGGGTTGGCCCTTTTACGGTTGGTCCACAGGTGTTGTGGTATGTACTGGAATACAATTAAACTGTACCCAAGATGTTGATCTCTTGGGGGATTATGAGGTTTTGACATATCGATCGGATGGTTCGACATCATTCGGATATCATGTGATGGGACACATTGCTTAGGAGACCTCAGATACGAGCATAGCCGTTGGAGCGCAGTCCACGCAGCCGCGAGAAGACGAGTCCGAATCAGTCAACATTGGAACAGAGTGGAGTAAAGAGTTCGCACGTGATTTCGACGAGATGAAATTCCACTCCGCTGACATCAGAGATGCGATACGCATGCAGGGGTATTGTATATGGATATACTTTCAAGAAAGAGTCGCGATGGGCATACAGCCGTTCCGGAACAAGAAACAGATATAGTGAAGGAGGGTAACTTCCGGGCAATTCGGCAGAAACGAGAATTGAGAGAGACCTCGACAGGACCTTTCTGGAATACTATACGAGAAGACTTGGACCCAGGAGTGGTCATATTGCGCACACCCAGCAGGCCAGAGCTCGGCATCGTCGACGAGATAGTTGACCAGGTTCGGATAAAGGACCTCAACCAGGTGCGTTATGAATTGACCAAGAATGGACGAGTATAGAGTATTTCTCCGCAGATTGGGACGAGTTCCTGAGGACGTGTTCGGCTAGATATCTTCCACATAGTGATGAAGATACCGAGTTCATGATTTCGAGTACGCGTAAGAGACTTCGGATTGACCGTAGCCGAGAACATTTGCAGTGCGTAGATAGAGACGTGACATCGAAGTGGACGATGATACAGACAACCGGGACAAGAGGTTCGTACGAGATGCTGACGAGCTGTTGTTACTCCCCGTCAAGATTTAAGGTCGGATATGTCTACAGAGGCGTTGGGATGCGACCAGCTTCCGAGTAAATGCTGTACCGAGAATGCAGATATCCAGAAAGCGAGAAAAGATTATGCAAGAGTACCATCCTCCATACAGTTCGGCATAGGCGAGATCGGAAGAGACCTTGAGCTGGTTTCCTTCCAGGACACTGCTACAATAAGATTTGCATCCAGGAGCAGATGTGTGATGTGCATTCAGAGGACCAGAGGCCGACACCAGTGACGTGCTGCTTCACGAGTGGCCGTAAGGATTGACTGAGAGATGACCAGAGAAGTGCTAGAGCGGAATCGTTCCTGTTAGCACACCTGACAGGGCCAATGAGCCGATGGATTGCGAGATTAGTAATCCACAGAGAAGATAAGGGCCAGAAACAGAGGATGCCAGACCGTGAGCAAGAGACAAGTAGATATCTTGCGCTGCTAGGATTGGATGCACCGACACCTTCTCGACTGTGAAGGAGGAAATATCGACGGAGGTATTTATGATTTGTGATTTTGTGATTTGATTATCACATATCCGTCACCTTGGATTTCGGTATTTTGGGCGATTTATTCGCATGATTTAATCTTGACGACCGAGTTCCATGATATTTGTTTTCGTGCACCATGGTTGCACCTACTAGGCATTTATATCTTGCGCATAGTTATTACACTTGAGATGTGCTTTATACACCGTTGTGTTAATTTATGATTTGTGCACAGTTATTGCACCTGAAATCGTTTTCGTGCCTTGGCTGCACATGCTTATGACTTCTTGGATTTTATACAGTTGAGTTGATTTTGTGCATATGACGCGCACACGATTTGATTTTTGCACTCGGTATAGCTTATATGTGCTTGTAGTGTATTGATATGTTTTTTGTGCACGCAGTTGCACACGTTTATGATTTTTACCCCTGGGTACACTCGGTGTTGCTATCTACGCGTTTGAGTTATTGTGTAGGTTTTGTGCACGGGATGCACTGTATTTGTACTTCTTGCATAGTATGCACCAGTTTTATATTCCGTGCGCTTGTCGCACCAGATTTATATTCCGTTTCTTTGTGCACCGGATTTATATTTTGTGCACCTCAGTTGCACCTGACATCGATTTGATGTCATTCGACATATGGATTTTGATTTCATGCCTATGTTATGCATGCAATTTGACTTATGCCTTCGGCATCGTTTACATGCACTTTTAGTGTTTTGATTTGATTTGTGCACGTTGATGCACATAGTTGTGAGATTATATACCGCGGTATACCTGATTTCGATTGAGTCGTATTGTATACCGTCGATTTTGATTCTGATATTGGATTTCGTGATTTCGTGCATGATGGATGCACCAGATTTGGACTTTCGCGCGTACTGAGCGCATGTTTTCAGATACGATTTTGGTGCACACCCGATGCACTAAATCGGGACTCTTCGTGCATGTCAGATGCACCTGATTTTGCTGTCAGGCACACACGTTGCCTATGACAGATGTTTCGTGCACACCCGTTGCACCTAGATGTTGTTTATGTGCACATGTATGGCACATATATGGATTTTGATTTCCGTGGGCACCAGACGCACAGGGTATTCTTATATACATTTTGGGATTTATTCCTTATGGACCAGTACGTTTTTATGATATTGCTATTTGTTTTCGTACTGAACAGGACTAGTCAGAGGACAGTACCTGGATATATTTTGCATGCATCGATAGTTATTGAAGGGATTTCCAAAAAAAAAAGCGAGCTATAGTCTCAGTATTTACCTACGTGTCTGATATGACACGAAACGTTTAAAACAAGGAAACCCTGCTAAATTGCTTTCAAAACGGCGGAACGTACATATTAAACAAAAGATATATACATATATGGTTATTTTCTTACATTAGACGTCCGCCACTGTGCTGTGCTATGCGCATCGCACAGCAACATGAATGGTTTGGCATTCATTTCTTTTAGATATTTACACCTATAGATTTGATGTCTGCATGTATGGTTTTGAGATATATCATATAGGTTTTGTTTTGGATTTGACATATTGTCTTTACCATTACTCAGATGATTGCGGGATGCTTGACGGAGCTTTGTTTTCGAGTTATCTGCTCATTGTTCATGCGCATGCATTGCACTATGATGCGTCTTATGTATTAATGATTTCGGAGCCCCGACGACTTGGACTTTTATCGAAATGTTTTAAGAATTTGGGGGTTTAAATTTAAATTCGGAAACCGAATTTCTTTAAGGGGGGAAGATTGTAACATTTCAAAAAAATAAAATATTATTTTTGGGAATTTTTATAATTTAATATTAATTTTAATGAATATTTTAATATTTCGGTATAACTAAATAGCGATAAATTGGGGAAAATTTTTGGAAAAGTTATAGAAATTGCTAAAAGAGGGTGTTTTATGTGAATTATGCAAATTTTAAGTTTTTATAATTAATTATATGCTAATTTAGTGCTAATCGCGATTAAAAATCGCTAATCGCGATTAAAAATCGCTAATCGCGCTTTAAGCGTATTTTGTGCAAACATGCACCATATCCTTTTTTTTAACACTTGTGCATTTTCTACCATGCTTTGTTTTGGATTTACTATTGAGGAGAGAAGGAAATTAGAGAGGAAAAGAAAAGTAAAAGAAAAGAAAAGATTAAAGAAAGAGGTATGGGTTAGAGACAGAAAGAGTGGGTGAGGGTCAACCCTAGCCATGATGCCATTCCCTCATCATTTCTTCCTCTCATTTCTCTCCCCTCTCTTCCTTGTTGTTGCTGCTGCTGCACCCCCCCTCCTCCTCCATCTTCAAGCCACAAAACTCCATGAAAAACCCTCCAAAACCTCACACCCATTTCACAAAAAAGGTGCACAAGCCCTCTAGCTACCCAATGGACCAAGAAAATCTTCATTTTGGCGCTGTGGATGATTCATGGGTGCTAAGCGAGGTATATCCTTTCACAAATAGTGTAGTGTTTAGGTTGTTTAAACCTTATTTCAAGTTTGATGTCGTTTTGGAGAAGTTTAATGAGCTTTGAGAACTCAAGTTGGGAATTAGGGTTTGATTGGAGTAGAGATGGTGTAATAAGCCTTATTAGTGACCTTAAACCCCTCCCAATTGTTAGCAAACCCAGACCAAACCCAAACTAGACCCTGAAACGAAAAACAGAAACTTTGCATATCGTTTTTGTGAGGGTATTTAGCGTGCAGAGAAATCTGGAATGAACCGGGGAAGTTCTGAGACAAATAAACAACTTCAGGAGCTTAGTTAGACCAACAGGAGACTACCCTACCAATACGAGCCCCTAACTCCCCTACAGAACCGGCCTGGCCGGATTTTTCAGTAATGTGGCCGGCCCCCATGTTGAATTAGGTGCACATGTTGCTTCAGTAGGTCATATGCTCCATATATATTACCCCAGTATTGTTTATTTGTCCTGTTTTGGCCTTAGTCAAAATCTGGGACCACTTTCTCTTGTTGCTGCTTTGATTTGAGTTATGGGTTTCCGTATTTCGATTTCTAGATTTTTGTATTTGTGCATTATCTCGATCATGTGACGTTTGTACGTCTATCTCGAATGATACCGGGTTGATTTGTGAGAGCTAACCATTGGTTCTAAGCTATAGGCTTTTAAGCGTATCGTTTTGGTTTTCGTGTGACGTTTTGGTTTTGATTTGGTTTTAATTCGATGCGATACGTGTGACATATAGGTACCCTCATGGTGATCCGAGACGATAAAGAAGATCGTGGCAACATCGACATCGGCAAGCAAGATCAAGGTGAGTAGATTATATCTACGGGGGAAGTCGGGTGGATGGCGTATAGCACCCCCGCAGTTCTACACTTAGTATACTATGTATACTATATATATATATATATATATACGTATGATAGCGTTAAGTGTGTTATGGATATTCTAGATGTGATTAGGTGTATTATGGATAGATTCGGGTTTAGAAGTAAACTAGTATAGTTTCCTAGTTATGAACCCTAGAATAGGTTTACACCCCCTCCACACACACACACATGCTTGCTTGTTATACCTATACCTGGATGATGAGGATAGTGGATGATATTTGGAGATGAGTCGATGACTTTGGGCATAGTGCCGTGATATCGGTGATATGATGTGATTCGTATTTGGGATACGGCATGAGATTCAAGCGGGCCTTAAGACGTGTGTTTCACACACGCTTTTATATTTATATAGATGGTATCGATTTGTACTAGACATAGATCAGTACCCCAGATCATGAGATATGATGATAAGGATACCAGATAATTGATGAGATGAATGTGATATTAACCCGTACCCAGCTTTTGGGATGCCGTACGATGATTTACCGTACAAGCTTTGCATTGATGATAGATCCGCACTCATGACTCGAGGATGTCATATGATATTGTATCGTACGCGGTACCTTTTGTTGGAGATAGTGCCCTCATAGTCAATTATTGGATCACAGGTACGTGATTGCAATGATTGCGGAGGACCTATACCGGTAGGACAGTCTTACTCGAGATGATAGTATTCTATCCGGTTTGCCTTTATCAGTCGTGTACATATTCAGGTGACTGATTACATGTTACACTTTGATAGAGCCCTTAGGATCTTGCTTTACCACCAACAGTATGATGGCGATCATATACGTGAGAGTTGGGTGGTTTATACGCATATCCTTAATTGTGGTCCCTAGTCGTGGGAGTTTTGAGACAGGGCATCGATACTCCGGAGTAGACTAGTGTGTACAGTCGAGTCCCCGACGAGGGGCGGTGGCCGGTCTCACAAGCCACTGGTGTCAGTTGGATCACCTAAGATGTATACAGGTGCTCATTGGGTTATGAGTACACTGGACAGGACTCGCCGGGAATCTGCTAGTTAGTATTATATCTACCGTCAGATAGCAGTTCCCTGGTGACATGTGTACAGGTTAGTTCATCGACCTGAGGTCGTCATTTGTCTCGTGTGAGTTCCCACTGTGCTTTGATTTCTACCCTACCACGGCTCAAAGGAGTCGTGCAAACAGGTAGTTTTTGGGTACAGTCCCGAGCCATATGGAGGCACGTAAGCGGATCGGCAGGGGATTCGTCTCTCCCGGTATTGGGGGCGAGATCGTGCTGTGTCTAGGAGAGCCATTACACAAAGCCCACGGCCGTGGCAGGAGATTTACTGGTAGGTACTCCAGTAGTATCTCAGGGTGTTATTGGGCTACACTCCGATATGACTTATACTGCTATTGGGGGTCTAACATTACTAGCCCCCTAGGCAGATATGCGATACTCATAGACGAACGGACCGGACTGTATATACATTGTCACTGTTAGGCTCAATAGGGTTTCAGGATGAGTTCGCTCATCAGCCTCCCTTGAGGTCAGTCCATGGGCAGCCGTTACGCATTACTAGTGCCGCTGACGGTTTGTGGTTAAACCCACTGCCAAGGTACTGACGAGTCATTAGAGTCCCCCACAGACAGTTTCCCAAGTTCGGGCGAAACGTTGTAGAGGCCGTATGGTTTTATGGCAGGGTTCGGAAAATGCACGTGCGTTTACGCACGTGTTATTTTTCGGGCAGATGATACTGGTCGGCTTTGGTTTAAGCCGGATCCGAGTATTATATTGAGTAGGTATAATATCTTTGTCTCAGTTGCATTTGTATTCGGTCGTAATACAAATGCGGGTATTTTTATACAGTTTCGGGGTTATCCTGAAAGTCGTTTCAGGATCACTTTTGGAAGATGCCAGTTTCCAGTTTTCTATCAGCCGTCTTTTAACATTCGGTTAAAGACGGATTTATCTTTTCTTGGATGAGAGTGAGTCATGCTTCTAGAAGCTTCTAGAAGGTTCTAGAAATGGAGAGGTGTCTTGTGACTCATGCTTTGATTTCTAAACATTCTTGTTTTCCTTAAGATCTTTATGCTTGATATTTTCATGTGTTCACACATGATATTTTTCTTATGGTCACCCCCCCTCTCCTACGATCACCTCCCTCTTTCCTATATATGGCCGGCCCCTTCCCCCTCCTCTCTTGATCGATCTCACTTGAGGTTTCACTTAAAAAGATATGATAGATTTTGGGGTGTATGGAATTTCACAGTTCATTTCATTCCATCACCCAATTCCCTCGGCAACTTCATTAACCGATCGTCCACAGACTTGGACGAAGTGAGACAAAGTCATCTACTCATTCTCTACATCATTCTTGGTCGTCTCTTTTAGCAAACTTGACGATCGAGTTGCCTCAAGTCAGAGGCGGGAGCCCGTTTAAAGAATCGTCGACGTGGTGCCACCTCGACGAGGATATCGGAGATCGACGAGATCGGAGCAGCCGCAACGGAGCGTGGGATGATGGTTAAAGAACGAAGGACTCGGATCGTTCGGTATAACCTTTCTACACTCTTTACAGTTTGTTAATTTAGCAATAATGGCAGATCCGAGTTAAAGTATACGATAGCGCCAGTTTAAAAGTTTTTGTTCTGCATTTGGCGTCTGTAGACGGTCGGGGCGCTAGCGTAGACTTACAGTGGTATCAGAGCCTCACCATTTTGCTATACTAACTTGTGCTAACGCGTTTAAAATATCGATCGAACCAGAAAACTAAAAACTGCAATTTCTAAGCTCACAGTTTCTGTCGATTTTAAATGGTCTCCTAAAATTTTTCTGCATATCTTAAAAATCTGTGCAGGCTTTTCTAAGAACCACGACAAAATTTGGGGACATGACTCCACCAAACTGCCGCGGAAACGCGGCCAAACCCATGGTTTGGCCGCGCATCCGCGGCCACTTGGTGAGCTCATGCTCCCAAATTTGTACAGTGAGTTCTCTGTTGGATTTTGTGGTTTTTGGTAAATATCGTTTTGGCCCAGATTTTGTTACTGTTCACCAGTAAGTCGTGGGGCCCACTTTTGGATATTTTATCGATCGAAATTTAAACATGTTAGTTTACAGTGCTTACATTATATCTCTGACCGGGAATGTCATTTGATCGGTAAACCGCGCCTGATTGCTATAGTTCTTTTAGACGGGTTTGCGAACGTGACATTCGCGTTGATGTTCTGTGTTGTGCTGTGATGTTGCGGATTTGTCGTGGTGGATAGCAGTGTGCAATGGTAGTACATTTTGAGTTTATTTGTACATTTGATATTGCGGGGTGAGCGTCCAACTTGTGGACTGCCGTCACTGCCTGTTGTATGATATTCTTTTGGGGCACGACCAGGTTGCGGTCGATGTACATATTGTACTATTTTTCATTACTGTACTAGGTTTTACCCCGCGACGGAGTGCACAGATAGCCGGGTTCTGGGGGGCAACGGGTCCGCATCTCATGGCTTTGAGAGGCAGAGGGGCCCCACTCTAGAATTGGCAGACTATTCGCCGCACTCGTAGGGGGTACAGGTTGACCCAAGGAGGGGTGCCCAAGATTACCGGATTCTGTGGAGTGCAGGGTGGTCCATTCACTATGCTGTAGGGGGCTGCCTCGCTTCAGGTTTTGGCGGGTAACTTGCCGCACCCGTAGGGGTCTAGGTTTCATTGCACAGGCTATCCACACGACAGGGGAACGTCGAGTTTCAGCAGCGGCTCTGTGAAACTCGGGGATCCCAGATATCTGTATTGTTCTATGATGCTTATTACTTTTCTGTAATGTTGCATACTATCACGCCTGGAGCGATTATTGTATATTGGTTTATATACTATTAGATGTTGTATATGTTTTACACCCGCGCTAGTCCAGTCCCCGCTCTGTCATTAGTTAAGTAACCTAACGGGTGATGACGGGTCCCAGTGACGAATGCGGATGGCATATACGTACATTTTATTTTCGTTCTTTTCTGGTGTGATTAAATGATGGGACTGTGTTGATTCTGATCAACGCAAAGTAAAGCAAACCTGTTTGCAGTTGTTGGAACAAATTTAAAAGGTGTTATTGCAAAGACGTTTCCTTTTGTTATGCATAGCGGTATTCAGTGGAATATCCTGCACCTCATTCAACGGGGCAAGGGCCGATATCCCTTCACCGGGACCGACCCCTTGGACAGAAGTTTGCGTCAGGGTAATAACTTCACTATAGTCGATTACAAGTTGCTTTGCAAAGCGGTATTCAGTGGAATATCCTGCACCTCATTCCAGGAGGAAAGAGCCGAGATCCCTTTACCGGGAGTGACCTCTTTAGCAAAAGGTTTTCGCCACTATATTTTAAAAAAGCTATCAGGTTCCTTCAGCGATATCAAGTTCACTACGTTAAAGGTTTTTCGCCAAAAACCAGCCGTAGCCCTCCGTCGTTTCTTATGGATGGTCAGTAGTATTCAAGCTATGTTTGTTGGCATACGTCAAGGCATAGTGTTTGGTAGCTGCTGGGTATTCATTTGTTGCATAGATAGATGAGTTGGTTTGGGACAGTCGTATTACCTTGTTGGCATACGTCAAGGGTATGTACGGGTGGGTTCAAATTAACAAGATAATGACGGGCAGAACTTGACATGTGACTTATGATTTGTTGACATACGCCAAGGTCATAAGAGCATGGGGCATAAATCATATCGGGAGTTTCTAAAGAAATTGAAACTTGCCAGGCATGCGCATACCTTCTGGAGTATGAGTAACGTGGATGCATTCCATCACGTTATCATGCGATGAGAGTTGGATCCCGATTCCCACTGATGAGTTAGTTTACTCTTCGGGTGATCCCGATTGATTCTTCTTTAGGTTTGGAGGATAATTTGACAGGACAGTGGGAGGTTTCCGGATTAGATAAAGTGATGACCATTCTGATCTAGGTTAGAGTGCATGCAGAGTGTTTCTTTTCTCTCTCTCTTTGGCAGCGACCTTTGACCGACCCTAGACTATGACTCAGTGACCAGGTTGACCGAACCTTCTTAAAATACTGGCTTTTGGATTGTCTATGTTGCATAAGTCATTGCCACTCCTTCTTTTACCCTTTGAATTTCTCAGAACACCCGTATTACTACGGATATCCACTTCCATTGGATAGATCCATCGTATGGTTATATACGAACTCGAAGGGACTTCTTCGAGGATGGATCCAGGTTCAGGAGAAATAGAATTGGTTTATTCAGTTGTCTTTTATTATCACCTTCTCTCAGGTTGCGAGGGCTCCTTGGTTTAGGAGAGTACACCTATTACGCTTATTGGATAGTCTTATTCCAAACCATAGGCTGGTGCCGAAAGGTAGGGAATGAAGAAAACCAATTAGCCTAAGTAGGGTGTGCAGAAGGTAATATGTAAAGACAAAATAAAGGGATTAGAAAGAGGGCAAAGTAAATTGCGACTGATATCATTCACGACTAAAACCGCGTACTTCATCGCCACTCCTATTTCACCTTTAAACGAATAAGGTATTATTCAGTTGTCTTTTATCATCACCTTCTCTCAGTTGCGAGTACTCCTTGGTTTAGGAGGGTACACCTATTATGCTTTCTGGATAGTCTTCTTCCAAACCATAGGCTGGTGCCGAACGGTAGGGAAGGAAGAAAACCATTTAGCCTAACGATGGTGTACAGAAGGTAACGACTAAAGACAAATAAAGGGATTTGGAGAGACGGCAATAAAATATACGGTTGAAGTCATGAATTGGATTATGGAAGAGGCATTACTGTGAATACCAGGATACCCCTACAAAACATTTTCATGTTTCAGTGCATTGTTAAAGGAAAACTGTTTTCCCGATTAGATACTTACTCCAAGGGTATGTATTTACCAGGTTTCATTCTCACATCTGTATACAGATGATGAGTGGGAGTAAGATATTGGGAATTAGGTGATCATCCTCATTATATCGGAATTCGTTGTAATTGGTGATATTTGAGGAAAACGCCAGGGTACAGTTTTCCACCTACAACGCACAGGTTTTGAGTTGTTCAACTCAGCGGACTTATACAGAGTATTGTATGTTGTCCAGTGTCCATCAGGACAAAGGGGTAGGTCCTCGTACTATGTTCTATTTACTTATAACTTCTCTAGTATTTAGACAAGTGTTTCGTAGAAATACAAGGTCTAAGTTTTGAGAAGTTGTGGGTATAAGAATAAAGTAGAGAACCAGATGTCACAAGTATCGGGATTCTTCAAAGAGATCGAAGATGTAGATTCTTGTGATTGGTATTCAGATGATAGTGATGGTTTTGAGAAACGTGTTTCTCTTTCTGGTTACTTATAATTGGATGGATTCCTAAGTTGAGTAATGATGATTAGCCTCTTTCCATTAAGTTGATATGCACTGGAGACAGCTGCATGGTTTGAATATGGTTCCAATTAAATTAGTGCCAAAGTTTCTGTATTGGATATAGAATGGATCGTACCTTAAAAGATATTGAGGTACGGGGAGTTGTCCAGCTTATGCTTAAAACCACACTCTGGATAACTCAGGGCACGTTTCTGTAATGGCTGTTTGTGGGTTGACCCTGGCTATGACGAGGGTTGATATTCTTCCATTTGGAAGATCAATAGTGATATTGTTCTTGACTCGCCACAGTTTTAGTAAAATGGATCTTTTTCAGAAAACAGAAGTGGGAGTATGGTAGAACTGGAAGTGATTCCAGAACCGCAAACGATTACGGAAAATTTAATAGGACCTATATATTCAATCAGGTTTGACATTCCAATAGCCACTCCGCAGATTTGGTGGGTAACCTCAGACACCCGAGAGGTACTTCGGTAGGCTCAAGGACGGTGACAGGGAGGTTCTTATCTACCCAGACTTGACACTACTGTTGTTCCAGGTTATGAGACCCGGTAGGAGGGTTGTCGTAGTCAGTGGGAGCAGCAGAAGCATAGTGGGCAAGTAGCTTATGTTTATTTATAGACTAGAGCAGTTATAGCGGAGATAGATCATCTATTTTTGATGTGACAGTCATGGTTTTGATTTCAATCAGAATAAGGGATGGATCTGTTAAGAAGGTAGTAGGGTGTGATGTCATGGATTTTGGATGACATACACAAGGTAGGAAGTAAAATTCCTATGCTACGATCGGTTGTACTGTGGTCGTCACACAGTTGTTTCTCCAGACAGGATATGGATATAATATTTGACATTCTGGTTTCTAGATCTGTGGTTTTAGATCTGGATTTGGGTAGTTTCCCAATGTAGGTACTTTGACAGAATTCTAATGGTTTTTAGAATAGATGACTCCTAGCATGGTGGTGTACCTGCAGGTGATGGAGTCACCCTCTCTAAAGGTGTCGTATAGACTAAAGGGGAGAGGGATGTGCATGATTGACAAATCACTTGCTTAGGCAGTTGAGTCAATCGTGAGATGTCAAGTACCACACCAGGTGTTGTTTTTGCACTAGATGCGATGAGTTTATATTAATCCAATCCTGGAGAAACAAAAGGAAGCAGTTTTAGAACATAAGTATATGTTCTACGGATTTGATGACGGCAGCCTCCTTCGGGAGACGGTTATCATTCCAAGCTTCAAAGGTGACATGGATGACAGAGTGATTGTCAGAGTTATTGTTTTCCCTCTGACGAGGGACAGTATTATGGACAGGTGGTCCAAGAGAATACTGTGGGAGGCATGGTGCCGGATACTGATTAGGTTCAGTGATCGATACAGTCTAAGAAGTTTGGATTTGGAGTTCATTTATGAACTAGGTCCCATCAGATATCCAGACATATTCTAAGACAGGTATTACTCGATTCGGGAGATGGCTTTCTCCGCGAACTTGAGATTTAGAGAGATATAGAAAGAAACTTCTAGGCGGATCCACTCACTAAGGCTATTTCTCGAACACAATAGTTTTACAAACGGGCTTTGTGATACTGATTAGTAGAGGAGTTGGATATTCGGTTTCACACGGGCTGTGAGTAGTCGACATCGCAATAATTAGCCTTGAGTGCAAGTGGGAGATTGTTGGAGATAGTGCCCTCATAGTCAATTATTGGATCACAGGTACATGATTGCAATGATTGCGGAGGACCTATACCGGTAGGACAGTCTTACTCGAGATGATAGTATGCTATCTGGTTTGCCTTTATCAGTCGTGTACATATTCAGGTGACTGATTACATGTTACACTTTGATAGAGCCCTTAGGATCTTGCTTTACCACCAACAGTATGATGGCGATCATATACGTGAGAGTTGGGTGGTTTATACGCATATCCTTAATTGTAGTCCCTAGTCGTGGGAGTTTCGAGATAGGGCATCGATACTCCAGAGTAGACTAGTGTGTACAGTCGAGACCCCGATGAGGGGTGGTGGCCGGTCTCACAAGCCACTAGTGTCAGTTGGATCACCTAAGATGTATACAGGTGCTCATTGGGTTATGAGTACACCGGATAGGACTCGCCGGGAATCTGCTATTTAGTATTATATCTACCGTCAGATAGCAGTTCCCTGGTGACATGTGTACAGGTTGTTCATCGACCTGAGGTCGTCATTTGTCTCGTGTGAGTTCCCACTGTGCTTTGATTTCTACCCTACCACGGCTCAAAGGAGTCGTGCAAACAGGTAGTTTTTGGGTACAGTCCCGAGCCATATGGAGGCACGTGAGCGGATCGGCAGGGGATTCGTCTCTCCCGGTATTGGGGGCGAGATCGTGCTGTGTCTAGGAGAGCCATTACACAAAGCCCACGGCCGTGGCAGGAGATTTACTGGTAGGTACTCCAGTAGTATCTCAGGGTTTTATTGGGCTACACTCCGACATGACTTATACTGCTATTGGGGGTCTGACGTTACTAGCCCCCTAGGCAGATATGCGATACTCATAGACGAAAGGACCGGACTGTATATACATTGTCACTGTTAGGCTCAGTAGGGTTTCAGGATGAGTTCGCTCATCAGCCTCCCTTGAGGTCAGTCCATGGGCAGCCGTTACGCATTGCTAGTGCCGCTGACGGTTTGTGGTTAAACCCACTGCCAGGGTACTGACGAGTCATTAGAGTCCCCCACAGACAGTTTCCCAAGTTCGGGCGAAACGTTGTAGAGGCCGTATGGTTTTATGGCAGGGTTCGGAAAATGCACGTGCGTTTACGCACGTGTTATTTTTCGGGCAGATGATACTGGTCGGCTTTGGTTTAAGCCGGATCCGAGTATTATATTGAGTAGGTATAATATCTTTGTCTCAGTTGCATTTGTATTCAGTCGTAATACAAATGCGGGTATTTTTATACAGTTTCGGGGTTATCCTGAAAGTCGTTTCAGGATCACTTTTGGAAGTTGCCAGTTTCCAGTTTTCTATCAGCCGTCTTTTAACATTCGGTTAAAGACAGATTTATCTTTTCTTGGATGAGAGTGAGTCATGCTTCTAGAAGCTTCTAGAAGGTTCTAGAAATGGAGAGGTGTCTTGTGACTCATGCTTTGATTTCTAAACATTCTTGTTTTCCTTAAGATCTTTATGCTTGATATTTTCATGTGTTCACACATGATATTTTTCTTATGGTCACCCCCCTCCTACGATCACCTCCCTCTTTCCTATATATGGCCGGCCCCTTCCCCCTCCTCTCTTGATCGATCTCACTTGAGGTTTCACTTATAAAGATATGATAGATTTTGGGGTGTATGGAATTTCACAGTTCATTTCATTCCATCACCCAATTCCCTCGGCAACTTCATTAACCGATCGTCCACGGAGTTGGACGAAGTGAGACAAAGTCATCTACTCATTCTCTACATCATTCTTGGTCGTCTCTTTTAGCAAACTTGAAGATCGAGTTGCCTCAAGTCAGAGGCGGGAGCCCGTTTAAAGAATCGTCGACGTGGTGCCACCTCGACGAGGATATCGGAGATCGACAAGATCGGAGCAGCCGCAACGGAGCGTGGGATGATGGTTAAAGAACGAAAGACTCGGATCGTTCGGTATAACCTTTCTACACTCTTTACAGTTTGTTAGTTTAGCAATAATGGCAGATCCGGGTTAAAGTATACGATAGCGCCAGTTTAAAAGTTTTTGTTCCGCATTTGGCGTCTGTAGACCATTGAGGCGGGATCACCGACTATATATTTATATCGACTCAGATTTAGGTGGTTTCAATAGCCCTCCCGATTGACGTGTTAGTTAGAGCTGTAGTCTTCTTAGTAGATGTTAGGCTAGGCCGATGTCATACGTATTTCAAAACTAACGAATCGGGAGTATTTTAAAGACAGGCAAAGGGATTCTACGGATATTTTCAAAAGACGCATCTTTTCTTAAAAACACCGTAGCCCTTATTTTTCCTAAAAAATCCCCGATTCGTTTTCTTTCAAATGGCAAAATAGTATGATATAGATATATTGATGTAGATACTGCACAGTTGTGTTTATTATTCATTTGCCGCATATTCTTGCATTTCGCATCGCATGGCATGTCGAAATATGTTTATCGTTATATCAAAACCAAGCTGTTAGGACACCAGCACCAATATCGATGATGAATATGTTCTACGTATACCTGCTTGCCGGCTCACACACTTCATCATCGATAATTGCCATGTCACTACACTGTAGGACTGTTGCATTCAGGATATGATCCCTTGCATAGCACACTTATGCACATACATACTGTACACTCATACTTGTGCACATACCTATTGTAAACCCATACGTGCATACATACGTATTCGCAGGTACATAGATGATTCTGCCTTGATTAGAGATTTGGGAACCGCAAGATAATCTTTAAAATCTGATTCATTTTAAAAGAGCGGTTTCCCTCAATATGTGCATATTACTATTCCATGTGGCATGATATACTGATATGCTTACATTCTTTTACATGTCGCATACATCATTCTTTTTGATTATACGCATTTGGATATGTTGTTTCCATGATATTTCTGGATTTGGGAACCGTGGGTATTTTAAAACAGAGTATGTAATTGTTTTTAAAACCCGGTTACTCTTGATATGATATTTCAGTGCGTCCACCATGTGTTTTCTCGGTTCTGAGAGCGACATGTGGAACCCGATTCGAGTTGGCGGATGAGGCCGATTGCGGGTACATGGTGGACCCGGTATGGTACCCCGGGGCGAGAACGGATCGCTGTGTTGTAGACGGTGAGCCTGGCAGAGGGACTACTACCTACCGGTGACAGTTTTGGGCTCGGCGGATATCCGGAGGATACCGACCGGAGTCGAGAGATGATATGGGCCGATCCGGACTGACGGAGCCCGTGGAACGATCCAGACGGACGGAGTCAGATATATGAGGATTTACGTGCCGATGCTAGGCACATGTTTCATGATGTTTTCGAGTGTCGATGCTTGACACTCAGGTTCCTTGATTTGATATGTCGCGAGCGACACATGTTGATTTACATCCTTATACTTCCATGCATATGCTTTATGATATTTACATGCATGATGTTTATTGTCATTGGGTGACACGTGGACGATATCCACATACATATAGTTGACATTGATGACATGATCACATAGTTGGACGAGATCCACATACATGATGACATTGATTACATAGTTGGATGATATCCACACACTTATAGACATCATGATATAGTCGACATTGATCATACTTCATATTGATGATATGTTATTACCAGAGGCACTGGCACGAGCACTTGGCACTACACTCATGTATAGATGTTACATTGCCACCTTAGCATGCTTCATACTTATTCATTTGAGGTTTATATATATATATATATATATATCTGATCGTATTAACCTAGGATTGTGTCATACATACGATTTCTGCTCTGTGATGTTTTCTACTCACGAGTTGCCAACTCACCCCCGTTGTGCCACAGTTCTTGCAGGTTTTGTCGTACAGGTTCCATTGCGGCTTTTCTGGCACATTGCTTCCTTTCTGGGTGATTGCTTTAGTAGGTGGCTTCTTTTGCATCAGAACCACCATTGTATATGTATTATTCAGTTGTATCTAGAAATTGAATCAACCAAACTTGTATATTGTTTCAGACTTAGAAAACTAGTTGTGTATTATTTCGACCTTAGAGTCGCGCGTTGTAGTATTATGGTTTTCATGCTGATTTTGAGTTTTCTTTTTGAGTTTTGATCCTCGCCCTTCAGCGTTGTATATTATACTGCTTGCGTGATTGTGACCGTCGATTGACGAAGAGCTAGCTCCCGCTTGGGGATGCCTTTTATCATTGTGTATATATTATTCTTGTTGTACCCCATTCGGGGCCAGTATTTACAAAGGAAACTCTGCCGAAATTTTCAGAAAAAGTCTATAGATTTTAAAATGCATATTCAGCTTACTTATTTTAAACACCTTGTTTTTAAAACTTGCTTTCTTCACTTCTTAAAATTATTTCCTACAATTATTACTTAAAAATGGTTTTAGATTTCTGGGCTTTTGGCTTACTTTGATTAGATGGGGTCCTACAGACTTCATATGATTCAAGGGCCAGTCACGTGCTATTTCGGGTCATGACATGAACTAATCTAATGCAAATACAACTGCCAAGAGTTCTTTTACGGTAGCTGTGTAATTAATATGTGCATCGTTCAAGGTCCTACTTGCATAGTAAATTACATGTGGCATCTTATCAATGTGTTGTCCTAAGACCGTACCAATAGCAAAATTTGATGCATCACACATAAGCTCGAACGAGTGGTTCCAATCCGGAGATGATAGAATGGGGGATGTCGTGAGAGTTCTTTTAAGCGACTCGAAAGCAACTTCACAATCCAAATCGAAGTGAAATGTTGTATCCTTGGTTAAGAGAAGAGTTAAGGGTCTAGCAATTTTGCTAAAGTCCTTAATGAATCTCCTATAAAATCCTGCATGACCAAGGAAGGATCGTATTTCTTTGACGCATTTGGGACGAGGGAGGTTATGGATGACATCTATTTTAGCTCTGTCTACCTAAAAGCCTTTTTGTGAAATTATATGTCCAAGGACAATACCTTCTTGGACCATAAAATGGCATTTTTCCCAATTCAAAGTTAAGTTCTTATCCTTACAGCAGGTAAGAACCGTGTCAAGATGACGAAGGCAGTCCTCCAAGGAATCCCCAAATATGGAGAAATCGTCCATAAATATTTCCAGAAAATTCTCAACCATGTCTGAGAATATCCCCATCATACACCTCTGAAATGTAGCGGGAGCGTTGCATAACCCAAAGGGCATGCGTCTATAAGCAAAAGTGCCGAAAGGACAAGTAAATTTGGTTTTATCTTGATCCTTTTCGGCGATGGGGACCTGGTTACAGCAAGAGTAACCGTCCAAGAAATAATAGTATTCATATCCAGCTAATCATTCTAACATCTGGTCAATGAAAGGTAGAGGGAAGTGATCTTTCCTCGTTGTGGCATTGAGTTTCCTATACGCGCCACCAAGTTTGGGTGCGTGTTTGGATCAACTCATTAGCCTCATTAGTTATGACTGTGATACCAGACTTTTTAGGGACCACGTGAATAGGACTTACCCATTGGCTATCAGATATAGGGTAAATTATACCACTATCTAGGCACTTAACGATTTCTTTCTTTACCATCTTCTTCATACTGGGATTTAACCGTCTTTGTGGGTCTCGGGTTGGCTTGGGTTTATCCATCAAATGTATATAATGTTCAACAATTAAGGGTCTAATCTCTTTGATGTCAGCCATTGTCCAACAAAATGCTTGCCGATTTGTTCTCAACAACGCCAAAAGTGTGTTCTTTTGCTCTGAAGCTAGAGAAGCGGATATGATCACGAGTAAAGACTCATTATCACCTAAATATGCATATTTAAGATGAGAAGGTAGCGGTTTGAGATCTAGTATTGGCGGAGAGACAATAGAAGGTGGGGTAAAGGAATGATGCTCGGACTCCCTAAGCGGTTCATAACTTGCATAGGATATTGACTCGGAAAGTGCTACTAACTTTTGCGACGAGTCAACGGATTCAAACTTGGAGATGGACTCATCGAAGATATCCTCACTATAAGAATTTCCAAATCAAACAATGTCGCACTAGTGTTGTCGAGATCATCATAGCAAAGTGCTTCCGCTTCGCAGCTGTCGGAAGCTATCTCGTTGATGGAACAGACATCAAGCAAATGAGCAGAAGGTTCAGATGGTTGATTTCCTAGCTTGTAAATATTAAGCTCAATTGTCATCTTTCCGAAGGATAAGTTCATAGAACTGTTACGAAAATTAATTACAACGTTGGAAGTTGCTAGGAAAGGCCGACCGAGTATCACCGGGATTTGGTTGCGTGGGTTGGCCACAGGTTGTATATCCAAAACAATAAAGTCCAAAGGGAATATGAATTCCCCGACTTTAATTAACACATCCTCTAGTGGGAAATTGAGGAATATGTGATATTATTGAGGCGGGATCATCGACTATTATATTTATATGTATCGACTCAGATTTAGGTGGTTTTCCCTTACCCTTTCGGTTAAATTGTTCGTTTAGTCCTGTAGTTTACATGTAGATGTTAGACTAGACTCGAGTCATACCTATTTCAAAACTAACGAATCGTGAGTATTTTAAAGACAGGCCAAGGGATTATACGGATATTTTCAAAAGACGCATCTTTTTTTCAAACACCGTAACCCTTATTTTCTAAACACCACGATTCGCGTTATTTCAAATGGAAAAACTGTATGACACACACACACACATATATATATATATATTGATGTAGATTCTTTATTGTTGTGTTTACTATTCAGCTCCTGCATATTATTGCTGTTCGCATCGCATTTGCATGCTTATATTATGTTTTCATATGCCATTATTGAGATCATGCTGTCAGGACACCAGCACCATTACCGATGATGCGTATGCTCCACGTACACTTGCTTGTCGGCTCACACACATCATCGGTAATTGCCATGTTACGTACACTTTAGTGAATATTATTTTATTGACATAGCCTGCTAGCTGATAGTTGCAATATGCTATCGCTTTCATATGCTAGTTTAACTATTGCACTCATTGCATGATATTAGATGCATTCATATATTCATTGGTTATGCAGTATTTGAGGGGTTTAAATTTAAATTCGGGGACTGAATTTCTTTAAGAGGGGAAGACTGTAAAATTTCAGAAAAATAAGATACTATTTTTGGGAATTTTTATAATTAAATAATAATATATTGAATATTTTATTAAGCGGTATAATTAAATACCGATAAATAGGAAATTGAGGAATTTGTGACGATATTTGGTAATCTGCTACCACCCGGGACACCTGAAAAATATTTAGCGATCATAGAGAGTAATGCAGGCAACTTGGAGTGTACCCTAGAGACCCGAGCCCCTAACACCCCACTAAGGCCGCAAATAAAAGCATTCTGGCCTCAATTTGCGGCCAGATCAGGATATTTGGGGGTTGTGTTTGGTCTGTAGCTCTCTATCCTGTAAACTAGACCCTTGACATATGCAATTTTGGCTAATTTCACTTAGGGTAAAATCTGGAGCATGTTTTCCAAGTTGCTGGTTTTGTTATGCGGCTTTTTATGAAATTGGTTTTGGTATTTGACATTATGTTTCTGTCGTGTGGCGTTTGAATGCCAACGACTAGGGTTATTGTTCGTGTTTTGCATGCGAGGCTATAGGTTTTGACCTATGAGCGAAACGTGTGTTGTTTTGGTTTTCCGACTTGATTTTAATACGCATTTGCGATTGTGTATATATGTAGGTACCCCCACGTGGATTCGAGACGATAAAGAAGATGATAGAGACATCGACATTGGCAAGCAAGAGCAGGTGAGTAGATATATATCTACGGGGGAAGTCGGGTGGATGGCGTATAGCACCCCCGCAGTTTTTTAATAGAACGCGAATGCGTTATATCTATATTATATATATACATATACAGATGTGATATGGAATGACTATGGATTTACGGCCCGGAAATGGCACGCGAATAGATCGCCCAAAATACCGAAATCAAGTATGGCGGAATAGTCCCGCTCAAGCACATCCTCTAAGAATCTCTGGCCAACTGTCGTGGTCACTCATAACATGTCTCGTCGACGGTGCCGAACTCTGACCTGCTGGGTGTGCACAAAATAACCACTCATGGGTCCAAGTCTTCTCGTAAATTATTGCTGAAAGGTCCGGTCGAGGTCTCTCCCAAATCTCGTTTCTGCCGCACTGTCCGGAGGTTATCACCCTTTACTATATCAATCTCTGGTTCCGGAACAGCTGCATACTCATCGCAACTCCTTCTGGAAGATATATCTATATATAACGCCTCTGTATGCGTGTCACATCTCTGATGTCGGCGGAGTGGAACGCCATCTCGTCGAAATCTCGTATGAACCTCATACTCCACTTTTCTCTAATGTCGACTGCTTCGAACTCGTCTCTTCGTGGCTGCATGGACCTTACTCTAATGTCTATACTCGTATCTAGAGTCTCCCAAGAAATGCACCCCATCACATAGCATCCGAATGAAGTCGAACCATTCGATCGATTCGTCAAAACCTTATAATCCGCCAAGAGCTCAACATCTGGGGTACAGTTTAATAGTATCGAGTACATACCACAGCACCGGTGGACCAGCCGTTGAACGGCAAACCCAAGCCTCACTAAAATCACGTACGATACAATATAAATATGATATGACATCCTCGAGTCAAGAGTGAGGATCTATCATCAACATATAGCTCATACGGTAAATCCATCGTACGGCATCCTAATCCTGGGTACTGGTCAATATCAAATTATCTCATCATTTATCTGGTATCCTGATCATCATATCTCATGAACTGGGGGTACTGATCTATGTCTAGTACATACCGATACCGTCTATATATATGCATGTGTGTGTATGAAAACACCACGCTTAAAGGACCCGCTAAAATATCATGTCGTATCTCAAATACGAACCATGTCACATCACCGATCACATGGCCACAAGCCCAAACTCATCGACTCATCTCCAAATATCAAGTACTATCCTCATAATCCATGCATATGTATACACACACACACACAAACACACACACACACACACACACAGTCCTATACCCATGTGTGTGTGTCTATATATATACATATCCCCATATATATATACTTTGTCACGACATGGAAATGGCACGCAAATAGATCGCCCAAAATACCGAAATCAAGTATGGTGTACTTGTAAGTTAGTGTTTAGTCGCGAACCCTAGGGTAGTGATTTACATACACGCGCACACACACACACTAATCCATAGTCATTCCATATCACATCCGTATATGTATATATATAATATAGATATAAGGCATTTGCGTTCTATTACGAAACCGCGGGGGTGTTATATGCCACCTACCCGACTTTCCCTGAAGATATATATCTACTCACCTACTCTTGCTTGCCGTTGTCGATATCGCCATCATCTTCTTTGTCATCTCGAATCCACGTGGGAGTACCTACATATATACACAATCGCAAATGCGTATTAAAATCAAGTCGAAAAACCAAAACTGGACACTTTTCGCTCATAGTTCAAAACCTATAGCCTCGCATGCAAAACACGACCAATAACCCTAGTCGTTGGCGTTCAAAAGCCACACGACAGAAACACAATGTCAAATACCAAAACCAATTTCATAAAAAGCCGCAGAACAAAACCAGCAACTTGGAAAACATGCTCCAGATTTTACCCTAAGTGAAATTAGCCAAAGTTGCATATGTCAAGGGTCTAGTTTACAGGATAGAGATCTACAGACCAAACACCACCCCTAAATCTCCTGATCTGGCTGTAAATTGCGGCCAGAATGCTTTTATTTGCGGCCTCAGTAGGTTGTTAGGGGCTCAGGTCTCTATGGTACACTCCAGGTTGCCTGCATGACTCTCTGTGATCGCTAAATATTTTTCAGGTGTCCCGGGTGATAGCAGATTACCAACTATCATTACAAATTCCTCAATTTCCCATTTATCGGTATTTAATTATATCACCTAATAAAATATTCAATATATTATTATTTAATTATAAAAATTCCAAAAAATAATATCGTATTTTTCTGAAATGTTACACTGGTTCACCTCTAGGGTTGGTGATTGATCGGTCTGCCATCTGGAGAGTACAATGGGCGGGTTTCAACTCTCTAATCCCTAGCTGCTCATATACGGAATATGGAAGCAAGTTAACGCTAGCGCCAAGGTCGAGTAAAGCACGATTAATATTTTTACCCCCAATAGAAATAAAGATGGTAGGACAGCCAGGGTCCTTACGTTTCTTTGGTATTTGCTGGGTAAAAGCTGTGCTAACATTACTCGTCGTGAAAACTTTTTTCGGCACTTGAGTTTTTCCCTTCTTAGTGCACAAGTCATTAAGAATTATTACATATGATGGAACTTGTTGAATAACATCTAGGAGAGGAATATTGACGTTAACTTGCTTAAACATTTCCGCAATCTTCTCCATTTGTGGGTTAGATTTGTTGGCCATTAATCTGTTTGGAAACGGAGCTTTATCAATAAGGGCTGGATCCAACATTGGAGAAGATTGTGGGGATGGAATGGATCCCAAAATTGGACTATGGATCGCTTTAGATAGATTCGAGGAAGTAGGCTGAGGGTTCCAGCCTTGTGGGAAGCGTAGAATAGGCTCGGAAGTAGGTGGGAGACTAGACGAATTAAGGAAAGAAGTAGAAGCCGGGGTATCATTGGTATCACTAACGTCATCAACTTGTTCACCCAATCAGTTATCCAGCACTCTTCCCGATCTCAACATAGTAACGGCACTCACATTATGATGTTGTGAGTGCCTAGGATTCGGTAGGGGTTGAGATGGGAGTTTCCCATTTTCTCTCACACTCATCGCAGCATTCAACTGTGCAATTTGGGCTTCTATTGATTTAATACTCTCACCGTGGGAGGCGGGGTCTTTCTTTATGGAATCAATAGAAGACCTCATATCGGCCGACATTTGGATGGAATGTTTCATAAACAAATCCAAAGTTTGTGCGAGTGAAGAGGAGTTATCGGTACCGGTCGTTTGGAAAGAAATATTAGCCTGGTTTTGAACAGGTTGCGATTGAAAGGGGTGCTGACTCTATTGTGGTGGTTGCTATTACTATGGATGAGGTCTTTGGTAATTGCTTTGGAACTGGTTTTGATTTTGGGGTTGGTTTTGGTTCCAAGCAAAATTAGGATGATTCCTCCATCCCTGATTGTATATGGTAGAATAAGGATCGTTTCTAGGTCGCTGCTGAAAAGTAGCATTAGTTTGCTCGTGACCTTGAAATGGTGCATTCATAGGACATTCTTCCGTTAAGTGTGATGGATCAGAACAGCAACCGCACACGGTTTTAGGAAGCGTTACCTGGTTTAGGGAGACTAGTGAGAATTTGTTTTCAATAGCGTGGAGTTTCTTTTGCATCGCTGCCATTTCGGCTTTTACTGCGATGGAAACATCGAGCTAGTGAATACCTCCCCTAGATAAAGGTGGTTTAACGCTTTCCCACTACAAAGTGTTTTCAGCGAGATCTTCCAGATATTTCCAGGCTTCACCATCGTCTTTGGTCATGAAATTGAATTAAAACATTGTTTCAAGCATCTGCTTTGTCGCTGGATTAATGCCCTCATATATAATTCGGCACAGATCCTATCTATGTATTCCATGATGAGGACATTGGACAAGCAGATCCTTGAAACGTTCAAAGCACTTCCAAAATGGTTCATTGGGAAGCTGGGTGAACTGGTTGATTTCGCTCCTAACACGGGCGGTTTTCTGATTTGGGTAAAATTTCTTAAGGAATGCTATCAAAAATTCATCCCAATTGGTAATAGAGTGTGCGGCAGTATTATAAGGCCATTTTTCTGCCAAGTCGCACAAAGTGAATGGGAGAAGACGCAAGCGCATAGCATCTACGGACAGTTGTGAAGTACCCATCATTGCGCTTACGTTTTCGAATTTAGTGATGAAAACATGCGTATCTTCAGACTCAAGCCCGTGAAATTTGGGCAACAGGTTGATGTAGTGAGGTTTAATTTCAAAATTACCCAGTTGGCTGGTGGAATGGATACACGGGTAGGAAGTGGACCACGGATAGGATAGTATCTCTCTTGGAGAGAGATGCACGGTTGATTCTGCTCACCTACGGACGGTGGCAGGGTGGTATTATAATTTGATGTAGTACCATCCATCTCGGTCGTTGTGGTGGGTGGTGGGGAAAAAGAAAATGAAGAAGTACGGACTTCGGAGTCGATAGCAGGAACGCGGACAAGACGGGCACTAGAATCCCGTGTCCAGCCGAGCATGCACTAAGCGGGTTTAGCTCAAGTGGCAGCCTGTGTGTCATTTAAAAATTGGTTTGTTTTTGAAAAAGTGGGACTTGAGACAAATCACACAAAAATGCACAAACAACCCTAGAACTAAGGTTACCTTGGTCAAGTCTCTAGACCGCTCCTAGACATCCAAAGGACAAGCCGCAGGATCAATCCTCTGCCATCTCTTTACTACCCTTGCGGCCAGGCAAGTAGGAGGTATCCGCTATACGAATCACCGAAAATAGCGGGCCTAATTAAATAACCACTTGCCTTAGACACACTTGCCTACACACCACAAAAGTAATGCGGATAAGCGATAGATTACCCATGACCTTCCTCTGTCCTTATTGAGCGCGACAGTCCTAAGAGTCTTGTCTAGATATTTTTTAAACTAATGTAGGGTTGATGCGGATGCTCGTTTTGTGATTTGTGGGGCTTAGTAAGGATGATAAAATCCCCACCTGATCTGAATTTTGGTCTTGCCCCTTAAAATCCGTATTAAAATATGAATAAACAAACCAAGTACGAAACTTTGCAAAAAGATTTTTGAGCGGCGATATTTTACAGGAAAGATATTTTATTAGATTTCAGAGGAGAGAGAAAGAGTTGAGAATTTTACCAGAGAAGTTTGGAACCCTAATCCCTCAAATCCACAGCCCTTCCGCCGCGAAGGTGCCCATTTGCCGCGATTCCGCCGCGAAGTGGAGGGATATCGTGATGATTTTTGCTACGTGGCCTCCTATGCTCCTCTGGATCTTGATGGATGTCTCTGGCTCTCTGTTTCCTCAAGTCTGTGACTCCAGATCCCCTTGCAAAATTCACACAATAATCGTTAAATATACAATTTGCAGTTTTGTTTTGTTTATGATATGGATCGAATAAGAAATAAACACGAATAGTAAGAAAAATAAATTATGCACGTATCCCCGGCAATGGAGCCATTTGATTCGTCTATGTTTTAGAGTTGTGTTTGTAAAATAACCGCAATCTATAACGATGTCGCGTGTAGCTAGACCGAGATGAGTACGCGTCGTCCTCTGGGAAACGTTGAATCTTTTAATCTTACTTTAGGGTTGTTGAGAAAGAAAGGAGGAAGAATAAAGAATGGTGAAGAATGGTTGTAAGTTCTAGATCTACGTCCAACACGGATGCAGAATATAGATCTAGATTAACTACGGATATGGGTTTTATAGTAAAAGGGGGCTTGTAGGGTTCGTTAAGATTTAGTAGTCATAGATGATTAATTAAAGATTACACCTTTTATCCTTTAATAGATTTAAAACTAGATCGACAGTGATGCATGTAGATTAGGGTTTCTGGAGGGAAAAGGGTTCCCACTCTTAACCCCTATCTTGACATGGATCTTCGTTCATGTCTAGCCTTTACCAAAACAATTGTTAATCTAATCTCTAATCGTGGTCGTGAATATCAATGAATTGATAGCGCGCCCGATTAGGATGTTAACTATTCTTTTGATAAAGTTTATAAAATTTATAGGATTTAAAAAGAGTTTAAGGATTTTCATCATCCATTAATCTACCCTAATCCTACGAACCCTAACAAGCGGAGAATTACTCGTGCATGTTGGAAAAAGAAAAGATAGAGAGGGAAAACATAATGTAAAATGCAGAAAAATAAAATGATATAAGAAAACAACTACCTTTATTAATCAACAAGATCAAGTACACTTTGTTTCCTTAGAAAATGATTATAAAACCCTAGTTTGCTTCTCGATCTCTTCTAAGGAGGTAGATGAACTATTGATGATCAACCAGGATTCTTGAGCCGTCGTGGATTTCGTGATCGTGTCGGTGTGATGATTTTTCCAAGATACTCTCAGTCCTTATTTATAGTCACAAATCCAGACCCCTAGTTTCCTAATATGGTAACTAGTTGTTAGAATCCCAACCAAAAAAATCCAGAACCCTAACTCTTCAGATGTGCGGCGGAACCGCGACCAATAGGTAGGTTTGGCCGCGGATCCTCCACCTTCTGGGGGGATCATGGGCTCTAATTTTTGTGGCTTCATATCTGTACCACTTGTTGATCTTTTGAGTATATAGACTTTGAAAATCTTCTCTACGTTTCTGTCAGAATTGGTTTCTTCAATTTACTTGAATATCTTCTGCTGATTTGATCTCGCCAACTTAGATTTCCTTGAAACTTCAGTCATGATATAATTCCTGCACAATTATCTCAATAAATGATATTTGTAGAATTTGTTTTTATTGAGATATTATCTTAACCATTTGTCATGATATTTTAGTTTTAAGAGAGTTGGTCAAAAATATTATAATAAGGTAAGCATATTTAAATAGACCAAATATTACATGAATATTATATGCTTACATTTCCCTTCATAATGTTAAATATAATATATAAACACATGAAAATAGTATTTTTACGGATAAACACTTATATGTGTTATATTTATAATAAATATCTTTTATTATATATAAATAGTAAGGAAAATGTCATATCAAAAGCGCAGTTTTATCAACTGAACAGGAGCCATCTGAATCGTCTCCTGATAACTATTATTGTAGCAGAACTCGATCAATGGCAAGTGACGATCCCAACTACCACCGAAATCAAGCACACACGCACAACGCATATCCTCCAGAGTCTGTATAGTCCGCTCCGACTGACCATCTGTCTGCGGATGGAAAGCGGTGCTAAAACTCAATCGGGTAGCCAAGGCTTCCTGAAGCTTCTGCCAAAGACGGCTAGTGAACTGGGTACCCCTGTCGGATACGATGATGTGGGAACGCTTTGTAAACACATAATCTCATCAATGTATAACTGTAACGATCTAGAAAATCGTTTTGTGCTTGTTTCTGTTTTTGGGTGAAATTCGTCGGTATTGTCAGCTTTTTACCGATTGCGATCAAATGGCCATATCGAGTTACCAGCACCTAGTTTTGAGAAAATAAAGCTAGTGCGCACACTTTGAGAGTATATGGGACGTTTTGGTGCAATTTGAATTTTTCCCATTTTTTAATGTTATTTTAATCCGGTTTGCACATTCTCGGAATTTTCTCTTTTCATCTCTTCTTAAATTTCCTAAGTTAATCAAACCACATAGCAAGTGTTGTGTGGCCTAGGATTAAAGGGAATTAGAAAAGAAAAGAATAGATAAGAAGAGGAGAAGAAGGTGTATGCTTTGGATTAGGGTTGACTTTGCATTAAATGCAAGGAATTGCATGGAAATTCCCTCTCTCTCTCTCCTCCCTCCACATGGCCGAGCCTATCCTTTCCCCTACTGCCTTGTGCAATTTTCCCTCTCACTTCTTCATTATTCTTTCACAAAACAATCACAAATCCTTCTCTCTTTACACAAAAATCCCAAAATCCTCACTTCATCTCATTTTCTTGGCTTGGAGCATGGTAGCTTGGGATCTTGATGTTCTTTTGTGTAGGTAATATTCTCTTACTGTTATTTAAGTGCTTTTAGTGTAGCTTGGCTAATTAAATTCTGGTTAGAATGTTTAATTAGGGTTTGATACGAAATATCGTATTTTGATGTCGGATTTTGGTTTCTAGGATCTGCTTTGATCCAGGTAGTTTACTGATAAATTAAACATAAGGGTTGTGATGTACTAGAGGACCTGGAGCACCACCTGAAGCACGAGACCCATGCCACCGGCCTGGGCCGGCGAGAGCTTAAGGAGGGGCCGGCGACGCCGGCCATCTAGTGGAGTTAGGGTGTGGGATTTTGGTCTGTAGGTGTCTGCTAGGGTTTGGGTTCCTCTGGTCTTGTTGAATTTGTTTAGTTTTCACAGTAGGAAAATCTGGGATCATTGGTGCAGTTTCTAGTGTTTCGTGTTCGTGCGATACGTGTTACGACACGCGTCGTGCCGTTTTCGTGGTTTCGCTCTTAAGTTGTTTTCGTCATGTCGCTACTCTCGTTAGCCACGATACGAACACTTAAGAGGTGGTTGTGTGTTGTTGTGTCGGTTAGATATAGCTAGTTCGTATTTCGTAGCTATTATTGATATATGTATTTTGTTGTTGGTTATATGTTGCAGGTTCGCAGACGAGGACTACGGACACTGCCACAGGGGGATTCAGGTGGTAGATTCATCTAGCTTGGAGTGTGGGTGAGTAGATTTAACATCTACAGGGGAATCGCCCGCATGGCGTTATGCGTCTGGACTAGAAACCTTTACCTTTGTCGCATATTCTATATCATGTTTAGAATTGCGCATATACCTGACTGCTTAGTGATAGTGGTGATTGGATTAGTACCCTTAGGACACTGCACTATTATTGACGGCTCAGATTGCGAGAGCACTGATTGGATGCCACACACACCGTCAATAATTGCCATGTCATACACGACCATATTTTAGAAATGCTATTGTATGGTTAGGGACATTGTGACTTTGATACATATTTCCTATTGTTATATTAGACTTGACAAGCTAGTTCCTGTTTACCTATAGGATGTTGTATCAGTAGGGTTAGATACATATACACCTAGGGACATGGATACAGGTGTACATGCTTCCCATACTTTACCTATACCTGATAGGTATATCATATCAGCATACAGGCAGGTTTACATGTATTTCATACTTATACCTGATAGGTATATTACATTATCATATTGGCAGGTGTACTCGTATTGCATACTTATTTATACCTGATAGGTATATCACATCATCATGTTATAGGTAGATACCTATATTTCTGCTTTACGTTTCATGTATTCATTTGTTATCTGGTGAATGCTATACTTTACATTCATACGCTTTCACTACAGTTTCATATTGCGTATATTTATTCATGGATTATCGCATTGTTATATGGATTTTTCATGATGTTTTCTGGATTTGGGGACCGAGGTAGTTCATGAAATTATGCATACATGAAGACCCGGTTTCCTTGAGATGATATTATAGCATCCACCATGAGATTTATCGGTGCAGATATATATATCCTATGCGAGGAGGCGTCGAGAGCCGCATGAGGATACATGGTGGGGCCCGGAGGTACCCCGAAGCAAGAATGTCGCACTGAGGCGATGAGGCCTAGGGGAGCCATACTTTCCGGTGACATTACCAGAGACTCGGCGGATATCAGGGGGATACCGTTGGGAGTCATGTGCGTATCGATACGTCGAGAGGCGAGGGGCAGACAGAGGCACTCGAGCTCTCGTGATAGCGTATGATACGTACTTATCAGTTTTCTGTGTCGATGCTTGACACATTGGTTTTTATGATATTCCTAAATACTCTTGTATATATAACAGGGGATTGAGCCGCTGTTATATATGCCTTTACACCAATATTAGTGGAATGGGACGCTAATATATGTGTACTGCCCTCATCATATTTATATATGTCTTTATATTTAGGATGTTAGACTGTGCTGGAGATTTGACTTGAGACTTATGAGATTCATTGGGATTGGATGATGATATCGTACACACTAGAGATATGAGATCCACTTAGTGTTGTACATATGATATATGTGAGATAGACTGATATTGTACAGACGAGATATATGGGATCCACCAGCTGTTGTACATGAGATATAGGTGAGATATACCTGATATTGTACAGACGAGATATGTGGGATCCACTAGCTGTTGTACATGAGATATACGTGAGATATACCAGATGTTGTACATGCGAGAGATGTGAGATTCACTTGTGTTGTACATTTGATATGATAGATATACTGACGTTGTACATACTAGATGTGTGAGATCTACTTGACTTGTACATTCGCCACTTATGTGAGATACTTTTGATATTGTGTAGTTTGAGGAGATGTGACACTTAGGTGATATGAGAGCTGATTTGGTGATTGATTGAGGATTGGGATATTGATTTGTCTAGATGGATTTGATCCTACCACGATGTCAGGATTCCGTGGAAATGACATATTTCACTCCATACCTCATCATTATATACTTGTGCACTATTTCCATGTGTTAGGAGTACCTGTGAGAGTACCTTCATGAGGGTTGCACATTTACTTTCTCATATCCCCAGAGCATGATTATTGCATACTTTTGTCACATTATTATTGCAGGACATATTGGTGGTACTCGTGAGTGTACTTTTCATTATTACGTACTCATGACATGTTATTACTGAAATGTCACATATTAGATTCATGCTGTACGTTCATACTCGCGATTACCTGCATATGTTATTTACTATTCACGAGTTGGCAACTCACCCCCGTTGTGCCACAGGTTTTGCTGGAGTTTCCCCAAAGTAGTCAAGGCAAGCTATTCAGCTTTTCAGCTTCACACTCATCTATCATCTTTTGGGTTGCGGATACCACTTCGCCTGTTAGTGTGCAGTTTTGCCCAGGTGGGTTTTGTGGGTATTCAGAGTGTGTATTGTATATTCGTTGTATATTGTACTCTCCATCTATTACCAGTTTGTTGTGACTTAGAGACTTGGTGAGGACGATTTGTATATATTATGGATTTTATACAGTTTCCTTTTCTTTTGTCTCTGATTTCTTCGCTACGGCGTCGTATATCTGTTGTGGTGTTGTTTTCCGCCGTTGGGCGTGGATTTTGCTCCCGTTTGGGATGCTTTACTTTATATTCATGTTGTACCCTTTTTAGGGGCTTGTTTTACAAAGGAGGTGCTGCCAAAATTTTACAGAAAATGTGGACTATTTAAAAGAATTTGGGTTGTGATTTCAAATGTTTACAAAACTTTATATTATATTTTCCGTATTTTTTATGGTTTAGATTTCTGGGTTTTGGCTTTCTTTTACTGCGTTACGTCTGGAGGCGTTTCGTAGTATTAGGGCCATCACGTACCATTTTTGGGTCGTGACAAAGTTGGTATCAGAGCGTGGTTTTTACCTTTCGGAGTGTAGGATGACCTGGTATGATGGAGTAGGTAACCTAAGCGGAGTAACGTAGTGTGGGTATGTCTGCAGCATACTTACGATGCAGTATTTCGCCTAAAGTGCCTAAGTACAATTTCTTGAGATTCCTTCCTTGATGATTCATATCCTTGTGATTCGATTTCCTTGTTCTTATCGAATCCTATATCTATTTATAGTCTTGCCATCGATGACTACGGGGACTCAGAGTGATGCAGCGAGAGCCGAGGTCAGGGTTAGCTCGGGTGAGACGAGCACTGACCAGGAGGGCACTCGTGTTGCACTGTTACAGACGGATCAGCCTTCGACTGATCAGCTAGTTAGGCTTGTGACAGAGATGCAGGATTTGCGCCAGACGATGAGATCATTGGTTGATGCCATTAGAGCGCAGCGACAGGAGGTTGTCACCCCAGTTGGACAGTTGTTCCTTGTGATTAGCGTGCAGCAGTCTGTTACTTACGTAGCACCAGTGGATGTAGCCCCAGTCGACGAGACACGTATTCCAGAGACTTTACGAGTTCCAGGACAGTGGAGGACCCGTACAGGTGTGCCAGTCCAGGGACAGAGGTTCAGTCGTCGTGACAGGTTTCGTGCACGGCATACGAGTACAAGAGGTGTGAGACGAGGACAGTCGTCTAGCTCTTATCCCCAGGATGGTCAGCAGTTTTCTTCCGGATGTTATCGGTGCGGGAGTTTGGATCATCGGGTGCGAGTTTGTACTGAGCCACGCAGTCGCGAGACAGCTATACTACAGAGTGGAGGATTTCAGCCAGTTGTGGCTAGGAGGCAGACACGAGGGTTTGTTTCTACTCAACCGGACGCCCGGACGTCCAGTGCAGATTTTTCAGGTATCCTTGTTCTTTTGTTGTACTTGTTGGTTTTTCGCACTTTGTGCCGTGGTTGGGACGAGGATCGTGTTAGCTAGATCAGCCGTTTTGTTGTGTTAATTTCTGTCAGCGATTCTTTTGTTGCGCGACACGTATTTCAGTCGTATGCCAATCGGTGAGGAGATTTTGCCGTCATTGGATCCTTCTAGAGATGTGGGATTTGACGTTCTCCTGGGCATAGATTGGTTAGCTACGTGTTAGGCGTCTGTGGACTACCGTGTGGAAACAGTCAGGATTTGTTTTCCCGGTGAGTCAGTTCTTGTTGTGCAGGTGGATAGTTGTACCGCCTCACACAGCTTGAATTCAGCCTTTTTCGCTAGTCAGCTTTGGAGGAGATGTCGTGGATTCTTGGCGTTCATTTGAGATACCGGAGCCACATTGGGATTGTTGGACTGGGTACTTTTCGTGCAAGAGTTTTCCGACGATATTTCAGGAGATCTAGCGAAATTCAGGGAGCTTAAGGATCTGCTGCAGAGTTGTTTGTTGGGAGGTTTGTGTGTCTGAGTGTTTCGCTTTTGGGAGTTCCTAATTCTGTTCGTTCAGGAGGATGACGACAGTTTGCGGTTGTGGATTGATGGATCGTCAATTGAACCGGCTTATGGTGCGGTTAGGTATCGGTTACCTTGTTTTGATGATTTCTTCGATCAGCTCCAGAGTGCGAGACTTTTTCTAAGTTGTTTGGGATCAGGTCATCATTGTTGCGGGTTCGGAGTGGTGGCATTCCGAAATTCTGTTTTGTGCGTGCTACGGGCAGTTTGTGTGTGGGTAGTGTCGTTGGACTTGCCAATGCCCTAGCAGCATTTGTGGATATGATGTACCAGATTTTTCAGGCCGTTCCTCGACCAGTTACTGTTGTGTTTTGACGACATTCTGGTCAATTCTTGGTGTCTTGAGGAACAGGAGCAGCTTTTGAGAATTTGTTTTGCAG
The DNA here is from genome assembly GCA_030015575.1 of Agapanthus africanus. Taxonomy (NCBI): domain Eukaryota; kingdom Viridiplantae; phylum Streptophyta; class Magnoliopsida; order Asparagales; family Amaryllidaceae; genus Agapanthus; species Agapanthus africanus. The sequence continues at coordinate 294,305,637 of JASDDO010000016.1, forward strand.
ACATTGGTAGAGTCCAGTTGTTGCTAGTTTCTCGGAGTGTTCCTTCAGGCTTGTTTGTGTTGACTCCTAGGTCTTGTAGTTACGGGAGACGGTTTTGTATGGTTCCGAGGGAGATCGTGACCGTACAGTTTAGACCCAGACTTGTGTTCGGACAGAGGTCCTTTGATGTTGGGTTTAGCAGGTTTTTACCGCCGTTTCGTGCAGGATTACTAGAGTATTGTTGCACCGTTGACTGTGAAGACCAGGTAAGGAGGTTCTTTTCTTTGAACTGAGGCATGTGTACGAAGTTTTCGGCAGTTGGAGATTTGGATAGCAACTGCATCAGTTCTTTGCTTTTGATTCGGAGACCTTGATTTGTGACAAGGTTGTGCTAAGTTAGGGATGCGTTTGTAGACCTGATGTTATCGGGTAGAGAAATGAAATCCTAGAGCAAGCACATCAGTCAACTCTCTATGTTCATTCAGGTTCCGCCAGTTTTGACGTGACTTGTGAGATAGTTACGGGTGGACAGGAGTGTAAAGAGAAATTTCAGGTTTCGTTTCAAGGTGTTTGTCTTGTTGGGTGATTGTTTGGTTTATTGTTTGCGGCAGTTGGGATCGTCACTCGCCATTGTAGGATACTTCTGGATAGCTGTTATCAGGAGATATTTCAATTGGCAACCTTTAGGTTTAGTCAGGTAGTGTCGATCGCCAGTCTGTTTTTCTGACTCAGCTTAGTAGGATTTTTGGACCTCAGCTTGTCTAGAGACTTCGGAGATGTTCTAGTTGGTCTTTTGAGATCCTTTATGTGAGTTAGTTTTCGTTGCTTTAATTTGGCACTTCCGCCCAGATTATAGATTATTCACCCCGTTTTCATGGTGTTGATTTTTGCAAATACCTTCATGACTTTTTCACATGATTCAGCACAGACCATTAGTGTGGACGCGATCTTTTCGTTCACCGGCAGCCATGTGTGTAAATGGTTCGGCAGGTGAAGAAACTTCGGTCAAAGGTCTTGCCATCTGTGAAGAGTTTCTTTGGACGTAGCTGTATAGTGAGGGGATCACTTGGGAAGCTGCGAGTGAGATTTGGGAGTTTTGTACTCTTCTCTTTGAAGGTATGCTTGGTGAAATTTTAAATTCGGGGACGAATTTTTATAAGGGGGGAGATTGTAACGATCTAGAAAATCGTTTTGTGCTTGTTTCTGTTTTTGGGTGAAATTCGTCGGTATTGTCAGCTTTTTACCGATTGCGATCAAATGGCCATATCGAGTTACCAGCACCTAGTTTTGAGAAAATAAAGCTAGTGCGCACACTTTGAGAGTATATGGGACGTTTTGGTGCAATTTGAATTTTTCCCATTTTTTAATGTTATTTTAATCCGGTTTGCACATTCTCGGAATTTTCTCTTTTCATCTCTTCTTAAATTTCCTAAGTTAATCAAACCACATAGCAAGTGTTGTGTGGCCTAGGATTAAAGGGAATTAGAAAAGAAAAGAATAGATAAGAAGAGGAGAAGAAGGTGTATGCTTTGGATTAGGGTTGACTTTGCATTAAATGCAAGGAATTGCATGGAAATTCCCTCTCTCTCTCTCCTCCCTCCACATGGCCGAGCCTATCCTTTCCCCTACTGCCTTGTGCAATTTTCCCTCTCACTTCTTCATTATTCTTTCACAAAACAATCACAAATCCTTCTCTCTTTACACAAAAATCCCAAAATCCTCACTTCATCTCATTTTCTTGGCTTGGAGCATGGTAGCTTGGGATCTTGATGTTCTTTTGTGTAGGTAATATTCTCTTACTGTTATTTAAGTGCTTTTAGTGTAGCTTGGCTAATTAAATTCTGGTTAGAATGTTTAATTAGGGTTTGATACGAAATATCGTATTTTGATGTCGGATTTTGGTTTCTAGGATCTGCTTTGACCCAGGTAGTTTACTGATAAATTAAACATAAGGGTTGTGATGTACTAGAGGACCTGGAGCACCACCTGAAGCACGAGACCCATGCCACCGGCCTGGGCCGGCGAGAGCTTAAGGAGGGGCCGGCGACGCCGGCCATCTAGTGGAGTTAGGGTGTGGGATTTTGGTCTGTAGGTGTCTGCTAGGGTTTGGGTTCCTCTGGTCTTGTTGAATTTGTTTAGTTTTCACAGTAGGAAAATCTGGGATCATTGGTGCAGTTTCTAGTGTTTCGTGTTCGTGCGATACGTGTTACGACACGCGTCGTGCCGTTTTCGTGGTTTCGCTCTTAAGTTGTTTTCGTCATGTCGCTACTCTCGTTAGCCACGATACGAACACTTAAGAGGTGGTTGTGTGTTGTTGTGTCGGTTAGATATAGCTAGTTCGTATTTCGTAGCTATTATTGATATATGTATTTTGTTGTTGTTTATATGTTGCAGGTTCGCAGACGAGGACTACGGACACTGCCACAGGGGGATTCAGGTGGTAGATTCATCTAGCTTGGAGTGTGGGTGAGTAGATTTAACATCTACAGGGGAATCGCCCGCATGGCGTTATGCGTCTGGGCTAGAAACCTTTACCTTTGTCGCATATTCTATATCATGTTTAGAATTGCGCATATACCTGACTGCTTAGTGATAGTGGTGATTGGATTAGTACCCTTAGGACACTGCACTATTATTGACGGCTCAGATTGCGAGAGCACTGATTGGATGCCACACACACCGTCAATAATTGCCATGTCATACACGACCATATTTTAGAAATGCTATTGTATGGTTAGGGACATTGTGACTTTGATACATATTTCCTATTGTTATATTAGACTTGACATGCTAGTTCCTGTTTACCTATAGGATGTTGTATCAGTAGGGTTAGATACATATACACCTAGGGACATGGATACAGGTGTACATGCTTCCCATACTTTACCTATACCTGATAGGTATATCATATCAGCATACAGGCAAGTTTACATTTATTTCATACTTATACCTGATAGGTATATTACATTATCATATTGGCAGGTGTACTCGTATTGCATACTTATTTATACCTGATAGGTATATCACATCATCATGTTATAGGTAGATACCTATATTTCTGCTTTACGTTTCATGTATTCATTTGTTATCTGGTGAATGCTATACTTTACATTCATACGCTTTCACTACAGTTTCATATTGCGTATATTTATTCATGGATTATCGCATTGTTATATGGATTTTTCATGATGTTTTCTGGATTTGGGGACCGAGGTAGTTCATGAAATTATGCATACATGAAGACCCGGTTTCCTTGAGATGATATTATAGCATCCACCATGAGATTTATCGGTGCAGATATATATATCCTATGCGAGGAGGCGTCGAGAGCCGCATGAGGATACATGGTGGGGCCCGGAGGTACCCCGAAGCAAGAATGTCGCACTGAGGCGATGAGGCCTAGGGGAGCCATACTTTCCGGTGACATTACCAGAGACTCGGCGGATATCAGGGGGATACCGTTGGGAGTCATGTGCGTATCGATACGTCGAGAGGCGAGGGGCAGACAGAGGCACTCGAGCTCTCATGATAGCGTATGATACGTACTTATCAGTTTTCTGTGTCGATGCTTGACACATTGGTTTTTATGATATTCCTAAATACTCTTGTATATATAACAGGGGATTGAGCCGCTGTTATATATGCCTTTACACCAATATTAGTGGAATGGGACGCTAATATATGTGTACTGCCCTCATCATATTTATATATGTCTTTATATTTAGGATGTTAGACTGTGCTGGAGATTTGACTTGAGACTTATGAGATTCATTGGGATTGGATGATGATATCGTACACACTAGAGATATGAGATCCACTTAGTGTTGTACATATGATATATGTGAGATAGACTGATATTGTACAGACGAGATATATGGGATCCACCAGCTGTTGTACATGAGATATAGGTGAGATATACCTGATATTGTACAGACGAGATATGTGGGATCCACTAGCTGTTGTACATGAGATATACGTGAGATATACCAGATGTTGTACATGCGAGAGATGTGAGATTCACTTGTGTTGTACATTTGATATGATAGATATACTGACGTTGTACATACTAGATGTGTGAGATCTACTTGACTTGTACATTCGCCACTTATGTGAGATACTTTTGATATTGTGTAGTTTGAGGAGATGTGACACTTAGGTGATATGAGAGCTGATTTGGTGATTGATTGAGGATTGGGATATTGATTTGTCTAGATGGATTTGATCCTACCACGATGTCAGGATTCCGTGGAAATGACATATTTCACTCCATACCTCATCATTATATACTTGTGCACTATTTCCATGTGTTAGGAGTACCTGTGAGAGTACCTTCATGAGGGTTGCACATTTACTTTCTCATATCCCCAGAGCATGATTATTGCATACTTTTGTCACATTATTATTGCAGGACATATTGGTGGTACTCGTGAGTGTACTTTTCATTATTACGTACTCATGACATGTTATTACTGAAATGTCATATATTAGATTCATGCTGTACGTTCATACTCGCGATTACCTGCATATGTTATTTACTATTCACGAGTTGGCAACTCACCCCCGTTGTGCCACAGGTTTTGCTGGAGTTTCCCCAAAGTAGTCAAAGCAAGCTATTCAGCTTTTCAGCTTCACACTCATCTATCATCTTTTGGGTTGCGGATACCACTTCGCCTGTTAGTGTGCAGTTTTGCCTAGGTGGGTTTTGTGGGTATTCAGAGTGTGTATTGTATATTCGTTGTATATTGTACTCTCCATCTATTACCAGTTTGTTGTGACTTAGAGACTTGGTGAGGACGATTTGTATATATTGTGGATTTTATACAGTTTCCTTTTCTTTTGTCTCTGATTTCTTCGCTACGGCGTCGTATATCTGTTGTGGTGTTGTTTTCCGCCGTTGGGCGTGGATTTTGCTCCCGTTTGGGATGCTTTACTTTATATTCATGTTGTACCCTTTTTAGGGGCTTGTTTTACAAAGGAGGTGCTGCCAAAATTTTACAGAAAATGTGGACTATTTTAAAGAATTTGGGTTGTGATTTCAAATGTTTACAAAACTTTATATTATCTTTTCCGTATTTTTTATAGTTTAGATTTCTGGGTTTTGGCTTTCTTTTACTGCGTTACGTCTGGAGGCGTTGCGTAGTATTAGGGCCATCACGTACCATTTTTGGGTCGTGACAATAACTGAGCATACTGAGCATAACCGAAAGTGGTCTTCGCTGGAAGGAAGTGAGTCGCTTTCATCAACAGGTCAACAATCACCCAAATGGAGTCATACCCTCGACTGGACCTGGGTAGACCCACTACGAAATCCATGGAGATCTGTTCCTATTTCCACTCCGGAACGGGTAAAGGCTGCAACTCTCCTGCCGGTCTCTGATGCTCGGCCTTGACTTGCTGACAAGTCAGGCACATCGAAACGAAATCCGAAACATCACTCTTCATTCCTGCCCACCAGTAGATATCTCTCAAGTCACGATACATCTTGGTGGAACCTGGGTGAACACTATAAACTGACTGATGTGCCTTCTCTAGGATCTCGCATCTCAACCATCGGTATCAGGTACACACAAACGAGTCCCAAACCGTAGAACACCCTGGTTATCAATCTCAAACTCCGAATCTCTATCCTGCCGAACATGCTCAAGAATCTCAGACAAACGGGCATCGGTGGGCTGTGCCTCATGAATACGATCTAGTAGAAGTGGACGGACATGGACATGAGCAAGCTGTCCCCCAGTGGAAGTGAACTCAAACTTTACTCTGCTGTCGCACAAGATCTACCAATCAGTAGAAGACTATCTCTGAACTGCGCTCAACTGGGACAAGCTACCCCCGGGCCTACGACTTAAAGCATCGGCTACCACATTTGCCTTTCCCGGGTGATAAAGGATCTCACAATCATAGTCCTTCACAAGCTCCATCCAACGGCGCTGTCTCAAATTCAGATCCCGCTGTTGGAAGATGTGCTTTAAGCTCTGGTGGTCTGTGAAAATCTGACACGACTTCCCGTAAAAGTAGTGTCTCCAAATCTTAAGCGCAAAGACCGCCGCGGCCATCTCAAGATTATGAGTGGGATAATTCTGCTCGTTCTTCTTCAACTGTCGGGAAGCATAAGCGATAACTCAATCATGCTGCATCAATACACAACCGAGCCCCACTTGAAAAGCATCACAGTAAACGACAAAGCCGCCCGATCCAGAAGGCAAGGATAAAACTGGTGCAGTCGTCAACCGAGTCTTCAACTGCTGAAAACTTAGCTCGCATGCCTCAATCCAAAGAAAAGGAACCCCCTTCCTGGTTAGTCCGGTCAGCAGTGCAGCGATACTCAAGAAGTCCTGCATGAAATGGCGGTAATAACCGGATAAGCCCAAAAAGGTGCGGACCACTGTCACTGATACAGGTATGGGACAAAGCTGTACGGCATCGATCTTCCTCGGGTCTACACGAATACCGTCTCCCGTAACCACATGACCAAAGAAGTCAACACTATCAAGCCAAAAGGCACACATCGAGAATTTAGCAAACAGCTGGTGCTCTCTCAATGTCTGCAAAGCAATCCTCAAGTGCTTCTCATGCTCCTCTCGACCCTTAGAATAAACCAGAATGTCATCAATGAACACAATAATAAACTGGTCGAGGAACGGCGTGAAAATCCGGTTCATCAAATCCATGAACGCTGCTGGGGCATTGGTGAGTCCGAACGACATCACTAATAACTCATAATGCCCGTAGCGCGTATGAAAAGTAGTCTTTGGAACGTCATCATTCTGAACCCGCAACTGATGATAACATGATCTCAAATCAATCATGGGAAAATGTCCAGCACCCTGGAGCTGATCGAACAAATCGTCAATGCATAGCAAAGGATACCTATTCCGCACCATCACTCGGTTCAATTGACGATAATCAAAGCACAACCTCAAACTGTCGTCCTTCTTCTTGACGAACAGAACAGGAGCTCCCCAAGACGAAACACTCGGAGGCACAAGTCCCCTATCAAGCAACTCTTGCAAATGATCCTTAAGCTCCTTAATCTCCACATGGGTCATCCGGTAAGGCGGTATAGAAATTTGCCCCGTGCCGGGGATCAAATCAATGCAAAACTCAATCTCACGCTCTGGCGGCAATCCAGGTAGCTCATCGGGAAAAACGTCGGGATACTCTCACACGATAGGAACCTGGTCCAACGAATCAACTATGGCTCTAGTATCTCGTATGAAAGCCAAGAATCCCCGACATCCCCTCCTCAAAAGCCGACTAGCGCAAAGGGCTGAAATCAAACAGTGAGGGGCGGCACCACGGTCCCCCTGCACAACAAGAACTGACTCGACAGGAAAAAAACCTGACTGTCTTCTCGCGGTAGTCCACGGACGCGTTGCAAGTAGCTAACCAGTCCATGCCAAGGAGAACGTCGAAGTCCAACATCTCAAGAAGGATCAAGTCGACAGATGAATCTCTCTCTCCAATACGAATGGCACACAACCGAAACATGTGTCGCGCAACAAACAACTCGCCAACAGAAGTAGTTACGACAAGCGGCTGATCTAGCAAACATGAATCTCGGCCCAACCTCAGCACGAAGTGTGTAGAAACATACAAATGCGTAGATCACGGATCAAACAAAACGTGTGCATCGAAAGAACATACTGAAAGAGTACCTGAAACCACGGTATTGGACGCCCGCGCATCCTGATGAGCCAAAGAAAATACTTGTGCATTCCCTCTAATTGCAAATGGCTGTCATCCATCTCTACCACCCCGTCCTCTCAGAACAAACCCTCCGCGACTACGACCTCTCTAAGCATAAGTCTGACGCGGAGCGGCAACAGGCGCAAGAAGCAACACTTTCTGAGATAGAGAAGGTGGTAAGGTAACATGTTGTACGGCTGCCTCATCCTCACGTGTCTCAGTGCAATCCCTGACGCGATGATAAAAACTCCTGCACCGGAAACATCCAGACGATGACTGCTGACCCTCCTGGGGATAAGAGCTGAATAACTGGCCTTGTCCCAAGCCTCTGCTACTCACATGACCTGAACGAAATCTATCGCGGCGTCTAAACATCTGCCTCCGGGCTGATACACCAGTACGAACCCTCTTCGGTTCAAGAACTACCGAAGTCTCGGAAAGACGCTCCACAACTAGTAGGGTTGCGTCCACTGCGGCTGCATATGTGTCACAATGTTGGGCGCTGATAGCGAAGAACAACTGGGTAAGAAAGACACACACAAATCTCTTGATCCGCATCTCCTCGGTGTCCACCAAATATGGAGCATACACAGATAGCTGGGTAAACTGCACATCGTACTCTGCCACTATCATACCCGGAGTCTGGCGTAACGACTCAAAACTGCGAGCTCGAGCATCCCTGACGTTCTATGGAAGAAAACGGGCAAGAAACACCATCACGAACTCAGCCCAGGTCATAGGAGAATGAACTGCGGCTTTGCCCCTCTCTAAAGACTCGCTTTAAGTCTGGGCAAGACCCTCAAGATGAAAACTCGGGAACTCTACCCATCTCACGTCGGAACATCTCAGTGAACGACAGATCATGGCCATCCGATCGATAAACGACTGTGGATCCTCAGCTGCATCAGTGTCGGTGATAACCGGAGGCTTCAGCCTCATGAACTCAGATAACGATACGGTGATGACCTCCGCAGCTGTAGGTACGGCTGCCTGAACCGTTGGCGCCATCACGGTCCCCATAGAAGGTGGGACAACCTCCTGTCTCTGCGCTCGACTGGCCTCAACCAACGACCCCATCATCTGGCGCAAATCCTGCATACTGGCCTCTAGCCTAGTAATACGATCAAGAGAAGGTGGATAAACCTACTCCTGTACAACGGGGGAACCGCCCTGGTAAGTCCTCATCTCAGACGAGCCAACTCTGACCTCGGCTCTCGCGGCCGCTCTCTGCGCCCTCATATTCTTCGGTGGCATAATGGCTAGAAATGAAAATAGGATTCGATAAGAACATAGGAATCGAATTACAATGATTTATATAATCACGGAAGGAATTTCAACAAACAAGTTCTAAGGTCACTTAGGCGGAGTACTGTGTCGTAAGTATGCCGCGGATCATACACAGGATACGTCACTCTGCTTAAGCTACCTACTCCATCATACCAAGGTCATCCTACACTCCGAAAGGTAAAACCTAGCGCTCTGATACCAACTTTGTCACGACCCAAAATTAGGCACGTGACCGGCACTTAAACCACGTAACGTCAACAGGCGTAACGCAATTTAAGTAGACCGAAAACCCAGAAATCTTAACCATCAAAGGTAATAAGTGATAAAAACATTGTTAAAAACATTTGGAAATCTAAAGTAAAAATCCTTAAACTTATGTTTATTTTCTTAAAAACTTCGGCAGCACCTCCTTTGTAAAAACTAGCCCCGAAATGGGTACGAACATAGCATATAAATAAAGCATCCCCAAACGGGAGCAAATCACGTCCAAAGACGGAAACAACTACCACAAGCATATATACGACGCCGTAGCGAAGAAATAGACAATATAAATGAAAAACAACATCAAGGGGTAAAACTACAAAATAAAAGACGGCTCACACGAGCTTGACACCCAGAGTCATAAAATATACAATATCGTCCTCACAACCCGTCTCTAAGTCAATACATAAAAGTAGTAGATGGAGAGTACTAGATACAATAAAAGATACAATGAAGATAAACGGATAAACGCAAACCCCTACAGCAAAACGGCTCACAGCCAACCATAGCAGTATCCGCTGAAAAGATACAATAAGCAGCCTACCGCGACTACTATGAGGGTCCAACCTGCAAAACACTGCGGCACAACGAGGGTGAGTTGCTAACTCGTGAATAGTAAGTAATATCAAACAGATTATCGCAGGTATGCACGTACTGCGATAATCTATCACATGCAATCTGATAGTATCAATAAGGTAATATGGATATGCAGCAATCATGAAAGATACTCTATCATGTACTATACATACATGAAGCAATGCATATCAAATGAATGCTGAATATGGGATAAAACATATCGTCATCAATGAATCATCATTGTGGAAAAATCCCGGTGTCCATCGACGACACCCTAAATCCCAATATCGCAGACGCCGTCACTCTAATCGGCCCTCATATCCTGTAAATCTTATGGAACCTGAGTGCCCAACATCGGCACTAAAAAACATTATGAAATCTCGTGTCCAACATCGACATGTAAATCCACATAACTCGGGCTCCGTCAATCCGGATCGGCCCACGGGCTCTGTCAGTCCCGATCCGCCCATATCCATCTCACGACTCCGGTCGGTATCCTCCGGATAACCACCAGGTCTAACCAATCACCAGTAGGTAGTGGTCCCTCTGCCAGGCTCATCGTCTACTGCAAAACATCCCTTTCTTGCCCCGGGGTACCATACCGGGTCCACCATGAACCCGCAAACGGATCATCCAGCTCCTCGAACCGGGTTTCTAATACAATCTCAGAACCGAGAAAACTCATGGTGGACGCACTATATTATCATTTTAAGAGAAACCGGGTTTTCAAAACAACATACTTTCCTGAAATATCCCCACGGTTCTCAAATCCATAAATCACATGAAATCCGTATCTCAATGCGTAAATCCATGAAATATGATATATGCAACATAAAACGGTAATATGGGCATATCAAGGGAAAACCGCTCTTTAAAATGAATAGTGTTTTTAAATATATCATGTGGTTCCCAATTCCTCCAAAATCAAATACCACATCATATAAAGGTGTACATGTAGTTATGTATGCACGATGCATTTCATATGCGCAATAGAACAAGAATCAATGTCTCAATGTCAATAATAATACAATACCGCATATGTGGATAGGTTGTACATGTCATAGCAATTATCGACGGCGTAGGTGTAGCATACAATTTAGTGCCATGCAACATGAACCGTCAGTAATGGTGCAGTGTCCACTAAGTACTAAGTCAAGGCACAACAAGTAATGGTATGCAATGATGCTCATGCGCAATCAACATATATGAATATAAACATGCGGCTATAATATCATATCAAGCCCTAACGAATAACACCATACGGGCGATTTCCCCGTAGATGTTAAATCTACTCACCGATGATCTCGAGCAAGGTAAATCCTACCACCTGCTTCCCTTTCTTCATGGCATCCGAAGTCCTCGCCTGCGATCCTATTAACACAAAACACAATAACGCGTGGATTTAACAAACTACGCTATAATAACCAACACAACACTAATTTAACGAATCGGTTCCCTAAAACTACAAAAGGGTTCGCTTAGCGGCTAACGTGTGTGGCAACATCACCAAAACAAACCCACGACAACAAGCTACCTGAAACAGTAAAACTACATCGGATCAAACGTATCGCACTTTGCTGAAACTCCCAAATTTAGCTAAGTGCTCCCAGATTTTACCCACTGTCAAAACCTAAAAATCTAGCAGTACCAAACGCCCTAAAACAACTGCAGACTGCTACCCTAAAAATCAAAAAACCTCAGGCTCCTAAAAATCCGAGCTTGCCGGATTTCGCCTGAATCTCGCCGGCCAAAACAGGTCAGGTGGGGTTCGTTCTTCAGGTGATCACTCAGGGCAACTAGTACAACACTACCATATTGCTAGATTTTCCAGTAACAACTCGGGGTCGCAGCAGATCACAGACACCCTATAATAATACTAAAAATACGATATGGGCTCAAAACTACATCTTTAGGGTTATAATTAACATCTACCAAGCCACACAACAATATAACAAGCTAATTAACAGTTTAGAGGTCATTACATATCCGCACTTGCTCAAATCCTAGCTTTCCATGCTCCAAGTGGTCCTAGTTGCTTGATCTTGACTTGTGAACGGTTTTAGTGAGTTGTGGTGGAGATTTGATTGGGTTTGTGAGGATTAGTGAAGATTTTGGGTAGGGTTTCAGTTGAGGGTGTGAAGGTGATGAAAAATGAGAAAATGATAAGTGAATGAGAGAATGTGAGTGAGAGTGAGGGAGTGTATGAGTGAGGGTGAGGGAATGAGGAGGTGAGATTAGAACAAGCCATGCCCCCTTTCTTTCCTCATTAAATGCAAGTCATGCTTGCCCCTCCCTCATCATTCCATGCCAACCCTCTCTCTCTCTCAAGTCAACCAATTTTCAAACCCTTTAATTAAAACTAACTAATTTAAATAAATACATACACTTAATTGAAATGGGGTTAAGGTGCCATAGCTACTTAAGCATGGTTAACACTAATTAACCCTAGGTTAACTTGCACAAGTGTTTGCTATCCGACAATAAATAATAATAAATTATTAATTAATTTTTATAAAATATTTAAAAACTATTTTGGTAATCTTTTTACTAAAAAATCCGCATTATCACTTAATTAACACTAATCGCATTCTTTAGAAACTGACACTTGCTAGTGCTACATACCATTTAGAGTGTAATAATGATGGTAGGATTCCTTCAGGATTATCACACAATGATATTTGGATCCCGATCCTACTGTGAGTATATGCTATTCCTTGGGAGATTTTTCACTTAACGATCAATGCTATAAACTAAGTAGGTCTCTAGAACAGTTTTAGCGGGGCTACACCTCCAGGGAAAATAGGTTATTTAATTAAGGAACTTCGTGAAAGCGTCGTAAAACCTCCCTCGATGTACCGACACTAGCATGGCTGAAAGTTTAAGCAAGTATTGTACGATGAGATTAATCCTGACTAATTCTTCTTTTATGGTTTGAGGAAGGATTCGAGAAACAGTGGGAGCCATCCTGTTTAGATAAATTAAAAACCAATCTAAACTTGCAAGAGCATTATGCTGAGTGTTTTCTTCTCTCTCTCCTAATTGCAGTGACCAGGTGACCAGATTTGTTACAGTTAGATAATAAAATGATTGAGTTATCCTATATTGACTGGCAAAGGTTTGTCCACATGTCCGTTACCTATGACAAGCTGGACCACCTCATTACCACTCATAGCACCCGCCGTCCCAGGCCCAGTTTCCACCGTCGCGGATGTTGATATCCGTAAGATAAGGAAAAAAGATTGTGTGAATGCCAAGTACCTCATGTTAGCCTCAGTTGATGGTGTATACCAGAGGCAGCACGAGAAGATGGATTTGGTTTCCATCTTCCTTCATAAAAAAAATTTATATGGAGAGCAATCTCGTATCGCAAGATATGAGGCCTCGAAGGAATTGCTTCAAGCGAGGTTGGCTGTCGGGTCATTTGTAGGGGACCATGTCTCTATAACGATCAGCTATATTAAACAGCTCACGGACCTGGAGAACACGTTGGAGAACGAGTCATGTACTGACTTAATTCTACAGTCCCTATCTTCTACTTACGCCCAAGGGAAGAAAGTTATACTTCCAGTTGAGAGCACCCTGAAAGAAACCAGGGAGACACCCGCTCTGCTTATTGGGGAATCTTCCTCTTCTGGACCCAAGATGAAAGCTAAGGGTGAGAAGAAGAAGATCTCCACAAAGCCGATAGGTGGTGTCAGTAAGGTAGAAGAAAAGAGCAGGGCAAAAGTTTCGGGGTTAATAGTAAGGAAGGAGGGATGTTCCTATTATCACTGGAAAGGGTATTGGAAGAAGGGATGCAGAGCTTGGAAAGCCAGAATCCAGGATCCGAAGCACGTTGTGGCTTCGACTTCCGGTGTGATTGTGATTGAAAACAGTCTGTCAATTAACTCTACTTCCTGGGTATAAGATACCAGATCAGGATCTCATATCTGTAATTCATTACAGGCTTTGAGAAACCGTGGAGTTATCAGGGTAGGTGATATGACTCTCAAGATTGCTAACGGAAAGAGCGTGGACGTTGTATCCGTAGGGAATATCACCTAGAATTGACAAGTGGGCAGATATTGATTTTACAAATCTGTTTGTGTGTACCTATTCTATTTTGTAAGCAATGTGGTCCACTTCCACCTAAATCAAAGTATGAATGGGTCAGGTACACTAGAGGACGGTATATACGTGTTAAATAAAGCTCGGGTTTTCAACGTCCAAAACACACTTAAAAGAAAGTCTCCAGAATTAAATAAGGCTTTCTTATGGCATTGTAGACTGTGTCACATCAATGAAACACGATTGTCGAAGTTACATAGAAAGGGATATTTGGATCCGTTCAAATATCAGTCTTATGCAACTTGTCAATCTTGTCTCATAGGAAAGACGACAAAGACTCCTTTCACTAGACACAGAGCAAGAGCGAGCGAGCTCTTAGGACTCATACACAGCGACGTGTGTGGTCCAATATCTACAGATGCACGAAGTGGTTATTCCTATTTTGTTACTTTCACGGATGATTTCTCTAGGATAGGACATGTCTTCTTGATGAAGCATAAATCTGAGGCCTTTGAGAAATTCCGGGAATATAAGAATGAAGTGGAAAAACAAACAGACAAAAGTATCAAGATACTGAGATCTGATCAAGGTGGTGAATACTTAAGTTCCGAGTTCCTGGATTACCTAAAAGAGAATGGAGTTCTCTCTCTGCTTACTCCTCCAGACACACCACAACACAACGGTGTATCGGAAAGGTGGAACCGAACCCAATTGGATTTCGTTCCATGATGAGTAATGCTGAGTTACCGCGATCCTTCTGAGGTTATGCACTAGAATCGGCTGGATATCTTTTGAATAAGGTTCCTACCAAGACTGTGCCTACCACACCATATTGGATGTGGAGTGGGAAGAAACCCTATCTTCAGTATCTGAAGATATAGGGATATCCATCTTGTGTTATAAAGCAGTATGCGGACAAGTTCGAGACACGTTCAGTACTGTGTAGGTTTGTGAGATAGCCAAAGAACTCCAGGGTGTATCTTTTCTATTACGCATAGGAACAAATGGTTTTTTGTTCCTCGTCATGCCCATTTTTTAGAAAATCAATTTTTTGAAAAAAGGAATAGTAGGAGCGCAATAGTACTGGAAGAAAATCCAGAACCATAAACTATTACAGAAAGTATGGTAGAACCAGAGATTTCAAAAGAACAGGACAACCCTGCGCCAATCCGCAGGACTAGTAAGCAGTCTCATCCGTCCGAGAGATACTACGGTTTTCTCGTAGACGGGGATAGAGAGGATTGCATCATTGACAATGATGAGCCAACTAGCTTCCAGCAAGAAATTCGGAGCGACGACTCGGTAAAATAGCTGATGCAATGCGGACTGAGATGGAGTCCATATACACCAACAAAGTATGTACTTTGAATATTGCTTCAGAAGGGGTAAAACCCGTAGACTGTAAATGGATCTTTAGAAAGAAGATTGGTGTAGATGGATAGGTTGAAACCTATAAAGTTAAACTTAATGCAAAAGGTTTTCGTCAAAGACCTGGTTTGGACTATGATGAAACCTATTCTCCAATGGCTATGCTCAAATCCATTCGGATCCTTCTTTCCATTGCTGCCTTCCAAGATTTTGAGATCCGGCAAATGGACGTGGAGACGGCTTTTCTGAATGGTTATTTGGAAGAGTGCGTCTATATGGATCATCCATAGGGTTTCAATCAGAGTAGGAGCAGCGGGATAGTGTGCAAGTTGCTTGAGTCCATTTATGGACTAAAGAAGGCATCACGGAGTTGGAACATTTGTTTTAATGAGGCAGTCAAAAGAATTCGACTTTATAAAAAATCCATATAAACCATGCATTTATAGTAAGATTGTAGCGTGAACTGTGGGATTGCTCGTCTAGTAGGTGGATGATATTCTCTTATTAGGAAATGACATTCCTATACTACAATCAGTCAAAGGATTCTTGTCACTAAGGTTCTCCCTAAAAGACTTGGGTGATGCCAAGTACATTCTAGGGATCCCGATCGATCGTGATAGATCAAAGAAGATGGTGGGACTTTCACAGTCAAGCTACATCAACACCATACTAAAAATATTTAGTATGGAAGATTATAAGTGCGGTAGTCTACCGGCTTATAATGGAATAACCCTCTCCAAAGAGATGTCTTCCAAGACTGATTTGGAAAGGGCTCGCATCACATTTATACCCTACGCTTCTGTGGTAGGCTCTATAATGTATGTGATATTGTGTACCAGAACAGATGTTGCTTACGCACTCAGCGTACTAAGCCGGTATCAGTCAAACCCAGGGAAGAAGCACTGGATAGTAGTAAAGAACGTTCTCATGTACCTGAGAAGGAATAAGGAGATGTTCTTGGTGGATTGCGGAAAAGACCTCCAGATCGAGGCCTTTGCTGACTCCAGCTTCCACGGTGATAAGGATGACTCCAAGTCCATTTCGGGTTATGTCTTTACCCTCAGTGGAGGGGAGGTCTGTTGGAAAAGCTCTAAGCAGGACACCATTGCAAACTCGACGATGGAAACGAAGCAGCTCGCTGCATGAGACGCCGCAAAAGAGGCAGTCTGGATGAGGAAGTTTTTAATTGAACTCCAGGTGGTTCCTTCCATTTGTTGGTCCAATAGTTTAGTATTGTGACAACATACGGCGCTATAGATTTAGGGAAGGAACCCAGATCCCATCAGAGATCCAGACATATCTTGAGGCGGTACCACCAGATAAGGGAGATCGTTGATCCCCAGGAGATCGAGGTGAGAAGAGTAGATACGGAGAACAACACTGCAAATCCACTCACATAGGCCATCCTTCAGATGGTGTTCGAAAGGCTATTCGAGATCTTAGGTCTGCGATATGCCATTATATGTCCTTAGTGCAAGTGGGAGATTGTTAGTGATATATGCCTAAAGGCCATTATTGTTTCATACTGGATTGTATATTACTTAATAGAAGCTTGGGATATACACAGATATAGTAACAGTCATGCTCGAAATAATAGTATGCTACCTGGTTTATATCTACCTCAATATGTGCATGTGTTTTCTTAGCATATCGCTTATACATATTGGTAGAGCCCTTAGGATCTTTGCTTGATTACCAGGGTTGTGATGGAAGTCACACTAGTGGGGGTGGGTAGTCTATAAGCACATCCTATACAGGTCCCTAGTCGAAGGATTATCGAGACGGGGCATCGATACTCCAAAGTAGATTATGTATACGCTTATCATCCCACAGCCATTAGTACTTCATACTGAAGATAGTATGTAGGTGCTCATTAGGTTATGAGTACACTGGACAGGACTCGTCAGGAACTGTTGGTAGGTAGTATACCTATCGTCGGGTAGCAGTTCCCGGGTGACATGAGTACAGCTTAGTCCATCGACTTGACACTACTACTTCGCCTCGAGTGTGTTCCTACTGTACTTTGATTACTACCCTACCACAGCTAAAAGAAGTCGTGCAAACAGGTAGTATTGGGTGCAATCTCGAAGCACTTGGATGCAGTGGCAGTTAGATAGGATTCGTCTCTCCCGGTATTGGGGGTTGATATCGCACTGTGTTCAGAAGGCCATTACACAAAGACCTTGGCCAAGGCAAGCGAGATTTACTGGTAGGTACTCCAGTAGTTTCTCAGGGTGTTTTGGGCTACTCTCCGACATGACTTACTGCGTTATTATGGGTCTGACGATTACCGCCCCCTAGGCCCGATATGAGATACTCTTAGACGAACAGACCGGACTGTACAGAGATTGTCACATACAGGTTCAGTAGAAGTTCGGATGAGTTAGCTCATCAGCCTTCTTATCGACATATACCTGGGTAATTGTTACGTGCAGCTAGTACCGCTTGCGACTTGTGGTTAAATCCACTACCGGCATAGTGTCGAGTCTTTAAAGTCCCATACAGAGGGTTTCCCTACACCGGGCAAAAGGTGTAGAGGCCATATGGTTCTATGGCAAGGCTTCGATCACTTACGTGTACTTGTGCACGTATGATGATCGGGCGGATAATACTAGTGGGCTTTATTTTAAGCCGGATCGTGGTATTATATTGATGGATTATTTTCGTCTCTTTGCATTCGTATTCTTCGGAATGCGGATGCGGATATGTATATACGGATGAGGGGCGTTCTCGTAATTCTTGCGGGAAAGCTTCTAAAAGAGACACCTCATTTAGGGTTTTAATTCTTTTTAGGATTAAAGCTAATGAGGTGGAGGAAATGAGGTGGAATTGGACAAAAGATCAAGCATGACTCACCTTTAGATATTTCTAAGCATGCTAGATATTTATTGAGATATTTTCTAACATGAATTATTAGCATGCTTGAATATTCTTTTCTTGAAACATTCTTTTTCCAAGCTCATTCTTCACTAGGTTTTCCTAAAGTGACCTTCTTCTTCATAAAACCCTAAAATCTCTCATGTGTTGAGAATCCTAGGGTTCCAAGAGACAAATCACTCCATCTTCTTACTCCACACAACCTAGGACATCTAGTTTAGCAAGCTAGATGCCGTAGTTATCTCAGATTTGAGGTAGGAGCTCGGACTATAGACTCTCGGGTGGATTGTCTTTGAATCGAGGAGGCCCGTTCCGATCCTTGGAGGTGATGACGAGGTGGAGGACAGTGAAGAAGACCCGAAGGACTTGGTATCGTGAGGTATAACTTTCATCCACGTAGTTAAACATCATTGCTTGTTAGCTAGTTGGGTTTAGTTTCGATCCTGGAGTTCAAGTCGGTGTTGCGAACTTTGAAAAATCGTTTTTTGAACATTTCGCCTTCCCATGAACCCGCGGGGTGTGCGACATCGACTTACAACAGTAGCCTATCCAAAAGGTCCAAATGCAAATGATTTAAGCTCTCAATTAGTTTTACATTTTTGGTAGATGTAGTCAGCCGTTATTTTTATGAAAATTAGTTTTTTTCATTTTACATATCCTCCAAGAATGACCATGAATTTCATGTAATTTTATCGTCAATATTTATTTTCTAGTTGGAGGGGATGCCTCCACGTCCCGGTCACCGGCTGTTCCTTACTGGAGGAATTTTAGTCCAGCTCGTGCTGCTGCCCGGGCCTAGGCTTGTGCTGCTGTCGCCGGAGGTATATATCGCACTTCAATTTTCGTTAATCCTTGATTTCTAAATACTGTTTTGTCTTGATATTGATTGTCTTGATATTTCTTGTGGATGCAGGACTGCCCCATCCTGAGAGGGGGACATGAGGGCCGAATCAGTCCCATAGGCTTAGGCCCGATAGAGCTAGGGGAGGCACCATTCCTCTTCTTCTTTACCCCCGATTATCGCTATACCGTCAATTATGCAGATAGGTTCTTCCGGTATATGGAGAATGAGAGCCGTATCCAAAAGAAGTATTCTCTTCAGGTTGAGTGGAGTGATCAGCACTGGTGCTCCTTTGCCCTCTTTTGGGATCAGGCTCGGGTATTAATATATATTTTCATTTGACTTATCAAATTAATATTTTATTATTTAACACTTATAATTTAAATACATTATTTAGTTGGATTACGACTTTCAGCATGTACCCGACCCTCATCACCCTGACAGAGTGCTCGATCTTCACGCTCTTTACTTGGGCCTCATGAACAACATGCAATCTAAGATCCAATATAATATAAACGAGCTGAATATCAATTGCTACATGTTATGGCTGACGACCCCCGAGGCGGAGAGAGCGACTCTATTACATTCTCCAATTTTTGCCAGAGTCGACGTAGATACACAGCCTCTATTGTGTTGGTATTATAAGTCTAAGCGCAAAAAAGTTTGTAATTTAAAGGTAATTCATTGTTTAGTATATAATTTATTTTTTTGTGTTGCTTAATTAGAAAACTAAATCTGATTGTGTTGCACAGAAACAAGCTGATCAAAATAAGGAAAATTGGAAGTCGGCAAAAAGGGGTCGCCCCATTTACATAGATGGGTTGAGAAACATTACTCGTGCCATGGAGGCATCAGTAAATTACAATAGATCTATTTTGATATAATTCAATGTTAAGAGTTATTTTATAATATATGTAAATTTTTGGTGAATGCAGAGAGCTAAGACCTTGGAGCAGGGTGATACACCGAGCATGATGACCGCGTATCTTGTCGTCCACGACACCTTCATAGATCCCGCCACGAGAGAGCTTTGATTTCTCGACACTGCTACCCAGGAGTATTGCGTAAGTGTTAATAATTATTCTAATTCGAATGAAATTTTTGTTTTGATAAGTTCAAATTTAAATGATATATATACTTATGTTTTAATGCTTAACATAGGTGTAGGAGCGAGTGGTGGAGCAGGCGAAGGCATCAAGGACCGATTTCAGTGGACTGGTCGATCCAATCATATTGACCCCAGTCCTAAACGCCGTACACAGAGGGCACCATGGAGGTTGGGAGAGAGGCCGGGGACATGGTCCTAGCAGGGCCCATATGAAGTTTGTCTCCACTCTGGCGTTACTTCCCATACCCCCGTGAGCGACGTCTGGAGCATGATGTTGCCGCATTGAAGACTGACATTGAGGAGTTGAAGGAGATGTTGGTACGTATATTACTTATTAGTAAAATATCATATCACATTATAGCTAGCAGCATATGCAATATTAGCAGTGTTTATTTAGTTTTAGTGTTAAGTTTGATTAATCAGACTTACATAAAACTATCTAATTAAACTGAACTCTATAATTATAACCATGTCATATCTTTCATTATTTTGGAGTTTAAAAAGTTATGATTATCCAAACTTAAAACTTGAGAAGAAAACATTGCTTTGTAAATTAGACAACTACAAAACCAAGTATCTAATTAAAACTAAACAATTAAAGAGAGGTACGGACTTACAAGTTAGAGTAAGTATCATTTCCACCTCCACTTAAAATAAACTACGGTTTTCCAAACTAGATACCCAAAGTAGGACTAAGTCCCTAAGTATTCTTAGATTGGGGGAAAAAGTATAGTCCTGAATTTGTGGAATTTCAACATGTATAAATTCTCATACATAATATATGAATTTCGACAGAACGTGTGGAATCTCAACAAAGCATAAATAAATTCGCGGTTCCACAATAATCCGATAATGATACGGATTCGACTAAAATCTAATATACCTTTCTGACTCATTTATTACATAAACACAAAATTTTACAGATTTGGAAGGCTACTTCGGCTGTGGCTCCAAATGTCTCTCCTTTGACTGTGGCTCCGCAGGCCACTATCTCGACTGCTGTTGTGCACGCCAGTCCTATAGCTCCACATCCCACTCAGACTCCTGCATAGACCACTTAAACTCTTGCACATACCGCTCCTTCATTAGTCTTGTTTTTGACGACCCAGGGTTGCACCGAGGAGCAGATGCGCCAGATTACGGCGATTATTAGAGCTGGAGGCGCTGAATAAAATATGTTTATTTATATTTTTTATGATGGATGTACTTATTTGAGACATATTTTATGTTTTGAACAATATAGATGATTGTTTGGATGTTTACGATGATTTTAAATTGATTTCGTATTCTGTTTGTTTATTTCTTTTATATATTATGCATGAAATATTGTTTATGAATATTTCTATATTTGACTATATGATATATATTATTGTGCACAGGGAGGAGAAAAAACGGGAAGCCTATTTTAAGAAAAACCCCATATATAATGTCCCTACGGATTTAATCCGTAGGGGAAACAGTTACCTCTACGGATTAATCCGTATGGACACATTTTGCCCCTACACATTTATCCGTAGGGATAAAATATAAGAATATCTGATATTTTGTCCATATAGACTCAATAACATGGACAAAACTAGCCCTATGGTGTAATCCGTAGGGGCTTTTAGAAGGCCCTATGGAGAACTCTGTAGGGACTATTATTTTAATTTATAAAGAGATAAATTAAAAAAAGACTATGTCCCTATGGAATAATATAAAGGGCCAATTGCCGCTACGGATTACGTCGTAGGGGCAATATTTACTCCGTAGGGGCATGCTCAGAACAAATACTTTCACTTGCATTTTTTGGACCTACGGAGCTATTTTATGCTCCAACGGATTAATCCGTAGTGGCTACGGTTTCTCCTACGGCTAAATCCGTTGGGGAAAGTCGATATTGTATTTGGGAAAACTTGGACTATTTTAGACTTCGACTCTTGATGCTTTTATCTTGGACTTCGCTTCTTATCTATCCGTGTAGCTTGAATATGCAGTTTTGAAAAGCTCTCCTCCGAATCCTCCAAGATCTATTAGATATATCGATTAAGCTCGATTTTCTTCATCATCCGTTATAATCTTGTGCCGTGAGATATCCTGAAATGCAATCTCAAAACAACCAAGCACACATCATATACAGTGTTATGAATTAAATAAGATAATAAACACAAGTATATGAACATTCATTATTTCGATATTACAAACTATGAATAGTATATCAATATCAAGATCTAAATCAAACGCAAAGTATAAGATATTGTATATACATATTATATGAAAACAAAGAAAAAAACCACATGTATATATATAAGTATTCATGGTGTCTAACAAATAGGAAAGATCAAAGAATATGACATCATAAATAACTGTTCATATTTCGA
Source organism: Agapanthus africanus (assembly GCA_030015575.1). Classification (NCBI taxonomy): domain Eukaryota; kingdom Viridiplantae; phylum Streptophyta; class Magnoliopsida; order Asparagales; family Amaryllidaceae; genus Agapanthus; species Agapanthus africanus. The sequence continues at coordinate 294,328,030 of JASDDO010000016.1, forward strand.
ATATCAAAATAATAAATGAGAATAATATATCAATATATATCAAATGCAAATCAAGAGATATTGATATACTATTCGATATACATAAGTTATAAGATATGCAAGCTAAAGAACTGTAAAAATCCAATAACCGGATACCAGTAACTGGCTTAAACCAAAGCCGACTGGTAAAAACTGTCCGAAAGTCGTACGCGCGTAAACGCACGTATGCGTCCGAACCCTTTGTCGCAAAACCATGCAACCTCTATATCGTTTCGCCTGGAGTAAGAAACTCTCTGTGTGGGACTCTAGAGACTCGACTACTACGCTGGCAGTGGGTTTAACCACAGACCGCAAGAGGCACTAGCTGTACGTAACGGTCCCCAGGTAGTTGTCGATAAGAAGGCCGATGAGTAAACCCATCCGAACTCCTACTGAGTCTGATGTGACAATCTCCATACAGTCCGGTCCGTTCGTCCATGACTATCGCATATCGGGCCTAGGGGGGCGGCAAGCGTCAGTCCCCTAATAGCGGTATAAGTCGTGTCGGAGTGAAGCCCATTACACCCTGAGAAACTACTGGAACCTACCAGCAAATCTCGCTTGCCCTGGCCAGGGACTTTGCGTAATGGCTCTCTGACACAGCACGATATCTACCGGGAGGGACGAATCCTGTCTAACCGCCACTGCCTCCAAGTGCTCGGGACTGCACCCAACTGCTACCTGTTTGCACGACTCTTATGAGCCGTGGTAGGGTAGCAATCTAAGAACAGTGGGACACACTCGAGGCGAAGTAGCAGTGTCAAGTCTGCGGACTACGCTGTACTCATGTCACCTGGGAACTGTTCACTGACGACTGGTATCAAACCAACCAACAGTTCCCTGTGAGTCCTGTCCGGTGTACCCGTAACCTAACGAGCACCTGTATACTATCTCCAGTACGACGTACTGATGGCTGTGGGACAGACCATCTCCCCAACTGGGATGAGAAGCGTACACACTAGTCTACTCCGGAGTATCGATGCTCTGTCTCGATAATCCAACGACCAGGGACCTGAATAAGGATGTGCTTGTAGACTACCCAGCCCCCACTAGTGTGACTGCCATCACAACGCTGGTAGACAAGCAAGATCCTAAGAGCTCTATCAATACGTATACTCACATATTAAGATAGAAAAACCAAGTAGCATACTACCATGTTTAGCAAGACTGTTATATACATGTGAATATCCCAAGCTTCCATTAAGTAATATACAAGCTAGTATGATACAGTAATGGCCTTCTAGGGCATAAACACTAACAAGAACAAGTGAAAAACAGTTTGGTATCGATAGGTAAACAATATAAAGGATATGACACCAAACAACTATTCATGTTTTAGATATCATCAAAACTGAATAATAGAATCATCAAAATCCATAAAATCCATAATAACAAATGTAATCTTGCACGAACATCAAACTAACATGACTTAACATACAACCTTACCTTATACATGAAGCTGTAATGCTTGAGCCATGGATATGAAACATGGGTTGAACTGATTAATCCAATCTTGAATGGAAAAGATTGTTTCCATGTCTTGTCGAATTCGTGTGACAACCCTCAATTGAATCACATAACTATAACATACTAAACACTGGGTTAGATTGTTTTGATAATAAGGTCGTACGGCGTTTCTCAAGAGTCCTGTTGTCCTATCACCGTAATTCCGGATGCTTACGGAATTCTAACTAAAGTGATCATGATTGTTGTGGTTCCGAGTAGAAACGGAATGCTAAAATGCTTTTCTTATTACTGTTGTTCCGTAGGACTAACAAAATTTTTCTGAGAACGTGTGCACCTTTATAACCAAATTAAAGAGAATTAATATACGAACACTGACTACTTATGATAGGATGTCCACACATTGATACACTTGTTTCACAATGCACTATACACTACCAGTCGCATGCAATAAACCATGCTTCATTGTTGTAACATTATTTGTCTTTTGAGAATCCTACTCAAGTGTAAACTCGCTGACGGATATTTCTCTTTTGAAATGTTCGTTAGGCTTGGAATAAGACAGGGCTGAGGCTACTGATGTTGAGGTCACGGAGGAAGACTACATCCATTTCTCCACTACTTGTTTAGGCTTAGTTTTATTGATCTTTTATTTCAGCTACATGTTTAGGCTTTCTTTCTTGGTTCTTTTCGATGATGCATTTAGCACTTGAAGTTGACTTATTTTAATAAATAGTTGGTTGTAGAAACAGCTTCTTTTATTTATTTTGCATTCATATTACTTCCCTACAATTCTATATGCTTAGCGTGTCTGTATCGAAAATGTGTGCTTTTTGATATAGATATGTCGCGGGTCACGTCGTGTCTCTGCTCCCGTATTTTAGGAAGCGGGACGTCACACGAAGGAGCAACAGAAATGAAGAAGAAAAGGATGAGCACAATATCTCCCATTTATTATAGAGTATTTTTTAGAAAATACTTTGTCATATATGAATAAGGGTTAAATTGGGGTTTTTGAAAAAAAAAATATCCTAATTATTATGAGTACAAGTCATTTTGGGCTTCGATCTGACAAGTTACTCTCCAACTTTAATTTATTGGGGGGTTTGACCATTTTTAGAAATATGTGGGTTCAAAAACAACTCACCTCTCCAAATCGGGCTTGGAAATAATTTTCCCTAATTCATTATGTAGCATTCAACACCTAATATTTGAATGCCTCATACACTACTACAATAAGGGGTTGCCCTTACGGATTAAGTTATCCGTAGGGGCAATAAAAGGATGCCCCTACAGATTACTCCGTAGGTCCCCATGGTTGTCCCTACGGTACCATAAGAATTAAATTAAAAATATTAAAACGTATTTTGTTATTTGTCCCTACGGACCCGCAAAAGAAGGACTTATGGGTTAATCCGTAGGGCCATGTATATGGGTTATTGATAAAAAAAAAAGCACAGAAAAGTCCTCGTTCCCAAAAAATTACTCTCTCTGATCATTGATCTCCCGCACGCGTCTCTCGTCGCCACCGCCCATGCCTCGTCGCCACCGCCCTCCCGCGCGCGCCTCGTCATCCCCGACATCACCGTCGACTTCCTCATCGACTTCCTCGTCGCCACCGCCCGCGACCCGTCGCCGATTGCGTCGTCGACCATCTCCGGTCTCCTCCATCGCCGGCATAGCTATGTATAAGTTAGTAAATTCCTGTTCTTTACTTATAATTATTATTTTATTTCTGTTTTGTTGATTAGGGTGAAGGTTAGGGTTCAGTTTAGCTTTATGGTTAGGATTAGGGTTGGGTTACGGTTCGGTTCAGTTAGGGTTAGGGTTAGGGTTAATTAGTTGTGGTTAGGGTTAGGGTTCAGTGTATGGTTAGGGTTAGGGTTTAGGGTTAGAGGCTAGGGTTAATTTAGGTTAATTAGAGGCTAAGGTTAATTTGGGTTAATTAGTGATGATTTGAAAGGGTTAGTGTGTCGATTAGGTTAATTAGATTAATTTGGGTAAATTGGGTTAAGTTTGGGTTAAATAGGGATAATTTGTATTAGGGTAACGATTATGGTTAATTGTGGTTAATTAGGTTAATTTGGGTTATTTAGGGTTAGGGTTTAGGGTTAGGGTTAGGGTTTATTGTGGTTAATTAGGTTAATTTGGGTTAGGATTTAGGGTGCACTAGTTCATTCAGTAGGATACTCGATAATAACGTAAATGTACAACTTTACCATAAACGCAAGAAAAATTTACCCTAAACTAAAAACTTCGAACCCTTATTAACGAAACATAAATGTTAAACCTATTCAAATTAAATGTTCATGTTAAAACCAATATATGATACTCGATGATAATATGAAACTTTCATATTCTCATCGATACTGATATATAAAAATCAAAGCGCAAATTAGTCCCCGTCTATCGGTTAACATACGTTCGATGTTCGTCGTGACATAGAACTATATGAAGGTTATTAAATATCGGATGGTATAGTTCGGTACTGACAACCATCGAATAGTCTATGTGACGAGACGGTTCAATCGTATGATAATCGATAGATTTGTTCAGTATGGACAAGTTAGGAATGTATAAAGAAAACACCTGCATTCACTTGTATTTTCATTCGTTTCAAGTTATTTCGTCGGTAATTTTCCGCTGGTTCTCCGTGTACAAAGATAGATTAGATGTTCATTTCAACGTTATTTCACACCTTTGAAATGATTATCTAATCTATTACAGTGTACTCGGAGAACAGCGGGGAGGTGCTGCCGAAATTTACTCGAAACGGTTGAAAGCACAAGCGAATGGGTGTCTGCTCTATACATTCTTAATGGGATAGAAGTCTTACCCCTGACAGCCGAAAAACATACATACAACACGAATACACAACAAACGCACACATAGCACATACACACTAACAACCCTACACTTATGCGAAATCATAAATTGAAACACGCATATATAGAATACAACTCATACATGGGTATCCTCAAATCTAACTTTGATTATCGATAATTTATTCTTTTCAATGACAAACGCACACACAAAGCATATAAACGGATTTTCTTCTTTGTCAGTAACCATCTCGTTCTTAGATTTCTCAATATAGTCATCATAACCTACAATTTATATGTTATACAGTCTAACATGGCCCATGAGTACATCAGAGTTAAGGACTGGATGTATGTGGATTGGCAACAACGTATGCAACCTAAGTTTGTCGTAGGTGTTGCTTCTTTTATTGAATTTGCACGCGAACATAATAAGATCGTGATAGAGAAGATTCTCTGCCCGTGCGATAGATGTGGGAATAAGTACTGGCAGAAGGTAGAATTTGCAGAGCTTCATATCGTTAAATATGGTTTTACTAGACTTTATACAACTTGGCTATATCACGGGGAAGGAAAAGAAGATAGTAATGCGGCAGAAGGAGAAGGAGAAGACGGTAATGCGGCAGAAGATAAAAGAGAAGATGGTAATGCGGCAAAAGAAGAAGACGGTAATTTCTTTCCAGGAGAAGAAATGGAGGATATGGTAGAGGCTGCCCTAGGTGAATCTATTCGTACCGAAGATGACATTCCTTCTGGTCAAGGACCGCGTGTGGATAAGTATGAAAATTTTATGAATGATACTAGAAAACTAATTTATGAGAATGCAAAGTATTCCACCCTCTCATGGTTCGTCCAACTTTTCCAGATTAAGTGCCTAAATGGATGGAGCAACAAGTCATTCATAATGCTTCTTTCGATCTTAAAAGATTATATGCCCCCGGAAAATAACATGCCCGACAGCTGGTACGGAGCCCAGAAGATGATGTCTGATTTGTGTATGAAGTGTGAGAAGATTTAAGCATGTCCTAAAAATTGCGCATTGTACCGGAAAGAGAATTCAGATTTGAAAGAGTATCTAACATGCGGAGAGGCCAGGTATAAGCCGAAAGATTCTGATAAAAAGACCGATATACCTGTTAAGATAGAATGATACTTTCCCATAACACAGAGGCTGCAAAAGCTATTCAGGTGCAAGAAAACAGCCGAGACAATTATTTGGCATCCCCGTGCTCCTCCAAGTGAAGATGGAAAAATGAGTTATCCAAGAGATTCACCAGCATGGAAGGATTTCGATATGAGGCACGAAATATTCAGTAGCGATCCTCGCAATGTCAGGCTCGGAATCGCTAGTGATGGCTTCTGCCCATTCAACTATATGGCTGGAAGCCACAGCACATGGCCCGTTATAATGATAGTTTATAATCTGTCACCTTGGTTGGCTATGGACCAATCATACTTTATGATGCCTCTACTTATCAACGGACCAAACTCACCGGGAAACAATATCGACGTCTATCTCCGACCTTTGATCGATGAGTTAAAATCTTTATTCATTGATAGTGTAAGGACTTACGATGAAAACACAAATACAACCTTCATACTACGGACGGCTTTAATGTGGACAATTAATGTCTTTCCTGCGTGTGGAATGCTATCAGGTTGGTCCATACATGATCACAAAGCATGTCCTTATTGCCATCAACATAAAACATCGAAATTCTTGAATTTTAGCAGGAAGGTTTGTTATTGCGGGCATCGACCTTTCCTATCTCTAAACCACCCCTACTGGTTAGACGTTGTTCGCTTTGATGGTCATCAGGAGTTTCTTGGACCTTCAGCCCCATTGTCCGAAGAGGACGTGACTGCTCAGTGGGATGGTTACAATAACGTGACCTTCAGGATGGATCCAACAAAACAGGTCAAACCACCATTCTGGAACAAGTTAAGCATTTTCTTCGAGATTCCGTACTGGTCAACAAATTTAGTGCGTCATTGTCTGGACGTCATGCCCATAGAGAAGGGAGTATCCGAGCACGTACTCAACTTGCTTCTTTGTAAAGACGGGAAATCGAAAGACAAGCTCAATGCTCGGATGGATCTACAGGACTGGGAAATTAGAAGTGAATTGCATCCTAAACCGATAGCGGGTAAACCAGGCAAGTTTGTACTTCCCAATGCCACGTATCATATGTCACAACCGGAGAAGAAAAGATTTCTGCAGGTGTTGTATGATTTGAAAGTTCCCAAAAGTTGCTCAGGATCATTCAGTTAGAAGATAAAAATTGTGTAAGGCAAGATCGATGGGCTGAAAAGTCATGATCACCATGTTATTATGGAGCACCTTCTCCCTCGGCCTGGTCAATCTTTCGTATGAGCGCGTCATCTTTGCTTTATAAGCTTCCAAATTTTGTTGCTCTATGAGTCGGGTTTCATCAAGGGCATCGAGCTCCTCGAGCCGAAGGTGAGCATTCTCTTCGTCCGTTAGCTCGTAATGAACTGCCACTCGTAGAGAGGGTAGCTCTATCTCGAGGGGGAGTACCGCCTCTGTACCGAATACCAATGCGTATGGGGTGGTGTCAGTGGCCATCTTGAACGTAGTTCGATACGCCCAGAGAGCTTCTTGCAGTCTCTCGTGCCAGTCTTTCTTATTTCGAGACACCGTCTTTTTCACGATCTTGTTGAAAGCCTCCGCTAGACCGTTAGCTCAGGGATTATAAACTGAGGAGTATCTCCAGTCAATGTTGTGCTGTTGTGCGAAGCAGCTAATCTTGTGGCTTCTGTAGGCTGGCCCGTTATCGGAAATGATCCGTCATGGAGTCCCAAACCGATAAATAACGTGCGTCTTGAAGAAATGGAGAATATTCTCCGTCTTCACTTCCCTCAGCGGTATTGCTTCTGCCCATTTGTACAAGTAATCAGTTGTCGCCAAAATGAAACGATGTCCTCTGGACGATGCCGGCTCGATGGGGCCGATTATGTCAGTTCCCCACATTTCGAATGGCCAGCTAGCCACCGTCGGATGTAGTGGATTTGGATGCTGATGGATAAAGTCCCCATGAATCTGGCACGAGTGGCATTGCTTCGCATACTCGAGGCAGTCCTGGATCATCGTGGGCCAATATTAGCCCATCCGTTTAATCTTCAACTTCATCTTCAGCCCGGCTTGGTGAGAACTACAGAGTCCGTCATGAACTTCTTGGACGACTCTTCTCACCTCTTCAGGTCCCAGGCATCTCAACCACAGAGAATCAAATGACCTCTTGTAGAGAGTATCATTGACGAAGACGAAAAACAGGGCTCGCTTCATGAGCTGATGTCTTGAGGACGCATCTTCAGGCGTTCGATGGGATTTGAAGTAGTTTATAAAGACTTCTCTCCAATCCTCATCCTTTTCTTGGTCATTTATTTGCAGGGCCGTCAGCTCAGTCGCTTCCGTTTCCTCGGATGGTTCCGGAGATATTTCTGCCAGAGCAAGAACTCGATGGCTTTGTACCACGATTCTTACGTCATCGAGGTTCTCGTCGGCTAGTTCTTTAGCGAGCTTGGCTAATGCATCTTCTTTGTTATTTTCCGCACGCGGTATGCTTTCCAAAGTGTAGGAAGGAATTTGGGTCAACAGTTGCTGCACCTTTTCGCCGTATTTCACCAGCTCTGGTTTGCATGTTTGATAATCGCCGTTTACTTGGCTGGTGACCAGTTGGGAGTCTCCGTATATGAGGAGATTTTCAATCCCCATGTCGATGGCGATCTCGAGACTTGCAATCAAAGGTTCATACTCGGCTTCATTGTTCTTCCTCGGTTCTGTTAAGTAGAAAGCAAAGCGCATTATCCCTCCTTGTGGGGTCACGAAGATAAGGCCTACCCCCGATTTGATTATGGGCGTGCTTTGTTTGCGCTTCTTCATGGAAGACGCTCCATCAAAATAAAGTTCCCATCGGGCGTCACCACCGTCAATTGCATCAAACGCATTTTCTTCTGGCAGTTCGCAATTCAAGGGAGAATCGGCTGGTATCGGATGTTCAGCGAGGAAATCGACGATGGCCTGGCCTTTCACTGTCTTAAGAGGCTGATAGGTTATTGAGAACTCCATCAAGGGCAGGGCCCACTTAGCGAGCGCCCTGTCAATATGGCCTTCGACATCAAATATTTGAGAGGGTCCACCTTTGATATGAGACGAACTTCATGCGCCAATGCATAGTGTCGGAGTTTCGTTATCGCGAAGATCAATGCCAGGCAGTGTTTTTCGATGGGAGAGTATTGCTTTCTGCCCCCAGTAGAACTCGACTCAAATAGTAGAGGGCTCTTTCCTTCCCTTGGTCGTTCTCTTGTGCCAATAATGCGCCTAAGGAACCTTCGAGGGCTGTTGTATAAAGAATGAAAGGCTTTCCCTTGACCGGAGCAGCCAGCACTGGCGGGTTCTGCAGGTACTGCTTGATTTCGTCCAGTGCGCCTTGGCATTTGTGATCCCAGACGAACGGGGTTCCCTTCTTCATCAAGTGACTGTACGGGCGGCACTTGCCGGAGAGAATGGCTATAAATCGCCGGATGTATGCGAGCTTCCCGTGGAGAGACCGCAATTGCTCGAGAGTCCTTGGCGAGGGCATCTCCATGATCGCCTTAATCTTTGACGGGTCTATTTCGATACCTCGGTGCCGGACGATGAATCCTAGGAATTTACCTGAGGACACCCCAAACGCGCATTTGAGTGGGTTCATCTTCAAGTTATATTGCCGAAGGCGTTGAAACACGATCTTCAGATGCTCGAGATGTTACTCGTATGATTTGCTTTTCACCATGAGGTCGTCCATATAACATTCGACGATTTCATGTATAAGGTCATCGAAGATCTTTGTCATGGCCCTCTGATAGGTGGCACTGGCGTTCTTTAGACCGAAGGGCATCACTTTGTAGAAGAATATACCCAAAGGGGTTCGGAAAGCGGTGTGCCTCTGGTCTTCGGGATGCATCTTTATTTGATTGTATCCTGACGATCCGTCCCTGAAGGAGAAAACTTCGTGAGTGGACGTATTATCTATCATCAGCTCGGTAACTGGCACTGGGAAGTCGTCTTTCAGACAGGCTTTATTGAGATCACGAAAGTCTACACAGATACGCACCGTCCCATTTTTCTTCATCACCGGGACGATGTTGGCGATCCAGTCAGGGTACTGAACTTCCTGGATGAAGCCAGAGTCAATCAGCTTCTTGACCTCGGCGTTGTACTCATCTCAAGCTCGAGCCGCATTCTTCTCGATGCTTGTTTGATTGGCTTGACGTCCGGGGATATCGTTAATTTGTGGACCGCGATCTCTGGATCTAATCCTGGCATTTCGGAATAGTTCCATGCGAAGCAATCTCTATGCCGCATAAGCACGTCTTTTAACGCAGCCACCCTTTCTTCAGACAGCAGCTCACTGACGAATGTAGGTCGCGGGTCGCTTGTCTTTCCCAAATCAACCTTCTTGAGGTTATCTGCAGTAGTGTGTATTCCATCTTCCAGCTCTTTCGGCGCCGGTGGAAAATCTGAGATCACCTCGTCATCATTGTTTTCGAAGCACCAGGTAAGGTCATGCATATTCTCAGGTTCTTCTTTTGATGATGTTATCATATGACAAGTACGAGTTCGCTTCGAAGACCGATGTGTATCTGGTTCTACTCTCGTAGCTTTGGGTTCATCCTTCTGCGGCGGTGTTACCCTCCAACTGTCGGATAGACCGAACCTGCCGAGATGATATTGATCTTCGACCCAGTTCTTGAAGGTGAAGTAGTCTTCGAGAGGATGTCCTATTGCTCGGTGATAAGAGCAATAATCTGGGTGAGGGACCTCGTTAGCTTGCTCGGGGTGCTTGGACTCCGGGAGTGTAAGCATTTAATGTCTTATAGCGAGGTCAAGTATCTTCTTTGTCTTGTCTTGAGGAAAAGAGTATGATCGACTCATCTTTTTCATAAGGGACAAATCCGGACCGCTCGATTCCCGCTCGCGCGACTTCTTGGTCCTGCTTTGTCGCTGTCGAACGCCTTTTTCGCTTTTTGACTTGTTTCTGCCTCTGCGTCGGGCCTTTTTTACAACAGATTGACAGGGAGCGGCATCTTCATTTCTCGCAGCCTGTTGGAGAAGGCGTTGCGTCCTGGCTTTCTCGTAGATGGCCATTTCGCAGTTATGATCGTTTCGAACTTTTTGACCAGCCTCCCTTATAAGCTTGTCCATTTGTTCTTCGAACGATGGACTGGGCATTTTTACGTCAGGGACTTTTTCTGGTTCTGGATTAGCACTCTCCCATTGAGCATCTCCTTCTTCATCAAAGTCATATACGACATAGCAGTCGCGGAGTAGCTCCCGTTCCTTGGACCAAACGTATCCAAGCCCAATTGCTTCCATTCTCCCATTGGGCAACTTGCGCTGAGTTCCGGGAACGTTCCAGACCCTGTCATAGAACTTGGCTTTTCGAGCGGTCTGTTTGAAGGGTATCCCTTGGCGCTTTAATAGCCTTTTCAAGCCTTCTGTATAATATATAGGCAGACGGATGGGCTGAAGCTTGTCAAGTGTAGGATCCGCGTCGTGCTAGATTTCTTTCTCCACTTTAGTTTCCTCGGAGCGGTAGAATAGGATCGCCTTTTCGCCTTCTTGCCTGGGAAAGACATAGAACGTCTGCAGCTCTTCCACACTATAGGTATCAAGCGCGTCCAGTTCTTTATGATGCTTGGGCGGAACCATGGTAATTTGCAAACTCTGATTATCACCAGCGAATGCTTGTAGTGAAGGTCGAGCGGAGAATATAGCATGGACCTCATCTTCCGAGTCACTGCCAAAGATCAACATGGGAGCGGATGGTCCCGGCTTGTTGTGCTGAGGTGGTCCTGAATAAACTATCGCTTTCTCTTCTTCAGTATCACTCCCGAAGACTGGAATGGTGGTGATAGATTTGTTCTCTGGTTTATGACATCTCTCCATGTCCTCAAAATCTGGAAAAAAGTATTTCGCATCATCGTACTTGCGGACATTGTTCACGGAGAATGGGTTCAGCTCTCCTGTTACGATATACTCGAGACCATCCTTGAAATACTTCATACACTGATGTTGTGTAGAAGGGATGATGTTGTACTCGTGTAACCAAGGCCGGCCGAGTAAAACGTTGTAGCATGTCTTGGCGTCAATGACATGAAATTTAATATCCGTGACAAGTAACCCGAATCGTAACGTCAATATCACAGATCCGAGAGTCCGCGATGACTGGGAGTCGAAACCGGAGATGGTGATTTTATCACGAGCGAGATGCTGGACGCTCATGCAGATTTCTTTTAACACCCGCACGTTAAAGAGATTGACGAAAGACCCATTGTCGACGAGGATTTTTCCTATCTTTATATCGTGGCAGTACCCTGAGACATAGAGGGGACGGTTGTGCTCGCACGTCCCGAGGAGGAGGTCTTCGTCGCCGAAGGTGATATCGGCTGTGAGTACTTCCTCCAGCTCCTTCTTCATCTTTTCTTTGGCGAGTAAGGCTTGGAATTGCTCTGGTTCTTGTAGCGCCTTGATCAATGAATCTCTCGCTTCTTTGGATAGTAAAAGGGTGTCGAGAATGCTGAGCTGCGAGGGTAACTTCCTCAAGTGCGCCAGAACGTTATAGTCCACCTTACTCTTCCTTGGCGGGTCCTTGGCGATCAACTCTTTCATGACTTGGTCATCGAGGGCGATATCCTCAGAGACCTTTTCTTTTCCCTTATCTTTTTTACTCGTAGATCCGATATTCTTTTCTAGAAGTGTGCGATTGCGCAGCTGGATGTTTTCATAGGCCTTCGGTTTTTCCTCCTTCCCTAATGTGGATTCTTTAAAGAGGGGGCCAAGAGCTATTTCTTCGTCAGAGTCGCGTCCGAAAGTGAGAATTTGCGATCCCCCGGTGTTGACCATGCGACAGTCACCGGTGTCTCATTTATACTCCTCAGTCACACTTCTTTGCTCCCATCGAGTTTTGCGTTTTATCCGCTTAAAATGTTGCCGGTGAGCAACATACCCTTGCCACCATCTTTTAAAAGCGTCGCACTCTTCGGCAGGGTGCGAAATCTTTCGATGATATAAGCAGTAGCTAGGATGTGTTTCTGCTTCACCGGGAATGTTTCCTTCAGAGGGTGGTAGCTTCATTCCCACTGATATGGCTTTAGCAAACCTTTTCCTCGTCTTGAACTTGTTTTTATCCGCAACGGATGTCTTTTGATTTGGCGAAAGGGGCTTAACTCTTTCGTCCAGTCGCCGGCGTTTAGCCCTTTCAAATATGGCCGTCTCGCGCTCCCGATCAACTTTAATTTTCAGGAGAGCTTCATTGAGGAATGTGTCAATCATTTCATCTAACGGCCCCAGAAGTTCTGGTTCAGGTTCTGCCCCCAGCTTCTCAGTGCAAGGAGTTTCTTCATCGTTTATCGACGAGTGAGAGATAACATAACAACTTGCCACGTACTCCTCAGATCCATCTGACGAGTCTTCTCCATCATCGTCGTCTTTAAGGACGTGGCTGAGGAACTCTTGGAGCGTGATGGGAGTCCGCGCCTTCTGATTATACTCTTCCAGCGCGTCAATCTGTTTCTGTAGGTCCGTGCGCTTGTCGCCAGGCTACACGGGGTTTTTGGATTTCTTTTTCTTTTTCGAAGATTTCGGCTGTTGGGTGTGAGAACTTTGGCTATCACCACCAATCTTTGGAGTTGGGTGCGGCTTCAGCATCTCTTCGATGATCTAGGGTTCCAGCAGGTTCTTCCACCTGATCGCCGGGCATGTCTGGAGATCATTCAGCATCCTTTTGGTTTTGGCTGAAAGCACGACCTCCCATGGAGCTTCTTCAACAAAAGAACAAGTTGCCCCCGATGTTTCCATCTTCTTAGTAGTGTGCGGTTGTGGTGGGTTTACTTTCCACTTCTCGGACAGCGCAAACTTGCCTTGTAGGTATTGATCCTCAATCCATCCCTTGAAGACGAAGCATTCCTCGATCGAATGGCTTACCGTTTGGTGGTAAGGGCAATAATTGGGATTATTTACTTCGCTGGGTTGCGGTGGTCGCCTTGGATTTGGCAAGTTGATAAGCCTGTTGCGCACTGCCAACTCGAACAACCTCTTCGTTTTGTCTCGTTGGAATGAGTAAGGACGCTTCATTTTCTCATTGTAATAGCGTCGTCTCTCTTCCAGTTGATCTGCTAGCTTTGGGGCACTAGGCTGTTGCTAGGTGTTTGCAACGAAGGTCGCCTTTCCTTTACCCTTGTCGTTCCGAGGTTCCGGCTTCGGGGGAGACGGTCTGTGACCCATTTGATCCATCTGGGCTAGCTTATTGATTAAAGCCTGGAATGTGGTTCGTTTAAAGAACATCATAAACTGTGAAATAGTTGCATGAGGGTCTAGGGTGCCCACGAACATGCCCACCGCTGGTGCTTCTTCGATGCGCTGTTCGCACTTCGACCACAGGTTCCGCCATCGGATTGAATATTGGACCCAAGTTTCGTCTGGCTTCACCCTTGCATTAATCAACGCCGTTATTGAGGTGCGTTCACTGGCGCTCGCGAATCGCTGAGTGAATAGCAACTCCATCTCTGCGAAAGTTTTGACAGAGTCGTTTGGAAGCTCGGAGTACTACTCAAACGCCGTCTCCGATAAGCTGCCGACAAATTGGTGAAGCGAGAGCTTATCATCGCCGCCGATGTTGCCACAAAGAGCCCTGAACTGGGCGACATGTTGATGGGGATTTCCTGTCCCCTTGTAGACATGGAATTTCGAGATCGTGTAGCCCGGCGGGTACTTTATCTGATCATACCAGCTCGGATATGGTCGCCCTGTTTTGACGACTTGGCTGGCTGCTTCATTTGCCTGGTGAACTCGTATTTGTTGAGCAATATAATCATCCAGGGCAGCCTTAGAAATGGTTTCCTCCTTGACTGTTGAAAGAGCCGGAGGAGGGTTCGACGTCTCCCCTCTGTCATCTTCAATAATGATTGGAGGGTCTTCAGCTGGGGGATCCGGCTGTATCATCTTGCCGACCATGTCTTGGAAAAGAAGAGCCATCTGCTTTATATTGGCCGCTTGTTCCGCAGCCTCCTAGTCCTTCTTTTCAAGCATTCTACGAAGGAATTCAGCATCGGTCTCGTGTTCGCGACGTTGTTCCGATGACGCCTCCGGGCTTTCTTTTGGTCCGGTGAGTGCGGCCATCGCAGTTAGCATCTCCTGGAGCTTCTGCTGCTCTTGTTCCTGGGCTCTTGTGATGGATCGAGTGAGTGGTCGGTGGCCCGTGGAAGCGTAGCTATCCTCCTTCCCGGATTCCATATAAACGGTATGGACCGTTATGCCCCCAGACTTAGGGCGTTTGGGCTCAGTGCCTCTAACATTTGTCACATGCACGGGGATCTTCTCCGGCCTTCTCTTCTTATGAGCGGTCGAAGTTGAGGGGGCCGTAGCAGTGGGCACCCAGATGGCTTTCCGTGGCTTGGCAGGATGGCTTACTTCCTGTTGGACCTTCAGCTTCTTGTGCTGGCGGGAGAAAATTGGATCGACTACTGAGTCTCGGACCTGCCGCCAGACTTTATAGATCTTAGAGGACAGCCGTTGAGGAGGCTGTTCTGGCTTTGCTTCCGTAACCTTCTCCAGTGGAGGAGGAGACCTTTTCAGTACGGCGGTAGGAGAATTCCTACGCACCTTATTCATCAGCTCAAAGCTGTTCCCAGTTGGAACAGCAGCATTAATTTCCGCCGTCGGGGCTGGTGGAGTTAGTCCAGAAGGGGAGTTGCCTCCGGCCTTCCTCACTCGGCGCCAGTGGCGACGTCGAGCATGTCGCACTGATGGAGTTGGCTCGGTGACGGGGATGGCCTTGTCTTGCCCCCTGTTCAGGTGAGGGGTTGTCGCCGGTGTCAGCCTATTAAAGACTGATGTCTTTTGAGTAGCAGGAGCGGGAGTTGGGACGGTCAGTCTTGTAAAGACCGACCCCTTGGCAGGAGAATCCGCCTTGACGACTTCGGGAGCAGGGTTGGTTACTCTTTTCGGAATAACCTTCTCTGGGACTGCAAGCTTCATTGTGGGCCCGCAGGAATTTTTGCCCAATCTGGAGAAGACCGAGGCGCTGGTGCTGGACGACCCGTTGAGAGGGGCCACAGAAACTGTAAGTCGATCGAAAACCGACTTCTTGGGTGCTTTTGGTACAGGCATGGGAGCAGTGAAGCTTGTCGGCAGAAGCATGGTTCCGAAAAATAGCTCTGTGGTAGCTTGAGTAATCTGCTCCACGGGTATCGTGAACAAAGTGGCCGCTTGGGGCCCGTAGGTTATGCCCCCAGTTGAGGCAGAACGCGAGTTGCAGCTGCAGTTGGAGCACTTCGAACAGGTGAATGCCATTACTGTTTTTGCTTTCTGCGCCAAGCAAGAGACCAAATCTTAGTAACTTGAAACCCAAGGGAAACCATTAACAAACCACGATTCGTTCGCGAATACGACACACGAAGTGTGGAGTGGAAAGAGGAAAAGGTCGCACCGGGCGTGCCAGAATCTGTTCCCCTCCGAAAGATGCGGCAGAGACGCGGCGGGCGTCTTTGCCTGAAATTCGGGGCAGATGCTAATTGGTGCTATCCGTCCACCTCTCTGAAGATGCCAAGTTGATTTATGGCACCGTGCATCAAAGGTTTAAATGGATGCGGCCGATGTAGCAGACTTCGTCAGATTCCCCCTCGCTTGAGGTGTTTTTGATTGTGGGGACGCTGTTCCCTGCAGGCGCAAGCCCCTGCAGTTAATTACGCTACCGCATCACAGTAACAACTTTCTCCTTCTCCAGATGGTCACTTCGTGTCGTGGGTGTTTGTTGGAGATAGTGCCCTCAGAGTCAATTATTGGATCACAGGCACGTGATTGCAATGATTGAGGGAGGACCTATCCCGGTAGGACAGTCTTACTCGAGATGATAGTATGCTATCTGGTTTATCTTTATCATCGTGTACTGCTTTAGGTGACCTGGCATGTCGCTATTACACGTTGATAGAGCCCCTAGGATTCTTGCTTGACTACCAGCAGTATGATGGCGATCATATACGTGGGAGCTGGTAATCTATAAGCACATCCTTAAAAGGTCCCTAGTCGTAGGAGTTTCGAGACAGGGCATCGATACTCCATTAGTAGACTAGTGTATACAGTCGAGACCCCGACGAGGGGCGGTGGCCGGTCACACAAGCCACTGGTGTCAGTTGGTTCACCTAAGATGTATACAGGTGCTCATTGGGTTATGAGTACACCGGACAGGACTCGCCGGGAACCTGCTAGTTGGTCTTATACCAGACGTCGGATAGCAGTTCCCTGGTGACATGTGTACAGGTTAGTTCATCGACCTGAGATCGTCATTTGTCTCGTGTGAGTTCCCACTGTACTTTGATTACTACCCTACCACGGCTCAAAGGAGTCGTGCAAACAGGTTTTAGTTGGGTACAGTCCCGAGCCACATGGAGGCAGTGAGCGGATCTGCAGGGGTTCGTCTCTCCCGGTATTGGGGGTGAGGTCGCGCTGTGTCTAGGAGAGCCATTACGCAAAGCCCTCGACCGAGGCAGGAGATTTACTGGTAGGTATTCCAGTAGTATCTCAGGGCGTTCTGGGCTACACTCCGACACGACTTGTACCGCTTTTGGGGGTCTGACTTTTACCAACCCCCTAGGCCCGCCATGCGATGCTCATAGACGAACGGACCAGACTGTACGGATATTGTCACTGACAGGCTCAGTAGGGTGTCAGGATGAGTTCGCTCATCGACGTCCCTTTTGGTCAATAGCTGGTGGCCCGTCACGTATTGGCTAATACCTCTGACGTGCTAGTGGTTAAATCCACAGCCATAGTATTGACGAGTCTTTAGAGTCCACCACACTTACAGTTACTCAAGCTTTCGGGCGAAACGCTGTAGAGGCCGTATGGAGATATGGCAGGGTCCGATCAGATACGTGCGGTATTGCACGGATCAGGATCGGACAGTTTTGTACTAGTAGCCGTATAGTTATATGGCAGGGTTCGATCTGATACGTGCGGTATTGCACGGATCAGGATCGGACGGATATTACTAGCCGGCTTTGGCTTAAGCCGGTCCTAGTTTAGTACAGTGTAGATTTTGTCTCATTGCATTTGTATCCGGTCGGAATACAGATGCGGGTGTGTATGCACAGTATCGGGGTTTTCCTGTAATTTATTACGGGACCAGTTTTCTGGAGTTGCCAGTTTGCATTCCATTTCGGCCGGTTTTCCTTTGTTCTTTCCCGGCCGGACTTTTCCGATGGAGGGGGTAATTTGCAGTTTTGCAAATTACATTTGAGGAGGGGGTTTCTTGCATATGTATTTATTATGATAGCATCTTTTGATACCATTCTTTTCCTTCATCATTTCATGCTTTATTGTGATTAGAATTGATTAGAATGGTTGATGTGAGTTTGTGATGATGATGTTTGGATATAGTCACCACTTGCTTTTACTACCATGACCTTCCTTCTTAGGTTGTGGTTTTGTATTCCCTCCTCCACCATTCTCATTTTTGGAGATGGTAGAACTCACTTGAGAGAAAGAAAAGAATGAGAGAGTTCATCTTTGTTTTGTGAGGAATTCTTCATCTCCTTCTTCTTCTTGTTTTGGAAAAATGAAAGCACCATTTTTCCTAATCCCATTCCTCCATCAAGGCAACTACAAACCCCAAATGAGACTAGCATTATCTACTACACATTCTACTGCATATCTTGAGCATGTCGAGTTGCCGTCTTCATGCCCGAGTTGCCTCGGTATCGAGGCGGGAGCCCGTAAAAGACGCAGGCGATGTGGTGCCCTTCCGGCGAGGAGGCGACGATGTGGAGGCAAGACTTTCCGCGGGAGATCGGGACGATGACGAGAAGACCGGAGGACTCGGATCACTCGGTATACTTCTCTTCCTATCTCTTGATAGCTAGTATAGGTTAATGGTTAACGATCCGGGTTTTCATTGTCCGCGGTAGCGCCGGTTTCCAAGTAAGGAAAAATTTTGATTCCGCAATTTGGCCTCGGATAGACGGCCCGGGCGCTGCCGTGGCGCAACATGGTATCAGAGCCACGCCATTAACCTTACCTAGCTTGTTCTAATGTGTTTTGCTTATCCGATCGACCGAAATTCCAAAAAACCTCATTTTGTTCACATCAGTTTTCTGTTGAAAATTTTTGGTGTCTAAAAATTTTTCAGGTTGTATAAAACTATTGTACTGGACATTCTAAGACCTCTGTGAAAATTCGACTCTGTCAGTCGTACATTGAAGAGCGGAACCGCGGCCAAACCCCTCCTTGGGCCGCGGTTCCGCCGCACTCTAATGTCTTCACTGTGTCAAAAGTTTACAGTGGGCTTGTGGGCTGGTTTTGGGGGTTTTGGGATATTAAATTTGGGCCCAGATCTTCTGTGACTGCTACAGTATTACTTGGGGGCCCACTTGTTAATTGTTTGATCGATCGGATATTTTTAAACACATTATTTCATAGTATTTACATTATATCTGCGACCGTGAATGTCACTTGATCGGTAAATCCCGTCTAACTGCTATATCCCGGTTAGACGGATTTGCGAACGTGATTTTCACGTTGATGTTCTATGTTTATGCTGTGTTGTTGCGGATCGGTCGTGGGGGATAGCCTGGATGCAATGCTAGTACAGTTTTGTTGTATTATGTACATTTGATATTGCGGGGCGAGCGTCCGACATGTGGACTGCCGTCACTGCCTGTTTGTATTATTCTTTTGGGGCACGACCTGGTTGCGGTCGATGTACCCGGTGTATGTATATTTTACTTTCTGTACTAGGATTACCCCGCGGAGGGGTGCACGGATAGCCGGGTTCTAGAGGGCAACGGGCCCGCATCTCATGGCATTGAGACGGAGGGGGCTTCACTCTAGGATTGGCGGGCTATTCGCCGCACTCGTAGGGGGTACAGGTTGTCCCAGGAGGGGTGCCCAAGTTACCGGATTCCGTGAAGTGCTGGGTGGTCCATTCACGGTACTGAAAGGGGCTGCCTCGCTTCAGGTTTTGGCGGGTGAGTTGCCGCGCCCGTAGGGGTCTAGGATTTCATTGCACAGGCTATCCACACGACCAGGGGAACGTCGGGTTTCAGCAGCGGCTCTGTGAAACCCGGGGCTTCAAGATATCTGTATTGTTCTGTGATGCTGTACATTTCTGTGATGTTGCATTCTTATCACGCCTTGAGCGAATATAATATATTGGTATATATATTAGTAGATGTTGTATATGTTTTGCATCCGCGCTAGTCCAGTCCCCGCTCTGTCGTTAGTTAAGTAACCTAACGGGTGATGACGGGACCCAGTGGCGAATGCGGATGGCATATACGTACATCATTATTTTCGTTCTTTATTGGTGTGATCATTTGATGGGACTGCGTTGATTAGGATCAATGCAAGATAAACAAACCTATTCTGATGTTGTTGGAACATTTTTCAAAAAGCTGTTGTTGCAAGGACGTTCACTTTTGTTTTGCATCGTGGTATTCATTTGGAATATCCTGCTCCTCAGTCGACGAGACAAGGGCCGAGATCCCTTCACCAGGAGTGACCCCTTGGACAAAAGTTTGCGTCAGGGTAATAAATTCACTATAGCCGATTACTTTTGCTTTGCATCGTGGTATTCAGTTGGAATATCCTGCACCTCATTCTACGGGGAAAGAGCCGAGATCCCTTCACCGGGAGTGACCTCTTTAGTAAGGTTTTCGTCACTATATTTTCTAAAAAGTTATCCAGTTCCTTCAACGATATCAAGTTCATTACGGTAAAAGGTTTTTCACCAAAAACCATCCGTAGCCCTCCGTCATTTCAGATTGGTATTGCTTAGTATTCGTGCTACGTATGTCGTGCATTGCCGAGGCGTAGTGTTCGGTAGCTGTGTAATACTTTTCTGTCGCATGGATAAGTGGATTGGTTAGGACAGTCGTACGGTTATGTTGGCATTGTCAAGGACTCGTACGGGTGGGTTTAATGCAATCAAGATAATGACGGGCTGAACTTGACTAGGACTCTTTGATATGTTGGCATTGTCAAGGTCACTTGGGTCCTAGGGGTAAAAATCACATCGGGAGTTTCAAAAGAACTGAAACTTGCCAGATATGCGCATACCTTCTGGAGTGTGGTGACGTGAGTGGATTCCGTCACGTTATCATGCGATGAGATTTGGATCCCGATTCCCACTGATGAGTTGGTTTACTCCTCGGGTGATCCCGACTAATTCTTCTTTCAGGTTTGGAGGAGAATTTGAGGTACAGTGGGAGGCATCCAGATTAGATAAAGTGATAACCATTCTGATCTAGGTTAGAGTGCACGCTGAGTGTTTCTTTTCTCTCTCTCTCTTTGGCAGCGACCATTGACCCGATCCTGGACTATGACTCAGTGACCAAGTTGACCGAACCTTCTTAACACTGGCTTTTGGATTGTCTGAGTTGCAGACCTCTTTGCCACTCCTACTTTTACCCTTTTCTCCAGGACACCCCGTATTACTACGAAAGTCCACATCCATTAGACAAAAACCATCGTATGGTTAGATACGAACTCGAAGGAATTCGAGGATGGTTTCCAGTTCTGGAGAAAACGGATAGGATTATTTAATTGTCTTTTCTTTTCACCTTCTCTCATTACGAGTACTCCTTGGTTTAGGAGATAGTACACCTATTACGTAAATTGGATAGTCTTCTTCCAAACCTTAGGCTGGTGCCGACCGGTAGGGAATGAAGAAAACCAATTAGCATAACGATGGTGTGCAGAAGGTATTAAGTTAAGACAAAGCAAGGGATTAGTAGGAGGGCAAAGTAAATTGCGACTGATATTCACGACCAAACCAAGTATTTCTTCGCCAATCCTAAATCACCTTTGTATTTCTCCAGGACACTCCGTGTCACTACGAAGATCCACAGCTTATTGGATACTCCATCGTATGGTTATATACGAACTCGAAAGGAACTTGTTCCAGTTCGGGGATGGATTCTGGTTCAGGAGAAATAGGAATAAAGTACATTCGGGTGTCTTTTATCTTCACCTTCTCTCGCGTTGCGAGTGCTCCTAGGATTAGGACAGTACACCCTTTATGCCTTTTAGATAGTCTTCTTCCAAACCATAGGCTGGTGCCGAACGGTAGGGAAGGAAGAAAACCATTTGGCCTAAAGGGGTGTACAGAAGGTAATGACTAAAGACATAGAAAGGGATTTGGAGAGGTGGCAAAGAATTATACGGTTACAGTTGTGAATCTGGACAATGGAAGAGGCATTACTAGGAATACCAGAATACCCCGACGAAACATTTCAATATTTCAGTTTCACCGTGTACTGTTAATGGAAAACTGATTTCCCAGTTAGACACTTACTCCAGGGTATGTATTTACCAGATATGATTCTCATATCTGTATGGTTTTACAAGATGATGAGTGGGAGTAAGTTATTGGGAATTGGGTGATCATCCTCATTATATCGGGATTCGTTGTAATCGGTGATATTTGAGGAAGTCACCTGGGTAGTTTGCCGGACGGCAATTATTTGGTTTTGAATATCCGCGGTTATGCACCAATTTCAAATTGATATATCTGTACGTCTATCTTTATAGAGTGAGATATACCTTTTGATATTATGTCGATGACATTTACCTATATCAGTGGATGGTTAGGTAAGGAGCATTAAACAGCGGTGTAATTCTTCTTAACCATAAGTACAGTTTTCAACCTACGACACACAGTGAAAGAGTTGTTAGACTCAGCGGACTTATACAGAGTATTGTATGTTGTCCAGTGTCCATTAGGACAGAGGGGTTGGTCCTCATACTATATTCTATTTACTTTTAACTTCTCTAGTTCTTAGACATGTGTTTCGTGGAAACACATGGTCTAAGTTTTGAGGAGTTATAGGTATTTGAATAGAGTAGAGAACCAGGTATAGCAAGTATCGGGATTCTTCAAAGTGATCGAAGATGTAGATACTTGTATATGGTATTCAGTTGATAGTAATGATAAAGAGAACTAGCTTCTCTTTCAGGTTACTCATAATTGGAAGTATTCCTAAGTTGAGTAACGCTGATCGGCCTCCTTCCATTTAGTTGACATGCACTGGGGACAGCTGCATGATTTGAATCTGGTTCAATTAAATCAGTGCCTCTGTTTCTCTATTGGATATAGAACAGTTCATATCTTAACGTTGTTAAGGTACGGGGAGTTGTCCGGCTTATGATTAAAACCAGACACTGGACAACTCAAGGCACGTTTCTGTAATGGCTGTTTGTGGGTTGACCCAGGCTATGACAAGGGTTGATTTTCTACCATCTGGAAGATCAATAGTGATATTGTTCTTGACTCGCCACAGTTTTAATAAAAATGGATTTTTCAGAAAACAGTAGTGGGAGTATGGTAGAACTGGAAGTGATTCCAGAACCACAAACGATTACTGAAGATTTGATAAGGAACCTAAAGATTCAATCTGGATTGACATTCCATTGGCCACTCCGCAGATAAGGTGGGTAACTTCAGGCACCCGAGAGGTACTACGGTAGCCTCAAGGACGGTGACAGGGAAGTTCTTGTTTACCCACAATTACCATTGCTATTGTTCCAGGCTGCGAGACCCGGTGGGAGGATGAGTATAGCGTCGTTCAAAACTAGTTTTAGAAGTGTACGTCTATATGACTCTACCAGAGGGTTGTCGTAGTCAGTGGGAGCAGCGGAAGCATTGGTGGACAGGTAGCTCATGTCTATTTATAGACTAAAGCAGATATAGCGGAGATAGATCATCTATTTCTGATGTGACAGTCATAGGTTTGACGTCATCAGAATAAGGGGGTGGATCTGTTGAGAAGGTAGTAGGAAGTGATATTCCTATACTACGATCGGTTATACTTTGGTCGTCATACAGTGGTTTCTCCACATGGGACTTGGAAATAATATCTGACATACTGGTTACTAGATCTGTGGTTTCAGATCTAGATTTGGGTGGTTTCCTAATCTGGGTACCTTGACAGCATTCTATGAGTATTTAGAATGGACGACTCCTGGCATGGTAGTGTACCTGCAGGTAATGGAGTCACCCTCTCTAAAGGTGTCTTACAGACTAAAGGGGAGAGGGATACGCATGATTGACAGATCACTTGCTTAGGCAATTGAGTCAATCATGAGATGTCAAGTACCACATCAGATATTGTTCATGCAGTAGATGCAATAAGTTGATATTGATCCAATCCTGGAGAAACAGTCGGA
Source organism: Agapanthus africanus (assembly GCA_030015575.1). Taxonomy (NCBI): domain Eukaryota; kingdom Viridiplantae; phylum Streptophyta; class Magnoliopsida; order Asparagales; family Amaryllidaceae; genus Agapanthus; species Agapanthus africanus. The sequence goes on from JASDDO010000016.1 coordinate 294,351,556, forward strand.
AGCAGTTTTAGAACATAAGTTGATGTTCTAGGGATATGATAACGACAGCCTCATTCGAGAGACAGTTATCATTCCAGGCTTCCAAGGTGACCTGGACGACAAGGACGTTGTCAGAGTTATAGTTTTCCTTCTGACGAGGGGCAGTATTTTGGACAGATGGTCCAAGGCAATACCGAGGGTGGCATGGCGCAGGATACTGATTAAGTTCAGTTGACGATACAGTCTAAGAAGTTTGGATTTGGAGTTCATTTATGAGCTAGGTCCCATCTGACATCCAGACATTCTAAGACAGGTATTGCTCATTTCGGGAGATGGCTTTCTCCGCGAACTTGAGATATAGAGAGACATAGAAAGAAACATCACAGCGGATCCACTCACTGAGGCTATTCCTCGAACGCAATAGTTTCGCAAACGAGCTTTATGAGACTGACTAGTAGAGGAGTTGGGTGTTCGGTATCACACGGGCTGTGAGTATGCGGCATCGCAATAATTAGCCTTGCGTGCAAGTGGGAGATTGTTGGAGATAGTGCCCTCAGAGTCAATTATTGGATCACAGGCACGTGATTGCAATGATTGAGGGAGGACCTATCCCGGTAGGACAGTCTTACTCGAGATGATAGTATGCTATCTGGTTTATCTTTATCATCGTGTACTGCTTTAGGTGACCTGGCATGTCGCTATTACACATTGATAGAGCCCCTAGGATTATTGCTTGACTACCAGCAGTATGATGGCGATCATATATGTGGGAGCTGGTAATCTATATGCACATCCTTAAAAGGTCCCTAGTCGTAGGAGTTTCGAGACAGGGCATCGATACTCCATTAGTAGACTAGTGTATACAGTCGAGACCCCGACGAGGGGCGGTGGCTGGTCTCACAAGCCACTGGTGTCAGTTGGTTCACCTAAGATGTATACAGGTGCTCATTGGGTTATGAGTACACCGGACAGGACTCGCCGGGAACCTGCTAGTTGGTCTTATACCAGACGTCGGATAGCAGTTCCCTGGTGACATGTGTACAGGTTAGTTCATCGACCTGAGATCGTCATTTGTCTCGTGTGAGTTCCCACTGTACTTTGATTACTACCCTACCACGGCTCAAAGGAGTCGTGCAAACAGGTTTTAGTTGGGTACAGTCCCGAGCCACATGGAGGCAGTGAGCGGATCTGCAGGGGTTCGTCTCTCCCGGTATTGGGGGTAAGGTCGCGCTGTGTCTAGGAGAGCCATTACGCAAAGCCCTCGGCCGAGGCAGGAGATTTACTGGTAGGTATTCCAGTAGTATCTCAGGGCGTTCTGGGCTACACTCCGACATGACTTGTACCGCTTTTGGGGGTCTGACTTTTACCAACCCCCTAGGCCCGCCATGCGATGCTCATAGACGAACGGACCAGACTGTACGGATATTGTCACTGACAGGCTCAGCAGGGTGTCAGGATGAGTTCGCTCATCGACGTCCCTTTTGGTCAATAGCTGGTGGCCCGTCACGTATTGGCTAATACCTCTGACGTGCTAGTGGTTAAAGCCACAGCTATAGTATTGACGAGTCTTTAGAGTCCACCACACTTACAGTTACTCAAGCTTTCGGGCGAAACGCTGTAGAGGCCGTATGGAGATATGGCAGGGTCCGATCAGATACGTGCGGTATTGCACGGATCAGGATCGGACAGTTTTGTACTAGTAGCCGTATAGTTATATGGCAGGGTTCGATCTGATACGTGCGGTATTGCACGGATCAGGATCGGACGGATATTACTAGCCGGCTTTGGCTTAAGCCGGTCCTAGTTTAGTACAGTATAGATTTTGTCTTATTGCATTTGTATCCGGTCGGAATACAGATGCGGGTGTGTATGCACAGTATCGGGGTTTTCCTGTAATTTATTACGGGACCAGTTTTCTGGAGTTACCAGTTTGCATTCCGTTACGGCCGGTTTTCCTTTGTTCTTTCCCGGCCGGACTTTTCCGATGGAGGGGGTAATTTGCAGTTTTGCAAATTACATTTGAGGAGGGGGTTTCTTGCATATGTATTTATTATGATAGCATCTTTTGATACCATTCTTTTCCTTCATCATTTCATGCTTTATTGTGATTAGAATTGATTAGAATGGTTGATGTGAGTTTGTGATGATGATGTTTGGATATAGTCACCACTTGCTTTTACTACCATGACCTTCCTTCTTAGGTTGTTATTTTGTATTCCCTCCTCCACCATTCTCATTTTTGGAGATGGTAGAACTCACTTGAGAGAAAGAAAAGAATGAGAGAGTTCATCTTTGTTTTGTGAGGAATTCTTCATCTCCTTCTTCTTCTTATTTTGGAAAAATGAAAGCACCATTTTTCCTAATCCCATTCCTCCATCAAGGCAACTACAAACCCCAAATGAGACTAGCATGATCTACTACACATTCTACTGCATATCTTGAGCATGTCGAGTTGCCGGCTTCATGCCCGAGTTGCCTCGGTATCGAGGCGGGAGCCCGTAAAAGACGCAGGCGATGTGGTGCCCTTCCGGCGAGGAGGCGACGATGTGGAGGCAAGACTTTCCGCGGGAGATCGGGACGATGACGAGAAGACCGGAGGACTCGGATCACTCGGTATACTTCTCTTCCCATCTCTTGATAGCTAGTATAGGTTAATGGTTAACGATCCGGGTTTTCATTGTCCACGGTAGCGCCGGTTTCCAAGTAAGGAAAATTTTTGATTCCGCAATTTGGCCTCGGATAGACGGCCGGGGCGCTGCCGTGGTGCAACAATGTTTGTTTTGTGTTCGGTTGCCCGTGGATTGTATACGGAGACTAATTTGTGCTCTCGCCCGTAGGACGTGGATTAGTCCAAATCCGTATCTTTCTTAGATTTGGATTTTGGGGGGGGGTGTTTAAGGATACGTTAGCCTTATTTAAGCCTAAGATCAACTCAAACGTTCGTTAAGGACACGTTAGTCTAATTTTAGACTAAGATCGACTTAACAGGATCGTTTAGATCCGACAAGAGCGCAATTGGGGGCTCTATTGTTTAGTTTAGTGACATTGCGGTCGATAAGTAGTTTAAGGACATTGCGGTCCAATGTTAGTTTTAAGACGTTGTGGTCAAGGTTAAGGACATCATAGTCCGTGAGCTTAAGGACCTCACAGTCCGATATTAGTTTTAAGACATCGCGGTCGAGGTTAAGGACATCATAGTCCGGTATTAGTTTTAAGACATCACGGTCGAGGTTACGGACATCAAAGTCCATGAGTTTAAGGGCCCCACAGTCCGTGGCAGTACGTGGTTGTCGGGACCCGTCACCTCTCCGAAAACGTTGAGGGATTACAATGACAGATATCAGAGGAGTAAAGAGATGTACCCTCGAACCAGGTGTAAATTGATTGGGAGCGCAGTTGTGCTCAGTTCAATTTAAATTGAAGACTTATGGACAGAATTGGGCTAAGTCCAGTTAAAAAATGTGTAACATTTTATTGATGTTATGCCTATTAGGCTTTTACTAGGGCTCTGCCCTTTTATTAATGCATAGCATTAGGCTCTGTAATTAAATGCATGGCATTTATATTTGGCATGTTAGATTTTTACTTAGGCTCTGCCCTTTTTAATAATGCATAGCATTTATAATGGTCTGATAGTGCGCCACGTGGCTTGTCAGGCGCTTTACGCCAATTAAAGAGCCAAGGGCGCTAGCGCATATGAAAGTGACACGTGTCACGCTCTGCTAAGCGCAAGTCTGTT